>CM033449.1:37137913-38456792 GCA_019425775.1 Rafetus swinhoei
GACCTGAGGAGAGGCTGAGGAGTTGGGTCTATTTAGTCTGCAGAAGAGAAGAGTGAGGGGGGATTTGATAGCAGCCTTCAACTTCCTGAAGGGAGGTTCCAAAGAGGCTGGAGAAAGGCTGTTCACAGTAGTGATGGATGGCAGAACAAGGAACAATGGTCTTAAGTTGCAGTGGGAGAGGTCCAGGTTGGATATTAGGAAAAACTATTTCACTAGGAGAATGGTAAAGCGCTGGAATTGGTTACCTAGGGAAGTAGTGGAGTCTCCATCCCTAGAGGTGTTTAAGTCCTGGCTTGTCAGCCGGTGGGGTTAGGGCAGTGAGTGGTGACTGTGTGTTATACACCCGAGACTTCAACAGCTAGGACCGGGTTCCCTTCGCAGCGGGCAACCTGGAGAAGGTTGACGGGCACCCCAAGAAGTTTTATGTCCGTGTCTTTGACCGCTAGGACCGGGGTCCCTTCGTGGCGGGCAGTCAACTGGCTGACAGACGCCCCAAAGTTTACAGGGAGAGCTTATTACACCTCAGACTTTAACTGCTAGGACACAAGGTCCCGTCGCAGCGGGCAGCCTAGGGAAGGCTGAGAGGTGCCCCACGGATTTGTCCACTGGAGGCGACACAATAAAACGCCCAGCTCTCCCTATATCTGTCCCTTATGACCGGCTGGAGTTCTTTTAATTGTGTCTGGTTCTGTTACAGCAACAGGAGGAGTCAGGCTAAAGCTTAAACAGTTACTATTTTATTGTTACAAGGCAAACTTAGTTGTTAAATGCTACTGCTGTGTTACAGATAACACAGCCACTACAACAGGACAAGACAGAAATTACACTAAAAAGTCACTTACAGGTACCATGAAACCCTTTTGGTTCTCTGAGCTTTTATTAAATGCATGCAAAATAGACACCTAGCAGGTATATTCTCACCCCTGCGATCCTTACTCCAGTGAAGCCAGGTTCCTCTCAATCCCAATGGGAAGAAGTCAGTACAAGACTAAGGCGTCCCTAAAGTCTCGGGGGTCCAAGACCGCCTGACCAGCAGGTATGTGGGTGGATCTCCAATTTGAGTGGGGCACAGTGCCCTACTTTATACCCCTGTGGTCACATAGACACTTCTCTTGTCATTAAAATGCCAATTAAGTTGGAACGTCTTTGTGACGCCCATTCCCACAGGGGGTCCGAAGCTTAATTTGCACCTGTGAGGTGGAGGTAACTAAATCATTAGGGCCAGACATCCTTTGTCTGATGGGGCGACAGATTCCTCTTCTGGGACGGTGTGTGTAGGCGTAATAATACTGGTACCAGCCAGAGGTAGCCCAAGGCCCCCGACTGCCTGCTGGCCCAATTGCCGCTGTTATCTGGTTCCTGTCTAGCATCCAGGGTCATTGTTATTCCAGCACCTCTGCAGGCCCTGGAGCCTTTGAAGACAGAGTTTCGCTCTCAAGGATTCTCTCTCCCCAGGATGTCAGAGGAAGGAGGGGGAGAGAGGGAGGAGAGGGGGTTCTGTCTGGCTACATGGCTTGACAAAGCCCTGGTTGGGTTGATTTAATTGGGATTGGTCCTGCCTTGGGCAGGGATCTGGACTTGATGGCCTTCTAAGGTCTCTTCCAGTTCTATGATTCTATGATTCTATGACAAGATAGACACAAGGAGTACAGTGGGGAAATGAGGACTGAAAGTATGAGGTTAAACAAGGAAGCAGTTGGTTCATGCCCATCGTCTTAGATTTTCTTATTATTTTAAGACAATAATAAGATAATGTATTAAAGTAGAGAACATGTCCAGTATTTATACTGGATTAGTACTTAGCAATGAAAGGTTAATGGGAATAGTGACTTTTGAGACAAATAATTAAAGTAAGACAGTGAGTTAGCATGGTACGCAGATTTAAGGAAGATGTTTCAGGCATAGTAGATAGCAAGTGGAGAAATATTTGAAACTAAGCAATGATAGTGTAACCTCCCTTTTTTCTCCCTGGGTTACTTGGGAGCAGGTCACACTCACCTGTGTGCCTGGGCGCCTGATATTTTTAACCTAAAAGGAGATCCTGAGTACCCCAGTGGTGATGTTGTTTAGTTGGGGATTCCCTATCCACCCCCTTGCTGCAGTCCCTTTCTGCTAAATAATATATAATGTCAGTGCCTCCACCTGTCTGGCCCTGTACACACATATTGTGTGCCTTGGGAGCCTCCAGGAATAAAATTATTCCAGTAATGACCTGGAAGTACCTTCAAGACAACAATTATAAATAATATACAGCTAATTGATTACATTAGAATTAAAACACCTTTACTTAACAACTTGAAGAAACTGGGCTTAACAGATTAAAAGTGAACAAAATCAATTAAAAAGTACACAGAAAGAAAGGAAACTTATTCATCTGGCATTTGCACTGCCACCATTTATCCCATCCTAGAGTGTGCACTCCTCTGGATTCAGAGTCCCAGACACTTGCTTGCATGGGTGCGCTTGAAGGTCTGAAGCTGAAGTGGAGACAGCACTCTGTAGGTTCTATGTGTGTTAGTCCAAGCTGAGCAGCCAGCTGCAAAATCCCTTTGCCACTGGAGCATGCTCCTCCAAATGCCAGCAGCTCTGGTTCCCTGTGCAGATCACTCTGGCTTTCATTGCACCCAGAGTCAGTTTGTCTTTTGTACTCCGTCCCAGGCAGACCATTTCCAAACAGCCCAGTTACTCACAGTCACCTTCTGTGTAGGCTCTTCCCAACCACAGGCACAGCCAGGATCTCTCCCCTCCAGGGACAATCAACAGCAGTCCTCAAAGCAGCCTGTTATATCAAAGTCCAAGCAGTAACAGTAAGAGGCTCAGTGACAGGCTCTAGCTACAACACAACAGCTCCTGGCCTAAAAAAAAGCTCCACACCAGCAGCCTGGCTCCTCTCTCAAAAAATGAAGCCTAGGCTAACTCTCTGTCTGCATAGCCCTGGAAGAGGTACGTTCCACCTTTTTCCCAAGGGCTCATAGTCTCTAGGACTAGATTGCAGCAAAAAGGATCCTGCCAATAAAAGTCAGAGGCCCCTTTAATAAGGGGACTACAATAGATTATAGGTGTTTCTGTTTTGGGGAGCCAAGTTGAAGCACCTCAGAGTTAATTTTCAGATGTTGGTTTTCTTAGCACTTTCTGAACATGATGGCCTCTTCTGATGTCTTACCCCAAAACTGTCCCTACTCACATTTCAAAATTTAAATTCAATGACATCTGCAAAATCTGATACTGACAACTTCTTGGGGAAAAGCCTTGACAATGTCATAACCATCTTAAGTAAAATCATTTAGAATATTGCACAATATCTTTGGGACACTACAATCAGGTGTATTTACAACTAGTCCTATGAATTATGCATTTACAGAAAGAAAAATATGTCACCATTTTGGAGATAATAGTTTGCTAAAATCATGAAGAGCTAAAAAACAAGCACTCCATATTTTTGTACCAAGTTCAAAAAAAAAAAAAATCTCTGGGTCTAGCAAACTAATAATAACTTTCAATTGTTAAATGCCCTTTATACACATACTAGCCAATCAGCCCGTCATAAGATGGGATTTTCAGGTCTCCCCTCCACGTCGGTCTTCTCTCCTGAGCCTCCGGTCTCTCACTCCGTCTCCGTCTCTCTCTCTCTCTCCTCCTCCTCCTCCTACTGCCTCCCCCCCCTCAGCTCTCCTCCGCCTTCTGCCTCTCTCTCCATCTCTCTTTCTCTTCTCCCCCTCTTGCCTCTCACTCTCCCTTTCTCTTCTCCTCCTCCTCCTACTGCCTCTCACTCTCTCTCCGCTCTCCTCTGTCTCCATCAGGGATGCACGCTCGTCCAGACCCCACCCCCTGGGTGTGTACGTCACCTCCATGCCCCCCTTTGCCTCCCGCCGTGGCGCTCGGCTGACTTCTGCGCCGCTCAGTCGGGCTGCCGCGCGGGAGCAAGCAGTGCAAATGGCCTCTCTTCTCCTCCTACTGCCTCGCCCTCTCTCTCTCTCAGCTCTCATCCACCTCCTGCCTCTCGCTCTGCCTCTCTCTCTTTCTCTTCTCTCCCTCCCACTTCTCACTCTGTGTTTCTCTTCTCCTCCTCCTGCTGCGTCTCTCTCACTCTCTCTCTCGCTGTCCTTCGCCTTCTCTCTGCCTCCTCCATTCTCCTCTCTGTCTCCTCCGCGTCCTCTGTGTCTGCTCCGCTTTCCTCCTTTTGAATCCGGCACCCTTTCCTGATGTCAGAGAGACACGCTCATCCAGGCCGCACCGGCTGTTCCCTCTGGGTGGTGCTGTTGCCTCCTGCTGTGGCGCTCGGCTGACTTCTGCGCCGCTCAGCCAGGCTGCCGCATGGGAGCAAGCGGCGCAAGCAGCTGTTTGGGCCCCACGCTTCCCATGCAGAACCCCATGCAGAAGTCAGCTGAGTGCCACGGCGGGAGGCAACAGCGCCGCCCAGAGGGAACTGCCAGCGTTTCAGCGTTATAGAGTCACAGACAGTGGGTTACCATATATATGATATTGAAAGAGAGCAGAAAAAAAATAGAGTTAAGTGTGTGACCTTCAAGCTTTCGTAATCTGGCTCATTACAAAACTTGTGATTCAACACTAGCATAGTCCTGATGTCACCCCACCTTTTACTGTCCACACAGATGTACCAGACCCATGCCTTGGGGCTGTATTGAGCCAGGATGTAGAAAGAGAACAATAGCACCCAATAATTTATATTAGTCAAAAACTATTTAGTTCAGAATGAAATTATTCAACTATTGAAAAAAACGTGTGTCATAAAATGGGTTTAGGAAGTCATCAGCTATTTTTTAATGGGAACAGAATTTTTACTGCTAACAGATCATCACCCTTTGGCATGGATTAATCAGATGTGGATTAAGAAAGCCTGTATGACAAGATGATATTTAGCTCTGCAACCTTTTAAATTCACAATTTGTCATTGGGCTAGTACTATGGTTATCAGTTCAGATGATTTATTTTCATATGAGGTTAGTTCGCTTCTTTCAATAAAGAGGAAATGGACTTTTTGTGCTACAGAAAACCCCAATAAATTAGGAGGATGTTTGGCTTTCCATACTTAGGGAGGAAAGGGAGTAGTATTCACCCTCAGAGGTCTGTGTGTTTAGTGCAGTACAAGTCAAGGCCTTTAGAATCTATTTCTTTCCCCCATGTCTTCTTCTTGTTATCCCCATGTTGATTCCAGGATTAAACCTTTGTTCTTCCCCAGATAGAGACTACAGAGTGGAAGACAAAGGAGGAAAACTGTTTCATGTATCCTTATTGAAATTGAGGTTACAACTTTAAGGTTGAGCCAATAAGCAGATTCAAAAGGAAACACAGTCCTACTACTCATTGACAATATAGACTCAAATTCAGCCCAGAGTCCTGCTTTGACACTGATCTTCTGGGTAATCTTGGGCAAGTTGCTTGATTGTTCTGTGCCTCAGCTTCCCCTACCAGTACTGAGGGGTAAATGATACTGACCCCTTGTGTAAAGGATGTTAAGATCTACTGATATAAGAATTAGGCTTTATTAATATGCTTTGGCCATTTGTGAAATCAATAAGAAGTAAGTAAATGGTCAAATGACATAAACACCTGACTTGAGGATGAAGGATTCAGTCTGAAGACAGAGGAAGGGAGCTGGATGCTCCCTACTTGTACCTTAATTCTTCTCTGATAAATGCTGTATGTTGTTAATGATTTAGTGCAACTCTTTTAAATCATACAAACTGGGCTCTGCATGTACTTGCCCTGACAAAACACCCCAGAAACCTGAGAATGGGAAATTACTGAATTTCCTATCTCCTATATTGGTTTCCCTCTATATATCTGGCCAAAGAGCGCTCACATAATACTTAATCCCCCATAATATATAAAAGAGTACAGAAATTCCTCATTTAACACTATAGATGTATTTCTGAAAGTGTTCGTGCTAAGCGGAAACGTGCTATGCGGGGTCAATTTTCCCATTAAAAATAATGTAAAAAGGGGGGGTTGCATTTCAGGTGGTGGTGACGAAGTTAATTTTTTGTTGGTGCTGGGTCGTCAACATCAACATTAGATATCTAGCAACACAAGTCGCCACGGTTTGTTAAAACAAAGATAAACACGTGAGTGAGCAGAGGAGCACTGTGACCACGTGTATTTATCCGCTTATGCATATTACCACTGTTTTCACCAACTTATCCCGCCATGCAAAGTAGTGTGCCACTTGATTATTTTCGTGTTATTTCGGGTACAGTCATGTTATTCGAAAAATGTTATCTAAAAAAAATCATGCTATTGCAAAAATGTGTTAAGCGGGCATGTGTTAAACAAGTAATTACTGTATAAAGCATTTAAGGAAGCTTGATGGTAATATGTACCTTGTTGGTTACTCCACAGCAAATGTATTAAGCAGAATGAAGGTTGCTATAATTTCATTCAGTAAATGTACACTTAGTGCAAAAAAGAATGTATATATTGTCCTAAACAGTAGAGTTGAATAATGTAGTTAAATATTTATTTTAGCTATGTAAACCAGACCCTAAATTGATGTAAACCAGGATAGCTTCTTAGAGCTAATTTACACCAACTAATTTACCTTCTTACCCATGATTTTTTTCTTCTTTTCCAGAAACAGAAAAATGGAAGAGGTCTTTTCCAACTTTATGTTAATTATAAATTGCTTTTATTTATGACAGAGAATAACTAAAGCATATATTCTAGTGAATTTATGTATTTATTACTCTAATTACTATGTGCACAAATTTATAGTGCACCACATCAATAACACTGTCCTCTCCCACCAAAAGGAATCTTTTTGGAGATTTTGTTTGAACTGAATGAACCGTTAACCCTATGTTTGAGATTTTTTTTAAAAAATCTCTACATATATCCAAATTGCACATCACTTGCCCATAATGTGTCCCCCTTCTATGTATTTGCATTCCTTCTATGTGCAGAACTCCCATCAACAACAATCCATATATGTAGTACAAGTTGGACCTACCTTATCCAGCACCCTCCAGACCTGGCCCATCCCGAATGAGGGAATTTTCAAGGTATGGGGATGTCCCCTGCCACTGGCCTCCCAGGATGCTCCCCCTACCTGCAGTTGGCTCTGCTCTAGCCTCAGTGCCACTGGGCTCCAGCCTGCAGGGCTTGGACTTGGGGGTCCAACCTGGTGGAGCTCCCCAGCCCTGCTTCTCCACCGCACAACCAGGGATCCCCACCTGGGACGGGACTCACCTGTCCCACTGTTGCCCCACCAGCTGGGGCTCCCCGGGGACGGGGCTTGCTTTTGTCACTCACTGGTCCAGCTGCTGCTCTGCCCAGCCAGGGCTCCCCAGGGTCTGAGCTCCCCAGCCTCCACAGCACTGCTTCTCCCCTACCCAACCAGAGATCTCCAGGGATGGGGTTTCCACTCCTAGGCTCTGGGCCTCTGATCCAGCAATACCTGCCGGACCATAGAATCCCGGATTTCGGAGGTCCAGCCTGTATATACAATTAATACTGGTTAGAAATTTTCTGATAAAGTTGCCATGGAAAATGCTGATTATTAATTAATCTGTAAAGTTTCAGGAAAACAGCTCTGGTTTGATGATTTTGAGGAAGATCTGTCTTGTACTGCCTCTTACTTGGGACAGTAATTAATCTACTGTCTTGCCCCCTCTGTGAAACCTTTTTCATTTTCTAATAAATTATTATTTTAACTGAGTGGCTATAACACTTGTCGATAACACATCTTCTATAGACGGTAAGAAATTGAGTACTTTTGAATGAAATCATAGTTACTTATTTATGGCTCTGAATATGAGACCTGGTATTAAAATGACTAATAAATCAGAAGATGTTTTTATCTTTATTTTTTCATAACTATTTTAGAGGCATTTAGTAATGCCTCTGCCTAATGAGGAGAGAAAAGTTTTAAAATGTTCTTGAATTAAAATATGATAAAAACCTTTTATTTAGCTCTATTTGAAATGGAGAATTATCACAGCGTGCATATCCATCAGCCTTTGATAAGCTATATAACATACATGCGTACACTTTACACTTTTTTAAAAAGAACAACTTATTCCTGTGAATAAGATGCATTTAGTACAGGAAGTTATTTTGTCCCTGATCTTTCAATATTTGGTGTATTTAACTAGAAACCCTTTGAAACCAAAGCTACTTTTCAAGACTTGTAAATAAACCATTCTAAAATGAATCATGAGGAGAGATTAAAAAGACTGGGGCTTAGAACAGAGAAAACTACGGTGGGGGGGGGGATATGATAGAGGTCTATAATATCATGACATGTGTAGAGAAAGTAAATAAAAAAAATTATTTATTTGTTCCCATAACACAAGAACTAGGAGTCACCAAATGAAAATAGGTAACAGGTTTAAAACAAAGGAAGTATTTCTTTGCGCACACACAGTCAACCTGTGGAATTTCTTGCCAGAGGACATTGTGAAGGCTAGGAGTTTAACAGGGTTCAAAAAAGAGCTCGCTAAATTCATGGAGATAGGTCCATCAGTGGTTATTAGCCAGGAAGGGCAGGAATGGTGACCATAGTCTCTGTTTGTCAGAACATGGGAATAGGCAAATGGGGTGGGATCACTTGATGATTACCTGTTCTGTTCATTCTCCCTGGAGTACCTGGCATTGGTCACTGTCAGAAGACAGGATACTGGGCTAGGTGGACCTTTGGTCTGATCAATATGTGTGTTCTCAGGTTTTTATATTCTTATGTTCTTATCTTTCTTATTCCTAATGGGTATGTCTACACAGCAAAGTTATTTCGAAATAACAGCCATTATTGTGAAATAACTGTACCAGTGTCTACACAAGCCAACCGCTATTTCAAAATTAATTCGAAATAGTGGAGGGCTTATTTCGAACTTGGTAAACCTCATTCCACGAGGAAAAGAACCTATTTCGAAATTGCTATTTCAAAATAAGTGCTGTGTAGACGCGGAATAGGGGCAATTTTGAAATAGGGGGCCTCCAGCCCTTCCCAGGGTGCCCTGCTGGCCACTCTGGCCCAAACCAGGAAAACTCCTCTCCTCCCCCCCTCCCTAGAGCCCTTAAAGGGGTAGAGTCTGGCCACTGTTACCAGATTTGCCCAATACTCTGGGGTATGCTCATTTATCAGGGTTACTCTTATGGGACGGGGGAAGGTTAACAATTCTATCAGTGTGCTGTTTGTGCTTACTTGTGCTCTCATATGGAGCTGAATTCTCCCTGCTGCCAATTCCCCCTCCCACTGGAGCTCTCCTGCAGGAACTAGGTTCCTCAGGATGGGGTTACCACCTTAGCAACACACACAGACACTCACACCACTAACAGAGCACGTCTGAGAGGACTGGGTAATCAGCACTCACAAGCTGACCCCTCATATGTCCCTGGACTCAGCTGTCTGGGTTTCACAGCAATGCCACACTGCACCCTCATGTGCCTTTGGACTCAGTGGGCTGGATTAAACAGCACTTTAAGCTGCCATCCTCATAAGCCCCCAGGTTCAGCACTTCCCTATCCCCACTTTCACCCCACAATCATTCACTGGCAAACCACACGATGAGCAAACCCCACAGGATTTTGGGCACTACAGGAATCTTTAGCTTGGGTACAAGAAGCATTGTTGCAGAGCGAATGGGGGAAGCCAAAACAACACCCCTTAAGGAAGAGTGAGCAAAAGAGAAAGAAAGAGAGAGAAGCAACCAGCTTAACAATGAAAGTTATTTATTTCTGAGTAGTGCATAGATATAAAAAAAGTTACATTATTAAATCTTGTGACAGGGCACCTGCCCTGCACTGGCCCTTTAAGCCTGTGACAGGGCACCTGCCCTGCACTGGCCCTTTAAGCCCAAGACTCGGGCCTTGAGCCGGGGCTGGGAACAGAGAGGCCAGCTGAAGCTGTTAGGCTAGTGAGAGCCCAGCTGGCAGCTATACAGAGAAGCCCGGTTGGCGTGGAGAGCCCAGCTGAGGCCATTAGGGTGAGTGAGAGCCCAGCTGCTGGCTATAAATAGAGAAGCACAGTGCTTGGGAAGGGGGGAAGCCAGTGAAGGGCTGACTGCAGACAAAGCAGGAGCTCCTAGGAGGGAGGCAAGCTGGGGATAGCCAGCAAGGGCTGGGAGGGGGCCAGCCAAGACTCCCCCTGGCTAGGGGCTGGAGACAAAACCCGTGGTTTGGAGGCGGATCATGATGCCGACTAGGTAAGCGGGGTAGTTGAGACAACCCCGTTGCCAATGATGAGCAACCCTTACAGACTGTAACTTGCCCGGAGAGGGGCTAGATGAGGACAGTCAGGGGGCACTGAGGCACGGTGGGGGCCTGCTCCGTAACAAATCTAAATTGAAACTGATTACAAATGTTAGGTAACCATATAACAGTTTACATAGGGCAGGGTCAGGAGGCTATGCTTAGAGAGGTAGTTAATGGGAGGGAGAGAGAGAGACCTCACCACTCCATGGAGCTGGCACTGATCGGGGTTCCCAGATGATGATGGTAGCCAGGGGTCCAGAGGGCAGGAGACAAGCAGAACAGAGCCCCCAGCACGATCAGACAGGAGATAAAGACAGGTATCAGAACAGTTTTTCTTGGGGCAAGGATAGGCATTTTTATAGGGATAGTTCAAAGAGAAAGAGGAGAGACAATAGAGACTGATCACCCCTGGTTATGGGTGATGTTCCTTGAACAAGCTCACAATACAACTAGGCAGTTTCAGTATTTTAGATGTCAATAGGATCGTTACTAGAATTGGTCTGATAATGACTAATTTGGGTGTGAGCAGGCCTGGGTTCATTAGCATCTGGAGTAGAGATTTCCCATCAGGCAGTGCTTCTCTGCTTTCGGTATCCCATAGTTCACTGCAGTTCCTGCCTTGGAAGAGCTGCTATCCATTCTGTATGCTAATGAGATGTCCTCTGTTCCATCTTTAATGCAAATGAGGCTGGGGTGTTTCCTTAATTGTATCACCCTTGTCTGAAGCAGTTTAGGTGTGTCTTCCCCGGCCTTTTCATTGCTTTGTCTGATTCCAGCAAAGGCTTAGGGAAAGCGGGGGGTGGGGTGGGGTGGGGGGGCGATGGTTTTCCATGAATGTCACTTCCTGGCTCCCAAAAGCACAGGGCTGGTAGGTAACACCACAGTGTCTGTGCCAGCTCCAGGCCTGGGGGGCGGGACAGTCTGTGTCCCCCAGGTGGTCATCAACCCTGGGGCAGAGGGCCCTGACCGGGGCATTGAGGAGGCGGAGGAGGGCCAGGAGCCGCAGGAGCCTGGAGGGAGTGTGCCGCGCATCCAGGACCCCCGAGCCATCCCAGTAGACCTGTCACCAGTGTTATCCGGGGAGGCAACAACATGTGAGTGCCGTCACTGTCCCCTTGGGGGGGGGGGAGGGACACCAGGGATCATGTGCGTGGGCCTTGCTGACCACGGATCACGCAGCAACCTGTGCATGTGCGAGCATGTGCTGTGCCACTCCTGGGCACATGGCCTGTTAGCCACGCACATGTGTGAAGAGACATGACATGCTCCTGACCCCGGGGTGGGACACAGCAGGAGGCCCTCCCTCCACAAGCCCCCCTACACAGAGACAGAGGACATCTCCCCACCCACCCACACACACACTATATACAGCACAGGGGCATGCATGCAGTCCTGGGGCAGCTCCCACTCCCGGGGATAGCAGGACATCCTGAACTTGGCCTCTGTGCAAGTACATCAGCTCTGATGGTGCGGAGACCTGTCGTCCTCGCCTTTCAGAGGGGGGCTGGGCTTCACCCACCATGTCCCCAGGGATAACTTACCACTTCTCTTGTTTCTCCACAGCTGCACCAACTGTGAGTGCAGGGCACACCACACAACCCAGGACATCATCCCGCACCTAAGGCCTCCGCAGGCCCACCTGTGCAGTGGAGGGGTACCAGCAGGAGCACCTGGGGGCACTGCGAGCCCTGAACTGCACCCTCGACCACTGGGTGCAGGAAGACCTGCAGCTCCAGCGGGAGCAGCTTGCCCAGGGTTGTGCCATCTGCGAGCACCTGAAGACCCTGGTGCAGAGCTTCTGCCGCTCCAGCCCCTGCTGCCTCCCCAGCTACCGCTCCTCCCACTCCCGCTTCTTCCTCCCCACACTCCACCCACTCCCTACTCCCATGGGGACACCGAGGTCCTGCACCCGTGGTGCTGGGAGACAGTTGGGCCAGCGAGACCCCCAATCCTGAGCCCTGAGCTTCTCCTCCCCTTGACTCCCCCTGCCAGCTCCCTCCTCCCAGATTTCCCCTTCCCCTCTCCCACCTTCTTTCCCCAGTCTCACCTCAGTTTTATTCCCCCCTCCCCATCCCAGTTCTGTTCAATAAAGAGTCTTTGTTGTAATGAACACAAGTGTCTTTTATTGTACAACAGGAAGGGGGCTTAGGGAAGGGTCCTTCCCTCATGTAGAAGGACATGAGGGAGGAATGAGGCACAAGCCCCCAGTGGGGCACACCAGGGAGACTGTTACTGCCTGCAGAAAGTGCTGCCAGGCTCGCAGCAACACTTCCAGGAGAAGCACCAGAGTGCCCAGGGGCAGCTCTGGCTCCATGCTGCAGAGTGCTGTGGTGTCCTGAGTGAGGGCAACCAGAGCACGCAGAGAAAAAATAATGCTTTGCTGTCCCTCAGTGAGGTAGGCAAGCAAGCAGGGAAACCTGAGAACTGGCTGTCCCAGGTGGGGGGGGGGGGGGTAGGTCCCTTTAAGCACAGGCCTCAGATAGCCTCAGGCAGCAGCCACACAAGGTAACTCCCGACCTGATGCCCTGCCAGAACTGGTTCCGGCTGGCCTTAATGCGATTCAGCGTCCAATCAGTGTGGACGCACTATTTCAAAATAGCAAAATGCTATTTCGAAATGCATTTTGTGTCTAGACGAGTTATTTTGAAATAAGATATTTCGAAATAACACTGTAGTGTAGACATACCCAATAGTAATGACCTGAAGAAGAGGCCTGGGAAGCTCAAAAGCCCCCCTTTTCTTTCTCTTTCGCTCTCTGTCACCAACAGGTGTTAGTCTAATCAAAATTATCTCACTCTCCTTGTCTTTCTCACATTGTGGCTGTGTCTACACTACAAAGAAAAGTTGGGAAAAGATACGCAAACTGCAATTTGCGTATCTTTTTCTGCTTTTCTTCTGAAAGAGGCTTTTCTGATATTTGGCCCATCTACAGGGGGCCAAATATTAGAAAAAAACTCTCTTTCAGAACACTTATTAGGAACTGGGGACACTTTTGGGAGAGGGGGAGCCTATACAGGAAGGATGGGCTCCACCTAAGCCAGGGTGGAACCAGACTGCTGGCACTAAACATTAAAAAGGCCGTAGAGCAGTTCTTAAACTAAGAGATGGGGGAAAGCCGATTGGTGTGGAGATGCACGAATCGGAGGGAGACTTCTCTAGAGGAGAATCCATTGATAGAGATTCTCTAAGCTGTAGTCAGAAAGAGAGGAGGGGAGAGGGCAAACCATGGGCCAGAGCAGACAAAAATCGCGTACAAAGGAATCCAATGCATCAGGAAGGGCAGACAAATAAGCAGTGGCAAATTTTTAAAGTGCTTCTACACAAATGCTAGGAGTCTGACTAATAAGATGGGTGAACTAGAGTACCTAGTATTAAATGAGGAGATTGACATAATAGTCATCACTGAAACCTGGTGGAACGAGGAAAATCTGTGGGACACAATCATACCGGGATATAAAATATATCGAAAGGATAGAGCAGTTCGGGTGGGTGGAGGAGTAGCACTGTATGTGAAAGATAATGTAGAATCAAATGAAATAAAAATATTAAATGAATCAACATGTTCAATAGAATCGCTATGGATAGTAATTCCATGCTCCAAAAATAAGAAATTAGCAGTAGGGATATATTACCGACCACCTGACCAGGACAGGGATACTGACATTGAAATGCTGAGGGAGATTAGAGAGGCTACCAAAACAAAGAACTCTATAATAATGGGGGATTTTAATTACCCCCATATCGACTGGATACATGTCACCTCAGGAAGAGAAGCGGAGATAAAATTTCTCAATGGCTTAAATGACTGCTTCTTGGAGCAGCTGGTGCAGGAACCCACAAGGAGAGGCAATTCTCGATTTAGTCCTGAGTGGAGCGCAGGATCAGGTCCAGGAAATAACCGTTACAGGACCGCTTGGGAATAGTGACCATAATATAATAACATTCAACATTCCTGTGGTGGGAAGAACACCTCAGCAGTCCAGCACCCTGGCATTTAATTTCAAAAAGGGAATTACACAAAATGAGGAGGTTAGTTAAACAGAAATTAAAAGGCACAGTGACTAGAGCCAAATCCCTGCAAGCTGCATGGAAACTTTTAAAGACACCATAATAGAGGCCCAACTTAAATGTATACCCCAAATTAAAAAACATAGCAAGAGACCTAAAAAAGAGTCACCGTGGCTTAACCACCATGTAAAAGAAGCAGTGAGGGACAAAATGGTATCTTTTAAGAAGTGGAAGTCCAATCCTAGTGAGATAAATAGAAAGCAACATAAACACTGTCAAATCAAGTGTAAAAATGTAATAAGAAAAGCAAAAAAAGATTTTGAGGAACAGCTAGCCAAAACTCAAAAAGAAATAACAAAATGTTTTTAAGTACATTAGAAGCAGGAAGCCTGCTAAAAAACCTGTGGGTCCCCTAGACGATCGAACTATAAAAGGCGCAATCAAGGACGATAAAGCCATTCCAGAGAAACTAAATGATTTCTTTGCTTCAGTCTTCACGGCTGAGGATGTTGGGGAGATTCCCAAATCTGCACCGTCCTTTGTGGGTAATGAATCTGAGGAACTGTCCCGGATTGAAGTGTCATTAGAGGAGGTTTTGGAACAAATAGAAAAACTTAATGTTAACAAATCTCCGGGACCGGATGGCATTCATCCAAGGGTTCTAAAAGAACTCAAATGGGAAATTGCTGAACTATTATCTGTGGTTTGTAACCTATCCCTTAAATCAAGCTTCCGTACCTAATGACTGGAAGGTAGCCAACGTGACACCAATATTTAAAAAGGGCTCTAGAGGCGATCCAGGCAATTACAGACCGGTAAGTCTAACTTCAGTACCGGGCAAATTAGTCAAACAATAGTAAAGAATAAAATTGTGAAGCATGTAGAAGAACATAATTTGTTGGACAAAAGTCAACATGGGTTCTGTAAAGGGAAATCCTGTTTACTAATCTATTAGAGTTCTTTGAAGGGGTTAACAAACATGCGGACAAGGGGGATCCAGTAGATATAGTATACTTAGATTTTCAGAAAGCCTTTGACAAGGTCCTCACCAAAGGCTCTTGTGTAAATTACATGGCCATGGGATAAGAGGGAAGGTCCTTTCTTGGATTGAGAACTGGTTAAAAGACAGGAAACAAAGGGTAGGAATAAATGGTAAATTTTCAGAATGGAGAGGGGTAACTAGTGGTGTCCCCAAGGGTCAGTCCTAGGACCAATCCTGTTCAACTTATTCATAAATGATCTGGAGAAAGGGGTAAGCAGTGAGGTGGTAAAGTTTATGGATGATACCAAACTGTTTAGGATAGTCAAGACAGAAGCAGACTGTAAGGGACTCCAAGAAGATCTCACCAAACTGAGTGATTGGGCAACAAAATGGCAAATGAAATTTAATGTGATAAGTGTAAAGTAATGCACATCGGGAAAAATAACCCCAACTATACGCATAGTATGATGGGGCTAATTTGGCTACGACAAATCAGGAAAGAGATCTTGGAGTTATCGTGGACAGTTCTCTGAAAACTTCCACACATGTGCAGCGGTCAAAAAGGCAAATAGGATGCTAGGTATTATTAAGAAAGGGATAGAAAATAAGACCCAGAATATCTTACTGCCCTGTATAAAACTATGGTACGCCCACATCTTGAATACTGTGTACAGATGTGGTCTCTCACCTCAAAAAGATATTTTGGCCTTAGAAAGGGTTCAGAAAAGGGCAACTAAAATGATTAGGGTTTGGAACGGGTCCCATATGAGGAGAGGTTAAAGCGACTGGGACTTTTCAGTTTAGAAAAGAGGAGACTGAGGGGGATATGATAGAGGTGTATAAAATCATGAGTGGTGGAGAGGGCGGATAAAGAAAAGTTATTTATTAGTTCCTAAATAGAAGAACTAGAGGACACGAAATGAAATTAATGGGTAGCAGGTTTAAAACTAATAAAAGAAAGTTCTTCTTCACACAGCGTGTAGTCAGCATGTGGAACTCCTTGCCAGAGGAGGCTGTGAAGGCTAGGAATATAACAGAGTTTAAAGAGAAGCTAGATAATTTCATGGAGGTTAGGTCCATAAAAGGCTATTAGCCAGGGATAAAATGGTGTCCTTGGCCTCTGTTTGACAGAGGCTGGAGAGGGATGGCAGGAGACAAATCGCTTGATCATTGTCTTCGGTCCACCCCCTCTGGGGCACCTGGTGCTGGCCACTGTCGGCAGACAGGATACTGGGCTAGATGGACCTTTGGTCTGACCCGCTACGGCCATTCTTATGTTCTTATGTAACATCCCTTCTTCCTCATAAAACTAGGTTTACGGGGATGCCGAAAAAAACACGTCTGCTTTTCCACGTTTTTTTTGGAAAAGCGGATGCCTTTCTTGGATGTGGCAGATACTTCCAGTATCCCAGAAAAGCTCTGTAGTCTAGATGTATCCTGTGGAACCAATATGGCAGCTACAGTGCTAGAAAGAAAGAAAGAAAGAAAGAAAGAAAGAAAGAAAGAAAGAAAGAAAGAAAGAAAGAAAGAAAGAAAGAAAGAAAGAAAGAAAGAAAGAAAGAAAGAAAGAAAGAAAGAAAGAAAGAAAGAAAGAAAGAAAGAAAGAAAGAAAGAAAGAAAGAAAGAAAGAAAGAAAGAAAGAGAAAGAAAGAAAGAAAGAAAGAAAGAAAGAAAGAAAGAAAGAAAGAAAGAAAGAAAGAAAGAAAGAAAGAAAGAAAGAAAGAAAGAAAGAAAGAAAGAAAGAAAGAAAGAAAGAAAGAAAGAAAGAAAGAAAGAAAGAAAGAAAGAAAGAAAGAAAGAAAGAAAGAAAGAAAGAAAGAAAGAAAGAAAGAAAGAAAGAAAGAAAGAAAGAAAGAAAGAAAGAAAGAAAGAAAGAAAAAATTAAAGTTAGTTAAAGAAATCAAATACATGAAATAATTGCAAGGTTCTTTGTTTAGGCGTGTAGCAGAGATGGAATAAATTATTGGCTTAAGTCAAGTTTCTGGTTGTTTTCAATTCATTGGAAAGTTCTCCATCCTTTGTTTATAATGCTCACATTTGTATAAGTCTATAGTCCAGAGGTCTGAGCAGGAAAGAAGCTGGAGCAGAAAAGAGGCACAATGAAGATGTTTCCAGCACCTTTTATAGCCTACATCATGTGAGGGAAATCCATTATTTTGAACAAATTCCTCAACACAACTTGTGAAAAATTAAAGGTAAATATGGCGTATGAAGTCACATGGTCAAGTCGGCTCTCTGATTACTCACTCACATAGAGGCTATTGCCTCACAGGAATGTCCTTTCAGTGTAGATGGCCATTTCCATTGTGAGCTAAGTGTTCTTTTAATGGACTATTTAACTTGAATAGTCCCTTCAGCATGTGCAAGCTAAATATCTTATGGCCATTACCACAAGATACATGTATTCAGACAATACTTATAACTTCAAGTACAAAAATGACAAATGAATACAAATGGTATAATCATATTCAGCCAATCTTAGCCTTTCTATTGGTACCTTACTTGACATGCTTTGTATAATATTTGTTGCAATTATATAACAGTGGTAGTGACAATGATCTACATAGTCATATTTACTCAGATAACATCACAGATGGCATCAGTCTTTTTTTGAATTGAACTTTAGCCCAGGAGCTTTCATCAATTTCACAAACTGTCCTTGTTTTTTGGAAAGTACAGAGAAGGGTATACCCAGGTCCTATAAACAGACAACATTAGGCTTAATTCACAGGTTACTGTCACAGAAGTACAATCTTCCTTCAATGCCTTATCCATCAGGGGTCTGGAACCATTCAGCATAGTCCACAAAATGGTTGGAGGTAGATGGGTTGGAGCCAGACACAGGGAACTAAAAGATACACAGATTGCTTTGATCCAATTCTTCTGGCCACCTTCAACTGGCAACCCAAGAGAAAGTCTGAAGTCAGCCTTTCCTAACAAAGTGTTGTGGTGATTCCACTGCCTACCCTTCCTCTGTGGTGGAACCTTGCTTGAGCATAGTCTATTCCATTAGGGAATAAATTGGTATACAAATTATACCCTCTTGTTCCCAGATGGTGATTCAAGCCTTTACACTGTATAATGCTCAATTATACAGAGAGACTTTGAACATATTTACATTTTCTTTCCTGAAAAATAGGCTTGATGTTTTTGACCTGAGGAGCTGAAAGAAACATGTCATCATAGAGGGATAGCTATTGTCTGACTGAGCCATTGTGTAGAATCATAAAGACAGTGGAACAAAGCACAGTCAAAAACTAAATGGAAATGGTGAAATCATGGCTAACCAAATACTTATCATTTTATTCATGCAAGTGTCCCATTGACTACAATGGTCTATTTATGTCAGCACTAATATTGCATTGAATCAATATCAAACTAATTCAGGCCAGTACAATTTTGGAAACATATCTTTGAAATATGAACTGTAACAATAACCTGAAAGTGAACATCTGGTTATCCACATCTAGTCAAGTTCATTAAAGAAGTGGTCTGGAAATTGCAATTAATGTGATAATTACTTTCCTTCTATATGCTCTTTTGTTGCCTTACACAGAGGTCTGATTTATTTTACCTGGATGTACTTAAAGGCTGTGTCTACACTGGCACCCTTTTTCGGAAAAGGGATGCTAATGAGACACAGCGCATTTGCAAATCCGCGGGGGATTTAAATATCCCCCACGGTATTTGCATGAACATGGCTGCCGCTTTTTTCCGGCTCGGGGTTTTGCCGGAGAAAAGCGCCAGTCTAGACGCGATCTTGCGGAAAATAAACCCTTTTCCGCAAGATCTCTTATTCCTACTTTCAAGAAGGAGATAGTCACTACCACATCTACCATGGCAACAGTATTTTAGCCACAAACAATTATCTTGTTCTTAATGCAAAGGACTAGGAATCAGTGGTCTGAATTCTGTTTCTGATTCTTCTTCAGACTTCTTGTTTGGTATTGCCAAATTGCTTGACCTATTTTTTTGACTAGCTTTTCCTACTTTCAAGTAGGAATAAGAGATCTTGCGGAAAAGGGTTTATTTTCCGCAAGATCGCGTCTAGACTGGCGCTTTTCTCCGGCAAAACCCCGAGCCGGAAAAAAGCGGCAGCCATGTTCATGAAATACCGCGGGGGATATTTAAATCCCCCGCGGATTTGCATTTGCGCTGTGTCTCATTAGCATCCCTTTTCCGAAAAAGGGTGCCAGTGTAGACACAGCCAAACTGTTCAGCAGTAGCCATATGGCTAGATCCATGCCACAACAGTGGAGTGGGTGTTGTATAACAACTCAAGCAGAATAATTCTGAAGATGAGAAAATAAGAACAAATATGTAATAGAGATAGTCACTACCACATCTACCATGGCAACAGTATTTTAGCCACAAACAATTATCTTGTTCTTAATGCAAAGGACTAGGAATCAGTGGTCTGAATTCTGTTTCTGATTCTTCTTCAGACTTCTTGTTTGGTATTGCCAAATTGCTTGACCTATTTTTTTGACTAGCTTTTCCTGTCAATAAAAAGGTGATAATAATGCTGATGTACCTCACCCTAATGCAGTGAAGACTAACTGAGCTCTGCAAATGGAAGATATTGCTGAAATGCAAAGTATTGTCTATGTACAGCAGACAAACACTTTTTCTAAGTAACACAGACTGTTAATTATTTGTAAACTCTATTTAGAAAATATTTGACCTCAAAGTTGGTAGATAAGATTGTGGTCTGGTTTCCTTTCCCATTCCTTTTTCTATTCTTCTTCCTCTCACTTACTGTAAAGTATAACAATATTTAATGCTAACCATGCATTTTTTAATAACTTTAAATTAATTTTAATTACAGTAGAAATTGACCTTGTGTCTACTTTGTCCCTTAATAATCAGTGCGTGTAGTCTGTTAAACATTAATAAATGTCATGTAGGTGATACAACACAGATTAATTTAGAGAATTCTATGAATGGGTTGATGAAAGTTCAGATGTGTATTCTGTTGTTTAATTATCAAATTAGTCAGAGTGTTAAGACAAGTTCCTTAGAGAATGTAGGGGAATGTTGCTATATTGAGAGTATTATTATACAATGGAATGTTTCTTAAAATGTTTGGCTTTAGTATTTGGGATAATTTAATTTATTTATCTGGAGGTTTTGGATTTGACTAATGATTTTTTTGGTGCCTCAATTTTAGAGTACCAAATCTGGGAATTTTATAAGGTGGAAAATTTTTTAGAAAGTGCTGAGCACCTGGTACCTTAAAAGAAAAACCTTACCTCTTAGTGGCAGATACACCTATTAAAGAGAGAAAGTGTTCCAGCTCTCTTCTGTTTAAAGATAAATATGGTATATATTTAACTATCTGAGGACCAACTTATAAATTAAATTCATTATTATAAAATAAATTAAAACTGAATTGCATTAATTCATAATATCACAATACTTTTCAAACACGTGTAAGTTGTACATGCCATACCCCAAATCTAGAGGGAGTCAAGCAAAACACAGTTTCATTTATTAAAACATTTAAAAGAGAAAACCCAAAGCAACATGATAGCAAAAGAGATGGGGAAATTGGTAGTCTTCTGGCTTGAATTTAGGATTTTTTTTTTCCTGCAGGCTGCCCCTGGCCCTAATTCAACAAGATATTTTAGCAGATTTGTAACTTTAGTCATATGAAAATTCTCATTTAACTCATTGGGAAAGGTTCAGAGAAGAGCAACAAAAATGATTAGGGGTTCCATATGAAGAAAAATTAAAAAAGACTGGGAATTTTCACCTTAGAAAAAAGGAGACTAAGACAGAATCTGATAGAGGTCTATAAAATCATGACTGGTGTGGAAAAAGTGAATAAGGAAAAGTCATGTACTTCTTCACATAATATAAGTACTAGGGGTCACCAAATGAAATTAATAGGTAGCAGGTTTAAAACAAACAAAATGAAGTTTTTCTTCACACAGTGCACAGTGAATCTCTGGAACTCCTTGCCTGAGGATGTTGTGAAGATTAGGACTTTAACAGGGTTCAAAAAAGAGCTAGAGGTTAGATACATCAGTGGCTATTAGCCAGGATATGGATAGGAATGGTGTCCTTAGCCTCTGTTTATCTGGAAATGGATGACAGGAAAGGGATCACATAATGATTACCTGTTCTGTTCACTCCCTCTGGGGTATCTGGAGTTGGCCACTGTTGGCAGACAGAATACTGGTCTAGATGAACCTTTGGTCTGACCCAGTGTGGCCATTCTCATGTTCTTATGTTATCTCAATGGAACTACTTGTGCTAAAGTGCATTGGTGAATTGGAGTCCATGTTCAGTAAAACTGTAAAAATCTAGCAGGCCATAGCTGAATGTTGTCATTTAAGTGTCAGAGTGGAGTAGCATAGAATACAATGTTTGGTATGGCTTGCATGGACATCCAGAATGCTATCAATATTTGTTCGACTTCAGAACAACGTCTGGTTTGTTACCAAATCAGCCTATGAGAGTGCAAGACAGAAAAACAATTTTCCTGGTTAATTATCTCTTGTAGGCTGAAAAAGTTCTGGACAGGAAGCAACTACAAACTTCTAATTGTTAACAATAGCAATAACAAGTAATCCCATTTATTAATAATTCTCCACTTCAAAGGGATAAACATGGATGAAGAGGAGGAAAAGGAGGAGAAAAAGGAGAAGGAAAAAATTGTTTATTTTGATCCAAGGTGAAAAAAGTGAAGTTGAAGAACTGGAAATTGTGGCTGAATATCGGGGAAAATATCCCAATGTATAAATCTGAGATGAAAATGCATTTTACACAATAGTGATTTTTCCATATCTGAAAGTATAACAATATCCACTTTTAAGCATGGAACATTGAAGAGTCTATCTCCCATCAGCCACAGAAAAATATAAAAAGTAGAATACTTCAACATTACCGAATGATCAGGCCTACAGAAACTATTGTCCAGAGTTCTATAATATGATGTTGAAAATGAAAAACACTTTTCAAGGACTATACATTATGTTCCTTCCTCTGCAAAGATTATTCTTCCAAATTAATGCCAAGGATTTCAATATCCAATCAAAGCGGTTCTCTCAATAATGCACTGTGTAAAGAAGCCTTTTGTGTTGAAACACTCCTGAGATAATAGTCACTGAAGTACAATATTCCTCTAGCAGTTTCTGTACATTCTCATGAGTCTCTAAAATTATTTTGTTGTCACTCATATTTACTGGATCTTACTAGATCGTGAAGTCTTCTAAGTGATCCTTGAGATATCTGGAAATGATATGGAATGGCAAACAAATCAGAATAGTTCTTTAAAGAATGTATAAAGAATTATAATGTTAAAAGAGCTTCCTTGGCTTTCTTACAACAGTCCATAGACCTCAGCCTGATAGTATAAAAGGTCTCAGACGCTACGTCTAGACTGCAAGTTTCTTTCAAAAGAAGTTTTTCCAGAAGACATCTTCCAGAAAAACGTCTTTTGAAAGAGAGCATCTACACAGCAAAAGCACATCAGAAAAGCCATCTGCTTTTTTGAAAGATAGCATCCACATTGATTGGATGCTATCTTGCACATCAGGCCACTCAGAACCAGTACAGGCAGGCCATTAAGTCACCAGTTGCTTCCAAGTGCTGTTGCCTAAGCCTAGCTGAGAGATGCACTTAAAGGAATCCCCCCAGACAGCCATTTCTCTGCTTCTGCTGCATGCTTGCCTACCTCTCCGAGGGACAGCAAAGCTTTAGTAGTGCATGCTCTGGGTGCAAAGCTTTTGAGGATGCCACAGCATTTTTTTTGCTACGGAGCCAGAGCTGCCTCTTGGCATGTGATGGGCCCACATGGCCATGCTACAGTTTCTGCAGGCTGCCTTCATGGCCCTGCATTAGCTCGACATGGAGCTCATTCTTGAGACCCTCTCCCTATGTGTGGGAGCAAGACCCTTGCAAATGCACCCAACAATGGAGAGACACTTTTGGAGGCTGGACACCAGTTCTGACTGGTGGGACCGGCTAGTCATGGAGCAGTGGGATGACCAGCAGTGGCTCCAAAACTTCCTCATGAGGAAGGCCACCTTTTTGGAGCTGTGTGCCTAGCTCACCCCTGTCCCCTGATGACACGACCCCCACCTGCAGCCTGCCATCCCCCTGGAGAAGCAGGTCGCAATCACCGTCTGGAAGCTCGCCACACCAGACAGTTACCAGTCAGTGGGCAACCAGTTTGGCATGGGGAAGTCCACCATCAGGGAACTCCTCATGGAGGTAAGGCAAAGTCCCTGCAGGGGGGGAGTCCTAGAAAAGGGGGACCGTAGGGAAAGCAGGGTGGGGGGCAGATGGGGGTCTAGGGGTGGCAGGGGAACCCCATCCCCAGGGGGTTGTGTCGTCCTGCCCTCACACAGTCCTGCTGCTGGGGGGGTGGCCTCATAGGGGGTGGCTCCTCGGGTGTTTAAGCAGGGGAGGGGAAGGGGGCAGGAACCTCCCAAGGCCTCAGGCACTCCCTCTCATTCTCTGTTCTGTGTGTTTGTCTCCTTCTGCAGGTGGTGAGGGCCATCAACTCCATCCTGTTACGCAGGGTCATCTGCCCAGGAGACCTGGACCTGATTGTCGCAGGATTTCCTGCCCTGGGTTTCCCGAACTGTGGGGATCTATTGATGGAACCCATATTCCAATCCATGCACCAAGTCATTGAGTGGCCCAGTATATTCACAGGAAGGGCTACTTCTCAATGGTGCTGCAGGCTCTGGTCAACCACCATGGACAGTTCACAGGCATTTTTGTTGAGTGGTCGGGCAGGGCGCACAATCCCCACATATTTCACAATTCCAGCCTCTACGGGAAGCTGGAGGCAGGCACATTATTCCCCCGGTGCGACTTTGTGGTTGGGGATGCGTAGATGCCACTGTGCATTGTGGGAGACGCAGCCTACCCCCTGATGCCGAGGCTGATGAAACCATATACCAGCCACCTGGACCCAAAGAGGGGCCAATTTAATTCCTATCTCATGCCGGTGAGGATGCAGGTGCAGGTTGTCTCAGCGTGTTGTAGAGAGGAGGGGGAGGTCTTCCTACCTGGGTGGGGAGCAGAGGCTGGCCACAAAGGGAGACTCTTTGAGCAGCCGCGAACAGCTGCCATCTGCCAGGCCCATCGGTTGGGGTACACATCCAGGAGGCACTGAGGGAGAGTTTCTCGCAAGGACCCCAATAACTGTTCCCAGGGCCTCCCCCGCAGGGGCCTTGCTCCAATATCCCTTTCCCACCACAACCCCTTTCTTCCCCCCCTTCCCTGTACAGTCAATAAACACACCTGTTTTGATTTCAGCATAATGAACTTTGTATTTATTTTTCAATAAGAAAAGCTGGGGAGAAGGGGGACTGATAACCTGGAGGGGGAGCGAAGAGGGGGGGCTCAGGGCTGGGAGTGGGGTGAGGAGTGGCTGGAAGTGCCACCTTGGGTGAGGGGACGTTTGTGAACATGGGGTTGGGTGGGTTCTAGGACCACAGGGAGGTGGGCGGAGGCAGAGGGGGGCTGGAGTGGGGTCAGGGATGGCAGGGACGTGGGGGGCATGGGCATCACTTGGGGAGGGAGTAGAGACATTGCTTGAGGGCCAGGGGGAGAGGGAATGGGCATAGCGGGGGAGGAGCAGGGACAGCAGCCGGATGTGCCATCATTTCATGCATGATGGCACATGTGGTGTTGCCCTGCCACACGAACTGGTCTCACATGCGGATCCGCCACTCTGTGTCCTCCTGGACCTTCTGTGCCAGGGTCTGCTGCATGTCACGCAGGATGCCAACATGCTGCCTCATCAGGTCTTCATGGACCCTGGAGTGCTTTCGCGTCCCCCAGGGCTGGGCGGCTGGCTGGGGTAGCATGACTGGCCCCTCAGTCTGGTCCAGCTGTGGAGAATAAAGAGGGAGAGGCAGTCAGTCATCCATGCAAATACTGTCCCTGAGGCCGTGCCCTACTCTGTGAGCAGTGAGCAACAGTCCCCTGGGCCAGAGGATGGGGATATTCTGGGAGCAAGGCCATGTGTGGCCTGCATAAGCCATGCCTCACAGGAGCCCCGAGGTGCCCAGGGACCATGCTGCCCACTTCCCACCCCCAATGAATAAGCAGGCAAGGGAAGTGTCCAGCCACAGTGGGATCCCATGGGCGGGAGAGAGGACTGGAGCAGTCTGGCCCTCCATGAGGTGCGTGCACACACCTGTGCCTGGCAGCACTGTCCACAGGAGCAGGTGGTGCCTCGTGCGGGCAGGCATGCCCATGCTCTGTGTGTGGCACTCCTAGGTGTATATGGGGTCATTCCTGTGCCCTTGTGGACAGCCTGCTTCCAGCCATGGCAGGTGGTGGGAGGGCATCCCCACCCCTGGGCCAGACATGTGTGTGGCCTCCCCTGAGCCTGTGAGCAGGATCCCAGGCATGCACAGGGGCTGCCTCTTGAGGCTGTGTGGCACACAATGATGCTGCTCATGGTTCCATTTGCATGGACTTCAGCATGGTGACCAGCCCGAGCAGGCTAAGAGACGATCACACCCCATCCCCTCTGCACCCGCCTCCCTCACCCTGTGTGTGTGGAAAACTGAGAGCATTCACCTGATGATCCCTCACCGGCGTCAGACAATGCCTGAGACACATCCAGGCTTAGGGGTATCAGCTCCAGGGTCAGTTTGACTGTAGTCTCTGTGTCATCCTCCTCCTCTTGCTCCTGCTGTCCCTCCTCCTCCTCCTCCGTGGCCTTTGGCCAGGTGATGATGGGCATTTCAAGGCTGAAGTCGACCACCAAGGGTGGAGATAGGGCTTTCCCACCCCCCAGGATCTGGTGCAGCTCTTCCTAATATGGGTAGGAATGGGGTCCTGCCTTGGAGCGCGAGTTTCACTCCTTGGCCCTTGCATAGCCCTGGCAGAGCTCCTTCACTTTACTCTGGACCTGTTCTAAGGTCCGGGGTGGGTGTCCCCACTCTGCCAGGGCCTCAATCATGTGCCCATATATGTCAGCATTGAGGTGTCTGGAGCAGAGATCCTATAGGGTCTCCTCCCCCCCACAGCTCAAGGAGGGACAGGATCTCTGCTCCAGACCAGAAGGGTGCCCGCTGCTTGGTACTCCTTTGTGGGTCCTGGGAGCCCTGATGATACTCCCTGCAAGGACCAGGTGGGGCTTGTGGCTCAGCCATTGCTCACAGTGTGGATAGCAGGTAGAGCCGCATGGTCAGGGGCTGCTCCAGGGCTGGCTTCCTGCCACAAGGCTTGTCCATGGTACCTGCTAATTTAAGAGGTGCCAGGAGACAGGAACTATAGAGTTCTGATTACTTTGGATGGAGTGGCCACCAGGGCACCAGTGTTATTTCCCGGAGGCCTCTTCTTTCAAAAGAAAGCCCTCTTCCCCATCCACACATGCCTTTTTCCGAAAGAGCTCTTTTGGAAAAGGCGTTTTTCCTCGTAGAAAGAGGTTTACCGCTTTTGGAAAAACCCCTCCGCTCTTTCGACTTTTTGTTGAAAAAACGCGATTGCAGTGTGGATGTAAGTGAAGTTTTTTCAGGGAAAAAAATCTCTGCAGTGTAGACATACCCAGAGAGTAAGTAAATCAATGACATATATTTCTCCTTCTACAATTGGGAGGGATATATCACTTAGGCAATCTAAGGACATGTCTACACAGCAGGGCAAAAGTCGAATTAAGATATGAAACTTCAGCTACGTCAATTGTGTAGCAAGAAGTCCTCCATCTCAACATTATTTTAACATAATGGCTTGCTGTGTAGTCACGCTTTGTTATTTTGAAATAACATCAGTTATTATAAATGCTGCTATGTAGACATATCCTAATTAAGCTATGAGTTTCCCAGAATGTCCAGGAAGTCCCTGCCTGAGCCAAAGTTATTTAGTGAAAGTTATTTAGGTTTGGGATTTTTCCCCAAAATGTGGTTAAACACTAGGCCCTAGTCTACACTAGAGTTATTTTGAAATAACTCCCATTATTTTGAAATAATAAGCAGAACATCCTCACTACCAAGCCTGTTATTTTGAAATAATTGGCTGGTTATTTCAAAATCTGTACTCCTGTTTCCTTGGGGAACAAACTTATTTCAAAATAGTTATGTCAGGAGTTATTATTTCATTTCAAAATAATTTCCTAGCATAGACATGCCCTTTGGTGCAGTTGCATAACTGAGTGGCAGTCAATGTATAGGTCTTTAACTCATGAAAGCATTCTGTGCCCATGTCTCTCTATCATGCACTAATTGCACAATTGTTCTTATTTCCCAACAAAAATGAGAAAAAAGCTTATATTTAAGTTAGCATCACTGAAAACTAGATTGGTATCCAACAATATTCTATACGAGCAATCCTGCATTGGCAAGGGAATAAACAAGACAAACTTTCCTCTGTAGAGGTCTGACTCAGAGGCATGGATTTCAATACTGCATGAGTCTTCCAATGGACTTTAATGGCCTTTGGATCAGGCTTTATGAGTTATCTACTTATTTAACATTTTAAGTGTTTCTTTGTACAGAGGGTGTTTTTTGTCCTATAAGTGGTTGTTTGTTTAGACTTTTTTAGACTGTGGCCCTTACTTGCCATGCTACCCCATATATTAAGCTTTAAGCAGAGATTATTTTCATCATATTTATTTTTCCTTTTATCAGAAAGTGTAACAATATCCACTTTAAGAAATGGAACACTGAAGAGTCCTTCTTCATTTGGCACAGAAAAATACAGAAAGTTCCAACAATACTATAAGTTCAGAGCTACAGAAACTGTTGTCCAGAACTCACAAATATAATGTGAAAATGAAGAAAAGCTTTTCATTGTACATTCTGCTCCCTCTTCTGAAAAAGAATTAGTCCTCCAAATAAATAGCGAGGCTTTTAATAATCCAGTCAGTCAAAGGTGTTCTAGCTATAAGACGTTGTGTATGGAAGTCTCGTGTTTTGAAAAACTCTTATATAATCTTCAAGGGAGTACAGTACTTTTGTAGTACTCTTGTGTTCTCATGAGTCCCCAAAGTATCATTCATTTATACCTTAAATCTCACTAGCTAGCAAAATGTTCCAAATGATCCCCGAAACTTCTAAAACTTATTCAGGATGGAAAGCAAATCAGAACAGTTCTTTAAACCACTTTACAGAGCACTAGAAGGTTAATATATCTGCCTTGCATGGCTCAGGAGATTGCTTTTTTTTTTTCTCCCCCTAAAGCTGTCCTGTTAGTTTTTGTAGTGACTCTACTTTTGCTCAGGGATTTCTTTATAGGTTGCAACTTGAAAATATTTGTATGTAAAAGCTGAATAGTGATTTATTTTTCAGAGTGCAACCAAAAATGTAATTTCTACTTAGTGACGAAGAACTATTGGACCTGTTAACTTGCGAACAGAGATGTAACTGTGAAGATTTCAGATATACAGCTGACACTTTCAGAAAGCTGAGTGGCAGGAAAGAGGAGTTGGAATAGAAATAGTTCAGATTGTTTATGGTTAGCAAATAAGAAATAATAATTATACACTATGGACTTGCTTATACACATGCCTAGCTCAAATTGGCGTTAAAACAGCCATGGGACTACAGTAATTTATGCTACTGAAGGCTGGTCTTAGCAGAGAGGAGTTTCATCAAATCCGTACTTATTCCCTATTGCACCTCTATTACTCTTGGCATGCCTTCTATGTAAGGAGTGGGGGAAGCAGTTTCTGAACAATATGACACTGTATCTAATGATGGCGCAACATTAAGGGTTAAATCTTCAAGGTGCTGACCATTGCTGTGAGATGCTGATTGCGCCCACATCTGATTTCATTGAGCATTAAATGCTCTTAGTATCTTTCAGGACTGAACATTTCTTTTACAATAGAAAATACATGTTTTAGGGGCTATATTTTAAATGATAGTATTCTGATGACATCCTATTAACCAGTGAAAATAGTAAAGGTGCATAGCCCTACCACTGATAGTATAAGAGACTTCATTACTGGTCCAAATGTATTTATTTTTGTAAAGCTTGGAGGAATCTATCACTTGGACATTTGGAATCACTTACATTCCCACAGGATGACCTTAAAGTCCCTAGTTGAGCCCAGGTGATGTAGAAAATTCTAGTATCTCTCTGAAATTCCTGAAGTATGCAGCTACATACTAGGGCTCAATTGAAGAACTGAGTTTTAGTCAATGACTACATTTTTATCCATTACAGGATTCCCTGTCCATCTTTCTCTTGCTGTTTGAACCTAATCATGTCATTGTAACATTTCTGTCATGTCAATTCACTTGTGTTTAATTATTCTTTCACTCTTACAATTTTCAGTGATACATGCTGATTCTAAAGCCCAGTACTCAGTACCACAAATTAGGCACATGAGTAGGAACACAGAAAAGTATTTGAGTTATTTTTCACTGTACTTCCCTCCCCCCCCCCATTTGCATTTATTTAAATTTAACTCTGGGGTCACATAGTCCTGTAAATCTGGCACATGCTCTCACGGGGTTGGGGGGGGGAGGAGACAAAAGGAAGGGGGGTGAAGATTGGGGAAGAGCTTTGTACCATATTCATTACTTAATTCAAACTCTTCCATAACCCAGACTTGCTTGCAAGCTAAGGGCTAACCCACATTCCTCCCTCAATTTTAACGCTGTCAAAACCCAGTATCTGCACCCCTTAAGGGTGTTGACAGTTGAAGCATTTTTCCCCATTGTCTTGTAACTCTGCCGAGACCTAGCATCTGCTTGCGCTGAGGTGTTGACAGTTTGAGCTTTAACACTTTCCCATTGTACAGTTACTCTGCCGAGATCTGGCATCTGTTCACACATTGAGGTGTTGACAGCTTAAGTTAGTCTAAAACTATGTTCTTATGAGATTGGCAGACACAGGCGGACCATGGGTGTTGGGGGAGTTTTTCCGTTCCTAGTGCCAAGTCTTTGGGAGATTGGGAAGCTAGGGGAGATACTAAGGGTTTAATAATTCTCCCTTAGAAGGAAGCCTCTCAGAGATTCACGGACACATTGTGTCATTGGGTTATATGCAGAATTTGCCCCTCAGAACAACAAGCAGTGGCATGATTTTGGTCACAAGTCTAGAACTTCTCTGGCATATGATGTCCTCATCTCCTTGCCACAAGAATGTGATCTCAGGATAACAAGCAGCCAGTACTCTGCAAGAACCTTTCTATGTCCAGCTATGCAGTTCGGACTTAACACAATGTGAAGTAACAGAATTACCACAGAATTTTAATGTCCTGCATTTCTCAAAGTTGTGTTAAACCTTTTATAGACATACTTGCAGAGTGTGTCTGTTTAGAGGATGTGAAACTTTTGTCATAGGTTCATACCTATTGTGGAATGTTACTGCTTCTAGCTAATAAATGGCAAACACACTGGAGACAAGGGCTAGTTGTAATATAAAACCCTCTCCACTCTCTTAGGCTATGTCTAGACTGCAGCAGACACGTTCTTTCACCATCCCTGTAAACCTTGTTTTATGAGGAATAAAGGATGTGCCAAAAGAGGTTTTTCCAAAATTTGGTGCTGTGTAGATGGGCCAAATTTTGGAAAAGCCTCTTTCAGAAGAAAAGCAGAAAAAGATACACACATTGTGGTTTGCAATTTTTGTATCTTTTTCTGACTTTTCTTTGTAGTGTAGATGTAGCCTTAATGATGGGAAATAAAGAAGTAGCCAGAAGATGAGCAAACAAAGACCAAGTCAAGTTGAGAAAAACATAGCTTGTGATTCAATAGCCCTTAAAGATTTGAGTCACGGCATAAGACAAATACAAGAGAGTAGAATAAATCAGTTCTCAAAGAGCCCGATTCTGACAGTCTTACACTGGGAATCAGCTTACTTCGAAATAGTTCTATTGAAGTCCACTAGTGGAACCACTAGTGGAGTAAGGTGCTATTCAGAATGAGTAAGTGTTTTAGAATCTGGTCCAAAGTAATTAGAGAGTATGATTAATATTCTATTGGAAACCACTGCCTGGTAGAGTCAGACTGACGTGTGTTCTTAGACATCACAGTGGCATGATAATCTGTATAGAAGAGTGAATAGAGTAAAAAAAAAAAAAGGCCTAAAAGAAAACATTGTTTCTAGATGGAGTAGAAATATAAAGTGAAATAGAAACACAAATGTTCTCTAAGGAAACAAGGGAAATAGCTTCAGCTGCTCTAAGCCCCAGTTAATCAAGGACACAGTAAAAAAACCCATAGTTTTCACCATGTGTCCAGTCCATATTTTCAAATTTGTCAACACCTCTAAATATATTGCAAATAACAACCTGATAAAATGAGTAACAAAAAAGAATAAAAAATAATTCAAACTAATTTGCTAGTACTCAGAAAAATGAACCAAAATGAGGACTTCTAAATCAGTATTTCTGCACTTTGTTATGGACAGTTCATGTAGAACCATACAGAACAGATAATACCAAAGAAATTGATGTTTATGGGTAAAAAAACATTGGTTGAGGAAAAAACACAAAGACAATGTATCCCTTTGATATGTCCCCCTGCTGTAGTCTTGTATTACCAGTATATTTAAATCAAATGTTTTATATAGAAGAACCTGTACACATTTTGGTTTTTTACAGTTTCCTAAAAGACAGGTAACTCCAATCTGTTCTTTGTATTCTTTCCTGGTTCCACTTAATGTTTGTATTAGACAATTAGGGTGCATCTACATAGCACCCTAAACTTGAAATCAGATACACAATTTGCGCTACACAAATTGCATATCTTATTTCGATTGTATTTTGAAATAGGTTATTTCAAAATTTGGCATGTCTACAGAGAGCCAAATTTCAAAATAACATGCTATTTCGAGACATCCCTTAACCCCCATGGAACGAGGGTTACAGGGATGCTGGAATAGTGCGCCTGTTATTTCGAAAAATATTTCAAAATAATGGCCGAGTTTAAAAGACACAGGGTAACTAGTTAGGGATACCTTTGGTATCCCGAAATAGCCCTGCTGTCTAGACATACCCTTAGAGTGTTAATTATTGTACTACTATATTTGTAGAGGTTATTCAAGGGTTTCTAACTATTTGCTGCCAACTTGTATGGTTACCTAGTAACCATGGTTGAAGTACTTTAAATACCAGTAGTCTGTCTCTTTACATATGAAGATGTTATTTTCCTGTGCAACAGAAACTCACCAGCATCATTGAATAAGGGCACCAAAAAAAGCCCAAATGATCATCAGTTTGAATATTGTTTTCTAGGATTTTCCCCTTCTAAAAATCACACGCAAACTTGAGCTCTGGCTTCCAAATTAAGATAACCTCTTCTATTGCTGCACTGAGGTAATATAAGATTCAGATCAAATGTAAAGTTTATATACAGTGATAAACAGTAAGTATAGACCTTACAAAAACAGTATTTTAAGACAAAACACAAATAAGCATCCAGATTTTTAAAGATATTTGAACAACTAACAATGTATATAGGTGACAGATTATATGCATTTGTGATGTTTGTGCTCCACCAATATTCAGGTACATGGGCCTGACTCCACCAACGTTTGGGCTTATATTTTCAGAGATGTCCTGTCCATAGGATACACAGGGACAACCACCTCAGTCCATTTGGGGGGCACTGCTCTTGTGAAGTGTAGCTACGTATTACAGCAAGGTGCATCTAAACTGTGATGTATAGCCTGAGGAGGTTCCTCCAATGGGAAGAAGATCTGAAAAGCCTTGACCTCTGCCATCACTCAACATTTTAAAACAATTCATTGTAATTTCTCTGGTCAGACTCGTTTGCCATCTTCTTTTTATGTGGTTTCATTATGATAATGTGGGGGGCTATGTGATATTTTATTATCTTCAAATTATTAGGAAAAGGGGACATATTTGTAATTTGAGTCCAATTTATACTGTATAGCCAAATCTCTTCTAAAATCCTCAGAAGTCTTCTGCAACTTTTAACAACTCAAGCACCATGCTACATTATACAATGATTATAACCATAGTGGACTACTGGCTATCAGAACTCATATGCCACCTTTATTGAACTTTGCAGATATCACACCTAGTGGATCTCTTTAAAAGACTGGTGGGCAACCCGTGGCCCATGGGCTGCATGTGACACATAGGGGTTCCATGTGTGGCCCACAAGACATTGTGTTTACCATTGCCCTTGCTCAGGGTTGCCAGATTGTGCTGGTTTCTGTCTGCATAAGTTTTCCCCCTACTGGTATTACTAAAGTGACACCCACGTATAAAGCAAGGGCACGTGAAGTGAGGTTCATGCCAATTGCTCAAACATTAACTGTAAGAGTCATGCACTACCTCTGCATCCAATCAATGCGCTGTGACAGTTCAATCAGCACACCCTGCAAATTCTAGGTAAACAAGTACAGTTATCAAAACTGCCACATCCCGGGAGACCATCATGGGCTACAAAAATTGTGCAGCCCACTGAGATGAAGAAGGACTACTCATGCATTCCACTCCCTAGACTAGGTTGCCCATTGCTACTTTAAAAAACTAGGGAACTACTCTGACAGTGGGTACCATGGTATCGCTGAGTCACAAATGTGTGTGATATTAATAACATTGCATTCTTCGTCCAGTACCTTACAAACCATCAGGTGCTAATTATAAGCAAAGCTGGTACATTGCAAGCCTCAAGAGGGGAGGGACAGAATCTGGGCCTGGAAGCTAACTTGGAAGGAGTGGGAAACTATGCCTGGGAAGTCATGGAGACAAGGAGTGGGAGCCAGGGACTGTGATTGGCTGGACAAGGAGATTAGGACCGAGTGCAGGGAATGGGATTGGGAGCTGGAAAATAAAACTAATACTGGGGTCAGAGCAGTGAAGTTAGACAGCACAAGCAGCAAGCAGTAGAACTGACACTGGATGAGCCAGAAGGAAGGAAGCCTGGAACTAGTTGGACAAGAAGACTAGGGCTGTAAATTACCACAGTGAGGGAAGGGAAGACAGATCTGACTAGGAGCTGGGTGCAGAAGTTGAACTAGAACTGTGTGGACAAAGTGAATGTGACAAGAAGTGGGAGTGGAGTGGGATTGTGGGCAGGTAATGCTGATTTTGGATGAGGAGTCCAGGGAGGAAGATTGGAACCGGTGTCCAGGGTGGATGGAAAACCTGGGCAGGTAAGAGCATAATAGGCTAGGGAAGGGGAGAAACAAACTGGTTAAAAAGACATGAGGACAGGAACTGAAACTGGCTGGACAAGGAAATTAGAAGTGAGATTAGGGGAGGAGAATAGTTGGGCATGGATACTGGGAGTGAGTAAAAGGAGACAAACTGGAATGGGAGGTCAGAAAGTTGAAGCTAGGCCTTGCTGGACATGAAGACTGAGATGAGAATCCTGAGGAATCGAGACTACAGTGTCAGTCTGAGGAGAATGGAGCTAAAATGAGGAGTTTGGAGGTATGGAAGACAGAGGAATGGATCAGAAATAGGTTAGAGGCAAAGAGGTCACCATTGGAGAGAAAGGGATTTATTCTACTGTCAGTCAATATCCCAGAAACCCAGGGGAAAAAATGTTTCCTAGTATTAGTCCACACAGAAGATGCCAATCTACCCTTGCCATCATTTACTGCATTCGCTCAAGTGGCAAAGATGTGTTCTGAGTATCTGATGGTTCTAAATCTATGGATGAGTCCTGGATGTTTCAAGATAATACATTCCCATTTTTTTTTTCAAGTTTCCATCCCCACAGACCTTTTTTTTTATATTAGGAAAAAAAATTATACTAGGAAATTACTATGCTCATACTAACGCTCATAGCTAGTATTGAAGTCAACTGGGAGCTGAGAAAGTACTTTGAGCTGAGAAAGTGCTAGGAAAAGTAAGATACCAAGCATCCTGAACTGGGCACCCAAAATTAGTGGTTACCTTGGTAATAATTGTGATGCTTCCATTGTCCATCAATAAAATAGAGAAAGACACATTAACCTTAGTTGGGGTTGTGAAAATGAATTCATTAATATTTGTGAAGTGCTCACATACTAAAGTGAAAGGTACCTTAACTGTAATAATTCTGTCTCTAGAGCAGTATTTGAATAGTGTGTAGTAAATAAGGCCTGGGAATAACCATTGAATAACAAGGAGAATAAAACATTTTGTAAAGCTGCTTGTTCAGTGGGTACCATATAAATGAGTCAGGGATCCTTTGAGGAGGGAAAGGAGAAAAGCATGTGGTCATGTAGCTAAATACTATATTATAATGCCTACACAGAAGGAGTCTGAATTATAAACAGCTTTATTAATGGCATTACCTGTTTTGGCTTGCTTGACTTTGGAACTTTAATAATGTTCTCTTAACTGTGCTGTGTGAGCATTTGTTGCTGTGCCAGTCCTACCATCCCTTCACTAACCATTATCTTCCCTCTTTGGTCACTACTTAGTCCACTTTTCTAAAATGATGTTAAGTCTATTTTTCAAAAGTTTCCAACTTGCTGCTGTGATTTGCTGACATTTTACCAGCAAGCCTTTTATTTTTGTACAACATCTTCTTCCTATAAGAACATGCTTATTTTTTCCTAGTGTTCTCAAAAAATCCAACCTTGTCTTGATTTTGCCTTTTTTCTCTAATGAGCTGTCATGTCCAGACTTCCCCTTTTACCAGAACAGTTTTATTTCTCCCCCTTTACCCATTTTTGCCATGAGATCTTCACTTGCACTCCAGTTCAACAACTTTTCCCCCTTTCCCTTTTGCAAATCCATCAATTTGTTCCTTCAACTTCTACAGTTCTTTTTCAAATACATTTTTTTTCAAGACTTCAGGCAATTATCTTCTGAATTTGCAGCGCCTTCCAGCTCCTTTGCTTTGCTTCTAGTTTTTTCTTCACAGCATAGTTTTTTCATGTATTCTTTTACACAAGTATATTCCTCAGAATTCTGCTGTTCCATCCAAGATTCCTTCCCTTCTCCTTCTTTCAGATCTGTTTTCAGATCACTGTAGATCAGTCAGGATGTAGGATATCCTCACATCATATGAATGTGTTCAGATCACTCAACACTGACTTTTCACATGCCCCTGGCCTAACTGGGAGTTTGTCATTTTGTCTGTATGTTTTCATTGTCTGCTGAATAGGTGACTCTCTCTTTCCCTGACTTGGATTTGAATTTTATTATCCAGGATAGTTGACATTTTTTCTTGCACATTTTCAGCCTTTACAAATGTTGGGAAAGCTGAGTATGCTTCTGGGTAAAGGTACAATCCATCACACATTTGGCAAGTGCTTTGAAAGCTAGTCATACTTCTTGGGACTATGACCTTATTTGCCTTTGGCATGCACACAGGTTTAAAGTCATCCCTCACCCCACTGCTGCTAGAGTCCTCTAAGCATGTAACTCTTGCATTGCCACAGCTCATCTACAGCTCAAAATATGTCTGACATGAGCTCCGGTTTACTAAGACCCTACACAGACTCTCTTAATAATGCACAATTTATATTTGATCTATACAGAGTCTCCTTAATAATGTACTATTTACATTTGTGCTTACCAATTCGTATAAGCTGATAAGGAAGCTGCTCAATGTTTACCTGGTTCTTGTCTCACTTGCCTGAAGATAATTGTCTCATGAGCCATGTTCTTTCCTACAGAAAAGTGGTCAGCCTGAGCACAGAGGGCATTTTCAAGTGCATTTTTATTTGTGCATGTTTTGTTGCTGAACAGTGACTCATAAATATCTTTTACATCATTGCCTAGATGGTTCTGCTGAAAACAAACTTGTCATATTGACTTCAAATTTTGAGTGCATCGAACATATTTCAGAAACTTCTTGTCTGTTGCTTCCATGACTGTACAACATCTCTTGCCTCATAGGTAACATATTATGAGAACAGAGGCAATTCAAATACTGTTTCACATTTTATTTGTATTTACTTAGTTGTGCCTTTATTTCCCTCTCCTCAGATCTTATTTCAGTTTAACCTATTGCTGGTTTGTCCTCATAAGTTTCCTGTAATTTTGTTACTGCAGAATTTATGAATTATTCCCTGCTAAGTACTTCCAAGCGCTTGAATGTGCCCTTACCAACAATCTCACCAAAGATAACCATCATCTTTTTGCAGTTGTAACAGAATAAAGTTTTCTCCCTTTCTTCATTGTAGCCTGAACAAGTTTGTTCTGTTGCTAGCATTGGTACCCAATTGCAGATTAGTAGTCTCTCATTGCACTGGTCTCATTCTAGTTTCCTTTCTACTTTAATTTCTTTTTCCTTCTCCATCTATATCTTCACAACACAGATTCAGTTACAAGTGGCTGAACATTTTTTTTGGGAATATATCCAAACCCATATTAGTGTATCGTATTAGGTACACTGAGGCTGCAGTGGCAGGTCACTGCTAGTGTGGAGTTGACTAACTTCCAGCAATGCTGAGATTCATTTGGCATCGTTTGGCTGTTAGGAAATAGCTCAGTTTCAGGTACACATTTATGGCAATGAAAAAGGATGCTTATCCGAGAGCAGTTTGGAAGGTCTGTCTAACTGTAGCTTCTGCAAGTTTGTCTTATTATAACTTTCTATGATTTATCATCCCCAATCCTGTCACCTTACTGTTTGTTACATACAGGTCATAAGAAATTTATGCTATTGCAAAGGATTCCTCAAGTATCGTCATGCCACTTAACACCATTACTAAGGAACAAAGTGAAGCATAAATTGTGTTTTTTCTTTCAAAAGTGACTGTAGAACTGACACCTTACTCAACATAACTGCCATGACTGTATTTAGAATCAAATCTTCTACATTTTAGTGACCATAAGAGACACGCTTACTGCTTTTTACTCCTGTCAGAACTATAAAGTCAATTGATCTAAGACTGATTGAACAGGAGTTTATTCCTTCTTGCAAATTGTCATTTAAATCTTTCTCTTGGACCCTGCCAGAAGAGAGACAAGATTCCAGGAATGCAGTTTCACTAGTTTGCAATACTAAGAAGTAACTCTTCAGGAAAATATACAGCAGTGCAGTAGCTGATTGGATGCAGATCACCTTTCCTTTGTAATTTATATCACCTGGTGGAGAGCTGCTGTCAGCTTTTCACCTAATTACCTTTTCCTAGCACCTTTGTTGGGACCCCACCAACCTCCCCTATGGATGAGGGAGAGAGTTAAGTGAGTGATGAAAAGGGCATTGTCTCTTTGCTGTGGCAGGCTTCAGGAGCTCCAATCCTATTCCTCTAGGAAACACTTTCTGATAATCCACTTCCAGTTGTGGCTTATCATCAAGGAGCTGGACCTACTCTTGAGCAAGTACCTGCACTGGGCTCCTGCCATATGGAGATATTGTACATTTTAAGAACCTACACCCCCACCACCAGGTCATTGGTTCATAAGACAAAGTAAACAAATACGCCTACTCACCCACACTCTGCTCTGGCAGTGAGGGGAGGAAGAAAACTTCCCAGCCTGCAAAAAGGGACTAACAAGATGTCCACAACAAGACTCACCAAACTGCATTCTGTTCTAGTCCCAAAGTCTGGGGGGAATGGGATTTTTATTCTTCTCATTGCTGAAAAACACTCCGGATAGGGGAAAGAAAATATAAATACTCTACTTATGAGTGTAAGCCAATATGCTTTTTACAGTGTGCACCCAGTATGCATTTACAGTTCCTTAACACCAACACTGGGTCTGTGAAATTTTGGTGAGACTCACATGTCAAAATCCTCAGCAGATATGTAAGGTGGAAATCTCCCTATGTCCTAGTCCATGCAAAATAGATCAAACTGTGCTGCTAAACCTAGCTAAAGCCTTGGCCTGGGTAGATAAGCGGCATCTCTCCTAGTGCCCTAGATCTGGTATAATTGTGTTTGTATTGAGGTTTTTTGCTACTTTGACTATAACAGTTTATGCAGCAAAGCTTAAGTAGAGACGAGACCATACTCATTTAATATCACATTTGTTGTAAGCAGTTAATACTTATTTCTGTTGTCGATAGATGATTAAAGGATCCCCAAAAGAGAGACATGGGCTCTTCCCAACCCCTCCAAAATGTCCATCTATGATTGTGTAAGCTTCTCCATCTGAAAGTCACATGGTTGGCAGCGGAACAGGGTTTAGAGCAGTGGTCCCCAACCTTTTGGGGCTGCTGGGCACCAGGGGACGGGGCCGTGCATATGCCGCACGCCCGGGGTGCAAGAATGGCTCGGGCTGGCCCTGATCACTAGGCAGATGCACATAAATGGGGACCACTGGTTTAGAGCAATGTTTTCCAAATGGTGTTCTGCAGAACCACGGGGTTCTGCAAAGTGTAAGTAAGGGTTCCACAAGAAAATTCCATTACAATAACATCTTATAATTTTAAAAAATAGTTAATATTTAAGCATTTATGAATTTTATTGAAAACAATTTTCATTTGTGTGCCATGATAAATGTCCCTGTGTAATGCCAGCTTAGCCAGAGAGTGGGGACGATGTCACTACTCAGCGCTGTGTGCGCAGTCAGTCAGTGGTGCAATTACCTGTTATATACCACCGTATATCCTCGTACTCACTCTCAGAGAGCGTGGATCACATGGGTGACTGAGAACGAATATACTAGCACCATGTCGGACAAAGTCAAAGCTTCAGCTGTCAGTCCAGTTGCTTGTATGGAAGTGCACAGGCAGTGCTGTCGCAAATACTTTACTTCAGCATAATCCTGTGATTTCTTGTATTTAAAAATTTAACCATGACAAATATAAATTGACTATGATAGATTCATCTATGTGCAATTAAACTAAATGTTGATCTCATGACCTTGTTTAGCATTTGTTTATTATCCTTACTGATTTGTGGTCTACTTTTTAAGCTCCATATATAAGTCTGTTATTAGGGGTTCAGCAAAATTCTTGTGAGTTTAAAAGGGTTTTGTGGCCAAATAAAATTGGTTTAGGGAATCAAGTGATAGTTAGTCATTCTACTAGGCAAACAGGTGGAAATAACAGGACATTAACACTGATCTCTTCAGACTTAACTGCTCCCCTAAAACTATGCCTAGTGAGTCAATACAGGTTAAATCAGGGTCTAAATCTTCCAAGACTCTCCTGCAGAGAGGCTATCTAAGGCACAAAGCTGGTGAGTGGAACAATGGAAATAGAGCACTTACTTGTATCAGTGCCCTGGGGAGCAACATGAAGATGTCTATACTCTCAATGTATCATGCGAACAGGCTGTATTGTGTGTAGATGAATTGCTGGAGTGTATTATGACTTTCTGAGTAGGACTAAAGTTTATTTTGAGGTTAAGACCTTAATTCTTTCTGCTAGGCAAAAAAAGATTATGTTTTTATTTTCAGTCTCCACATTTTAATTAGAGTAAGTCCTCCTGTATACACCAACCATTTACCAAAGCTACAACAATAAAAGTTCAAGTACAGAGATGTCTAGAAAGGGGGAAAGAACAAAGAGAAAAAAGGAACAATAGAATCAACTTCATCTGTGCTTGGAAGTTAGGTTTCTACATCATTCTTCTACTTCTTCCTGCTTTTGGATATCACTCCGAGCAGTAGACAGGGATTCACAGGCTAACAAAGTTCAGTGAGTGCACCAAGTGCATTAATAGCTATTTGTTTTCTCCAATAATTTTAGGCAATTATGAATAAAGCCAATCATAAAACTTGATGAGGTCATAAAAACAGTCCAGAATTATTCATTTAATATGCCATTTGGACCAAATTCACAGCACATTCAAGCCAATACAACCCTGCTGATTACAATGGAGTTGAACCTGCTCATGCCAGAAGTGAACAATAGACATCTTGCTATTCAAATCAATACAGATATCTTGCTAGGAATACATATTTAAAAAAGTTTTATAGATGAGAATTCTTTAATGCCAAAAACTCCCCCCCCCCAACAAAGAAACAGAGACAAGTTGGAGATACATCACCACAAACGATGGAAAGTTTCTAGACAAAGTGAGAACATTAAAACTTCATTTTCCAAAGCTCTGGGGATGTCACATGTGCTTCAGAAATATCCAGTGTTTTACTCAATGGAAGGTACTTTGCACACTGTCTTGGAGCAATAAAATTATTAGTACCACTAGACAAAAAAAAAAAAATGACAATAGTTACTTAGCACCAAACAATGACTCACCAAGTGGCATGCTGGCACTTCTCCTGTGGAGCCTTCTCGCGGACAGCTGTTCTAGCTCTGCACTGTTCAGCTTCATCTTAGCCCTTTGGTCAGATCACTTATATTTCTTCCACTCCATCCTCCCTTCCAAAGTAACAGGCTCATGCCAGGTCTTCAGCCCTGTTTTTGGCTCAATAGTCATATAGTCCACTGTATGAGGGGCTTTCAGATTCCCTACTGAGCACTAAGGAAGGGTAACTCCGGCCCTCCTCCTTTAGTCTGAATTTGAACCCAGGGACCTATAAAAAAACTCCTAAAATCAGCTCCCTGAATCTCCTTGTGGCCTCCCCACACCATTTCCTACTTCTGTGTATCTCTAGGCCCTTCTCCAACTATTGTTTCTAAGTTGCTCTCCTCTGCAAGCTCTTCACCCTTTCCCATACTTTTCAGAGTTCTCTTCTGCTCTTGTACAGAGCAATTACTCCCAGAGTTTTCTCCTACGGGGGCTTGCTTCTTGCCTGCCTATTCCAGGGTTGCCTTTCTGGTGCATGGCACTCTTATCAGGGCTTTCGAGAGGAGCTTACATCATAGGTTTCTTTTCTCAATGGTTCTCCTAGCCCTATGCTAGAGTTAGCATCTCAGAAGCAGATTCCACACCTCTTAGCTTTCTTGTACTACCCTGAAGTCCTTCCTCTTGGTCAGAAACACTCATCCTTCGTTCACCAACCCAGCGTCTCCTCAACAGGGACTAATCTCAAACTAGGACTGCTCTATCATACGATATACTAACTGCTCTCTAACTCCAGTTAATTCTCTCTCAACCCACCACACCTGGATTTTAATTAGAGGGGAGATCCAGTTTTCACACTTCTTTACTATCTAGAGCCAAACATTCCTATATTTCTAGCAATCTAAGGATATGTCTACACTAGCCCCCTAGTTCGATCTAGGGAGGCTAATGAGGGCGACTGAAATTGCAAATAAACCTCATTGCAAGAGGAATAGCAGCTAATTCAATTTAGGGCTTTAATTCGGAATCCCGTTTCACTGCCGTGTGTAGATGCGGGCAGTTACTTCGGGCTAGTCAATTTCTAAAATGGCGACCAGCTGGGAACATGCTAATGAAGCGTGGGATATTTAAATCCCGTGCTTCATTTGCAATTTCAGTCACCCTCATTAGCCTCCCTAGATCGAACTAGGGGGGCTAGTGTAGACATACCCTTAGAGAATATTTTTGTTTGCACCCTGTCTAGAATATATATGGAAATTCACTTTTAGTTTACTTGTCACATTAAAAAAATTAGCTGGATCTTGGACATGGAACTGGAACTAGCCTCTTAGTTCTATAACTAGTCTTTTAATGCTCAGATCCTCAAAGGTATTTTGGAGCCTAACTCCCACTGACTTGGAGTTAAGTTTCCTAATACCTTGGAGGATCTGCAGCTAGGGACTATGTATTTGCTGTGTTGCTCTCTGAACTACACCTGCATATATAGATAGGGAGGCTTTCAGACTCAGATTACCAGCCGTATATGGGCACCTAACATTGTTTATACCATTGTTTATACCTTAATAGCTGTGAAGATCTTGGCCTTAGTATCCAAAGCAGTCAATCCAAATTAATGCATGTGTGGGGGGAGGTCTTCATGGTTCTATGGGTAAATTCCCCCTTGGAGGACCTGCCTGGCAGATAAGGACAAAGTAGGCAAGAGCATTAAGTTCACAGCTAAATACATTTTTTAAAAATTACAAACTGATTTTTGCTTATGCTTTTGTTTTATTTTCTTTTGTAAGGCTCAGCTAAGGAAATCTACCCTTTTTAAAAAAATTAAGGCCAGAAGGAAACATTAGATCACTTGCAGAACACAAGCCATACAACTTCATACAATCATGTGTGTTATTAACCCATTAACTTGTGTGGGCTTATACTTCCTAACTTTCTTGATCTTTGACATTAGACAAAACCCTTGTCCTCAGTCATATTTATTGTAGAGAGTTATGTGTATCAGCCATTTAAGATATATTTCCCATTTAGCCAAAATTGTCAAAACTGACAAATTCTGAAAGAAGTGTTAGCATTTGATTTCTTTTCATTTTGTTTTTTCTTTCTTTTTCATAGTGGGTCAAAGTTCTAAGCGTAAGATAGCACAGTGAAAGTGTATGTAATAATAATCACAATTAAATGTAAACTAATATCAAAACAAGAGCAATTAAAAGACCTTTAAATAACAGATAATGGGCATGATATGGGTTAACTGTGCATAAATTGTGTAAAGGGAGGGGCAAGAATCCATAGCCTAGGAAATTAATGCTAATAAGAACAGAACACAAGCTTTTAAAATTATAACATACAGCTAACGTAAAACCACTGCAGAGATTCATTATCAAAAAAGGGTGATCTTCAGGGAAAAGAGAGAGTATTCTGGAGATAGAAAAGCAGCTGATTAGCTTCCACAGTGAAAAGCACTTTTGCTGATTCACATGATCCTGAATCTCAAATCTCATGGTACTTGGTCATCTCCCTAAAGCTTGAGCACTTGGAATTATATGAATAGCTGAGAGTGATGGCATGAACGAAAAAGAAGAAATCATGATTTTGATTGATAGGGATTAACAATACTGGGAAAACTTAAATGGAGGTCTCAGCCAAGATGGGAGATATCTGAGGGCCAGACAACCATCCTTCTCATTCGTCAGTAACAGTTTATCCCAGTGGTCTCAATCCCCCTCTTCCCCTTCCATGACAGCTGTGTGTATGTTAAGGTAGCAGTTGCCTCTATTGATTCAGTCACGAGAAGGAAGATCCTAGGTCCCGAATCTATTGTACAGCTTTGTCAAGATGCTGCAGACCCACTGCGTATTACCTTAACCACTAACCTGATTGTTCTCTATATCAGTCTGGACATGTCTACGCAGTTATTAACATCAGTTATTCCAAATTAATGTAGTGCATGTCTACACAGCAAGCCAGATATTTCTAAATACATTCAAAATAACAGGCTTCTTACTCCAACTTCTGTAAACCTCATTGTATGAGGGGTAAGGGAAGTTGGGGGGGGGGAGAAGAGAGCTCTATTTTGAAATAACTGCTGTTTAGACAGTGCTAAAAGTCTAAATAAGCTATTTCTACTTAAGCTGTGCAATTAGCATAGCTCAAGTTGTGTATCTTATTTCGAGTTTAGCCCTGCTATGTAGACATGCCCTCAGGCTGAGGCAGACACCTCTTATACGGAAGGGGTTAAGGATCTGACTATTCATCTTTCTGTTTCTCCACTTGTCCTTTCTAGGATGAGCAGTTTGGTGCCCCCTTCAGCCTCCAGTTTCTCTGCTCATATTATTGATGAGTGTCAGTTAGTGTCATTTACAATGGTGGTTCATTCTGATGAGGAATTTTGTTCACTAGACTGACACCACCTATGGGAAATCTGCTGCCTCTAAATGTTTACTGCAAAAGAAGAAAAATGAGAAAGGTAAGTGACAAAGTTTAAACTCAGTTACACACAACAGCAAACTTTCCTGAAAATTCTGTAATATAGAGCAAAGGTGTGATACTAAAACCTTTTCTTTATGGATGTCTTAATAGATTATATATAATGTGTACAGTTGGGACACTGAAATAAGAATTTGCTTGTGGTGGAGGAGCTCACAACACCCAAGACTGCTTTTGCATGTAAGATTAAGAAAAAGAGAAACGCTGCCATTTTCAAACCTGAATGCCTAAAGTGAGGCACTGAAGTAAATACACATTTAAGTGCCTGACTAACTGCATTTTCCACTGAAGTCAAATCTGCAGAACTGTCACGTAAGTCAGTGGTGCAGTGCCTCAGAAACTGCCTCCTGCTTAAGTGCCAAAATATGGATTCCAGTACCCAGATATAGGTACTCAAGTCCGAAAATTTTACCCTAAATAAATGTAAGAAAAGTATTTTTAAAGTTTGAATGATGAAAAAACACCCAGCAATTAGTCACCCCTTTACTTACATAGATTTAGACTAGTGTCTCACCTTTATCTATATTTTAAATTTATATATATTTGTATTGTGTTTAAAGATCTTTTTGTAAGCCACCTCAAATATTTTAAATAGAGAGGCGGGGTAAAAATATTTAAATAATTAAATATGTGAACTCTTGTGCTAAAAATGAAATGTCGGGGATAACTTATTAATATTTCAATAAGTCCAATGAGTTTGCTGTTTGCTGCAAAGAAACAAAAATATAGATTATCCTTGCCTTGAAAGGTCTGCATTCTAATGACTCAATCCTATGCCCACTGATGGCAGTATCAAAGTTCTCATCAAATTTAGTGGTTCTGATTCAACTCTAGATTCAGACACAGCAAAACTCCAATCCTTCAAAGCATCTTAACATGTCTGACTTTAAACATGAGTGGTTCCACTTAATTCAATAGGGTATCCATACTCATATGCTTAAAGTTATCTATAGCTGCATTGCTGGATCAGAACCCAAGGAAGGATTATTAACAGCTGGAAAATGTGGAAATGAGGAAAAATTATCCAGTGATGAGATTAGGCAAAAGGGAGCATGTCCAATTAGTTTTGTCAATCATCTTGGTTTGTCTGGGGAGAATTGGTGGCAAATGTAGGTTACAAAAAACTTCTTTTGGTACTGAGAAACTTAGTATCCTGATGTTTTGAAAACCATCTATGACATGAAATTATACAAAATTTTAACTTAAAACAATTGGAATATAAAACTAGAACTCAGAAGGTTGGATTGTATGCTCTAAAATTCAACACACACTAGAGAGTTCCTGAAATGCAGGGTCATGCAAGAGTCCAGTTTCAGCCTTGTCTTTCAGGTTTTAAATAATGTTTTGCATTCCTATGGAAGGCTGACTTTTAGGAATCCAATACAAATATGTTTTCAGTGATGGACTAAATATAAATGTTCAGAAAATATTTACTGTTCTTTTTATAATGTCAGATCTTTGATTTATTTCACAGTTCATTTAAGAATTCCATAGTTTTGCTTTAACATTCATTATCTTTCATCTGTTTGCAGCCTGGCATGCCAACTTCCCCATTATAACCATTAATTTTAGAAGATTGATACTCTAATAAAAAGAATACTCTTTATTTCCCCCTTTATCTTGTATATTTATCTACTTGTAAATAAATTTGATTTTTTCAAAAGTACTGTTGATAAATTCTTTGATAATATATATTTGCTCCTTTCAACTGAATCTAAAATTAGGATCCCGTCTAAAATGTAAACGGATACTTAGGTCACATTTAGGGAAGAGGGAATATTGTGGTTTTCTAAAAAGGATAGATCATTAATAAGAATATTATACATAGTATTTTAAACTCTAGTTTTATATCTATATCTAGATCTAGATCTATACACATACACACACGTACGTGTAATTTGTTCCTTGACAGGAAACAGTTTGATAGCATATTGAACTATGGGCACTGAAGTCATTTGTCTTTTATTGTAATGGAAAAAAAAAAAGGAGAGTCTGTAACTGTTTTGCTTTTCTAATTACAATAATTATTGTAATGGTGTATGCATGACATGGCTAAAAGGTTATTTTTTAAGTTCTTATAATGTAGTTTGTTCTATTTAATACCTGATTCAAAGACTGCAATAGTTCTTTGTGACCTTTAGATAAAGTCCTCAAAATACATCATTGAGTGTTCTGACTTGTTGTTAAGATATTAATGAGACCAATGTTTTTTTAAAAAAAATCTATATAATAATTTAGAAATGTAAAGTTTTGCTGGTGCAAAAAGATACAAAGCATATATAACAACACTGGAATAATTATTAAATTTTATAGATACTTGTGTGTTCAGGTGAAAGATGTATCATAACTCTTGTGCAATTCCTACAACAAGTGAACAGTGTATATTTTGTGAACTGATCCCTTATCTGTTTTGATATTTTTACTATTTTTTTTGGAATAGCAGTAGCCTCCTGACCAAAACAGGTCAGAAAATGTTTGCTAACAGTCTGTGGTCAGCAGGGCCACTGAGCAGGGGCGGAAGGGGGGGAAGGAGGGGAGGTAAAGAGGACAGTTACCCTGGGATTTGTTGATTTAGAAGGGTCTGGGGCTCCGGACTGCTGCAACTGGAGCCCCATCCCTTTAAATCACTATCATATCCCCACATGGCATGGTTCAGGTGGCACAGAGCTGACTGAGGAAGGTGCTGCAGAGTCTGGGCAGCACTGAAGGCTAGCTTCCCCTAGACCTGCCCCTTCTGCTCAAACCCGACCTTTTCTGGGCACCCAGAGTAAGCCTCCTCCCACCCCCACCTCCCACACAATGCCCAAGGACCAATGAAATCTGTCACCAGATCTGTCTGTCAGAAACTGTCATTTGGTCAAAAACATTTTTGTGAAATCATATTTATTTCAATGATATTTTCATAGAAAAAGGTTTTTGAAATGACAAAAAAAAGAGTGATTTGGAATTGCTTTTTTCATTTAGGAATGTTTCAAAATTTTGGGAATTTTAGATTTTTTTTACATCTTTATATTTTATTATTTTTTCATTATGTCACAACATGTCAGCCATGCATTATATGAAATGCTGATGTCATTTTATGACAACAGCATGATATATTAAATCATGTTCTGTTCACTAATGTTTGACATGCCAACACAATGTAAAACAATAAAAGCAAACAATACAATGAACATGAAAATAAAATTTAACACATTGAAATAAAATTTTCATTTTTAAATGAAATTTTGAAATTGTCTAAAATTAAATTTTCCAAACTGGATTTTTTTTTCAAAGAATTGGGAAAATATTTTTGTAATTAAAACAGATAGAGATCAGTAGGTCAAATGCAACTGTCCTTCTTCAAACACATATTAGAGAAAAGAGTCCATTTTATCTGACATATTGAGCTAAATATCATACAGGGACAACATCCGAGAACAATTTAAGGCTATAATTGAATAGAATGAAATTGTCAAACCTAAATAAAGGTCCAGACCCTTCAGGTCACTATGAGAAGTTTAATCATCATTTTTTAAGACATTCAGATGCATTTTCAGTTAAACTGATGCAGATTCCTTGAAACACTAATATGGACCCCAAGGGAAATCAATAGTGTGATCAAAGGAGCTTCGCCTATTGTGTATTGAGAGAACTAGATATTTGATAAAATGAAGAAAAATTTTAGTTTAAATGATTTGTTTAGCCAGTGTCTGTCATGTTTGCTATCACTATCACTTCAGTTATTAAAGGGATGAAAAACACTCTAAGAGAACAGGTGACCAGGGAAGTCACAGCACTGAGCTGGAAAGTAGATTAAACGAACTCAGAAAGAGTTTCTGCAGCAGTGCTGTTGCAATTTCTTTCTTATTCTTATTAAAAAATAAGAACAAGGTAATCCCCTGAAGTTCCTAAATGGCATTCTGACCAGTGATATTTGATGCCTTATGGCAAGGTTTGATATCTCAGAAGTTAGCCAATGTAGTATTGGTTTACAAGATATCAGTCAGAAGATAAAATTTAAGTACAAATCCTGACTAACTGATGTTATCTGATTAAAATAGGATTAAAAATCCATTGTTGTTACCACTGTAATATCATTGGCACAAATCTTATACCAAGTACGGCACATGGACAGAAAGACATCTGCAGAGTCAACCTGATGGGACATATTAGAGAAGGTAATTAGGGTAATTTAATGTTAGGCTAGAACTTTGAAATGCAAACCTATGTTGTTAGAAGTATCAGCTTCATTTATCATGGAAACTAAGGCTACGACTAGACTGCAGTGTTAAATCGGAAAAAGATATGCAATTTGCAGTACACAAATTGCGTATCTTTCTGGTTTACTTTCAAAAGAGGCTTTTCTGAAATTTGGTGCATTTACACGATGCCAAATTTCAGAAAAAAAGTGCTCTTTTGACACATCCCTTATGCCTCTTAGAACGAGGTTTACAGGGATAGAGAAAGATGCAGTCTAGACGCAGCCTAATTGACTATTCTTTTCCCATTTCCACCCCCTCTTTTCCTTTCACTTCCCATCCTTTCTCTTTTGCTGCTATTTATTTGGAACTTGGACCTCTTAAACACTATTCATCTGAAGAAGTGGGTTGTGGACATGAAAGCTCATGATACCATCCACATTTTTGTTAGTCTCTAAGGTGTTGCAGGACTATTGTTTTTTTTCCCCCAATGAGGTTATGGCTAGACTACAGGCTTCTTTCAGAATAATCGCTTTTTTGGAAGAGATCTTCCAAAAAAAAAAAAAAAAAAAAACTTTCCGAAAGATTGTACCCACACACAAAAGCGCATCAAAAAAGTGATCCGCTTTATTGAAATATAGAGTCCATTCAGCGTGGATGCTCTCTCGCATTTAAGCTGTGATTACTATGGATCGAGTGGCCACCAAGGCTCCTATGCTTTTTTTCCCCCCTCTTTCCTTTTCTTTCAAAAGAACTCCCTCTTCCCCATCCACACATGCCTTTTTCCAAAAGAGCTCTTCCGGAAAAAGGCTTCTTCATAGAAAGATTACCGACGCTGAAAAAACCCTCTGTTCTTTTTATTTACTTTTCGAAGAACGTGATTGCAGTGTGGACATTACTCAGGTTGTTGGGAAAACGGCCATTTTTCTGACAAAACTCTGTAGTGTAGACATATCCTTATAGATTATCATGGCTACCCTTCCAAAACTTTTAAAATAATTGTGTGTGTTTGTTTACCTATAGATGCTAACTGTGTAAACTATATAAACCAAGTAAACTGTAAGCTGTCATCATTGCTATTGAGTTAAAGAGCTAAAGGGACTATTAACATTTAGCTGAATCTTGGGTGAAAATTTCATTGTATATATGTCACTTTAAAGTTTGTGATAAAGTGCTTAAAGGATAAATTACCTTATCTTAGTTCAGGTAGTTGATTATCATGATGTTTGGGAAATAGTGGGTTACCTCAAGTCTATTGTTCACCCAGAATTCAGGTTCAAGACGTTCCTAGAAAACTATACAAAGACCTTTGGGACTTGATCCTTTTTATTTCAAATCTGCTTAAGATTTGATGCAGGAGAAGCCTAAACCATAAGGATTGAGACCCCCATTCCTAAATTGGAACACTCTATATATGATGTTGGACATTGAACTATAACCTATGAACTAATTTTAAAAGAACTCTGCATCTACAAAGCTCACCATCTCTACTGTGAATCTAGTTTTAGAACTGTACTCATGCATATTGATCTTCTAATGAATACTCTCTTTTCTGTAGTAAATTTTAGTTTAGTTGATAGAATGAGCTATAAGCATGCATTTAGAATGAGATCTGAAGTATTCATTAACCTGGGATTTAATGTGTCTGATTCTTTAGGATTTGGTAGAACTTTGACTTGCTGTCTGGGTGGAGGCCTGAGGCTGGGTTGCTTTGAGGGAATTATGCTGCTGGCTTTTGGGTAACAGTTGACATAATATAGAAGTTGTTTTGAGTATATTTGGTAAATCTAAGTATTTGAATAACCAGCAGCTTTGGGGAGTTGCTTCCCAATTTTTTTCAGTCTGGCCCTAATGGAGTAACCTCAGTTGGCTCCTCTGAGACTACCATCACACTAGCAGCACAAATTTTCATTACTGTAGAAAATTCCAGCTGTCCAAAATTCTGATTAAAATCTTCTACAGTGTAAAGCTCCACATTAAAAAAAACAAACCTAAGCTCCCGCCACTCTCCCCACTTCTGCATGTATAGGGAAGAGTAAGCATGTTCATATCAATCAACATTCTACCATGGAACAATATTTCTTTTTTTGATACTTTTAAATCATTTCATGGATAAGAAATAATTCCTTAGTTCTGTTATTGTTTGCATAAAAAAATCTATTTTAAGAAATGGTGTTAATCTATTATACTTCCTTTGATTTATAGCTAGTCCTAATTCGATGTCCCTATTTTCTCTCCTTTAAATTGGTCTATATACATTGTAGATTGCTCTTACACCTTGACCACTCATTTTTTCATGCTTGATGATGACTAAAATCTTGGCTGCCTATAACAGTTTAAAAAACAGAATCAGTCCTCATTAATGGACCTTAGACTCTTAGACTCACAGATTTTACGTCCAGAAGGGACCATCTTGATTAGATAGTCTGATCTCATACTCATTGCTGGCCACAGAATCTCCCCCACCTACTCCTGTAATAGACTTATAACCTCTGGCTGAGGTACTGAAATCCTCAACTCTTCATTTAAAGAAACCTCCACTTACTTTAATTCAAACCAACAAGTGACCTTTGCCCCATGCTGCAGTGGAAGGCAAAAACCCCCACAAGAGACAAAAAACCACATACACACCCCACCAACCCTCAAGGTCTCTGCCTTTCCGACCAGAGGGAAATTATTTTCCCAATACCAAATATAGTGATCAGTTAGGACTATGCACATGTGGGCAAGATCCCTGTGAAAGGATTCTCTGTGTAACTCAAATCCTTTTCCTTCTAATGTATCATCTCTGGCTACTAGGGATATTTGCCAAATAACATTCATAGCCAGGCCATCCACTACTTTAGGCAATTTCATATTATCCCTTCCACCTCCATAAAATTATCAAGTTTAGTCTTAAAACAAGTTAGGTGTTTTGCCCCCACTACTCTCCTTGCATATCTGATTCAAAACTTCACTCCTTTAATGGAAGACATCTTTGTCTAACTTGACACAAAGATAAATGGCTATAAAAATTTCATACCAAAAGATGTTGACTGTCGTTACACAAAAGTGAAGTCTAACCCATGAGAACAGTCCTTAGTCATTGAATTATTCCTAATGTACAAATATCTCAAAGACCATCCTATAGCACCATTGCCTGATCCATCTATAGATCATCATGATCTTGTTTCATTTACGTTCTCCTGCTCTTGGGATAGGCAGAATCCCATTGAAGATCACCTGAGCCTCCATTTTGTTAAGCATTTTCCACATCCCAGTCAGAAGCTAGCAGTATTATTTCTTCCCACATGAAAGTGGACATCTACGCTGCAAAAAAAAATGAGTACAGGATCTTTCAAAATGGGGCAGTTGTCAAAAATGCCCCATCTAAACTGCCTTTTTTTCCAAAAAGCCCCATTTCGGGAAAAAAGCGGCAGCCGCCATTATGCAAATGAAGCACAGGATATTTAAATCTCGGCTTCATTTGCCCTTTCAATACATCTAATTTACATTCCACTGCCGACAGAGGGGTGTAGTTTAGACGTAGCTTTAGAGCCCCCACGAGCGCTGGGGAGGAATAACTTAGAATGGCCCGGGTAACGGGCTATTTTGAAATAGCAGCAGTGGAGCATCTACACACGCCTTATTTTGAAATAGCTATTTTGGAATAGGCATTATTCCTTGTAAAATGAGTTATACAGATTTCAGAATAAGCCGTCCATTATTTCAAAATAACGGAAAGGCTGTGTAGATGCTCACATTATTTCAAAATAACGCTTGTTATCTCGAAATAGCAATGCAGTGTAGACGCACCCTCAGTGAACTTGTTCCTCAGCACTATTTCTCCTTCACTAGCCATCCTTTTCCTCTTCCTTGTTCTCAGTCACATGCTTCCAAGAGCTATTTTCCTCATCCAGCAATCTACCTTCACAGTTCTCTGGTCCAGCATGCATCTTGAGGTTTCCTTTCAGTCCTTCCTTTCATCATTCATTCAAACTCCCTTGGAAGCTTAACTATTGTATCTGGCTGCATCTCCAACCCTCAGAGCTTCTCTTCTATCAGATGTATTAGGTGGCACTTCATACAAAGTACATTTCAAGGGTCCACTCTAGATGATATATACCTTGTAGCCTCCACATCCAGTCTCCTTTGGCTCTTTGATTCTTCACGTCAACATCAGCGATGCCTTTTCAGCTTTCATAGCCTTTCCTCCTAAACTCTCATCAAGGATGAAAAAAACACCACCACCTAAACACCACACTATAACAGGGCAGGACTCACCATCACAACACCTCCAGCCCATCACTATGGGAATTAGCTCTTTAGTGCTGGAGTGCCCCTTTCTGGCCAGTGTCTCACCTGTTGATGTCTCCACTACTTTGTGTTACAGCCCATATCCTTCCTAAACTGTGGTATCCTCCCCTCTGGGCACTGCCCTGCCACAGTGCCCCCACACTCTGGGGTCCTCTCCCTCTGCGATCCCACAACCCCCTAGGCCCACCTTGCCTCAGTGATACACTGTCAGTCTTCACCTAGCTCTTTATCTCAGGGGCAAACTGCAGTCTGAAATGGCCACTCATCATTGGCAACAGTGTATGAACCTACTGCCTGTGCCTACATTGGCTGCCTTGCTGCAGCCCTAGTACCCTGAGGCCTTGCTTCAGGCCCTACAATCTGAAAGCTTGCCTGGCAAGAGCTTCCCCATCGCTGCTTTTCCTGACAGCTAGGTCCATCCTGCTCCTCAGCTAGAGCAAGAGTGAATCTGTCTCCTCTCGAGGAGCCTTTATTTATATTGCCCTCAGCTGGGTCCTAGTTAGCTAACACCTGCCACAGCTGCTGGCTCCACAGCTCCACCACTCCGGCCCTCTCCTGGGCTGGGTTTTAACCTCATAAAAGGCCAGTGCAGAGCTGAAGTCCTGTTACACAAACACATATACCTTCCCTCAGCTTACAAACTTTCACTGAATCTCCCATTTTCAGCTCTGTTTGCTGACTTCAGTGCTGCTAATTCACAGTCTTTATTGACCTGCTGATTAGGTAAGCCCTCCTGCCTACTCAAGATTCAGTTGTAACCAAAGACTCTGCTTCTTTTACACGACATTGTTCCCTACTAGAATTTATAAACTGGAACTATTTTTTCTTCTATATTTAATCTACACATTGGGATTTAAACTCTTACTTATGGTCATGATCCTGCAAACCTTCTATATGCAGTCTTCACATTAAAGTCTGTGGAAACTCAATTTGGGTTCAGGTACTTTGTAAAATAGGTTGTACTATCTTTTACCCTTTCTCTTCAAGAGTAGATTTAGCTTGGTAAGGACTTCAGAATGCACCCCATGTTAATATATTAGGAACATATTTTAACTACAATGGGACTATAGTCTCTGATTCATTGGAAAACATAAGCATATATGTAAATTTATTTACTGAATCATGCATAAAATATATCACTGGATCAGAACATAATGTCCTATACTAAAATATTGGTTTTTTGGCCCATGTCCTATAGAAACACATGCATATGCTTAACTTCTAATCACATAAGTAGTCCCATTGAGTTCAGTGGGACTACTCACAGGATCCAAGTAAAGCATATGCATGAGTCTTTCTAGAATCAGGATCTTAGCTTCCACATACATCTAATAGATGGGAATTGCTTCTGAATCTGAGAAGAATATGTGGTATCTAACCATGAGGCTGTCTAAACTCACTGATTAATTCAAAACAGTTCTGTTTTAATCAACATTGAAATCCTGATGTGAAATGTTATATGTATGGGAATTATAATTTGATAAATGGTCACATTTAGGTTCCATATTGAGTCCAGATGGCCACAGATTCGTTAATATATGTATCAATTTGGCATTTGCAGATTTGTGTATAGCAGTCCCTTCATTTCTGCTTAATAATGGATTGAATCCAAAAATTACAAGATGTTCTCCAGCATGTTAGCTTCTGTTAAGGGGACAGATAGTAGGCTCTTTCTACATGGGGTCTTTTGTGCTCTCAGCAGGCTTGCCTTCCAAGACATTATATGTTCGTTTTTGAGACGGTGTAATTGACTATATCTCATATATAAGAAAACAACTGGATGAAGAGGCTCTTCAGTTACAGAGGGAGAGGACTGACCTGATGTGACTTTAATAGGGATATATTGTTATATTCCAAATATCCTCTCAATTTTATTTTAATTCAGACCCAGTCCTGTAAATGTTTGGAAAAAATTATAGCTTTGCTATAATATTATATATCAAGCTGCATGATTTCCTGCACAACAGATGCAATTTTCAATCTGCATTTAAGTACTCAAGATCATTCATATTTTGTGTGAGGGAACAGAATCCCAGGCCCTTGTTCCATCATTATGTCTTCTTGACTCTGTTCCCACCAGCCCAAATAATGTGTTTTTCCTTACTGCTGGAAAATAGGAGAATAATTAAATGGATTCCCACTAAATAATTTAATTCACTGAGATAAAAGCTTGTTCTTAGGTCAAGAGGTCCAGTGAGACATCCATCTGAGCTTTACTTTGCTAATGGAAGATATAGCATGTTCCCTAGGAATTGACTTGCTGATAGCCATAATGTAGGAAATTCTAAATGGATGCCTTTGTGTGTATATGCATGTTAATACTATGATAAATAGGAGCACTAGAACTGTTGAGTGTTTACTGTAATGTAGAATACTCTCAGGCTATGTCTACACTACAAAGATAAATCAGAAAAAGAAACGCAATTTGTGTTATGCAAATTGCGTATCTTTTTCCGATTTACTTCCGAAAGAGACTTTTCTGAAATTTGTCCTGTCTACACAGAGGCCTTTGTATAGAAAGGGAAGCTATTTAGGAGCCAGGGGAGGAGGTAAAGAAAAAGGAAAGAGCACTACTTGGGACAATACACATGGAAACCGTGAGTAAGGAAATTGTTTCCTGTTGTTTGTTCCTATGGTGGTCAGGGAAATAGAAATTTGTGTCCATTGTTTTTTTAATAAAACAGGTTCACAACAACAAAATGCATGATTTATTTAATCAATTCCTGCTCCTTACTGGAAAAAAAAAAGGACATGGCCCTGAATGTTTGCTAACAGCTCAGGCCAGAGGGCAGGAAGAGACCTGAAAGTCCGAAAAAGAAGAATTGTTGTCAGTCTCTGGCAAAAGGGAGCCAGCTGTTTGGTTTCTATTACCAGAGAACATTATCCCAATCACATGGAAACTGGGGGCATAAACTATAAGGTTCTGAGCCCATACTAACACAACCATCTTTATAGTTTACACTCACAGCTTCCACATGTGAGAGCTACAGCACAGCAGCACTTCGGTGCACACTGCTACTCACATTTGCTTGGTCTGAACTGCAGAGCAGCATAGCTATGCCCTGACACCCAATATGCATTCCTTTCTTAATATTCCAACTGCGATGGGAAATATCCGAGCATTGTCATTTCATATTTTGCTTGACATAATGGTCTCTCAGCTTCACAAGGAGAATTTTTCCTGACATGTGAGTTTTTTGTGTCATGACACTGACACAGAATGAAGGCTTTCAGGACAAGAGAGGAGAAGTGAGGGGGAGGATTCAGTGAACAGAACCTTTGACAAGGTGCAGTGCTAGTTACCAGACTGGGGTCCTGCTGTTCCCATATATTGTGAAATGCTGTACAAAAGGGGAGAACAAAAAATTTCAATAAGATATTTGCTTACTTAGTGGAATGATATGCTTACTGGTCCATGCTCAGAGGCTTCATTAGATGTCTTCTGAAACCATCCTCCACATTCAACAGCCTCTCTTTTATGTCAATTCTCCTGGCAACAGGGGGGAGAAAGGTCACATCCTGCAGAGAACAGCACTGAGGAGGGAATCCCCATATTACTTATAGCAAAAAGTGTTTAAGCTGCATGAAAGTGAAACACTGCTATGCACAGAAATAGCCATTATGGCAGCTAGCTATCTGGGCTACTGGTAGTTGGGGGAAGTTAAAACAGCCTTGATGCCCTACAATCACAGAAACACAAAGTTGGCCCACACCCATATTTGTACATTTATCCCTGAGCTTCATCAACGAATTTTCATCCACTGACTTGAGGGACTCTGTATCTGCCAATCTCAGCTTCTCTCTGACATTCTGGTGGTGGGATGCCATACCAGTAACTAAATAACCAGACAGATCATTCTGATTACCATTTTGCCCTTTCATCCCAGTTCAGTTTCACCAATACTCTCATTAACACTTAGACCAAAATATTTATGGTTTGATGCCATTTGAAAGGTGGGTTTACCAGCTCTCAGACAGTATATAAGGTCGGTTATATTTCTGGTAATCCTTGAGATGGCAGCCACAGAAATAAGCTGAAATCAAATGAACAGAAAGGGGAAAGTCTCAATAATGTGGTTTTAAAGTCTGATATCTTATAAAGCCCAGGACTATTTATCATGAGGAAGATGAGATTCCCTGCTCCCCAGGGTGGACCTTAGCATTAAAGTCAACAGTTTCAAACTTGGGTATGTATAGTTACACACCCAGTCCACATTTAAGTAGAAGAGGTGCTGAGGGAACTAAGGCACTCAGCATCTCTGGCAATCAAGTCATTTTTATTTAGGTGCTTAACTACAGGCTTCCAAGCTTGAGATACAGGCTTTAGTTTCTGCTGTACCTGTTGTGTAACAAGATTTAATGATTACTAGTCCCTCAGACTAAGGAAAAATACAGGTTATTAGAAGACATATACTAGATAGGCCAGGATGTTTTTGGCACCTCACCAGTCCATTTCAGAAAGCACGGAAAACAAATAGCAAATTGATCCTGGGTCTTTTTTGCATACGTGGTTGACAGAAAACTGATTAAGAAGCAGATTGCTCTACTATTCAGTTAACAAATTAACTTTATACACTGAGAGAAAGTTAGTCTCTTTTTTACAGTATCTGAAAAGTTTGTGTTGTTTTGCACATCTCTAGTGTCATGCCACCTCAATGTTATCAAATAACAATATCAAGATAGATGAACAAGTGTACACTGGATACTCCAGTTGCAACTGAGTAGAGGGAACAAGAGAAATTATTTATCTGCCATTTCACATTTTGCTGCAGCTACATTATCTGCTTCAAGGCAAGCAACAAAGTCTGAAACATTACAGAAGAATGGCTGCTTTACCATCAATCACTGTGACATCTGAGATAACTGGAGGAAGTGCGAGAAATCACTGGCCTTTAATCATTCCCTAGTAGACAATAGAGGTTTTAATAAGTCCACTCATTAAAGCTTTCAGGCTGCTTAAAATATTGAACTCTAAAATAAAATAAAACCACTAGTTTTAACCCATCAACAGCCAGGAAATTCAGATAACATGTTTTTCACTTATCCATTACTGCAAGCTATTGTGCCTAATAATTGCAGGATTATTGTAATTGGAAAGGCACAATTCTGACAGTGTTTTTTTATAATTAATGTAGAGAATTGTAATTACAAGCTTCTGATATCAAACTTTTACCAAGACATGGAGTATAAATGAGTGGATGCAGAATGCCTAAGTTCTAATTAGAACTGACTGTGAAATTACTTCATTTAAAAAAACATATTGCATTAAAATCCAGATTTTATGTTAACAAAATCAGATTAAACAATTATCTTCCCATGAACCCTTTGGAAATTCCAGTCTTAGCTGATTAAATTTAGGAGCCCCCTTTTGAAAAAGTGGTCCAGAGGCCTTAATCCATATTCAGTGGAATACTGCAACAAGGAGTACAAAAGAGTATATGGTTACATGGGATTCCTTAATATAGGTATCATTGACATCATAGATCACATCTTGGGCCCTCTTTTTAAGTATCCAAAGTCACAAGTTTATAATATAGATTGAAAGTCAGAAAGTTTTAGGGGCAGAATAACTTTTTGAATGGCTGTTCAACAAAACAGCACTTATTTCACTAACAAACTCCACCTGTCAACAAAGAGGATCAAACTTGGCCTCTTTGAAGCTAAATGTGTGAACCTTTATCACATGACTCTCACCCAAGACTGTAGCAGCCTCATCAAAATTTAGTTGGCTTAGGCTACTAGGGGCAGATAGAATGCCACACAAAGCAGGCATGAGTTACATATCTTCAAAACTTTGCTCCATATCCTGCAAAAATGCCCCAAATGCACAATGTAAATAATATAACTCACTTCTAGGCAAAGATATTTTATGTAAAAAAACCTAGCTATATTAACTTGCTAAAACTGGGATTTGTAATAGAAACAGAGTCAGAGACTTAACTAAAGAAGTTATAGTAAAAAACTCAGTAAATAATAACATAATTTATTCTCTCAATTCTTCTTTATTGATTTTTCAAATTTCAAGCTTCCTGCGGGGAGAGGAGGTGGGAAGAAGAAGGAGAAAAGCTTTAAATTCAGAGCTTAGTGACAAATAATAGATAATAATATAATCTATTGCAAGTGCTGCTTCTATCTGCATTTTTGACCTTTGGGCTTTACTATATGGAGCACATTCTTCAAAATACAATGGAGAACAACAGATTTTCATTAGAAAGAAGAACGATTGAGTGAGCTTTCTCAAGGCATTCTTTATTAGGCAAAACAAGTGGAATGAGCAAGTATGTTTCCTGCAGTCTCTCTGCCTTGGGTTGTAATTTCATCACATTTTTCAAGCCTGGCAGAGTCAAGCTTTGTCAGTACTCGGATGGGAGACCTCCAAGGAAAGCCCATTGTGCTGCAGGAACTAGCATTGATGTTTCAGCAGGTGGCTCTTTTCTTTCTTAGTAATGATCTAGTGGCTCAGATGTATGTGGCATATTTAAGATAAAGTGGAAGGTGAGACAGTGAGCTGTGATTATTGATCATTTATACTTTGCCATGAACATAAGTGAAATTTTACAACAGAAAAAGCAAACTATACGAAGAACAAAATCCCTGAATGGAAAACGTGGGGTTTTTAAAAAAAATTGGGCTCTGCTGAAAGGTGAATTTCTTTATAGTACTATATTTTAGTTACTCTTTACATTCAGAAACAGCTGAACTATATTTCCTCAAATTATGGAAACAATAACAATTTTAGGTAGAGATTGCCTCATAGGTAAGTCTTTCAGAAAGTTATGAGAAACTGGGGAAAAAGTTTAGAAAAAGAAATTGTTATGCAATTATAACTCTTGTGGTCACTGCCATTCTTGCTGCAATGCAGAACCTTATTGAACCTGGGGAGTAACTGAAGTAGGTGGAATATATTTTAATCATTTAAAAAAATCACAAGCTAAATATCTCTAAAACCAATATTTTTACCAAACTGACATAGAGCCAGTTATTACAAAAAAGGTCAAAGTATCTTTGTCTCATAGGGCTATCCATGAAGAATCTAGTATTTTATACTTAACATAACAAGAGTGAGATTAAAAAAGCAAACAAACAAAGTTTGTGACAGCTTAAATCTGCCCCCACTGAAATACACTGGAGTTTTACCATTGAGGCCTATTGGTGCGGAATTCAGTTATCAAAATAAGATTTTCCAAAGCTCTCATTAACATTCTCAATTAAAAACAATCAGCCTTGACAACTAAACAAGATAATTATATGAACAAAATGCCCTTGCTTTTGCACTAGATTTCTCTGCAGCTGAAATTTGAGGGGAAAATTTTTCCAACTCCACTTTAATTAATAGTTAGAGAATGGAGAACCCAGAAGCTTCGAGCTGTGCCAGTACTAATCCTGTAGCACTGTCAAACCAGGTCCCAGTGGTGTGGATGAGTTTTGTAGTATATACACACACTAGATGGATAAAAACCAAACAACCTTCCCATCATAAAATATGCTTGCTGGAATGATGCACCTTAACTCTACTATTTCTTATCATTCATAACACTAACATGCCAGAACCCAAACAGAGAGAGTGACAAATCAGGCTCCTCCCCAAACTGTAAAACACAACTCATCCCACCTTACTAGTCTGCCTGCAGACTGACTAAACAGGACCCAGATTGTGTGTTTCCTTATAGAGCCACCTTACAACCAGACTGTAAGGCAGGTGATTCCCACTTTGCATAGACATACTCACATAGCTTTCATAACTAATGCTCTAAAAACAGCAATGCAGTCACAGTAGCACAGGCAGCAGCAAATGGCAGCACAGGCTAGCTGACCTGAGTACAAACCCACCTGCATCCCATGGATATGCACTTGAGGACAGTAGCTGGTATGGCTGTTCACCATTGCCCATATAACACTCTTTTTAGCATGCTAGCTCAATGAAGGCTAGCACAACAAGTATGTCCATGTGAGCTAGGAATCATCTGTACAGCACCAAGGGACAATGCAACCTCAGAGCAACAGACTGCAATTTTAACAGTTTTCAAAGCACCACAAGTAGCACCTATTATTTTACTACTCCATTGTTCTGTAAAGATCTTCTGTCCGTATGATGCCTCTTTCACCTTTTAAAACTGTAGTATTTATAGTTTTTAATAGAACAAAGGATAAAGAACACTTAGGGGTACATCTAGACAATGTGGCTATTTTGGGATACAGGAGGTATCCTGAAATAGCTACCCCGCATCTTTTAAACACACCCATTATTTCAAAATATTTTTCAAATAACGGGAACGCTATTTCACCATCCCTGCAATCCTTGTTCCACCAGGGCTAAGGGATGTGTCGAAATAGCATGTTATTTCAAAATTTGGTGCTGTATAGATGTGACAAATTTTGAAATAAGCTATTTCAAAAAAAGCATTCAAAATAAGATATGCAATTTGGATAGCACAAATTATGTATCTTATTTCAAATTTAGGTGCTGTGTAAACACACCCTTGTTGGCATAGTAAGATGACTGTGAAATACTATCTTCCACTTTTGCAGTGGAAACCTGCTTCCCTTCCAAAAAAGTCCACAATATAAATTTGACATTAGTTAATTTTGAGAAGTGTACTTTTTAATCATCCTGTTATAATGAGTTATAAATGTGATAATCATGTAGCATAGAATGTGATGTAAGCTATATAAGTGTGTCTACACTGCACCATAGCTCAAAATAAGATATGTGATTTGAGCTATGCAAATGCCTGCATTATTTCGATCATATTTTGAAAGAGCTTATTTTGTAATATGGTACAGTCTAGACAGTGCCAAATTTTAAAATACCTACTATTCTGAAACGTCCCTTGCTCCTTGTGGAATGAGGTTTACAGGGACATCGGAATAGCGAACCCGAAATAATGGGCTTGCTGTTAAGACATGGGATAGTTATTTCAGGATACTTCAGTGTCCCAAAATAGTGTTGCAATGTAGACATAGCCTAAGAATCAAGCTATAAATAGATAATATCCCATGTATGGAGGAGAAAGGAAAAAAAAGAACAACTATTCTCATTTTCAAAAGATAACCACTCAGGCTTTGCTCATGCATATAATACTACAGATGAAGATTTAATGGATATCTTCTATTCCATTCACAGAATAGTAGAAGGGTACAGAAATGATGATAGCAAAGAGAAGTAGTTGAAATTTTCTGGTTTAAACTTGTTTTTCTGGCCTATATTTACTCTCCAAAACCAGCATTTCTATGGAAAACTTTAGCATAATTTAATAAAAAAGTAAAAACTTGAAACCTGGGAAAAAGTTGAAAATCAAATTATTTTTATTTTCATTTATGTTTACAAATTCCCTTGAAATTCTAGAAAAAAAAGAATTTAACACATTTTTGGTTATTGTGCATCTTTCAAGATTTATCAGGAAAAATCCTTACCATTTTCTGACCATCTGTAACTTGAGAAAGCAGTCTGAGTGCCACTACATAGGACAGTGAACCACACTAGGTGTGTGGGTTACACCTGCACAAAGTCCTGACCTATGAAGAAGAGGCTTTTTAGTAGCCAATTAGGGTGTGTCTGGCTAAGGCAGCCCTGCATATAAGGAGCTGCCCAGCAGAGAGAGATAGTTATGCCCTGACTAGGAAAGGTGCATGACCTGGTTCCTGAAGAAGCACCTTTGGGACAGCAGCATAGGGCAGGCTTTGGGGGTTGGGGGGTAGAAGAGGAAGGCTCCTGCCTGATACCTGCTAGGCTGCTGGCCTTGCCACCAGGGCCAGGAGGGTGCAAAGAGTCACAGGGGAAGGGAACAGAAGGCCCAGGGAACAGAAGGCAATGAAGAGGAGTAGAGGCAGGTAGAAAAGGCTGCTGCCAGAGGGTCCCTGAGTTGGGACCCAAAGGAAGGGCCTGGGTCTTCCTCCTTCCCCTTGTCACCAAGGCATGGGCCATACAGATTGTGGCTTGCTCCTGTGACCGAGGGGCTGAGATTGGAGGCCACAGTGGCAGTACAGACTAAGGAATACCGATCCACCCTCCAGCCCAGAAGGGGGATGGGAGATCATTGTGGTAGGCACTGCTGGAGGGCAGTGTTCTGAAGAGAACGCTGTGGTCAGGGAGCGATGTGATTCCAGACTAGGTGTGTGGAGCACGGATGGGGGTACACTGCCAGAATGAAATGCCCTGCTGAGAAAGGACTAATTTCCCAGAGCTCCCAGCAGGAGATGCCACAGCAGTGAGTCCCACCCCCTAAGACCCCAGAAAGGACCAAAGTCTAAATTACTGGGGGCAAATTCCCTTGTTTTAGAACAATGTACTTATTTAAGGAGAAAGTTTTGCAGTCATAATAAACTCACTTTTTGTGCAAAACTAGTGTGGCTTCCCAAGTTGCAGAAGATTCTTGACTTGACCTCATACTTCACAACACACCTTTGTTACGGTGTTAGCAGCCTAAAACATGCTTTGTAACATTTCCTAGGTTAAGAAATTAGATTTATAAAAACATATGCAAAATTTTCAAAAATCAATTATACAGCAAATACTGTTTTTGCAATATTAATAAAGCCCTAAGAGACAGCTCTGTTAAATTTACTCCAAATATAGTAAATTTATCCTCATGTATTATACATTGTTTAAATTTGTGTAACATAAATAATACATTGCAGCTAGTAATTTATTTATGAGAAATAAACATAATTTCTTTGCCTTTTGTAGTTCTAAGCCACATTGTTATTCATGTATTTCAGGTATACCAATTAGCTATGCATGCTAAGAGTATGAAGCAATGTGTGCAAATTATAAAATGATTTAAGGTAACAAATCTTAACTTTTGACATCTATCAAGAAGTATTATGAACCACAGCAATGTTTTATTTAATAGAAGAGAAACAGGTTTTTTATGCTATTGCTTATTCATATCCAGGACTTTTGCCCTGTTTATCTAGAAAAGAAAAGAAAAGATGAATGGTAGCAAGGAAGCAAAAGTAATTAAAATACTATTAAAATATTAATTAATAGTAATTATAATGTGTTAAAATATTTTGCAGCAGGATGTTGATGGGGCAACAGGTGGAGATTTTAAGTTATGGATTAATTTCACAAAGTTCCAGGTCTGATTTGAATAAGTGAATGAAAGACCACCAGTTTATCCAAAGCTTATTCAAACTTATCTATACCTCTTTGATTTGTAATTGGGGCTGTAAATCTTACAAAGACAGGATTTCTCATGAGATTTCAGTGTGTCTTTGTTTCATCTGAAACTTTTTTCATGGTATTTCACTATTACTGCTACTAATCCTTGACAATCAGTAAGTTGAGAAGGATGCAGAACAAATGCGCAACATTTATCCTCAAAAGAAGCTCTGACCATATTTTATTTGAACCAGATTGTACATTCCTGCTAAAGTCATTTAGACACCATAAGGATAGAGGTGAAATATCCAAACCCTATATAGATTAGAATCTGATCTAATCTATCAATCTGATTGATAGAGTAGACAGACTGAATTACAGTTATTTTTTGCTAGTACTCCACATGAAGTAAAGAAGATGATGCTATCTTTTCACCATGTAGTGTGCACAGAGGTTCAAATCTACACAGATGAGTAGCAGCATGAAACTCTCAGATGTGTATTATTACCACTTAAAATGAGAACTGGTCAGAAAATGAAAATCTCTTTCTGAAAAAAAAAATCCCAAACTAGGACAAAAATTCCTTAGCAACAGATTTCAAATAGAAAAAGTCCATTCAGGAGACCTGGAAAGTTACTTTTCAGCTGTTTGTAAACTATTATCAATTTCAAGCCCAACAGAAGGAAAAGATCAACCTCCTGGCGCTCAGGCTCCCCACTACTCCTTCAGATCTGGGACTAGAAAGACAGAGAGCTTCTTTGGACCTAGAACTGGGAGTATGAGGCAGGGAAAACAAGGAGACTGCGAGCCAACAAGGCAGAGGCAGTGAGCTCGGTTTCTGCAATCCTCTTGCGAAGTTTTGGTCAATTTCACTTTCTGCCAGCATAGGAAAATACTGACAAGAGTCAAACAGCCAGGGATCCATCATTTCAATTTCCCTGGCAGAGAAGGTGTGAGGGAGAAGAGACAATTTTTTTTTCAAAATGTTGATTTTTGGGAAGAGGGGATTCTTAGACAGAAAGTCATTCCAATGGAAAATTCCCAACTCTACTTAAGACTCCACTCTAGCAGTTTGATGCTCACACAATATAGTCTTTTGTAGATTTGGTGAGGATGGGTACCTTGAAGCAAACACTATATATTTTTGATTCTGCAGTGTCAATTGCACTAGATCTGTAACTTCACCTCTCCCTGAACAGTGCCTCAGTATTGGAACTGACTAGGTAGACAGATAAATATTCTCCAGGGAAACAATTTACTTTAGAGGAATCAGATATATTATTTGGAGAGTAAATATAAGTACTCCTATGATAATTCTTAGTATGACCAAAAAACAGGGTCTATCTAGCCATGGAATAGGAAAAGCACTTATCCTCCATGGATAAAAGTAATGAAGTAACTGTGTGCTTCTGTGGTCCACCTACCCATAAGGTCACATAATACTTAAAGACTGATGGTATAATATGAAGCTTAAAAAAGCTTTTAAAAATTATGTACCAAATAGTTGGGTGCTAACTCACCAGCACCAAATTGTTTGGTCAGAGGTAACACTGTTAAAGCTAAAATCATTTTAGACCACCAGTTTAACAAATAAAAGGTTAAAATAACCCCCCACAGTTGCCTACTGCTTCATTTTACATTAGTCTTCGAAAAATGTGACAGCAACAATCTTCATCATCATCAAAGGTTTCTCACATGAGTTACAGTAGATGCTGCATTCTTAATTCTCTGCTTTTGTAATACAACAGCAGGAGATGCATTAGTCCCCATGTTTGCTGCTACATATCTCACATTTTAACAAGGTTTTTTAGTCTTTTTATAGCAGCAGGGCTGCAAGGACTCACACTCACTTTTCAATCAAACACACTAAAGCCATGTGCTCTTGTGCCTTCTATGAAAGCAAAATAAATTGCTATTGTCTTGGGATCTTGTGGCAAAACATATTTTGTAAATTGGCAAGACGAAGATGGTGGTGGGGTATTAGAAGTGTGGCATTTCATTTACATTTTCGTGGTTTGTTTAAAAACCTACAAATAAAATTCAAGTTTTAAAAATCAAAACTGAACAGTTTTCGGAAGGAAAAAAACATACTTGTCAGTTGCCAAAACCAACAAAAAATAAAAATCTTGTCTTTCAATGAAAACCCATATTTTGAAGAAAAATTAAATGAAAATGAAAAATGTTCCTTTCATAAGGAGGTTATTGTCCTTTTTAAAAAAAATTATGGTGGAACTGTGAAATGCTTTGAAGATGAGGATGGAGCTGGGTCTCTGAATAATGTAACAAAAGGAGCAAAGGAAATTAACTAGGAAGGGAAGTGATGTGGTCAGAGAAATGGTCAGGGAAGATAATCCTAGAAGCTGCATTTAGAGCTGTGAAGAACAGGTGAGGTATGTTTTAAAAAAATAATCGGGCAGCGGAAATGATGAAAGTCTGAAGATGAGGTTTAGAGGTGCAAACAGAAAGAAAATTCACATCTTGGAAATGCAATAAGTATTATGTGTCTATATTTGGATACAGTTTGGACATGCCGGGCAAAAGAAAGGGAGGAGTCCAAGATGACTCCTGAATTATAAACCTGAATGAGAGGAGAATTTTTTGTAAATTGTGGGTGTAGATGATGCCTGGCCTTGCACAAGTGACAAAGAAAGCTAGATTGTGCAAGGGGACATTTTCAGTATGTAATTTCTGTTCAGGGGCCAGGCACCACATCAGCACATGCCTTCATACTCATGTATTTCTTGTGCTCTCTACCACCTCAAAAAGGTAGAACCCATACCCGGTTTTAGAGGCCTGCAATTATAGGGGCTGACTCCATGGCTGCTCTGGGGCTCAAACACACACTGATAAAAAAATAGGGCATGCTCAGCACTCATGAGCCACCAGTAGATGTCAGGAGCACATACACAGCACCCAGTGAAACCAGAAAGCAGAAAACACTCACCGGTAAGAACAAAAGTCAGCACCTGTGCCTGCAATTCTGGTCTGTACTGCTCAAGGCAGCTCAGCTATGGCAGCTTATTTCACTCCTTTAAAACTGAATGGGTCTTCATGTCCTGGGGCTAAAACACAGAGTTCTGGCTTCTTACTTCTCAAGCATCTCCTGACAGCTAATTGCTGGTAGCTCAATCCACTTAATTCTGCAGGCTTGGGGTGGCAGGTCTCTGAATCCCGAGGCCCAGCTGATGTGTTTTCCCTTTCAAGGAAGATGCTTTAATGTAGTGCTGAAGCACATATATACAAACCTCAAAACAGGGTGATTGCTGCTTCTTGCCATTAACTTGGCAGTGCCTGCCTCTCTCTTTTGCTCATCACTCTGTCAATATAGTTGACTTGCAAAATCTGTGTCCAGATATGATGTATAAACCATTTACAATCCTAAAATGTTTAGACTTAATTATAATGAAATATATTTTAAAACCAACTATTTGAAAATCAGTTCTGCCAGTGCAGGAAATTGCAAGGAAGGAGTAGAAATCTCAATGGACAAGTACTCTTGGGTTGAAAGGATCAGAGGGGAGGCAGAAGGAGATAAGCAGCCCTAGAAATGAATGATTTTAAAGATTGAGACTTTCTTTTATTGCAACTCATCTAAAAAAGGAAAGACAGATGTTGTATGATTCATTTCTGAGGACCTATGGGAAGATTTCATTTATGTTCACTCTAATTTATTTCTGCAAAACAGCCCAAAGTAGAGCACATTTCCCCTTATTTAGCTTTGAGCATAACACTAAACATTAGTATACTTTTTCAGGTCACTAAAGTAAGAAAAATTACAGCTGATATGTGACAACATGCAGCCATGTTCAGTCTTCATGTAGAACCCTTGTAATGAGTGAGAAACATTGGGAACTCAGACATTCAGGAACTGCTGAGTTCCAATTATGTCTGTCTAATTGACTTCTTTTGTATCTTTAAGCAAGTCACTTAGGCCAATGTTTTGAAACTTGTGTGCCCAAAATTTGGAACCTGAACCCATCGTTAGAAATCTAAAATACATTCAATGAAAAACCTTGCAGAATCCCAGTTCTACAAATGAAATACCATGGGAGCAGATGAAGAAAGGGAAAGAAACGGACTGTGGGGTGGGAGGACGATCTCAGAATATTTCAGACCCATACTAGGCACAGACTCAGCAAATCATGGTGTTCAGAGACAAAGTCTTACAGGGACCACTACCCCCAGAAATCCTAGCCCTGATAAATACCATGTAAAATAGTTATCACCTGGCAGGTACCAGGCCAGTCTATGATTTTGGTAGAAAAATAATAGCATAAAAATTTGGACTGAAGCTAGTATGTGTTTTATATAAAATACTATTTTAAGTCCCTAGTTAATAGTTCTAACCCTCACCAGCCTGTCAATCTCATAATTCTGCCCCTGCATCTGGTACTTTCTGGATTCCAATAACACATACCTGTACCTCTCTCACCTTGAAGGCTGAGTCAATTTCAGAAAAACAGTACATATAGATACAAAATTAAGGAGCTTGAAAACTCCAAGTTCTTAACTCTGACCTTCTATGATAATCTAAACAGTATTGCTGAGTAATTGCATGTAAATTAAAATGCAGTCTGTGTCCCTTGTCATCATGCCTCAAAATGAAAAATCCATGGAAGACACAGAAAATGCCAAATTCAAAAGAGAGAATGATGCTTTGTGGACAATTCTCTGAAAGCAGAAAAAGAGACTTCCCTTTCTGGTAAAGTTTTTGGTCATCTTTGAGGGTGAACAATGTTAACTGCAGTTTGGAGGAAGGCAGTCAGGTCAGTAATCTATCATTTCTTATAAACTTTTTGTACACTCAAGAGATGTATATTTTTGTACTGCTTCATATCATACATTATGTCTGCAACTTGTATCTCTATATAATATTTTTTCTGAAATTATCTCTTCCTTCAAGGTACTTTCTTTTGGGCATCAAACAGCCCCAAAATTCAGCTATTGTTGAGCTCCCCAATTGTTGTGCTATCTTTCTGTGAAAAGGCTGACTTGTGATTAAGGCCCACATGTGGGGACTCAGTACCAGGCTCTGCCACAAATTTCCTGAATAAACCTTATAATTTAACAGACAATGTGGGTTCATCTTTTAATATTCATATTCATATTAATCTTTTAATAGATGATTTTTTGCTGATGAGAGAGACACCTTTTTGAGCTGCACAAAGCACTTCTGTAGGTTTGGGAAGACACAGGTTGGACCTTTCTGGTCCGTACCCCTTGGGACCTAACTGGTCCCACACGAGGGATTTTGCTGGACCAGGGGAAATCATATCTGGACCCCTTGTTACTGCCCTTCCCCAACCTTCTGGCTGCTTCCCCACCCCCGCCCATCGTCAACCCTACTGGTCCCCCCCCCCCTTTTCTCTGCTAAGCCAGGTAGCCCAGCTCCCAGTGTGCTAGGCTCCCACCCCTCTGGGAAGCCCCTCTGCTGTGTACCAGGCTTTAGCAGAGAGTTTTGCAAACAGTAATCCTTTGTAATCTTGTAAACCTCACATAGCCTTTCAAAAGTGGTAAAGTATTCTTCAGTACAGTCTGATCTATTTCAATTTCCCATCTATAAAATGGAGGTATTTCTTTCCTCCTTCTTGCCTATTCTCATTTTAAGCCTTACAGGGCACTTGACTATGCATTTGCAGTTTCTAATATACTGGAGATGTGGTTTCAGTTGGAGTCTATAATCACAACTGTAATCTCATTATTATAAAAATAGTGTATTTATGGCCTGGTGGTACTTGCAGTGAAATCAATGGAATTTTTGTCACTGCTTTCAGTGGGAATAGGAAAGGTCTTTTGTGGATGTCATTCAATGGAAAGTCACAGACTACAATGGACAAAGTTATGGTGTCACCTTTTTTGCTTGCCTCTGAAATATTTTTAAAAAGTTTTCTTATTACAATTACAAAACTTTTCAGATAAAATTACCAAACAACAAAAGTCTTTTTTTCATGTGAGGAGTCTTTTTTATGAGAAATCTCAGGAGAAAGCTCATAACTGCAGGTGCTGCATTCATCTGAAGGGTAGAAAAAGGACAGACAATTGAAGGTGAATTCAGTGAGATTTCTAGCACAAACATCTGAATTAAATATAATAGGTGGCCGAACTGAAATGTTAGAAAGGGCTTGTAAAGAAAAAAATCTAATTGTGTGACTTCATTAACTTACAAGTACAAGCACTTCAAAGGTTATGTGCAGGTTTTTTTCGTGGGGTTATTCACTATCATAAGTTCTGCTTTCATGGATTGAAAAGAGATTTTGTTGTACATATTTCATTGTGAGTTTTTTCCCCTTCAAAGTATATTTTGCAGAGATCTATTGTACACTGGTTATTGTTGTGCTGTTGTTAAGTTTCTCCCTTGTGAGAGCTCAAAATTCTGTCATCTTTGTTTCTCCAATGTCAAACATCTTTGTGATTTTTATTTCTTGCGATAACAATTACAAAGAATAGTTATTTGGAAATTAATATACATACAAAAATCAAACAAATTGATCAGTAATTTTTTTTTGCAAACATGCTGTAGACCATATGCCAAGTTATCTATTGAGTATTTATTTCCAAGCTGGAAGCAGTCAACTCATTAAGGGTTTATATGTGAGGGGAAATTGAAAGTCTTCCTTCTTCACATTCTTCTTCTCCTTCCCCCTCAGAACAAACCAAGTATTCCATGCACATAATTGGTATTTTAAACTAATATTGAAATTAATCAATTAGTCCTAGAGAAACATAGGCATGGAGGCACCTCTATACTATTAGGCTGCGTCTAGACTGGCATGATTCTGCGCAAAAGCGCCCGCTTTTGTGCAAAATCTTGCCGCTTGTCTACACTGGCCGTGAGTATTTGCGCAAGAACACTGACCTTGTAATGTACAAAATCAGTGGTTCTTGTGCAAATACTCTGATGCTCCCGCTCAGGGGATAAGCCCTCTTGTGCAAGTATCCTTGCGCAAGAGGGCCAGTGTAGACAGCAAGTTAATTTCTTGCACAAGAAAGCCCAATGGCTAAAATGGCCATCGGAGCTTTCTTGCGCAAGAGAACGTCTACGCTGGCACGGATGCTTTTGCGCAAAAGATGTGCTTTGCACAAAAGCATCCGTGCCAGTGTAGATGTTCTCTTGCGCAAATACTTTTAACGGAAAAACTTTTCAGTTAAAAGTATTTGCGCAAAATCATGCCAGTCTAGACGCAGCCTTTGTTTATTTAACCCTTTAAATAAGGGAAGAAAAGGACCTGAACTGAGGAGTTAGTGATATAGGTTGGACCCTCCCCTGCTTCTGTCGTTCTGGGGACCCACTGACTCCACCTGTCCAACCTGCCTATGACAGGCTGTCCAGCTCCTTTCCAGCATACACACATAGGCATGGGCACCTGCAGCTGAGTCTGTGATCATGAGGGGATTTCTCAGAACAACTACGCATGCACCCTTTTGAGTTTAAATCCAAAATTACATTTTCTTGTATGTGCAGAGATCTGTAAAATTTAAGCTCATGAAAATTACCCCCTCTCTCAATGTGATGGAAGATATTCACAGCTTTTTGATCCCCCAGTTGTGAATTGCATAAACTGGGTTATAGAAAACAAAACAAGTTTATTAACTACAAAGGATGCATGTTAAATGACTATATGGGATAGCAAATAGAACACATCAGATTATACCCAAAAGATCCTGTCACACTTACATGCTAGGGCTACGCTAGTATCTGGTGTATCCCAAAATAGCTATCCCGTGTCATCACAGCAAGCCCATTACTTTGGGCTCGCTATTCAGATGTCCCTGTAAACCTTACTCTACAAGGAATAAGGGACGTTTTGGAATAGCACTTTATTTTGAAATTCGGTGCTATATAGACAGTGACAAATAATGAAATAAGCAATTTCAAAATAGCATCAAAATAAGATATGGAATTTGTGTAGCTCAAATGGCATATCTTATTTCAAGTTATGATGCAGTGTAGATGCACCCTAGAAGTCCATGGTAGAGCTAGGAATTAAAGTTATGTCTCCTGAGCCATGTTCTTGTGATTACACTACTAGAAAATGCTTCCACTCCTTTCTGTCTTCTTCTGTCCAGGGTATTTCAGGATGTATAGCTTTGGCTACCTCTGTGCACCTTGACCTTGATAACCTGGATGCAAGGGGGATTCTTATTCCCTGGTCTGGGTATGTAGTCAAAAGTCACAATCTAGCCTCTTGCATTTACAGTTTTCCTTACGTTATGTCTGGAACAGACTGAAATAGCCTCTTGGGCAGGAATTTAACATTTTTTTAGTTCTCAAAAGCATAAGGGAAATCTGGTTCATCATGATGAAGTGCTGTGTACTTTTTACAGTGAACTTTACACTATACATATCATATTTTGGACCTCCTTAGGCTTGCCAAGCTCTAATTACCTTCTAGTCACAAAATATGAGGAAATAAATGAGATAGTTTCATTTGGAAGTATAAAGCAGATGCAGAAATACAATTATATGCTGAAAATATACAACACATACTTTGTGCGTAGATCTGTTTTGTAAGTGGATTACTATTTGACTAGCTAATCATTTCTGAAAAGATAAGATCACTTTTCGAATAGAATAAATAATAGTTTAAGGCACCATGTTTCACACTGTGCTGTAAAGTGTTGCCAACGAAGCACTATTCACCACATTCCTTACATAATCCCATTACTTCATGCTATGTGATTGACATGACTTAGATTCTTTTTGCATTCTCCTTATTTCAAATGCATGGATGTTACAGAGTCATTAAACTCCTTTCAGATTTTCCTTTGTATGCTTCCCACTGTGCCACATGAGCTTCAAACATCATTACTCAAGTAAAGGCTTCCCTAAAAAGATGTTATTATAGGCCATCCTCAGTTATTGAGGTGAAGCTCAGGAGACCCTGAATAACTATTTGGACATTTAGGAAACACAATGTCATTCGTAGCTGTGTTTTTTTAGCAGATGATTATTTATGAAAGTACAAGAAGAACAATGTCACTGTGTATTGTGATCCTGCAGCACATTAATTAAACTGGGAGAGCATGAAAGTCTCAATGAGATGTCTGTTATCTAGAATGAAATACAGCCTAAGAATAACATGATGGAAGAAAATTAGCCAGAGAAAGAAATGTTTTCTCAACATAGTCACCTAGATTTTGCACCATAGGCTGAAGGCAGCCCTAAAGCCAGCCTCAGGATTGTCCTACTGAAGGAAGATTTTCTGGTAGTTTAGAGGCAGTGTAGCAGTTACATCTCCACCCAGATGCTGTCATAGGAGACAACGATGAAAGAAAGAGAAAATGATCAGGACTTTATCTTTTTCTAAATATTAACCACCGTATGGAGTTCTTGAATCTGATAACAGCTGTTGTAACAAAGAGGAGAATCAGACTAGAATGTAACTAGCAAACAAAAACACAATCTTTTAACCTTAACTGTCCCTACTTCTTCTCAGCCATACCTGAGAATCTGGGCCTACATAAATTAAAAATTCTCTGCATAAAAAAAAAGTGTTTTTTTTTTTTTAGGAATAAATTAGTTTTCTGTGACCCCAATTCAAGTATAGTGATCAATTAAACTGCAAGAACATAATTGTGTTTCTATAAAGCAAGTACTATATAATTGCAGGAGACTGATGACATGGAACAAATGTATCGCCTTCAAAATAAACCAATGCATAACGTGATTTGCATTAATCTTTTAAAGTACAAAGTTACTCTTTCTAGCATCTTCAATAAAAATTATACATTGCATACAACATGCTTTCCTTAGCTCAATGATGCAAGTGCAAAGCAAACAATATCATAGAATCATAGAATCATAGAATACTAGGACTGGAAGGGACCTCGAGAGGTCATCGAGTCCAGTCCCCTGCCCTCATGGCAGGACCAAATACTGTCTAGACCATCCCTGACAGACATTTATCTAACCTACTCTTAAATATCTCCAGAGATGGAGATTCCACAACCTCCCCTGGGCAATTTATTCCAGTGTCTGACTACCCTGACAGTTAGGAACTTTTTCCTAATGTCCAACCTAAACCTCCATTGCTGCAGTTTAAGCCCATTGCTTCTTGTTCTATCCTCAGAGGCCAAGATGAACAAGTTTTCTCCCTCCTCCTTATGACACCCTTTTAGATATCAAAAAACTGCTATCATGTCCCCCCCTCAATCTTCTCTTTTCTAAACTAAACAAACCCAATTCCTTCAGTCTTCCCTCATAGGTCATGTTCTCTAGACCTTTAATCATTCTCGTTGCTCTTCTCTGGACCCTCTCCAATTTCTCCACATCTTTCTTGAAATGCGGTGCCCAGAACTGGACACAATACTCCAAATGAGGCCTAACCAGCGCAGAGTAGAGCGGAAGAATGACTTCTCATGTCTTGCTCACAACACACCTGTTAATGCATCCCAGAATCATGTTTGCTTTCTTTGCAACAGCATCACACTGCTGACTCATATTCAACTTGTGGTCCACTATAACCCCTAGATCCCTTTCTGCCATACTCCTTCCCAGACAGTCGCTTCCCATTCTGTATGTATGAAACTGATTGTTCCTTCCTAAGTGGAGCACTTTGCATTTGGCTTTATTAAACTTCATCCTATTTACCTCAGACCATTTCTCCAATTTGTCCAGGTCATTTTGAATTATGACCCTATCCTCTAGATTAGTTGCAACCCCTCCCAGCTTGGTATCATCTGCAAACTTAATAAGGGTACTTTCTATGCCAATATCTAAATCGTTGATGAAGATATTGAACAGAGCTGGTCCCAAAACATCAGGAGAGAGGAATAGCAGAGACATGGGCAGGGAAAGACCTATACATTTACAACTGAGACTTAAAATGAATTGAGAAGGCAAGGTAGAGGTAAGTTGTTCAGTTTCTTATATCTGAAGAGGAGAAGATTTTTTCACCTATTGTAGAGAGGGCCAGAGGAGAGGCCAAATTTTGATAGGGATGGGGGAAGAGAGAGCCAATAAAAATAAATATTATGGAATATATAGCTATCAATAAGGGTATGTCCATACTACAGCGTTATTTTGAAATATCTTATTTTGAAATAACTCATCTAGACACAAAATGCATTTTGAAATAGCTTTTTGTTATTTCAAAATAGCGCATCCACATTGATTGGACGCTGAATCACATTTAAAGCCAGCCGGAACTGGTTTCGGCAAGGCATCAGGTCAGAACTTACCTTGTGGCCAGGGCGGCCCGCAGGGCACCCTGGGAAGGGCTGGAGGCCCCCTATTTCGAAATAAGCCTCTACACCGTGCTTATTTCAAAATAGCAATTTCGAAATTGGCACTATTCCTCGTGGAATGAGGTTTACCAATTTTGAAATAAGCCCTCCACTATTTCGAATTAATTTCAAAATAGCAGTTGGCTTGTGTAGATGCTAGGAAAGTTATTTTGAAAGAACGGCTGTTATTTCAAAATAACTTTGCTGTGTAGACATACCCTAAGTGATTTCGCACAGTTTTCTCAAACTTTGCTTCCATAGAAAATATTTCAAAGACTTTATCGAAAAGCAGCTGTTTAAAAGCATTGGTGAGCATTAAAAGCAAACAAACAAACAAACAGTATGTTTAAAATATATAATGCATAATATGTTTGTAGTTTTTCTTTTGCATGATAAAACCACTATGCTAACCTTTGGAGTTAAAAAAATGTCGAAGGAGAAGGACGCTTCAAAAATTACTCCTGAATCAAAAGTCAGAAAACATGATCTTTCATCTACTCAAACATAGTACATTCTGATATTAGCAAGAATGAATGTATGCAGGACACTGTGTATTTCATGAATTTTGAAATTTGTAGCCAAATTCATCTCTTGCCCATTCCTTTGTTAAGAATTGTGATTCAGAATCTATAACTGACTTGAAATTGTTAGTGAATCTTTCTAAGTTTGCAGACTGTATGAGAGGCATGAACTGCTTCACCATTTTCTCCTACTTCATGTCTTCATGTGAACTCCAAAACCTAAAAAATGTTAGCCCCCTTCTCTACCTCAACCTCCTGGCCCAGTCTGCACCCACGGTCGCATCCAACAGCCCTCTCAGAGCATAAACTCCCTCCCAAATCTTGCACCCTACAACTCTCCCACACTGCAAACTGCTACTCCCCCCCACCCCCAGCTCCAGCCTGGTGAAAGAAGGTAAGTGAGAAGGAGAGCAAGAAATAGGGGGAGGGGGTATGGAGTGAGTAGGAGGTGGGATCTTGGAAAAGAAGCGGGACAGGGGTATGGGCACAGAGAAGGGACGGGGTAGGAGCTTTTGGGTTTACACGATTAGACAGTTGGCAAACCTACCGGATGGACATATGGAAGCCCTAGACATGCCAAAAGAGTGCAGCCAGCAGCTCACTGAGAACCAGTCAGCACAGGCACAGCACTGCCCAAATGTCAGGTTTACACCATCCACACAGGCACTGCTTTTGTGTATGTTGGAGGGGGGTGCCCCATTGACAGTTGTGCTCTGGGGCCCTGCTTTGCACTCAGCGAGTCTGTCCTGCTTACAGCTATCATTATTGTTATACCAATGAGCTAGCAGCAATGGAGTAACATTGTAAAGGGGCAAGTAGGAGATGCTAATCATTTATTATTTTATGTGCAGTGCTGATCCCCATTCCAATGCCAATTCAATATTAATGAACCATAAATATTTTTTTTAAAAACAAGTCATGTACAGTGCCCACCCCTTCCTTCCAAACAGTCTGCCTGTCATGACTTCTCAGCAGGTTTCACACTGTGGCTTCTACATTCTACCTAATACTGTAAATGTGATTGTCCACGGACAGTGTAGGTCACTGGCCTATAGAGTACCATGCATACTTACAAGTGTATTAATAATAGTAATAACATTGATTAAAATCCCTGTCACTGGTTTAGGTGTCCTTTACTTTATAACAGAGTGGGAAATATAGGTGACTTTATGTTACCTTCACACCCTCCTGATCCTGAAGCCAACTGCTTATACCAATGACTCTAATTTTGCACATAGCATCTGGGCCAGGGACTAAAAAGAAAGTGGCATAGGAGTCCCTGCACTGAGAATCTTCAGGGAGCTGAGCTACTTGATTCATGGTACCTTTGGACAAACAAGGGTATGAACAAAAGCATGTTGCAATATCCTACTACTAAATGCACAGGATACATATTCTTACTGAAATAGAAAATAATTGTAGCATGTAAAAATGAATTTCGACATCTAGGTCATGATCTTTCACTGAATATTCACTTTCAAATTTGTTTTGAATCTCCCTAGCTACTGTGCAACGGAAATCTCCATGTTAGCTTTTATTTGTAGTCTTTCTCATTATGGGTCAGATTCAAATACTGTTACTGAAGATAACTAGACTAATGGGACTGGTAGTAGAATGAGGTTCTATTCAATATGAATAAGAAAATCAGAATCTAGCACCACACAAAAGAGTCACTCATGGCCTTTACAAATAGTTATCAACATTTCTCACTGATGCAAACACAACAAATTCACTCCAAGTCACTCCAAACTGAAACCAGTATAATTAATCTGTCTAGGGTGGAACCCATTTCTGCAGCATCTGAACACCTCAAAGTCTTAATATATTTAACTTCATAACACCACTGTGAGGTAGGGAAGTGCTATTAACACCATTATGCAGACGTGGAAAATGACACACAACGGGCCAACACCTTTAAAAATCTGAGAAACTAAATGACTTGCAGGGACTTGAAAAAAAAGTCTATGGCAGGGAATTGAATTGGAGTCTTTAGTGTCTCAGGTATGTACTCTAACCACTGAACTATTCTTCCTCTACAGATATCCTTATGCAGAGGAAAAAAATATTGAACTCAAATATTTTGATTCTGTGCAAACAAATTACCTTTCCTAACACCTCCTGTTCCAAAAGTAAATCACATATGCACTTATTTTAAATAGCAGCAACAGCATCAATTAGATGTTAAAAAAAAAGAAAACGAAATAAAACTATCCAAAAAGATGAGTATGTACAGTACTTAATTCCTATTAATTGTTTTCCTCTAGTCCTGAAACTGCCTCAGAAACAGAAATATTTCCCCTTTAATTGATTACAAGGAAGAACCCTTTACATTCAGGGTTGTTTTTTAAGTGGTTAAATTGAAAGAAGTGATGATAGGATTTTGGATTAAAGAACAGCATATGCAGTTTAAATTTCTGGATGAATATTAGCCCATTATTTGTTGTTTGTGTGAGAAAAACAAACCAGGCACATGAGGCTTTTGTGAAGCCTTCCTTTGATAATACCAACTTAATTCATTTTTCCATTTATAACATTATTAATGATACATACTATTAACATTTTGACCTTGAATTATTGGGCCAAATCCTTCTCTCTTTTATATTGGGATAATTCCAGAGGTGGAGGAACAAGTCATATTATTCCATCTCATGCAGAGGGAAGCCTTCAAGGGAGGGAAAGGTTGTGTGCCATATTAACTATTTTCTAGATAATGCAAAAAGCAGACTAGAAACCAGCTCATGACTCAGCCATAGCTGTATCAGTGTGAAGGAGAGAATAAAAGGGATAAATGTTCATCTTTGGCACTATGGTAAGCAGATTTAACTCTGAATTACATAAAAATCAGACATGCGTAAGTCATCTGTTGCCATGCTCATTAAATAAGATAATGTTCATAACTAAAAAAATGAGCCAGGTTCTTTATTCAAATCACATTTATGACTACAAATGATTTTCAACCATGTATCCAAGGTCAGTTGTAGTTTATATTCAAGGACAGTTGAGAATACCTGAAATCATGGGAAGTGGAGTATTACAGACAAATATATATTTTAGCTGTGTACCCAAAAGTATGTTTTGTAGCAATATACTGAATCATAAGTATACTGTTATGAAATCAGTTCTATTAGCACAGACTCTTTTCAGATGTCGACTCTACAGTGGATAATAACTATGAAACAAGAGATCACTGCTAAAAATTGAGGAAATTCATAACTGTAGATATTAAAGTTCCTGTTCTATTAAGTAGAATAGGAAAGTTATGTAATAAACTTGTATCTCATTTAAATGCTATCATCAGATTGGAAGGACACAAGTTGAAAGACCATTATCTGAGACAATGCTAGTTGGAAAAGTGTAAAACAACTGCATTTGCTTTTATGCATGAATATTGAAAGAGTGGTGTAGTCTGTGGAATTATTATTTGGTATTTCTCTTGCTTTTTCCTGGTTATACTTTATTACAGATACAAAAAGGATATTACATCATGTCAAAAATTCCTGTAGCCTTCAGTATGAAAAATCTTTTTACCCATCTCCTATTTTACAAGAGGAGTTAACTTTTATTATACATAATGGCTATGTCTAGACTGCATCCCTTTTCCGTAAAAGGGATGCAAATTAGACACATCGCAATTGCAAATGAAGCGGGGATTTAAACATGCATAAACATTGCATAAACATGGCTGCCGCTTTTTTCCGGCTCGGAGCTTTGCCGTAAAAAAGCGCCAGTCTAGACACGGATCTTTCGGAAAATAAAGCCTTTTCCGAAAGATCCCTTATTCCTCTTAAAATAAGGAATAAGGGATCTTTCGGAAAAGGCTTTATTTTCTGCAAGATCAGCGTCTAGACTGGCGCTTTTTTCCAGCAAAGCTCCATGCCGAAAAAAAGCGGCAGCCATTTTTATGCAAATGAAGCTGGGGGGATTTAAATCCCCGCTTCATTTGCAATTGCGATGTGTCTAATTTGCATCCCTTTTACGGAAAAGGGATGCAGTCTAGATGTAGCCAATAAGTATAATAACTGTACATAAATTTAATGCTCTGCCTTCTGAAGAGAATTGGTAACTCATTTATCATGTAAATAATAATCACTCATATCATGTAAATATGAATTAAGACAAAATATAAATGAATTTGTAAAGGACTTAACGATAGGAAGTGCAAAAATAAATCTTAATCATTGCTGTCAGTGAAGAAGATCTATTAATAGTGAATATTATCTTAAAGGGAGAGTAAGTGCTCAAGTATGAAACAAGATTTCTCAAAAGGCTAAAAAAATTTATAATTCTTTCATAAGGTGTTCATAATTAGAGTGTCCAAAACCATTCAGAGCTTCATGTAATTGAGTGGTATTGGCTACAGCAAACGAACATCAGTATCCTGTGTAAAATGGCTATTTTTTCTGTAAAATGGAATTTTACTCTTATACAATAGTGCTGACAGCTTGATTGCTAGAGTCATTTTCTCATACTTAAAGTCAATGTTTCCAGACTTTGGGTACTAAAATACCTTTCTAGATGAGATTTATTGCACCATACCTTAGAGGTTTACATAACTAACTGTTGATAATTATGGACTCAAGTCTGTGCACATTTATGCATAAGTAACTTGAAATCCATTGGATTTTTTACTATTTGGGAAAAAATCACAAACTTCTCCCATGAATCCATCTTCAATTCACATGAAGAGGATCAAACTTTCCCACAAAAATCTCTTTCATTCTTCTACACTTTAAAACCCTGATCCTGTAATGAGATGTGTACTTTGCTTTTCATACTGGAAGAATATTTTCATTGACTGCACAGTGTTAAGCCCTTGCATAAGTTCTTTGATAGGTGGCTAAATAGAAGAAAGAAGGGGAGCGCTCACTAAATCTCATTTATTAAGAAAACTATTCAAAGGATTTTTTTTCTCCCTTCACTCCTCCCCTCTCCATAATGGCATGCTTGAGGAGATTAGGACTGGGAACTGGGAGAGGGTGAACTAAAGGATGGGACTAGTAGGGTGGAGAAGAGATACAAGGTGGGAAGGGCAGAAGTGAAAAACAGAATTGGACAAAGGGGTGGGGATATTAGGAGTGGCTAGACAAGAAGATTGAGAATGTGTCTATACTAAGCATCTTGTAGTGACAAGGCTGTGTCAACACAGTCCTGTTGTTAAAAGTTGGGGCTTCTAAATTCTGTTTGTTGGCACTTTTGCTGACAAAATACTTCTAGTCCCCATGGCAGCTTTGGATTTGGCAGCAGGAGAGCACTCCTAATGACAATGCAGCATTTATATTTGCACTTGCCATGGCAAAGCTTTTGTCATTGGGGGAAGGGGCGGGATTAAGAAACTGTGAATGACAAAAAAAATTGTTGATCACTTGCCAGTGTAGACATAGTCTGAGACTAGAAACCAGTGGAGAAGGAATGGGCGCAGAGACACTTGAGATGGAAATGAAGTGGTGTGAGAACTGGGATTGACTGGGCAAAGGCTAAGACTGAGAGTCTATTCAGGTTAGGAGAGACAGTAGAAAAAAATCATGAATATAAAGACTGAGTCATAATGCATATATGTACAAGGGGATGGGGAGAATTAAGATGGTATCTCCTTTTGACAATGCTCTAGAAAAACACACATATATGACAATACTTGAGAGATGATACATGTTATGTTGCATTTAGGGGATGACAGATGGAGAGCTGGTCATTTGGGCTATGTCTAGACAGCAGCACTGTTTCCAAACAGGATGTCAAAGTTGGGCTTTCCAAAGAGCATTCCATTAAATTGTTGAAAAACAGCACTTTGATAATCAGACTGTGCATGTATCATGAGACTGATTGTTATTTGCATAGAAAAGAACAAGAGAAAAGAGTGGAAGTTCCAGTTACACATTGTAGCTTAAGCAAACAAACAAACCACATTGCTGTCACTGAAAATCCTAGATATTTTCTCCCAAAATATTATGCTGTGACAATTTGTCTGCAACCAAAATTAGCTTGGTTTTAACTATACTTTTGTATATCTTAAGTCATTTGGGGTGGGAGTGGCCTGTCTTATTTGTATATTCTTTATTATGTTAATTTAGCTCTGGGGAACAATTCTGTACATCTTTAAGCCAATGATTATTTTTACAAGAGCTGCAGGTCTGTATCCAAAATTTGCACTGAAATTGCTTTTAAAAGCAAAGAAACATTTCTTCTAAGCTCTATAAAAAGTTGGAATTATGATGCAAAAATAAACAAACCCCTTTTACAATTAAATAGCAATAACACCTCTGATTTCTACAAGTTTCTATAAGTATTTTTACAATATGCGGTTTCTCGGTGGACCTAGCAAAATGAAAATGCATTAGAGAAACAGCATAGATTTGTAAGTGGCTATAATAATGCTAAATGATGAGCTGCATTATTCACAATAGGCTCTTCCAATCATAAAAAGATCATTTTGCAGCATCTTTATTAGCAAAACATGATTTTCATTTTTATGAAAGAAACAATAGACCTGATTATATCCATTGTCCTTTGTAAGCTATTTGACTCTTTCCCTTAGAACAACATTTAGAAGAGGAATTTCACAGCATTTCAGTGTCAGCACCTATAGGTGCAAAGTCTCACGGATTTATTTAATCATCTTCTGAGTGCAAGCAGTAGTTTAGAGTCTAACATACAGTACTTAAACAGACTGTCCTAAATCAATCAGAGTGGTTGTAACTCTATCTATTCAGGTACTTTAACTCCCCTCAGGAAACTGTTTCAGTGTGCAGTGTGATTGAAGCATGCTGTGTGTGGCAAAATGCTCTGGCATTTTTTCTCCTCTTCTTATTGCTCTATGTGATCAACTTAGATGGAAGACTATAATTGTTAAAATCATAGGCAGGAAATGGGAAACATAATATCTCATTTCAACACTATAGTATGTATATGCTTAGAAAGATGACTGGCATGGTTATCACTGTATCTTATTTCCAAGAGACTTAAAAAAAAAATCTAGCCTCATAGGCACACTGGTCCAGATTTCTGGTAGTTCTGGATGGATGTCAGTTGAATTGGTTGTTTCTTTAAATGTTTAAGACGAAGTCATGCATCTGAGTTCTCATACAAAAGATAAAATTTGATTACTTACAGTTTTGAAGATGTGCTACTCCAGAGAATTTTGGATTAAGAGACAAGTGGATAATTTTTCCATTAAACAGTTGAAGATATGCTATACAGTGAAAATATCCCTAATAAAGGACAAAAAAATACTACTTGAGTCTATCACTGTTATAGCAGTGTTCTCTAATATTGATACAGTTTAAGCACTGTTAACATTTTAAAAAAATGTCTTTTGCTTATGACAAAAAAAAATCTATTTTTGCCCTTTTTGTGACTAGCCCAGTGTCTAAATTCATTGATTTTTCTTGGTGTAATTTGCTTTTAAACATTCTCCATAGTTCACCTATTCATGATATCAAGAAATAGGTTTCAGATAAGGGATCAGGTAAATAAGGATTATTATACAACTAATGAAATCCTGAAAGAGTAGTAGTACAGCATAAACACTACAATGCTTTTTGTATTCAGTTCTTAGCGCTATCATTTGACCCAGTTACAAACACAGTTGTGTTACAATGAGACTTATTTGAAAACACAGGCATTTGTTATTCATGTTTGTAGCCTTGTGTTCTGGAAAGATCTGACTGGCTATTCCACAATATCTTTGCAATGGAATAAAGAGCCTAGGCCACACCAGTCACTAAAGGATCAATATATTTTAGGATTTCATTCTTGGCAGCAGTGGTTGCCAACCTTATTGGGCCCAAGATCACTTTGTGAATTTAAAGACAATACAAGATCTATCCCACCCATTACCTGATAACCTCTCCCTTTCTCAAAGCTCCTCTCCACTCACACCATGAACCCACTCTACGCAATCCCTCTCCTCCACACTCGCTCACATTCACCAGGCTGTTTCAGGGGGTTGGGGTTTCGGCAGGGATGCTATGGTTCTGAGCTATGGCCAAGGAGTGCACAGTGTGGGAGCATGAGCCTGGAGCAGTGAGTTAAGGTGCAGGATGGGCTGATGAGTGCAAGCTCTGGGAAGAAGTTTGAGTGCAGAAGGGGGATTTGGGCTGAGGTAGAGTGTTGGAGAGCAGGAGGGGGTGTGGATTGCTGGCTATGAGAGGGGTGTTAGGGCTGGGGGGCAGGTGCTTCAAGTCCAGGAAGGGGGGTTTGTGGTCCAGGGCAGGTATGGGGTCCTGGCATTTAGAGGGAGATCAGTGCTCAGGTTTGGGGTGCAGCAGACAGCATGGGGTGCTGATTACAGGAGAGGGCCAGGGATTGGTATGTGGCCTCCTGGTGGGCAGCACTTACTGCAGGAGGTTCTATGTCCAGAGAGCAGTGAGGCTGAGGTTCCCTGCCTGCCCCCACACAACACCAAGGGACCAATGTGGATCTGTGGTCCTGAAGGCAGGGAGCACAGGGCTCTGCACCCTGCACCTTTCTGCTGTCATACCTTCTCAGCTCCCATTGTCCAGAATTCTCCACTCCTAGCCAATGGGAACTGTGGGGGGCAGCTCTTGCAGGCAGAAGCTCCATGCTGAGACTCTCCCGCCCCCACTACCTCCTTTACTCATGCGGCTATCAGGCTGTGTGGGGTTCTTCTGGGAATGGACTAATGTCATGGGACTAGGACAGGCAGAGACTCTGCTGATTACGATCAACTGAGAGACTCCTCAGGATCCACCAGTAGATTGCGATCAACCAGTTGGCGACCATTGCTTTACAGACATCTGGGAAGAACGAAAGTGGGCCAGAATGGTTAATCTTTTATAGATGGAGCAACTCACTTAGATTATACAAAACCCTTCACAGGAATTCACCCTGTTCTAGACTACGACTTTTCAACTTAAAAAACTGTGAGCTATCATAGCTCTTAACTGAATATTAACAATGTAGTGATTGGGTGCAAGGCTTACATAGAGCCAATGTTATCACAATGTCCTCTCTTTTGACAGTGGCCAAGTCCAGGTGTTTCAGAGGTATTGAAGAGAACAGAAAATCACCTAATTATCCATACCCCTACCATCCACTTCCTGCTTTTGGCAAACTAAGGGTAGGGACACTAGACTACGGTGTTGCATCCCTGCCCATCCTAACCTCAAGCCATTGATGGATCTATCATTCAGGAACTTATCTAGCTCTTTGTTGAACCATGCTATAGTTCTGGCCTACCCAACATGCCCTGGAAAGGAATTCCACATATTGGCTGTGCTTTTGTAAAGTACTTCCATATATGCTGCCTATTAATTCATTGTGTGAGATCACAAGTTTTAGTGTTATGCAAAAAAGTTAATAAATTTTCCTTATTCACTTTCTCCACAGTAGTCAAGATTATATTGACCTCTATTGACTAGCTGTTCCAAACAACAGTGATATATGCTATCAGGAAACTTTATCTCTGCTGCTGTCCTGAGGCAACATATGCCTCAGTGGTATGTTACTGGACGGTATGTTACCGGAGGGTACTTTGTAAGCGGATAGATGAAATCCTCTATTATTACTGAATGTGGGTTTTTAAAAAATAATTATAGCCTCTGTAATCACCTGGAGCATTTTACTCTCACCACAACTCTCTGGTCAGGTGGTAGGTACTACTAGATTCTCATTATTCCATGTAACAAACATTTCAAACATGAAGTGTTAGACTCTGAGCTCAGTGTATGTGAAGTAACAGCATGAGTACGAGTACAGTGGCACAGTATCTGGTGAGATGAGAAACACGGTGAAAACTTAGTGTAGGTTGATGTAAGGGGTGTTACCAATGTGGCATGTTACGCTGTTCCCAGGGCTTTCTGGACAATGTCAGTTTTATCATTGGACTTTGGTTTCAGTCTTTCATCTTGCAAAAAGGTTTACTCTATTTAAACAACAAGATAACATTTTACTCCTTCTGTCCCAATTACAAGATCATCCTGGATTGGTTGATGGATGTGTTGCTTAGCTGGGGTATTGCTAGAGGAAGGGATGGGAATGAGAGAGAATCTAATGATATAAACTAGAAACACCCATTTAGTTGTCCTTCGCTGAGATACAGAGGCCTAGATGAGATTCCAAAGAGATTGATGTATGTTCTATTAGATGTGCCTTTATATTTTACTTTGTAAATATTTTCTGTCATCAATATTAATATATTTTATCTAGTTTTCAGCACTAATGTGTCCAATCTACATTTTTTTCAAATTTATGCTGTGTAGCATGGCCTAATATGTTTTGTGAAATAAATGTGTTATCTCTAATGCTCCTTGACTCTATTTTTTTAAGATAATTATTTTTTCCATATGTCTCTTGATGGTATGTTACAGGAAGGTACTATTTTTTAAGTTTGGTCCTCATTAAATGGGATAAGAAGAGTGCATAGATTACAGACCCAGTGTACAAGGTAGAACATTTAAGCAGAAGGCAATGAGTTTGAATTCCAGCAAAACTTCTTGGGTGTCTAATACACTTTTTAATTGTATTTTAAGGGTATGTGTTGAATGAACACAGAATTGATGCATTTGGGAGAGAAGCATATGACAGGATGTATTGTCTCATAACAGGCACTAGTCAGATTTCCTCTGAGTTATTTTCTCATCACAAATATATTAAAAATTTATAGCCCAATATGGAGATCTTAGAATTGAAAGAAATTGCCCGAGCCCTTTCAATGTGACAGTTAATGCATGTCCCCACTGTATATATTACCTCTCACACATCACATAACACTATGCAGTCCTGTCTCTACTGTGTTGAAACTATGGTTTGGTCTCCACCAGCTTGCTAATGCAAAAACTCATGCTTAGGTGAGAATGCTATAAATTATTTTCTATTTCTAGAGGGAAAGGGAGGAATGGACAACTGTAATAAAAAAGTAGTTTTATTACTACTTCTGAATTAGATCTGCACTTCCATTAATCAAATTGTTTCCAGCCTTTGCCACTTCTCTTTGTACAGTGTGATAGCCACACTTGTGCCTCTGTCCGTGATGTTAAACACACATTCAGCAGAATAGATCAGCAGCATTTTCAAGTTGTTCAGGGAACATACTGACAACATGGACTCATGAATTTTATTTGGAATGACAGAAAAGACTGTAACATTCCCAAATAGCTACATAAATCATGCTAAACCAGCAGACAGTACTTCTGGACACTGTAAATGAGGGAATGCTTCACTTGCCAATAGTGCTGCTCCTTTGTTCTTGGGTATATTTACATCTAGTGAAGAGAATCAACAGTTTTATAGATTCTAGGGCCACAAGGGACCACTGTGGTCACCTAGTCTGACTATGCCAAAGTACCATTATTTGGTGAGGCTCCAAATGAAGTCTGCTGCACTAATGGAAACTATGAGTGTTAGTAATGCTTCGGGTATTTATTTGGAAGATGTGGCCCATCATGAGCCAATCCCATCAGTCCAAGGTGGCTGGGATAATCCATTTCAGAACCACTGAAGGTCTGAAAAATTGCAACTAGCTGTGGAAGACACGTGGATCTATTCTTCCATGATTACAATTAGTCTAAGTAGCCTAAACAGTATGACTTTATTATGGAAAGAATCTATGCTATGTGACAGGTGGAAGTTACTTTGGAAAATTGAAACAGACATTGGAAATGCCTAAGAATCTCCTCAGATATACAATTTGCCACACCTATAAGGTAGGGTAGGAATATTCTTTCTAGACACAAAATATGAAGAGGCATTTTCTTTCATGTGGCTGGTTCATGTGGCTGGTTCAGACCAGTTATCTGGTGGCCCTCTGGAGCCATATGGCCTTGTGCTGTATTTTCTTTCACTAGTAAAGGATGAGAATTTTTGGTGGCCTCTGTCAGTTGCTCTGAACAAAGGTTTGAAGCAAATTCTAATAGAAAGGGGATAGTGATTTTGCTTATTTAGCTGAAATCAAATTATTTTAATTCTTTTTGAGACCATGCAGTACAAGAAATGTTCACAACTGCATAAGTGAGTGGAATTTTATGGCTGCACAAAAAAATTGAAATTTTAATTATGTAAAATAAAATGTTAATGTATTTAATGAGTGTAGGTGTGGGCTTCTTTATTGTGATCAGATAAAAGAACAAATTCCAACCTTAGTTGTATGTTACTGTAGGAATGGAAAAAGGTACAGGGAAATGGATTTCCACTTATTATTTCATATCTTTCCCTCTCATACAGAGAGATTGGTATTTAAGGTGACTCAAGCTGAATATGACCCATTTATTGGCTTGATTCTTCAGGCTCTAAACGAGCAAAGTGTCCACTGATGTCACTGAAAGACTTGTCTGAGAGATAATTAATAATCATGGAGTCATTGTGTCCAAGCAACACAAAAACACATAACTGTAGATTCAAATACAGAAGGCAGACAACAAGAGTGAATGAAAGATAGAGACAATTCCATTCCTACTATAATGTTGCTAACATTTCCTCTTTCACTTTTCTCAATTGCAGAAAGGAAGGTTGACCCAAGAGGATCTATGACGATATCAGTGAGGTTGCCAATATACAGGGATATGTATCTAATAGTTAAATATGTATCTAAATTAATTAATTTATTTATTTTCTAAGTATGTTAAATACAATTAATGGGTGTTTAAAAGCCTGATCCTGCAACCATTTACACACCTGCTTAATTTAAAAAATGGTATCAAGAGGTATCAAAATGGTGACTGAGCTTAAGCACATGTGTAAATGGTTGCAGGATCAGGCTTTTAAACACCCATTAGTTGTATTTAACATACTTAGAAAATAAATAAATAATTGAATAGCTTGAATAAAATTGTTTTCTTATTTAAATGATTAGAAAACTTATTGTTCAAGGACATTGTTTGGGTTCTTCAGGGCAGCGAGTTGGAGGTGTGAAGGGTTCAGGAGTCAGGGCAGGGGCTTAGGGATGTGGGGGGCTCAGTGCAGGAAGCTAGAGGTGTGTGGGGTGCAGGAGTCAGGGTTGGGAGGGGAGGAGGGACTCATGGCAGTGGGTGGAGGTAAAAGAGTTAGGGCAGGAGGTTTAAAGGTGTGGGTCCATCTGCCATTGCCGGGGTCATGTAGACTGTCACTGGCTTCTCTTCAGGGCCCAGCCCAGAATGGTAGGTGCTGCCTGCCAGTGCTCTTTGGGGCTGGCCTGGGTCAGTGGGAGCCACATTCCAGCTGATGGCTGCTCCCTGGTGCTGGCCTGGGCAGCAAGGGGCAGCCAGTGGCATCTTCCTTGAGGTGTCAAGGGAGGCAGGCGGTGTGCTGGCTGGCCAGCAGTTGCTCCTCGGGGCAGGCTGTGGTGGTGGGGACTATGCTTCTAGCCAGTGGCTGCTCCCTAGGGTTGCCCTCCTGTTGCCCTCCTGTGGTTATTCAGGGGTATAAATGTCCCCTCTGCTTGCTGCCTCTCTGTGGTAATTTTTGAGTATAACTGTCCCTGCTATCATACCCCTTCCATTCTGTTTGATGAGAAACAGTCATGTTCCATGCACATATCATTGTCCTGGCACAACCAAACTCTGACCTTGCTTTAAATTATGATAAGTTGCATACCGAATTTGGTGGTCCTAGTTCTTATCATTCAGGAGGAGTTCTTGAACAAGTGGAATCACAGATTGATGGAGGGACACAGAGAGAGACATAGATACACAAACTCTCTCAAATATATAGTATATTATTTTGTTTATGGAAGACTGCTGCAGAAGCTAGATAAACAACACAAATCAAAACAACCTCCCTTTCCAGACTTTTAAATTGCTTAATTATAAACATTTAATGCATAATTGTAATGTTGAAATTTCACTTGTACTAGCTTTATACAGTATAGACTGAATGGATAAGGTGGTAGTTACATCATGCATGTGGTTCTGATCTTTAGTGAAAATACTGAAGAAATCTATGATAGATTATGTCACTCGCTGACCCACTTCAGATAGGTTGATTTTAAATTGAAAAGTAGCTATCAAGGGCAGTGTTTCACTCTTCTTCCCTCTTCTCTCCCCCTCTTCCCCTCCCTGCCCTGGGAATCCTTTGGACCGTAAGAAGGTAAGACTCAAACCTGGAACCAGTGACAAGTTTTGTCTACACAACAAGTGGAATTTTCATTACTTTGATACCTATCACAACTAGATACAGGAGCATTACAGATGGGTGTCACAAGGTATGTCTACATTGCAAGTAAAAACCCATGGTAGGCCCATGCCTACTGACTTGGGATAAGGGACATGGGTTAAGGGAAGGTTAAATTTCAGTATAGATGATTGGGTTTGGGATGGACCCTTTAAGGTGTGAGGGTCCCAGAATTAAGGCTGCAGACAAAGCCAAAATTTCTACACTGCATTTAAACAGCCCTTTGTTCTGGGCCCATGAGTCTGAGTCAGCTGTCATGGATGACTATTTACAGCATAGATGTATCACAGAAATCTAAGCCAGGAAGAGAGCTTCAAGATTTTGAAAGTAAAGATAAACTGTGGAATATAAGCAACTGCTGAAAGTCTTTGGGATATCAATTTCTTGTTGTAACAAAGAAATTAGTGCTTTGATTCTGTGAGGATGGATTCTTGGCTGGAGAATGCTAATAACTTTGTGTGAGTGAGTGAGTAACTTTCAGTAACTTTTGAGTTTTAAACACTAGAGAGCATGTTATGAAAGGGTTTAAAAATATTTCATTCACTTTCTCTTGAAATCTCTTAAATCTATCTTTTTGTTAATAAACTTATTCTAAATGTTACTATAATCCATCACAATGCTGTTATATTGGACTAAGTGTGAGTCTTTAGCCAACCTAACATCTAATGTATACAGTCTTTTTGGAGACAGCAAGAAACTTCTGAGAGTGCCCATGAGAGAGACCGCAGGGCGAAAGGTTTTAGAGAGACTTTTTGTTGAGGTCATACCTTGAAGGAGTAACTGTGCTAGTGGAAGCCAGGATGAGACCAAATGAGGTAGTGCATTAACCCATTGTATCATTGATTCCTTTCAAGACTGGCTATCCAGTAAAACATACCTGGTAAATATTAAGCTATTAAAAAATTTCCCCACAGAATATAAAAACTGTTGTGTATTGGGTTGTAGATACAGATCTTGTTGTTATAGTAACTGGGTTAGGTCATTAGGGGTCAGCCCAGCCGGTTTGGGCTGGTTCCAGTTAGTTCTATATTATGCAATAAAATGGACACTTGTAACTACTCAAGCTCTCTGTGTTTCCACTGATTTCTTCTTCAACTGTGGAACTCCACACGATATAACAAGTGGCGATGAGGATGGGATTACCTGTACTGCCTCCAGCAACAGAAGAAGTAGAAGTCAATGTAAGAAAACAAACCTTTTTGCTGTTCTGGAAGGTGGGGGTAAGAACTGACTGCTATACCGACAGTGCAAACTGAAACTAAGATCAGTGGAGCCCAGAGGCTTACCAAAAAAAAAAAAAAAAAGGGAGTTGCAGTAGCTATGGCTACACTTACAGGGCCACTGGGACCCTTTGAGGAGATTATAGAGCCATGGCAGGTATATACTGAGCGTTTTGAACTTTTTGTTATTGCAAATGACATTAAGGAAGAGAAGGAGGTGCCAATATTTTTAAGTGTTGAAGGGGCTAAGACCTACTCTCTGCTATGCAGTTTGCTGCTCCCTGTTAAGCCAGAGACTAAATCTTACAGTGACATTGTGGAAATCCTGGGGTCACATTATGCTCCAAAACCAGTGGTAATTACAGAAAGGTATAGGTTCCATAACAGAGACCAAAGTGAAACAATTGTACAATTTGTAGCAAATTTGAAAAAGCTTGCTGAATACTGTGAATTTAAGTAGATGTTAAATGACATCATATGTGACAGGTTAGTGTGTGGCCTGCACAGTGAAGCTATATGGAGGCATCTGTTAACAGAAGCTCAGCTCACTCTACAGAAGGCCATTGATATTGCGGACTCCATGCAACTGGCCACACGGGAGGCGCAATACCTCAGTGCACCCCCTAGGGTGTATAAAGTGTCCCAAGAACCTACCCACCAAACAGTGGGGAGCCAGGAATGTTACCTCTGTGGTAAGCCGGGTCACCGTGCATCAGAATGCTGGTATAAAGACCTGGTGTGTCGACAGTGTGGGGAAAAACAGGACACATTGAGCGTGCCTGCAAACAAAAGAAAAAAAGGCCTGTGGTCTGGTGGGACAAAAAGGAAACTCTACATACCATCAAGCAGACACTTGATGATCCAGGTGACATCCTGTCTGAAGAAGAAGTGCCCTGGTATGTTTTGTCTTTGAAAGGAGGCTTCCATGAATACTGGGTAACCCCACTGTTGGATGGCAAACTTGTATGCATGGAAGTGGACACTGGTGCAGCAGTTTCATTGGTCTCAGACATAGTGTATAAGGAGAAACTAAAGCATCTTCCGCTTAAGGCAACAACGATCATTCTGAAGACATATACAGGAGAAGCAGTACCCCTATTGGGCACTACTGATGTTAAGGAGGAGCTCAAAGGACAGACAGGTGAATTGCCACTGTTTGTGGTGAAAGGCCATTACCTAGCCTTAATGGGTAGATCATGGCTTAGGAAAATCCCACTGAACTGGGCAGAAGTGCACCGGATGACTAAAGAAAAAACAAATCTGACCAATATATTCAAGAAACATGCTGCTGTTTTTGGAGAGGATCTGGGAAGTATGAGGGGAATCACCGTGAAACTGAACATTAAACCTGGCAGTCAGCCAAAATATCTGAAGGCCAAGACTGTGCCATATGCCATCAGGCCAAAAGTTGAAGCGGACTTGGAGCACCTAGTCAAAAATGAAATCCTAATACCAATTACCCATAATCCATGGGCAACTCCAATAGTTCCAATATTGAAGAAAGACGGTACTATTTGGATTTGTGGGGATTTTAAGGTCACTATCAACCCAGTGTTGTGTGCAGAGCAATACCCCCTTTCCCGCATCGATGACCTCTTTGTGGGCCTGGCTGGGGGACAAAAGTTCAGCAAGATTGATCTGAGTCAAGCATTACAGATGCACATTGATGAGAAATCCCAAGAGCTGTTGACTATCGTGATGCATAAAGGGCTTTATCATTATTGTCGCTTACCCTTCGGAAAAACTTCTGCCCCAGCTTTGTTCCAGAGGGCTATGGGCCAGATCCTGTGTGGCTTGCCAGGAGCCCAGTGCTATCTTGATGACATCCTGGTCATGGGCAGGAATGAGGAGGATCACCTTAGGAACTTAGAGGCTGCCCTACAAAGACTGGAAGAGTATGGCCTATGAGTCCACAAAAATAAGTGTGAATTCTTTCAGCCCTCTGTTGAATATTTGGGACACATCATTGATGCTACCGGCCTTCGTAAGTCCCCTTCAAAAGTTAAGGCTATTGTGGAGGCTCCACCCCCTCAAAATGTTAGTCAACTTCACTCGTTTCTAGAACTATTGAACTATTATGGAAAGTTAATTTCACTGTTAAAACCACTTCATGAGCTCCTTGGTCAGAACAAAGTCTGGAAGTGGACTGAAGCGTGTGATGTTGCATTTAACAAGGCTAAATGTGCATTGCTAAACTGGGAGGTCCTGACTCATTTTGATCCATCCTTACCCTTACAGTTGGCCTGTGATGCCTCCTCATATGGAGCGGGAGCAGTCTTGTCACACATTATGCCTTCGGGAGAAGAGAAGCCAATTGCTTTTGCTTCACGCACCTTAAGCAAGGCTGAGACTAACTATGCACAAATTGAGCATGAAGCATTGGGAATCGTTTTCGGGCTTGGGAAATTTCACCAGTACCTGTTTGGATGGAAGTCTACACTTCTCACTGACCATCGGCCTCTGACGGCAATTTTTGTCCACACACAGGTATTCCACCATTGACTATTAGTCGTATGCAACGATGGGCATTGTGGCTTTCGGGACACATATATGAGATCAGATATCGGAAATCCACTCTTCATGGCAATGCAGATGGTCTCTCTAGGTTGCCTTTGCCAGTCAAACATCAAGATAGTGGCCAAAAGGAAATCTTCTACTTTGGACAGGTAGAGAACACGCTCATCACTGCTGCGCAAGTTAAGAGAGCAACTCATGTTGACCCAGTACTGTCCCAAGATATGTATCTCGTGATGCATGGAACATCTCTATGGAACTCTCAGGTCTCACCCGACCTTGTCCCCCACATGTCCAGGAGGACGGAGTTATCAATCCATTCTGGGTACTTGTTGTGGGGAATGCGTGTCATTATTCCAAAAATACTGAGACAACAGATGTTAGAACAGGTGCATTCAGGTCACTGTGGAATGGTGCACATGAAAGAAATTGCACAAAGCTATTTTTGGTGGCCTGGCTTGAACAGTGCCATTGAAGAGAAGGCGAGAGAGCTTGTATTTCATGCCAATGTGTGAGGAAGGCACCTCATTTGGCACCTCTACACCCATGGGACTGGCCTGAAAAACCGTGGCAACATCTTCACATTGATTTTGCTGGCCTATTTGAAGGTAGCATGTTCTTGGTGTGGTAGATGCTCATTCCAAATGGCCAGAAGTCTCTTTAATGTCTTCCACTACTTCTGAGAGTACTACCCAAAAAACTATGGGGAATCTTTTGTCTTTTTGGTCTTCCAGAACAACTTGAGTGACAATGGAACACAGTTTGTGTCTCAGGAGTTTGGAAATTTTATGAAAGCAAATGGGATCCATCACATCACTTCAGTACCATACCATCCATCCATGAATGAATTGGCTGAAAGGTTTGTGCAGACAATGAAACAAGCTTTGAAATTGGCTAGAGGACATTCACTCATGCAAAAGCATCTGGACACCTTCTTACTATCCTACAGAAACACTCCTCATGCTACAACCAAAATGTTTCTAATGATGGGCTTTTCTAATGATGGGACGTCAGCTGCACACTTGCTTTGATTTGCTGAAACCTTCTGAACCACAACAAATTGTGCAACGTCAACAGCAAGGTAAACTCATTGGACATGCATCCAGAGCAAAAGACTGAACCTTTAATCCTGGAGAGCCAGTTTTCGCTCAAAATTATATTCCTGGAGCTAAATGGGTCCCTGCCACTATTATTGCTCAAACTGGACCTGTTTCCTATACTGTCAGGACTGCAGAGGATCTCATCTGGTGGCGGCATGTAGATCAGTTATTGCCAGGTTATTCCTGCCCCCAAGACACATCTCCAGTTGAGTTGACCATCCTCCCCTCTGCTGGTGAGCTACTGCATCAAGAATCACATGCTCCTGACTCTCATCTTCCATCATCTCCTGCAGCAAACATAAACCTCCTCCCTGAGCAGGCTGATCCAACAGCCTTACCTGTTTGCTTTTCAAGTTCCCAGCCCATTGTCAAGCCCGCACCCATAACACCTTTGGGTGCAAGAACGCCAGAAGTCCGCTGTAATCCAACTAGAGAAAGAAGGCCTCCTTAACTGCTAGACCTTTAGTTGAGGTTATCTCACAGATGGGGCAAAATAATCCCCGGGTTAGCTGGGAACTTGAGGCAGTCTACCCTCATTCCATAGTTAGTGTTTGTTTTATTAAAGGGACTTTTTATTAAGGGGGGAGGAATATGTTGTGTGTTGGGTTGTAGATATAGATCTTGTTGTTATAGTAACTGATTTAGGTCACTAGGGGTCAGCCCAGCTGGTTTGGGCTGGTTCCAGTTTGTCCATTTTATTGCATAATACAGAACTCTTGCAACTACTCAAGTTCTCTGTGTTTCCACTGATTTCTTCTTCAACTGTGGAACTCCACACAATATAACAAAAACCACATAGACTTCTATCAATTAATCCATTATTTGATTGACTGATCTGATATCTAAGGTCTAAGGCAAGTCAATTTATGATAATATTACTAATACGTGACTACTTAATTTTCTAAGTCAATGTTCTCTCCCCAATTTCTTGAACTAGTTTATAATTTTTAAAGTTGATTCAACAGACATTTCAAAAGTCATTCATCAGCCAAAAGCCTAATTCCTCTGGTCTCAACAGCTTGTTTGATCAATAAACTGATGCAAATTACTCCTAACAAATGATTCTTTTATGCTTTAATCTGCATTTTATCAAAGAGTTTGTTCCTTGTTTTTCATTGATGCTGCCGTGATGCATTTTTTTCAAACTCAGAAGTGAGATTGTAAGAAATTGACTTTTACTAACTCACTTTTTTGTCAATTGATTCCTGTATACTACATAAAACAATTTGCTTCTAGTAACCTGTAACCTTCCAGGTCTAACAACAAGGTTGGACTTTTAAAATATTGATTTTATACAGATTTGCTGCTTTCAGGAAACCTAATGCAGCTAGAATCTGTACTTTTTCACATATTAAGCTTCTTGGGGTAATACCTGGGCTTAATAGCATATGGGCTTAATAGCAAAGTACCCTACAAAATGTGATTCTGTCTAATTGAGCCTCTGGAAAATACCATAATACAATATAGATTCATAATGAAGTCGTAATAAATTTAAATCAGCTAAGTTGTGACCACAGATTTTACCTAAGTCTCCCAAAATATCTTAGCATATGTCTACATAGCAACATTGTTTTGAAATAACTTAGTCTGCGTCTACACAGCAGGCAGTTATTTTGAAATAATGTTGAAATATTGTCAAGCTGGAAGACTTCTTACTCCAATTTTGAAATAAGCTATTTTGAAATAAGCTATGCAATTGACGTAGCTCAGTTTGTGTAATTTATTTTGAGATAAGCCCTGTTGTGTGGACGTACCCTTAGAAATTTTTACATTGGGAATTTGCAGAAAAAGCTCAGAAAGGGTTTACAATTATTGATATTCTAACCCTCAAGTGGATATAAAATGAGTGGTGCAATTTTCAGCACCCTTCAGCATGCTTAGACTAGTAATTAGTTTTAGGAATTAAGCTTTTATTAAATAAAAAATTAATAATAGAAAATCCAGTAATGGCAGCTACAGGGCAATGTAATATAAGAGGAAATTTCATTTCCAGGGCACATATGGGTCCATTGTCTATGACAATCTCACTTCCTATAATTCAGTAATAAATTCTACTACCTGTAGAAAATGACTAAGGAAAAACCCAGTTGTATATTGTAGCCCATAGGACATCCAAATAGGAAGTAGCTAAGGGATATCGACAAGTCAGTTATGAAAACCCCATAGGAATGCATGGGAGCCCATAAGAATGAATAGGGGTGATGTAATTAGAAAGGAGGGTTGCATCATTTCTAGACTAGCTAGCATTCATCTAGAGGTCAATTTGGAAAGTCCATAGGAATACATAAGAGATAGGGATAAAGTAAACAGGAGGTAGAATTCATCATTTCTGGGTGATGCAATCCAAGCATAAGACTGCACACATCCTGTGTAAGGTGACTCAGCAAAATCCCACAGAGATACATTGTAGCTCCATAGATGTCTATGTAGTGAGTGGAAAATTTAAAGTTGATTGATGGAGCTAGGATGAGCAAATCATATATAAGAGAGACAGCTAGTGGGCTAAACTTTGTAGTTGGAGGGGAACTTTGAAGAAGAGAAGATGCTGCAAGACTCCCTCAAGGAAGAAGATATCTGCACAGGAGAAGAAGCATCAGCAGCAATAGAATCCTGTAGAAAGGGAGCTGCATAAGAACGAGCAGCATCAGCAACTCCAGAATTGTAATGTCACCATGACACTGACTTCCTCAGCAGCCCAGTTAATAGCATTTCTATCCCAGAAGCAACAAGCAGCAGCGGAATAAAAAAGTAGTAGTAGACAGATCAGAAATACCAATAGATGAATCTGAGGAAATTGAGAGAATCCAAGTCTGTCTATTTATTATGAAAGAGTGGACAGGTTTTGCCTGTCAATAAAGCTGGATGTCTGTGATCTGAATGAGATCTTCCCCTGCCCATCTAATAATTGACTAATGAACACTTATTGGATGTTTAGTGTTAAGTATTTAATATTATATATTTTTATTGTTATTATGTTACAGATTATTAAGTGAATGATTATATTGTTATTGCATTGATTTTACTACTCCATTACATCATTTCAGTTGTTATTGCACTGTATTGCTTTTATCTACCGTACTGCTTCAACCTCCTTTTTATCTGGAACCCTTTTTATTTCTACCTCTATTCTTTTATTATAATTATTCACTTATAAATAAATATATATTTATGTTTTTTAAAGATTTGCTGCTTGTTTATTCTTGATTCAAGTGCTGTATCTGTGTCCTTTCAAGGGAAAGCTAGTCAGCTGCAACTTTTCCTGGCAATTCTTAAATAACCAGACTAGATACATTAAGAATAAAATATTTTGAATTAAAAGCAGAATTGGCTTAGCATAATTGAAATCTTCTGGTAGCAAAGTCACTGTATACTGACATTTTATAAACTGCTACCTTTTGCTAAGCTCGCTTGTAGTTTTAATATGAACTCATCCTTTCAGCTTTAAGGAACAATTTGTGAAAAAAGGGAACTAGTACTTACAGAAAAGAGATGTTATTATTATAATTTGCTGAACATTTTGGTAAATTGGACCTTCACATGGGGATTGTCTCAAGAGTAGTGCTGCTTAAAATGAGATTTTTTTAGGTACCCAATCAAATTGTTATAATGGTGCAGTTTTATGAAAAACGAGTCTTCTTCATGTTGTGTTTTCATCCTATTTTTTCTTATTGCTGTGTTCCCTTAATTGCTCCTTGAATTCTTGCCTTCATATGGCAGAGCTATTTCTACTAAAAGACAGAGTGTGAAAGGCTTAAAAACCAAAAAACTGGCACTTAAAAACCAAAAAACAAAACCAGGGAGATCTAATTCTAGACAGATGGCATTCTTCAATCCGGGAAGGAAGCCTATATAGGAGAAGGAAAATTCTGATTTCAGACCCCCATCCATTAGTTAAATGAAGTCTGGTGGTCAGCAACAGCAGCCCCCAAACCAGCTAGCAAACAAAGTGTGAAGATTTTGGCACATAGTTCAACTTGGAAAAGGCCCTCCCATTGTGGTGTACATCAGGGATGCTGACCAGTATAGTGTAGCACATTTTCAAGTATCTAAAAGGGTGTCAGAAGGAGGAGGGAGAAAAATTGTTCTTCTTGGCCTCTGAGGATAGGGCAAGAAACAATGGGCTTAAACTGCATCAAGGGAGGTTTAAGTTGGACATTAGGAAAAACTTCCTAACTGTGAGGGTGGTTAAACACTGAAATTGCCTAGGGAGATTGTGGAATCTCCATCTCTGGAGATATTTAAGAACAGGTGAGATAGATATCTATCAGGGATGGTCTAGATGGTACTGGGTCCTGCTGTGAGGGCAGTGGACTGGACTCGATGACCTTTTGAGGTCCCTTCCAGTTCTAGTGTTCTATGATTCTATGACAGAAGGTCTCTCTGTTGTAATAGGATGCTTGCATGGCAACCTGGCCCTTCATGATATGATTAAGATGAAGAAGAAAATTCTTAAAGATCACATAAAATGTCTGTGTTGGCAGAAGACTAGCGCCTCCCATATATATCCCATATCACTGTCTCTGCCTCTTACCTTCATTGAATTAAAATACCCACTTGCAATATCTTGGCCAAACAGCTGCATTTGCAGTTCATAGTGACTGATGCCACAAAAAGTCACTTCACCAAGCAAAGTATATTGTGAATTTTCTTTGTGTTCTTCTGAGCTGTGAACGTTGTCATTGGCAGGATACATTACACATAGTAAAATACATAACGTTGTTGTATTTTGGGTTTTCCCCTTTAAAGCTACGTCTACACTTCAATGCACTTTCAGGGTACCAGAGTATCCTGAAATAGCTATCCCGTGTCTTCACAGCAAGCCCATTATTTTGGGTTTCCTATTCCAACATCCCTGTAAACCTCATTCTACGAAGAGTAAGGGACATTTCAGAATAGCACTTTATTTCAAAATTTGGTGCTTTGTAGACAGCACTAAATGACAAAATAAGCTATTTTGAAATAGCATCAAAATAAGATACGCAATTTGCGTAGATCAAATTGCGTATCTCATTTCAAGTTACGGTGCAGTGTAGGCACACAGTAAAAGTGTTTTTCAAGGATGTTTCTCAGAGTTTTGGGTTAAATATAAAAAACTCAAAATAAACTCTCTAACAATATATTAGATAAATATTAATTCCTTAAATTGGATATTATCAAGACTTTTAAAGTCTTTCTCCTTGATTTATATAGAGCTGACTTTCTCTGTAGTATGACAATGTTCAGAAACTACTTTGATTAGCTCCAGTGAACTAAATTGTCTACAGTCTAAAGTACAGCTGAATCTGTGAAGAAACTTTTTTTTTTAACCTGTAGAGAGCGCGTAATGAAGGTTTAGCTGCCTTCCTCTCCTCTCTCCACTGATTTTTCCCTATGTGAACTTTCTCTGGATTTTCAAATGTGCCATTTGCTTATCTGTTCCTTTGTGCAACTCTGCCCTTTGGTCAGATTGCTCTGAAGCCTCACCCCATCCAAATTATAGTAAAGTTCAAACAAAAGCCTGAAGCCCAGTGACTCTATACTAGTTGCACTATCAGCACAATAATCATTTCCCCTTTATTCCCAAGCCTTACACCTTCTCTCCTGAAGGGGATGGTGGTGAACCCAGTCTCATCCTTGCTTGTGGGTTCCAGCCTTGAGCTGTAAGCAGCTAGGTCCTGTTTCTTATGACCCCTAGCTGGTTTTATGGGCTGCTTCCTAACTTTGCCTGTTTGCAGGCATCTGCCACACAGCATTCTCTAGTCATCTCTTATGAAGTGTTATCTCCCTGTACTACTTTCTCATTTGTTACCAGATTTGCCCGTTACTTTGGGTATACTCAGTTATTAGGGGTACTCTTATGGGGTGGGAGGGTTGACAATTATTATCAATGTACTGCTTGTGTTACTTATGTTCTCATATGGAGCTTTACTTCTCTCTTCTGTCAGTTTCCTCCCAATGGAACTCTCCTGCAGGCTCTAGGTTCCCCAGGACTGGGTTTCCCACACTAGAATCAGATGAACCTGCACACACACTCACACACACTACCAGAGCACATCTGAGAGGACTGGATAATGAGCACTCACAAACTGACCCTTTATATGTCCCTGGACTCAGTAAGCTTGGTTGCACAGCAATGCCACCTGTGACCCTCATGTGCCCTTGGACTCAGTGGGCTGGGTTAAACAGCACTGTAAATTGCCACCCTCATATGCCCCCCCAGGTTCAGCACCTCTTTATTCCCACTTTCATGCCACAACAATTCTGCAAGTAACCCACTTGATGAGCAAATGAATTTTGGACGCTACAGGGATCTTTAGCTTAGGTACAAGGAGAGTTATTGCAGAATGATTGGGAAAGCCAAAACAATAGCCAAGGAGGAGAGAGAAAGAGGAAAAGAGAGAAAAGCAACCAGCTTAACAATTAACAGTATTTATTTCTAGGTCCTAACCATACAAGGAGAACCAACCAACCAAAACGGTTACAATACAAAATGTAACTTAAATCTGATTACAAATGTTAAGGTTAGCAAACCATAACAGAGCACATACAGCAGGGTTAGGAAGCTGTACTGAGAGAGGGAGAGAAAGAGGGAGAGAGCGATCTCATCAGTCAGTGAAGCTTGAACTGATCAGGGCTCCCAGATGGTGATGGTAGCTGGGGGTTCAGAGTGCTAGAGACAGGCTGAGAAGAGCTCCCCCAGCATGAGCAGTATGTTGAAGATGAAATCCCAATGGAACTGAAGCGGAATTTAGATCCAGGCATTTGAACACTTTACTTGAACATGGTTGTAGGTTTTTGTGGAGAAATAACAATGTTTTAAGGGGGACACTAGAATTATTTATGGTAAATGGATGGTTCAAGGGAGTATTCTAAAGTTGTTTTGTTTAAGCTTGACAATATAAACTGATCATCCCTGGCTATGGGTGATGCTCCTTCAAGGGATCTCATAATGCAATTAGGCAATTTCAGTATTTTGGATGCCAATAAAGGGTTTATTAATAAAATTAGCCTAATAATTACTGATCTGGTTGTGGGCAGTCATGGGTTCATTAGCCTCCACAGCAAAGATTTCCTACCAGGCAGTGCTTTCCTGCTTTCTGTATCCCACAGTTCAGTGTGGTTCTTGCTTTAGAAGTGCTCTTCTCCATTTTGTATGCTAATGGAGAGGTTTCTCTGTCATATCTTTAATGCAGATAAGTCTAGGGGTGTTTCCTTAATCCTATTACCCTTTTCTGGAGGGGGTTAGGTGTGTCCTCCTCTGCCTATTTATTGCTTTGGCTTTGGTTCAAGCAGAGGATTGTGGGTATGGAGCCCTCTATGAACACTATGCCCTGCTTCCTATGTGGCCTCGGGGCTAATGTGGTTGCCTGGGGAGGACAAGGTTGTGGGTTCAAGTCCCACCTCCCCTGGGTTGAGGCAGGTGGCCTTGGGGCAGGAAGGATAAGGGGCTCCCCAAGAACACAGAGCTGGTAGGTAACACCCAGTTTGGCAGTGAGGAACTCTCTGAGAGCTCTAGCCTCTTTGAGTACATTTACATTGTAATGAGATATCCACAAGTGGCTAATTCAGGCTTGTGGGGTTTGGGCTGAAGGGCTATGTAACTTTAGTGTCAAAGTTTGGACTAGGGCCTCAGTCTGAACTCTGAGACTCTCCCACTTCACAGGATACTAGAGCCCAGGGTCCAACCTGAGCCAGAAAATCTTCAGAGCCCTTTAGCCCAAGTCAATGGGCACGAGCCAGTCATGGATTTTTCATTGCAGTACAGACATACTTTCTGACAGTCACTGTCCTCCTGTTTGCTGCCTTTTATCTAAACTGTGATTATTCAGCTAATTAAGTAGCACCCATACAGGTAGCTGAATATTCTGTTTATCCCTTGCAAGCTGCCACATCGGGTCTATTCAACCCATCACAACATGTTAGTATGGCATGGGCTAATTTAGGCCTTTGATTAGCAATAGCTGTCTCTGTGATGTCCTGATTCTAGAAGCAATTCTTCACTGAACTTCAAGGTTCTTCTACCTTATATCATCTGCCCATGACTAAAATGGACTTCTCTAGCAGCCAGAAATAGCAGGAGCACATAAGAACATGAGAACATAAGAACGGCCATACTGGGTCAGACCAAAGGTCCATCTAACTCAGTATCCTGTCTGCTGATAGTGGCCAATACCAGATGATCCAGAGGGAGGAAACACAACAGGCAATCCTCATGTGATCCCTCTCCTGTCATCCATTTCCAGACAAACAGAAGCAAGGGACACCATTCCTACCCACCCTGGCTAATAGCCATTGATGGACCTAAACTCCATGAATCTATCTACCTCTTTTTTGAACCCTATTAAAGTCCTAGGCTTCACCACATGCACTGGCAAGGAGTTCCACAGGTTGACTGTTAGCTGTGTGAAGAAAAACTTCCTTTTGTTTGTTTTAAACCTGCTGTATATTAATTTCATTTGGTGACCCCTAATTCTTATATTGTGGGAATAAGTAAATAAATTTTCCTTATTTACTTTTTCCATACCAGTCATGATTTTATAGACCTCTATCATATCCCCCTTTAGTCTCCTCTTTTCTAAGCTGAAAAGTCCAAGTCTTTTTAATCAGTCTTCATATGGGACCCATTCTAAACTCCTAATAATTTTTGTTGCCCTTCTCTGAACCTTTTCCAATGCCAATATATCTTTTTTGAGATGAGGCGACCGCTTCTGTACGCAGTATTCAAGATGTGGGCGTACCATAGTTTCATATAGAGGCAATATGATATTCTCTATCTTATTCTATATCCTTTTTAAAATGATTCCTAACATTCTATTTGTTCTTTTTGACTGCCGCTGCACACTGAGTGGATGTTTTCAGAGAACTATCCACAATGACTCTAAGATCTCTCTCTTGAGTAGTTGTAGCTAAATTAGTCCCCATCTTTCTGTATATAGAGTTGGGATTAAATTTTCCAGTGTGTATTACTTTACATTTATCAACATTAAATTTCATTTGCCATTTTGATGCCCAATCACTTAGAGTACGTCTAGACTACATGCCTCCGTCGGCGGAGGCATGTAGATTAGATCGGCATAGAAATGAAGCGTGATTTAAATAATCGCGCTTCATTTAAATGCCTGCCCGCTCTGCCGATCAGCTGTTTGTCGGCAGATCGGGACAGTCTGGGCGTGCGCGAGTCGACAAGGAAGCCTTTGTCGACCGGCGGTATGCCTCGTGAAATCAGGTTTACCTGCGCGATCGACAAAGGCTTCCTTGTCGACTGCGGCGCGTCCAGACTTCCGATCTGCCGACAAACAGCTGATCGGCAGAGCGGCTTATTTAATTTAAATGAAGCTGCGATTATTTAAATCGCGGCTTCATTTCCCTATGCCGATCTGTCTAATCTACATGCCTCCGTTGACAGAGGCATGTAGTCTAGACGTACCCTTAGTTTGGTGAGATCTTTTTGAAACTCTTCACAGTCTACTTTGGTCTTACCTATCTTGAGCAGTTTGGTATCATCTGCAAATTTTGCCACCTCACTGTTTACCCCTTTCTCTAGATCATTTATAAATAAGTTGAATAGTATTAGTCCCAGGACAGACCTTGGGGGGACTCTACTAGTTACCTCTCTCCACTCTGAAAACTTACCATTTATTCCTACCCTTTGTTTGCTGTCTTTTAACCAGTTATCAATCCATGAAATGACCTTCTCTCTTATCCCATAACAACACAGTTTACTTAAGAGCCTGTGGTGAGGAACCTTGTCAAAGACTTTCTGGAAATCCAGGTATACTATATCCACTGAATCCCCTTTGTTCACGTTTGTTGACCTCCTCAAAGAACTCTAGTAGTTTAGTAAGGTATGATTTCGCTTTACAGAAACCATGTTAACTTTCTCCCAACAAATTGTGTTCATCTATGTGTCTGACAATTCTATATTTTATTATAGTTTTAAATAATTTGCCCAGTGCCAATGTTAACCAGACTTACCATTCTGTAATTGCCAGGTTCTTTAGAGCCCTTTTTAAATATTGGTGTCAGGTTAGCTATTTTCTAGTCATTAGATACTGACACTGATTTAAAGGATAGGTTATAAACCATGGTTAATAGTTCCACAATTTCACATTTAAGTTTTCAAAACTCTTAGGTGAATGCCATCTGATCCCAGTGACTTATTATAGTTAGGTTGACCAATTTGTTCCGAAACCTCCTTTAATGACACCTCAATCTAGGACAGTACCTCCGATTTGTCACCTAAAAGAATGGCTCGGGTTTGAGAATCTCCCCAATATCCTTAGCCATGAAGACTAAAGCAAAGATTTCATTGAGCTTCTCCATATTGACTTTATCAGCTTTTAGTGCTCCTTTAGTATCTTGATCGTCCAAGGTCCCCACTGATTGTTTAGTCAGATTCCTGCTTCTGATGTACTTACAAAACATTTTGCTATTCCTTTTTGGTTTTTCTTATTATATTTTTTACACTTAGTTAGACAAAATGTATGCTCCTGTCTATTTTCCTCACTAGGATTTGACTTCCACTTTTTAAAAAGATGTCCTTTTATCTGTCACTGCTTCTTTTACTTGGTTGTTAAGCTACTGTGACACTTTTTTGGTTCTTGTCTGTTTGTTTTTTTTATTTGGGGTATACATATAAGTTGGGCCTCAATTATGGTGTCTTTGAAAAGCTTCCATGCAGCTTGCAGATATTTTATTTTTGTCACTTTACCTTTTAATTTCTGTTTAACTAGCATCCTCTTTTTTGTGCAGTTCCCCTTTCTAAAATGAAATGCTGAGTGTTGGGCTGCTGAGGTGTTTTTCCCACCATAGGGATGTTACATTTTATTATATTATGGTCAGAATTTCAAGAGGTCCAGTTATATTTACCTCTTGGACCAGATTCTGTGCTTCACTTAGGACTAAATCAAGAATAGCCTCTCCCTTGTGGATTCCAGAACTAGCTGCTCCAAGAAGCAGTCATTTAAGGTATCAAGAAATTTTATCTCTGCATCCCATCCTGAGGTGACATGTACCCAGTCAATATGGGGATAGTTAAATCCCCTGCTATTATTGAGTTTTTTATTTTGATAGCCTCTCTAATCTCCCTTAGTATTTCATAGTCACTATTGTCACCCAAAAAATTCCCACTGGAGACCACCCAAGGTTACACTAGTATGGTTTTATCAATTCAGGCATTAACACTCCACTACATGCACTATATGGTTAAACTAAAGAGGATAGAGCTGCCACTAAAGGTTTAAACTAAAGGGGAACCAGCTATCTCTCTCTCACACAAACACCTTCATTCATTCACTCATTCACACACATTCTTTCCTGCCCACAGGCACTCACACACTTACACAGGCATATGGGTTGCAGAAGGAGCCAAGGCTTGTTGCACCTGGAGGGTTTTTTGATCATGGCTGGTGAGCTGGTCAGTAAAAGAAAGGTTTTTCTCAGAAAGAGGAACTTCTCAGAAAGTGGGCTACTGCCATGTTCTCTCTCCTTTTATTGCCTCTGTACAACTCCTGTGACTCATCCACATTCATCACCAGGGAACATGCCTAGATTTCCCTTGATCCAGCAGAAAATCCATGTGTAAAATCAAGTAATATCTTGGGTGAAGGCTTTATGAAACAACTATCACTGTCCTGATCAGGTGGGACAATCTGGGAGCACAGAGACAATCTGGTTACAGTTCCTATACTGGGGAAGGGTAGTGTTGTAGGGTACTATGTTTGATTTCCACTACACAAGGAGAGTTTCCTGCTGGCTTTACATCCCATTTGGGCCACACAGGAGCTTTATTGTTACAGAGAACTAGCCTTCATACTTTTTTTAATGGGAAAAAAGCAATTTTTAGGACAATCTGAAAACCAATAAAAAGAACCTGCAGAGAAGTGTGAAGTGAGATGACATATAATGTAGCAAGAGATTTTTACATTAGCCATTTGGATTACTTGGCATCACCTAAAATGAAGTATGCAGAAAAACATCGGGAAGGGGTTTAATATTGGAGAAATTATAATTGGCTTAATTGGACATAAAATGTCAGGACCCTTTAGAATTCTTGGAACAGTAATTAGTTTTAAGGGTAAGGCTTTAATTAAACTGAAATTAACAGTAGTTTAAAATAGAAAATCCAGTAATGGTGTCTATGGGGTGATGTAATAGAGTGGGAGATTCCATTTCTAAGTCCTATCGGGGTCCATTGCCAATGATGAAATGATTTCACTTCCTATCATGCAATGGAACTATCCACTTTGATTGGAAGATCTAGGGGTCACTCAGACGTCAGCTAGAGAAACTCCAGAGGAGCACATGGGAGCCCATACGAACCAATAGTTATGATGTAACTAGGAGGCAGTTCTGCATCATTTCTGGAAGGGAATGACTCAGCAAAATCCCACATTGATACATTGTAGCCCATGGAGATACATGGGACTTCCTGGGGCACACAGGTCATGTAACAATCAATGGCATGGCAGAGAATTAGGAAAAAGCTGAAAGCTGATTGGCTGAGTGTGAGTGAGGAAACAGTATATAAGGGCAACAGCCGACAAGATAAATCCTAGAGTGGGATGGGAAACTTGAAGGAAAGAAGATGCTGCAAGACACCAATAAAGAAGAAGACACTTGTGCAGACTAAGCCAACTGAGATCAAGATGCAGAATTCTGCAAAGGACCAGTAGAAGAAACAGCAACAGCAGAATTTTAAATTTGTGATGACAATGGCTTCCTTAACAGCCCAACCAACAGAGCTTGTCCCCTAGAAGCAACAAATAGAACACAAGACTATCTATTCTTGTTTTAAGGGTTATGTGTGGGTTGATACGGTTGATATGGTTTTGCATGATCTTCTTATCAATAAACTAAGCAAATACAACTTAGATGGGGCTACTATAAGGTGGGTGCATAACCATTCTCAGAGAGTAGTTATTAACAGTTTACAATCAAGCAGGAAGGGCATAACAAGTGGGGTTCCACAGGGGTCTGTTTTAGGACCGGTTCTGTTCAATTATTTAATCAATAATTTAGATATTGGGATAGAGAGTATTGGAAGATAGGGTCATAATTCAAAATGAGCTGGACAAACTGGAGAAATCGTCTCAGGTAGTTAGGATGAAGTTTAAGAAGGACAAATGCAAAGTACTCCACTTAGGAAGGAACAATCAGTTTCACAAATACAGAATGGGAAGCAACTGTCTAGGAAGGAGTACTGCAGAAAGGAATCTAGAGGTCATAGTGGACCACAAGCTAAATATGAGTCAACAGTGTGACACTGTTGCAAAAAAGGTAAACATGATTCTGGGATGCATTAACAGGAGTGTTGTGAGCAAGACACGAGAAGTCATTCTTCCACTCTGCGCTGATTAGGCCTCAATTGGAGTATTGTGTCCTGTTCTGGGCACCACATTTCAAGGAAGATGTGGAGAAATCAGAGGTCCAGAGAAGAGCAACAAGAACGATTAAAGGTCTAGAGAACATTAGCTATGAGGGAAGACTGAAAGAACTGGGATTGTTTAGTTTGGAAAGGAAAAGACTGAGATGGGACATGATAGCATTTTTCATGTATCTAAAAGGGTGTCACAAGGAGGAGGGAGAAAAATTGTTCTCCTTGGCCTCTGAGAATAGGACAAGAAGCAGTGGGCTTAAACTGTAGTATGAGAGGTTTAGGTTGGACATTAGGAAAAGCTTCCTAACTGTCAGGATGGTTAAACACTGGAAATAATTGCTTAGAGAGGTTGTGGAATCTCTATCTCTGGTGATATGTAAGAGCAGATTAGATAGACATCTGCTATCTAATGTCTAAAGTACAAAAATAATTAAACGCTATAAAACTTAAAACAAAAATTCAGTTTTCTCCAAATTTCAATTTTGTTGACGTACCCCCCAGACTTCTCTGGAGTATCCCTAAGGGTACTCGTACCACTGGTTGAGAAACACTGATTAAGGCTATGATTAAGTTGTTTAGACAAATGTGTTGCCATGGTAGAAAAAAAATGTGTGTGTCCAAAAACTGTAGGTACTGGGAATACTTATAATTTTTTTAAAGGGGTACTTTTTAAAAAAAGGTTGAGAAACACTGGTCTACAGGGTGCTTGGTCCTGCCATGAGGGCAAGGAACTGGACTCGATGACCTTTCAAGGTCCCTTCCAAGTTTTAATGTTCTATGAATCTATGTGTGTCCTTTCAATGGAAAGCTACCTAGCTGAGGCTATCTCTCTCTGACAATTCTTTTGGACAAGCCACAACCTTGATAACTGGTTGACTTAAATTAAGAGTTAAGGTTTAAAATTAAAAGAGAGAACATTAACTAACCTATCTTCCATTTACACTAGCCACCTCAAAACTGCTGAAGTTCTACTACAATAATATTGAATATGAAGTAATAATGGCATAATGGCTAAGAGACCTATGTCTACAAAGAGATTCAACCTTTGTGAAGTTGAGTGTTCTAATGCCTATATTTTAGAAGCCTAGGAAATCATAACAATAGAAATCTACAAAGCATAATGCTAGGTGCCTAGGTTTCTATATAGGGAATGGAGAGAGATATGTGCCTAAAATTTCCATCACAGAAGCCAGAATGCTAGACAGAGAGCTACATAAACTAATCAATGAGAAATGCTGACCAGAGCAGAGTATTCTGTGATTCAGCTGCCTTACAGTGCTAGGCACCTAAACCTGGACTGCAGGGAAGATCTTATCACTATTTGTGATCTACAGCTCAGAAGCCCTCTCCTGGAGGCAGGTAACTTAGGTGCTCAAAACATTTCTTCAGAGACTGGACTAGGTTCCTGTCTTACTCCATATGAAACAATCATAGGAGGAATAATGTTCACCTTATAACTTTTAGTGCAGTAGGTTAAAGCATTTACCCAAGCTGTGGGATACTCAAGTTTTATTGTCCCCTTCTACTTGGTGGGGAGAAAGATGTGAGTATAGATCCTATCACCTCTCAATAGAGTGCTCTAGTCGCAGACCAATGAGATATTCTGATCAGGGGGACTCCTTCAATCTCCCTGCTGAATAAAATCAAAGAGCAATTGGGCTAGAGCGGGGTGGGAAAAATCTAGCCTGCAGGCCAGATCTGGGCCACCAAACATATTGATCCAGTCCACCATGGCCCAGTGGGACCCTCAGGTGGATTTCCTGTTTGCCATTGCCCTACACACTGCTCAAAGCATCTAGCTGCTGCAGGCAGTGTGTGTTCCTCTGTGCAACATGCCCCTTGGGGAAAAGAGGATCTCTGCTGGCTGCCCTCATCCCCGGTACAATCCTCGCACCTCCCATTGGCCAGAAACCAGGTAATTGGAGGTACAGGGGAAGAAATTGTGGGCACGTGCAGAATGCCTCCCTCTCCCTAAGGGGTGCCCCACACAAAGACACACATGATGGCTCCAGCAGTCAGCCACTTTGAATGGTGTGAGGGACTGCAGCAGACAGGGAGCCTGCCTGAGGGTTCCGCTGGGCTACCAGCTGGGAGCTGCTTACAGTAAGCACTTTCTGGCCAGTATCTGCACCTGGCACCCTAGCCCCTCCTGCACTGCAATGCAGCGACCTAAAACACAACCCCCTGCTGCATCCAAACTCCCTCCCAGACCCCATAATTCCTCCTACACACTAATCCCCTACCTAAACCTCCCTTCTTCACCCAACATCCATTCCAGACCCTACACTCCCTCTTTTAATATTGTAGAAAAGTGTGGCCTGTGACCACTTACCAAATTCTTGGATTGGGCCCCATCAGAAATGATTGCCCACCTCTGAGCTAGAGAGTGACAGAGCAATAGAAAGGCTCTATGTTTTCTGGTGACCAGGGCATCTTCCTATATATGGTGGACCCTCAGGGTGTGTCTAGACTACAGGGTTTTTTTGAAAAAAATGTTCTTTTTTTGAAAAAACTCCCCCCTAGTCTAGACTGCCGCCACGTTCTTTCGAAATTAAATCAAAAGAACGCGGCGGTTTTGTCGACCATGGTAAACCTCATTTTAAGAGGAATAACGCCTTTTTTCTAAAGTGCTCTTTCAAAAAAAGGTGTTCTTGTGTGTAAACAGGGCTTTTTTGAAAGAGCATCCAGACTGCCTGCGTGCTCTCTTTCGAAAGTGCGGCTCGCTTTTTTTTGAAAGAATTGGTTGCAGTCTACACTCTCTCTTTTGAAAGAGGCTTGTAGTCTACACATAGCCCCAGTTTAGTCCTCCATTCCAAAAGCTCTTTAATTATTTATCCACACTGGAGCACTTCAACAGGAGAGATTGAGGGAGACTGCCATGGGAGAAACAGTGATAACAAAGCAGAATTTAACACCAGGAGAATCAAAGGACTGGTCATATCCCCAGATGGGACTTTCTGAATACCTTTTTTATTATTGCAGTATTTAACATTCCTCCCATAGACTTCAGCTTAGCAAAATATTTAAGCTTGTGCCTAACTTTGACCATGTGGAAAGTCCTCTTAACTTATGCTCTACAGGAGACATAAACACTAATCATTTAAGAAAGCATGTGCAGACAACTTTAAAAAACCTACATTGTCACCCCATTGCCTTATAACATTAAAATGAATTGATACTTAAACTTCATTAAAATAGGAAGTTATTTGATAGAGCACTCATGTAATTTCTATAGCATTCCTCATGTTGATAGCCTGAAGCAAGCTTCAGGCCAATGACAAATTCCAAGAAGAATGTGATACAGCACAATTCATCAGTGAAAAGTCACCTATATGTGGCATTAATCAAATCCAACTTATGCCCAGCGTAAACTGTGATTTATATTTATATTGGAATGAATTCACATGGCTATTTTCTGGTGATATTTTAAATACTGAAATATGCTAATAATGACATGACATTATTGATTGTGTCAATCCATTTTAAGTTGTTTTAGGAAGGAGGCATTGTTCTAATGTACATAACTTCTGCCTTATATTTTCCTAAAGTTTTCAAAGAATGCTTGACACACTAAATTTAAAATGGTCTCCCACAATTAAAAAGCAGAATGGAAGGTAACCCATAGCTATTTTAGTCATATGAGCAATACAGGATTTGTGCAGAGAGTCTCACCAGGGTTGTAGTGATGTGACAGTGTAGAGATGCAGCAATCCCTGCATTGTATCTTGATAATCCATGACCCTGCATCCCAGCTTCCAGGGTGTGAGAAACAGTCAGTGGATTTGCATATTTATAAGTCTGCTTGTATTCTTCTTTCTCACATGGACTGTCTATAACAATTTCTTGCTTTCTAGAATGTCTTGCTTTCTGGAACTGCAGGTTCAGACCCAATTGCACACAAGTAGTAACTTCCCCCTGTCCACTAGGTAAACTCAGTTAAAGCTCAATATGGCATGGGAGTGGAGGAGGGGATTAGATTTGCCCTTAAATGAATAAAGTGCTTTCTGCCTTATAGATTCATAGAACTGGAAGGACCCTCAAGAGGTTATAAATTCCAGTCCCCTGCATCTTGGCAGGACCAAGCACCATCTAGATTCTAGACTGTTCCTGTCTGGTGTTTGTCCAACCTACTCTTAAATATCTTCAAGGATGGAGATGCTACAACCTCCCTAGGCAATTTATTCCAGAGTTTATCCACCTTGACAGTTTGGAAGATTTTCCTAATCTCCAACCTAAACCTCCCTTGCTGCAATATAAGCCTATTGCTTCTTGTCCTATCATCAAAGGTTAAGGAGAATATTTTTTCTTCCTCCTTCTTGTAACAGCTTTTTATGTATGTATATAATCTGTACATTAAACTACATGACAGGAACAGTGGATGTTCTGCTGAAATCCATGACAGAATATCCATCAAATTAAATAGGTCAAGGATTTCACCTGTTATATTTGCAAAGTAAAGAACGCAGGAGTAAGGAAACACCAAAGTTAAAGTTGCCTGGAAACTTTAGCTTTGCCCTCTTGTGTTCTTGCTTTATGAGGCTGTCTTTAATAACAGGATCACATATAACTTTTCTCTATACGTTGAGGTTGTTACAGTATATAAAGCAGTTTTTTTAGTCTGCATTGTTCAGGAGGGCCAGTATATAGGCCCCTGACTCTTTCTCTGCACACTGTCCTATGCACTAATCAAAATGAGACTAAAATCCTCTAAACCACTGCCTGATTCACCGCTCATCCTGCTACTTTCATTGTCTAACCCAGGGGTGGGCAATAAAATGTGAGTGGTTCACCAGGGTTAGCGCCTGGAGGGCTGCTGTCACTATATTTACCTGCACCTCCCCAAGTACAGGCAATCACAGCTCCCATTGACCAGGAACAGTGATCCATGGCCAACAGGAGCTGTGCTCCTTGTACCTACAGAGGCGTAGGTAAATACAGCGGTGTGGGAGCCAGCCAGGGGCTAACCTTGGCAGACCGGATCCGGCCCATGGTTTCCCATTTGCCCTCCCTGGTTTAACCTATACAATGAATAAAGCAAAGGTTCTAGACAAAAAAGAAGTATGTGGTCATAGATCAAAGACTGTTGCAATATGCCTTCTGCCCCCAACAGGCCAAGCAGAAAACGCACTGCAGCTTGCATGTTTTCAAATCCCCTTTTCTTCTACAGGTCAGACCTCTCTGGTCCAGAATCCTTGGGACCTGACCAGTCCCAAAAGAGTGAATTTGCCGGACTGCTATGGGCCCCCCAGCCCACCTTCCTTCCCCCCTGCCAGCCCAAGCCAGCCTCCTCCCCCTCCAGGCTGCCATGCTGTTGTGGCTTCAACAGCCTGGACAGTCACATCCCCAGACCTGCTATAGGGGCTACTGCATGTGCCGCATTCCCAGCCCCAGCACCATTACCAGAGCTGCCATGGCTGCCGCATCCCTGGTCCCGCTACTGGGTCTGCTGTATACCTGGCTGCACTATCAGGGCTTTGGGCCCAATCCCAACCCTTGCCCCACTAGGCTCTGAGACGCCAGCCCTCTTGCCACTGGGGATCCCAGCCAGGACTCCCTGGTTAAGGAACACCGGACAAGAGAGTCCCAGTTTTGGGAGGTCCAACCTGTACTTAGTATCCTGTTCTTACACCAGGAATGGCAGAACAGGAAACCTTCTTGATTATAACCAAGGCTATCTTGGTTGTTATTTTAAAGGAGTAGTATGCTATTCACATGCCCCATATCAAAAATAGATTTCTATTTTTTTTAGGTACTTATCTGGTTTCCATCACCACCGTAATAAAAATTGCTCACAGTCTTTAATGTATTTATTCTCACAACACCCTTGTGAAATGATATTATGGATATATGTACAGATGAGTCATAGCAAAAACATTGGAATAAAGCTGGAATGCATAAATGGGTCACCAAAAATTATCAGAAAAGGGTCATGAATACAACTGACAAAAATGAAGAAAACTGAGGCATTCCTACAGCTATGTATTTTTATATGGGATAGGGCACTGATTAGAATATAATTCTGTGCTAAAGAAAGAAGGGTTCATGGACATTAATTTGGGAGAAGGGGAAGATTATGCTATGAGAGTTTTGCAATCCATCCCAAATGAGTGCTGAAAAATCCACATCACTGTATATTCTGTATATTACAGAGCCCTTCCACACATTTTATAAATGTTTTGGCATCAAACTGTATGGGGATTAATTCCAATGTCGTTTTTCTCTAAAGCCATGTAAATGCCTTTAGTTTCAATGAATCCAACTACAAAGAGATCACAAGGGGAAAACATTAAACTACTTACATTTTAAAAAGCTGTCTGTTTCTATATATAAATGTGACAGTTTTACAGTCTGATATCTTGGGACTTTTCAGGGCTAGGAGAAAGTGCTGTGCATTCCCAGAGAATTTTAGGAATAGATTCTTTGCGATGTCATAAAGCCATTTCGAGCTCTGCAAGGCAGTCAGACATTAAGCCTGAAATTTTGCAGGGTAGAATGATGTCAGTTCTAGGCCTCAGGCTGCTCAATTTTGTTAGAAATATTATGTGAAAGAGTGAATTATTTTTGTAATAGCTTCGGGTTTTTTATTATTATTAAAATGGTGGCTGGCTAAAGCTTCTCAGAGGTTTGGAATGTTAGAAGCAGTTCCACTAGACATGGATTCAGTGGACAGAGTTCAGGTGAGGAGTTCAAAGGTGTATAACAAATGCAATTTATCATATGACTTCACAGTATATCACAGGGAAATTGCCAGCACATAAAAGATGACTATATGAATTTTATGGTGACAAAAATCAAATGTGAATTTGCATAAAATGAAAATCAGTGTCAGAATTTGTTTTTTAAACTAATAGACCTAAGCTCAGCTGCAGAAGGAAACTGCTTGCTTCTTTGAAAATGTCATAACGGAAAGGGGGGGAGAAGAAAATCTGAGCTGTCGTATACAACAACATGAAGTTGACTTTTAAACGTTATAGTTTTCTTCATTTGAATTATAATAGTATAGCCCAATTTTAGAAAAGGTTTGCAAAAGTTTTTTAAAAGTAACATTTAAAAAAATATGGCTTGCATGTAGAAAGTCTTTGTTACTGGCAAAGCTTTAAAATAAAAGCATCCTCCCTGCTTTGGCTGCTTCACTGTCTGGCTAGCTTCTCTCTGAAGCACATCAGGAGGAAAGGCATACCTGGATCTCAGTGCCCCCAAAGGGATCTTCCCTACACAGTTGTGGATCCTGAGGGATACTGGTAGAACAGGATAAAGAGGCCCCAGGTGAGCTCCATTTTAACCTGTGTTCCCAGAGCAGCAATCCCTGGATCCAAGAACCAATGGCTGGAAGAAGAAGCTTGATAAATACAGGGTAGAAATAAGGTGCCATCTGTGACATGCAGACAAATCAGATAGTGGCCATCCCCAGTCCCACCAACAGAAACTGGCCACTGTTCTTGCCTTTACCCCGCAGCAGTTCCTACTACCAACTATATTTATAATTATTACTAAAATGTTGTAGAGAACCATTCTACAAAAACGTAAAAAATCTAACAATAATGCAGCAAACCAAACACCTCCACAATGTGTATTTTTAGAAGGTTCCCCCCCCCCCCAATTTCTCTTACCTTAATCTAACATGGCCACACAGGCTGGATTATAGGGGTATGAATTATACAGCCTTTTAACATGTCCCAGATGGAAAAAAAAAATATGCACACATTAAATCTTTTTAAAAACTGGCCAGGCTGTTTAAAATCCGACTAAGTGACACCCTAATTGGAAATAAGGTGCACATTCTTAACAGTGAATAATTAACTTCAGCCAAGTTATAATGGATTCTTCATCACAGCCAGCCATTCCCCTACAGGCTGTCCTTAATAAAGTTGACAGCCAAATACTGCTTTTTTTAAAAATGAGATTCATGCCCATGGACAAAATGGCTGCTATTCTGTGGTTCAGGGAGCTAACCAGGAAATAGGCCTGTTGAGGAACAGCACAGCCAATGTGGAAGTTTGCTGAGGTGATTGAAGGGGAGCAATAAGCAAATTTAGATATTGCACAAGAATGGAGGATGGGAGGGGAGGAAGTGAAGCAGGGAGAGGCATGGTAGGCAAGAGAAGAAGTTCAGAGGAGCAGGAGGAAGAGGAGAAATGTAGAAGTGCTGTCCAGTCTTGGGTATGGAGAAGGGCTCCATCAGGAAAGTCTTGCTTCTTGCAGATAATATTGTTTTTGTTGTGAGTTGTCACTTATATGAATGATTAAGTGCAAAGTTCATTCATATTTATGTTTGTAAATCTTCAATCATGAAAAGTAATGTGAAAGTGTGAATTTTATAATAAATTATATCAGTCATTGTCAAACTATTTTCTATCAATGCATTCTTTTATTAAAAGAATAATCTGGGAAGGGAAAGAGTGTAAAAGTTAAAAAGAAAAAAAAGCAGATGACAATTTCTCTGTTTTTAAGTGTGAGGTGAAAGTAAGTAAAGTTTCCATCTGCACAGTTAGGAAGAGGCATGCATTTTGGGCACATTAAAGATTAACTTTCACAGACACTGGCAGAAGAGTAGAGAGGAGTTAAAAATCAAAAGACAAATTACAATTTGATTTGAAGTATTTTTAAATCTCATTGATGTCTGTCATTGTCATAATTATTTGTATGAATTTATTTATTCAATTAATGTAATTCAGATATAAGTATACAATGCAATAAACACAGAAGCAAAAAAGTATGTTCATTGTCATAAAGCCAACAAAGCTGAAACATATCCCTGACCCTGCACCTCTCAAAAAAAAAAAAAAAAAAAAAAAAAAAACTGGTCCCAACAGGCAAAGCAAACTAGGTTATTCAAATACTGCTTTAATATTTATGAAATGATATCTTCCAATATCAGCATACCCCCAAGGAATAAAAGGTTTGTAACATAAGAAAGACTTCACATAAAGTACCATACAAAGTACATTTATCAGTTTCCTGTTTTCAACTCCAAGGCTTTTACTGCAAGACTATTTCTCATTCATTCTCATTTGTGGAGTTCTGGTTTCTTTCTGCTTTCTCAGAAAATAATGTTATTTTATGTCATTTCTTGCTAAGATGAAATGACTGTATCAATAAGGATAACTGTTGAGAAATAAGAACAAAATAATTATATACATCTAATTATCCAACACCTTCATAGGAGATGTGGTGAGTGCAGGAATTTACATCTGTCCCTGATAAATCATATCACGCAGTATTGGTTCCTGCAAAGTGTGGGATGTGGAAAAGATATGAAGTCTCTTTAAAATGTTTCATCTAGAAAGTGAACTTGGGAAATTTTATGTTTATTGATAAGAATAAACCAGTGAAGTTCTGCATGTATTTGTGAAGAATTTCTGTATGCCTTTGAAAGGCATTCTTGACAGTAAGAAGAGAACTCTTCATATACTTTAATTAAAATAATTATGAAGCTAAAGGAAGGCTTGCAAAATGTATTGATCTTTTGTGAAGACTATAATATTTTGCACCATGTGTCAGTGTTTCCCGGACAAGGTCAGACCCTCTCTTCTACTCATTTTTCAAAACTTCTTACCACTGCCATTAGAGGACCCCTACAAATCTTACAGTGAGTCTAGTTCCAGACAATAACTGTTGCAAGTGGTCCCTCTGCCTGTCTAGGCTTTTAGCGTGCCCATCACTAAAGTATCTAAGCATTTCTCAAGGGACAAAGCATCAATATGATAGATCAATGCACAAAGTCTAGTTTTCCTTCCCATTTATTTCAAAGCTGTTAGATCTGTGGGGGTTTTTCTATAAAATGATGTCAGTTTAATGCTATACTTACCTCTATGCTGTAGAATGCAGATAAACTGTAATGCACACTGTTTTTATAGTCTCCTGTAATATATTTTCATTCTTTCTAAACTATCTGACTTGTTTATTTGGTTTTAAATACAATTGTTTATCAAACTGTTTACATATTGGCTTATTAATACTTTGGCTGTAGTGATAATAAAGTCATTCTGGATACACAAGGTGCAAGAGAAATCAGACTTGGCTCAAACACTGGAAATCAGGAACAGATCTTACCCGTTCTGAATGATTCCAAGAAAGAGCTAATAACTTTGTTGAACAATGTTATACAAGAAACTGAAAATAGAAATCAAACAGGTGGAAACATTGAGGCCGTGTCTAAACTACACCTCTCTGTCAGCAGAGGGATGTAAATAAAGCACATCGAAAGTGCAAATGAAGCAGGGATTTAAATATCCCACGCTTCATTTGCATAATCACATTCTGGCGCTGTTTCGAACAAGCGCCATTTCGAAACTGAAACTGTGGTTTAGACACGGTTCTGCCGACAGCGGGTTGATTTTTCGACAGATCCTGTACTCCTTGTTTTTTGAGGAGTACAGGATCTGTCGAAAAATCACCCCGCTGTCGGCAGAACTACGTCTAAACCACGGTTTCAGTTTCGAAATGGCGCTTGTTCGAAACAGTGCCAGAACGTGATTATGCAAATGAAGCATGGGATATTTAAATCCTCGCTTCTTTTGCATTTTTGATGTGCTTTATTTACATCCCCCTGCTGACAGAGGGGTTTAGTGTAGACCTAGCCTGAAAGAACTGTTTTTTGAGGATTAGGATTTACAAGATTTCTAGGTTTAAGATGGAGAATAATGCACACTGTTTAATTCACTTAAGACTTTTCTGGACAGTATTTTATGTGAAACTAAGACAAGTACACATGATTTTATATTATCTCCAGTACAAAACTGTATAGTAGCCTGCAATATCCTCATTTGTTCATGGAAACATTAACTCCATATATTTAGCATTTTTAAGGCTAGATAGTGATTTTGATCCCACCTGGAGCAAGGAGCAGTATCTCAGTTGTGTCAACCAAAGCAGCACTGTGAGTCAGATCCCTTCCTTGTTTCAGAGGGTAGTAATATACTGCTGACATTCAAATACTGTCTTGGCTTCTCAGGCCAATACATTCGGATCACCATCATCTGTATCCATATTAGAAAAGGGATTGGGAAATACACAGGCATGTAGCATGTTGCTTAATCATCTGAGTCTGAATGCAAAGTCTGAAAATCCTGCAGAGGAGTTCTTACTCTCACTTGCTCTTCAGTGTGGATGTGTAATACAAAATAAAATCTAGTTTGGATATGATTCAATAGATTTCAGAATTGCCATTCAGCTAAAAAAGTTCTAATTGTTTTGTTTGAATTTGATTTAACTCTTTTTACCCAGCTTTTATCTTGAATGGGTATGAGATGGTTGGAGTTAGTAATATCACTTGGAAGTCTACTGGCTTTCACACATTGCATTTGATTTCTGGGGATTTCCCGGTCTAGAGAATATATATCTGACTGTAACCCAGTAAATAACATCGACATACTTGTTGGAAAAATACTCAGGTAGTAATTAAATCAGATTTAATTCAGAAAAATATAATCACAAAAGTTATTTTAAATTACTTTTGTATTCTGTAGTTAACTTAATTCAGTGTATTGTCACATTTACTTCCTATACCATATTTATATCTGATTCAGAAATAACTTCTGGTTTGGCCAACATGCAACATTTTAAAAATGAATAACGCACATTTTTCTAAAGTATATATCAAAGCTCATAGTCAGCTTTAAGTGTTGTTTCCTATGGTCTGTACATTTATGATAATAGGGCAGATTCCCTAAATTAGGTTGGGGAAAGAGCTATCGGGAGTTTAATTATTATTTCTAATTTAATATGGGTATTAATGTAATGCCTTGAAGCATTCGTCATGGATCAAAACAACATTCTACTAGAGGCTAAACAAAAATTTATCATGTTTCATATAGTTTACAATCTAAGTTTTTAATATAATTGGGTTCATATAGCTATAGTATAATGGAGCTCACTATGGGTAGTTTACTTTAATTGATGTATGCTTTACTAATTTGTACTGTATTTTTTTCTTATGTAAGCCATACTATTTATATGAAAGACAATATAAGTTAATATATTGGTAAATATTGTAACAATATATATGCAATCATACATGTACCTATTTATATACATTTATTTCAGTTTAATTTTATATTAAATTTAGGAAAATGATAAGGTTTGCAAAATAAAGCATTGTAGAGTCAGGAAAATCAATTACTTCAATTTCAGTAATTTAAAAGTACTCTACATGACCCTGTGTTTGTACATATTTTCATGTTTTTTTGCTCCCCTCTTTCTCTGTAAACAGCCACATGTAACTAGGAAGACTGAAACTAAACTCAGAAAAGGATATCAAATTCACAAAACAGACAAACTTTATAAAGAAATAATCAATCTTGCAATCTCTTTTCTACTTATCTTACATGTAGCAATATTAAGAAAGAAAAATCAAATATAAGTGATTAAGTGATAGTTCCCCTTTAAAATACTCTGCTATACCTCAACTCTGCTTCCTTGTATGAATTCATTACCCCATGTACTTTAGTTAAAGATGTCATATGATTTTGTATAAGACACTTCCTCCTGCTCAGACTGGATGGTGCACAATCAATGAATGAGCTGCTGAGAAGATTTTTTTTAACCCTCACTATTTAATGAGTGAACCTCTATTTCACCCACTGGAAATCATTCAAAAAGCATCAATAGTGTTGCAGTCAGTAGAGTGAATGCTTGCTATAGAGATAAGAACTTGGAAGAATATACCTTACCCTTTTAGAAACTCATTTGCCTTTTTACACTGGGAAAGCAGCAATAGTATCAGAAACTCGGATCTACATTTTACCCACACCATTTGTAGGGAGAGAAGTTTTAAAGAAAAAAAAAAAGTGGGAACACATTTCCTGAACTTTTTCAGTCCCTCACCTCCCAAGTATTCTTTTTTTCCCTGATGATCTCCCAGTACTCCTTAGCCGGAGGCGCCACTCAGGCAACGTATAACCTTCATAATTCTTCTAGCTCCAGCATTCCAGAAGCAGATTACTGAACCTTTTAAAAGAGAATATTTTCTTGATCTGCTATCTAATTACTTAAGTCACTGAGTACAATTAGTTCTGCACTCTCAAATATTTTCTAGAAGAAATTCAGGGAGATCTGAAAAAGTCATGGATACTAGCAGCATTCTATTTAAGCTAAAGTGAAACTGATGGCAACTTTATCTTTGTAATAACACTGGAACTTTTCAACTCCTGGTCACAGACATTTTTGGAATATGTCAATCATGTGTGTCCTGCAGAATACTACATCGGATAATTCCATCCATTGTCAGGAGAATAGAATACATTCATTTACATTCTGTACTTCAGCTGCAAAATATATAGAATCCCTAATGTTAGTTTAAATTGATTGAATATGTTTAATTATTGAGGGCCCCTAGTTTCCCTAACCAATCATTTACAAATGGCAAGAGATTTAGAATCATCTAACATTTACGTTGTGTTTCTGGTGTCTGAGTTAATTATCTTCATGCTTATCGCAATGCATACATATGGCAGCAAGACAAAGCGATTCAGAAGTAAACATGTGAAATGCTTTTTTCATAAATATTTGGGGATGAGAATTCCTATTCTGTCTGTGGTTTTAGAAATATATACCTTTAGAAATGTTTAAATGCCTTACATGCAGTGTACAACAATGAATATTTGTCATCTTCAGGGGTTGGCTGCTCAGTGGATACTGTCCCACCTTTGGCAAAGGAAAAATTCTACTTGGTATACACATCACATATGAAGAAAAATACCTAAGTTAGTGAACATGCATTTTACTCCCAATGATAAATATGGACCCTCTTTGCAAAACAGAAGTAGTGCAATAGAATTAACAATTAACTGATTTAAAAGAGTATATTTTTTAAATGTTGAGGCTTTTCTAGTACTGGTCACAGTCTCATTTGGACAAGTTACTCAATGCTTTAATCTTAATTAGCCTCAGTGGAGCTGACAGCCTTCGGGGGCCTCTTGGCAAGAAGTGGGAGTACCAGCTCCCCGCTCCCTGAAAGGGGCAGAGCCCAAGATGAAAGGGGTGGGGCTGAGGGCAGCCATCCATCAATGCTGCCTAGAACATGTTGCGGCCCCCCTCAGCCCTTAATAATGTCTGGAGCACACAGCATAGCATTTTGGCAGTGGTGCCAGCCAGAACCCTGGTCCCCTTTCAATCAATGGGCCCTAGAGCATTTGCCCCCTTTGTCTCCTTGTGGGCAGGCCTACTTATTCGTATATGATGCTTTGCGTCACAGTTCTCAAAGGGCTTTTCAGAGACACAAACATGTGAAACAAGCTGCCTAAGGTCACACAGTGAGTCAGTCACAGAATGCAGATCACCTGTCTCCTGTTCCCATGTTCACTCTACAAAACGGACCACACATATGTTCATTTTACACTTCACAATGTACACGCCCAAGAAAGTGGCCACATGTGAAAACTAGATTCCATGGGCCTGATTCACTGCATTGAATAGTGGTGCCAACTCTCACAAATTTATCACAAGCCTTGTGATATTTGGTGTTCTTCTCAATGTTCTAGCCCACTCAAAAGAGGTTATTATGTGACAAATTTAGCTTTCATTTACCAAAACAGTAAGTTTCCAGTCACCTGATTGTGAAGAAAAGCTTGAAAATGTATCACTCTAGCACTAAGAGTCAAAATAAAAATGAATCTGCTTTTTTCATCTTGTGAGTTTTAAGCCAGTCTCATATTTTGGGGAAAGGACTTCTTTAGGATTTTGAATAATTGGGGTTGGCAGTCTTGTGAACACACACAGTTCCCATTTATTTCACATGGAGTCATTGGTACTCAGCAGCTCCTCTAAAAATTGGGCCCGCTTTCCTTTATAACAGTGCTTAGAAAAGAACTTTGAAGATGGCTTTTTAAATAAAAGCTAGTCACAGGTTACAGCAGGGAGGGTGAGCACTGAAAAAACAGCTCCACATCAGGAGCAGCACAATGAGGAAAGGAAAAAGCCCGAAGGACTGTAGGGGGAGTGGATTTTACTGTTGCACTTTTTCAAAATTGTGGCTACATGCTTACCAACTCCATTGACTTTTGCAGAACAGGCTAGAGCTAAAGCTTACTCTGGGGAGTGTAGCCATTGACAACTCTCTACTCATTAAAACCTTGCATTTTCTGAGTGCAGTTAGTGGAATTATGGTCAGGGACAGAGCATCTTCTTTTGTGCACTCTCCATCTCCCCTACTTTTGCACCTATACAGAACTGTACACACTTTGGTATTAATAGCTACCTGTGATTGAGCACAGGATTTAAAATATTTCTATTATTTATTTTGAGTAACCTGGGGGTGGTTAATTGGGACTATGTCTGTAGAAATCATGAATCATGACAAATGTGAAATTGTATTATGAAAAACTGCTGTATTATGAGGGTCGATAGGCATGTGGGTCTACCATTACTGACAGGCCCTGTAGCGTGCACACCCAAGACAGATGCAAAGGGAAATACTTATGGGTAGTGATAGTAGTTAGACATCATAAAGATTATGCAAAAAGAAGCTGCATCCTTAAGGGGGAAAACAGTTTGGCTGTGTCTACATTGGCATGATTTTGCACAAAAGCACTCGCTTTTGCGCAAAAACATGCTGCCTGTCTACACTGGCGGGGAGTTCTTGCGCAAGAACACTGACATTCTAATGTGTGAAATCAGTGCTTCTTGTGCAAGAACTATGATGCTCCCGCTCAGGAATAAGCCCTCTTGCACAACTGTTCTTGCACAAGAGGCCAGTGTAGACAGGCAACATGAATTTCTTGCGCAAGAAAGCCCGATGGCTAAAATGGCCATCGGAGCTTTCTTGCGCAAGAGAGCGTCTACACTGGCATGGATGCTTTTGCGCAAAAGCACATCTCTTGCACAAAAGCACATGCCAGTGTAGACGCTCTCTTGCGCAAATACTTTAACGCAAAAACTCTTGCTTTAAAAGTATTTGCACAAAATCTTGCCAATGTAGATGTAGCCTTTAGATAATTCCTGTGCAGAAAATGGGGAAGGTGGAAACAATAGAAACTTAGTGGGAATAGACAAAAGAGACCAAGTGGCCAGGAGGGGATTAAATGTAGAACTTTATAGGAATGGACATAAATAGGAAAAAGAAGTTTGGGACAGATGAGAGCAAGGTCACAGAAGCTGAGTAACAGGCACTGGGATAGAGACATCACCCATCATGAAGCAGCTCTTGACTACTTTACTGTGCCCAAATCACTCCAAGCACTCTCTACAACCTAATGGATTTGGATCTCAGCCCAAAGAATGCCCTGGAGTAGTAAGGAAACTGCATTTAACAATTTACATTATCTGTACTCTCCTGTGCCTGACACAATTAAATATAAAAGACCATAAAGGTGTTAGACCCCGTGAAAAGTATGTGTTTGTGTGTCTTGCCTACTTCATAGCTGCTGTGTGCCTCTGAGAGAGTTAGACTATAAATCAGTAGCTCCTTACCTGTAGTGTGGAGCAGTGGGAGAAAAAGAGTGCTTAAGTAAGATATCAGGTCAGCATGGGTCATGAAGGCCTAGGGCAGGAGAGATGATGAGTTATGAAGGAAGAGTAGATGGAGTCACTGCCAGGAATTGTGTCCTTGAGACCAAGGAAAGAACTGCTAACACTCTAGTAGCTTACTGCACCTCAGGGGATCCAAATCAGTCCTGGCAGGTTTGTATAATATTTCACGGTGCCCAGAATGGGTCCAAGTCCCACCCCCCCACATCTGCCTTGTAAGCATATTCACGATATATTTGAGTGATTCTGTCTGTTTGCCTGTTCAAGAACTCCTCCTACATGGTAAGAGCCAGGACCAACAACCTTGGTATGCAGTTTCCTCTTTTCCTAACTTAAAGCAAGGTAAAGGTATGGGAGGAGGGGGTGGAAGCTCCTCCCCCCCCCTCAAAAATCATACAGGTATGCATAAAAAGAGCTCCTAACAATAAAAGCAAGGTATACAGCTTCCTCTTATCATAACTTAAAGCAAGGTTAGGGTTTGGTTATGTGTGGACAGGGGCTGAAGCTTTCCCTCCATGCATACAGGAACACATAAAACCATACAGAATCACCAAGAAGGTGAAAGGGACTGGCTGGGGGTGCACTCACCCTGTCCAGGACTCCCCCAATCCCAAGCCTCCAACTCCCAGGAGCTCCTTAGCAAGAGCAAGGGGTTCCAGATCCCACTCCAATTTATAGGGTAACATTGTTGGTTGTTCCTCTTTGTCAGGGAGTAAGGGGTAAGTGCACAGTTTTCTGTATTTCTCAATCTGTCAGGAGGCAGATAATCCTGGATCTGCCTCAGCCAGGGGACATGCACCGACTGCCTGCTGGAGATGCAGCAATCATGCAGAGGCATTTCTCACCTGGCTCCAAGCTCCTGTGTGTGTGAGAGGGCTGGGGGAGTCCTCTCTCCCACGGGAAGCCTGCATACTGAACCCCTCGTCCCTTACCCCACTAAAAGGAATGATTTAAATGAAGAAAAACAAAAAATAATTGAATTAAGGACCTAAGCAATGCTGAGTAAATCTTCTAGTATATACACATACACATACGCACACCATAAAACATGTAAAAATGGACTGCACAGAGCAAACATTTAACAGTTTCTCTATATTTCACAATCTGGAAAAGTTTGGGGGGTGACAGCTCAGGGGTGGGCCTGGGGATGTGTGGGAGGGGCTCAGGGTGTAGGGGTGAAGGCTGAAGGATGGAGCTGTGGATGATGGGTTCAGGATGCAAGAGGAGACTCCAGTCTGGGGCAGAGACTTACAGGGGGAAGGGGAGTGTTGAAGAGGGCTCTGGCTGAAGGTGCAGGCTCTGGGGTGGGGCTGGAGACAAAGAATTTGGCTACAGACAGGTTGCCCTGGGGCTGGGACCAGAGGAGAATTCCCCCCTGGCCTCCCCCTGGAGACAACAGCAAGCTCCAGAGGGGGGCCCTCTCCCCACTGGTCCACACCCACTGATGGGAGGAAAGGGAGCAGTTGCCCAGGGACCCTAGTGTTCTAAAAGGGACGGGGAACCCTAGTTATTGCTGTGATCGATCTGCCTGGTCTGGAGAAAATTGCTTCTTGATTGAAAGATGCTTTTGATATACCACTGCCTCAGCACCTACATGAAGCATATCAAAGCATCTTTCAATCAAGTGATGCTGTGGCTTTTCCCCAGAACATGGTGGATCATTGTAGTATGGCTATGGCAGTCTTGGGTCTTCTCCTGGCATGGGTGGAGCGGGGGCTTGATGTTTCTCTGGGAGGGGTGGACTTATGCCCCTGTCTCAGAATTGTTCTCAGTGAACTTGCTGCCAGTAGCACACTCACCCCACATCACACTGCATATGCTCCTAGGGCCTCTCTCTGCCAGCCCTCTGGGTGCTCTGTGCATGCTGGGGGGGTGGAGGGAGAATGCACCCTGTCACCTAGTAACCTCACTGATGAAAGGGAAGGCCTGGGGGAGGGGAGGGATGCCATCATGTCAGCTCATCTTGCTCTTTTATAGCTGGAGATGCAGAGCAATGTTGTTGGGCACAGCATGAAAAGAGGCAGCCAGCAGAGAAGGAATGCAGCACAGGGAGTGGTAACCAGTTGCTGCCCAGGCCTCAAGGATGCTGCAGAGTGTGTGTACAGAGGTGGCATGAGGAGCTAAGAGATAGGCACAGCCCCAAGCATTGGTGGAGCCAAGCCCCGTGCTCTGAATATTAGTGAAACACAGACACAGGAGGCCCATACTACTTGTCGCCTATGCCAACAGGAAATGCTTGCTAGCATCTGGGATATCTGCATTCCATTTGTGACTGAACATCTAAGTATGCTTCATACATACAAACTTATTTTATTTTAGCTGCTTTAGGTGCATTGCACAAATACACTGTAAAAGTGATCATTTGCATGACACTTAAATACTAGTGTAGGCAAAAATTCTATAAGGCAAAGTTTCTGATCTTTCCCCCACTTTTCATATGCTGAGTATAAAGGCATTTGACGAGCCTATTAAACAGACAAAAACCCACATGCTAGTTTTAAATAGAAACTTTCCCAGTTTTACTTTAAATCTTCAAATGCAAGTCATTTTAAAAGCTGAAGCTGTCTAAATAATACCTTATATAAAGTAACATTAAAAGCAAATTGATTTCATGTACAGTTTGAATCAGATAGGGCATCATACAGTGTGTGAGGCAAGAGATATTTTCTTTTCTTTTCATTTTATCATATCTTACAGTGATTTTTAACAACTATCCTTTGGGATAATATGTAGCACAGTATTTAAATAGAGTTAACAGCATGCCTTGTTGTCAAAAAGAAAGAAATGAAAGCCTCTTCTCTAGAAGAGATAGAGTTATGCATGTAAACAACTATTAATAAGTATGTAGGTATTGCATGCATGAGATATGGACTTAGGTACACATAAACTTTAGCCAAAAAGGTAATTATATTCATCAGAAGGTTCCATTACAGACTAGCATATATTATGTGATGGGTTATACATTTGAAACGGTTTATTAATGTTTTCAGTGATTCATCTGGGTAAATATATATTTATGGTCATCTTCAAAATGGTATTTTAGACTGAGCAGATACTATTGTCTTCTGTGGATTTAACCATGTGAATCTTTCTTAGTTCAAGGATCTCTGAACAGATGAGAGGAACTTTAAGGCTAGAAATTACCTAAAAATTATACTGTAATTTTCTTAGCAATCTGCTTTCCATAAGAAATTGCTTGCTCACAAAACTGATTCCGATCATCCATCTATCATTGGCTTCCATTTTCCACTGGAATGGGCTAATTTATCACTGTCATGCTGATGACACTTGGCTCTATCTTTATCTCCTGATTCTTCTGTGGCTGTTATCATAGCTGGAGGACATTCAAAATCTCAAATTGCCTACAAACTAAATCTTTCTCAGATTGGGTTCATTATTAATTAGTATTCTTCTTTCAAATGATGTTGCTGCCGTGGTGACATAAGAGGTTAACCTTGCAAGTGTTAGTACAGGTTCACTCTCTCTAGTCCAGCATTCTCTGGTCCAGCAACATCAAAGGTCCAGAATGATTTTAGTTAGCCAGCTGTCCACTTATCGTGGATGTTGCCTATGGTCCCATAAAGTTTGTGTACAGCCACCAGTCCTGGCTCCAGTGTTCTGATCTATTATTTAGTTCTCATTTACCCCTAAATATCATCTAAGACCCAACTAAGCAGTGGAAGTATTGTCAACGCTGCTAGACAATATTGAATTCCCGTGGTTTGGTAAATTCTCTGGTTTGACACTGATTGGGTCCTGAGGATACTGGACTAAAGGGGGTTCAACCTGTACATACTTGGGAACAATGACTGATTGAGATTTGTCTTCCACCACCTACTCTAGTGTGCACTGAAAGACATAAAGGGATCCCATTAACATTACTAAGCTTTGGTTCTTTGGGGGAGAATTGGACTGTCATTTTCTGTGATTGGACAGCACCTAGCCAATGAAGTAGTGATAAATCTTATAGTGCTGGAGCTCTGAGGAAGTGTCAGAAAGCCAACACACATTTATTTATGGGCATACTGCAGCCATTCTCCTCAGCTAAGATAGCTTTGCTGATCAATCAGGCCATTTTAGACCCAGCAAAATCAGTGTGGCAGACTCCAGGCATAGCAACAGCCACTTGCAAAAGAGCAAATCACAAGGACTATGTCCCCCCAAGGGCTCAGTATCTCTCTTCACCCATCCCACCCCAATTAACTTGTGGTGAAGACAGCTCAAAGTATGCACACATGAGAAAATCACCCCATGACACCATCGAGATGTTGAGACACTTTCAACTCTTGGGCCTAAAAGTATACACACAAAAATCAACAATACAACCCACACAGCATCTGGAATTCAAAGGTGCTCACGTTGATTCCATGATAGCCACAGCCTCCCTTCTACACCAAAGTTTCCAAACCATCACCAGCCTCATATTCTCCTTATGGATGGCTCCTCAGATCATGGCACAAAAATGCCTGGAACTGCTAGGTCATATGGCAGCAAGCACCATTGTTGTCAAACACACATGAAACTTCTGCAGGGTTGGCTTGCTATGGTGTACAAGCCACAGAAACATGTATTGACATTATCACTCATGATTTCCCCAAACTGAAGGACTCCCTTATATGGTGGCCACATCCATGAAACCTCTGTTCTGGAATCTCCTTCAATCAAGATCCACCTGCACGTATTAACAATATCGATGCCTCCCTCATGTTGCGGGGAACACATATGCAACATCATATAGCAAAGGGTCTTTGGTCCATGACTGAGCAGAATCTTCACATAAAAATACTGGAACTATGAACAGTCCAATACACTTGCCTCCATTTCCTTCCATGTATTGTGGGCACTATGGATTGGGCGCTCACAATGTTCCATTGGCCTTCAACTGTGGAGTTGGTGTATTCAGCACAATATTCATTTCTCAGTCACTTACCTAGCTCCGTTAACACCACAGCAGAGAAACTCAGCAGACAGTATCCCACAGACCATGAATGGGAAGTGAACGATGCCATCTTGCATGACATATTTGACCAATGCGGTTACCCAACCAGATACATCTTTCCATGACCAGGAACATGAAATGTAAAACCTTTTGCTACAGAGAGGGTCTCACCAAACATTTGATGGATGATGGTCTCCTCCTCAACTGGTGCCCATACTGGGCTTACTTGTTTCTACCCATTCTAATACTACACAAGGTAGTACACAAAATCCAAATTGAATGGGCCAGGGTTATTTTAACAGCTGCAGCATGTTCCAGATAAAACTGGTACCCTTCCCTCCTTCGGATGTCCATCTGCCCCCCCATCATACTACCCTCTGATCTACCCACCAGCTCACAAAACAACCAGGCCAAATCCTACATGCAAACATATGGATGCTTCAGCTCAAGGAACACTTTTTGTTTGGCTATCGGACTCTGAATTAGCGTGTTCAGCATAAGTCCAGAATGTCTTACTACACAGCAGGAAATGATCTACCTGTACGACCTACACACACAAAATGGAACAGGTTTAATGACTGGTGAATTGCAAAACAATTTCCACTTTCTCTCATCCTAGACTACCTCCTAGATTTAAACAAGCTGGCCTTTCCCTTAGCTCCATGAGGTACATCTAGTCACTATCACTGCATTCTATGTCAAAATATGCAATAACTCCGTATTTACCCACTCTATTACCAATCACTTCTTAAAAGGTATCACCTATACTCTGATATCTCACCCAGTTCACCTTCATGAAACCTGAATCTAGTCCTCACAACTCTCTCTCAAACCATTTGAGCCACCAGCCACCTGCTAACAACTGCACCTATTCATGAAAGTCTCCTTCCTTGTGGCAATCATATTCACCAGACACAGTAGGGAGCTGAGAGCACTTATAGTGCACCCACGACACATAATATTTTTCAAGGACAATGCTACTCTGAGAACCCATTCTAAGTTTCTCTCTAAGGTTTTCAGTTCTTCTTTCACATTAATCCTTAATACATCTGCCAGTTTTCTTCTTGAAGCCACATAAGAGTGCACTAGAAGCCACCATGAACACCCTCAATGTCAGAAAAGCATTGCCACTCTATTTGGAAAGAACTAAGCCATTTTAGACCTTGCAGAAACTTCTTTGCCTCAATTGTTGAACACTGCAAGGACAACTTTATATCCACACAAGCACTCTCCATTTCGATAATGGGATGCATCAGGCTCTGAGATAAACTCCAGGGAGTGCAGCCACCACAGATAATATGCACACATTCTACCAGAATGGTGGGCACATCAATAGCCTTCCTATGCATTGTTCCCTTGATTGACATATGCAAGGCAGTGACATGGACATTTCAACACACTTTTTCCCAACCCTATGCCATCATCCAGGCTTCTCAGGTGGACACATCCCTGGGCAGACTGGTACTCTTAACAGGCATTCTGCCAACTCCCAAGTCCTTCCATCCTAAAGGATATTGTTACTACATTGCCTAGAGTGGAGCACCCACGAGGACAGCTCTCAAAGAAGTGAAGGTTACTCACCTGTACAGTAACTGAGTTTCTTTGAGATGAGTGTCCCAGTGAGTGCTCCACTATCTGCCCTCCTACTCTCTACTTCAGAGTTATGTTGCTCCATGGTAGAAAAGGACCTCAGGGTCCGGGTCTCACATGTGACTCTTTAAATGAAGGGAGATAGTGAGATGGACCCTTTGCACATGCAAGCTAGAGGGACACAGCTAAAGAAATCTCTGTGCAAAGGGCTGCACCCACGCCTAGAGTGGAGCATCCATGGAGATACTCATCTCAAAGAATATCAGTTACTGCACAGGTGAGTAACCTTCACTTGATGTCAGAAACCTCCAGCTTTCTTTTATTGGTAACCAAAAGCTAGATTACTACAGAGGCAGGAAAGGTTAAAATGCTACTTTATTCAGGACATTATGACGCTTCCACAGACGCAATGGAATAGTGTTTTGGGGAGAGAAGGGTGACTATGTATTGTTCTGTATTTGGATCATATTGTCTTATCTTTTCCTATGAAAACATAGATTTGCTTCCATATATGTAAACTGAAAGATATATGTTATGGTAATTATGCTAGTACTCTTATTCCTTTAGTAGTTTGCTTTTGACAGGAAAGAGATAATGAGGATTATAGCACAGAATTTGCTTTTGAAGTGGTTTCTTGAAAAAAAAAATTCAATAATATTGATCTTTTTTCAAGTCAGTTGCCAAGGCTTTGGAGGAGGTGTGTGGACTCATAAATCCATGTTATAAAGATGTATTGGGCTAAAAATACAAACTGGGCTGGCAATACAAACTTCTATGTTTGTGCAATTGATTACTATTTAGAACATAATTTATTTAGAACATAACACATAATGCAAAACTTGGAAATTTTACATCACTTTCAGAGTTATATGTATTAAAAAGATAAAAAAGTAATTAATACTTTTGGGGGGAGGGTTTTTTGTTATTTGCATAAACCCCACATTTGTTAGTTGCAATATATCTACCAAGTAGAGTGATTTGTACTTGTGTTTATAATATTTTATGTTAGTGATCTGTGATGGTATCTGCTTTAATTGCCTTAAATTACTGATTGAAAGAATTTCTTAATTTTCTTAATGATATTTAAAACTCATTTGTGTAATTACTTGCACCTTGGATCGTTACCTGAATCAGTAATTGTCCCTCTGGAAATACAAAATTAAATGAGATCAGATTCATTCAGCAGAAGCCATTCCTGTCAATCTAAATGTATAACATTTATTAATTTTGTAGTATAGATAAGTATATGCCCAAAAGACTGAAATATAAGTAATGCTCCCATCCAACATTTGTAGTAAAATGGTCCATATTCAAATTACTAGTTTATATCTAAATGTGTCCATGAGTTTACACTTATCCTGTGTTCTTTATCTCCTTGCCAGCTAATAGAAAGTGAAGGGAATGAACACATTCAAACCAAGCATGGCTTGGATCCATTATTAGAGGCAAGGATTTATAATACCTATTCCTTTACATTTTACAGAAGTAGCTGCAACTTAAACTTTGGATTGGGGTTGAAGTTCTAAGCTCTAAGTTCTAAGATCCCCTTCCTACTATGCTGGCTTTTGTGAATGTCATTTTTAGGCACCTCTATCTACCAATGCATTAAAAAGGGATATAGGCAACTAACTCAGACCTTATAGATCCCAGTGTTGTTCCAGTGATATTCTAAAAGTCTATTTCTGTGTCCAAACATTAGTTCCACTGCTCAGATGTGTTCAAGCACATTTTTTTTGTTTTCACATCCAACTCATTTAAGACCTAATCCTGCACCCATTAAAGTGAATAGCACAGAAATAAGTTTATACTCAAGAACAGAAGAACATGAAAATGGCCATACTAGGTCAGACCAAATGGCCATCTAGCCCAGTATCCTGTCTACTGACAGTGGCCAATGCCAGATGCCCCAGAAGGAGTGAACACAGAAGGTAATCATCACATAATCCCTCTCCTGTCATCCATTGCCAGACAAACAGAGACTAATGACACCATTTCTGCTCATCCTGATTAATAGTCATTGATGGACCTAACCTCCATGAATTGATCTAGCTCTTTTCTGCACCCTTTTAAAGTCCTAGTCTTCACAATATCCTCTGTCAAGGAATTCCACAGGTTGACTGTGTGCTGTGTGAAGAAAAACTTCCTTATGTTTGTTTTAAACCTGCTGCCTATTAATTTCATTTGGGGATCCATAGTTCTTATATTATGGGAACAAATAAATAACATTTCCTTATTCACTTTTTCCACACCAGTCATGATTTTATAGACCTCTGTCATATCCCCTCTTAGTCTCCTCTTTTCTAAGCTGAAAAGTCCAAGTCTTTTTAATCTCTCTTCATGTGGGGGACCCGTTCCAAACCCCTAATAATTTTTGTTGCCCTTTTCTGAAACTTTTCCAATGTCAATATATCTATTTTGAGATGAGATGACCACATCTGTATGCGGTATTCAAGATGTGGGTGTAATATCATTTTATATAGAGGTAATGAGATATTCACTGTCTTATTTTCTATCCCCTTTTAAATGATTCCTAACATTCTATTTTCTTTTATTGACGGCCACTGCACACTGAGTGGATGTTTTCAGATAACTATTCACAATGACTCCAAGATCTCTCTCTTGAGTAGTTGCAGCTAAATTAGTCCCATCATATTGTATGTATAGTTGGGACTATTTTTTCCAATGTGAATTACTTTACATTTATCAACATTACATTTAATTTTCCATTTTGTTACCCAATCACTTAGTGTGGTGAGATCTTTTTGAAGCTCTTCACAGTCTTCTTTGGTCTTAACTATCTTGAGCAGTTTAATTTAGTTTCATCTGCAAATTTTGCCACCTCACTGTTTACCCCTTTCTCTAGATCATTTATAAATAGGTTGAATAGGATTGGTCTCAGGACAGATCCTTGGGGGCAGTGCCATAACTAACTAATTTTGCGCCTGAGGCAAGAATATAAAATTGCTCCTCCTCATGGAAATGGTGCCCCTAAGGAAAAGTTGACATTGGCTGTCCTTGGCGCAGGCAGGGGTGCTGACGTGGCATGAGGCACAAGCGAAGATAGCTTAGTAGTTGTCTGAAAATCATTAATTTTCTATATTATTTTTCTGTGCCCTCTTAGCTATTTGCCCGAGACAAGTGCCTCACTTGGCTCACCCTTGTTATGGCCTTACTTGGGGGACCCCACTAGTTACCTCTCTCCACTCTGAACACTTACAATTTATTCCTACCCTTTGTGTCCTGTCTTTTAACCAGTTATCAGTCCATGAAAGGAACTTCCTTCTTATCCCATGACAACTTACTTTACTTTATGCTCTTTTAAAGGATTTATCTCAAGAGTTCCTGCAAATACATGTGAACAGTCCCACTGACTTCAATGGGATGAAATCCTACTGAAAAGTCTTTCCATTGACTTCAATAGGCAAGAGATCAGACCCCAAGGATATAAAAATCTTCACATGGTGCAACTATTGCATCATTGAGGTCTAAACATAAAAATGCATACAGACTGCAAAGTCAGTAAAAGTGCAGGACTTATAAAGTAGGTTTACTGCATTTTTAAAGTGCATGTCAAGAAACTAGTTTCATATAGACATTTTAAATCGTTTCAATGCATGCTACATAGTTCTCAAATCCAAATCTTTAATTAGTTTTAATTCTACAAGTTTTACAGACACGCTTTTACATTTTACATTATGCTATTAGGGTATGTCTAGACTGCATCCCTCTGTCGGCAGAGGGATGCAGATTAGGCAGGTTGACATTGCAAATGAGGCAGGGATTTAAATATCCCGCACCTAATTTGCATAAAAATGGCTGCCGCCTTTTTGCTGCCTCTTCACTTTATCGGCAAAAAGCGGCAGTCTAGAGGGGGATCTGTCGAGAAAGAAAGCCTTTTTCGACAGATCCCTTATGCCTCCTGCAAGGAGGTTTACAGGATCTGTCGAAAAAGGCTTTCTTTCTCGACAGATCCCCCTCTAGACTGCCGCTTTTAGCCGACAAAGTGCTGAGGAGGCAAAACGCGGTGGCCATTTTTATGCAAATTAGGTGCGGGATATTTAAATCCCTGCCTCATTTGCAATGTTGACCTGCCTAATCTGCATCCCTCTGCCAACAGAGGGATGCAGTCTAGATATACCCTTCTTGTGCTCTAATGCAGGGGAATATCATTTTATATCATATTATAATTTAAAATTAATAATCCTTTTTTTAATCAAGGGCAATATTTCACAGCTTTTAAAATGATTAAAGATTCAAATGATGCACAGGTCCTGGTGTTTCTGTGTGCTGTTATGTAGAAATTGTGATGTCCCACTCCTCTTATACATTTAAAGCAAAAAGAATAAATCAAATATAATGAAAATGTATTTCAACTAGCAGCACAAAGTATCAACTATGAGTTGATCAAGACTGTATGTTTACCTTCACTTTGTGGATGAACATTGCTATGAAGCAATTTTCTAATTCATAAGTCAAAATTAATAAGGCAAAGGAAAAAGAATACATCAAGACAAAAATGACCTTCTGTTTCCACACACTAAACTGCTCAACCTCAAGTTTTCATCTGAGTATGGGGTTAATTGTTCAATTAAATCTGAACTACTTGAGTAGAAATAACTTCATTTTTTCAAGGGTAATTCTGCTTCTAATTACCAGTGTAGATTAGGAGAGCTAATACTCAGCTTGAATCATTTAGTGAATGCTATACTTTCCCTTTGCATTTAAGCTACACATATTCTTCTGCTGGTTTTATTTCTTTGTTGCATATTTCAGTAACATGTAGTGTTTGTTCATATTTTTCCAATGACCTGTTATTGCATTTCAGCAGATTGAGCTTTTTTACTTCCTCACATTATGTTGCATGCTTTGACAGATTGTCATCTGTTGTGGTGTTATCATGAAGAAATAACGGGGTTTTCCCCCCTAATTTTGTACATAAACGTTAAGATACCATAGATTCATGGTTTATTTTCAGATCGCAAAATATCTGTGGAAGAGTTTTAAGAGAGTTGGCTGGGACTTGGACTGTTAGTATTGATTTTCAATACATTTTAGAGCGCTTTGGAAGTTACAGTACACTAGAAAAAAACTAATGTACAACTATTAAAAAGGTTACATTTGATGATTTGGGCAATTATAGACTGGTTAATCTGTAATAATCTCTATGCAAGATAATGAGGCAGCTGATACTAGACTTGATTGATAAATAATTAAAGGAGAATAATATACTTACTGTCAATCATCATGGGTTTATATAAAATAATTCCTGTGAAACTAACTCATTATTTTTTTGATGGTATCACAAGTTTGATAAATATAATAGTGTTGATATAAAAATTAAGACTTTGCAAAGTGCTGCACAACATTATGATTGAAAAACTAAAATAGAAAATTATCAGGGAACACAATAAAGGGATAAAAAACTAGCTACGTGCTATATCTCAAAATATAACTGTGAAAGGGGAATCATTATCAAGTAGGCTCCTGAAAAGATCAATGCTTGACCTTATGCTACTTCAAATTTTTCATCAATGTCCTCAAAGAGAACATAAATATCATTAATTAAGTTTGCAAATGACTGGGGAGCAGTAAATAAAGAAGAGGACAGGTCACTAATGAAAAGCAATCTGGATCACTTGGTAAACTGAACACAAATACTGCCCTGACATTCTATAGAGGAATTTCAGACAATGTCTTGGAGAAACTGAGCACAGCAGGCCAGCAGTAGGCGGCTGAGCAGAGCAGGATCCAGGTAGTTCCAGCTCCTGCTTCCACACTGACTGTGGAAGGGAGCGAGGTAACCCGTGTTGCCACCCCATGCCAGGCGATCAATAGGACTGTTAAGGCAGCCACTTGGGGCCCTCCAAAATGCAGTATGTGGATTGGACAGCTCTGCACATGAGCTTTTCAAATATTTTGAAAAATATAAGATGACTGTTGTGGGGTTTGGATTTTTAAAAGATTAAAAAAAGTTCACTGAAAAGACAGAAAATGTTCGCCTCAGAATAACTCAAAAGAGTCGTCTTTAATGTTATGCAACAGATCAGGTAATTCTGCCATTACAACACATTTCTGCTCTTCACCTAATAGCCAGTTGCTCAAACAAAAACCCTTAGCACTCCCTTTTCTCTGAATTATCATCTTTGATAAATCTGTTGTACTCAGAAGGGTGGTAACTAAGTGATCAAAGGAACCACAGTACTCAAAGCTACTTGTAGGAACACCCATATATTCTTTAGTTTGTTGTATTTTGGTGACATGCATGTCCTGATCTTTTACTTTTCTCTTTTATGAAATAGAAAATCTTTGATCTCAAGGTAAAAGTTCTCTTCTTTGAGATATACCTGTTCAAACTGAGCACTTACTAGTTATATTGTCAGCTCTCTCTTTTGGTCAAATCTCTAGAAAAGGGACATTCATTACAATGCAGGAAACAGAAATTCTTTAGTTCCAGTAGTGATTATACTAGTATTTTTCTTCTGCAGTGATAGTACACATTGGCCAATTTGGTTGCAGTTCAGTATTTTCATTTATTAGTGAAAGCACCATTTTTAAGTCACATCAAATTAAGCCAATTAAAATAAAAGCTATAGTTTTTTTTTTTTCAAAAGTGATTAGAAATGTTGGGTGCCTCAGTTTTTGTGAGTCCAACTTTAGATACCTAAATGCTTAGCACTTTTCCTTCTAAGTCTTTACAGATACAAAAGTAATATCAGTAATTGTCATTTCACTTGGCTAAAATATTGTTTGATTAAACCTCGCAGAAGCTCAGAAATGTAACAGTCACTCTTTATTCAGGATAAATGTAAGAAAAATTGTAAGCCCCTTTATAGAACTACATAGCCAAGGCAATAAGACCTTACAATGAAAATACAAATACAGGTCACTGCCAAAACAAAAAGCACATGCAAATCCCATCAGAAATAGAGCTATGTGGACAATGGGGGATTCATTGGGTACTGCTTAATGTGGGCATGTGTAATATGTGAAAGAAGCAATGCAGAAACAAGAGAAGCTGACAATAAGGCAGCAAGAAAGCTTTTTGTCACAATTGGGCTTCCAGTGCTTTCAATACATCTCCTTGGCCAAATGCTGACTAGAAAGAAGGCTGGAACTATGAGCAAAGAAACTGTCACTGATTCATAATGTGTTTTAAAAAAAGAACTTTATACATCAACAGAATGGCATCGAAGAAATACCTGAATATCATCATCCTTTTTATGAACAACCCACAGGATCCCTAATGCTGGCTATTCATGTCAAAAAACGACTAAAACCAGTAAGACCAAAAGACAGATAAAACTACAGGTTGGACCGTCCTGGTCCTGCGCCCTACACACCTGATCGTTCCTGATCAAGGGGGTTTGCCAAACCAGAGGAGGTCTATTCCAGCCCCTCTGCTGCCAGCTTCTGTGTTCTCCTGATGTTCTGCCAGCTTCCTGGCTAAGCTTCCCTCCTGACAGTCAGGCACTGATGCTGCCCCTGGTCACTGGCCCGCTCTACTACTGGGCTCCCTGTCCCTGGGCTGCTGGCCCTTTTACCTTCCAATCCATTCCAGCCAGTTGGAATGGGAAAGGAATCCTGGATGTGGTTATGTAAATATACTTCAATTAGGTTGCTCAGGCCTGTTAGATGTTCAACTGTTAGAAGGTGCTTTGCCCATTGTAACCAGTTTGGTTGTTGTGGGGGTCACAAACTGTGTTAAAACTAAATGCAGGAATTGTAAGATATGACCATCAATGCTTGCAGTTATTGTGGGAATGCACAATGCAGAAAGTCAGACTGTGTTTAAATCAATTAAGAGAAGAGACCCTGTCAGTGTAAATACACTTGGATGAATAGAGACTGGTCTTTCAGAGACCTATAGATTGAAGTGTGGAGAGAGGTGAGTCAGCAGGCTGCCTGCCTTCCAGGCATGAGCTGTAAGACTGGCTCAATCTGTTTCTCCCCCCCCCGCCCCGTTAAAGTTAAAGAAAGGCACCATAAGGACTCCATAAGGAGTCCCTTTTGTATGTACATTTACTCCAGTGAATGCTGGAATCTCTTGTGGCTGAACTGTGCTTTGGACCAAGACCTGAAATCACTGGGAGCTGAGATCACTGAGCTTACATCACTAGGTCTGAGCCAGAGCCAAATCCACCACAAGGCAGCAGAAGATGCAATGAGCAGCCAGCAGGGGGGTGATGGAGAAGCATTAGGACTGGCCAGCAGAGCGGCGGCAGTATGGGGCAATGAATGGCCAGCAGGGCGGCGCCAGAGAGCAGCGAGCAGGTAGATGTCAAGTGGCCGGCAGAGTGGGTGAGATGATTCTTACCATCCCCCTGAACTCAGGATCGGAGGTGAACTCTGCAGATTGCCTTTGAACTCTAGTCTGCCCTGACCAAGGGCTGTGACTGAGTAGGGTGCAGAAAAGTGTTGGGAATGTGAATGGGACACTTACATTCCTGGACTTGAGAGCTTGAGAGAAAAAGGACATTGCCCAACCTACTTGAGCTGGGATGTTTACTGTGGGTTTGGTTGAACTGTGTTTGTGGTGTTTTCCTATGAACTCTGTTCGTGGTGTTTTCCAAAATTAATGCCACATTGCTTCTTTCCCCTTTTATTAAAAGTTTTTCTTCTACACTCAGACTCTGTGATCGAGAGTGGGAAAGCATTGCCTCCCAGAGGTGCTCAAGGGTGTTTTGTGAATTTTCCAGGTTACTGGGTGGGGGCTGTAGTAGTTTAGGATAGTGATACAATAAATTCAGGATTCACTGGTGTGGCATCCTGACAGATCTCCTGCTACATCAGTGATGATAAACATTCAGCTGCATACATTTTCATATGCTCCCTCAGGATATTGTGCCCATTCTGTGCAGGTAGCTAACATAACAGGTTCACAAGGGCCCCCAAAATCCACAGACTCTGATATGAAGGCACTTGACTCAGGTTTATTGTCGAACAAAGTACATTAATAGTTGTCGGTAGCCAGATGGCCTCCGAGCCCCTACATATTTGTACCCAGGACAATGGACACGGCTCAATCAATAGTATGAATTGCATTATCACCCCCAACCTGGCCAAATAATTAAGTCAAAGTACCCCAATATTTATAGACAGAAATGAACAATCTAGGATACACACTGCACGTATCATCTTACACATTAATGATACGTTTGGTACCTCCCCTTGTACTTTCCTGCAAAGCATTCATTACCCATTGTTATGTTTACACTCTTGTTGTTTCTAACAATTTTATCATGTACTCAGCTAGTTGTTCTTGTACTGTCCTGGTGGCATGTATTTACTTACTTCATGTGATTTTATCAGTGCTAGTAGTTTTAGTACCAAGAGACATTAACTTGCAGGCAAACATTTGCTTTTGACCCGGCCTGTCTATTACTCATAGTATAATTCTTACTTACATTGGTTCAAGCACCAGGCCCATGCTTCAGACTCTTTCTTTCTCCTACAGAGGCTCAAGACAGTTCTGTGTTGGGTGCATGGAGAGGAATTCCTAGATATTGAACCCGGCCCTGGCTGCTGCTGCTGCTGCTACCTGGCAGAAGGGTTACAGGTATAATATTAGCTACTCCAAGCTATACAATCATCTTTATGTGAATAGAAAATCATGAAAAGATATTTTCACACCCGAGTTTTACAAAATAGACAAAGTTCACATAAAAACGTCAGAGGAAAAGCTAAGTTATAGGAAATAACTGTATTTTTTCTGGATTTATCCCAAATTAAAAACTTGTGGCCTGATATTTAAAAGTGTATCTTACTAATTAATACAGAGACAGGTACTTATTCAGAATTAGTTATCACATCCCAAAACTGGAATTTACCGCATTGAGAAAACAATACTAATTAGAGTGGACTGATCAGAATAATCATTTTAAAAATGGAATGAGAAATTGTGTCCATTTATCTGTTTTATTGGCAACATTAATTAATAAATATTTCTTTTTCTTATGTTATCCTGACTCACATCATTTAGTTTGGACCAGGAAATAAAAGACGGGTTTCTCACAAATCCTCTACTTTTATTATAGTTTATGGAAATTCCTTTGAAGGATTCCTTTCTTTATATTTCTCAGGAGGAGTGTCATTACTTCTGAAGTGTTTGTGTTTTATGAAAGGAAATCAGGAAGTTGTGAGACTCTGACTGTTATTACAACCAAAAGCAAAGAAAAGTGACACTCTCCCAATCTTTTGCCCATCAAGAGCAATTACTCTGTCAACATCTTGAAACATAGAGTCAGGCTCATGACTGATTTTTTTTTACTGTGACATTTACAGTAAAAACATGGCAGTGGGCAATCTACAAAATTTTGATTTTTGAACAGGAAATTGTTAATTGCTAACAGAATTTCCTTTAGCTCTAGTCAAAGGGATGCAGCACTTCTGGAGAAGAATGCAAGTTCTGCCTCCATCTCTTCCTTGGAGATCAAAATGGTGATCAGTGTCACACCATTTGGATTGACTCACAACTGTGAGTGCCTATTGAATCATTGAACACTAGAACTGGAAGGAACCTTGAGAGGTCATTGAGTCCAGTCTCTTACTCTCACAGCAGGACCCAGTACCATCTAGACCATCCCTGATAGATGCCTATCCAACCTGCTCTTAAATAGCTCCAGAGATGGAGATTCCACACCTCCCTAGGCAACTCATTCCAGTGTTTTACCACCTTGACAGTTAGGAAGTTTTTCCTAATGTTCATCCTAAACCTCCCTTGCTGCAGTTTAAGCCCATTGCTTCTTGTCCTCTCCTCAAAGGCCAAGGAGAACAAGTTTTCTCCCTCCTCCTTGTGATACCCTTGTAGATACTTGGAAACTGCTATCATGTCCCCTCTCAGTCTTCTCCTTTCTAAACTAAACAAGCCCAATTCTTTCAGTCTTCCTTGATAGGTCATGTTCTCTAGACCTTCTCCAGTTTCTCCACATCTTTCTTGAAATGTGGTGCTCAGACCTGGACACAATACTCCAACTGAGGCCTCATCAGCGCAGAGTAGAGTGGAAAAATGACTTCTTGTGTCTTGCTCACAACACTGCTGTTAATGCATCTCAGAATCATGTTTGCTTTTTTTGCAACAGAGTCACACCGTTGGCTCATAGTTAACTTGTGGTACACTATGACCCCCACATCCCTTTCTGCAGTACTCCTTCCTAGACAGTCGCTTCCCATTCTGTATGTGTGAAACTGATTGTTCCTTTCTAAGTGGAGCACTTTGCATTTGTCCTGATTAACTTCTTCCTATTTACCTCAGACCATTTCTCCAGCTTGTCCAGATAATTTTCAGAGCATACTATTAAAAAACAAGACAAATACCCCAAACTGCTGATGTGTTTCATAATTAGATTTCACCAAGCCAGTAACAAATGTAAATTCCTGCTACCACGGAGTCAAAGAGGCCTACCATGACGTCAAAGAGTCCCCATACACCAGTCTATCTTGCTACACAGATAAACTGAACTTTGTAATAAAAGATAATTGAGACCAAAAATCCACACCACTTCATGTTTCTTTCAGTCCAAAGAGACCTGTCACTTTCCCCAGGTCAACTGATACTCCAGATCTTATGCTAAAGACAATTCTGCTAACCAATTCTATAGTAAACTAAAGATCTATTCACTAAGAAAGGCAAATTAGTTACTGAGACTGAAGCAGATAAAATATATGTACAAATAAATTACAGTTTGTAACTCCAAATGGTAGGGAACTGCCAGTTTTCCCATAATCTTTCAGGATACCCAGATTGTTTTTAAGGGATCTCTACTTTGCATCTGGTACACTTTGCAGTAAGTGTCCTAACAATCCAGAGAAAAGGGATCTTTCTTTGAATCCATTCTCATCTTCTGGCAGAAAGTATCCTGAGTGTGTCTTGGCCTATGTGGGCTTTTCCTTTTGACAATGAATGAGGAATGCACGGTGAATCTGACTTCTGCTCATCACACACAATAGTCATTTGCTTTGGAATTAGCATTTTTTTCTAATAAAGTCCTTCATTCACATTCCACAAGGGTTCTGAAATGACTGATGACCTGTTTAAATACAGTATTATTTACAATGGAAATGTCTGCTACTGAATAACAGAATTCAGATACAAGAAAACAATGCACATAACACTCCATTAGTTTTATGAAGTTTAAACACTTAATACTGTACATTTATAATTTAACAATCAATTTGACCTATCTACACAAATATGACCACATAGCACTCCTCTTTTATCATCCAGCTCCTTAATTTTCCCTAACATTATTAGTTTATCCCCTCCTACAGATAGGAGAAAAAGTTACTGTCTACTGAACTTCCTGGATGGAATGATGAGAAACAGTTGGCGACCCTCTACTGAAAAGATAGAAGAATTGTCACTGTGGCTTTGTCAGGGATAAATAAGAGTAGACATTCTTACTCTCCATCTTTCCTTCCTTTGGTGCTCTCTAGGATGTCAGATAAAATGGTCCTGATGTAAGCTTGTCTTTAGGCATTTTAATTTCAGCCAGTCAAATAAAGTGGGGACTGTCTGTCACTGTTTGTGACTACTCTTCACTAATCAGTATAAATCCTATAGAAGCTGCTTAATCAAGATGTCTTGTTAGTTACAATTACAGCTCATTTAAACAAAATTTAACATTAGTTAACATTATAACCAGATGTCTCCAACTCATTCTGTTCAACGTAAGCATTTGTGACTTTAAAGCATCATATTAACACCCTAACTGTAATAGACAAGGTAATTTCTTGGTTGTCCTTGTGTGAGACAGACAGAACACTACCCATGATACTTTAACTGCCATATTAACTCATTTAATTGCAACTGGCAGGACAATTAGATAGAAAAATCATCCCAGCAAAGCGGTTGCACAATTATTATTGTCCCGCTACAGCAAAGGAAATCTTATTCAATGTAATAGGTAAGACCTGATTCTTTTAAGTTTTGCAGCTAATATAGCTTTCCTAATAATCCATGCCCCACTTCTACAGCCTTGATTGCAGACCCATATTCCTAAAGTTTAATATCCATTCTGAACTGTGAAATCAACATTTTCACAGTACTCTCTTCACAAAAATATATGTGTTTCTGTGTGTGAGTGAGAAGCAAAAATCCCAATTGCCACTGAGGCTTAAAGCTGAACTGACATCAGCATGTATACTAATTACATGGTAACACTAATCAGAGCTAAATAATGAAACTAGAAAAAGAAGATATAGCTAGGAAAAAGCCAGAATATTTTAAGCTTGATTTAAGTTCAGATCCAGTAAAAAAAATTAAGACTTTAATTACATATCTGGTGCTCAGCCTGAGTAACTTGGTTGGCAATTGGAAGAAATAAAGAAAATCTACCCCTAAAGCAGAACAAGCTGCTACAGACTACCTCCCAAAGGGTTACTGTAATGTACTCATAGGGCTGAAGTAGCCCCCAAAGTTTTGATGTGTCTATATAACCTATCACCCACTCCACCTGTCTCCTGTCCTGGATCTTCCCTATCCTCTGCTACAGCAAAACAAATCTTCGGCATATTCCTCCTAAATATTCCTTGTTCACAAGAATGGCACCCGGACAGCACTCCCCAAAGGCAGGGATATAATTTACCCATCGAGGCCACATTCTGGAGTCCTTGTTCAGGTGAATTCCTATTGTCTCGTAAAGTCCTCAGAATTTGACAAAGCGTGCAAAACAAATGAAGTTTGGTTCTTTTCTGCAAATGTTTACCTATCCTGATTAAAAATTGATCCTACAGTATATGGTATGGCTTAGACTTTATGGATCTCGCTCACCATAGACAATATTTTAACTTCTCTATCAAAAAATTGTTGAAGGTAGCGTTTTAATATAAATTCACTTCTTGACTGACAACTTGACAAGGAATATCAGTATTGTGAAAATTTAAGAAAACTGTCATATAGGCTATCTGAATCTAGACAAACAATAGTGATATTATAAAGAAGGTCACTTACTGTGATTTTTGGAATTAAAACTTATCCAACAGTGTACCCATTCCACCAAGTATGGTGAAAGTAATTTACTGCTGTTTTTCAGTCTTGGAAAAGAAAAAGTTCATGCTGTCATTGATTGACCTTTAAAAAGAAAAATGTTGCTGGCTTATGGGTAATAAGAAAGCAATGATTTTTTCCCCTCTCTCCTCACTAGTAGACTTTCGCCATTAGGGTTCACCGCTTAGTTTCACAACACTTTAAAAAAGTGTGCCAACATAAATCAACTATGAATCTGTCACACAAGCAAAAAGATAGGACTGTATAAACAGTTGATTAACAGTAATGCTGCATGATTTCCATTAATTTTCTGATAAGCATTAAATGGCTCTGTTCTAGACAAGTCTGTGGAAGATTACTGTAACAGCTAATGTCCACATTTAAAGATAATTTTTTAAAAAAGCAAAACTTTTCACTTTGCTCAGACACAGTAGTCACTAAATTCCTGATCTTTCATTTTTCTAGAAAGTATGAATATCTGTAAAATAAAGATTGATCATCAGGTTTATCTGATAAATGATCACGGCCAATAATTAATCTTTCAACTCTACTGCTGCATGATTGCCTGTTGAGATTTGACAGGTTTTTACTATTTAATCGTCTCATCTGGAAATAGTATCTCTTCTACTGCAGATCATACTATGGTACTGTTTCTTTATTTTAAAAGTCAACAAAACAACATACTGCAGTTCGGCCATAGCAGTCTCTCTTTCAGTTCTAGAGCAATATAAATCAACATGTCCTGAAGGCAAGAATTGTCTATTTTTTTACTGGAACTTAGTGTTAATCACTAGAATTCATTCTTCAGGCAGAAAATCTACTGCAGGGCAGGTGGACATGTTAGAGAGCTGGGACTGTGTACATGGCATTAAATCCGGAGCAGGTGCCTGATCACACTAAATCAACTAGAACAAAATTATATATAAAATATAATCTGCTCCCAGTGTTTCCATTGGTGGGAAGAGAATCTTTAATTTATGGCTCCATATATTATTGCATTGTACCAGACATATAGATAAGAACCTATAAAACAACAAATAGTACAACAGTCATGTTATAGAGAAGAAATTGGTAAATGCACTCTTTTGTGCACATACAATTTGTGTTCCATTTCAAAATATGTATGGGCACCACTTATGGGGCACAATTGCTAAACTGGCTTGTGCAAATATTGTGTCTGCAACCCAAACTGAAGACACATCTCTCTTCTCAGTGATATGCAAATGTTGTAAGTGTGTCCATAAACTGGTATACAGTTGAACAGCCACATTTTGCACATACACTTCATGGACTGTATTTGCTCAAGGAGCCCCTTTGCCTAAAATATAATAATCTTTATAGTATACCTTAGACAATTATAGAAGTGTCCAAGAGGCACTTTGACAAAGAGGTATAAAGAATTTCTTTTAAAAGCTACTATTACTCCTAATAATGAACTATATTGATAGTAAGATAGCCTGTTGTATTTACCATTGAGAGGTTTTCCAGTGGGGCAAGATCTCTCCCTACCATTTTAGATTGATTTCTTTTGTTTATAATAGAAGAACTGAAGATACTTGGAAAGTCACATTTCAAGGAAGGGAAACAGTCTTCCTTTAGTCTAATACTCTTACTTTATCTGTTTTAAGCAGGTTTGGGACAAAACCTGATTACACTGAAGTCTAAAGCAAATGTCCCTTGCTTTTTTATCATTGTCTTTTAAATCATTGTTAAAAGCACCGTATAAAAATGTTTCCCAATTAGTTTCATTAAATGCATTGTGTTTGTTTTGCTGACCCAGCCAACATAACCTAGGATGTAATATTGATGTGTATTCTATACTGCTGTGCATAATTACCAGTAATAAAGATTTTCTGGTTCAAATTCTGCCCTTATTTTCACCTGTGATACCACGTATAGTACTTAACACATCTACTGGTAGTTAATGAGAAAAAGTTATTTTTGAACTTTGACACTTCTATAGTTGTTTAAGGTATACTATTAAGATTCCAGCAATTCATGCAAATCAGTAAACTAACATGAAGAATTGCTTTGGGAAAACAAAGGAAATTAGTGAACACTTTTTTCTTTACTGGAAATTCAGTTCAAATGTGTTTATAAACATTTATATAAGTCACATAGTTATCACCTGGCTTGTCATCTGGAATATTATATATGGGAAGAAAATAGCCTAACATTATTTAATGATCAGGACAATAGATTTCAAAAAAATTATTTAACTAACATGAAAAGGGAACTGAATATACACACTGAAATAGTCTTGAAGCCAAAATGCTGCTGGATTTCTGGCTCTCTTGTCCATCTTTGAGCACTGGTTAATTAAAACTTGATTCTCCTATTAGGATTTTGTGAGTTTGGTTTTTATGTTTTTAACTGGTTTCTTTTATCCCTTGGGACATAAACTTAGTCACCGTTTCATGTTTATTGATTGAAGTGGTTACTGTTGGTTTCAGAATAATCACTTAGTACTTTTATTTAAGAAGGATCTATTAGTTGGATATATCTGGAATTCTATCTATGACCCAGTCTACACCATGATCCCTCCCTCGTCGATCTAACTTACACAACTTCAACTGTGGTTTCTTCCACATAGTACGTTCAGTGGGGGCTGCTCTCCTGTCAACTCTGGTTACTCTTCTTGTCCTTGTAGGGGACTGGAGTTTATGGGAGATTGCTGAGGTCTATTTAGTGCATCTAAGCAGACACAATAAATCATCTGCTGGTGGATTGATCACTGCAGCATCAATCTACAGTGTAGTGAAGAGAAGCCCTAAGCATTTAACATTGTTGCCAATCATTGACTATCTGAAACAGCTTCTGCTTGAAATTGATAGCAACAGCCATATCCCTCATGGATTTAAGGGAGACAGGGATGTCTCCCTTTTTTAAGTTAAAACTTTTCAGGGGCTAGGCTTTTTGTTTTTGGGTTGGTGGCAGTTTAGGAATACAAGGAGATGTTAGTACCTTGAATGCCATTCTTATAGTGGAAAGAATTATTAAAAAGGAAGGTTTTTCATTGCTTCCTAAATCTGGTTTCAGTTAGTGTGTTTTTTGTGAACTAAACAAAAAACAAATCAACCCCCCCCCCACCACCATTTTTTAGTTGCCAGACCAAGCCTTTCTCTTGGACAAGCACATGAACATGCAAGTGGTATCAAGCTAGCACAAATCTGCTTATATTTCCATACTATACACAAGAATCAACATTTAAGTCAAATCCCAAGTAATCATGTAATTTTTTGCTTGTTTGAGATCTGCACCTCAGAGCTAATGGTAGAATTTAGCTTTTCAAAATGGAGAACATAAAAGCAAGAAACCAGATTATTATACGTAGGTAATGACCTAAACAAATTTAACATGACTGACAGGAGACTGACTGTGGAGTTATTTTTATGAAAGGCATTGAGTTTGGAAATATTTTCACATTCTCATGAAAGTGCTTTTCAAGAAAGTGTAAGCTATGTATTTAGGAAGATGATTAGGCAGTTATAATTCAATGAGGCAGTCTGTTTGTTTGTTTGTTTAATGGACCCCTATGATCTATCCTCAGCTTCCCATAGATCCTGAGTTTATGCTTCCCCTTCCCCCCATCAGGCTTTCATAGTTAAATAAAATGTATAATTAAGAAGACTTCAGAGTTTTAAAATATTATCTTACTGAAAATTACAAAACTATATGAAGGAAGAGTGGTTTATTTTTAAACAAAGGCATTACTCATAAATTTTCTGCTATATTTCACTGGGTTCTCATGGACATATTGGAAAATTAGTCTTGCAAGTCCTCATAAATGATCCTACTGATTTGCTCATATGAAGACAATTTGCATGAGGGTTAGCAGAACCAGGCCTTTCTCTGTACTAATTAACCAGTTGGGATTCAAAAGAGTATAGCAGAGGGCAGAAGCTGACTTTAAATCTCTCAGAATTCCTGTGAAAAATGTTTATTATTTAAACAAGAAACCCAACAATAACCATCACCAAACAAAACAAAGCAAATTACTTAATTGAAAAAAGAATGTTGCATAACCAAATTAGGGAAATACAATTCAGATGGAGCTCCTATATATTTGGGGTATAAGTGATTGGAAAACTATTCCTGGAGAATATTTATCAGTGGTTATCAGTCAAGTTGGAATGGCATATTGCAGAGAACCTCCGGCCCATGGGCCTGACGCAGTTCACCATGGATTGCCCCTGGCAGGCTGCCAGCTGCTTTTTTTTTACCTGAGAGTCCACAGGCATGGCATCTTGCAGCTCCTATTGACTACAGTTCACAACTCCTGGCCAACGGAGCTGCAGGAAGAAATGGCCCAGACTATGCAGCTTCCTGCAGCTCCCATTGGATAGGAATGGTGAACCATTGTCAACAGGAGCTGTGAGCAGCCATGCCTGTGGATGCTCAGGTAAACAAAGCATCTGGTAGATGACCAGTGACAAACTCTGGTGAACCACCTCCAGTCCAGATGCTGGAGGTTCCACACCCATGGCACATAGAGGATATATTCTGAGTCCAGTTCTGTTTAATAACTCCATCCCTCATTTAGAGAAAGGAATAGAGAATAGACTCAAAATTTTTCAGATGATACCATGTTGGGAGTGGATGCAAGTGCTTTGGAGTTATGATTAAAATTCAAAATGATCTGGAGAAACAGTAGAAATAGTTTGAAATGAACAGGATAAAATTCAATCAGAACAAATGCAAAGGAATCCACTTTGAAGGAATAGTCAGTTACATGCATACATAATGGAAAATGACTGCCTAGGAAGGAGTATTACACAAAAGGAGCTTGGATAATAGTGGATCACAAGCTAAATAACATTGTGACACTTTTGAAAAAAGAAGCAAACATTAGTCTGGGATGCATTAGCAGAAGTGATGTAAACAAGTCACAAGAAGTAATTCTTTTGCTATACTCTGTGGTGATTAGACCTCAACAGGAATATTGTGTCCAGTTTCGGGTGCTACATTTCAAGAAATGTGGATCAATATGGGAAACTCCAGAGAAGGACAACAGAAATGATTAAAGGTGTGGAAAACATGAGCTATAACAAAAGATTGGAAAGGGGGCTTGTTTAGTCTGGAGAAGAAAAGACAGAGAGGACATAACAGTTTTCAACTACATAAAAGATAGTAACAAGGAGAAAGGAGAAATTTTGTTCTCATGAATTTATGAGGAGAGGCCAAGAAGCAATAGGCTAAAATTGAAGAAAAATCCATTTACTTTGGATATTAGGAAAAAAATACTGATCAGGATACTTAAGTACCAGAGTTACTTAATTAGTCAGGAAGGTTATGGAATCACCATTAATGGAAATGTTTAAAAGCAGGCTAGGAAATACCTGCCTGGGATGGTCTAGTTGGTACTTGGATTTCTCATGTGTACAGAGGAGTGGAAATGATGACCTGTCAAGGTTCCTCACAAAAGGAGTTTATGAAAGTCAAGCACTCAAATTAGGAATAATCAGAATTAAGACTGCACAGGCAATTTAATTTATCTCCTTTGGTCATATGCATTATGATGCAGTCTTTAATTACAGAATCACCTAGTCTCTAGAGGGAATTTTAATGAGGGCCATAATATCATGACTGATGTAGAAAAAGTAGATAAGGAGTAAATAGCACTTCCTTCTCATCACAGAAGAACAAGGGGTCACCCAATGGAATTATTAAGCAACAGGTTTAAACTAAACTAGCTACAGGCATAAAGGGAAACAAGAAGACATTCTATAAATATATTAGAAGCAAGAGGAAGACCAAGGACAGGGTAGGCCCATTGCTCAGTGAGGAGGGGGAAACAGTAACAGGAAACTTGGAAATGGCAGAGATGCTTAATGACCTCTTTGTTTCAGTCTTCACCAAGAAGTCTGATGAAGGAATGCCTGACATAGTGAATGCTAGTGGGAAGGGGGTAGGTTTAGAAGATAAAATAAAAAAAGAACAAGTTAAAAATCACTTAGAAAAGTTAGATGTCTGCAAGTCACCAGGGCCTGATGAAATGCATCCTAGAATACTCAAGGAGCTGATAAAGGAGGTACCTGAGCCTTTGGCTATCATCTTTGAAAAGTCATGGAAGTCAGGAGAAATTCCAAAAGATTGGAAAAGTGCAAATATAGTGCTTATCTATAAAAAGGGAAATAAAAACAACCCAGGAAACTACAGACCAGTCAGTTTAACTTCTGTTACTTATCCCAGGAAAGATAATGGAGCAAATAATTAAGGAAATCATCTGCAAACACTTGGAAGATAATAAGGTGATAGGGAACAGCCAGCATGGATTTGTAAAGAACAAACCGTGTCAAACCAATCTGATAGCTTTCTTTGATAGGAAAACAAGTCTTGTGAATAAGGGAGAAGTGGTGGACATGGTATACCTAGACTTTAGTAAGGCATTTGATATGGTCTTTCATGATATTATTATCAATAAACTAGGCAAATACAACTTAGATGGGACTACTATAAGGTGGGTGCATAACTGGCTGGATAACCGTTCCCAGAGAGTAGTTATACACGGTTCACAATACTGCTGGAAAGGAGTAACAAGTGGGGTTCCGCAGGGGTCTGTTTTGGGACTGGTTCTGTTCAATATCTTCATCAACGATTTAGATACCTGCATAGAGAGTACGCTTATTAAGTTTGCAGATGATACCAAGCTTGGAGGGGTTGCAACTGCTTTGGAGGATAGGGTCATAATTCAAAATGATCTGGACAAATTGGAGAAATGGTCTGAGGTAAACAGGATGAAGTTTAATAAGAACAAATGCAAAGTGCTCCACTTAGGAAGGAACAATCAGTTTCACACATACAGAATGGGAAGCGACTGTCTAGGAAGGAGTACGGCAGAAAGAAATCTAGGGGTTATAGTGGACCACAAGCTAAATATGAGTCAACAGCGTGACGCTGTTGCAAAAAAAGCCAACATGATTCTAGGATGCATTAACAGGAGTGTTGTGAGCAAGACACGAGAAGTCATTCTTCCGTTCTACTCTGCGCTGATTAGGCCTCAGTTGCAGTATTGTGTCCAGTTCTGGGTGCCACATTTCAAGAAAGGTGGAGAAATTGGAGAAGGTTCAGAGAAGATCATTAAAGGTATAGAGAACATGACCTATGAAGGAAGACTGAAAGAATTGGGCTTGTTTAGTTTGGAAAAGAGAAGATTGAGAGGGGACATGATAGAGATTTTCAGGTATCTAAAAGGGTGTCACAAGGAGGAGGGAGAAAAATTGTTCTTCCTGGCCTCTGAGGATAGAACAAGAAGCAATGGGCTTAAACTGAGGAGGTTTAGGTTGGAAATCAGGAAAAAGTTCCTAACTGTCAGAGTGGTTAAACACTGGAATAAATTGCCTAGGGTGGTTGTGGAATCTCCATTTCTGGAGTTATTTAAGAGTAGGTTAGATAATTGTCTATCGGGGTGGTCTAGACAGTACTGGGTCCTGCCATGAGGGCAGGGAACTGGACTCAATGACCTTTCAAGGTCCCTTTCAGTCCTAGTATTCTATGATTCTATGATTCTATAAGGAAGTATTTCTTTGCGCAATGCACAGTCTATCTGTGGAACTCTTTGCCAGAGGATGTTGTGAAGCTCAAGACTATACTAGGTTTAAAAAAAAATCTAGAAACATTCATGGAGGATAGATCCATCAATGGCTGTAAGCCAAGATGTGCAGGAATGGTGTCCCTTGCCTCTGTTTGCCAGAAGCTGGGAATGGGTGATGCATCACTTGTTCTGTTTATCCCTTCTGGAGCACTTAGCACTGGAATTGTCAGAAGACAGGATACTGGGCTATATTGACCTTTGGTTTAACCTAGTATGGCCATTCTTTTGTTCTTTTTATGGGATTCCTACCTTATGATTATGAAAGACACATCCCTTAAACTTTGTCAGGAAGGTCACCATAGAATATGTCCCTGTACAAAAGCATGGCGGTACTAAAATTTTGACAAATGATTTTAAGATTTTTTTAACATGGGTAAACATTTATCTTATTTCATTTTCTGAAATGGCTTAACCATTTTGGCTGAAAGTTACCAAAATATTTCACCTGACGCCAACACTAGATATGAGAAATTTTAGTCCAAACATTTAAAGGTTGGCAATTTATAAGCAACTGAAAACAGGTCCTTTTAATGGAAAGTGTCAAACAATATTAGTAGCTGTATAGTATAGCTACAAAACTTAATTATAGGTGACAGTATAGGTGTTGCCTATGGTACCCATTTTACACTTTTCAGAGATGGGTTCTCTGAAGTATAGAACAAATGATTTATCTCAGGTCACATAAGGCTTGATTCTGCCCCCTTTACTCATATCGAATAGTATTCTAATATACAAGGTATCCTGCTGGCTGCTCATGTACCATTCTTTGAGACTAAGGCTGGCTGTATCAGGCCTACAATGGCTATGTTTTTACTACATATGGGAGCAAGTTTCCCAGGTTGCATCCACCTACTTGTACTATTGGGGTTTGCTTTAGTGTTCTAAAATAGTGGTATAGACATTGCAGTTCAGATTGAGAACCCTTTCTGGTAGAGAGAAGAGGGTGGGCTTACAAAGCTATTTTTGAGCACTAGTACTAGAGTTTGCCATGAGTAGGACAAAAATGAGAATGACAATACTGATAATGACAATACTGTATCACTTCCTGTTGAATCCCTTCCAATATTTTTTTTCAAACTTGCTTTTTCAGACTGGCTTAATTCTTTTATCTCACATTTTTTGCTTAATTATTTTATCTTTCACTTTTTTTTTGTTTTTTATTCTTCTAGTGCTGCTTCTACTGGGAAAATTGTATTTCAAACAACCAGCATGTGCTTTTATGTTGGGGAAGGTGTGAGCTGTGTAGTGCCTATGGACTGTCAGCCAGGAGCAAGCAATAACAACAAATAAATAATATATTGCTGAGTTGGTAAGGGGATAAGGGAGCAAGTACTGCAACTTTAACAGATTGTAATAGCTATTTTTGTTGCTGGTAGAAGCTGCCTTTTGGTACTTTGGAAGAACAGCATAGACATGTTCCTCATCATTTCTCTTTCTGTCTCTCATAGCCAGTGGAAGGACAAATAGTACTCTGTCCAATAAGTTATAGTACCACCATCAGTAAGCAAACAAATATATATCTATATTTAGTTACGAATGATTTTGTTTTTCTGTACTGGAAGTGTTTGATTGGGATAGATTTAGTCCCTTGGCTACCTGTGCTAGGTGCAGTTCCTGTTGTGTGCGACCGGTAGGAGCCATTGCTCAGACAGGAGTTATTTACTTCATTAATAACATCTGGTTTGACCCATGTGTGGCAGTCTAAAATACATTTTATTATAGTTTGTTACTTGTTCCACAGGAGCTGGCAGAGCTCTAGTTTCTGCAATGTGATGTTTTTAGTTTGGTGACCTTCATCATTCAGAAATAATTATAAAGTAGAGAAAAGGCTACTTATACCTGCACAGGTAAGAACAGTGTGTGAAAGCTGGTGGACCAACTCACTAGCTCCTATGCTGAATAATCAGTGTTAGCTCAGCACATTGCACATTTTCCCCTGATTTTACAGTGCCTCTCTGAAATCCAGGACCCTCTTCCTAGTAAAGCTTCTGTTTCCTGCACATGTTTCCCACCAGGAGGTTGAACAGACTCCTTGCTGATTCTTACCCTTAACTTACATGTCTTTCTGGCCATGTAGTTTCCATCTTCTAGGAAACTCTGCCTCTGAGCTATCTATGATACTCAGGGTATGTCTACACAGCAAAGTTATTTCGAAATAACAGCCGTTATTTCAAAATAACTTTACTAACGTCTACACAGCCAAACCGCTATTTTGAAATTAATTCAAAATAGCGGAGCGCTTATTTTGAATTTGGTAAACCTCATTCCACGAGGAATAAAGCCAAATTCGAAATAGCTATTTTGAAATAAGTGCTGTGGAGACACTTATATTGAAATAGGGGGCCTCCAGCCTTCCCAGGGTGCCCTGGTGGCCACTCCAGCCTCAACCAAGAACACTCCCTCCCCCCCCGGAGCCCTTAAAGGGGTTGACTCTGGCCACAGTGCCTGTGCCAGCTCCAAGCTTGCCAGTCCAGAGCCAGCAGTCACTGCCCCTGACCCAGTGGCCCCAAAACATGAGCCAGCAAGCCACTGGCAGCCAGCCCTCCACCGCTCTCCAGGAGCAGCCTGCCAGCTCCCAGGAGCCTGCCAGGGCCCGGAGAAGGTGGGCGCCTTCCTGGTCCAGGGTGGAGATCATGGACCTTATTCAGGTTTGGGGGGGATACCCCAACGTCCATGATCTCCGCACTAGATGGAGGAACGCGGCTGTCTATGGCAGGATAGCTGCCAGCCTGGCCACCAAAGGCCACATGTGAATGCAGGAGCAGGTTTGCATGAAAATCAAGTTGGTCTGGTGAGACCCCCAAACCTGAGCCCTGAGCTTCCCCTTCCCCTTCTTCTCCTTGCTTCCCACTTCCAGCTCCCTCCTCCCAGGTTTCTCCCTCCCCTCTCACACCCTCTCTTCTCCCCTCTCCCGCCTCCTTTCCCCAGTCTCACCAGAGTTTCATCACCCTCCCCCCAGTTTTGTTAAATAAAGAGAGTTTGTGTTCATGAAAATACGTGTATTTTATTTGACATCAGGAAGGGGGGTTAGGGAGGGGTGAGTGGAAGGACGTGAGGGAGGAATGAGGCACAAGGCCCCAGTGGGGCAGATCAGGGAGCCTCTTAGTGCTCTGCAGGGTGGAAGCTCTCCCGCATAAGAGGCCACTAAGAGGCCTCCTGCATACTGACAGCCCCCCAATAGACCTCCCGGATGGCAGCCTGCAGAACGTGCACTCAGGCTCGCAGGAACAGATCCACGAGAAGCACCAGAGTGCCCAGGGGCAGCTCCAGCTCCATGTTGCAGAGTTCTGTGGTGTCCCGAGTGAGGGCAACCAGAGCACGTGGAGACCAAATGCTTTGCTGTCCCTCATCGAGGTAGGCAAGCAACCAGGGAAAGCTGAGAACCAGCTGTCCGGGGGTGTCCCTTTAAGCACAGGCCTCAGATAGCCTTAGGCAGCAGCCACATAAAGTAACTGCTGACCTGCTGACCTGCCGGACCTGGTTCTGGCTGGCCTTAAATGAGATTCAACGTCCACTCCGTGTGGACGGGCTATTTCGAAATAGCAATACGCTCTTTCTAAATGCATTTTGTGTGTAGATGCGTTATTTCAATATAACTTATTTCAAATTAACTATTTCGAAATAAGATATTTCAAAATAACGCTGTAGTGTAGACATACTCTCAGTCACTGAACTCAACCCATCTGCCAGTGTCTTGAAACAGGATGCATGCACTCTAGTATCAGTGGCCTATTACAGGATAATTTTCTGTAATCCTACTGGAGTAGAATTTTATTACCTATGTCTGCCATGTAAATATCTGCCCTCCTGCCATGAGGGCAGGAGACGGGACTCGATATGACCTCTCAAGGTCCCTTCCAGTTCTAGTATTCTGTCTAATCTCCGCTTATCTAAAGCTGCAAAGAATAAAAATCCACGTGCTAATGTATTTACTCCATAATTGCAGCATGTGGATAAGGGAGTATGGAAAGTTATGTAAACCTACATGATTTATAGCAATCGCCCCCAGCTTTCTTAGTCATAACCAAAACAAACACCCCTGCCATTTCCACACTTTCTGTTATTGTTTTTTCCCTTTATATTGAGTAACAGGCCTACCCTGTCCTATGTCTCCCCCTTCCTTATAATGTATTTGTAGAATGCTTTCTTGTTGACCTTTATGCCTCTAGCTAGTTTGAGCTTGTTTTGTGCCTTTGCCTTTCTACTGTCCCTGTATTGGCCTTTCTAATGCTCCTGTATACTTGTGGGCTTTTAAAATACATTCATCCTTTGTAATTTGACCTAGTTGCCACTTTTTGTAGAAGTCTTGACTTTTAGGTCTTTCAAGATCTCCTGGTTAAGGCAGGGTGCTCTCTTGCCATACTTCATATTTTTCCTATGCAGTGAAATTGTTTGCTTTTGTGCCTTCAATAATGTCCCTTAAAAAAAAACCCAGACAACTGTCTTCAATTGTTTTTCCTTGTAGACTTGCTTCCAGTGGGATCTTACCTATGAAATCCCTGAGTTTGTTAAAATCTTCCTTCTTGACATCCATTGTCTTTCTTTTGCTCTTCTCCCTTCTATCATTCCTAAGAATAATGAAATCTGCCATTTCATGATTATTTTCACACACTCTATGTTCCACTTTCAGATTCTCAACCAGTTTCTATTTGTCAAAATCAAATCTAGAACAACATCCCCCCAGGAGATTTTTATGCCTTCTGAAATAACACTTTAGCCAGTGTGATCAAAAATAGTGTAGCTGGGTAGCATGGACAGTGGTGAAATGGACTAGTCACCCCAAGTAAAAACCCAATCAAACTTCATGGATAGGTACTCAGGTGGTTAGAGCTATGCTGCTGTACTGCAGTTACACAAAATTTAGTGCACTATCTGGGAAATATCATCTCAGTTCTAAATATAGATATACCCTTTGGGATTCTACCTGTCTCACTATCCAATTAAATGGATATTTTGGTAACATGCATCTAAAGCAGCTCTAGAAGAAAAAAGGAAATCCAATTGGAAAATATGAGGAGAAAATGGGGAGGAGAGTTCCAGAAACACACACACAGAGTTTTTAGAACTCTGTGATGGCCACTTTTTTAAACATGAAATTTCACACACATCTGTTAGTTTCATTTCATGCAGGTGTGCACCACCTTAAATGTTGCCTTTATGTGCAATTTCAATGAAAGTGGTTAGTTTTGCAATGACAATATCTACATTAAAGAAAATATTAACATGTGTTTTAGATAAAAATAATCTTTTCTGGAAAAGTGAGCTCATTTACATAAGAACATCAGAATGGCCATACTGGGTCAGACAAAAGGTCCATCTAGCCCAGTAGCCTGTCTGACGACAGTGGCCAGCACCAGGTGCCCCAGAGGGGGTGGACCGAAGACAATGATCAAGCGATTTGTCTCGTGCCATCCATCTCCAGTCTCTGACAAACAGAGGCCAGGGACACCATTTTTATCCCCTGGCTAATAGCCTTTTATGGACCTAACCTCCATGAAATTATCTAGCTTCTCTTTAAACTCTGTTATAGTCCTAGCCTTCACAGCTTCCTCTGGCAAGGAGTTTCACAGATTGACTATGCGCTGTGTGAAGAAGAACTTTCGCTTATTAGTTTTAAACCTGCTACCCATTAATTTCATTTGGTGTCCTCTAGTTCTTCTATTATGGGAACTAATAAATAACTTTTCTTTATTCACCCTCTCCATACCTCTCATGATTTTATATACCTCTATCATATCCCCCCTCAGTCTCCTCTTTTATAAACTGAAAAGTCCCAGTTGCTTTAGCCTCTCTTCATATGGGACCCATTCCAAACCCCTAATCATTTTAGTTGCCCTTTTCTGAACCCTTTCCAAGGCCAAAATATCTTTTTTGAGGTGAGGAGACCACATCTGTACACAGTATTCAAGATGTGGGCGTACCATAGTTTTATACAGGGGCAGTAAGATATTCTGTGTCTTATTTTCTATCCCTTTCTTAATAATTCCTAACATCCTATTTGCCTTTTTGACCACCGCTGCACACTGTGTGGAAGTTTTCAGAGAACTATCCACGTTAACGCCAAGATCTCTTTCCTGATTTGTCGAAGCCAAATTAGCCCCCATCATACTGTACATATAGTTGGGATTATTTTTTCCAACATACATTACTTTACACTTATCCGCATTAAATTTCATTTGCCATTTTGTTGCGCAATCACTCAGTTTGGTGAGATCTTTTTTAAGTTCTTCACAGTCTGCTTCTGTCTTGACTATCTTAAACAGTTTAGTATCATCCGCAAACTTTACCATCTCACTGCTTACCCCTTTCTCCAGATCATTTATGAATAAGTTGAACAGGATTGGTCCCAGGACTGACCCTTAGGGGACACCTCTAGTTACCCCTCTCCATTCTGAAAATTTACCATTTATTCCTACCCTTTGTTTCCTGTCTTTTAACCAGTTCTCAATCCATGAAAGGACTTTCCCTCATATCCCATGACAAGGTAATTTACACAAGAGCCTTTGGTGAGGGACCTTGTCAAAGGCTTTCTAAAAATCTAAGTATACTATATCTACTGGATCCCCCTTGTCCGAATGTTTGTTAACCCCTTCAAAGAACTCTAAGGGTATGTCTACACTACAGCGTTATTTCGAATTAACTTATTTCGAATTAGTTAATTCGAAATAAGCTAATTCGAAATAAAGCATCTAGACCCAAAAACTAATTCGAAATAGTGTTTTGCTAATTCGAATTAGCGCGTCCACACTGATTGGATGCTGGGTCGCATTTAAGGGCAGCTGAAACCAGCTCCAGCAGGGCATCAGGTCAGTAGTTGCTTTGTGTGGCTGCTGTCTGAGGTTATCTGAATCTCATGCTTAAAGGAACCCCCCTGGACAGCCGGTTCTCAGCTTTTTCGCTTGCTTGCCTACCTTGCCGAGGGACAGCAAAGCGTTTTCCTCTCTGCCTGCCTGTTTCGGTTGTTCTCATTGGGGACACCGCTGCAGTTGGCACCATGGAGCCCGAGCTGGCCCTGGGCATTCTGGTGCAGTTTTTGGACTTGTTGCTGCAAGCCTGGCACCAATGGCTGGAGGCTGCCTGGCACCATCTGATGCACGTCAACCTCTTTCCCTTCCCCCTGGCCTCCTTGGGGGCCATGGAGGAGCTGTAGCAGCGCCCGGACGCCAGCATGCCCCACCGCATCTGGCGTCTGGACACGAGCAGCGACTGGTGGGACCGCATCATCCTGGAGCGCTGGGGAGACTAACAGTGGACCCAGAACTTCAGGATGAAGAGGGACACCTTCCTGGAGCTCTGCGAGTGGCTCGCCCCTGCTCTGCGGTGACGGGACACTCGCATGAGGCCTGCCATTCCCCTCCACAAGCGGGTGTCCATATCCCTGTGGAAGCTCTCCACGCCGGACAGCTACCGATCCGTCGGGAACCAGTTCGGCGTGGGGAAATCCACCGTCAGAGCAGTACTCATGCAGGTATGGCACTCACCGGCCACTGGGCCGGGGGGGAGGGGGACTGCAAAGAGGGGATGGGCTGCCCCAGGGAAAATGGGGGGGAGGAGGCAAAAGTGCCTTGCACGGGAGGGTTTGGTCTGTCCCAGCTGTAGTACACACCGCCCGCGGTGGCCAGGATTGCAGCAGGGGTTGCTTCTGGGAGTGGGGCGCAGGGCAGTGCCAGGGAACGAACACTCCCAGCCTCCTGGGCACCCCAGTGATTCTTGGTTTTCTGTGTCTCTCTGCAGGTGGTCAAGGCCATCAACCGGGTGCTGCTCCGCAGGGTCGTCCGCCTCACCGACCTGGACGCGGTCATCCAGGGGGTTTGGCGCCCTGGGCTTCCCCAACTGCGGGGAGACGATCGACGGGCCGCACATCCCCATCTGTGCCCCGGAACACCAGGCATCCCTGTATATCAACAGGAAGGGCTATGTCTCTGTGCTCCTGCAGGCCGTGTCTGACCACCGGGGGCCAGTTCACGGACATCAATGTGGGCTGGTCTGGCAAGGCACGCGACGCATGGGTGTTCCGCAACTCCTCCGTGTGCCAGAGGCTGCACGCCAGGACCTTCTTCCCCAACCGCCACATCAGGGTCGGGGACGTGGACATGCCCGTCTGCCTGGAGGGGGATGCGGCCTACCCCCCTACAGCCCTGGCTGATGAAGCCATACATGGGGCACCTCAACCCCTCCCGGCAGGCCTTCAATGCCAGGCTCACCGGGGCCCGCACTGTGGTGGAGGGGGCCTTCGGACGCCTGAAAGCCCACTTCAGATGCCTCCTCACCCGCCTCGACCTCGCCGAGCACAATATCCCTCCCGTGGTGGCAGCATGTTGTGTGCTGCACAATTTATGTGAGAGGAAGGAGGAGGCTTTCCTGCCAGCCTGGATGGCTGAGGCGGAACACTTGGCTGGCCAGTACGCGCAGCCCTGCACCGATGCCGTCCAGGAGGCCCAGCGGGGGGCTGTCCGGATCCGGGAAGCCCTGAGGGAGAGCTTCCAGGTGGAGGAGGACTGAACTCTCCTTGGCATGCCCCACTGGGGCCTTCTTCCACCCTCACCTCCTTCCCCTCCCTAACCCCCCTTCCTAATGTAAAATAAAAACACCTGTTTTGCCAAAAAAAATCTCTTTTATTTCACAGAACTGAGGTGGGGGAAGGGAGGAAGGAGGGTGGGAGAGGAGAGGGGGAAACCTGGGAGGAGGGAGCTGGAAGCGGGAGGCAAGGGAAGGGAAAGCTCAGAGTTCGGGGTCTTGAAGGCTCTCCCGTCTCGCAGCACTGCAGGTGCGGGGGCGTTGGGGGGGAGTGGGTGTGGAGGGTGGGGCAGGAGGGACGGGGGGCGGAGGAAGCGGGAGGGGGAGCAGGGGTGGGAGGAGGAGCAAGAGCAGGGGCGGCCGCAGGGGCTGGAGTAGGAGGAGCAGAGGTGACCTCTGAGGGCACGGCCCTGCTCCTCCAGTGCCTGCAAGCTCTGCTGCCGCAGCCGCAGGTCCTCGCAGACCCAGTGTTCCTGGTTGCGGAGCTGCTGCCCCAGTAGCCACAGGTGCCGCCGCTGGTACTCCTCCTGGTTCCGGGTGTGCCTGCTGGTCGGGGTGCGGGTGGCTGTTCCAGGCGGGATGTTGCGCCCTGCACTCGCAGGTGCTGCGGCTGTGGTGAAACAAGAACAGTGGTCAGTTCTCCCTGGGGACACTGTGAGTGAAACCCAGCCCCCCTCTGCAAGGCGCGGTCGGCGTGTGGGGAACGGGTCAGGGCCCCTGCATGACACCCAGCTGCTGCTCCATGGTGGGCAAGGCCCAGGCTCATGGTCCCTGGGCTCCTCTACCCCCACATAAGGGGACCATGATAGCACTCACATGTGAAGCCCTCCCCGGCCTCAGACGACACAGCTGATGGGCTCTGTGGGATGACTCAGGGGTCCTGGGTCCTGGGCAGGCTCTCTGCAGGCTCCTGTGGCTCCTGGCTGTCGTCTTCCTCCTCTTCCCCTGTTTCAGGGGCGGGGCCCTCTGCCCCGGGGTCGATCACCACCCGGGGGGCTCTGACTGCGTGAGCCCCCAGGATGCGGTCCAGGGCCTCGTAATGAGGGCAGGTGTCTGGGTCGGCCCCTGGTTGGGTGGTCCTGGAGTAGGCCTGCTGCAGGGCTTTGATTTTTGTAGTGGACCTGCTCCTGGCTGCGCAGGTGGCCTGTGGTGAGGCAAGGGGGAGAGGGATAGCTCAGTGGTTTGAGCACTAGTCTGATGAATTCAGGGTTGTGAGTTCAATCCTTGAGGGGGCCATTTAGGCATCTGGGGCAAATCTGTCAGGGATGGTACTTGGCCCTGCTATGAGGGCAGGGGACTGGACTCAATAACCTCTCAAGGTCCATTCCAGCTCTATGAGATGGTGTATCTCCATGTTATTATTGTGTAATTCCCCTTTTTGAAATTAAATGCCAGAGTGCTGGACTGCTGAGGTGTTCTTCCCACCACAGGAATGTTAAATGTTATTATATTATGGTCACTATTCCCAAGCTGTCCTGTAATGGTTATCTCCTGGACCTGAGCCTGCGTGTCACTCAGGACTAAATCGAGAATTGCCTCTCCCCTTCTGGGTTCCTGTACCATCTGCTCCAAGAAGCAGTCAGTTAAGCCATTGAGAAATGTTATCTCTGCTTCTCTTCCTGAGGTGATATGTACCCAGTCAATATGGGGATAATTAAAATCCCCCATTATTATAGAGTTCTTTATTTTGGTAGCCTCTCTACTCTCCCTCAGCATTTCAATGTCAGTATCACTGTCCTGGTCAGGTGGTCGATAATATATCCCTACTGCTAAATTCTTATTATTGGAGCATAGAATTACTATCCATAGTGATTCTATTGAACATGTTGATTCATTTAAGATTTTTATTTCATTTGATTCTATATTATCTTTCACATACAGTGCCACTCCGCCACCCACACGGCATGCTCTATCCTTCCGATATATTTTATATCCCGGTATGATTGTGTCCCACAGATTTTCCTCATTCCACCAGGTTTCAGTGATGCCTATTATGTCAATCTCCTCCTTTAATACGAGGTACTCTAGTTCACCCATCTTATTATTCAGACTCCTAGCATTTGTGTAGAAGTACTTTAAAAAATTGCCACTGTTTATTTGTCTGCCCTTCCCTGATGCATTGGATTCCTTTATATGCATTTACAACTGGAAATTGGATCATCAGTTCTGCAGGCCCTCTTCCCCATTGCACTTCAGTGTTTTCTATACTACTGGGACTATTTTTACATTTTTTTATAATTAAACCCTTGCATTTTGAGTAGATTTTGCTACAAACTTAAAACTTTTAAAAATATATGAAAAATAAACCCAAACATACCCAGTTCATACACCATGAACTGGCCATTGTGCTTCCTCATTGATCTGAAATTTGAGAGCAACAAGATGTATTGCTCTCAGTTGCCCCTAACTCATTTCCCAAACTTTTGAAAGCTGTGCCCCTTTCAGCTAAATAAAATTGATGCTGGTTGAAATGCTTTTGACTGAACAATTTTCTGCCAGAAAACGCAGTTTCATCAAAATCAAAACACTTCACGGGAATGAGTCAGTTTCAATGACATTTTCAACAGGAAAATATCAAAATGATTTATTTTGATTCTGTTTGTTTTCAATAATGTCAAGACATTTCATTTTAATAAGGTAAAATATTTTGTTTAGATTATAATACTTGTTCAATATGAAACACAATGATCTGACATTCTAAAAATGATACTTTTCAGTGTTTGTCTCCTTTATTATTTTTCTGTTCTGGAATAATTTTTGACTTTTGTTTAAATTTGCAATGATTTTTCTCCCTGTAAATGTCAGAATTTCCCAATGAACAAAATTATGTTTTCCAGTCAGCTTCAAATAATCAGAAACTCCCCGCCTCCCCCTCCCCCTCTCACCAGATAGTATTAAAGAACTTTAAAAAATAAATAAATGGCCATTTCAAATACTCAAACTAGATCTTCATAATATGTAAGTTCAACTCCTTTCTTGTATACTATATACAGTCAGGTCATACTTTTCAAGGTTTCTTTTGCAACCATTGCAGCTGGAGATGCATGTTTTTTTAAAGAAAACATGTGACTCTTGGGAATGAGACTCTCAAGACCTGTGTGCATACCCCTCGACTCCTTGAAGGCGAGCCTCATTCTTAAAGAAACACTGTCTTAAGCAAGCATGTCTGCAAACTTTTAGGTTACAAATATAATTGGTCTTTTCTAAGAAAAAAATGTAATTAGCTTGAAATGTAAATGGACACTGTCCCCCAGGCACAATCATTTCAACTATAATACACTGAACAACACTGAGCCTGGTTTACCACAATTACCTATTTTTGGATTCTTTAGCTACCAGTAACAGCCAGTTAGTCTCAGGCAAAAAATATTCTTGATTCTATGAGGGAGTTCTGGGTCATGGAGACAAGCAAATATTTTTCAAGTATTAAAGAGGTGAGTCACAGAGAAGTTGAGAGAGTAACAGAAAATGCAGCTTATGAGACGTGTAAATTCTGGAAAATGGAAATGTGAATAATAATCAAATACCAGCTTTTAACCTATTTCTTCTATACAGCATAATAGTAAAAGTAAACTAACATAGGAAATCATTTCTACCATAATGAGGACATTCTGAGGTACTTGGCAAGATCCATGTCAAGGAAGCCCCACTCTGAAGAATGTCATAAGATAGTACAGGACTAGACATAAATTAGTGTTACTCATTTAAACTTCTGGTGAGATCTGCTGAGTTACACCAGGGATCATTTATGGCCAACAGACTGTAACCAGGAATATAAATAAACTAATGAAAAATATTAAAATAATCTCTGCAACTAATGGCATCAACTAAAGGCTGGCATCACTCAGTCCAAACATGAGCCATCCTTTTTCCTGATCACCGCATCCCAAGTTAAAAATGGCTACCCACCCAGATAAACCATCTAACCTACCTAGCCTTAGAGGTGAGGCTTGAACCAAAAGCCACTTGTGAGCGAGCAGAGAAAGGAAGTCCTGTCATCCTAGGGGTTAAAGAAAGCCTCTGGGCCCAGCTAGACCTGCTCTGCTTTACCTGCAACCAGCACCAGGCCTGGAGGGAAGAGAAAAGGAAAGAGCCTGGCTCAGTTTGGGTCTGACTAGCAAGGAGGCAAGAGCTTGGTTCAGTGGTCTCAAGACACGAAACGGAGCCTTTCCATCCGCAACCATGGGAGCAAATAAGCCCCCCACCCTCTGGGAAAAGGGGGGAACCTATTGGGAAGCCCCATCTGGATGCTTGGAGCCACACCTCAAACTTAAGGACTAGATTAGGGAGTTGTTTAGAGTTCTTGGATAAGGAACAGAGGGGGTCAGGTGGACAATGCAAGTCTTTCCCTCCTGTCTATTCAGTGACCTAGCCATTAGGCTATACAGCCTCCAGGAACCTGGCCACACCATTCTTTGCCTCTAGAGAGGATAGAACCATCACTGAGCCAGACCTCAGACACCTCTGTCAGTGGGACATTTAGTCCAAGTGACATGCTGAACACCATGATTCTGGAAGGTGTAGACCTCAGGGGTTGTCATTTATATCTTAAAACACAGGGAAACTAGAACAAATTTTTCATTTGACCTAAAGCAAAAAGTCAGTTGTTAGGCAAGTATACCATATATAAGGTACATCATCCCAGGGAAAAAGATAAATCAGCTGTCCTAAGCCCTGCCCCGTAGAAGATTGTGTGGGAAAGCTTAGCATAACTTTAAAGAGGCGGAAAGGGGCATAGATAAAACTGTGCTCCTCCTCAGCTCAGCTTTAAAAGGGGAAGGAGCAACTCATTTCTCCCTAGCTAGAAAAAGGGATTGTTACATTCAAATGCATGACAAACAAAGCGGAGAGATGGTTGAACTCTTATCATCTTTCCAAGGAACCCCACTCTTCCCAAGAAATGCAGTTATCTACCACCCCACCAATCTTTGCTTCTCTGGAGAGCAGTGGTGCAGATGGAGCAGCAGAGCTAAGTTATTGAAGTGAGCCCACGATTCATTTCCAGTTGACAGCACTTGAATAGGAATTTCTCCATCTAATCAAGTACATATTCATCACAGGAAGTATCAGCCTAAGCATTTTCATACTGCCTAATTAATGTTCCTCAATCTGGGCCTAGGACGGCCATATTTAGCCTAGTCCAATTTGTAGCCTGCTATGTAAGGTTGTCAGAAAGGAGGTCAGTTGATGGCACTGGTAACAGTTGTTTGTGTTACAGACACCAATTTACTACTGAAATTGGACTAAGGCTAAACGAGCAAAATATTTCACTAATTACCTTTGGTCTTCCAGAATGAAGATTTGTTAACTATCTGCAGTATCAGCAAAAGCCACCTTCAGCCTTTCCCCCCACACCCTCCTTTCCCCTGCTTTTCTCTTGCTTTGATGAGGTTGGTTGGTACCTTTGAGAGCACTCTTATTCTTGTTTATGTTGTAATTCTTAATGTGTAGATAGATTAAACTCTGGCTATCACAACAGTTGTGTTTCAGAGTTCAATAAAAAAGTCTATATTGAAGTTGAATTCATACCAAGAGATATCACAAGACAACTTCCAATCAGTTACTGGAGCTACTGTTTAAAATGTTATCTAGATGTAAAAGGCAGAGAATGCGCTAATCCATGAAGTGTCTGTCCCTCTCCGCCCCCCCCCCCCCCCCCAATTTTTTATTATAACCATAATTTTATTATAAAATAACTAAATATTCTGTCAGTGGGGAACAAAGCTACTTTAACATTCATTTCAAGGGAGGTCTACTTCAGTGTGCCAGGCACCGGGATCTCCATAGGCTTGATCCTGAGATGATTGTAAATCAATCCCCAACATCCCAATGACTTCAGTGGTTAGTGATCAGGCCCCAATACAACTAGCAGACAAAGCTCCTGATTAAAATATAATTTCAGTAAATATCTAGTGACACCAACATATTTAAGAATGTTATGGCGTATAAAATATATTTAAATTGAGCCAATACATTTGGCTGGTGCTGCATCAATAAACCAAACTATGTTCTGCCTTAGGGAACCCCCCCCCCCAAAAAAAAAAACCTATAATTAAAATAATGGATACATGCCAAATTCTATCCTTAATAATGCCAGCAAATTCAGTGAAGTTATCTAAGATATAAATAGTGAAACACAGTAGAATTTATCTCTGGTAAATAGAACTACAGATTATAAGGATATGACCTCACTGAGGCTAAGTCTAGACTGCAAGCTTCTTTCAAAAGAAGTTTTTTTTTGGAAGAGATCTTCCAAAAAACTTCTTTCGAAAGAGAGCATCCACACACAAAAGCATATCGAAAAAGTGATGTGCTTTTTCAAAAGAGAGCATTCAGACTGATTAGACGCTCTCTCACATAAAAGGCCACCCAGAACCACTTCAGGCAGGGCTTTAGGTTACCATTTGCTTCTGAGTGCTGATGCCGGAACCTTGCAGAGACACACGCTTAAAAGGACACCCCCCCGCCCTGCCCCTGGACAGCCATTTCTCTGCTTCCGCTGCGTGCTTGCCTACCTCTTCGAGGACCAGCAAAGCTCTCACAGTGCCTGCTGTGGTTGCCCCATGTTTTTGGACGCCACAGCTTTTCCCTTTGTGCCGTGGAGCTGGAGCTGCCCCTGGGCATGCGATGGCCCTACACGGCCATGCTGCAGTTTCTGCAGCACTTTGTGCCAGCCGCCTTCCTGGTTCTGAACGAGCTCAACAGCGAGCTCATTCTTGAGACCTTCTCCCTGGGTGCGGGAGCTACACTCTGGCAACTGAACCCCACAGGTGGAAAGGCATTTTTGGAGGCTCGACACCAGTTTGGACTTGTGGGACAGACTGGTTATGGAGTGGTGGGATGACCAGCAGTGGCTCCAAAACTTCTGCACGCGGAAGGCCACATTTTTGGAGCCATGTGCCTGGCTCGACCCAGACCTCTGAAGACGCGACACCCACCTGCGGCCGTCCCCCTGGAGAAGTGGGTCGCAATAGCCATCTGGACGCTCGCCACTCCTGACAGCTATCGGTTCGTGAGCAACCAGTTTGGCAAGGGTAAGTCCACTGTCAGGGCCCTCCTCATGGAGGTAAGGCACTCTGGGGCTGCAGTCCCTGCAGGAGGAGGAAGTCCTGGAAAAGGAGCACCCTCAGGAAAGGGGGGCTGGAAGTGGTGCGGGGTGGAGTGGGGGTGAGGAGGAAGCCCCGTCCCCAGCGGGTTGTGCCGTCCTGCCCTCACACAGCCCTGCTGTTGCGGGGGGAGGGAAAAGAGGTGTTGAGGTGGCCTCATAAGGGGTGGCTCCTGTGGTGTTTGGGGGGAAGGGGATGAAAGGGGGGCAGGTACCTCCCAAGGGCTCAGGTACTCCCTATCTCATTCTCTGTTTTGTGTGCTTGTTTGTCTCTTTCTGCGGGTTGTGAGGGCTATCAACTCCATCCTGCTACACAGGGTCATCTGCCTGGGAGACCTGGACCCAATAGTGGCCAGATTTGCTGCTCTGCAGTTCCTGAACTGCACTGGAACTATAGATGGGACCCACATACCAATCCGCGCACCTGAGCTTTGAGCGGCACAGTATATTAATAGGAAGGGATACTTTTCCATGGTGCTGCAGGCCCTGGTCGAACACCGTGGACAGTTCATGGACATTTTTGTTGGGTGGTTGGGCAGGGCACACGATGCCTGCATCTTTCATAACTCTAGCCTGTATGGGAAGCTGGAGGCGGGCATATTCTTCCCACACCGAGAATTTGCTGTTGGGGATGTGCAGATACCATTGTGCATTGTGGGCAATGTGGCCTACCCCCTCATGCCATGGCTCATGAAGCCTTATATAGGACACCTGGACCCCAGCAGGGACCAATTTAATGCCCGCCTGACCTGGGCCATGATCCAGGTTGAGTGCACCTTCGGCTGCCTCAAGGCACATTTCAGGTGCCTCCTGACCCGCCTTGACATAGGGGAGCACAACATCCCCGAGGTGGTCGTGGCATGTTATGTCCTCCACAACATTGTGGCGAGGAATGGGGAGGCCTTTCTTCTGGGGTGCGGGGCAGATGCCAGCTGCAAGGGGTGACCCTTCAAGCAGCCATGGATAGTTTCCATCCACCAGGCCCATCAGGCTGGGGTGCACATCCAGGAGGTCCTGAGGGACAGGTTCTCTCAAGGAGCACAGTAATTCTCTCCAGGGCCTCCTCAATAGGGGCCTCTGGCTTGCTGACCTACCTCTTCCCCACCACAACCCCTCCCTTCACCACTTCCATGACCTCTCAATAAAAACACCTGTTTGGTTTTGAACAAAGTGAACTCTGTATTGATCTTTCATTTAAAAAGGCTGGGGAGGAGGGCTCATAACTTGGAGTGGCATGAGGGATGGCTGGATGTTCCACCTTGGGTGCGGGGACCTCGTCGAACTTGGGGTAGGGTGAGTCTGAGGACCACAGGGAGTGGACAGGAGGGAGGCTGGAGCGAGTTCAGGGATGGCAGAGGGGATAGGGGGAGTGGGGAGGGGCATGGGCATTGCTTGGGGAAGGAGAAAAGCATTGCTTGAGGAGGGAGCAGAGGCATCGCTTGGGGGGCAGCTGGAGGGGGAACGGGCTGCAGAGGGTCAGGAGGGTGGTAGGTAGGAGCAGTGACAGCAGGCGGGTGTGCCATCATGTCAGACATGATGGCACACATGTTATCGCACCGCTGCATGATCTGGTCCCATGCGTAGTTCCACCACTCTGTGTTCTCGCGGTTCTTCTGCACCAGGTTCTGCTGCATGTCGCACAGGACGCTGACATGCTGCCACATCAGGTCTTCCTGGACCCTGGCATGCTTACAGGTACCCAGGCTATAGCGGGTGTCTCAGGTGGAATGGCTCACCCCTCAGTCCCGACTGATCTGGCTGTGGAGAACACAAAGAGGGAGAGGCAGTCTGTCATCCATGCAGACACTGTCCCTGAGGCTGTGCCCTCCTCTGTGAGCAGTGACCAACAGTCCTTGGGCCAAAGCAGGGGGATGTTCTGGGAGCAAGGCCATGTGTGGCCTGCATAGCAGGCCCTGCCTCACAGAGGCCCCAAGATGCCCAGGGGACCATGCTGCCCACTTCCCCCCCCGGCCCATGGACAAGCAGGCAAGGGAAGTGTCCGGCCACAGTGGGATCCCCTTATGGACACGAGAGGAGCCGGGAACAGCCTGGCCCTCCCTGGGGTCCGCACACACACCTGCAGCTCGCAGTGCTGTCCGTGGGAATTGATGATTGTCCGCGTGCTGTCTGTGGCACTCCTCAGTGTGTCTGGGGTCATGCCTGTGCCCTTGTGGCTAGCCTGCTTCCAGCCCTGGCAGGTGCTGGGAGGGCCCCCACCCCGGGGCCAGATATGTGTAGCCTCCCCTGAGTCTGGAAGCAGGATCCCACCCGTGCTCAGGAGCTGCCTGCTGATTCCATATGGTGCACACTAATGCTACACGTGATTCCACGTGCACGGACTGCAACACGATGTTCAGCCCGAGCAGCCCAAGCAATGCTCACCATGTGTGTGTGACAAACTTAGAGCACTCACCTGAAGATCCTTCCCCAGCATCAGACGAGGCCTGGGAGATGTCCTGGCTGACAGGCACTGGCTCCAGGAACAGGATGACAGTGTCCGCCTCCTCCTCTTCCTCCTCCTCCTCCTGCTGTCCCTGGTCCTCCTCTGCCGTGACCTCCGGCTGGGCGATGACAGGGGTCTGGAGGCTGGAGTCCACCACGACAGGTGGGGAAATGAATTCCCCACCCTCCAGGATCTGGTGGAGCTCCTGGTAGTAGGGGCAGGTGTGGAGTCCTGCCCCTGAGTGCGAGCTGCATTCTCTGGCCCTAATGTATCCCTGGCGGAGCTCTTTAACCTTACTCCGGACCTGTTCTAAGGTCTGGGGTGGGTGTCCATGCTCTGTCAGGGACTCAGCCAGGCCTGGGCAAAATTCGGCCCGCAGGCCAGAATTGGCCCACCAAGCCACCAGATCCAGCCTATGGAAGCAGTGGGGAGCCCCAGGCAGGCTCTACAGCTTGCCCTGCACGCCCGGCAGAAACACGGCTGCAGGGCTCCGTTTCTGTTTTAAAGCTGAAGGGGAGGGGGGAAATTGTAGGAGCCGCTCCCCCCCAGCACATTCCCATTGGCCGGTTTAACAGGCAGCTAAGAAGAATCACAGCCCCTCTCCTGGGCTCAGTTATTCATGAAGCACATGGCTCGGCAGGCTGGCTGGGAAACATTTTAAGCTCTGCAGGCAGGCTAGTTTGGCAGCTGACAAGTAAGTCTCTTGGCCACAGCCTGCTTCTGGCACCCCAGCCCTTTCCTGCCCCAATTCTCTACTCTCCCACTCAACATACCCCAAACCTCTCTCCCCCTCTTACACCCATACCCCTCCCCAGATCTGGCACCCCAGTCTCCTGCCCTAGATCACAATCCCCTCCTACTGTAGGTCACATCCCAAACCCCTGCACTCCAGTCCCCTGCCCTATGTCACAACCGCTTGCTTCATCCCAACTCCCTCCCAGACTCCAGTCTCCCTCCTACACCCCAGTCCTTTACCCCAAGCTCCCTTCTGCACCCAACGTCCATTCCAGACTCCACATCTCCATTTATATCATTGAAGAGTGTGGCCCTCGACCACTTTCCAAAATCTTGGAGTGGCCCCCCCTTCAAAAATGATTGCCCACCATTGGACTCAGCTATGTGCTCAAAGATGTCTACATTGAGGTGCTTGGAGAGGAGATCCTGCAATGTCTCCTCTTCACCCCGCAGCTCGAGGAAGGACAGGATCTCTGCTCCAGACCACAAGGGTGCCCACCTGTTAGTCCCCCTGGGTGGTTCCTGGGACCCCTGAGGCTGCTCCCTGCGAGGGCCAGGAGGGTCTCAGAGAGCTTGTGGCTATGCCATCAGAAAGCAGGCCTCTGTTCTTTCTATTTACTTTCGAAAGATCATGATTACAGTGTGGACGTAATTCAAGTTTGTCGGAAAAATGGCCGTTTTTCTGACAAAACTGTAGTGTAGACATACCCTGAGTTTCCACTGAGTAGTGCATGAATTACCTTTCAGTAAGGGCTTTAGGTTTGATTCTACTCTGATATAAATCGGGAGTGACTTAACTGATGTAAATGGAGATACACTAACTTTCTTAGCCCTATATTCAGAAAGTTCAAAACAGCAGGTTCTATGATGTACCAGTTTTGCACATAAAAACATAGTTCACCGTCTCTGTATTTTGCTATCAATCCAACAGCATTACCTCATATGCAATATATATATATATATTCTGAAAGTCAAATGAGAGAGATTGGTTCCAAATGTGGATTTTATGTAAAAGGAACAATAGAAGGATTTGTAGGAAGCTTTACTAATATACCTCTTCTATAAATATTCAACTTCTTGTTGTTAGTAATCCACTGATGGTGTTAAAGCTTAACATTTGTTCATTTCTCCCCTCTTCCCCCAGCTCTCTCTCATCTCATTAATTAGTATTTGAATATCTCTTTTAGAATTTTCTTTTACAAATAGCATGGTACAACATGGAACTTCTTTGGCATTCTAATCAATGAGATTCAGAGTATTTTACTACCATAAATAAAATCTATTTTAAAATGAGACTTATTGTTAGTTTTTTTCATCTTTTGCTTTTATTGAGCTATGCAGACCCTTATCACATTAGTACTGCACAGCCTAGAGGAAGAGTAATTGTATCATCAGCCTCTGTTGTGCTGTGTCTCGGCCCTTTTAACACACAATCGTCCTTTCCATTACTTCATGATTTCATTTAATATTCTCTTGGGTTAGAATCATACCAGAAGCAGAAAAGGGTTGAATTAAGAGTTTCAGTATGCTCTTTTCTAGAATTCTTTTCCAGTGGATTAAAGGGCATTGATATATTTGTATAAATAGGAGTACACATTAAAATGGGACTAACTAGATGGATATTGAACTTGCAATGTAGAGCGTATTTGAAATGTAAACAGGTAACTCATTCCAGTCTGTAATATGATTAAAGGAGCAAGATTGGATGTTCAGCATCAAACATTTTGGTTCCTAATGCAATCACATTCTTTTCAGAAGGGCTATGGAAATTTAAAACTTGTCTTTGGAGTGTGGGAGTGGGGTAAAACCAGGGTGGGTTTTCTTCAGTAGATAGGCTATTATTCTTTTGCCATTCTTTAACTGAAAACTAGAAAGCCTGATGTCCCCTTCCAAATTTACTTTCTCTAATGTAACAGATGGGATTTCTGCTTTGTATAATCTGAGGAATGCTGCATGTGGAAATTTTGTTGTTATTAATTGATGCAAATCTTGATTTTTGTTTAAGAATGTCAAATCTATTTTTAGGTGTTTAGATTTGGACTCCTTGTGATCATTATAATGAAATGTAAAATTATACAAATTTATTTTAACTTTTAGAAGGCTATTCTTGTGTACCATAGGAAATAGCATATCACTGGCAGAAAGGGAGAGGGGATGATCTGATGGGTCTTTTTTATCTCTAACTATTCATAGATACAGTGTGACCCTTAGCACTCACAAGAAGGCAAAATGAAAATTTCAACTCAATGATAAGAACAACTTCAATTGAAGTTATAAGGGCCAAATTCTGCCATTAATGCAAAGTAATAATAGACTATGAAATAGTTCCATTTTATCATAGTGTACTACTGAGTATAAGGGTATGTCTACACTACAGAGTTAATTCGAAATAACAGACGTTATTTCGAATTAACTGTAATAGCTGTCTACACATACAAACCTCTATTTCGAAATTAATTCGAAATAGCCTCTATTTCGAATTAGTTAAACCTCATTCTACGAGGAATAACACCTAATTCGAAATAGCTAATTCGAAATAAGTGCTGTGTAGACACTTATTTTGAATTAGAGGGCCTCCAGCCCTTCCCAGTTCCCCCTGGTGGCCACTCTGGGCCAAACCAGGAAAACTCCTCTCCTCTCCCCCAGCCTCGGGGCCCTTAAAGGGGCAGACTCTGGCCACTGGGCACGTGCAAGAACCAGGCTTGCCAGCAGCCGCATACCCTCAGCCAGTGGCCACACGATGGCAGCCAGTGGCAGCCAGCTCTCCCCCGCCCAGTCCCCCAGCACCCAGGGGCCAGCCAGGGGCCGTAGATGGCATGTGCCCTCCTGGACTAGTGCGGAGGTTATGGACCTCATTGAGGTTTGGGGGCAGGCCCCCAACATCCATGATCTCTGCACTAGGTGGAGGAACGCGGCCGTCTATGGCCGCATGGCTGCCACCATGGCCAGGAAAGGCCACAGGCGCACCCAATAGCAGGTGCACCTGAAGGTTAAAGAGCTGCGGCAGGTGTACACCAGGGCCACCAGGGGCGGTGCCGCAGCAGGGGCTGCCACCTGCCCCTACTTCCCCGCCTTTGATCGACTCCTGGGGGCAGGGTGGTCCGCGCCAGCCCGGGAGGCAGAGAGCCGGGACCGGAGGGCCCTGACCCAGGCACACTAGAGGGGCCACCGCCAGTTGTTCCAGCACTGGAGTCGGCAGGGTCGTCCAGGGAGGCCATACCGGGTAAGTGCCAGCACTGTCCCCTGCCCAGGGGGGAGGGAAACCAAGGACCACGCGTGTGGGCCATGCCTCCCACGGATCATGCAGCCACCTGTGCACGTGTGAGCACGTGCCATGCCAGCCTTGGGCAGGTGGCTGCAGCTGTGTGACACCCAGGGGCCATGGCCCAATAGGCACACGCGTGTGTGAAGAGACCTGACATGCTCCCGACCCCGGGGCGGGACCTAGCAGGATGCTCTCCCTTCACATGCCCCCTCTACACAGAGGCAGGGGACATCCCCCCCGGCCACACTATACATGTCACAGGGGCATGGGTGCGGTCTTGGGGCAGCTCCCAGTCCTGGGGAGAGCCAGACATCCTGACCATGGCCTCTGTGCAAGCACATCGGCTCTGACGGTGCAGGGCACAGTCACCCTCACGTCGCGGGGGGGGGAGGCTGCGCATCATCCACTGCGTCCCTAGGGGGAACTGACCACTTCTCTTCTTTCTCTACAGCTGCACCAGCTGCTCGTGCAGGGCGCACCACCCCACCCAGGACATGCTTCCACACCCACGGCCTGCTCCGGAACACCAGCACGCGGCAGGAGTACTGGGACCAGCACCTGGGGGCCCTGCGAGCCCTGCACCACACCGTCCAGGCCTGGATGCTGGAGGACCTGCAGCTGTGCCGGGAGCAGCTTGCTCAGGACCGAGCGCTGAACTCAAACCTGCAGGCCCTGCTGCAGAGCATGGTGCCCCGTGCCGGTCCTGCGCCTGCTGCCCCCCCAACTACTGTCCCTCCTCCCACTCCTGCCCCCCTTCCCACTGCTTCCTCCTCAACCTCCACACCCTCCTCCTCAATGTCCACACCCCCCATCTCATCCTCCGCACCCTCCACCCCATCCCCCCAGGGAAGCCAAGGCCCCTTCCCCCGCCGTGCTGGGAGGCGGTTGGCCCGGCGAGACCCCCAACCCTGAGCCCTGAGCTTCCTCCCCTTGTTCCTCTTGCTTCCCCTTCCAGCTCCCTCCTCCCAGTTTTCCCCCTCCCCTCTCCCACCCTATCTCCTGCCTTCTCCCATCTCCTTTCCCCCGTCTCCCCAGAGTTTCATTCCCCTTCCCCAGTTTCATTCCCCCTGGATTTGTGTAAAATAAATCCAGTTTCTATTTTTGAAAATATGTGTCTTTTATTTGACATCAGGAAGGGGGGGGGCTAGGGAAGGGTAAGTGGAAGGACGAGAGGAAGGAATGGGGCACGAGCCCCTGGTGGAGAGGACCGGTGTGGCTGTGAGGGCTCCTCGGGGTGGACACTCTCCTACAGGGCCTCCTGGATCCTGACAGCCCCTCGATGGTCCTCCCGGATGACAGCCTGCAGACAGTGCAGCCAGGCTGCTGGCAACCTGTCCATGAGACGCAGCAGAGTCCCCGGGGGCAGGTCTGGTTCCATGTTGCAGAGTGCCGTGGTGTCCCGAGTGAGGGCAAACAGCACTCCGAGACACAAATGCTTTGCTGTCCCTCAGCGAGGTGGACCAGCAAGCAGAGAAACCTGAGAACTGTCTGTCCGGGATGGGGAGGTCAGGTCCCTTTAAGCACAGACCTCAGCTAGCCTGAGGCAGCAGCCCCACACACTAAGTCCAACCCTGATGCCCTTTTGGCACTGGTTCTGGCCAGCCTTACCTTCGATTCAGGGTCCACTCAATGTGGATGCGCTATTTCGAATTAGAAAAACGCTATTTCAAATTAGTTTTTGGGTCTAGATGCGTTATTTTGAATTAGCTTATTTTGAATTAACTAATTCGAAATAAGTTAATTCGAAATAACGCTGTAGTGTAGACATACCCTAAGAGAATCTCTCACTGACAAAAATTTGTTAAGCATGGGTTGATTTATTGCAGCTTTTGTCTGTACTGGGTGCTCTTCTGGGTGCTTAGAGCAGAGAGTACAACTCTGGTTGAGACAAAAGTTAACTCAATGATTTGCTAGAGTTGTGCATGGCACAATTTTCTGTTCAACTCTGTAATCTGACCATTGTAAAGAAATGCATTGTAAACTACTATTAATTTATCTCTCATGCTCAGGGAGTAGTAAGGATCTCAATTTCTTCTAGAGAAAAAATAATCCAAATAAAATATCTAACCTTCAGAAGTTAGTTTTCTTTTTATTGTCCCTTTCCCAAAGAATATTGCATTGAATAAATCATTGATAACCACAGGCAGGAAATCCACTAGTTTCTGCCTATTTTTGTTTGTACATTCTCTAATTTCCCTAAGTTATTAATAATAATTTGTGAACAAAAATCACATTTGTGGATCTAGGAAGTCCAGAAGTGTAATGTTATTTATACTTTCCCTCTTGAATAAACCATAGTTTACACTATGTTAGCAATTACTGATTGTATCTGAGATTGTTTTATATGATATTCCTCTGACAAAGAAACAAAGAAACAAAAAAGACCAAGAAACATGAGAGTACTTTGACAAAGTAAAATCCCTAGTAATGCTGTCAAAATAACTGAATCAGTGGTAGGCCAATGATGACATAAAGATTGTGACTTAATGGAGGCTTTAAATTTGCTAGTAAAGTACTGGTCAGTGAATCCTTACACAGGAAAATTTCCACTTGATATTAAGGGAAATTTTAACTAAGAGAGTGACCATTTATTATGTGGCTCACTCAGTTGACCACCAGTCTCTTGGTTGTCCGGGGCACAAAACTGCTGAGATAAGTCTTTTCCCTGCCACACATCACTTCTCAACTGATGCTAAGTATTAAACAGCAACCTTAAAACCTTAGGACAAAATCATCTACTGCAGTCATAGATGTGAGGCAGAATGGATTGCGAACTAGAGTTAGATTGAAAAATCAAATATAGCATCAAGAAAATTGTCCAAGAAAAGCATCTAACTGCCAGGAATCTAATCCTGGGTTAGAACACTGGACCTAGGACCAGGATCCTAGGTTAAAACTCAGCTCACTCACTGGGATCAGCAAAGCATATATTTTATGAAATATATTATTGTATATCATTTGATATGTTAGTGGACATTCTTCAGCAGCATAAGAAACAATAGCACCTTATTAAGTTGTGCTAAAATGTGTCCTCTGGGCTCTGAGCTGCAATATAGATAGTTTATTGTACCAATCCCTTCCCAGGGCATGTGTATGTGAATTCACCATCTTTTAGGGTCTTTAGGATAGTACAGAGTGGTGTGTTCATGGTTTCTGGCATGCTTCATGGATTGGTGCAAAGCAGGAGTGGGAGAAAGGGATAGCCAATCCTCATTACTCATTGAGTGTCACAGGGTGAGCACTCACCCCCATGGCACCTCCTGTTGGTCACTTGGGGAATCAGCACTGCTGCTTCAGAGTGCCCTGTGCTGCTCGATATCTCAGCCTGTGCTGTAGATTTTCTTTTGATGCATCTCTGTGTCCCTTCCTGGCCACTGTGCCCTTTCCTCCTCAGGTGGTCTTGGGTCAGTGCCCCTACACTCTAGGGTCTTCCCCTCCCAGGGAATCCCCAATCTCCCTATACCCACTTTGCCTCAGTGACCCACTGCTGGTCATCATCTGGCCCCTGCCTCAGGGGCAAACTGCAGTCTGCAATGGCCACTCATCATTGGCAAGGGGGTATGGAACCTACTGCCTCTTCCTATCCTGGCTGTCTCTCCGCAGCCCTGGTACACTCAGGCCTTGCCTCAGGCCCTGCAGCCAGTGAGTGGAGTGAGGCCAGAGCTCCCCAGCTCTGCCTGTCTTTACCCAGCTCTGCTTTGTCTCAGGAAGCCTCTAGCTTCCCTGGCAGCCAGGTCCCTCCTGCTCCCCAGCTAGAACATGAGTGAGTGTTCTCTTTCCTCTAGGAGCCCTTACTTATACAGCCCTAGCTGAGCCCTAATGGGCTGTCTCTGCCTCACTGTGGGCTCCTCTCCCTGGCCTGGGTTTTAACCTTTAAAGGGCTAGTGCAGCACAGATGCCCCATCACACCCACACTGACTGATGTGCATTCTAGGGGATGCAGGAAGAGAGCAGCTCCTGTGCTCATCCAACCACAGGAACTGTCATAGTTACATAACTGGGACGATAAGTAGAAGAAGGGAACAAACTCATTGTGGCTTTTACTCCCATCCCCACAAAATATTCAGAAGAGAACAAGTTACCTTATAGCCCTAATTACATAATATGCCCATTTTCCATAAAATGATAGACATAGCCAGTTCCCTTCTCCATTACCCTGGTATTTTAAAGCTGTCCTTTACCTTTTTCTGAATTCAGAAATTCTTGTACAGCATCACAACACAGAGACCCTTGCACTAGTCCAACAGCTAGCGCAGCTGATTTATAATTGATTCCCACCACCTTCCTAAGAAACATAGTTTCTCTTATGAGCAGGGGAAAGACATCTCTCCTCTCTTACTGCATGCTTCTCCCCCTTTTCACTTCTCTCTTGTGCCTATTTGTGGGCTCCAGCTAATGTCTTAATCAGGATTTTTGTCCTGGCCTATCCACAAATTAGGTACAGCTCTGCTGAGTCACCTCCAATTTACTTTGCCTAGTTGGAGCTGCTATGAACAGAGTGCACACCCAGTGTGCTCTGTCGCAGAAACTTGATATAATGAGGATAATCAATAGGACACAGTAATAACAGGGTATACGATATATCAGCAGGACAGAGTAGATTGTGCTAGTGTTGGAGTGGCATGATATGTGAAAGAAAGTGGGAGTCAAATGAAGTAAAAATCTTAAATGAATGAAACTCTACTATAGAATCTCTATAGATAGTAATGCCATTGCTTTTTGGTGACAAACCTAAGGAACTGCCACAGATTGAGATGTCCTGCCCAGTCAGAGGCTCACTTTTCCCTGATGATTGGTTGGGTGGTGGTGATTAACCACCTGTGGAGCTGTGCTGCCACACAGCTTAGCAGGAACACTGGTATACAGTTATTTTGAAATAACTCCCCTTATTTAGAAGTAACAAGTGGAGCGTCTGCACTACCAAGCTCGTTATTTCAAAATAAGGGGCTGGTGATTTCGAAATCATAATTCCTGTTTTCCTTGGGAAATAAGCTTATTTTGAAATAGTTATTTCGGGAGTTATTATTTCAAATTTAGTTATTTAAAAATAATTTCCTAGTGTAGACATGCTCTTAGAGACTAACACAAATATAGATAGTATCATGAGCTTTTGTGGGCACAACTTACTTCTTCAGATGATTGGAACAAGGGGTCCAGAGGTACAAATAAATAGAAAAAAAAAGAGGGGAGAGGGGGAGGAAAAGAAAAAAAACCTTGTTAATTAAAGTGTCCATGCTAAATAAGGCTAATAGAATCATCTTTAAGTGCCCAATACTTAGCTTTTGGTGTCTTTTGGGTGTTGAATATAATTGCCCATTCAAGAAGGTTTAAGATGGGAAATAAAAGGTACGAATAAATGGTCAGTTTTCATAATGGAGAGAGGTAAGTGATGCTGTCCCTCAGTAATCTGTATTGGGACCAATCCTATTTAACATATTTATAAATGATCTAGAAAAATCTAAACCTCTCGTCCTTACATTATTGTCTCATACATATATTGAGACCTGCCTGTCTGGCTGGCACTGTGTAAGGAGAAAGTGGATAAGGAAATACTATTTACTCCTTCTCATAAGAAAGGGAGTAACCAAATACAATTCATAGGCAGTTAACAGGTTTAAAACAAACAGAAACACTATAGCCAAGACTATAACAGGGTTCAAAAGAAAAGTAGAGAAATTAATGGAGAGGGCCATTAATAATTATTAGCCAGGATGGGTGGGATGCAAAACACTGCTCTGAAGTATCCCTAGCTTCTCTTTGCCAGAAACTGGGAATGGGCAACTGTGGATGGATCACTTGATGACTACCTATTCTGTCCATTCCCTTTAAAGCACCTGATGATGGCCACTGTTAGGATAATGGTCTAGATGGGTCACTGCTCTGACTCAGTATAGCCATTCTTATGCCCTGCAAAGGAGGAAGTTCCCAAACTCCAGCCAGAGCCAAAGTTTTTAGACCCATAGCCTGAGCCCTATAAGCCTGAGTCTGCTGATGCAGGCCAGCTCCAGTAATATCATGGCTCTTGAATTACAGACCAGAGATACATGCTAACATTCAAAAGCCCCACCTTAGGAGACCTGGTATTCACCTAGCCCATAACAACTTGATCCTCTATCACTGAATTCAGTGGGAGCCAGTACACAATCAGGCCCCTAAGTAACAAAATCAAGACATCTCATTCTGAAAACAAAATACCCTAAAAAAATTCTAACATGCCCAGGAAAACTACTGTTGCAGAAAATGTTTTAAATGTTTTCTCTCTCTACATATATATATAGAGAGAGACTGGTTTCCTTGGTTTCTATCTGTTATTTGGTTTACTGTGCCTTATACCACACTTATACACCACCAAGGTCATACCACAAAAAAGACTCACGTTGACTAATGAAAACATACAAATGATAAATTAATATACCAGTAAAAAGCAACAATACTTAGCAGAAATCTTAACTATACCAGGAACTGGACAGTAGTTTGGACACAAGACAGAGAATGCTTCCAGTGGTAAAAGGCTATATTGTATCTCTTAATTTGAAGCAATTCTGTTCTTGGTTTACCTTTTTAATTTTCTCAGATTCATTAAAAGATGTTTCCCCTTCTGATCTTTTACAGAACAGTCTAGGAGTTAGGAGAATATATTAGGCTGATAAAGAATGTAAGACTATTGTTCTGTGTACACCTATGTTTGTAGGCAACAAGGTGACAAATGGACAGGAATTTAGCCTCCAAGAGTTCAATAAGCTGGTATTGTCTTGACTATTTACCACAAAAATCCTCTTCATCTATCACCCAGACCCAGCCTCTCTGCCTAATTTTAATTCCACTGACATTGAAACCTCAAGCCCTTTGTGAGTCATTTATCACACTTATTAAAATGTTCCATTGTGGATTAGAATAGCAATTCACTATTATTTCAGAATGCTGCCCAAGGGCTATTCCATGCAGCAAATTCTAATGCTTTATTGAAACAGTAGTTTAGCTTTAATAAATGATTCTGTGCTAAGGTACCATGCTTTCAATTATGAGAGATGATGTTAGCATTTCAAATATGGCTTCAATGTCCAAGATTATGCAAATCCTTTCACTTAATACTACATTTAAATCTGCCCTAAATACTTCACAGTTAATATTTTAACAAGTATATGTCAATTGGATTATATAGGAAGCAATATCTGTTCAGCTCTCAACCTTTTGGGCGATAAACATGAGTTCTTCCCTTTGGAATGTGGAGTAAAGATCACAGAGTGTTTTAAAAAGATTCATCCCTTTCCAATTAAGAAAACAAATGGATTTGTTAAAAATTAATATATTTGAAGGCTCAATCTTACTCCTCCTCAAGTCAATAATTCAACAGGAGTGGGCCCCAAATGATATTTTAAATGGCTTTAGTGATTAATACATGTTACAAGTGTGCAGGTTAATGCAAATATAGGCCTGTGTTTCCTCATGCAAAACCTGACACTTCAGTGTGCAGCTCAAAATGTTTGCATATAAACACAGTATAAGTACAGTGAGCACGCCTGCATATCAGAAGGCGTGATAAAAGTATGACCTTCAGTCTCAAGGCATCACATGCCAGGAGAGCATTTGAGGGGTTTAAGAGTAGCTGTCACCCTTAAAAATAAAGATACTGAACTTAAATGAATGTTGAATTGGAAGGATGGAGCAGTGGTTGGCATGCTAGCAGGGGCCTTATGGGTGTGTCTGCACAGCACCCTTACCTTGAAAAAAGCTACACAATTTGTGCTATGCAAATTGCATAGCTTATTTTGAGGTAATTTTAAAATAAAGTGCTCTTCCGAAATGTCCCTTAACCCTCACTCAATGAGGTGTAGCGGGATGTTGGAATAGCAAGCCTGTTATATTTCGATATAACAGGCTTGCTCTTAAGATGCAAAATAGCTCTGCAGTGTAGACGTAGCCTATGAGACCTAGGCTCAGTTCTCTGCTCTTCTGCTCACTTCATGTGTGACCTCCATCTGAAGAACTATGTAACAATACATTTTTACTTCAAATCACCATTGTGAGGATACATCCTCAAGACTGTGAAGAATTCAGACACTATGGCTATGGAAGTCATATAAAGGGCTAAGATAAAATGATTTTACATCAGCCTCAGAAGAGGCATCTCACTATTTCTTTTGTAACCCAAAGTCAGTAAGAGAACTAACAAGGGAGAGTGAAGTCTGTTCTATAGCATTAGTTGAGTGGCAGGTAGCATATAGCTCCTGAGGCAGAGGCCCATTGCTTTAACCCATAAAATTTCAAGTTCAACTTCTACTGTCGATGACCAGGGTCCATCAGCTCTACACTTCTAAATAAGGAAAAAAAGAAGACAAAGCTTTGAGAGAAGTAAAATATTTTGTATCATTGGGATTGATTCCAGATCAGTCCTAATTACACAAGATTGAGCACTGAGAGTACTAAAAATAAAATACCTTTAAAAGTAAAAGGCACTGGAAAACAAGGACTTTGAAATGGGATGTATGCAATAAAGATAAAGCTATGTGCTCAGCTAGAGAAATTCCAAACTACTTATTTTAGAAGTGTTCTAATGGAAGAGTAGCAAACATTTCAACTGCTTTAAAAGAAAATGGCATATCCTCAAACACTAATACTCCTCATTTCATGTATTATATACATGCATTTTTGCCAAAGATTTACCCTTTTTATTTTGTGCAAAGGAAATTCGCCATGAATCAAAAGTTAATCGGAAAAAGGTAATTTTGTGCAATATAAATGCTCCATTTTCTGTAATGTAAAACTTTTCAGTAGAACACAATGCTAACTTTCTAGCTGCACATACTTTTGGATACAGGGTTGGGATAGAGGTGAAGCTGAAAGTTTAGTATGCAAAATTACAGCCAATTAAATGTCACAAAACTATATTTAAATACCACAAAGAAAACTCAAGACATTCAATCCTAAGGTTGACTTTCAACCTTGAACTCATGTTGCTTTTGTCAGTGTTGCTGTATGTGTTCAAAGCATCTCTTAAAATACATTGAAGTTATTTATGGAAAAAGGGCTTGATCCAAGTTATTTTGGAATCAATGGAAAGGTTTCCTTTGATTTCAACAAGTTTAGATCAGACCCAAATCCTCACGCCATGCCCATGAGAATGATCCATTTGAAGTGAGGTGGGAGTAAATCAAACAATATTTGTCCCAAAGATTGTTGATCATTAAGGGCACTCAAACCACATACAGGCTACATAGCTTGGCTCTATAAAAGGGGATTGTAGTAGATTTGGGACAGTGAGATCAACCACCTCAAGCACAGCAAGAAGAATATAGAACAGTCCATTTATATCTAGTGCACAACAAGTCCTTCACTCTGTCAATGATGATAAACTTTTGGGTGCATGCATGCATGGTTGTGCTCCTCTGTCTAAAGCATTAACCATCAGTAAACACAAGAGATTCCTGGAGAAAGCCCCCAGAAACCACAAATTAGATAGGGATCGAAAGCACCCCAGTAGGTTTATTTCCAAGTGACTTACAATAATAGTTGTCAGAAAATAGACTCGTCCCTATGCCACTACACCTATGTACGCCGTGACAATGGGCTATCGCCCAACTAAATGCCATGAATTCTAGCATCACCCTATGGTCAGCCAACGACTACTCTTTGGGTTGCACTTTTATACACATATACAAACAAGTTATCAGGTTGCCATGCTCTGTTAGCTAGTTACCACCTCTTACAACACAGAAGGCAGGTTTCCATTGCTATCCATCATGCTGTCAACTCAGATTCAGTCCTGAACCTGGGTCAGTATGTATGTTATTTGTGGGGCATGTATTGGTACCAAAATGTTTCATCATGAGGTGTTCTTTTACCACTCTCCGGAATGTGCTTACAGCCTGTGCCTAGTACCTCTTAGGTACGAGTGTTTCTGTAATATCAGCCCTGTTCTTGCTAATTTCGGTGAGCAGGACCTGCCTCTTGCTCACACCTTAACTATGCTTTATATTAGCAAAGTCTTGACCATTGCTGTCTAGGCCTCAGGCCTCATACCCGGCCTGTGATATGTGGGCTTATGTTTTAGACCCTAATCTTACTACAGCAGCATTAACTGCAGCACCTCAGAACTTTTAACATTTTTTGTTATATAGTTTATTTCTGGATATTTCTTCCAACTCAGCCCACCCCTCTCTCATTGTCTCTCATACTGCAATTTCACTTTTGCTCCCACTCAATCCTTCTCTCCATTATTTCCACTTTTTTGCCCACTACTCCATCCTCTCTTTCTTTCTCTTTTGCTTATATGTTAAGCTTCATGCCATACAAAAAGAGAAAGTGAACAACAGTATATAGTATTCCTGCTGGAAGGTTATAATATAACATAATTTTTAGCATTCAGAACAATATACCAGAACCCAAAATCAGAAAAACACAAACAATTCTGTTCCCTAAAACAGAGCACCACACTTTTTCCCATCTTATTCCAGCTATCTGTCTGCAAACTCACTTGGCAAGGCCCAGATTGCACCATTCTCTCCAGAGTTCCCTATGTGTCAGCTGGCTATTTTTGCAGTTAAATTCACCACTCATGTCCTTCCCTCGAGCTCATACCATCTCCTACTATCTGTATTTAAATTACAAAACCACCCAACCTTCTCTTCCTCCTGCAGAACTAACACGACATTTGCCACCCACCATACCATTCACTCTGGTGATGTGTTATATTAGTCCCCCTACCTTTTGTCTCTTCTACTTAAAATTATAAATACTTTGGGCTAGCACTGTCTATTATATGTTTGTACACGTGCTTGGTACAACAAGGTTCCAATCTCAATCTGTGAATCTGAGACACTATCAGAATACAAATAGAAATTTGGACTCCTTTATCCTGCCTGCCACAATGTTACTCCTTCCATAAGGCATTTTAAAGAACTAGTGTGTAAGAGCATGTATACACTAGGAAATTATTTCAAAGTAACTAAACTCTACTTAATAACTCCTGATTTTACAGAATTGAAATAGTGTGTCCCCACTACGGGGAAGCCTCAAAATTAGTCAGAAGCACACTCCATTAATGGGGATGTGCTATCTTGTCTTAGAGACCCAGGAAGCACTTGGAGTATTTAGTTTGAATTACTCTGGAGTGTAGTTTTTTGGAAATAGCAGCACTGGAACGTTCCCACTAATGCTATTTCAAAATAACTATTTTGAAATTAACAGTATTCCCCAAGGAAAGCAGGAGTACAGATTCTGAAATTAGCAGCCCATTATTTCAAAATAATGGGCTTGGTAGTGTGGACGCTCCACTTACCAATTTGACCTAAGGGGAGTTATTTTGAAATAATGCCCTAGTGTAGACTAGGGCTAACTTGTAGGCTTATCTCTGTAGCAGCACAATATTGTAATTATTAGGTTTCTTCTAGCAATAAAACCAACAAATCTGGGTGTTTTGATTTATAATTAGTGGCTGAAATAACATCTTTGGATCTGCACATGTAGAGAAATTTCTAAACCCAGATCTCACCCCTCACATCCGGAAGAGCGGTTTCAGTTGACCCTGTAGCACTGAGTCCTGCCCTCCCCCTTCCCTATGATTGCCAGGAGGACTATCAGGTGTATGTGGAATTTGCAAAGGCTTAGGGGCACATGCACCACAGGCACCAGCTCTGTGAACCACGGAGCAGCTCTTTGCCACTCTCATCCTTCCATGGAACTTAATGTTTGTGCTTATTGCTTTACACTGGAAAACTCCTTTTTAGAATAGTCCTCCCAGCAGATGTGCTGGGGAAGCTCTGATAGCATGGATCTACTTGAGCTGGCGGGGGGGGGGGAGGGGGAAAGTGGAGCCCATTCTTTTGTTACTTCATCTTCCTCACTTCCCACTAACCCAACTCTCATTTTCCCATCTTCCTCTTATGTCTGATTAGTGAGGCTGAAAGATCCAAGGATCAGAGCCAGAGATTGTCATTTACTACATGTACCTATTAAACTGGAATCTTGATGTGACAGATGATTCCAGGTGCTGCTGAATTACAAATGTTAAATAATAATAAGGCAGGGAGTGGAGAAAGAGCCCCCCCTTCTCTGCTTAGAATAGAAGCAGGGGCTGTGCTCCATTTAACCTCTGATGACAAGTCTGAACCTAAATGTTGGTGATCTATATCAGCCATGCAGGTGCCTTATTTTTTGGGGGGGGGGGGGGAGGAGGGGAGTCTGCCTTCAGTTTAGCATACTTCCACAAGTAAACTAAAATAATGACCATTTTTCCAGTGACTCATCTGTAGTAGGTCAGGTTTTCCAAAGAAGGTGGCACTCATGTTCCCATAGGCAAGGTAATGTGTCAAGTTATTTATGCAGAGCCCCATTTAGGAACATCTAGCTGTGAAACATGTGCTAATGGCTAGGCAGCTGGCATGCTGAAACTTCTGCTCATTATACCAGTCTAGAGCTGATCGAAGAAACTTTGATGAAACCATTTTGCCAGACAGTGCAGTTCCATTGAAATCACAGTGCTTTGTGAAGTTGTGCCAATTATGCCAAAATTGTGTTTTGAAGCAAAACCAGGAAAAAAAATGTTCCAATAATACTGAAACATCCCACGTGGCTGCTTAAAGAAAAAGTTTTGAAATGAATTTGTTTCAAAATGTTGTTAAATTTGTACAGCATATTATAAAATCAAACACAAGACAAAAGTATCTATTGATCCAAAGCTATTTTTTCTGGAATTTTGTTTTACAGTGACATTTGAAATTTAGTCCCTCCCACTCCAAACAAGAATGAAAATAAATTTCAAATAGATGAAAATGGATTTCAAAATCCTTCATGAAAACAAACACTATGATTTCAACACTGTAAGCTCCTTGGTGGGATAGGAATTGTTTTTATATATGATTTGGGCTTCTAGGCAACATTGCAGAAAAATAATAATAGAAATGGAAAAAAACCTTATATAATCATAACTATTGTCGGCAACATGAGTAGTGTCACAAACCAAGGGCCAGCCTGACCACATAGGCATACTACGCTGTTGCGTAGAGTACCAGGCTTTAAGAGGTACCATATTGGAAATTATTTGTTCTCTATTTAAACATATATAAATATGGTATCTCTGATAAATGAAAGTATCAGATATTGTGCTTGTAAAACAATGCATAATTGTCATGTCAGGAGTTGAGTTATATTATTTATTTCACATTGAGGAGCATGGCTGTGCATGTAAATACACTTAAAATGTGTCATAGTTTAGCTTCAAAAGAGAACTCCTGGGTTTTCTGCCTGGTGCAAGGTCTGGCTGTTCAGTCATTCTTAGTAGCTTAGTATTGGCCGGTCATATAGTTGAGTCAGTGCTGCTCACCGCTTAGTGCAGGCTAGTCTGCGAGCTGAAATAGCTGTTCTGATGTGTTATGAGCTGTGATCCTGAAGATGCTGTGCCCACAAAGAATTTGTATTCTGTTGGACTTGAAAAATTTGGTAAGAGATTTTAACAAGATTACAAAAGGAGAATTACAAGTACTTGTAAGATTAAGATTGTGTTTTTATTGTAGACTATTTACTGTTAAAGTAATAGTAAAAACTTGATTTTCAAATACCTGACAGCTAATGTTAACAAATACCACTTAACATATGCATTCCTTTCCATTCTAATTGCAATTATGTTCAATAATAATAGAAATTCTGGCATTCTGTTTAATTTTTTAAATAGTTTCAAGTAAACATTAAAATACATTACATTTTACTAGGTTTGTGTTACCTTGATGTCATTGCATGCCCAGTAACTTCACATTTTTCTCCATATTGAATGGGGAGGGAGCATCAAAATCAGTTTACATAGGGCACCAAAAACCATTGGGCCAGCCCTGCACAAACCCACAACATACATTGGGGAAGTAAGTCAGAAAGGGTATGTCTACACTACAGCACTAATTTGAACTAACTTAGTTAATTCGAACTAAGCTAATTCGAATTAGTGCATCTAGACCTAAAAATTAATTCGAATTAGCATGTCCACATTGAGTGGACCCTGAACCGAAGTTAAGGCTTGCCAGAACCAGTGCCGGCAGGGCAACAGGTTAGGACTTAGAGTGTGGAGCTGCTGCCTCAGGCTAGCCAAGGGCTGTGCTTAAAGGGACCCGACCCCCACCCCGGACAGACAGTTCTCAGGGTTCCCCACTTGCTTGTCTACCTCAATGAGGGACAGCAAAGCAGTCCTGTCTTGGAGTGCCCTGAGTGCCTGCACTCGGCACATCACAGCAATCGGCCATCAGCCCGGCTGCACTTGCCGCAGGCTGCCATCTGGGGCGGTCAATCGGGGGGCTGTCAGGATCCAGGAGGCCCTGCAGGAGAGCTTCCACCCTGAGGAGCCCGCAGAGCCACCCCAGTCCTCCCCATCGGGGCTCAGACTCATTCCTCCTCACCTCCTTCCACTTACCCCTCCCTAACCTCCCTTCCTGATGTAAAAAATAAAGGACACGTGTGTTCAAAAATAGAAACTCTCTTTATTTAACAAAACTGGGGTGGGGGGGATTAACCTCTGGGGAGACTGGGAAAAGGAGGTGGGAGAGGGAAAGAGAGAGGTGGGAGAGGGGAGGTGGAAACCTGGGAGGAGGGAGCTGGAAGGGGCCAGGGAAGAAGGAGGAGGGAAGTATCAAACTATGGTACGCCATATCTTCAGTACTGTGTACAGAGGTGGTCTCCTCACCTCAAAAAAGATATTTTGGCCTTGGAAAGGGTTCAAAAGAAGGCAACTACAATGATTAGGGGTTTGGAACAGGTCCCATACGAAGAGAGGCTAAAGAGACTGGGACTTTTCAGCTTAGAAAAGAGGAGACTGAGAGGGGATATGATAGAGGTCTACAAAAGCATGAGTGGTGTGGAGAGGGTGAATAAAGAAAAGTTCTTCATTAGTTCCCATAATAGAAGGACTAGAGGACACCAAATGAAATGAATGGACAGCAGGTTTAAAACTAATAAGAAAAGTTCTTCTCACACAGCACATAGTCAACCTGTGGAACTCCTTGCCACAGGAGGCTGTGAAAGCTAGGACTATAACAGAGTTTAAAGAGAAGTTAGATAAATTCATGGAGGTTGGGTCCATGGAGTGCTATTAGCCAGGGGGTAGGAACGGTGTCCCTGGCCTCTGTTTGTGGAAGGCTGGAGATGGATGGCACAAGACAAATCGCTTGGTCATTCTCTTCGGTCCATCCCCTCCGGGGTACCTGGTGGTAGCCACTGTCAGCAGACAGGCTACTGGGCTAGATGGACCTTTGGTCTGACCCAGTACGGCCATTCTTATGTTCTTATGTTCTAAGCTCAGGGCTCAGGGTTGGGGTCTCACTGGACCAACTTGATTTTCATGCAAACCTGCTCCTGGGTTCGCATGTGGCCTTTGGTGGCCAGGCTGGCAGCTATCCTGCCCTAGACGGCCGCATTCCTGTGCCTAGTGCAGAGGTCGTGGACATTGGAGGCCTCCCCCCAAACCTCGACGAGGTCCACAATCTCCGCACTAGACCAGGCGGGCACCCACCTCTTGTGGCCCCGGGCAGGCTCCTGTGAGCCGCCAGCCTGGTCCTGGGAAGAGGAGGAGGGTTGGGTGGCAGCGGGTGGCTGGCTCGTGCCATGCCAGGTGCAGGGTCTGCTGGCTGGGTGCTGGCAGGCTTGCCTGGCACAAGCACCATAGCCAGACCGTGCCCCTTTAAGGGCTCCAGGGCCGGGAGGGGGGCAGAAAAGTTTCCCTGGTTGTGCCCAGAGTGGCCACCAGGGCAAGCTGGGAAGGGCTAGCCTCCAACTAGTTCGAATTAAGTGGCTACACAGCCCTTAATTCGAACTACTTAATTTGAACTAGGCATTAGTCCTCATAGAATGAGGTTTACCTAGTTCGAATTAAGCGCTCCGCTAGTTCGAATTAAGTTCGAACTAGCGGTTTGTATGTGTAGCGCCTATGAAAGTTAATTCGAACTAACGGCTGTTAGTTCGAATTAACTTTGTAGTGTAGACATACCCACAGTGAGCAAGTTGAAAGCTTCTCTTGTTCCATATACTTCCATCTCTTATTTGGCTCATTTTGGGTACGTATACACTGCAAAATTATTTTGAAATAACTAGCACTATTCTGAAATAACTTAGTCTGTGTCTAAAGAGCAGGCAGTTATTTTCAAATAGTGTCAAAATACTGTCAAGCTGGAGGACTTCTTACTCCAATTCCTGTAACCCTCATTGTACGAGGAATAAGGGAAGTTGAAGGAAGAGTGCTCTATTTTGAAATAAGTGCCGTGTAGATGCTCCCTATTTCGAAATAAGCTACGTAATTGACGTAGCTCAATTTGCATAGTTTATTCCGAGTTAAGCCCTGCAGTATAGATGCACCCTTCGAGACAATGAATCTGACTTTCCTTAGCTACCTCTCATTGGCTAGATTCACTATTTAATGGCTCATTTCAAAATATATGTCTCTTTCCCTCTCCTGATGTAGTATAAGGGCTCATTAAAACTGAATCTGTCTATGGCTTTTCTTATAAAGAATTATCACAATACAGAATCTCATTTAAATTGAAATATGTTCTTCTCTTTTTGCAGTCTCTCTTCCAAGACTGATACTATATTATGTCTTTTTTAAGGGAATTATTACCATTTTTGGCACCTCATAGGGCTATACTGAGAAACAAGGGAGAAACTGAAATAATTTCCTTTACAGAACATAAAGATGGCATATTGCAATACAGATCTTTCTACCTTCTCATCCCCTTTCCCCTCCCATTGCAGACACAGTGCCTTTATTTTTTATATTTAAAATTATCTGAAGCAGGATCTCTCTGGGTATGTTTAATTTTCAATTGGACACCCATGGGAGGCCTATGACAGCGGATAGGGGCTGATGAAACAGAGGATAAAGGGATGTTGAATTAAAGTGTAAATATTTGGGCTCTGGCTTCAGCCTGATCTGCTACTTCTCAAAACTTCTCAGACCTTCCTACTTCTCAAACTTCTAGAGCCAGGGCTCCAGCCCAAAACATCTAGGATGTGTCTACACTGCGGGCTTAACTCGAAATTGAGCTACGTCAATTGTGTATCTAATTTCAAAACAGCTTATTTCAAAAGTGGGAGCATCTACACAGCACTTATTTTGAAATAGAGCACTCTTTCTTCAACTTCCCTTATTCCTCGTACAATAAGGATTACAGGAATAGGAGTAAGAAGACCTCCAGCTTGACAGTATTTTGACACTATTTCAAAATAACTTCCTGCTGTGTAGACATGGACTAAGTTATTTCAGAATAGCACTAGTTATTTTGAAATAGTGTTGCAGTGTAGAAGTACTCCCTACATATCCAAATGTCTACTTCACAATTAAATAACCCCTACACTGAGGCTACATCTAGACTGCAAGCTTCTTTCAAAAGAAGCTTTTCCGGAAGACAGTTTCCAGAAAAACTTTTGTTGAAAGAGAGTGTCTACACAGCAAAAGTGCATTGAAAAGCAATCTGCTTTTTCAAAAGATAGCGTCCACATTGATTGATAGTGTCCACATTGATGCAATCTCACATATAAGGCCACCAGGAACCAGTTCAGGCAAGGCATTACATCAGCAGTTGTTTCCGAGTGCTGTTGCCTAAGCCTAGCTGAGAGATGCGCTTAAAGGGACCCCCCTGGACAGCTATTGCTCTGCTTCGGCTGTGTGATTGCCTACCTCTCTGAGGGACAGCAAAGCTTTAGCAGTGCATGCTCTGGTTGCCCAGCTGTAGGATGCTGAAGCATTCTTCTTCACATGGAGCCCAAGCTGCCCTTGGGCATGCAATGGCCCCACAAGGGCATGCTGCAGTTTGTGCAGCAGTTTGTGCAGGCTGCTTTCATGGCCCTGCACAAGCTTGACACTGAGCTCATCCTTGAGACCTTCTCCCTGTGTGTTGGAGTAAGACCATTGTAACAGCACCCCACAGAGGAAAGATGCTTTTGGAGGCTGAACACCAGTTCCGACTGGTGGGACAGCCTGGTCATGGAGCAGTGGGACGACCAGAAATGGCTCCAAAACTTCTACACGCAGAAGACCACCTTTTTGGAGCTGTGTGCCTGGCTCACCCCTGCCCTCCAGTGACATGACACCCACCTGCAGCCTGCCATCCCCCTGGAGAAGTGAGTCATAATCACCGTCTGAAAGCTCGCCACCCCAGACAGTTACATGTCGGTGGGCAACCAGTTTGGTGTAGGGAAGTCCACTATTGGGGCCCTCCTTATGGAGGTAAAGCATTCTCAGGCTGCAGTCCCTGTAGTGGAAGGAGAGTCCTGGAAAGGGGGACCCAAGGGAAAAGGGGCTGAGGGTGGGGCAAGTCCCATCCCCGGGGGGAGTTGTGCAGTCCCGCCCTCTCACAGCCCTGCTGGGGAGCAGTCTTGTAGGGGGTGACAGCTGGAGTATTTGAGGGGGCTGGGGAGGAGACGGGCACCTCCCAGGGGCTCAGGCACTCCCTCTCATTCTATGTTTTGTATGTTTGTTGGTCTCCTTTTGCAGGTTGTGAGGGCCATCAAATCCATGCTGCTGTGCAGGGTCATCTGCCTGGGAGACCTGGACCTGATCATCTGAGGATTTGCCAGCCTGGGGTTCCCGAACTGCAGTGGAGCGATCGATGGAACCCACATCCCAATCTGTGCACCAACTCATCGAATGGCCCAAATACATAAATTGCAACTGCTACTTCTTAATTATGCTGCAGGCCCTGGTTGACTACTGTGGACTGTTTACTGACATTTTCATTGGGTGGTCCAGCAGGGTGCACGACACCCGTGTATTTAGAAACTCAAGCTTCTGCTGGAAGCTGGAGGCTGGCACATTTTTCCCCCAGGCGTGACTTTGGGGTTGGGGACATGCAGATGCCGCTATGCATTGTGGGGGATGTGGCCTACCCGCGCATGCCGTGGCTCATGAAGCCATACACTGGCCACCTGGACCCCAGCAGGAACTAATTCAATGCCCACCTCAGCTGGGCCTGAATCCAGTTGGAGTATGCCTTCATGTGCCTCAAGACGTGGTTCAGGTGCCTCCTGACCCGCCTGCACGTGAGGGAGCACAACATCCCCAAGGTGGTGTCAGCATGTTGTGTCCTCCTCAACATTGTGGAGAAGAATAGAGTGGCCTTCCTATCAGGGTGGGGGGCAGAAGCTGGTCATGAAGGGAGGGCCTTTGGGCAGCCATGGACAGCTGCCATCCACCAGGCCCAACAGTTGGGGGTGGCCCTGATGGAGAGTTTCTCTCAAGCACCCCAATAACTCTCCCCAGGACCTCCCCACTAGGGGCCTGTGCCTTGCTCCACTATCCCTTTCCCACCACAACCTCTTCCTTCCACCCTTCCCTTCAGTCTCAGTAATCACACCTGTTTCGATTTGAACAAAACAAACTGTATTTTTCTTTGAATAAAATAAATGGGAGAAGTGGGGGGGCTGAGAACATGGACGGGGGAGAGAGGGCAGGGGCTCAGGGCTGGGAGTGGCATGGGGGGCAGCTGGAAGTGCCACCTCAGGTCCAGAGATCTCAGTGTACTTGGGGTTGGGTGGGGCTTGGGACAACAAGGGGGTGGGAAGGAAGGGGGGCTGGAGAGGGGTCAGATCCTGGGGGGTTGGGGAAGCCCTTTCCCCACCAATGGTGGTGGACTCAGGGCTCGAGATGTCCATTGTCACCTGCCCAGAGCTCACTGCGGAGGAGGAGGAGGAGGGACAGCAGGGGCAGGAGGAGGAAGACATGGCCAGCACCATGACTCTGACCCTTGAGCCAGTACCTCAGGGCCTGGACATATCACAAGCATCCTCTGATGTTGGGGAGGGATCATCAGGTGAGTGCTCTCAGTGGAAGCAGGTACAGCACCAGTCTGCACCACACTGCCCTGATGTTTTTCAGTGTCCTCGGGGGGTTGCCTCCCACCACCAGCCACCACTGGAAGGAGGAGGTGGCCGCAGAGGGGATGGGGTGCAATCATCACTCGGCCATTTTAGCTTGGACATCGTACTGAAGTTGGTGCATGTGGAAGCAGGTACAGCACCAGTCTGCACCACACGGCCTCAGGAGGCAGCCCTGGAGAACCCTAGGATCCTGCTTACAGGCTCAGGGGGAGTCCACACATGCATCTGACCCCTGGGGGGGATACCTCCCACCACCAGATACCTCTGTCAGTATCCTGGGAGCCCTGATTTTGTTCCCAGGGAGCTCTCGGGGGGGAGGGGGAATTGTGGCTGGGCCATGGGTGGCAATGCCTGTGGCAGGGAGAGCTGCGTGATCAGGTGCTGCTCCCAGTGCTGGTGGCTTCCTGCCACAAGGCTTATCCCAGGTGCCTGAAGCTTTAAGAGTTGGAAGGAGACAGAAACTATAGAGTTCTGATTAGTTTGAACAGAGTGTCCACCAGGGCACCTGTGTTATTTCCTGGAGGCTTCTTCTTTCTGGAAAAAGAGCCTCTTCCACGTCCACACATGCCTTTTTCTGAAAGAGCTCTTTTGGAAAAAGGTTTCTTCCTCGTAGAAAGAAGTTTACCACTATCAGAATAAAACTCTCCATTCTTTTGACTTTCTTTCCAAAGAACACAAAAACAGTGTGCATGTAAGTGTAGTTTTTTTCCAGAAAAACCATGCACAGACCATACTGTGAGCCCTGTGAACCCTATTCAGTTGGCATTAACCAAACATGATTTTAAACTGCAGTGTAGGCATACTCTCAGTGATGTTGTAAGGGAGATGACATAAACAGAAGGTCTCGGGGACAGCTTGAAATTTAATCATTTTGTGGGGCAGTGGGGTGTTTAACTTCGGTTTTAGTCTTCACCTTTACTCTTGTACTTTTCCCCACCATTCTCACCTTATATTTTATCCTTTCAAGTGTCTGGAATTTTGTAATTCCAGATGTTGCCAGAGAGTGGTCCTGTGGCACCTTAAGGTATGACTACACTACGGGATAAGGTCAAATTAAGATGCACAACTTCAGCTATGTTCATTGCCTAGCTGAAGTCGAAGTACTTTAACTCGACTTTTGGCATTGTACACACTGCAGGAAATCAAAGGGACTCCAGATAATCATATCTACACACACAAGAAAAAATACAAAAAACAAAACAAAAAACAAACAAAAAAACAAAGTCACTGCCAAAAAAGGAAAATTCCTTCTTGTTGCCTTGAGTGGCAATGAGTTAAATTGCTTCAGAGGGGTAGCCGAGTTAGTCTGTGCAGGATAAACTTAAAAAAACAACCAATAGTCTGGTAGCACTTTAAAGACTAACAAAACATGTAGATGGTATCATGAGCTTTCGTGGGGACGGCCCACTTCTTCAGATGACCGGAGTGTTGGAACACTTTGGTCATCTGAAGAGGTGCCCATGAAAGCTCATGAGTTAAATTGTGAGTCTGTAAACAAGAACTGGTCAGCCAAACATCTGAAAGAGGCAATAGCTAGCACCACCTCAGAGTCCTGGCCCACTCTGTGTAGCATCTGTCTCCATTTGTGGCTACCCCTGATGCTCAAGAGTGTTCCTCCTTCGACTTCCTGCTGTATAGACAGCACCAAAAGCCGAATTAAGCTATTTCAACTTCAGCTATGCAATTGACATAGCTGAAGTTGCATAGCTTAATTCGACTTTTGCCCTGCTATGTAGACGTGTCCTGAGGGAATTCTCAGCTGGTATTAGGGATAGATTCCAGCTTAATTTGTGCCAATTGAGTAGAGAAAATATGGCCTATTGTAAACATACACACACATACCCACTCCCCTGCATTTTCTTACCTCTCCTAACCCAAACTCATGCATTTTTTTACTCTTTTTTAGGCCTAAGCTAATTAAAGGATTTCATATTCCCTCGTGGTATCCCAATTTTATGCAGCACTTGTAGTAGGAGTGATTTTATACTGTTCTGTTAATTGTAGGACTCTTTTTATAGGAATAAGTTAATTGCTAAAAATTGTATGCAACATCTTCCCTCAAGATGTTTTACATTACAAATTAAATCGCCTTTTAGATAGCTGCTATTAACTTTCACTTTACTGAAGACTGAGGAAAAAATTAAATAAGAATGTGGTACAGATTAATGGTCTGAGAGTGAATGTCCAGGAAGCCTCATGAGATCTAAATGTTTCTCTCACACTGCATTCCTTCTGCAGCTTTGGGCAAGTCATGCAGCTCCATTTGAACAGGCATGCTAAATATGCAATGTGGCCATTGCTCCATGGGCAAAGGCTAGCTACCTGAGTCTAAGGCTATCCAGCCTCCCACCTCTGTAATCAGGTGATTTCCCTGTGTAGGCTACAAGAGCTACGATGCTATTTTTAGTGTGCTAGATCAAGCAGAGATCATGCTGGTCTGCCTAGCTGCAGTGGTATGTTCACTCTTACTTGCACTTTAGACACTCTTCAGGAATGATTTGGAAAGAGACTTACCTGGTCCATGAGTCTAAGTCACATTTTCAAAAGTGAAATAGTCATTTTGGCACCTAAATAGTTTAGGTGACTTTGAAAATTGTACCTTTAACCTCCCGCCTTCGATTCCCTCATCTATAAAATTGTGATAATTATACGTATCTGCTTTTGAAAGAGGGGTTGTTTCAAATGTGATTTAAAAATTAAATATGTGAATTGTAATATACTCAAGTATTATTAAAATGATTAAAACCCTCTGCTGAATTTGTTCTTGAAACTTTGGCACTTATGCTTTGTCATAGAAGACAGATTGACTACAGAACTGAAAAAGTATGACATTCAGTAAACCTTCCCTCACTGCAGTTTAAAGAGGAGGTTACTAATTGTACTGATCTGCTTGTCTTGCTATTTGGGTTATACGTCACTGAGCATATGAGTCATCCATGGCTTTGGCACATAAATGAAAGCTGCCGGGAGTTAGATTTAGCTTAAATACTCTTTTTCCAACTTTCTCCAAAGTGTGTAGTTGACAAGAATGTATATAATATTCCATTCTCCTTTTTGCTTTTCACATCACATATTTGAAAATTACTCAGGCTATGTCTACACTAGGGCTGTTTTTTCTGAAAAAACTTCAATTATGTCCACATTCCAATCATGTTCTTTCAAAAAAAATTGAAATAACGAAGAGGTTTTTCTGACAACAGTAATCTTCTTTCAACGAGGAAGAATACCTTTTCCAAAAGAGCTCCCCGGACTGACCAAAACCCAAGTTCAACGAGGTCCCCGCACCCGAGGTGGCACATCCAGCCACCCCCCATGCCACTCCCAGTCCTGAGCCCTCCCCCTCCAGGTTAGGAGCCCCCCTTTCCCCTCCCCAGTTATATTTTTTGAAAGACAAATACAAAGTTCTTGTTGAAATGCAAACAGGTATGTTTATTGAGAGGTCAGGGAGGGGGCAAAGGGAGGGGTTGTGTTGAGAAAGGGATAGTGGAGCAAGGCACAAGCCTCTAGTGGGGAGGCCCTGGGGAGAGGTACTGGGATTCTGCAGAGAAACTCTCCCTCAGGGCTCTCACGGATGTGCACCCCAGCCTGATGGGCCTGACAGATGGCAGCTGTCCATGGCTGCTCACAGGTTCTCCTCTCATGACTGGCCTGTGTCCCCCACCCCAGTAGGAAGGCCTCCCCTTTCCTTTTCACAATGTTGTGGAGGACACAACATGCCAAGACGACCTCGGGGATGTTGTGCTCCGCTATGTCAAGGCGGGTCAGGAGGCACCTAAACCGTGCCCTGAGGTGGCCGAAGGCGTACTCCACCTGGATCTTCCCCGGCTGAGGTGGGAGTTAAATTGGTCCCTGCTGGGGTCCAGGTGGCCCGGTGTACAGCTTCATAAGCCATGGCTTGAGGGGGTAGGCCACGTTCCCCACGATGCACAGTGGCATCTGCACACCCCCAACTGCAAAGTTACGGTGGGGGAAGAATGTGCCCACCTTCAGCTTGCCGTAGAGGTTGGAATTACGAAAGATGCAGGCACCATGTGCCCTGCTTGACCACCTGACAAAAATGTCTGTAGACTGTCCATGGTGGTTGACCAGGGCCTGCAGCACCATTGAAAAGTAGCCCTTCCTATTGATATACTGGGCCACTCGACGTTCAGGTGTGTGGATTGGGATGTAGGTCCCCGTCTGTGGCTACCCTGTAGTTTGGGAATCCCAGGGCAGCAAATCCTGCGACGATCGGGTCCAGGTCCCCCAGGTGGATGACCCTGCGCAGCAGGATGGAGTTGATGGCCCTCACACCTGCAGAAGGAGACCAAAAAACACACAAAACATAGAATGAGAGGGAGTGCCCGAGCCTTTGGGAGGTGCCTGCCCCTTCCCCTCCCTTCTCCTTGCAAAAATCCCAGGAGCCAGCCCCTATGAGGCTGCCCCACCCCCAGCAGCAGGGCTGTGTGAGGGCAGGACGACACAACCCCCAGGAACAGGGCTTCCCGCGCATCCCCTACCTCCTCAAACCCCTCCCATTCCTGAGGATCCCCCTTTTCCAGGGCTTCCCCCCCCCCCGCAAGGACTTACTTCCATGAGGAGGGCCCTGACGGTGGACTTCCCCATGCTGAACTGGTTGCCCCCTGACTGGTAGCTGTGAAGGGGTGGCAAGCTTCCAGACAGTGATTGTGACCCACTTCTCCAGGGGGATGGCAGGCTGCAGGTGGGTGCCGCATCGCTGGAGGGCAGGGGCGAGCCAGGCACACAGATCCAATAAGGTGACCTTCCGCATATGGAAGTTTTGGCGAAACTGCTGGTTGTCCCGCCTCCAAAAACGCTTCTCCAGTGTGGTGAGCATTTGCACGGATCTTGCTCCTGCACACACAGGGAGACGGTCTTCAGAATGAGCTCTGAGTCAAGCTCATACAGGGCCCGGAAGGCACCCTGCACAAACCGCTGCAGAAACTGCAGCATAGCTGTATGCAGGCATTGCATGTCCAGGAGCAGCTCCAGCTCCATGGCACTAATAAAAAAGCTGTGATGTCCAAAAAAGCTGGGCAACCAAATCAGGCACTGCAAGAGCTTTTCTGGACCTCAAAGAGGTATGCAAGCATGCAGCAGAGGCTGTCAATGGGGAGGGGGTGGGTCCCTTTAAGCACATCTCTCAGCTAGTCTTCAGCACCAGCCCTTGGAAACAACTTGTGACCTAAAGCCCTGGCTGAACTGGTTCTGGGTGGCCTTATATGCGAGATAGCATCCAATCAGTGTGGATGCTATCTTTTGAAAAAGCAGATTGCTTTTTCGATGCGCTTTGGCAGTATGGACCCTCTTTTTCAGAAGGAATTTTTCTAGAAGATCTCTTCCGGAAAAGCTTCTTCTGAAAGAAGCCTGCAGTCTAGAAGTAGTCTCCAACTTTTGTCCAAAATTCCAAAAAAGAAAGATGCCAACTTCATTTATAAATATAGTGCAAAACACTGAAATAATTAATTCTGGACAGAATAGAAATTCTGTGCTAATATTAATAATTTGTATGACATATTTTAGTTCAATGAGTGCCACAGTTCTTTCACAATTTTTGAGGTTTTTTTAAGGAGTATTCAACATTTTAAAGATACTTGAAAGTTGTGTGCATCAGCCTAAAAGTCTCATTGATATTTTTAAACCAGTAAAAATGCTTTAACGATACCAATATTTGTGCGCGCAAAATTAAGTCTAAAGGATACATGCAGGCTTATATGGGGAAATTCATTTACTGGTTGAGCTATTTGTTACCTGAAACAAAACAGTTTTCATTTGCTTTCCATTGTAGATGAAGAAAATAAAAAAGATAGCAAATTTGGTTTGGCTAAACTCATGACTCAACAATTTTTCCTTAGAGTTCCAAATTTGCACAGAACCAAAAAGGAAACCAATGTGTTTGTGATTCTCATAAAAATCATACTGAAATGTGAACGTTAACCATACACAAATGATCCCCCCCTCCTCTCCTCCCACTAGGCCAACAAAGAGCCTTTCTCCATTCTTTAAGTGCTCTGCTCAGGAGTCTTTTTGTCATAAGACTCTCCTCCCTGACCAAACTCCTCAGCCTAGGCTGCTGCTAATGGAGGGGTTAGAATGTATCTGTCGTAAGGTGGCATCTACTTCTCATGGGCATTTCCTTGATTGTTGTTTTCCTTAGAGGGAGGAGGGGATTCAGTAACTCAGTCCTTCAGCCAAGTCACATACACTGTGGCTGTGTCTACACTGGCATGATTTTCCGGAAATGCTTAAAACGGAACAGTTTTCCGTTATAAGTATTTCCGGAAAAAGAGCGTCTACATTGGCAGGATGCTTTTCCGGAAAAGCCCTTTTCCCAGAAAAGCGTCTGTGGCCAATGTAGGCGCTTTTCCGGAAAAAGCCCCGATCGTCATTTTCGCGATCGGGCTTTTAGAAAAGACTGCTGGGCTGTCTACACTGGCCCTTTTCGGAACAGTTTTCCGGAAAAGGACTTTTGCCCGAGCCGGGAGCAGCATAGTTTTCGGAAAAGCAGCTGATTTCTTACAGTAGATCATCAGTGCTTTTCCGGAAATTCAAGGGGCCAGTGTAGACAGCTCACAGCTTATTCCGGAAAAGCGGTTGCTTTTCCGGAATAAGTGGCCCAGTGTAGACACAGCCCCCCTGTACGTGGAACAGAACAACCTCCTTCAGGGTATATAGTCTTTATTTTGTTGCAACCCTAGTATAGGACTGGTATAGGATATATAGGATAGGTATCCTGTCAGAGCTTCCTTTCTGGAGACACTGTCTTTCTGCAGAGGGCTCAGTCCTTGCTTTGTCCCCATAGCTAGACAGGAACTCCTTGTTAGCTTCACCCCTTCCTGCCCACTCTGAGCTATCCACGGTCCTGCTCCTCTTTCACTCAGTCAGGAACACAGACTTCTCTCCTGCTACTCTAGGCAACAACTGACTGAAATTGTCACTGCAGCTTCTTTTTATATGGCCTTGTTGGCCCCTGATTGGTTGCTTCCCCTGCAACCACTCTAGGCTGGAGGTCTTTTCTGCTCCTTTCTGGGGTATGTGTGATGAGATTCTGAGGTGCCAAATCGGGGGCCTCTGAGTCTAGTCCATCCCGTCATGGTTTGAAAGATATACTTTATCATGTAGTGCTAGGGAGGCTTGCCTCAGATATTTTCACAACTGGGCTCAAATAATATCTCCAGCTGCCTGAACTTTGAAGAAATTAGGATCCAGATCCAAAGTTTATGTTTGGTTTCAGTTTTTATAACTGGAATTAAAGAGCTCTGACATGTCCACAGTGGGATTGGGTGAGTTGTCATGAGCTCACAGTGCTCAGTGTGTGGGGCTAAACATTTCATGTAGATGTTTGGAATCAGGCTAGAGCCTGAGCTCTGCAAACCCCATCCCCAGGGTTCCAGAGCTTGGGCTACAGCTACAGCCCAAAATGTCTGTACAGCTATTTTACAGCACCACAAGTGAAGACCCACAAGCATAAGTAAGCTAACTGAGGCCAGTCACAGTGTTTAATAGCTGTGTAGATATACCTTACAAACATACCAAAACCCTGGACTGTAGTAAATCTGAAAACTGAGATAATTTGGATCAATGTCTGAATTTTATGGCTGAATTCCATCTGTAGATCTCTTGTGTTAGATCAGTCTGATGTAGGAGTTTTGGCTATTTTACTTAGAGAATGTAACAGTATCATACAATAACAGAGTTATATATAGTTTTATAAAGCATTAAAGGTGAATCTCTTATTCAATCTCTAGTGCAGGAAATATTTCTTCAGAGGCAATCATTTGGAATGTGTCTAACAAATTAATGAGCTAAAATAATAAATATCAGACAGTAACAGTGTTGCACCAGAATAAGAGATGTAATTATTTTTAATGGTTTTGATTTGTTGTAAACATGCAATAATGCCTTTTCTGTTCCTGCCCCAGGATGCTTTTCAGAGTATAATATCCTCGTTACATTTGGGGTCACTGCCTACTTAAGGCACTACCTGGGTGCCTTAAATGCTAAACAACTGTGGATCACATCCCTGATCGAAACAGCCAGCATACAAGCATGCAGGTTACACTCTGGTTTCCATCATCTAATTAGTTTTTGCAGAGTGATTCTAAACCCACCACACTCTCAAAATCCCCAAAATATTCTCTGCGCAGGGTCCATCCCTCTCCTGAAACACACATCAAATTTATTAAGTTTGCTACTCTTTTAAGGAGACAGAAACAGCAGTTTGTTATCTTGACTGGAATATTAGTGATCAGTGAGTTATTTGTTGGCCAATGACATAGTACCTGACACCTTTTAGATATAGGTTTTAACATTTAATTGGGGGTACCGTGGGATAGCCAGGACAACTGTAAGTTATTGATAGATCCCAGGGACCCCTTTGCCTTCTGCCATACGATTGCTCTTAGACATTTTCCTCCCACTTAAAAAAATGAATGTTAATTTATTGAATGAATTATTGATTAATGTTGATGATCTCTTTTTTGTACATTTGTAACTCAGCATGGCATTGTTAACTTTAACCTTCAAATCCTCTCTGATTAAAAGTTCATTATATACATGTGTTCTTTCATTGCCTTTTAATGAATGATTAAACAACATAAACAACAAAACTATGGGCAGACTATGATCTCTGTTACATGAAGTATATTGGAATAATACCAGGGGTGTCAAAAGATGTACACTAGTTTAACCCAGAACAGAATTAGTCAAAATGTGTCTATCTGTATTATTTTTTCCTTGTAGGTTAGTAATACAGTTAGATTTGACATTCTCCCAAAGGTGGCTGTAGGAGTAAAGTCAAATGATGATGGGTTTTAAATACAATTCAAAATAAGAGGAATATTTCAGATCATCTCTTCCCCTTCTGGTGATGGGTAGACTATATGTGTAGGAGTTCATGCACGAGGCTCTCTTTTTGGGTTATTATGTGTAGGTGTGTACATGCAGCTTCTGAATCTGGTAACTTTTGCATTAACATTCAATAGAAATTGCAGTAGTTTATATAGGTGCTTATTCCTAACAACAACAACAAAAAAAACCCTAGAATTTGATGCATAAACACAGCTCCTATTTTTCCAATGGTTATTTGGATATACGTACACAAGAACAGATCACTAAGGAAGAGGTTGTTTATGATTATAAAGCTACTCTTGTTAAAATCATCACTAATTCTCTGAATAACACAATCCATAAATTTATGTTGAGCCCCAGTGCTTAATAGTGTTCAAAGATTTTAGTTTGATCCAACGATTTTAGCAGAAAAACATCATTGCTTAAGTGTTCCTCCCCACCATAAAGTACCAACAGTAATTGCAGGTTTCTATCAAGGTATAATATTTATTATAATGAAAAAGGTATAATATTTATTACTTCAGAACTATATAATCAGTTTCCTTCAAGCATAACATATTCCTTGGAACTCAGTGAAGCTTCCAAAGAAAGCCTAGTTTGAATAAACCTTGTTAAGATGATTTTAAACTCTGAGGCTGTGTCTACATTACAAAGAAAAATCGGAAAAAGACACACAAAAGGACCTAGATGGAAAAAAAGGGGGAATCTGGTAAAACAAACAAGCAAACCGGTTATTATGGATAAACATGGGAGTTACCTGAACTGTACAATTTTATTTGCCAGGTAGTCCTAGACATCTAATAGTTAAGTTGGGGCCTGATTATACCCATATAAAATGTCTCCTGTTCTTTCAGTATAGTTAGATAACACATTTAATAAAATAATTGAAATGGTCATCCTCTTCTGGTGCTAGGTCTATGTTATGATTTCTTGGACTGTTTCATCAGAAACAGATGTAGGTGCTCAGCAAAGCAACAATAATTTCCACGCCTGACTCATGTATAAGATGTGAACAACAATGAGCCTATCCCCATGAAAATGATTGTTTATTAAAGTTCAAAATTCACTACAAACTTTTTTGCAATTCATTTGGGTATACGTAATAATTACCAATTATTATCAGGAACTAGCCTCAAATTACATTTTTTTTTTACTTAATATTATTGTTATCATGCAGATTATAAACAACTTTCTTGATTAAATAGTATTTATTACCACTGGATAATCAGAAAAAAGAAAAAACCCTTTTGGCTAATTTTCCAAATACAAATATATGATATATTCCTTAAAATAAATCCCATTGATTGTTTCAGGCAGTGTATTCAGTAGAAGTAGAAACTAGAAATATTTGCTTTTTGGTCCTGGTTTCAGTGGTGAATTATTTTCTCCATTTTGTCAATGTGGAAGGATAACCAAAAGATAACATTCCTCTTAACCAGCCTGAGATCTTCTTTAGAAATATCATGAAAAGGAAGATAATGAGCAAAGGTTATGGAAGGAGATATGTTACAGCAAGGTTTATACTAATGAGATATCATGAGATATGGATGTTGTTACATATACATTTTTTATCTTTCACTCCCTCTTCTAAATTATGCATTAATTTATTTATTCAGTATATTGTCACTTCCTTGGCCAAGCAATTGCTGAAAATCTGTCAGTTTTCAGAATGGGACAGAGTGTGGTCTGGTATTAGTGTAATATTTTTATTTACTGGCTGTACACCAGTTCTGAGTTCCTACACACTGATAGGAAAATGCTCCACTGAGAGAGCTCCCTTTTATAGGAATCCCATGTAAATAACCAATGTCCTGTCAAATATGTTTGAGAATACACTCTGTACTAAAGAAAGGGTAGAAAAGGGTCAGGAGATAAATGCTAGAGATATTTTATTAGCAATAAATAATGTGACCATTATCATGAGGACCCAACACAGAGTCTCAAGGAGTAGAATCTCCATATCAAGGAATACAGTTTTATTCAGCGATAATATACTATTCTGCATAATTTCTCTGAACCACATTGTGCCAATAATTCCTAAGCAGAACATCACATTGGATCAATAAAGAGTTCTGCTGAAAAAGCAAAAAAACCCATAAAACAAAAACAAAGGGACTCCAGATAAACACTCCACAGTGGCTCCTTCCCATGAGAATAATTATTTCCTAGGTATTACCATATATTTTAGAAGGAATATCAATGAAAACAAATTGTTTGAGGACATATCATCACTCCACTTGACTTTAAATGCTATAATTAGTGTTTGTGACACTGAACTCATGAGCTGATAATAGTGCACAGATGGTAGCTTTAAATTCTAGCCAGAGCTTTTCTATTGGCAAAAGTGACAAGGAGTCCTGTGGCACCTTATCGACTAGCAGATGTATTGGAGCATTAGCTTTTGTGGGCAAAGACCCACTTCGTCAGATGCATGTAGTAGAAAATTCCAGAGGCAGGTATATATATGCAGGCCAGAATAAGGCTAGAGATAAGGAGGTTAATTCAGTCAGGGAGGCTGAGGCCCACTTCTAGCAGCTGATGTGGAGGTGTGAACACCAAGAGAGGAGAAATTGCTTTTGTAGTTGGCTAGCCATTCACAGTCTTTGTTTAATCCTAAACTGATGGTGTCAAATTTGCAGATGAACTGTAGCTCAGCAGTTTCTCTTTGAAGTCTGGTCTTGAAGTTTTTTTGCTGCAGGATGGCTACCTTTAAATCTACTACTGTGTGTCCAGGGAGATTAAAGTGTTCTCCTACAGGTTTTTGTATATTGCCATTCCTAATATCTGATTTGTGTCCATTTATTCTTTTACGTAGAGACTGTCCAGTCTAGCCGATATATATAGCAGAGGGGCATTTCTGGCACATGATGGAGTATATTATATTGGTTGATGTGTAGGTGACTGAACCAGTGATGGTGTGGCTGATCTGGTTAGGTCCTGTGATGGTGTCGCTGGTGTAGATATGTGGGCAGAGTTGGCACCGAGGTTTGTTGCATGGATTGGTTCCTGAGTTAGAGTTACTGTGGTGTGGTGTATAGTTGCTGGTGAGAATTTGCTTCAGGTTGGCGGGTTGTCTGTGGGTGAGAACTGGCCTGCCTCCCAAGGCCTGTGAAAGTGAGGGATTATTGTCCAGAATGGGTTGTAGATCACTGATGATGCGTTGGAGAGGTTTTAGCTGAAGACTGAAGGTGATGGCCAGTGGTGTTCTGTTGGTTTCTTTCTTGGGCTTGTCGTGTAGTAGGAGGCTTCTGGGTACATGTCTGGCTCTGTTAATCTGTTTCCTCACTTCCTCGTGTGGGTATCATAGATTCAAGAATGCTCGGTGAAGATCTTGTAGATGTTGGTCTCTGTCTGAGGGGTTGGAGCAGATGCGGTTGTACCTTAGTGCTTGGCTGTAGACAATAGATTGTGTGGTGTATCCGGGATGGAAGCTGGAGGCATAAAGGTAGGCATAGCGTTCGGGAGGTTTTCGGTATAGGGTGGTGTTTATGTGACCGTCACTTATTTGCACCATGGTGTCCAGGAAGTGGATCTCTTGTGTAGACTGGTCCAGGCTGAGGTTGATGGTGGGGTGGAAGCTGTTGAAATCGTGGTGGAATTCTTCCAGAGTCTCCTTCCCATGGGTCAAGATGATGAAGATGTCATCAATGTAGCGTAGGTAGAGAAGGTGTGTTAGTGGACAAGAGCTGAGGAAGCATTGTTCCAGGTCAGCCATAACATTTTTGGCATATTGTGGGGCCATGCGGGTGCCAATAGCGGTGCCACTGGTTTGGAGGTATATATTGTCACCGAATCTGAAATAGTTGTGTGTGAGGATAAAGTCACAGAGCTCAGCCACCATTTGTGCCGTGGCATCATCAGGGATACTGTTCCTGACAGCTTTTATTCCATCTATGTGTGGGATGTTTGTGTAGAGAGCCTCTACATCCATGGTGGCTAGGATGGTGTAGTTGTATTGTGTGATGGTGTAATGCATTGTAGTTTTCTCAGGAAATCAGTGGTGTCACGGAGATAGCTGGGAGTGATGGTGGTGTAGGATCTGAGTAGAGTCCACGTATCCAGACAGTCCTTCAGTGAGAGTGCCAATGCCTGAGATGATGGGGCTTCCAGGATTTTCAGGTTTGTGGATCTTGGGTAGTAGATAGAATAACCCCGGTCGGGGCTCTTAGGGTGTGTTGATTTGTGGCAAAGTTTACTTGGGAAGTACACAGAGTCAGAACATAACTTAGCCCAGACCAGCCCTCTCCTGTACCAGCTCCTGTCATTTTGGAGCATCATTGGCCAATTCTGCATCTTCTGTCCTCAAAGGATTGGAAAGTTCCATGAAGTTTCCTTCACAGAATTTCCTTATTCTTCCTTATCTCTTTTTTCTCACTGAGGAAAGGAAGAGTAAAGTTGACTCTCAATCAAAAAAAGCTCGGGGTCTAGAACCCACATGGATTTCTGGGGATCCACTAACTGGTGTAAAAGTGTGTCATTAGAACAAAAATGCAGTAAACACACTAATATTTTGCAATGCTTCAAGAAGAACTAACAAACCAAATATGCCACCACATTTTGGGGGATTTACAGCACATAAGCTTTCTAATGTGATTGAAACATACTTTCTAGAGCAAGCTTGGAAACAGAGTTTCTATACTGTGGGAAATTCCAAGTGTCTGAAATTTTGATTCCATCTTAAATGAAGTGTTGAACCATAGTATCAGAAATGGAAAATTTGGAAAAAACACTGGATCCACTTCATCTTCTCCATCAGCAATGATCATTCCTCCTTGAGCACATAAGATTGAGAGAGAGCGAGAAAATACTGGGGCTGATATCGGATGAAGAGGAAATCCCTATAATGGTGAAGGTAGGGTTGAGGAAAACTTTTGAGCTAAGGATGGGAAAGTAAGCAATCTCCATGATGATGACAGGAAGAGAAAGAGAACCCAGAAACGGACAACCATAGGGAGTCATGCACTAATCATGACAGGAAGGAGAATATCATCACCCCAGCACCACTTCTACTTTTTGCTTCAAAGTTTTAATCAGAACTCACATGTTCCCACAGTTATTGTTTCAATTTGCAGATGGCAAATTATTCCATCAGATTTTTTCTACTGGCTCTATCATTTCCTGATCCTTATTAATAAGCATTTTGTTAATGTACTGATGACACATTTTGAACCAACCATCTCTGAAATATAGCAAGCATGTGCTGCAGTGATGAATCATGGGAGTTCTCATGGTAGATGAAGTCCAACCAAGGACAGTAGCCCATAGAACAGAATGGAGGCATGAAATACACAAATTATTGCTTCAATGAGACACTGTGGTCACATTTTCAAATTGAACAGTTTCTATGCACTTAGAAAACAAAAATGCTTTGTGTACTTAGGGTGGGTTTTTGTTTTGTTATGTTTTGTTTTTTGCTTTGTTTTGTTTGACAAAATGTCTAATATTTTCTGTGGAAAGCAGACACTTGCGAAATATCATTGCATCTGCAGTGTTTTTTGTTTTATTAACAATTTTTAACCAGTTCTCTCTTAAATCTTGGAGATGGGAAAGGAATATTCTGAGGTTAATGATATCAAATTCCATAGAATCATAGATTCATAGAATCATAGATTTGAAAGAAACCTCAGGAGGTCATCGAGTCCAATCCCCTGCTAAATTCTAACAATCATCCCAGCCAGGGCTTTGTCAAGCCAGGACTTAAAAATCTCTAGGGATGGAGATTCCACCACCTCCCTAGACAACCCATTTAAGTGGTTCACCACCCTCTTAGTGAAATAGTTTTTGTCCCTAATATTCAACCTAGACCTCCCCCATTGCAGCTTGAGACCATTGCTCCTTGTTCTGTCATCTGTCACCACTGAAAACAGCCTCTCTCCTTCTTCTCTGGAACTGCCCTTCAGATAGTTGATGTCTTCTATCAAATCCCCCCTTATTCTTCTCTTCTGTAGACTAAATAAGCCCAAATCCCTCATCTTCTCCTCATTTGTCATGTTCTCCAGCATCCTAATCATTTTTGTTTCCCTCAGCTGGACTGTCTCCAATGTGTTCACAACCTCTCTGTAATAGGGCCCCAGAATTGGATGCAATACTCCAAAAGTGGCCTCACCAGCGCTGAATAAAGGGAATAATCATTTCCCTAGATCTACTGGCAATGTTTCTACTAATGCACCCCAATATGTTGTTAAACTTGGCTACACTGTTGACTCATATCCAGCTTCTTATCCACTGTAATCTCCAGAACCCTTTCTGAAGAACTGCTATGTAGCTAGTTGGTCCCCAGCAGCCTGTAGAAGTGCTTAGGATTCTTCCATCCCAAATGCAAGACTCTACACTTGTCCTTTGAACTTCATCAGATTTCTTTTGTGCCAATCCTCCAATTTGTCTAGGTCACTCTGGATCCTATTCCTAACTTCTCACATATTTACCTTTCCCCCTAGCTTAGTGTCATCTGCAGACTTAGTGAGGGTGCAATCCATCCCTTCATCCAGGCTTTTTAATAAAGATATTGAACAAAACTGGCCCCAGAATCAACCCTTGGTGCACTCCACTTGATACTGACCTCCAACCAGACATCGAACCGTTAATCACTACCCATTGATGATCTAGCCAGCTTTCTATCCATCTTATAGTCCATTTATCCAGTCCATACTTCTTTAACTTGTTTGCAAGAAAACTGTGGAAGACCATATAAAAGCTTTGCTAGAGCCAAGGTATATCACATCCACTACCTTCCCCATATCCACAGAGTCAGTTACCTCATCATAGAAGGTAACCAGGATGGTCAGGCATGACTTATCCTTGGTGAATCAATGTTGACTGTTCCAGATCAGTTTCCTCTCATCCAAGTGCTTTAAAATGGATTCCTTGAGGATTCCCTCCATGATTTTTCCATTTCTGTGATCAGTGCCTCTGCAATCACATCAGCCATCTCCCTCAGAACCTTAAGATTCATTAGATCCCGACCCATGGATTTGTGTATGTGCAGTAGTTCTTAACCTGTTCTTTCCCTATTGAGGGCTTTCCACCTCCTCCAAATACTGTGATGCCCAGTACAGCAATCTGGGAGCTAACCTTGTCTGTGAAAACAGAAGCAAGAAAGGCATTGAGCACATCACCTTTTTCCATATCATCTGTCACCTGATTACCTCTCCCATTCAGTAAGCCATAGTGTGGTCAATCAGGCTGCATATAGATCCTTCCCTAATGTAGCCAGACAGGAACTCCCCTGTAACATCCATTTTTGCTTGCCTGGAGCACACAGGGCACACGGAGCAGTAAGCCTTGAATAGAAGGCCTGGATATGGCAGGCTGCTGTGACCCTGAATGGCTGTAAACAGAGATATGCCAATTGCTGATCAAGAGGCTGCAGAGGAGTGCCCTTGACTGAAACCCATATTGTTACGAACACACAGCCGTCCGCGGGGGGAGGAATCTCTCGCCCAGTAAAAAAAATGTCTAGTACTCACAATTTAGTTATCTCTCTTGCAAGTGTAAATTAACTTGAAACTTGCTTGTAAGAACTGGCATCACAAAGACAAATCAACACAATTTGGCATCTTAGATAAGAAAGAGGATACGGGTCCCTATGGGTATAAAGATGGGTCCAGCAGCACATTTACTCTGAGTGTCAATCTACCATCTATCTGCTGGTCGGGTTAGATGATTGGCCTCCCGAGTTTCCATGGGGACGCCCACCTCGTATTCGTCTTTCCTAGGAATTGAGGACCGGCCCTGGCTTGACCGCTGGAGTCGAGAGGCACAGAAGGGGTAAAAATTGTACCTGGATGTGGTCCTTTGTCTTAAGTGTACACATAGATTTAGAGCTCTTTAAAGATTAAGCTGTCACTTGGTACCATTATTTCTATTTTCTATCTTTATTTTCTTTGTAACCATTTTTAAGATCTATATTTGCTAGCAGTTAAGAAATAGAGCAATAGCCATTGTAACCATATGATTTATAAGCTTGTTTAATAAACCTGTAACTGTTTAAGTTTTAACCTGACTCCTTCAGTTGCTGTAACAGAACCAAGCACAATTTAAAAGAACTTCAGCCGGTCATAAGGGACAGGTATAGGAAGAGCTTGGGTGTTTTGGATCGTGTCACTCCCAGGTGACAGATCCGTTGGGGCATCTCTCAGTCTTCCCTAGACTGCCCGCTGCAAAGGGGATCCTGTATCCTAGCAGCTGAAATCTGAGATGTAATAAGCTCTTCCTATAAACTCTGGGGGCGTCTGTCAGCCTGTTGGCTGCCCTCCGCGACGGGACCCCGGTACTAGCAGTAAAGTCACGGACATTAAAGACTTGTGTGTAACACACACACACACTGACCTGATCATTGGCTGACACCTTGTTATTAGATAGGAATGACACATATACTGAAACCACCAGTACTGCCTCTATAATATGCAGTGTTGCCATTTTTGGTTAGATGTATTCCTGGAGATTTCATCCCCTGGAGGTTACAGGACTATTCTGGAGGCTACAGGACTATCCCATACGGTTAGCAACCATAATAACATACTGTGGTTATGAGGAGTCCAAGACCTTTCTACCAGCTTCTTGATTTGCTTAGTTAAAAAGAAGTTAAACCCTGCAGTTTGTACATGAGATCACTAGCAATCTTCTTAGTATATACGCAACATGCTTCAGGCAGCATGTTACCAGGATTAATCACTGAATTTCATTTGATGGTTGAATGAATAGCTTCTCTGGATTGGGCCAGGAACTTAGAGGAAGTTAATTGAACAATGGTTTCTTGAACACTGGTTAGATTATTGCATATTGAGAGGAAGGGATTATCACCATCAAAATAGTACAGTTTCTGTTTCTAGCAGTTCCAGTTAAAGAGATGTTTCCATGACCTAAATGTATGCCTAGAAGCTCACAGAACAAATAAAAAACATAACTCCTTCACAGCAGACAACACACAAGAAGGGGTGGGAGAAGACACTAAAAAAATTAGATATCTTCGGCAGTGTAAATTTGGAGAGAGAGAGAGAGGGGGAGAGAGAGAGAGAGATCTGGAATTAGACTTGATAGAAATCTGAAGACATGATGCATTTGGTTAATTACAAGGGGAAAGCAGGAGGGGAAGGGAGATGGAAAAGTGTTATGGCAGAAAAGTAGCATGGGAATGAGACAAAATTTGAAAAAAGAAGACAGAGTAGAAGGGGAGGGAAGATGGGATGAGAAAGGTAGCCAACTGTGGGTGAAGGAAGTGAAAGGGGCATGTAGCAAGAAAAGGGAACATTTCTTATTGAAGTATATTATTACCCCAGAAATATTATCCCTTCCTTTCCCTTTGTCTGTTATTTTTTCATATCTTTAAAAATATTTGATAAACTTTCTTTTCCTTTCCCTAATGGATGCCCTCCAGCTATTGCTGCTCCCAGTTTTATATTGTCTGTTTCTGTCAGATACAAGAGCTCAAGATGTGCCTCCTATATTTTAGTTATATTTAAAAATAGAACTACATGGTCTGGAAAAATACAGAATATTATGTGTTTTAAATGCAAATGCAGTGTATGGAAGGTTATATTAAAATTCCAATTATATAATATATTGTAAGTTGTAAGTGAATATGATTGCTACAGTTAAGGTTGCAGAATTGTTTCCATTCTAATAACCTCTTTTCAGCAGTTCCTAACTTTCTACAACTTTTAGTTTTAAGAGTGATATATTCTAAGCTTGGTTTTAGCTTGATGTTGAATTTTTGGGTTAGTTTGAGCAACAATGGTTCAATCTTCAGCCCTTTAAATATTTTTTCCAATTATTTAAAAAAGACACAATAAAAGCAACAATTAAGCAGTTTTTGAAATGTTCAACAGTAAAATGTCTGGGAATAAACAAAATTCGAATTGTTATTGAAGAAGGACTTAGAGGATTCTGGAAAAAAGCTGACTTGGATTTGACATAGTTGTGACCTTTAATAATAGTATGCTGTCTGTGGGAAGTTAATTTTGCATAAGTTTTTTTTTTTTTTTATGGTGAGAGTTTGCTAAGCAAGTAATTATGCAGCTAAAGAAGTTGGTATTGGGTTAACATATCAAAATGTACTGCTTGATCCAATCTCCATAGCTAACTAATGAAATGATGAAATGCAATGGGTTGAGGGTTCCTGTATACTTGAGAGACAGAGAGAGAGAGAGAAGCCTAGTGCTTAGGACACTCACCAGGAAGATGGGAGACCCAAATTTAATACTCTGCTCCAACAGCTATTCAAATGTTATTTGAAGTAGAACAGATTCAATGGGAGAGATTCAGAGAGCCCTGATCCAGAATGCACCCTCGTTTGTTGGCTAGGGCACTTTCTCAGGTGATAGGGGACCGAAGTTCAAATTCTTGATCCAAGTCACTCAGAGGGGGAATTGAATAACATCTGAACATGAATTTTGGGGTGTGACCTAACCCAAGGCTACAAGTTATAAAGGAGGACCACCATCAGCCACATTTTTTTAATTACACCAAAGTCCAGGAAGTTATTTGTCATATATGTGTCAAATTTTCACATGGTTTCAGATCCAACTGAAACTGCATTTACAACGAATAAAGTATTCATCCAAAATTTTTGCCCAGCTATATCAGCAAATATGATTATGCAACGGAATATAATTTTGTACTAGATTTGTAGTTAGATAAAGTTTGACCAAAATAAATATATTAGAAAACTGAGCTGAGAAAATAATGATGAACCTTACTGAGCCAGGTAAGTTCACTCCACTAATACAATAAGGAGAGTATAGTCTCTACAACAGGAATCCACATTTTCTAAATGGTTGTGAGCTATTTAAGGATGTTCATTTAATTTAAAAATATATGCTTCTCATTCAGGATCAAAAGTATCATTTGAAATGTTCCTGGACTTTGCAAAATGCCCAAAATGCAGATGAAGAAGAAAACTGAAATACTTCTATCAGGAATTAAATCATGTCTCAAAACTCAAGGTACTTGTGGCACAATAATACCCGTTATTAGAGAATTATGTCACAGTGACAGGCTGGTTGCTTCCACAGAGATTAATTTGAGGACCCAAAGCAGATGCCATTCAAATGGACACAAATTTAATCAAAGATCATAACACAAGTTAGTTTATAGCTGCTTTTTTTAAGCTACAACTAGTACAATTGCACACAGTATGTCATACAGTGTTCATTTTCAAGCTCCAAAAGCCAGGCATATCAGCATAGGTCAAGAATTTTGACAACTTGTTCTTACATCAACTATGTTGTCAATGTGTTTATAAAAATCAGTCAACCCATTACAGTAAGTCTCTATCACAGCAAATTTAAGCTACATATTGACACATCCTCAGGCACTGGTTGATCTCCACTCAGTTATGACACTGACTGGAATTTCAGAAAATACAGATAAAGTAACATTACCTTTTGAATATTAAGCTATTGCACATTCAAATGTGATGTCAGCATAAAAGTATCTGGACACTCAGGCACATTTAGCCTGCCTGAATTATCCATGTGCAGCTCCAATTTCACCCTTCATAGCTGCTGAAGTCAACCTTATAAGCACCATAGTAACCAGACAGCATTGCCTCATCTTGAAGAAACAGCAGTTCAGACAGTTCTTGAACCCCATTAACTTTTCAACTTTCATTTTTACCTTTGTCATGGTCATGGCTTTCCAAATCATTCTTTTCCATGCCTCCAGCTATAATGCACAAGAATAATACTCCCCATAACCTGTTATATCCAGCGTTGTAGGCAAAGTCAGTAAAATCTGTTGGTAACTAATTTTCTAGTTGAACAAATAGCATGACATATTCTTCAGCAAACAAACAAACAGTCCTATCCCATGCTAAAATAAAATTATTCTGCTGCCCACCATTTGCTTAATTTTGAGTTTTATCCCTCTGTGGCGGTGGATTATGGAATTGGAAAACTCATTTGTATTTTATGGAGAATTATATTGACACTACATGTGGTACTTGCAAAAAAATTCTTACAAAGTACAGTGTTTTTTCTGTGTCCTAAATCTGTTCTGCTCTTTTATTTTTTTTAATTTGCCAAAGATAAATGGTTTGCAAATAGTATGACATCTGTCAATTATTTTTCAACTAGCAGTATTAATGATCCCCTTGCTTTTTTAAAAGTAACTTTTATTTTACTTCTATTTCCTGGAGAAAATATGCTTAAGACTGCTTTTATTATTTATTCATTTATAGTATGATAAGACAGAGGATAATTTGTACTGATACTAATGAAAAAAAACAGCTTCTTGAGAAAGAACAATATTTGAAATAAAAACTCTGTAACAAAAATATCTGTCTCGTCAAGCTGTAGGCATCACTGAAAGGCTCTCTGAGATGCTTAAACCATCCAGTCTACTATATCATTGAATTCTTGTTCTTATATTACTTGCAGAGTGATTAGTGTGTAAATGCACATAGCTCTGCTTTACTGTCAGGAAAAAAAAAAACAACCTGTGCTCTCGTAGCAGTACTTGCAGGCTACATAAATAATCTTTAGTCTCTGTGTTTAAAAATAGGATTTCAGAAGAGACACTGGGGCCCTCTTCGTAGCTGACTACATAAAATTTACTTGAAGTTATGGGTAACTTGTGAACAGCTCTAAGAACAATGCTGATTACAAAAATTACCTTCAAAACCTCTGTGGACAACAGTCTCTGATTGAAATGTCGAAACAAATCCCATGGCCAACGAACTAACCAACTTTCTCCCATGAAACACATGGATTCAGTCCAAATCACTGGCTATTCCCAGGGTTAGGAGAATAAAGAACATTTTGTAGTAATGAATGAAAAGGATGTTATCTGTATTCAGATGATATTCACATTTTGCAGTATTCGGGTTTGGAAAGAAACAAAGTAGAAATAATTGGAATGTAATATGGCCTAAGATGGGATGTGGATGTAAAACAGAGCCACCAGCAGAAAAACAATGAAAAAAACAGATATTTTAAAAAATCACTTATTTTAAAATAAGTCTTCTTGTGATAGTATCAGGGGAGAGACCTTATAGAAAGCCTTACACAGCACCTTTCATCTGTAAATATCAAACGTATTTTACAAAGGAAGTAAATAATATTATTCAAAGCATATATAAAATACTAGCATAAATGAGGGTCTAAAGAAAGAACTAAGAATTAGTTGTTTTGTTTATTTTTATGTTTTTGATTGTTTATTTGTATAGTGCTCAGCCAGAGCAATAATACAGTATAATGAAATTGTAAGATGGAAATATTTGCTTTTGTGGTTGTACTGTACGTTCTTGGGTTCACTTTCAGCATGATTGCTAAAAGGCACCCTAAAAGGCACTCAGTTGTACAATTAAAAAAAATTATGGGAATTGCCTATGAAATCTCTTTTGCAGAGACTATTCCAAATGGCATACAGAGAACTGCCATTGAACAAAAGGCATGTTAAATGCAATCAACTTTCTGTTATTTTCAATATAACCTATTTGCCAATATTTACACTGTTGTTCTAGTATGCTGAAGCAAATGACTAGCTAGTGGGCTCTAGAGGATTCATCTTTCTAGACACATTTGAATTTTGACACCTTTAATTGTTTCTCCTGCCATAGAAATGACCCATTCTTTTAGCCCTTCAGCTTTAGTCCCATTTACTTCAGTTTATTCTCTTCCTTCCCTCTCATTTCTCTGGATCTTTTGAGGGGTTTAAACAATGAGCAGGTATTCTATCCCTTGGGAAAGGTCTGGGATTTTTTTCTCTTCATCGTGAAGTTTTGCTGGTTCTATTGTTATTATTTGCACTCATTGAAGTCACTTGTAGATTTTTATTACAAGAAGAGGATTTGTATGAGAGTGTGACAAGTTGGTTTCATCTATCAATAATTCATTTCATACAGAGTAGAAATACTGGTAAAAAGAATATAAAAATATAAATCCTGTCTCTTTAAATTCTAGATAATGAGTTGCCTATTAGGCTTACACCTTCCATCAGGAACAGTGCATATTAAACAGGCGGTTAATTAGCATCCCAAAAGGGCTACTTCAAAACAACAAAACACTCAGAAGATGGAGGAATGCAAATGCAGTCTAAAAAACCAGCTATGGCATGAGTACATCTTCAAATAAATATCTGAAATAATGAAGGTATTAGAAGAAAGAGAATTCCGCATTGGTTTTCCAAGGTTAATGAAAACAACAGTGAATAACCTTAAATAAGAAAGAAATGAGAAAAGTAGATAATCTCTTGAAAGAGGATATCTTTGTAAATACCTTCTTAGAAATTTAGATATTAATGGTCATGATCTCTTAGAATTATGAGGTGTTTCCTTTTTAGTCACTGTAACTAAACCTAAGCGGTATACTGGCCTAGATGAGTTTTTGCAGCATTTCAGACTAGATACACACTATTTATTCTCTTTGTCAGACTTTCTCTCTCTATTCATGATTATTTTTTTTTTCAGTTAGACCACTGGAGTATTTCCTTGACCAGAAAGCCAAATCCAGCATTTAAAGTGGACGTGAAGCAAGGATACTTGGAACCTTATCTATTTAGGTATCAGTAATTCCATTCATCTCAGCTTTTGTGGTCTGAGACCCCAGAAGTAGTACAGTGTCCTATTGAGCATAGCTTTCTAATTCCTATGTCATCCTGAATATGTTCTTTCTTTAACTGGACTTTAAATGGATGAGCCCATACACATAAAATGGTTCCTCTTTTTAGACATGACAAATTCCTTGCTTAATTCATCTCTCTATTCCCCCTGACCTCTGTTTGTTTGTTTTTTAACTTCTACCTATGTTTGCTGGAGGTTAAGTCACTTTTTGACCATATTTTCTAAACAGAGATATTTAGATTCAAAATTCTCATTCTAGTGTTCTTCAGCCTTCTTCAATGCCCACCACATTTCACTTCCATACAACAGTGTTGGTAGAACTGTGGTTGCATAGGTCTGCAGTGCTGTAGCAAGCTTGTCATCACAACATTCCTACTAAGGTTCAAAAGGGCCTGAAATATAACAGCATTGGCTATGCAAGCATCCACATCTTTCAAGCATCCTCTAACATTATTTATGACAGTTCCCATCTACTTGATATTCGATCCAGGCAGATCAGTTCAATGATGCTAACAGCTGCTTCCTCAAGTTTGTCTATCAGCCAGTCAGTGGTGATATTGAACATTGATGATGGCAGAACATAGACTTTTGATTCTTGTCATATCCATCACCTGCTCCATATCAAATCCCAAGGTAAGATTATACATGAGGATATTAAAATTTGAGCTGAGCAACTATCTTCAGCTGCACTGGTTTGGTTTCAATGGCCTTCTTTGTGTGAACATTTATATCCCACACAAGGGAGGGAAAATTGTAGAAACAGACTCCAGACCTAGTTGAATGAATAACTATCTCAAAAAGTTCAGTAGGAGTAAAGAAAGACTCTATAGGGAATGGAAAAGGAACTGACAGGCAAAGGAAACGACATATTAGGGTATATCTACACTAAAACACTATTTCAAAATAACTTAGTCCACGTCTACACAGCAGTCAGTTATTTCAAAGTGTCAAAATACTGTCAAGCTGGAGGACTTCTTACTCTGACTCCTGTAACCCTCATTGCACGAGGAATAAGGGAAGTTGGAGGAAGAGAGCTCTATTTCGAAATAAGTGCTGTGTAGATCAATGGTCTCCAACCTTTTTAAGCATGAGATCACTTTTTGAATTTAAGTGCAATCCAAGATCTATCTCAAATATAAATACCCTTGTCCTGCCTCCTTCCCACCCCTGCTCTCTTCATCCTGCCTCTCTTGCCCATCCTCACTCACTTTCATCAGGCTGGGGCAGAGGGGTGTAGTGCAGGCTCTGGTCTTGGATTAAGGGAGTGAGAGAGGGGCTCTGAGCTGCTCTTGGGGCAGGCAGTTGGATGTAGGAGGGGGTTCTAGGTGCAGGCTCTGGGATGGCATTTGGATGCAGGGGTGCTCAGGGCTAGGACAAGGGTTTGGGTGTAGGGGGGGTTCATGACTGGAGCAGGAGTTTGGGATGTGGGCTCCAGCTGGGCACTTCTGGTGTCTCCTGGGTGGTGGTGCATGGGGTTCAGGCAGGCTCACGCCTGCCCTGGCCCTACACCACTCCCTAATGCAGCCAGCAAACTCCATCCCAAGTCCTGTTGTGCCCCCTCTCTGCTCTGTGGAGAAAGGATACAGAGTGGGAGAGGAGGCACCCTGACATCAGCACCTCTCTTTTCCCTCCCCTGTCCTGCACAGAAAGCAGGAGGCTCCCGGGGGAGGGGCAGCTCCAAGGCAAAGCGCAAAGATGCACAGCAGTGGGTGTAAGGGGCAGTTGAAGTGCAGGCACTTGATACTCTCTTGGCCAAATTAGTCAGGATCACCAGTCAGAGGCTCCAAGATCTACCAATAGATCCCGATCTACTGGTTGGTGACCACTGCTGTAGATGCTCTCAATTTCAAAACAAGCCATTTCTAAATAAGATACACAATTGATGTAGCCCTGCAGTGTAGATGTACCCTTGAAGTGTAGAAAATGTAGGAATAAAGAGAGAATTGCTATTAATCAAGCTGAATTGGCTCCTGTCAAGGAAATAAAAATGAGTAAAAAGAGTTTCTTAGGATATGTCTACACTACAGTGTTATTTCGAAATATCTTATTTTGAAATAGTTAATTTGAAATAAGTTATTTCGAAATAACGCGTCTACACACAAAATGCATTTCAAAATAGCGTTTTGCTATTTTGAAATAGCGCGTCCACACAGAGTGGACACTGAATCGCATTTAAGGTTGGCCAGAACCAGGTCCGGCAGGGCATCAGGTCAGGAGTTACTTTGTGTGGCTGCTGCCTGAGGATATCTGGACAGCCAGTTCTCAGCTTTCCCTGCTTGCTTGCCTACCTCGATGAGGGACAGCAAAGCATTTTATCTCTGCGTGCTCTGGTTGCCCTCACTCGGGAAACCACAGCACTCTGCAACATGGAACCAGAACTCCCCTGGGCACGCTGGTGCTTCTCATGGACACATTGTTGCGAGCCTGGCTGCACTTTCTACAGGCTGCCATCCAGGAGGTCCATCGGGGGGCTGTCAGTATCCATTAGGCCCTGCAGGGGAGCTTCCACCCTGAGGAGCACTAAGAGCCTCCCTGGTCTGCCCCACTGGGGGCTTGTGCCTCATTCCTCCCTCACATCCTTCCACTTACCCCTCCCTAACCCCCCTTCCTGATGTCAAATAAAATACACGTATTTTCATGAACGCAAACTCTCTTTATTTAACAAAACTGGGGCAGGGAATGAAACTCTGGTGAGACTGGGGAAAGGAGGCGGGAGAGGGGAGAAGAGAGGGTAGGAGAGGGGAGGGGGAAACCTGGGAGGAGGGAGCTGGAAGGGGGAAGCAAGAGGAAAAAGGGGGAGGGGAAGCTCAGGGTTGGGGGTCCCGCTGGACCAACTTGATTTTCATGCAAACCTGCTCCTGGGTTCGCATGTAGCCTTTGGTGGCCAGGCTGGCAGCTATCCTGCCATAGACGGCCACATTCCTCCATCTAGTGCGGAGATCATGGAGGCATCCCCCCCCAAATGTGAATAAGGTCCATGATCTCCACCCTGGACCAGGAAGGCGCCCGCTTCTCCAGGCCCTGGCAGGCTCCTGGGAGCTGGCAGACTGCTCCTGGGGAGCGGTGGAGGGCTGGCTGCCAGTGGCTTACTGGCTCATGTTTTGGGGCCACTGGGTTTAAGGGCTCCGGGGAGGGGGGAGGGAGAGGAGTGCTCTTGGTTGAGGCTGGAGTGGCCACCAGGGCATCCTGGGAAGGCTGGTGTCTACACAGCACTTATTTCAAAATAGATATTTCGAATTTGGCATTATTCCTCGTAGAATGAGGTTTACCAAATTCGAAATAAGCGCTCCGCTATTTTGAATTAATTTCGAAATAGCAGTTTGGCTGTGTAGACACTAGGAAAGTGATTTCGGAATAATGGCTGTTATTTTGAAATAACTTTGCTGTGTAGACATACCGTTAGTTATATAAATAAAAAGGAGAATGAAGTTAGATCATTATGCAGTAAGGATGAGAAAGGGATTAAAGATAATCTAGGAATGTCCCCAAAACTAAATGAACATTTGTCTTTGCCGTTCAATAAAGAGGAACATGGGCATAGAATCAGGATGGTTGATGGAAATGAATATATAGAAATGGAGATTACCAAATCCAAGGTTAAAAAAAACCTGTCTACACAGCAAAATTAATTCGAAATAACAGCCCTTTTTTCGAATTAACTTTAATAGCATCTATACAGGCAATCCGCTATTTCGAAATAAAATTGAAATAGTGGGGCACTTAATTTGAGTTAGTTAAACCTCATTCTATGAGGAATAACGCCAAATTCGAAATAGCTAATTCAAAATAAGCGCTGTGTAGACACTTATTTCAAAATAGGGGGCCTCCAGCCCTTCCTAAAGTTCCCTGGTGGCCACTCTGGGCCAAACCAGGAAAACTCTTCTGCTCCCACCCCCAACCCCAGAGCCCTTAAAGGGGTAGAGTCTGTTTGGCCACAGGGTCTGTGCCAGCTCCAGGTCTGCCAGCCCAGAGCATGCAGGTGCTGCCCCTGACCCAGTTGCCAGCATGAGTGAGCCAGCCAGTGCCAGCCAGCCCTCCACCGCTCTCCAGGAGCAGTCTGGCAGCTCCCAGGAGCCTGCCAGGGGCTGCAAAAGGCGGGCATTCTTGGTCCAGTGTGGAGATCATGGACCTCATTGAGGTTTGGGGGGAATCCTCCAATGTCCAAGATCTCCGCACTAGTTGCAGGAATGCAGCCGTCTACAGACGGATGGCCGACAGCCTGGCCACCAAAGACCACAAGCGCACCCAGGAGCAGGTGTGTCTGAAGATAAAGGAGCTGAGGCAGGCCTATGCCAGGGCCACAGGGGGCAGCTCCCAACCAGGGGCAGACCCAGACCCCTGCCCCTACTTAGAGGCCCTGGACCGCATCTTGGGGGGCCAGACAGTCCGTGCCCCTTAGGCAGGGCCGGATTAAGGGGGGGCTAGCTGGGCAGCTGCCCGGGGTGCCAACCTATGGGGGGAGCCTGATGGCAGCTGTAAGGGGTGCTTCACACCCGATTGCAGCTCTAAGGTGCACAGCGCGCCGGGGGGCGGAGCCGCACATGTGCCGTGCACCTGGGGTGGAACCGCGCATGTGTCGGGCGACCGCTATCCGGGGCGCAGAAATGGCTTGAGCCAGCCCTGCCCCCAGGTGGTCATCAACCCTGGGGCAGAGGGCCCGGACCAGGGCACGGAGCAGGAGGAGAAGGACAATGGCCAGGAGTCACAGGAGCCTGGAGGGAGTGTGACACTCACCCTGGAACCCCGAGGCATACTACCTGCACTTTCACCGCTGTCTTCTGAGGCTGGGGAGGCCTAGACATGTGAGTGCCATCACTGTCCCCTTATGCGGGCGGGGGAAAGGGAGCCCAGGGACCGCGCGTGTTGGCCTTGCTGAGCACGGATCACACAGCAACCTGTGCATGTGCCGTGCCAGCCAGGGCATGTGGCCCCGGCTGGCTGCCACACAGGGGCCCTGGCCCGTTACCCACACACATATGTATGAAGGCACATGACATGCTCAGTACTCCGGGGAGGGACACTGCACAAAGCCTTCCCTCCACAAGCCCCCTCTACACAGAGGCAGGCCACATCCTCACCCCCCCCCACACACACACTATATACAGCACAGGGGCATGGGTACAGTCCCGGGCCAGCTCACTCTCCTGGGGAGAGCAGGACATGATGGTGCAGAGACCTGCTGTCCTCACCTTGCAGAGGGGTGCTGGGCTTCACCCACTGTGTCCCCAGGAAGAACTGACCACCTGTCTGGTTTCTCCACAGCTGCACCTGCTGCGAGAGCAGGGCACACCACCCCGCCCGGAACATCCTCCCGCACCAGGGCCAGCAGGCGCACCCAGAACCAGGAAGGATACCAGCAGCAGCATCTGGGATTACTGCAAAGGTAGGTCCACATCTAGGAGCACTGCGTGCAGGAAGACCTCCAGCTGTGGCAGGAGAGCTTGCAGGAGTTGCGTGACCAGGGCCGTGCCATCCACGACCACCTGCAGACCATGGCACAGAGATTGCTGCCTGCTGCCACTCCAGTTATCGCTCCTCCTCCCACTCCTGCTCTCCTTCCCGCTTCTTCCTCTCCCCTTTCCCCCCATACCCGCTCCCCCCCCGGGGACGCTGAGGCCCCCGCACCCGCAGTGCTGAGAGACAGGTGGGCTGGCAAGACCCCCAACCCTGAGCTTCTCCTCCCCCTTCCTCCCCTTGCCTCCCTCTTCCAGCTCCCTGCTCCCAGGTTTCCCCCTCCCCTCTCTCACCCTCATCCACCCCCACCCCTGTTATGGTGAATAAAGTAAGGGTTTTTTTGGCAACACGTGTTATTTGACATCAGGAAGGGGGGTTAGGGAGGGGAAAGTAGAAGGACGTAAGGGTGGAATACGGCACAAGGCCCCAGTGGGGCACGCCAGGGAGACTTCACTCCTCCTCTGTCTGGAAGCTCGCCCGCAGGGCCCCCCGGATACCAGTAGCCCCCGATGGGCCTCCCGGCAGGCAGCCGTGTGGGGCTGCGCATACAGGCCAGCCAAGTGGTCGGGCTCTGCCATCCAGGCTCACAGGAAAGCCTCGCCCTTCCGCTCACACAAATTGTGCAGCACACAGCACTCCGCCAGCATGTGCGGAATATTCCTCTCGGAGAGGTCGAGGCGGGTGAAGAGGCATCGAAATCAGGCTTTCAGCTGGTTGAAGGCCCCCTCCACCATGATGCAGGCCCTGCTGAGCCTGGCCGGGAGGGGTTGAGGTGTCCCGTGTAGGGCTTCATGAACCAGGGTTGTAGCGGGTAGGCCGCATCCCCCACCAGGCACACAGGCATGTCCACGTCCCCGACACTGATGTGGTGGTCGGGGAAGAAGGTCCCGGCGTGCAGGAGTTGCGGTACACCCACGCATTGTGTGCTTTGCTAGACCAGCCCACATTGATGTCCAGGAAGTGTCCCCGGTGGTCAGACACGGCCTGCAGGATGACCAAAAAGTACCCCTTCCAGTTAATATAGAGAGAGGCCTGGTGTTCCAGGGCTTCCATCGATTGCCCCATCGCAGTTGGGGAAGCCCTGGGCACCAAACCCTTCGATGACCACATCCAAATCTGTGAGGCAGATGACTCTGCGGAGCAGCACTCTATTGATGGCCTTGACCACTTGCAGAGGGACACATAAAACCAAGAATCACTGAGGTGCCAGGGTGGCCAAGAGTGTTCCTTCCCCACCACTGCCCCATGCCCCAACTCCCCAGGAGCACACACCCCCCCCCTCGCAATCCTGGCCACCGTGGGCAGTCTAAAGTGCGGCTGGGGCAGAACAAACACTCCCATGGAGGGGACTTGCACCCTTCCCCCCCTTTTCCCTGGGGCAGCCCATCCACTCCTTGCCCCCCCCCTTCCCTGGCACAATGGCCGGAGACTGCCATACCTGCATGAGCACTGCTCCAACGGTGGATTTCCCCATGCCGAACTGGTTGCCGACGGATCGGTAGCTGTCTGGCGTGGAGAGCTTCCAGAGGGCAATGGCCACACACTTCTGGAGGGAAATGGCGGGCCTCATGTCCGTGTCCCGTCGCCACAGAGCAGGGGCAAGCCACTGACAGAGCTAGAGGAAGGTGTCCTTCTTCATCCTGAAGTTCTGGGTCCACTGTTGGTCTCCCCAGAGCTCCAGGACGATGTGGTCCCACCACTTGCTGCAGGTGTCCAGGCTCCAGATGTGGTGGGGCACGCTGGTGTCTGGCCGCTGCTCCTCCATGGCCCCAAGGGGGGTCCGGAAGAGGACCTGGGGGTTGGGCTGCCACAGATGGTGCCAGGCAGTCTCCAGCACTTGCTGCCAGGCTTGCAGCAAAAGATCCAAAAGAAACACCAGAGTGCCTGGGGGGTGGCTCTGGCTCCATGGTGCCGAGTGCTGTGGTGTCCCGAGTGAGGGCAACCAAGCAAGCAGAGAGAAAAATGCTTTGCTGTCCCTCAGCAAGGTAGACAAACAAGCAGGGAAAGCTGAGAACTGGCTGTCCAGGGGGTTCCCTTTAAGCACAAGCCTCAGATAGCCTCAGACAGCAGCCACACAAAGCAACTACTGACCTGATGCCCTGCCAGAACCAGTTTCAGCTGCCCTTAAATGCGATTCAGCGTCCAATCAGTGTGGACGCACTATTTCGAAATAGCAAAAAGCTATTTCGAAATGCATTGTGTGTAGACGCGTTATTTCAAAATAAGCTATTTTGAATTAACTATTTCAAAATAAGATATTTTGAAATAACACTGTAGTGTATACATACCCTTAAAGAACTTAACAGGCTCAAATCAGATTGAATTGAATTGAGATTGCAAGTCCAATTATAAATCAATCTTTTGGAGGGTTGTACTATATGATTGGAGATAGTTAATGTCAAATGTATATTTAAGAAAGGGGAGAAAATAATCCAGGCATTATAGATCTTTTAGTCTGTCGTTAGTAATATGAAAGGGTTTAGAACAAATTATTAATGAAAGACCAATTAAATTAATCAAAGTAAATGGCAAAGATAATCTAATGCAATATGGGGTCACCAAAAGTGGATCATGCCAGACTAACCCAATTCCTTCCTTGAGAAAATAACTGGTTGTTTCAAATAAAGGAACACTTGGGCTTTATTAAAACATTTGACATGGTCCCACAGGGCAAATTAGTTAAATTAGAAAAGATGGGCATTAGTACAAAATCTGTAAGGTGAATAAGGAAATGGCTCAAGGGGATATCGCAATGTGTTGTGCCGGAAGCTAAACTATTACTACAGGGGGAGTTTACTACAGGATTTCCTTAATGATCAGTATTGGGACCAATCTTATATAGTGTTTTTATTAATGACTTTGGCATAAAAAGTAAGCTAATGCTAATCACAGAACACTAGAACTGGAAGGGAACTCAAGAGGTCATGAAGTCCAGTCCCCTGTCCTCACAGCAGGATCCAGTACCGTCTAGACCACCCCCGATAGATGTCTTTCTAACCTGATCTTAAATATCTGCAGAGATGGAGATTCCACAACCTCCCTAGGCAGTTTCTTCCAGTGTTTAACCACCCTGACAGTTAGGAAGTTTTTCCTAATGTCCAGCCTAAACCTCCCTTGCTGCAATTTAGGTAATTTGTCTAACTCCTTGTGACACCCTTTTAGATACCTGAAAACTGCTATCATGTCCCCTCTCAGTCTTCTCCTTTCCAAACTAAACAAGCCCAATTCTTTCAATCTTCCTTCATAGGTCATGTTCTCTAGCCCTTTAATCATTCTTGTTGCTCTTCTCTGGACCTTCTCCAATTTCCCCACATCTTTCTTGAAATGAAGTGCCCAGAACTGGACACAATGACTTCTCGTGTATTGCTCACAACACTCCTGTTAATGCATCCCAGAATCATATTTGCTTTCTTTGCAACAGTGTCACACTGTTGACTCATGTTTAACTTGTCATCCACTATGACTCCTAGATCCCTTTCTGCAGTACTCTTTTCTAGATAGTCACTTCCCGTTCTGTATGTGTGAAATGAATTGTTCCTTCCTAAGTGGAGTACTTTGCATTTGTCCTTATTAAACTTCAGCTTCTTTACCTCAGACCATTTCTCCAGTTTGTCCAGATCATTTTGAATTATGATGCTATCCTCCAAAGCAGTTGCAATCCCTCCCAGCTTGGTATCATCTGTAAACTTAATAAGCGTATTCTCTATGCCAGCAGTTCTCAAACTGTTTGGGCTCCAGAGCCCTTTACAGGCATAAACGTTTATGAGGAACCCCAGTGGTCCACTGATTGTATGTGTTGCACCTATCAGTGTTTCCAGTTTGTCAACCTTGTGGAGCCCCTGGAGATGTCTCGCGGAGCCCTGGGACTCCACGGAGCACAGTTTGAGAAACACTGCTCTATGCCAATATCTAAATCGTTGATGAGGTTATTGAACAGAACCAGCCCCAAAACAGACATCTGCAGAAACCCGCTTGTTATGCCCTAGCAGCAGGATTGTGAACCATTAATAACTACTCTCTGAGAACGGCTATCCAGCCAGTTCTGTACAATAGCCCCATTTATGTTGTATTTGTCTAATTTATTGATAAGAAGATCATGCAAGACTATATCAAATGCCTTACTAAAGTCTAGGTATACCACGTGCATCGCTTCTCCTTAATCCACAAGACTAGATATCCTAACAAAGAAAGCGATCACACTGGTTTGATATGATCTGTTCTTTACAAATCCATGCTGGCTGTTCCCTATCAGCCTATTATCTTCCAGGTGTTTTCAGATCAATTCCTTAATTACTTGCTCCATTATTTTTCCTGGCACAGAAGTTAAACTGACTGGTCTGTAGTTTCCTGGGTTGTTCTTATTTCCCATTTTAAAGATGGGCACTATATTTGCCTTTTCCAGTCTTCTGGAATCTCTCCTGTCTTCCATGATTTTTCAGAGATGATAGCTAACTGCTCAGATACCTCCTCTCTCAGCTCCTTGAGTATTCTAGGATGCATTTCATAAGGCCCTGGTGGCTTGCAGACTTTTCTAACTTTTCTAAGTGATTTTTAACTTGTTCTTTTTTTATTTTATCTTGTAAACCTACCCATTCCCACTAGCATTTACTATGTTTGGCATTCCTTCATCAGACTTCTTGTTGAAGACTGAAACAAAGAAGACATTAAGCATCTCTTTCATTTCCAAGTTTCCTGTTATTGTTTCTCCCTCCTCACTGAGGAATGGGCCTACCCTGTCCTTGGTCTTCCTCTTGCTTTTGATATACTTATATAAAATCTTCTTGTTACCCTTTGGCTGTGTCTACACTGGCATGATTTTCCGGAAATGCTTTTAACGGAAAAGGTTTTCCGTTAAAAGTATTTCCGCAAAAGAGCGTCTAGATTGGTCCCGGAGTTATTGTTAGAACGATGCGCTTTTGTGCAAAAGCGCGTCTAGATTGGCGGGACGCTTTTGCGCAAAAGCAGAAGCCCGGAACCATTTTGAAGAGGGCAAAAGGGCACCAGCCCTTTCCGGGGGCGGGGCTGCAGCTCCGTTCAGACACATGCTTAAAGGTGTCTCGCCGGACAGCCGTTTGTCTCCTGCTCCGTGCGTTAGGACCTCTTGCAGGGACTGACAGCTCTAGCAGGTTTGATGGTTGCCCTCTGCCTTTTGGACACCACCCTTTTGCCCCCTAGTGCTTTTTCCTGGTTTTGGTTTCTTGTGCCTTGCTTTGTCTGCCATGGAGCCACGGGTGGCCATGTGCCTGCTCTGGCCCCTGTCGGCCATTTTCGAGTGCCTGCAGCTGGTGCTCCAGGCTGGTGCCCTCGTGTTCCAGGACCAGGAAGTGCAGATCTTGGACTCCTCACCAGGGAGGCCATGGATTCCCTGTGGCATCCCCACCCCACCGTGGAGAGGCCACTAAGGAGACTGGACACCAGTACAGACTGGTGGGAGCGGCTGATCCTTGGGCAATGGGACGACCAGCAATGGCCCTGGAATTTCCGCATGTGAAAGCGGACGTTCCTGGAGCTGTGTGCCTGGCTCACCCCCGCGCTCCAGAGAGCCACCACCCGGCTGCATGCACCCATCCCCATGAACAAGAGGGTCGCCATCGCGCTATGGAAGCTGGCCACCCCAGACAGCTACCGATCGGTGGCACAGCAATTCGGGGTGGGAAGATCCACCGTCGGTGTGATCGTCATGGAGGTAAGTCCCAGGTGGAGTGGGGAGGGGCGTGGGGGGAGGGTGCTGCACTCCATGCCCAGGGGCAGCCAAGTCTCCAGGCTGGGTCACCCAGGGGTTTGGGCCATCCCTTCCTTGCACAGGCCTGCTGGTTAGGGGGGGCCGAGGGGCGAGGGGGCCCTGGTGTGTGTGTGCACATGTGTGTGCGTGAGGACAGAGGGAATCACGGGGGGGGGGGCCCAAGGAGCGCACACTCACCCCTGCCTTATGTGATGTGTTCCCTTGTGTTTCTCTGCACCCTTCTGCAGGTCGTCCACGCCATCAATGATGTCCTGCTCCCAAGAGTGATCCGCCTGCGCAACGTGGACGCTACGCTGACCGGCTTCGCTGCCCTCGGGTTCCCCAACTGCAGGGGAGCCCTGGATGCAACCCACATCCCCATCCAGGCCCCAGAGCATCGAGCAGCCCATTTCACGAACAGGAAGGGGTACTGTTCGATTGTTCTCCAGGCCCTCGTGGACCAACGGGACCGCTTCCTGGATGTCTACACGGGCTGGTCCGGCAGGGCACACGACGCCCGCATCCTCCGCAACTCTGGACTGTTTCGCAGGCTGGAGGCGGGCACCTACTTCCCCTGGCGGGAGTTGACTGTCGGGGATGTGCCTATGCCCATCTGCGTCATCGAGGATGCGGCCTACCCCCTGCTGCCCTGGCTAATGCGGCCCTACACGGGGCGGCCGGACCAGAACCGGGCCCGGTTCAACGACCGCCTCAACCAGGCCAGAAATCAGGTGGGGTGCACCTTCGGCCGCTTAAAAGCCCGCTTCCGTTATTTGCTCACCCGTCTCGAGATGGGTGAGCAGAATGCAACAGAGGTAGTGGCCGCGTGCTGCGTGCTCCACAACATTGTGGAGCAGAGTGGGGAGGCCTTCCTCCCTGCATGGATGGCAGCCGAGGCACAGACGTTTGAACAGCCCCACACAGCTGCCATCCGCCAGGCACACCAGGATGGGGTGCGCATCCGAGAGGCCCTGACGGGCATGTTCGCACAAGCCCCATAGTAGGGTCGCCTCGGTCTCCCCATACAACTCCCTCCCATCCACTACCCTTCCCCCTCCCCTCACCTCCCCCCAATTGTAAAGCGTCGGTTCCAAGCACATCGGCCGTCATCGTGAATGTTCGTCGGGTGTGTCAGACGTAGCTAGGGTTTTTCTTTCAGTTTAGGCTAGGGTTTAGGCCACCATCGCCTGTCCGAGCTGTCCCAAAGAACAGGAAGAGGATTCGTGGTTCGTGCGGAAGGTTCGAGTCAGCGTACCCGATTCCAGTCGTCTTCGAGGGATCTCCTGGCTGTTCCTCTCCCGAGGCCCGGAAGGACCAAAGGATTGAGGTTGCCAGCTTCGCCGTCGTCTTCCATCGAGGGATCTCCTGGCTGTTCCTCTCCCGAGGCTCGGAAGGACCAAAGGATTGAGGTTGCCAGCAACACTACAATCGTCCCTGAGTCTAGACTATGTACATATTCTTTTGTGTGCGTTTTTTAATCTTTCTTGCTTGTTTGTTATCTATGTTAATATAGTTGTGGTTTAAATTTTACTTAAAAGTGTCAGTATTTATTTATGCGCCACAAACCAATGACCACTTAAAGGGTCGACCGGTGATAGATACAGAATTTGGTGTCCGCATTTTGTAATCCTCTTAAATTTAGTTGGCTAATTGGCATCTCAAATCATTTATTACAGTTACCTCGAGTAACACAATAACAAACACAGTTTTGTTTTCAACTGAAAAACTTGTATGTTTTTAGTTACAAGGGGAGAGGGGGAGGAGACCTTCAACTGGGAGGGGGAGGGGCTACTCCTGGGAGGGGTGACCCCTGCGAGCGCCCCTGCGGGGGCGGACCTGGACATGCGGGGCAGGCCGCATCAGGGCAGGCTGCAAGGGGAGGTGGGCAGGAGGGGCTATTGCAGGGGCGGCAGGAGGGGGCATTGCAGGGGAGTCAGGAGGGGGCATTGCAGGGGCGTCAGGAGGGGGCATTGCAGGAGGGGGCATTGCAGGGGCAGGAGGGGGCATGGGCAGTGCTAGGGGAGGGATGGCGGGGGCATGAGGTAAGGCCATGCCATAATGAATGGCATGGGCTATGTGGGCAGTGAGGGTGGCGATGGAGTCAGCCATCCTCATGCACTGGGCCTGGAATGAGGAGGTCCCCCTCGACACGTTGCCGAATCGCAGCCTCAATGCGCTCGACGGCCTGCACATGCCGGCGAAGGAGCTGGTCCCGGTGTCGGAGCCTGTGCCTCCGTGGTTGGGCAGCTGGGGGTGCCGCTGCTGCCGGACTGGAGGGTCCCCGGCTTGTGCTTGGTCCCGCTGCAGGGAAGAGAAGAAAGGATGGGTCAGTCAGGCAGGCCGGCCACTGTCCCCACACCTCATGCCCTCCACCCCTGAGCCCAGGTGACACCACAGTAGTGTGGCTTGGGCCCACTCGGTTCCCCCCCGCCCCCCGTGTTGTATGTTTGCAAGGAGGACCACCCCTGGAGTAGGGTCCTCCTCCATGTATTGTAACCACCGGTCTGTGTCCTGGCCCCGTGGAGGGTGGGAGGGCGCGTGTGTTGCGTTAACCTGTGGAACTCCCTGCCGGTGGAGGCTGTGAGGCTTTGGGCTAATCAATGGTGTTTGACAGGGAGCGAGATGTACCCCCACACAATGCCTGGGAGCACATCTGGCAGAGGTGGTCTGGGCTCTCAGATCCCCATTGCGTGGGATATCTCCTGGACGGAACCAGGAGAGTGACTGGGGGGGTGTCCCATCCTTGCAGCAAAACTCAGGTGGCCCTAAGGGCGGCCCGAGCGCTTCCCCCTCTTCTCCCTCCCACTATCCCTCACACACGTAGCCCAGGGACATGTGTGGCCGCAGTGGGGACTTCCCTCGGGGAGCCAGCCAAGGCACCGGGAGCAGGCGAGGGGCTCAGTGGGGGCCACGTTCACAGGGCTGTGACACTGCGGTTTACCCAGAAGCAGCTGGCTGTCCCTCACAGCCAGACATGGGACAGTGTGCCGTTCTCCGTGCTGCACCCTTGCGGAGGTGCGGGCTCTGGGCTGAGTCCCTGGGGCCCTGGCTGGTTCCAGCTGGCATCTACCTTTCCCCCTGGTCCCGCCGAATGTGTGTGAGCAGCACGGTCCCAGGCGTACCCTGGAGCTGCCTGCCGCGGCCACATGCCACTCGGTCACCAGGCTGCACGTGGTTGCACGTGTTGCTTACTGCCTAATGCTACACAGCGTGCAGCTCACGTGGCCTGAGTGACATGCTCTCCCTCTCCCTCCTCCGGGCGCCTGACTCCTGGCCCCCGGCCCTTGTGAGTGCAAAGTGCAACACTCACCGGTGGATCCTTCCCCGGCCTCCAAGGATGCGCGGGGCTGCCGGAGGGGGCCTGCTGGGTGGCAGTGCTGGCCTCATCCTTCGATGCACTGCTGTTGTCTGCTTCCCCCGCCTCGGTGGTCCTGGTGACGGGGGGGAGCACGCTACTGTCGACGGGGACCTCCGGGGCTTGCGGGGCTGGCTGGCCCAGGATGGCGTGGAGCCAGTCGTAGTGGGGGCAGGTGTCGGCTCCTGCCCCCTGGCCCTCGCTGGCCCGCACGTAGCCCAGGCGCAGCTCCTTCACCTTAGCCCGGACTTGCTCGAGGGTTCGGGCTGGATGTCTCTGCTGAGCGAGCGCCTGGGCCATGCGGGTGAAGATCTCGGCGTTGCGGCGTCGGGAGTGGGTGTAATGGAGGTCCTCCTCCTCCTGCCACAGGTCCAGCAGGCTGTCCAGCTCCCCTGAGGACCAGGATGGGGCCCGTCTTTTTCGGCCCCTGGGGCCTCCTGTGCTGGGGGTGTGGGTGGCTGATCTCCCGGAGCTGCCATCCTGCTGCGGGGTGGCTGCTGAGCACGGCAGGGGCCACGTGGCAGACCTCTGGCTAGAGGTCCATGCTGGTCTCCTGCCGCGTGAGCTCAGCAGCCTGCGTCTGCTTTAAGGGGCTCAGGTTGCCAGGAAGTCCAGGGTGGCTACGGGGTCTCCATGTGTCCAAAGGGTTTTTTTCCGTGTAGCCTGCTTTTGCGCAAAAGTCTTAGCTGCCTGTCTACACTGGCCCATTTGCACAAAAGCTTTTGTGCAAAAGGACTTTTGCCCGAACGGGAGCATGAAAGTATTTGCGCAAGCACTGATTTCTTACATTAGAACGTCAGTGCTTTTGCGCAAATTCAAGCGGCCAGTGTAGACAGCTGGCAAGTTTTTGCGCAAAGCGCAAAAACTTGCCAGTCTAGACACAGCCTTTATGTTTGCAACTAGTTTGAGCTTGTTTTGTGCCTTTGCCTTTCTAATCTTGGCCCTGCACACCTGTATTGTTCGCTTGTATTCATCCTTTGTAATTTGTCCTAGTTTCCACTTTTTTTATGACTCCTTTTTTATTTTTAGATCATGCAAGATCTCCTGGTTAAGCCAAGGCGGTCTTTTGCCACACTTTCTATCTTTCCTACGCCGTGGAATAGCTTGCTTTTGGGCCCTTATTGTCCCCTTGAAAAACTGCCAAATCTCTTCAGTGGTTTTTTCCCCTTAGTCTTGCTTCCCATGGGATCTTACCTACCAGCTCTCTGAGCTTACCAAAATCTGCCTTCCTGAAATCCATTATCTCTATTTTGCTGTTTCCCGTCTACCATTCCTTAGAATCATGAACTCTATGATTTCATGATCACTTTTACCCTAACTGCCTTCCACTTTCAAATTCTCAACCAGCTCCTCCCTATTTGTTAATATCAAATCTAGACTAGTTTCGCCCCCCCCCCCCGTAGCTTTTTCAAATTTCTGAAATAAAAAGCTGTCTCCGATGCAATCCAAAAACTTATTGGATAGTCTCTGCCCTGCTGTGTTAGTTTCCCAACAGATGTCTGGATTGCTGAAGTCTCCCAATCAACTTTGGATGATTTTGTTAGTTGTTTATAAAAAGCCTCATCTACCTCGTCTACCTGGGTAGGTAGCCTGACATCACTCTTGGTTTTTTTACCCCTTTTAACCTAACCCAGAGACTCTCAACACATCTGGTTCCTACGTCCATTTCAACATCATTCCAAGTGTGTACTTTTTTAATATAAAAGGCAACACCTTCTCCCTTTTTCCTCGCCTATCCTTCCTGAGTAAGCTGTACCTTTCTATACCAATATTCCAATTTTGTGTATTATCCCACCAAGTCTCATTGAAGTGATACCAACAAGTCACAGTTATGTTTATTTATTAGCACTTCAGTTCTTCCTGCTTATTACCCATGCTTCTTGCATTTGTATATAGGCATCTAAGGGCACGTCTAGACTACAGGCTTTTGTCGACAGAGGCTTTGTCGACAGATACTGTCGACAAAGCTTCTGTTGACAAAGAGCGTCTAGACTACATCCAGTTCTGTCGACAAAGCAAGCCGCTTTGTCAACATGAGAGTGTAGACGCAAAGGACAGTGTAGATGCAATAATGCCTTCTGTCAACAGAAATCTGTCGACAGAAGGCATTATTCCTTGTAGAATGAGGTTTACCATCGTCGACAAAACTGCTGAGTTCTGTCGACGTTGTGTCGACAGAACTCGGCGGTAGAGTAGACACAGGTATAGTTTTGTCGACAAAAATCCACTTTTGTTGACAAAACCCTGTAGTCTAGACACACCCTTAGATGTTGATTTGACCTTGCCTCCCAGTTCTGCCTTGTCCCTCCTTTTTCTCTGCTATTATAGCCCATGCTCCCCCACCATTTCCGAACCATCGCCCTGGTCTCCATGTTCTTCACTTACCTGTGGGCATTTGTCACCTGCCTCCGTCAAAGCTAGTTTAAAGCCCTCCACACTAGATTAGCCAGTCTGCATCCAAATATGGCCTTCCCCTTCCTCAAAAGGTGAACCCCATCCCTGCTTAGCAGTCCTTCCTGGAATAGCATCCCGTAGTCAAGGAAGCCAAAGCCCTCCTGGTGACACCATCTTTACAGCCAGCCATTCACCTCCAGGATGCACATGTCTCTGCCTGGGCGCCTGGGCCTCTACCTTTGACAGGAAGGACTGAAGAGAAGACCACCTGCGCTCCAAACTCCTTCACCTGTATTCCTAGAGCCCTGTAGTCACTCTTGATCTTGGTAGTAGTCAGATAACCCTCGACAATGCCTCCATAACATTTCAGGTACGGGCCTCCAGCAGGCAGCATACCTCCCGAGATGACATGTCAGGATGACAGATGGGTGCCTCCGTCCCCCTCAGAAGAGAGTCTCCAACTACCACTATGCTACATTTTCTCCTCACAGTGGTGGCAGCAGACCTCCCAGCCTTGGGGGTACAAGGCTTCTCCTCAGCTGTAGGGGGTGATTCCTTACATCCTGCATCAAGAAGAGCATAATGGTTTCCCAGTACCATGGTGGAAGGGTTGGGAGCAGGGGTGGAGCGCTGCCTGTTTCCAGAAGTAACCAGCTGGCAGTGTCCCCCCTGAGCCATCTCCTCCTCTGCCAATGGTGTGTAGCAGTCTTGTGTAGTGGGACACCTACCTTAGCTGTCTCAACATCAATACTGTCCAGGAATTGCTCATGGATTCAGATGCTCCTCAGCCTGGCCACCTCCTCCTGTAGCTCTCCCATTTGCTTCCTGAGAGATTCCTCCAGCAGGCACCTTTCACATTGGATGTTCCCCCGAGCCTGGATTTCAGGAAGTGGGAATTGCAAGCTACAGTCCCTGCAAAACCACTCCAGGATCTGGGTGAAGGCATCCATGGTCAGGTGGTCTTTCTGGCTACAGGCACAGGCGGAGGAGACAGAAACAGTGCTGGCACAGATTTTGCAGATCTTCCTGACCATAGTAGGCCTCCTCTGTCAAACTCCCTCTTAAACTCCCCTTTCTGCTTCGCTTCACTTCCCTGGTTGCGCTGCCTCTGGCTTTTAAAGCGTGATCACCTGGGTCAGGCCTACCCCCTCATTAGTCACAAAGGGGAAGGCTGATCCTGAGGCTGATCAAAGGCAATCAAGGGAACAAAGGATCAAACACTCCCAGACACACAATCCCAATTGCCACAGTAACTTAAATTGAAATCACCTGAAATCAGAATCAAAATTCAAAATTCAAAAAGTCAAGCAAACTCACTCACACCAAAACCTAGCACACTCACCTAGCAGCCTGTTCAGTGGTGGGATCTCTTGCTCTCCCTCTTAAAACCCCCTGTCTGCAGCACCCTATCTGCTAATGAATTTGTCTGGTGTTACAAAGTTGGGAGTCATCATTAATACAGAGGATAACCAGATTATTATACAGGAAGACCTGGATGAAAATGAAAACTGGAGTGACAAAAAATGGGATAAAATTCAATAGATTAAGCAGTTAGGGTCGAATACAGTAATAAAAATTTCTGCTACAATCTCAGGGCTAATCAGTTGGAAGTGACAGAGAAGAAAAGAGACCTTGACTTGAGCACAGCATGAATATGTGTCTCAGATATTCTGTAGCTGTGAACAAGGCAAGTGTGATCCTATTATATATCAAGAGATGCTTTTCTTGTGGTGACAGAGAAGTATTCATGATATTGTACCAGGTGCCACGTACATTTTTGGGAGCAAACACTGCAATCCCAAGTCTGTAGATCCATGCTTTCAGACTCTCTGCTGTGGGATTGTGGGGCTTTTTTTGTTTGTTTTCCATGTAGGCTTACCATATATGGGCAAGCTGCTCTGTTAGTCTGTTACAACCTATTCCTATAGTATCATGTTTTGAATGATTTCATTTTATCCTGCAAATAATGGGATGCAGAGACAGGTAGTAAAAAGATAAAAAAGAAGAGTACAGAGTAACATTTATCTAGATGAAATATAGTAAATGTTTTAAATAACCAACATTCCTGTTTCAAATTTCATTTTTAAACCATGAAGAGTTATATTTTAATTAATATCTTTTAGCATATATATTTTATCTGCTACCATTTAAAAAAAACCCTGATAGTATTCCATAAGACTTTTCCTCCATTTGCCCAATAGTTCATCACTTTGGATTGGATATCATTTATTTATAAAACTAGAAAATCATATCCTCAGGCAATACACTGAAGGAAACTTTCATGTTTAAATGACAACTATTGAAGGAACAAGACATGCTACAAAAATAATACTAGTGAATAAGAGTTTCCATTATAGGAACATATTAAACTGACACAAAATCTCTTTGATGTACTGTATCGTTTATCAACATTTAAAAATATGAGTGTTTTATTTTAAATGACTGTTTTGTTAAATGCCCATTTCTTAACTTGTTTACCATGAAACATTAACTATAAAATAATTATATTTTCATTCTTACTTGGTAGTTACTTTATTATAAAAGCATAAAATATATTTGTAGGAATATCAAACATTTGCCTTAAATTTTTTGTGAAGGAAGCTTAAGATACCTTAAGTAAAATGGTAAAGGAAAAAACTGGAAAGAAAGTTGATTCCTCTATATATTCAGTTTTCCCAATAGAAATTAAGAAAAAGTCAAATACACAAGGAATTCAGTTAACAGAAACTATAAAATAATGTATCTTCAATGAACAAAAGGAATGTATACTCAAGAACAGATCAACTGCAGTATAGAACAGTACAGAAATTACCTCAAATCATTTCCCATATTTAGTCTGAGTACATATCCATGGAGTCTTCCCTGAAATTTTCACCTAACCATCCATATAATTGAGGATACATCTACACAGCAATATTATTCCAGAATAACTGTCATTATTCTGGAATAACACAGTCCACATCTACACTACAACAGTTATTTCAACATAATGCTAAAATAATGTCGAGCTGAGGGATTTCTTACTCTGATTCCTGTATGAATGAAGGAATAAGGGAAGTTGGAGGAAGAGTGCTCTTCCTTGGACTTCCTGCTGTGTAGACAGTGCCAAAAGCTGAAATAAGCTATTTCAACTTAAGCTAAGCTATTGATGTAGCTCAAGTTGTGTAGCGTATTTCAGCTTTAGCCCTGCTGTGTAGATGTGCCCTAAAAGAGTACAAACCATCTCACTGAATGACTGGGTTAACTTCTAGTAACCTAAATGGATAGTCTTTCAAATGCTGTTAATTATTTTCTTGTTTCCTGTGAATTTAGAGGCTAGTTTTGGAAAAGGTTGGTCAGTACCATGCAGATAAACTGATGTGGAAAGGGACAGCTATGCCATAAAAGAATTGTGGAACCGCACTGAAAAAGTTAATTCAACCAAAGTCTGATATAATCTGTTCTTCACCAAAGGGAGCTCCATTCATGCAGGGGTTATGTATGTACTCTCCGTGAAAAAATTTGCAATTCTGACCCCTGTCTTTCAGAGCAGGACAACACCCTGGTACTTTTGCTTAGGATACCATCATAGCTATGGAGTCAGCAGCAAAATTTCCCAAGACAGGTTTTGGTTACCTTCCAAAACTCTACTGCCAAAAAATCCTTTAAGATTTACAGTGTTGGTATAGCCCTGTTGGTCACAAGATATTACAGAAAGAAAGTGTGGGTGAGGTAATCTCTTTTATTGAATGGACTTCTTTGGTTGAAAGAGACAAGCTTTTTGATTTACACAGAGCTGTGTAGCTTGAAAGCCTGTCTTGTTCACGAATAGTAGTTGTTCCAATAAAAGAGAAGCTTCAGGGGGTAGCCAAGTTAGTCAGTACAGGTAAACTGAAAAAACAACCAATAGTTTGGTAGCACTTTATAGACTAACAAAACATGTAGATGGTATCATGAGCTTTCATGAGCACAGCCCACTTCTTCAGATGAGTATCTCACTCACCTTGTCTCTCTGTAGATTCTTTAAAGTTGTTGTAAATGACTCAATTTAAATTCTTTCTATATTGATAATCATACAGATATCTTCCATTTTCGAACTGCTATGCATTATGCTGTTTACTTAACTTTTAAATGCATTCTGTGTTCTGTACAATTTTAATCTGCTGCCTTGTTCATTGCATAAGGTGAATGTGAATGAATGTACTGAAATAGATATTTGGTGTGAGAAAAGATACTGGTAAGACTGCAGGGGTAGCTAGAAAAGGCTCAAATTGAGTGGCTAGAGATAGTGTGTTTATAGTTGGCTTAACAGCTGGCAAACGATAAGAAAGTTAAATATATATCTCCATTGTACACATTTGCTAGGAAAACTAAAGTGCATTTGTACACGAGATATAGTTTCACTTCATAAGAATTAAAATATAAATGTATACTTTAAATACATGAATAATCAGATAAAAATAATGAATAGGGGACTTGTTGGCCAAGTGATTGGCCATTTGATTTGCAAGTTTCAGTGGAAAGTGAAATAATGAGAGTAGTATCAGTTTATTTTTCCTTCTTTAATTCATAAATGAATTCTTCCTGCAGTTTTGCCAGTCCTTAAATGACTGAAGTTTTTCCTGTTTCTTTTCTAATTAATTGAATTAAAATGCAAAACAGAATCCTACAAAATAGTCATCAAAGGTATCTGATTGTAAATCCAGTTTCAATTCTAGCTTTCAGGAGGAAGAATACTACATTTCTTGTTTAAGTCACAAAATCATCCATAGGGAATTTATTAAATACAGAAACCCCTCCAGAAACAATACATTCTGAATTTATATGAAATGCAAACCAGATTTTCTTTGGTATATGCAGCAGAAATAGGTTGGGGTGAAGAAATAGGTTGGGAATATTGAAATAATGAACCTTGCTAGCTACCAGTAAAATACCCACTGGTATTATTTCATTTTGCAGCTATCTCTTAAAATACTATGATTTGTGAATCTAAAGTACATAAGTGTTCTCAGTTTTGAGACTGTATGAAAAAGAGCCCTAGAGAGATTTTCAACAACCTTAATGATATGGCTGAACTAAAACTAGTCTGTAAAACTGTAAATAAAATTGTCCATGCTATACTTGTTTAATGTAAGGTAATCAATATAGATGTTGTGATGCCAAAAAACAAATAACAAGAAGAAGAAAAACAGGGAACTTATCTATCTACTAAATTGGAACCACCACAGAACTGGTACCAGCTTCATCCTCTGTCTTAGAACAGATGGCATATGTTATCCTTTTTTAAAAGTCTCAGAGGTATAGCTGTGTTAGACTATAACTTTAAAAACAAGAAGTAGTCTCTCATGGGCAAAACCCACTTCCTCAGATTAGCAAAATGGAGAGAAAAGGAGGAACCCTTGACATTCATAATAGAAAAAGAAGGGGGGAAGTATGACTCAATTGTGGTGCTGGTGCTAATGAGGCTAACTTAGTGGGCTGGAAGTGTCCCATACTTAATTTTTTATGTTAATTGGGTGTTGAATGTAAGGAAGGCAGGTGTTATAATGGGACATCCAATTTAAGTCTTTGTTCAAGCCACAAGAGACAGTGTCAAATTTGCATATGATAGCCAATTACACACACTTTCTCTGTAGCTGGCTTTTGAAATTCCTTTGTAGAAGAATGGCTATTTTAAAATCCATTAATGAATACCCAGCTGGTAACAGGGTATATTGCAGAGGCTGGTTCCTGGGTGAGTATGTCTGATTTGTGATGTGTGGGTGAAAGGTCCAAAACATATGTATGCTTACTTTCCTTAAGCTCAACATACAGGATGTGGCTTGCATTACAGCCAAAATACTTTAATATCAACCTATAAATCTATTATAATAAAACAAATGATCAAACCAATAAGAAAATCCATAAGAAAATATATATAGGCAAGCAAATAGGCTAGCTCTATAGACTTCAATCAGTTAGTCACCTAACTACCTGATTTGTGGGAGCAATCAAGTGATTACATGTACACGTTGCACGAGATTGGCCTGCAAATAATTGTGGTGGAAAATAACAACTTCTAAAATCAAGGTTCATAATGTCATGTTTCAGAGTCCTCACACTCTTTTTTTCCCCAAAAAAGTCAAGTTGTGGATTTTTTATATAATAAAAAAACCCAGATTTTTACAGAATACACTGATATGTGGGCAGGAAGTTTCATCCTATAAGGTGTCTGCTCAATTCCACGGGGAATTTATGATCTGCTCTACTCAAGATCAGCTAAAAAACAATGCCATCTGGTGTTAAGTAGAATGCTAGCCAAGAGCTGGCAGAAAAATAGGTTTGACAACCTTGACATAAAAACTACTTATTCCCAATGCCAATTATTTGCTCCCCGTCATTTCAAAGACATACATTTCCAAGAATGGCATTTAGCTCTACAGGCAACTGAATTACAACACACACAATCTTTACACCACAGAGATTAAAGTGCAAATACTTATACAAAGTGTCAAACAGAAATAACAGAGGAATCTGGAAATAAAATACTAACAGCTGAACAACAAATCAGCATATTCATGATAAAGAAATGCTGACATCATTAATTGTTTCATAGGTCCAATAGAAACAGAGAAAATAGAGGATGAAAGCCATTAATGGATCTGGGAACACCAGAATCTAGTCTCTTTGTTTTTGTGGGTTTTAGTCATTTGGTGATACAGATTCTTTTAAGTCTCATCAGAGAATTTATGTGAGTGCTCCACCTGAAGTCCGTTTTCTCTAAAGAAATAAAATTCAGTGTTTACATTCTACTGTATACATTTACTTAGATTAAGGACCTGAAATAAAAGTAGACTAAGCCTTCTTGTGCCAAATTTTCTCCTGGTGTAAATTGGCTCGCATCCACTGACTGCAGAAAATTTGGCCTGGTGTATTCATTTTCACATAGTATTTGACATATGTCAGATGCTAAAGCAAATGATAAGAATCACGACTTGCAGTGCTGTAGCCATGTTGGTTCCAGGATATTAGTGAGAAAAGGTGAGTGAAGTAATTTATTTTATTGGATCAGCTTCTGTTTTTGAAAGAGATAAGCTTTCAAGCTTACACAAAGCTCTTCTTGCACATACTGTGTTTCTTTGTGAAAACAGTGCCCTATTTTCAGGAGTTCCATTGTGTTTCTGTCTGAAGGCTGAAGAGAAAAAGCCATAGATTCTCTTGTTCTAAATGTAAAAATTCAATTTCAAAGTCAGTGGCATTGATAGCAATGGCGTCTCACTTACAATTCATAACATGTAAAACAAATGCTCAAGGCTAAACAGAAGAGGATTTCAGGGAAATGGCAATAGTAAGCTTTCTGATCTATAAATATGAATGCTAATCTAAAAAGGAAGATACTACTTGTATGTTTGGCATCCATAGCAGGACACAATGGCTCTCAGAACAGATACAACATCAGGGACTGGAACTTTTAAAAGATAACCTATGATGACAAATTACAGGCAGCATTCTTCTTTCTCAAAAAGCAGATAAACTTCAGGTTTCTTACTGTAGAAACCTTGTTACTCTAGATAGATTTCAAGCTGTAGAATCAGTTAGTATAAATTGTGTAATGTAAAATCTTATTAACATAGAGTAGCACTTTGTGTGATTGCTTAACATGTCCTTGAGGTGGCTACACACTCTACCGGATGGATTGTTACTATTCATTTCTTCTTTTGCTGGTCCTAATGTTGCTTACCTTTTCTTTGGAAAGAAATTTTTGAAAAAACAGGGTCCAATTGTAGAGAAGAACTAATATAAAGATTTAAATATTGACTTATTCCCAGGACACAGGTATTATATACAAGGACTATGGTTTTCAGTTTAATTAAGAGCAAAAAACTCCAATAAAAAGACCAAATTTTCTCTGCATGATTTTAGGCTTTTGCTGTAAGGCAAATATAAAGAATCACTGTAACTGCTGATTATCTTTCTTTCAATACACTACTCTCAAACTAACCTGAAGGACATGAACTGATTTGCAAATATGGTTACTGTTCCATGGAATGCTGCTTTGGGTTACAGATTCAGCAAATTCAAAATACTATATAGTAATGCAAAAAGCAAATAAGGCTCAGATGTTTTGAATATATAAAATGCAATATCACCAATGGATACTGGTTTTCTATTTCACACATGTGATATATTTACTTAGGCATATATATACTGTGAATTTAGGTCTCAGTTATACACAGTATTTATAGAAGCCTAACAACATTATACACCAGTTTCATTCATATGAAAGATTAACTCAATGATTTCTTTGAGATTTAGCTCATCACTAGGGGGAAAATATATATGATGGAAAAGAGTGCACCAGTATTTCTTTTTAAATGCTGAATGAGCACTCAATTCTCCTGTGACAGGTTGAAACATGAGGAATGCATATAGAATCAATGGACCTTACTGATATTTCAGTACTGTAGAATGTTTATATAGATTTTTTCAGTATTTTAAAAGGTTTATTCATAATGGACCTGATTCAGTTCCCATAAAAGATAATGGCCATCTGACTTCATCAAAAACTGAATCAGGCTTACTACCAGCAGGCAAAATATAGAAAAACCTGTTTCATTGTATGTCAGTAGGGCTTGGGCATTTCTAGAAATGTTATGCAGTATCTTTACTAAAGATAGTCAGAAACAGCCAAACCAGAAATAAGCCACAAATTTTCCCCAAAGGTAGGAACCACTGAAATAATTTATCAAGGGGTATGTGGTCGACATGCTGTCATTTGAAATATTTTAACTAGGATTGAGCCTCGTCCAGAAGTTGTGGGTTTAATGTGGACATTTCTGGGTGGGATTTTATGGCATAGGTTATATAGGAGGACAGACTAGGTTATCAGAATGGTCCGTTCTTAGGCTTAAAACAGAAACAAAAAAATTCCACCCTATGAATCTTGGGTTTTAAAATTGTGGCAGCTATATTTATCACGAGGATCTTGAAATGACAGAAATGTCTGCAAAAATTGAGACTAACATGCCTCTATAGCATACTTTACTTAGTTGGAAAATATATTAATTTACAGCTTACATGATTTGATATTATAGATAATACTGATATTGTAATTTACTTGATTTGTGGATTATAGTTCTTTCTCTCTGTAAACCCAACCCCAGTCTTAATTTTGAGCACCACCAACTTCTTCAGATTTTTTTTTGTATTAAAGCACTATAACAGAGCTAAAATTAACGTTAGATTGTGTCTGCAAAAACAATGAATAGTCCTATGGCACTTTAGAGACTAAGCCCTGGTTTACAGTAGAGAATTATTTCAAAATGACAAGTGTAGCATCCACACTACCAAGCCCATTATTTCAAAATAATGGGCTGGTTATTTTGAAATAATAACTCCAGCTTTCCATGATGAATAACGCTAATTTTGAAATAGTTATAGTTATTTCAAAATAGCAGTAATATGGACTCTCTCATGTTGGTATTTCAAAATAACTATTCCTCAGAGTAATTCAAACTAATTACTCCCCAGTGCTTCCTGAGGCTCTAAATCGAGGTAGTGCATCCACATTAACGGAGTTTGCCTCAGACTAATTTTGAAGCTTCCCCTTAGTGTGGGCATGCTATTTCAAAATTATTATTTCAGGAGTTATTATTTCAAAATAAGTTATTTCAAAATAATTCCCAGTTGCTGCCCCTGACCTAGTGGCACCACCATGAGCCAGGCAGCCAGTGCCAGCCAGCCCTCCACTGCTCCCCGGGCCCAGTGCCTCAGCTCCCAGGAGCCTGCCAGGTACCGGAGAAGGCGGGTGCTTTCCTGGTCCAGTGCGGAGATCATGGACCTGATTGAGGTTTGGGGGGATGCCTCCAACGTCCATGATCTCTGCACTAGATGGAGGAACACAGCTGTCTACAGACGGATGGCTAACAGCCTGGCTACCAAAGGCCACATGCGTACCCAGGAGCAGGTGCTCATGAAAATTAAGGAGCTGTGGCAGGCCTATGCCAGGGCCACAGGGGGCAGCTCCCAAACAGGGGCAGACACCTGTCCCTATTTTGACGCCCTGGACCGTCCTGGGGGGTGGGATGGTCCGTGCCACCCCGGGGGTCATCGATTCTGGAGCAGAGGGCCCTGACTAGGGCATGGAGGAGGAGCGTCAGGAGCTGCAGGAGCCCAGAGGGAGCATGTCATGCAGCCAGTACCCCCGAGCCATCCCAGCAGACCCGTCACCAGTGTCATCCAGGGAGGCAACAACATGTGGGTGCCATCACTGTCCCCTTATCGGGGCCGGGGAGGGAGACCAGGGACCGCGCGCATGGGCCTTGCTTACCACGGATCACACAGCAACCTGTGCTTGTGGGAGCATGTGCCATGCCACCCCGGGCACGTGGCCCCAGCTGGCTGCCACACAGGGGCCTTGGCCTGTTAGCCACATGTGTGTGTGAAGAGACATGACATGCTCCTGACCCCGGGCTGGATTAAGGGGGGGGGCTAGCTGGGCAGGTGCCCGGGGTGCCAACCTATGGGGGGCGCCTGATTGCAGCTGTAAGGGGTGCCGCGTGGCCTCCGTGCTCAGGCACATGGCGCCCCTTACAGCTGTAATCAGGCGCTGCGCGGCCCCTCACCCCCGGGAGCACAGTGCCCCTTACAGACCCGGGGCAGGGGCCGTGCAGCGCCTGATTACGCTGTAAGGGGCGCCTCACGCTCAGGGGGCAGGGGCCATGCATGCGCCACGCGCCCGCTGCCCAGAGCGCAAGAAAGGCTCAAGCCGGCCCTGGGTGGGACACAGCAGGACACCCTCCCTCCACAAGGCCATTCTACACAGAGGCAGGGGACATCTCCCCCCCCACCTCACCCACACTATACACCTAGGTGTTCCTTCAGCACTTGTACCAGGAAGTTGTCTACAACATTCTCCAAAAACTTTCTTGATTGTCTATATAACTGCTGTACTGGTCTCCCAACAGATGTTAGGGTCTAAGGCTACGTTTAGACTACATCCCTCTGTCGGCAGAGGGATGTAAATTAAGCACTTCGAAAGTACAAATGAAGCTGGGATTTAAATATCCTGCGCTTCATTTGCATAATCACGTCATGGCGCTCTTTTGAAAAAGCTCTATTTCGAAATTGAAACTGCAGTCTAGATGTGGTTCTTTCAAAAATGGAGCGCAAAAAATGAGGTTTACAGGATCTTTCGAAAAAGCACTCCATTTTTGAAAGAACCATGTCTAGACTGCAGTTTCAATTTCGAAATAGAGCTTTTTTGAAAGAGTGCCATTATGTGATTATGCAAATGAAATGCAGGATATTTAAATCCTGGCTTAATTTGCACTTTCGAAGTGCTTCATTTACATCCCTCTGCCAACTGAGGGATGTAGTCTAGACATAGCCTCAGTGTCTGCGTTGTTGTGCTGTGGCCCATTATCCCAACTCGGTCCCTGCTTGGGGAGACCAAAGCTTGTGGGTCAGCAGGACAAGACAGGATGTGGCATTCTAGAGGGCTCAGTGGTAAAATTAGCTCACCAGATCTCAAAGGAATCCCGTCACAGTGTGTAATTGTGATATGAAACACCTTAAGATAAATGTGTATTTCAAAAGTTGATCTATGGAAAAAGCATTAGAACCTAGAATTTGCAAGGCAATTTAAATTTGGCAGGTGCAGAAAAATAGCACAAAATGTATTGGCCAAAGTGTACTGGTATATGTTGTGGATAATTGTTCAATTTCTGCTTGTCCTATTAACAGAGAATAAGGCAGAATTTGAGATAACTGGATTTCTGTTTGTGTGAAAATGTCCAGAAGTGTTAAGATTCATTTGGAGCTGCTCTATAAATAGTTCCTGTAATAAAAGGAGACAGATTAATGTAATAAGAATGAAGTGCTATAGTTATCATGCAGCTGTAGCAGATGAAACAATAAGAAGCAGTTATAGAAGACTACAAGAAACCCTGTCCCAATCCTCTGATGGTAAAACCAGTCCTGGTAATCTTGTCATCTAAACAGACACCTTTATTTTTAACTTTTGTGTAGAGGGCTCCAGTTTAAGTGTGTTCAGCAAGTAAGCTAAAATTACACTCCTATTAACAAAAACTCATCCGTCTATTGCAATGAGAATTTTCCCACACACTGATGCCACTCGTGCTCAAATGGGCAACCCCATTCAGAAAAATCTAGCTACTATAAATTACTCATGTGTTTATAACATTCTTACAAAAAATTAAGTGGGCTGAATTAAAACCAGAAGCAGCAATCTGTGAGTTTGTGAATGTTATAAACCTGAATCCCAGTTATTAAATCTCAAAAGCATTTTTGGAAAAACAAATGCACTCCTTGATTTTACTACTAACTCAATCACCCAAACCCCTCCTTAGCTACATCAGCCACCTCACACACCAAACATTTTTAAATTTTATTTCTCTTATGGGAGAGAATATATGGTCTTGCCATTAGGTAAGGGCAATCTCATAGGAGCTTCAATTACCAAGACAGACATTTTGAACTGTTTTGGCATATACGGTAGGAAAGAGCTCTTGATTACTTGAGTTGCTAAGCAGATAGGGTGTGGTGTTGTGCACCCTGATGGCAGCTAGCATGGGCCTTCATTGCTCAACACAAGTAGTTGCAACTATCAAACCTGAAGACTACAAATCTGTGAGTCACCAGGGGCAGGTTTGTATTTTGTGAGATAGTAAGCAATTTGCTGGCCCATCAGAGGGAAATGAGTGATTTTTATTATTTGGACACACCATAACATTGAGTCAAAAAGCACCCATTTAGCAGTCCAGGGTATCGCGGCAGTAGCTGTAAGGAGAAACATAGTGTTCAGCACTTCTTTCTGCATAATCTCCATTTTGCCTGATTTTTTTTCTGTTCTTCCTACAGGTGCTGACTTTTGTGTAGGTCCTGGAAACTGTGGAAGATATTATTACTTAGATATAATGTATGAGAGCTGTAAAGCTCCAGTTTCTCAGGACTGATGACAAAGTCTTAAAACCAACTTATATTTGCTCAGATTTCAACGTCCATTTTTTACAATTAGTTCATGAAATTTAATAAAACATTTTAAAAAGAGCATCCAAGTTTCAGTTTAATAAACAAAAATCAGACCAGTTTTGCATTTTCCTCTGAACAATTTTCATCACTCTATTAGTACATATTTGCTGAAGTGTAAAATCCCTTCACCTCTGTTCACAACCCATTCATTCTCACCCACAGAATTCCACCTAATACCCTTAAAGAATGAAAAAACTAGGGATGGGGGGAGGAGGGAAGAGAGATGTTTGTATTTATCAGTAGCTATGGAGCAGACAGAACAAGGGTATTACTGTTGATGACACATATTAAGGCACTGCTGCAAAAGCCTAGGCACCCTTAAATAGGCATTTCCTGATCTATAAGGGCATAACGTATCCGTACAGACTGAAGGTTGTGCGGCAAGAGGTATTGTGGCCAGTGAACTTCCTCACATTCTGAACAGGAAGAGATGGCTCATTGAGATAGTATGCAAATTACAGGATAAATGTACAATAAAGGCAATCAGCCCATCCGTCAGTGTGTGCATTGTCTTGTTTAAACAAAACTTCCTAGCCCTGCCCATGGTCCACTTCCCTTTCCATCTGCAAGCAGGACTCCTGCCACAGCATATCACAATGGTGGAACACACGCCCAGCGTGCTGGCAGCCGCCATGGCCCCCTGGACAAGGTGTGTGTGTGGGGGGGGAGCAACTCCGCACTCCCAGAATGAGCAGAGCTTCGGGCGGAAGGGGCAGGGCTAAGGCCGGGGCTAAGTCCTTTGCATCACCTGGGGTATGTCGCTCTGGTCCCTGCAGTCTTTAGAGCTGCCCAGAGCATGCAGCACTCCAGCAGTGATTTAAAGGGCCCGGGACGCTTCCCATTGCCACTGCCGCAGTAGCAGTGGCAGTAGTCAGGAGTCTCAGGTCACTTTCAATCTCCAGGCCCCTTTGCACCCACCCCCTTATCAACGGGCCTACACATGGCTCTAAAGTCCTCAGTCCCTTGTCTACAAACATTTCAATTTCTTTCTGTCCTGTAACCTGACAAATGCTGTGGGCAAGAGTGATAGGCAGCTATATTACAGAGGAATGTTGTTTCTGATCATGTTTCAGAAAGATGTCAGGGTGAAGTTAGAGGCTGGATCAGCAAGAGAAATCACAAACAGAGTTTCTGTTCCAAAATACTAACATGTTGAGAAAGATCCTCTTGCTTCTGCCCAATAGATGTACCCATATCTAGGTCAGTGAAGTTGTAATTAAGAAACTGTACTTTCTCAATTTGTGTCCTCAGAGATATGTAGGTGCCACTCACTCCTCTAGTTACAAATGAACATTTTGCGACTATTTTGCATTGCATCACATTAAATCAATAGTGTAATTTCTGGACACACTCCAGCCATTTTCCTTCAGGGCTTTGCTTCCTGGCATTCCATAATAACCTATTTTTATGACTCCAGACAGCCATGTGACAAACATTTTATGTCTCCTGCTTTGTACAAGGGACAGAATATTATCTCTTCTGCATACATTTGGTGGCAATACAAAAGATGAAAAACACAGGGTCATAGAGACAGTTGATAAAAATATTCTTCCTTCTATCCCATCATTGTGGCTTGGGTTATCATGCGAACATCCAACATTTTCATCTGAGATGGAACAGAGGTACACCTGTTAAACCCCTTTTTTGATGCTTTCATGGGGTCAGCTCCTACCAGACCTATCACTAGGTCTCCTTCATTTCATGCACATGTCCAAACCAGCAGTCAGACCTCCCAGATAATGTCAGTCTCATCATTGATTTTTACTTCCATCACAATAGTTTCATTTCAAAATCTGTCTCTCCATGTAATGCCCCTTATAAGAATTATTTGTACAGCACAGTCATTAAACCTGCTGTTTCTATATTGCCCATGTCGAATGCACAATTGTACAAAGTTGGGATTTTAATCTCATTGGCATGCATTTATCATGCAAGTACTGCATTTACTATTAGTTTTTAAGAGGAAGAAAAGGACTAAGGATTCATTAGAGTCTCTTTTAATAAGCTGACCTGCTGCAGGTTTAAATATTCTTAGGCATTACAGTGATGAAACCTCATATGAAAAAATATACTAGTATCATCTACTCAATATAAACTGGAGAGAAACCTATGACTCAAGAAAGTCATGTAAGAGGGTATAAGGATATGCAAGTCTGGATAAACTGGTAATTATGGATACTTCCGGTATAAAACCATGTCAGTGAGACAATGGAATGAGTCCCATTGTAGCTGACAAGTTACAGTTTGGCTGCGTCTAGACTGGCATGATTTTCCGCAAATGCTTTTAACAGAAAAGTTTTCCGTTAAAAGCATTTGCGGAAAAGAGCATCTAGATTGGCAAGGATGCTTTTTGCGCTTAAGCACTTTTTGCAGAAAAGCATCCGTGCCAATCTAAACAGCGATTTCTTAAGAAGAAAGCCCGATCGCCATTTTCGCCATCGGGCTTTTTGCAAAGCAATCCTCCCCTGTCTACACTGGCCCTCTTGCGCAAATACCTTTGCGCAAGAGGGCTTATCCCTGAGCGGGAGCATCATGAGTATTTGAAGAACACTGACAATCTTACATTAGATCGTCAGTGTTCTTGCGCAAATTCAAGCAGCCAGTGTAGACAGCTGGCAAGTTTTTCTGCAAAAGCGGCTGCTTTTGCGGAAAAACTTGCCAGTCTAGATGCAGCCTTTGAGTTTTGGTTAGCAGAAGGCCTGCTGAGCTATTATTCAAAACAAACTAACCTCCCCAACCCCCGCAACAAGAACAAAGACGCTTTGCCAGTAGCTGCACATAGAAATCCTTGATTACATTTATTAAGTGATGAAATTTTGGTGCGTTTGTGAAATTGATCAAAACCTAACCAATAACTGTACATTCATATGTACTGTACCTTCGGAGTTGGGGGACTAATTCCAATAATGCTGCCAAGCCTGCAGCTGCAGGGAGCTCCCAGGTTATTGGGATAAAACCTCCCTGCTCCAGGACAGATGGCATTGTGTGATATTTAGCTCTCCCATGCCTATCCTATGTGATACAGCTATCCTACAAGCAGTTTTTGCAGACAGAGTGACAGCTTAAGCTGCTTGGAGATGTATAGGTTTTTTAGATCTGTGGCCTTTAGTGGGAACCATCATACATTTCACCTCCTTTTTAACTAGGAAACCCTCATCGACAATTCCTTCAGCTCTCTCTTTTGGGCAGGGGGAAGGGAGTGGAAGATTTGCAAATACATTTTCTGTTGATTCCCTCATGAAAACCAAGTTGTATAAAGCCACAGATTAAGTACAATTATACAGTATCAGGTTTTCACTGAAGTTTGATTATTTTGAAAGGTTATATCCTTTTGTTATAGCCTACAATTAACCAAGAAAATCCAAAGATACTATATGATTTCCTAACAGATGACAGAAAAATAGATTAGTATGACAGAGTCTATCAGGCTCTGCCCTCTACTGCCCTGAGATCCCTCTGCTTAAGAAAAATCCTCTCAATCTGTACTACCAACAAGATGTAGCCTTCCAGAGACCTAGAATGCCTGACTCCTTCCTTTTCTGTAGCTTTGGGTAAGACTGGGACAGGAGAGAAGAGCCGCAGTCCTAACCTTGGCATAAAGTGATATGAATCATAGAATACTAGAACTTCAAGGGACCTCGAGAGATCATCAAGTCCAGTCCCCTGCCCTCACAGCAGGACCAACCAGCATCTAGATCATCCCTGATAGTTGTCTGCCTATGCACAAGCAGTTGCCATTTTATGTTTGTTCAATAGTTTAAAAGTGCAAGACAATTCAGAATTTGGCTAACTGATCAGTTTAAAAACTGATGCCAAGCTTACAGCACAGGCCACTGTGCTCCAGATAGGTTGTCACATCTTGTAAACTGAGGCAGGGACTTCATGTAGTGCCAGGCTTAACTAGAAGTGGGTGCTGAAGGATGACCACCCCTGTAACAGCGAGGTACATAGAAGTTTCCAAGGAGTTCTTACATTCTGTTTGCAGAAGCTCCAGCATTCATAAAAAATCAGTTTAGTAAGAAGACCAACAGTATAACAATAATCAGTATGGTATCAATCTTTTTAGCCATAGATTTCAGAGTGCTTTACACAAGTGGTTAATTATCATCCCTATCTTTTATAATAAGAAAGTGAGGCAGAGAAATCTAAATACTTTCAAAACTGGCATTGTCCTTTTCATACCTCAACGTTTTGATTTCCATATACCGCCTGATTTTCATTGACGCTGCATATCTTCTAGGCTAGTGATTGATATGGAATTTCTGATGCTTTGCATCTCTGATATGAGGGCTGATCCAAAGCCTACTGAAGGTGGGCTTACCAAAGGCGACAGAAGATCAGCATCAGAGCTAGAAATAGAACTCAAGTCTGGCCCTTTGTGTACATGAAATTACATATTTTCACTCTCAGCACCTGTTTCTTTCAGTAAACAGTATGGACAGTGCCCACTGAATGATCAGGTATGGAATATTTTGTTTTATTGCCATTGTGCAATATATTAGTGGATGTCTTATTTGTTGCATATTATTCACATTAATTTTAACTCCCTCATGAGATTTCCTATGGCATTCTTCACTACACTGAGGGTACATCTACACCACAGAGGAAGATCAAAGCTGATGCTGTCCATTTTCCAGAGTTTGAATTAGTAGTCTAGTTAAGACAGCTAATTTGAAGTAAGAGGAGCACTCTGGTTGATGCCAGTAACCCTGCTTTCACGAGGAGTAAGAAGTTGAAGGGAGAGTGTTCTTCCTTCGATTTCCTGCAGTGTAGACAGCACCGAAAGCCGAGTTAAGCTACTTCAACTTCAGCTACTTCAACTTCAGCTGAAGTTGCATAACTTAATTTGATTTTGTCCCGTAGTGTAGACATACCCTGAATGTTCATAACCAATGAATTTATCTTCACACTTCTGAGATGAGGGGATGGTAAAGTCACCATTTTAATCTAATAGTATCTTGATATCTGATTAAATTGAGAAGGGTTTGGAATATGATTAGGAACTGATTTTTCAAATAAGAGATTTTTAAAAACTGTTCTACGCACAGCTACTATTGACTTCAGTTGCAGCTGTAAGCACTTAGCACTTCTCCATTTCAGACCTAGACACCCAAAGAATGAGGAATACATGAGAAAAGGTGATATGGTTAGTCATCAAAGACTTTGACAGATGGAAGAGTAAAATCCATTTCTCCAGAGCAATATGCAACTGCCTTCACCCTAAGACCATCATATCTTTTGCTGAACTCCCCTGTTTCATTCACTACAGTTCTCATCATTTCCATCAATGGAGGCAGCAAGCAACAAGCTATAGTACTGTCCATGCCAGCCTACCTAAACTACCTGGCCTGCTGGAGAGTGGACAGAAGACTTCCCACATTCACTTTTTGTGGTATGACTTGGCAGTGTAGAGCTGCTTACTGTTAAAATGTCTGGGCATATATTCTACATTGCTTAGGCATAAGACTGAAGAGCAGGTGCTTATTTTCCTTCATGTCATGCATGGGTGTGCAATACAAATCACTGTTATCCACATTTATAATTCACATCTCAAAACATTTTTTAAATTTAACCCTCACAATACATGAGAGACAATGACACACACACCCTCCATTTTACCAATTGGAAAACAAAGGTACAGAGAAGTGATGACTTGCTAAAGAGTCACCCAACAATCCAAAAGAGAACCTAGATCACCTGACTCACATGCTTCCTTTTAAATGTAACTGATCAATCTCTTAGAGGATCAATAAAGCATGGTTTATAGTTATACGGACTAACACAGTAGGTCTTCTGAAATACCTTCAGAAGGTATTTCAGCCTATTAGTCTTTCAGTGTAATAAAACTGTAGGTCAGGTTAAAAGAGAGCAGTGGGAAGTTACAATAAATTTGTATGCCAGTTAGAGAACATGTTGCTACTTATGTAACACCCAGTGCAAATATATATTTTGTGAAGTACTGAAGCAGAATTTTGATAACATTGTTCACCACAGTCAAGAAATAGTCCCCTATTAGTGCATAATTATGGGCCCTTTTGCTCATAAAGTTATTGCTATAAATAGGATGATTTCTTATTTATGCTGTAATGAACTGATTTTTTATTTTGTGTTGCTTTTTTAGAGCTGAATTTTTCCAGAATTTGAAAAAGCTGAATATTTGGGATTTCTTTTGTGTCCCCTTTTTTTTGCCACTAGATATAGGTGAATGAATAGTGTCAAGAGGTTCTTTATACTTCTGCCCTTTCTTTTCTACCTTTCAAAACTTTTCCACTTTAGAAACGTTTGAGTAACAAAAGGAAAAAATTAGGTAACATAACTTTTAACCCAATAGCATTTCAAGAGTAAAGGCAGTTTTGAAGAGTGGACTGAAGAAATCAAACCAGAGAGGGGAACCCTCTTTCCACCCCTTCCACTCCCAAAAAAACCCACCACACAGCGCTGTGGACATGATTCATTGTTTTACTCATTACAAAAGAGAGTAAAACAGGGAGAAAATGAAAATTGAAAGTTTCCAAAGTTTTTAATTTTTCTAAAATAAAAAATGAAACATGAAGATATTTCTCCATTAGAAGTTTCATTTTTTACAATCTGGGGTGCAGGAAACATTTTTAAGTCAAAATTTTGACCAGCTTTAATACAGAGAAAAGTCGCTTACAGTATAAAGTCCAAAATCTGGCCAACTTTTGTATTAAACACAGAAGCTCCTTAGAAGTGTAGAATAATCTTTCAAACACTGGAAGATAAATATTTAACCACAACATGCTTCGGAATTTCTATAACCATGGCTCTCAATCCTTTTCCATATCATGAACTTGGTTACCTCAGAAAAAAAGGTTTGGAATCCATCTCCATTTTACTTATAAAGAAAGAAAATGTAGTTGCTAGTCTCTTGGACTAGGAAATTGAAAACCTATGTTAGCAAGTGTCCTCAAACTGGGTGTGGGGGGGAGAGGGGAGTTTTCAGGGAGTCACAAGTTTATTACATGGGAGGTCACAAGCTGTCATCCTCCACCCTCCCAAACCCAGTTTTGTATCCAGCATTATAATAGGCAAAAGTTTGAGAAACTATAGCATTTTTCAGAAGGAGCTTCTGAAAAGCAACTTGGTTTGCCCCAGATAGTATATCAGTAGTTATACCACATACTACCTACACAAAGTGAAAAAATATGGGAAGCTAGTTCTCCAGTGACATTTTCATTTCTGTATCATTATTAATCAGAATGGCCCACTAATTTGGTAGACATTTTTTATAATACTTTTGTCTGAGTTTTAGGTGCACTATTCTTTTAAAATGACTTTTAAAGTAAAGCTGTATTGAGTAAGGAAAGTTTCAAAGCAATAGAATGTTATTAATATCTATATTTTCCCCTACTTTATTCTTTGAAGTTTCCTTATAATTACAAACTATAGTAGCATTTGCTTTTGTTAGACTTGAGAGAATTGTGTAACTTCGTTTTAAAAGAGAGTTGTCCTTCCCTGGAAGGCAATTCAGACAGTACAGAGATTTTCTTGGCCTTTACAAACAACTTAACTACACATATGCAGCCCCTTATGCTTTAGTAGGTAGAGATGAAGTGTAAATAAGTTCAGAATGTGGCCCATTGTTTAATAACATAACTGTTTAGAAACATAACTGTTGGTCCCTACTTAGAGTTAATGAACTGGTAAACATAAGGAAGAGGAAAACAAGTTGTTGTGAAGGTTCAATGTACCTATTTGAAAGTCTAGTAAAAGGTAATGCACAAAGTAAAATGCAAAGATCGATTTTTAAGATACAATATAAAGATTCTAAGCGGATCAGATTCCAGTCTAAGGAATGCTTTGCATTTTTCTTTTGAGAATCCCAGGACACTTTACAAATATTGATTATAGAAAGCATTTTGAGACTTCAAGAATCAATGTGTTTGGTTATTATATATTCCTTTCTTGGCACAGATCTCATATCAAATAGCTTCTTGACCAGAAGATTTTTGTGCCATGTGATAGCTTAGAGAGTGCTAAGATAACCAAAAATAACGTGAACTACTAGCAAATTGATGTCTGCTGGTTTATGAACACTGCAGGCACTTTTGTGTTTTCTCTTCCTCTGGCCATGCAATAAAATCTAATTGAATACTATATACAAATTGATTATCTAACTTTCCAAAGCAATAAAATAGATGTGTGTATGATCCTGGATTTTGGATGCTATTCTATCACTTCTAGGGAAGACACTTCTTTATTATGGTTTTTACACAGTTAGTGTAACAGTATGTGCATTATTTCTTATTTCTGGGTGTCAACGAGACAGCTGTGGACAATAATATATTAGTACACAAAATACTACTATAAGCGTAGAGAAATTATGTTACAGAGCAAGACCAGTACAGTTGGCAAAAGTTAGCCAATTGTTAGCAGTCTCAGCTGAAAGACCAGATTAGGATCAATGTGCCCCTAGTACTCTCTGCTGTGCGTAAAGGCACAAAATGATGGAGAATATGTACTGGGAAGATTGTATGCACCTGATCTGTGCTGATGCCAAGCTGCTCCTGGTGAGGAATTAAGTAAAGAGGGCACTTTGTAGTGCTGAATGTGTCTGGGAACAGCTGGTCACACTTGCAGGTAGCAGGAAGCAGCAATTACATGCTCATGCAAATACTATGTTGCTAGTCTCCACAGATGGTGCTCCATTAGAAGTGTACTACAAAACCTCCTAAAGTGATCCCTTCATGTACATGACTTAGCAGCTGCATTTCACACTATTACATGCCCTTTAGGACATTCAGTTCCATTACATTACAACTGCACATCTTACCCCCTTCTTTCCTTTATCAACATCTAATCTTACATCAGATCCTTTGCCAGAAGTATTCTTCCCCTCATCCTCCACTTAGGCTGATACCCACAACTGTTTCCCTTACCAGGCATCAGTACTGCCATTTTTGTGTCTCATCATATCTCATCATGCAGGTTTTGTATTTTACAGTGATGTTAATTGAAGGGTGAGTTTACGCCTATCAGATACTACAGTATATTGCCTATAATGTGCCTGCTTTATGAATAAAAAAGGGCTTCTGCAGATATTAAGGCCAGAAGGAACCATTCTGATTTAGACCAGAGATGGGAAATAAGCAGCCCATGGGCTGAATGTGGTTCACCAGGGTTAGCCCCTGGCAGGCTGCCACCAATATATTTAACTGCACATCTACAGGTATGGCCCCTTGCAGCTCCCATTGGCCACAGATCACTATTCCCAGCCAATCGGCACTTCAGAAAGAGGTATCTTGGTCTGTGCAGCTTCCCACATCTTTCATTAGCCATGAACAATGATCTGCAGCCAATGGGAGCTGCAAGTGGCCATATTTGTAGACACACAAGTAAATACAGCACCAGCAGCCTGTCAGGGGGTGATGAATCACCCTGATGAATCGCCTCCAACTTCTTGCCCATCATTGATTTAGAATGACCTCCTCCATAACAGACACTAACATGAATCCATTAATTCCTGCATTAAGCCATAATTTTTGTTTGAGTTAGATCTTTTGAAGAGATGAACTCTGGCATTCACTTAAAAGCTGCATGTGATGGAGAATCCACCACATCCTTCTCTAGGTTGTTCCAATAGTTAGTTACCCTCACTGTTCAAGAACAGCCACTACTTTTCAGGCCGAAGTGTCCAGTTTAGACTTCTAGACAGTGGATCTTACTATGTTTTTACTAACTAGATTAAATAGCCTTCTACTAGCAGAAATGTTCTGCACAGTTATTTCTTACACACCATGCCCAAGATATCCCTGAAGCTTCCGTGTAATAAGTAAAATAGATTGCGCTTCTTTAGTTTCTTATTGTAGGGAAGTTTTCCAAACCTCAGTTAATTCTCGTGGCTGTTTTCTGCATCCTTCTAAATGTTCATAATATTTTGAAGTGTTTTCTTCTGTTATTTCAACGATATCATAAAAGATGAGATCCATCGATTGATGGCTCAGTCCAAAAAGAAGAAGACTTCCGTTATTCCATTAATGGTCTTATCAGTGCTTTATTCAATGGTAGTACTACCTCCCTACTCCTAGATAAATAACTTATTTAACTTGTTATATCCCGTAGGGTTACCGTGACTTTAAGAGAATTAATGGAATCGCTATCACGTGGAAGCTGATAGTGGGAGGAGACATTTATTTTAGATTAGATTGATGATGGACCTGAGATAAGATGCTCTGTATGTATGTTATGTATCTTAAAAGACTGTTAAGTTACAAGCAATGAATTATTAGTAAAATTGGAAGATTACTTGAATAGCAAACAGCACACTGACAATGTCTTTTTCACAGCTCCTGCTTTCCAGGATGCAGTCCCTATAGCGATTCAGAACCGTTTCAAACCTCCTCATCTTTCGTGATTAAGTGCAAGTCATGCTTCTTCAACCTTGCTCTTGCTCCTGTAATAACACATCACAGTGTACATATAATCATTCAGTTATAGAAAAGTGGAAAAACAAATCCACAAAGATTCTCCATTTTCATGTATTCTGATAGTTGCCATTTAACCAGTTTTAACTGATTAAGTATATACGACATTGATTTAGTATAGAAAAAACCCTAAACATAATGTTGTATAGTACAAAGTTAAATGCCTTACAAACATCCAGCTATAATGGCTTTTTTCTTCAACTGTGCAGGATTATATATCAACCTCATTAGTTTTATCAACAGACTTTATAACCTCATCAAAAATGATATGTTTATTTGACAGAGAGTATTTTGCATAAAACCATTTTGATTAACATTAATTATGCTGCCACCCATTAATTCTTCACTGATTGCATCTTTATGTACTTCCATAATTTTCAACAAGATTGATGTAAGGCTAAGTGAGCTATAGTTTAGGTCATCCTGTCCATCCATTTTATATATTAACACAACATTAGCTTTTTTGCTCTCCATACAAACTTCTACAATGTTCCAAGATGTTCTAAAAAATCAAAATTAATGGCTAATCTTCAAAAAAGCATAAATTATCTCATTCTGATTATTTTAAAAAGTTTAGCGCTTTCCCTAAACACGTGTTGAATTAAAAAAAATCATTTTCATTGTAATATAAATTCATCTAGTTTATTCCCAGAAAGACAGTAGAAATATTTATTGAACATTTCTGTATTTTCTTCATCAATATTAATCTTTTTCCATCTCTGTCTAGTAACAGACTAGTATTGCTAGGATTATTTTTGTCCTTGATATCATCCTTCTGTTTGTCCTTCTCACTACTAACCATAGATCTGTCACCGATACATTTGGTTTCCTTATCAGTCACCTGAATTTCATAATTTGACAAATCCATGTTTATTGTTAATTGATACCTTACTACATTCTAGGTGCTTACAGAGTGATTGTTTCATTATTTGTGCTATTCTGTTCTTGGGTATCAACACTAAACTGAGTGAGTTATAACTCCCTGGATTGTCTCCATTATCCTTTTTATAGGTAGGTACCATATTTGCCCTTTTTCTAGTCCTCTGGAAAATATGTGATCACTAGACTATTGATGAGAATCTAGATCTCTGTTTGTTCAATGCACTGGAAATAATACAGAAGCCTTTCTATAACAAAAGTACAAGAAAAGAACAGTCTGCATTATCTTAATGTGTACTTTTAAAGTGTTCAGAACAATGGAACCTTGGTCCTCATAGGGGTCTTTGGGTGCTGTCATAATATCTATCAGTACTAGTAAACAATACCGCTAATAAGACCATGTACTAGAAAGTAGAGACAGAAATATATATTAGCACATCTAGTCCATAAGACTTTCTCTACGGCATATTTTATTAGTGCTGTATGTATTCCATAATTAATATTGTGCAATTACAGTGATTGTAAATTACATCTTTACAATTTGCTGTCCGTGAAGTCCGTATACTTCTCAGAATAACATCTGAAACTTCTCTGAAGATACAAAATAATGAAGCATAAAAAAATAAACAAAAAGGAATCAAATATGCTCTTTAATTTCTTTGTGTCAGAAACTATTCAGAGACCAATTATAACTGAAGATAACAATTACTTCACCAACTCTTGGTGAATGGTCTAAGTATATTGTGGATAACATTTGTGTCAGGGATGAACGTGACTTTCTGAGATTAAAGGGATCCCAAATTCTGGTAGAAAAGTGAGCATTGACCAAGTTTCTCAGTTAATAATGAGCCTGGTCCAAAGCCTAGTAAAGTACACAGCTCACATTGGTTTCAATGGCCTTAGGAGTAAGCCCAAATGTGGGTGATATTTCGGTAGTCCTTACTCAGACTTTGAAATATTGCTCAAAAGACATTTAACTAGAGAGAAATAATAACAAGAAATTCTTCAGTTTGATAAGAATATTACAGAGATGAAAGAAAAATTATACATATTTAATTTTGTGTGCTATTTAAAAAATCTGTTGTCTAAAATAGACAAAACACATAATGAACTTCCATTAGTTGCTTGGCAACATTGTTTTTGATGTTCTTCTTTTGAATTTCATATTGATTAATTAATTTGAAAACAAATTCTTCAAGGACCCTTTCAAGCCTACATGCAAATGATTTAATTTGAAAATACACACTTCATTTCATTGGAGATTTGGCCATAACAGTTGTCAAATGAGATTAAAAGATATATAAATTGCACATCATTATTTATTCTCTGATCCTCCAAACACTTCAGCACATGAGCAACTTTATTCCTGTTAGCATCAGGACCTGAAAGTATATAAGAATGGGGCCTTAAGTAAACCTCAGAACTAATAGTTCATTATATTGGTCTTAATTCCAGACCCTAGCAATTGGTGTTGCTGCCACAAACACCAGCAAAATTGCCATTCTACTTGGAAGCCTCAAAAGAGACCAAGGATATTGCGGACATGGAGACTGAACCTCTCTCAGTCTTAACAGAATTGCAGGCCACATTCCCAGGCAGTGTAAGAAATCTTGCTTGGCTCATGCTGTATCTGTTCTATATTGTTTCTGGTTTTACTATTTCCTCATCAATTTGACTAATGATTTTTATAATTATTTTTAAATCAAAGCTCCCCATTACATCATTTTTAAATCACTCTGATAAAGCGTACCTACTAAGATACTATAGAATTTTGTTCCTGTAGGGTGGCATGGTATAAAAATGTTTCTAATAATGGAATCCAAGGTCAATAACATTTCCTGGTCCTAAAGTTGTTAACTAGAGATGATGTGTGTGAAAAACAATTACACATTACAGAGATTAATGGGAAATACCTACATTAGTGGAGAATTAGAAAGAAAATTTATACAGCTTTCAAAAGAGGTAAATTATAAAATATATAGTGAGGTAAATAATATTGTTGCTTTAGTAACTCAGAACATTAATATACTTTATATTAGCTAAGTATGCAATGATCCCACTTAGTCATCTGCAGTTGATATCACATGTTAGGGCAATTTTTCATCAATAAGAATAATTAGCTCAATTAAAATTCAAGGGAACTATAATGTATTTCCAGCAATATGCTTTAGAATGATGATCTACTACAAAATTTATTACTCTGAATGGTTGCCAGGTAAGAAAAACAATAGAGTAGCTAAAATCCATGCATCATATGTCATTAAGGCACTGTGGATATATCTGAAAAACATACAGAATTAGAGGAGTTTAAATATTAGAGCGGACATTGTGATCCAGACTTTATTTTATATAGCCAGAAGGGAATTCAAAACAGTTCCAACCATGTTATATGAAAATGTTAATATTAAAAAAGATTTACCATGAGTATTTTACTCCTATCCCTCCATGATTGTATGTGTAATTCTTCAGGGATATCCATATAAAAGAAAACTATTGGTGTGGGAACTTGGGATTAGTAACCAAAGTTACCCATAATGTTGCATAGTAGGAATCATTCTGTAGTCAGCCTTATCAGCAGCTACAATCCTGCTCCCACCAAAGTCAATGGCATGAGAGTGGGCAAATATTTGTGAATATAAACGTATATTATGAAAGATGTTAAAAAACAACTTAAATTATTTATTTGGATGATCACTGGAGCCAACAACATAAGCTACCAAATCAGAGGATCATTCAACTGCACATCCAGTAATTTGATCTATGCCATCAAATGCCAGCAATGCCCCACTACTATATATATTGGACAAACTGGACAGTCCCCACAGGAAAGAATCAATGGACACAAATCAGATATACATAAAGTGAACATACAGAAACCTGTTGGAGAACACTTCAATCTACATAATCACTCTTTAAAAGATCTCCAGATGTCTGTCTTGTCACAAACCAGTTCTACAAGCCAAATACACAAAGAGGTGTTGGAATTCATACATACGAAAGCTCATTTAAAAGATGGCATTTAAATATTTAGTTTAATATCCAAAATGGGAAATGGAGATTATGCCAAAGTATATTTTCTACATTTTTTTAGATTGACTAAACAGATATAACTTTCTTTACTTGTTCAATGTGGTGAAACCCAGCCTAAAAGACATTGCAGCTCTCTCTTCCAACATCCTTTTAACATAGCAATGCATTCAATCATATGGAACTAGGAAGAGTTTATGACAACTGTATCACTTATAATAGAATCAATGGAGTTTTGGTTAGGACATCTTTTTTTTTTCTAATAGCTGATTCTGTGTAATGATTCTTAGTGATGCTTCAAGTGTTAGAAATCCATCAGTTGGGACCACAGCCCCTCTATCTTCGCCAGCACAAAGGGCACATCTACACTATGTGGAAGATTGATGCTGCCGTGGTAGATCTTCAGGGTTTGATTTAGTGGGTATAGTATAGACCCACTAGACTGAATTCAAAGGGTGCCCCCATAAGCACTGGTACTCTTGCTCCTCGTGTTTGCTCTCATCAGCCTGTCACTGTGTGGATGGCATGGAAACGCAATGTAATATAGATTGTGTATCTCACTTCAAACTTCTGAAGTAGTATAGACCAGGTCAAAGAGACTAGAATCCACAGGATTACTGTCCAGTGAATGTGGAAGAGGAAGGCTTCTGTACCATTGTTTTTTTCTTCCCCACAAATGTCCCATTGTAGGTATTCTAGCGTATTTGGGCTACTCAGCACAAAAGGACATGGGCTCGCCTTGCAACGTGCAGAGCCATGAGTGTGTTTTTTTTCTTTTACAACAGCAAATATTAAGTCTAAAGGGGACCTATAACAAAAAGAACCCTACTGTAGCTTCATGTTTGTGTTACATGGATGCTCAAGAAACAAAAGTTTGTGAAAGTGAGATCCTTCCTGGATCTCTGTCCCCCTTGCACTGTTCTGGACAGCCGAGGAATTCTTCAGTATGAAGGAGTCTGCAGCTAGTGTAGTGGCTAAATCTGGGAACTCGGGAGTAGTAATGAAAGTTATGCATAATGTTGCATAGTAGGAATCATTTTATAGTCAGCCTTATCAGCAGTAGCACATTGCTTGCACTTGAGTCAGGCAAGCAACACCCGTTTTTACAGATCTCAGGAGGAAGTCATTTACTGTTATTTTAAAGAGTCTTCACTATCATTTCTTATATTGTCATAGCAAGTTGACAACAGTTATTCTACCAGAATAACTGGTAGAGTGCTGGGGATGGAAGATGGCATGCCTGGACTGTGCTGTGTTCCAGTGAAATGCAGCCAGTATGAGAGCCTCTGTGGGGCTGCAACAAACCAGCTTCCAGATGTCTTGGGGAGTGAAGATGGCATAAAGTTTTGAGAAAGTGACAAAAAGGGGCTCTTACCAGCTAAGGCTCTGGCCTTCTTTCTTGGATTTCTGTTTTCAGTGCTGGCAGTACTTGATTGTATCGGCATGTACAGGGCCAACCTAGAGATGGAAGTTAATAATAAAATTAGAAATTGATACTTGTTCCTGTGAAATCAGCTTTGATGAAGCCACATTTTCCTGTGGAAAACTGTTACACTATTTTTTTTTGGACCAGCTCTACTTAACCAAATCCCTCTACTCCCAAATCACACCCAGAATGCATGTACAGTAAAACTCCAATAGTCCGGCATCCAATAGTCCGGCACTCCTGATAGTCCGGCATCAAAATGGCAAGAGCCTAGTGAGTGAGCTTCGGCAAAAAATGAGTCACAAGGTAACAGCGGCAGCAGCTGAACTGAGCAAAAAGGGTAAAAAAGGTTTAAAAAAACTAAAACATTACAGTATACTGTATACAGTATGTACAATAAAAAGGGTTAAGAACTCTTAACATGTATACATTATATATAATGTATACAGTATATATATAACCCGCTTATAGTACCTCCTGATAGTCCGGCATATTTGATAATCCGGCACCACCTAAATCCCATAGGTTCCGGATTATCGGAAGTCTACTGTATGTAGTATTGAATAGTAGCCCTGGTATTGTGCTTCATAAACATGAACTACTTGTTTCAAACCACTGTCTGTCCACATGCAATAGGAGTGATCACTTTTCTGACTTCTAATTACTAACAGATATTTTCTTTTAGTTCAAATGCTGAGAAACCCATCTTTTTGAAGCAGAAGGCATTGTGAGTTATTATGGCGAGCAGCAAATTAAGAACCACCAAGTCCTAAATTGCCATGAATGAATGTCAGTAGTAAAGAATTCATCTGGCTGTTAGAGCCAGGGCACAATGGAGAGATGGGAAGATGGCATGTTAACAAAACCAGTGGTGACAGCAGAAGGTGGATACCTGGAAGGGTACTCACACAAAATGTGCTCAGTTGTGGTGCATCTGAAAACTGGTCTGGAATTATAAATTGTCCCTTTAATTTGTAAGGAATTTCCTGGCCCTGCTTGCAGGCTAGATGGTTCAATAGGAAAGTATGTGTGTTTGAAAGAGCCAGCCTATAATAAAGTGAGCCACACTGGCTTAGGGAGCAGCCTGCTTCCTTGCTCTCTGTTTATGGATCTTGTGTTTTAATATTTTAGATTTTAAGGAATAAAGTAGTGTTACGCTGCAACCTCTCTAAACGAGTATTTGATGTTTTTACCTCTAATGTTATGCCATAAATATGAGTGGCTATGTCTTTAGAAAGGGTGCAGCATATACTCAGTGCTTCCCCACAGCACAATCCTCTTATACTTTGCCACTGCACGGATGTTTTAGTGCTTTGACCATGCCATTACCCATTCTCCCCTCCCCCCACACACATCCATATACACATCCATTACAGCCGTTCCCCGACTTACGACCACCTCGACTTACGACCATCTGCACTAACGACCAACCTCGCAGCAGCACGTTGTGTTTGCGTGTCTTCAGTCAGGCAGCTTGTTTACATTTCATTCCCTCACAGTGTTTTCGGTGTTTGCTTGTGGCCATCATGTCAAGTAAAAGAAAAAGGGCTAGTGATAAGGGTAGTGATAAGGGTGATAAGGGTGGTAAGAAAAGAGAGAGAAAAACTATTGATTTGGAACAGAAAATAGCGATAGTGAGACAATACAAAGGGGGTCAAATAGTGTCCTTCATGTTGCATAAGTTAGGGCTATTGAAATCCACTATCAGCACCATTATAAAGGATAGCGATCGCATTCGTGAAGCAGTGAAAGGGTCTGCTCCTATGAAATCAAAAATTCTAACAAAGCAAAGAGCAGGTCCCATCCTGGAAATGGAAAAACTCGTAGGGTATGTCTACACTACAGTGCTATTTCAAATTAACTTAATTTGAAATAGTTAATTCGAATTAAGCTAATTCGAAATAACGCATCTATACACAAAAACTATTTTGAAATAGCATTTTGCTATTTCGAAATAGCACGGTCCACACTGAGTGGACCTGAACCGAAGTTAAGGCTGGCCGGAACCAGTGCCGGCAGGGCATCAGGTTAGGACTTAGTGTGTGGGGCTGCTGCCTGATGCTAACTGAGCTCCGTGTTTAAAGGGACCATACCCCCAACCCGGACAGACAGTTCTCAGGGTTCCGCCCTTGCTTGTCTACCTCGATGAGGGACAGCAAAGCAGTCCTGTCTTGGAGTTCCCTGAGTGCCCGCACTCGGGACACCACAGCACTCGGCCACATGGAGCCAGAGCTGCCTCTGGGCACGCCGGTGCGTCTCGTGGGGTCGTTGCCATCAGCCCGGCTGCACTTGCTGCAGGCTGCCATCCGGGGGCTGTCAGGATCCAGGAGGCCCTGAGAGACAGCGTCCACCCCGAGGAGCCCTCAGAGCCTCCCCGATCCTCCCCACCAGGGGCTCATGCCCCATTCCTCCCTCACATCCTTCCACTTACCCCTCCCTAGCAAATAGAAACTGGGTTTATTGAACAAAACTGGGGGGGGGGGATGAACCTCTGGGGAGACTGGGAAAAGGAGGTGGGAGAGGGGAAGAGAGAGGGTGGAAGAGGGGAGAGGGAGAAACCTGGGAGGAGGGAGCTGGAAGGGGGAAGCAAGGGGAAGAAGGGGAAGGGGAAGCTCAGGGCTCAGGGTTGGGGGTCTCGCCAGACCAACTTGACTTTCATGCTAACCTGCTCTTGGGTTTGCATGTGGCCTTTGATGGCCAGGCTGGCAGCTATCCTGCAATAGACGGCCGCATTCCTCCATCTAGTGCGGAGATCATGGACATTGGGGGCATCCCCCCCAAACCTGAATAAGGTCCATGATCTCCACCCTGGACCAGGAAGGTGCCCCGCCTTCTCCAGCCCCTGTCAGGATCCTGGAGCTGGCAGACTGCTCCTGGGGAGCGGTGGAGGGCTGGCTGCCAGTGGCTTGCTGGCTCATGTTTTGGGGCCACTGGGTCAGGGCCCCGGTGGCCACTGCTGGCTCTGGGCTGGCAGGCTTGGAGCTGGCACAGGCAGTGTGGCCAGGGTCTACCCCTTTATTGGCTCTGGTGCTGGGGGAGAGGAGAGTAAGTTTTCCTGGTTGTGCCCAGAGTGGCCACCAGGGCTCCCTGGGAAGGGCTGGAGGCCCCCTATTTCGAATTAAGTGTCTACACAGCACTTAATTCAAAATAGCTATTTTGAATGTGGTGTTACTCCTCGTAGAATTAGGTTTACCAAATTCGAAATAAGGGCTCCACTATTTTGAATTTATTTTGAAATAGTGGTTTGCCTGTGTAGACACTATTAAAGTTAATTTGAAATAACTGCTGTTATTTCGAATTAACTTTGTAGTGTAGATGTACCCTTAGTGCTTTGGATGGAAGACCAAATTGAAAAACGCACGCCATTAAGTCTCATGATGATACAAGCTAAGGCTCGTAGTCTTTTTGAAGACTTAAAGAAAAAGGAGGGTATGACTATGACCAAACTTTCACTGCCAGTCATGGTTGGTTCAACCGTTTCAAGATGCGTGCAAACCTTCATAATGTGAAATTAAGTGGGGAGGCAGCCATTGCTGATTCGAAAGCAGCAGAACCTTTCATAGAAGAATTGGATAAGCTGATAAAAGAGGGAAATTATTTTCCAGAACAGATCTTTAATGTTGATGAGACAGGTCTCTTTTGGAAGAAAATGCCCGAAAGTACCTACATATATAAGGAAGCAAAAACTATGCCTGATTATAAGGCTTTCAAAGGTTGTCTAACAGTCTTGTTAGGAGGCAATGTTTCTGGATATAAATTGAAACCCCTCTTGGTTTATCGCTCTGAAAATCCTAGAGCCTTCAAGAATATCAGCAAGGCTACTTTACCAGTCCATTATCGTGCTAATAAGAAAGCTTGGATGACGCTTGCACTTTTTGAAGATTGGTTCATGAACTGCTTCATCCTTGAAGTCAAGTCATATTTTCTGGAGAAAGGAATTTCTTTCCAAATTTTGCTTATTTTGGATAATGCTCCAGGTCACCCTTAATACCTAACTGACTTACATTCCAATGTGAAAGTGGTGTTTGTGCCTCCCAACACCACATCTATTCTCCAACCCATGGACCAGGGGGCCATAGCTGCTTTCAAAGTATATTATCTTCTCAACACATTTGCAAAGGCAGTAGCTGCCATGCAAAACATTACGGCTGTGTCTAGACTGGCCACTTTTTCCGGAAAATCAGCCACTTTTCCGGAAAAACTTGCCAGCTGTCTACACTGGCCGCTTGAATTTCCACAAAAGCACTGACTTCCTACTGTAAGAAATCAGTGCTTCTTGCGAAATACTATGCTGCTCCCGTTAGGGCAAAAGTCCCTTTGCGCAAAGCTTTGCGCCAAAGGGCCAGTGTGAACAGGTCAGATTTGTTTTCCGCAAAAAGCCCGATCGCGAAAATGGCGATCGGGGCTTTTGCGACGTCTAGATTAGCGCGGATGCTTTTCCGCAAAAAGTGCTTTTGCGGAAAAGCGTCCGTGCCAATCTAGACGCTCTGTTCCGAAAATGCTTTTAACGGAAAACTTTTCCGTTAAAAACATTTCCGGAAAATCATGCCAATCTAGACACAGCCTACGTGAATTTTGGAAGGACTACAACATTCTGCATTGCATAAGGAACATTGCTGCGGGGTGGGAAGAAGTCACTCCACAATGTATGAATGGCATATGGAAGAAAATCCTAAAAAGATTTGTGAACTGTTTCAAAGGCTTTGAAAAAGAAAAGGCACTGGAAGACATTTCTAATAACATTGTACAGCTGGCAAAAGAAGTGGATCTGGAAATGGATAATGAAGACATACACCAACTGGTTGAGGATGTAGGGGAGGAGCTGAGCAATGAAGATTTAATGAAGCTCGAGGCGGAGAGGGTAGCAGAGGAAAAGAGACAAACAGCCCAAGAAGAAGAAGAAGACCCCAAAAACTTTGTGATGAAAGAAATGGCTGCAGCTTTCAGCAAAATAAATGAAGGAATGCAAATGTTTGAAAAAATGGACCCTAATTTTTCGAGATTTTCAAAGATGGATCGTTTAATTCAGGACGCCCTGGCTTGCTATAAGGAAATTTATAACGAGAAGAAAAAACAAATTGTCCAGTCCAAAATGGATATTTTTTTAAAGAAAACCCCCAGCAGTGCTGCCTCCCATACTGAACCAATGCCTTCTACAAGCAAAGGAACTGCTGAAATAGAAGATGAATCTGTTTATGATGTTGATGATGTTGTTACTGTAGTTTTTTACTCCTCCGATTCCTCATCCAATTAATTTAATTCACATTACTGTATTTAAATTACTGCATTGTGTTTTGTATTTCATGTTCATGTTTGTTAAATAAAGTTTGCTGTTGCTGCAGTAGTGTTGTTTTTTTCGTGTGTTTCTATTTTTCGTTGTTGATTGCTGTGTTGTTGGTGCTTGGTTACGCTTCGAGTGCTTCGTATGGGGTATTTCCGACTTACGAACAAATCGAGTTATGACCAGCTATTCAGAACCTAACCTGTTCGTAAGTCGGGGAATGGCTGTATTAGCCACTAAGCACTGGTGCCAATGTTAGCAAAGTGCACCTTCTCACCATTACACCCATAATTAAGCCTCCATCAACTCTAATGGACAGTCTCAGGTACTTCTTTTGGAACATGCCAGACATCTGCAAGTTATATCTCATGGAATATTTTTATTTTGGGCCAGATTCTAATATTGTTCCTCATAGTAGTTCTATTGACAAATTAGCACTAGTTAGCATATGTAAGAGAATTTTATTTATTAGATACAGGTTATAATTCCCTTAACCAGGACACCCTGCTCTGGCAACATCCATGGTCTGGCATGGCCCACTGATGTTCCTTGGACCACAGAGCCCAGGAAGAAGGAGGTATGGTGGCGGGGCAGGAGCGCCATAAGGGGCACCGGTGACTCAGCCAGGTGCCCAGAGATTGTGGAGGTGAGGGGAGGATGGTTGGCATGGAGTTCTGGCCCCAGTAGAGCTCGCTGGCCCCAGCAGCCAGGGAACTCTAGCCTGACAAGGAGCTCCAATCCCAGTGGCAGCCATAGAGCTCTGGCCATGTCCTCAGCTGCAGAGCTCCAGCTGTCTTCCAGTTCCAGCGGCCGGGGAACTCCAGCCTGCACCCCAGCCCCAGCCCCAGAGGCAGCCATGGAACTCTGGCCCAGGCTGTGGAGCTCCAGCCCCATCCCTCCACCCCGGAGGCAGATGTCTGGCCCCAGATGCTGAACAAGGCAGCTGCGGATCTCTACCCTAGTTGTGCAGCTCTGGCCATGACACTCTGGCACCGGCAGCAGTGGGGCCGGGAACAGTCCCATGGGGCTGAGGCATCAGAGGGGGCAGGCTGGCGCCCTAGCCCAGTGGCAGCATGGCCAGGAGGGAGGAACATTCCCTGATCCAGCAAAACCCTTCATTTAGGACCAGCCAGGTCCCGAGAGTGCCATACCAGCGAGGTCCAACCTATATTAGATTCACATCATCTGCAACTTTATTCAGTGTGATGTCAATATGGAGGGAAAATATTAAAATTCATAGGGGATTATTCAGTTAATCTTTGAATAAATTATGTCAATTCTGTTTCCATAAATCAGAATGCATTATTTATTTTACATGTGTTTGTCAAATTTTACAATGAATAATTTATTCTTTTCATAGTATTTGACCTATTTAGCATTTCATTAAATGTAAATCAATATGTACATAGTGAGATATGAACCCTGGAGTAACACATATTTCCTGCTTATGGACTATGTCATATGTGTGGGTTTTTTAAAAATGATGTCTTTATTTAGGAAGTTTTAGCAGCTTTGCCAATCCTAGCCATACAAATACAAGAAACAATGCAATAATCCTTGCAAGAGTGAACTTTTGTTGAGTGAAATATTATACAGTAATATCATGAGAGGTCTGTGTTTAACAGGATGTTACTATGTTACAGAGTATCTTTGCACTATCCATGACACTCTTTCTAGCAGTTTTATTCTGTTATTAGACATGTTTAATATAGCAGACATGTCTATCAAATGTTAATATTAAAATGATGGACATGTGTGCTTTTTCATGGTTTTGTCACAACATTTGATGATGAAAGCCATAGTGAACTGATACTTATATTAATGCTTGATAATATCTAGTGTGGAAAACCAATTATATGAATTATCAGAAAATTTGGTTAAAAAAAGCGAGTGCTTGGTTTTGGAATAATGTCCCTTGGGAGCCTTGTATTCCTTCCCAATTACTCCTAACCTCTTCATTTTCTCCCCATTTTCTCTCTAACCTAATTTACCCCAACAAGTTCTGTCCTCTCAATATCCTTTGTTCCTTTTCAAATAGTATCCCCCCCCCACACATATTCCACGCACACCTTGTTCTCTGTGTTGCTTCCCTTACATTCCTTAACCAACTGTCACTGCCCCCAGTTCATCTGTCCTTCCTAGGATCTCCTGGCATTACAACTGCTATCCCAGGACCTCATTATCCCTTCTGCAGGATGCTTGTCATTCCTTGTCTTTATCACTGTCCACACCTAGGCTACATCCAGACTGCATCCCTCTGTCAACAGAGGGATGCAAATCAAGCACATTGAAATTGCTAATATCCCGTGCCTCATTAGCATAAACATGGCTGCCACTTTTTTTTAAAAAAAAAAAAGGTTTACAGGATCTGTCAAAAAAGGCTTCATTTTTGACAGATCCTCGTCTAGACTGACATTTTTTTCAAAAAAACTCCATATTGAAAAAAAGGCAGCGGCCATGTTTATGCTAATGAGGTGCGAGATATTTAAAACCCGGCTTCATTAGCAATTTCGACGTGCCTAATCTACATCTCTCTGTCAACAGAGAGGTGTAGTCTAGACACACCCCTACAGTTTCCATTTAGTCCTAAAATCTCTGCCCATGTCACCCTTTTCCCGCTCCCCCATAGTCTATGTTCTGTTCCTCAACCCTCAGGGTCACTATTAAAGTTCCTTACTCCCCAGCATGTCAGTTTTCTTTCTTTGCAATGTCATTGTGTACTCACTAAAGTCACTTTTCCATCCTCCACTCCCCAGGCTGGCTGTTCCTATACTCCTTTTCATTGATTCCTTTCCTCATCACCTGCTAGAATCACTATTCCTGTCCCCTACTCCGCAGAGTCACTGTCCATGTCCTAGCTTCCCAGCATTTCAGTTCTCCCTCCCCGTGTTTGTGTTTTCCCTAGAGTCACTGTACATGTGTCCCAGTTCCTAGATTTCTGGACACTATATAACCAACAGAACCCTCCCTGTTCTCTCTTTGCCTGTCTCACTTTTTAAGTCCTCCATTTTGGAGTTTCTGTGACATATTACCATAGTGACTTTGTGTCTTACTTCTCTCTGTGGGCACTCTTCCTCCTGCCCTCAACCCCTCAAAGTCTCTCAAAATTTGTAGGGCATAGGTCTTTCCATTTCCCTTTGTAATTGCACTTGTGCTAGTGGCCTCTGTTTTCTGACTGTTCTATTTTATCCTTGATCATACACAGGAATCAAGGAGCCTGCACTACAAATCAATATTTTCCCCAATTCACCACTCAGCCACCCAGTCCTATTTGTGTCTTCAACTTGCACATACTTAGCACTTAGTTCTTTTTGTGCTGCTGATACATCAGGCAGCCCAATTCTTTCACTGATAAAACAAAGATAAGAAAAGGTACCAAACCACACGTTAAGGAACTGGGCTATGTCTAGACTGCATCCCTCTGTCGACAGAGGGATGCAAATCAAGCACATCAAAATTACTAATTAAGCAAGGATTGAAATATCCCATGCCTCATTAACATAAACATGGCCACCACTTTTTTCGAAACAGAGGTTTTTTTTAAAAAATGGCAGTCTAGACGCAGATCTGTCAAAAATAAAGCCTTTTTTGACAGATCCTGTAAACCTCATTTTTTGAGGAATACAGGATTTGTCGAAAAAGGCTTTGTTTTCTACAGATCCGTGTCTAGACTGCCATTTTTTCCAAAAAAACTCCATTTTGAAAAAAAGCAGCAGCCATGCTTATGCTAATGAGGCGTAGGATATTTAAATCCCTGCTTCACTAGCAATTTCGATGTGCCTAATCTACATCTCTCTGTCAACAGAGAGGTGTAGTCTAGACTCACCCTAGGACACATCGACAGGTTTGACTTCAATGATGTGTAAAAAGTTTTTTAGTTTGTAAAACAATACTATATATATCACTAATGCATAAGTTTGAGAGCGCATATTGTGTGTAAGGTAAATTTAACAATACTGCACAAGCCAGCTTCCTGGAAACTGATATTGTATTGAACTTTTCTGTATATACTATATTATTATTATTATTTACTTTTAGAAATAAACCTAATTGATTTTGGTTATTTTGTCTCTTGAATATACTTCATACTGAGCCACAGTATGGTCATACAATTGACCATACAATAGATGTATACAATTGCATTCTGTTGTTGATAACAACAGAAAGATAATAGCTTCATACTGATAGATAGATAGATAGATAGATAGATAGATAGATAGATAGATAGATAGATAGATCTCTGAACACCAGGTCTGAAGCATGGTTGGATGTAAAAATTGAGCTACAAACTATATGAGGGCTGTCCTAGGGCAGCCATGAAATTCCAAGTCTGTCCTCCAGAAGCATTATCACCTGTGTGGATATTGAAGTAACCAAGCATAACTAGCACATTGCCACCTCAGTGCTCTGTAGAGAAGAGCCTGGTGAGCCCTGTGAGGATTACAGTAGTGCAGTGGGATGATACACCATCATTCTAGTCTAAGGACTCTCATACAAGATAGTCATATTCAGTCAGATATCTGTTGGAGGCAGGGGATATCTTCCATCATATTAATGTTCTGCCCATTGCCATTTTTATGAAATTATATATTTTTCTTCAAAGCACCACCGGAATAAATTACACTTTTTTCTGACAAAAGCAAGTGACATATTTTACTGTCTAATTGCTATCCCACTATGTGACGTTTGCTATTTGATAATGAGTCATTACAAAATATATTTTGCACATTCTAGTCTTCTCCTGAACAGTCTAATTTTGGAGGTTGAAAGTGTAACTTGATTTTTTAAACAAAGGCAATTGTTTTGTCTCCTTAGTACTAGTGCCAGCATCTTTCAGATTAAATATTAATTATTCATGGAATGATTAATTTTAATTAGGGCTTGTGTAGAATCCCATATGGTTTCAGACATCATCAGCTCACTAATGCAAACAGTTTGCAAGAGGATATTGGGAAGGTCTAGGAAGTTTGGCTGATGAAAATGATTGCGTTTAGTGCATTAGGCATGAGCCTGGGAGCTGGAATCTTCTGTACATTCAATTGATTTTTCCTGTGGTTTTAAGTAAGTAATTTAAGCTCGCTACTTTACATCAGGAGTAGGAGATACAGCTGTTTCTACTGCACCAAGGTATTACCTGAGTGGGTCCCAAACCAAACTGTAGAGCCCTCCTCTTTTATCCAGGCTTGGGCTGTCATTATTATTAACAGCGACAAAGTTTTGAATGTACCTGGGAAGAAGTACCACAATTAGTGAGTGACTCTAGATAATTAGCATTTTAGGTACTGGTCTAAGAAGGTATTTCTCTAGGTTGTATAAAGCCATAACACTAACATATCATGCTTTTGACACATTTCTTATTTTCTAATGTCAGCTTTGCAAGGATACTTAGAACAAGTGAACATGATTATAGAATAACATAAGCCAATATAGCTTAAATTTGGCTTCTAATATATGCACTGTGTAATATTATATTGATATCATGTGCTTCACTGTTCAATGCACGTTAACATATATGGTGTGAATAATGCACCTTGGTAATGTGATTATACACATACCACATAAGCAGCATATATTGGTCAGTGTGAGTATCTGTAATGGACCTAATATTACCTTCTTCAGATTGGAACTAGGACATTTTAATAGCTCACCCTTGGGAGTTTCCAGAGGGCACTGAAGGGGAATATTACTCTATTATAGACATTGTTACAATCCTTTGATGTAATGACCCCTAAAACCCTTCTTCTCTAGCTTTTCTCTCACAGGTCACTGTTGTTTGCTGCAATTCATATCTAGGAATGACATCACATTCTTAAAGGAGCTTCAACTAATACAAAATCCAATAACCTGGACATTAACTAAAGCAGGTTGCAGGAGCATTTCACTAAATACAGAGTCAAGTTCAAAGATCGATTTTCAAGGACCACTGGAAGCGGTGCATGGTGCTACCATAACTCTTCATGGCAGCTACACTCCATAGGGACAATGTAATCGCTGAAGTTCTATGAATGCACAAAACACAATTTCCGCAAGAGAGGAACCTGGGACTATGGTCTCATTCGTGCAAAAGATTATATTGACATCTACTGTCACTGTCCTCAGAACCAAATGTCCTAACTCTTTGAACTAATATTCCCTAATAAAACACATACTTCACTCCATTCAAGCATTTTACTCCTACATGATATAGAAGAAGAGATTTTTAGATGCATAGCAGACTGACAGATACTACAGTAAGGGCAGAACTTAGAAGATAGATAGATTCTGTAAAGAGGCGCTGAGGAGCAAGCATATGGATAAGGAAGAATCAGCTTGTGACACATATTCTTATAATCAAAATTTTACCAGAAAAAAGTATGTATTTGAACAAGACAAAAAATAGTTCAATACATTGTTTGTTTGTCATCCCCATGATGACAACATCAATTCTTGAACTGTCTGATACAAACTCGAATAAAAATAAGGGCTAGCTATGCAAGAAATGTTGTTCAAACTTGAAACAAAATGTATTGAACTATTTTTTGTCTTGAACAACATTTCTTGCATAGCTAGCCCTTATTTTTATTCTAGTTTGTATCAGACAGTTCAAGAATTGATGTTGTCATCATGGGGATGCAAGAGGATGTAATCATCTTCCTCATTGCCTGTGAGGGAAGAAAAGGTCATGTTAGCCTCATTGGTCAGTGTCTTCTATTTAATAAGATGAAAAGGAAGGAAAGCTAATTCGCCATATTCACATTAAGCGCTATCTGACTTGCATGCCTGAGAGTTAGCATGATTTTCTTTTTGGAAGAATGCAATTTATCTCCACTCCTCTGCTGCATTAATGAACACTCAGAACTCTCTGTCAGAAATTTTGCTAGCAGATAGTATGGTGAAAATAGGTGAAACCATATTATTGAAAAATGATTTGTGATACCTTTTTCTGTGAAAATGGCAAAAGAATTTATACTTGCCATTTTTTGTTTTGGGTGAAACACCTTTCACAGGCAACTGAGTGAAGCTTATTTTAATTTGTATCTAAATATCTAAGCTAGAGTCTCATTAGATCAATTTTCTAGGGCTTCTTACTTTCACCAAGGATGGCAATTCTGTCAGAGTTGCCATTTTTATATTTTGGCAGGTGCACTCTTAGTTCAGAAATGGAAAATAGTAAGAGGAAAATTACCACCTTTATTTTATCTCAGCAATTTCAGCTCAATTTTCCATATGAGATTTGACTGAAAATTCAAATTATTTAATCTTGACAGGTTCTTTTATGCATTGTTAATATAACATTAATCTTGTTACCTTTAAACAGCAACTCTAGGTTGTTAATCAGGGTCTAATCAAGCTCTCATTGATGTGAAGAAAAGTCTCTCAAGTTTCTTCAATGAGAGGTGACTCAGGCTCTCAGTTCTTTGAGTGTCAGTTGACACTACTTACATGTGGTAAACACAGTTAACCCCTTGATGATGTGATGAGCCACAACCAGTTCTCAGCTGTAACTAACATTTACCCAGCTCATTACCACATACAATTTATCAAACTTCAACTTTTGCAGCTCCTTTGTATTTTTAGTTCCCTGATCAAATTTACTAGCTATATAGCCAAGCATGCATGATGTAGTTGAAGAACTTCATAGTATTCTCAAGTCCTTCACAGCAATAGAAATCTTTGTTACCTTTCCCAAGATTGATGTACATAGAAATCAATTCTAAGATGTGGTTACAGGTCATCAGTTCACAGCTGAAGCTATTACCTTGTGAGCATAATAAAGGATTGAATTCATTTCTAGTTGATATTATAGCTATAGATTTTTCTCTTAGTATTGTTGTGGGCTCTTCCTGGCCAGGTGAAAAAAAAGAGGTTCAAATGTTAGTTATTCCATTCTCTGAGAAGGGCTAGGGTTTTTAACTTTAAATATGAAATCTCCAGTGGCAAGATTCTGTCAAAGTCATTTTTTGTCTCAGAAGTGCAAATTGATCTAGCTGTTTTGGCCTCTTTATTGAGATGTTTTAGGAGAAGGCCTGTGATGGTTTCCCTCCCAAAAGACATTCAGAGAGTAAGGAACCCATGCATCTTGGATCATATGCCATCTCTACCTCCTTCACAATCCTGGTGGCTGTATTGCTCAAAACATCACATCACCAGGTCTGCACACGTTATTTTCTTGTTCCCTTCATCCCCTTCTTCAATATTTGAAGTGTTAAGTGACTTTAAATGGTATCAGCCCCTATGTTTCGAATCATATTCATTCTCTTTTCTTGGGCAACAATGGAGCACTTTGAGACTTCTGTAGGAATTGATTGTCTACTTTACAGATGAGAGATGTGCAAGCATACTCTGTGGGTGTAAAGGCAGAAATTACACATTGTGTTAAGAAATTCCCCACATGCTCTGGCAGGACCACACATGTTGCTGGACCAGTGAGCCCCTGGACCAGAGAGCACAGCAGCAGAAAGCGGAACTGGGAGCTAGGCGACTGAGGCTGGCCATGGAGCCAGGAATCTGATGGACCCTGCGGAAAACAGAGTCTGTTGGCAGCATAGCTGTGTGACCATGAACAACAGAGCCTTGCAGCAGCCTGAAGATGGCTGCACAGCCCCGCACTGTCCCCAGGGCAGTGGAGCCTGGTGGCAGCAGAGTCCTGTGGCCATGGGCATTGGATTCCTTTGGTGGCCCTGAGCTGGCTGCAGAGCCTGGCAGTGGTGAAGGGGCTGACCATGGAGTCACGTGGCATCCCCAGGGCTGGCTGCAGAGTTCAGTGGTGGCCCTGGGATAGCATACTCCTTCCAGAGTCCCAGGGCAGTGGAGACCAGTGGTAGCCCTGGGGAAATAGAGCCTGGGCAGCAGGAGACTGATTGCAGAGCCCAGTGACTTGGAACCCAGCAACCCTGGGCTGGCCACATATCCAGAAGCCCAGTGGCCTAGGTCTGGCCACAGACCCAGGAGCCTGGCAGCATGGGTCTGGCTGCAGAGCTGGGCCTGGCAACCTGGGGTCAGGGAACCCAGGCTATATCTACACTGCACAATTATTTCGGAATAAGTTATTCTGGAATAGTTATTCCAAAACAGTTTATTTCAAAATAGCATGTCTACACTGCAGGGGCCTCAAAATTAGTCTGAGGGAGGCTTTCCTAATGTAGATGTGCTATCTCCATTTAGAGCCCCAGAAGGAATAACTTAGAATGGCTCTGGTGAAGGGCTATTTCAAAATAGCAGAAGTGGAGCGTCTACACATGGCTTATTTCAAAATAGCTATTTTGGAATAGGTATTATTCTTCATAGAATAAGGTTTACAGAAGTTGGAATAAGCCCTCCTTTATTTAAAAATTATTTTGAATTAACGGAATTGCTGTGTAGAAGTTCGCATATTTATTTCAGAATATCGGCCGTTATTCCGAATTAACTTTGCTGTGTAGACACACCCCCAGCAGCTTGAGGGTAGGGAGTCCAGCAGCAGGGCTGGCAGCAAAGCTGTGGCCAGAGTGAAGTCCTGCTGGGCCTGCTTATGGACACCAGGAGTCCAGAGTCCATTAGCAGAGGGGCGGAAATTGACCTCTCCTGGTCTGGCAAGCTCCCTTCTTTGGGACCAGTCAGGTCTGGAGTGTGCCATATCAGGGAGGTTCAACCTGCAGATGTTATTAACATTTGATATCTTGCAGCCCAATCTTCTTATTAAAAGGATTTTATTTTAAAATTGAAACTTGCAAATCCAGGATCTCTGTTAAAAGTTACATTTTTTGTGATGAAGAAATTGATGCTATGTTATTAGTTTCAGTGGAGCTATGTTATTAGTTTCAGTGGAGCTATACCCTCAGCTTCAGCTGAGGGTATGGTCGTTTGATTCTAGTGCAGCTACATGAATTATATGATCCATATACTGGAAATAACTTGATAGATAGATCTGCTTCAATTTTAGTGAGATTACTTATTGTATATGGGATATTTATCCTTCTCTGTCTGCAGATCTTAAGCATCAGCTTTGGGTTTAACAAAGCTATTCCTTGGGCAATTTGTTTGGCATTTCCACTAATGAAACATTTCTGTGAAGAGCCAATACTTGCTTTTCCAAGTTCGTCTTTTGTATAAGTTTTAATTCCCTATATACTTACTTGCTTAATCTATTTGTTCTTTAATATCTTGAGCTGTCATCCTGTATGAGTAATTTAACATTATTTTACCTCATATATCTCTTCAAACAGAAGCACAGCAGCAGTTTTTTTTATTTCATAACATTACCAACCTTCTGCAATATTGTACACTTTTACAAGTTTCTAGCTCTCCCATGTTACTACCCTCCCTCCAATGACCTCTCATCCATCCTAACCTTCTGCAATAGTTAAACAGAGGGCTTGCTTTTCATATACAGCCTCAATTTTATACAATTGTGCCCATAAATAATATAATTTTTTTGCATGTTTTTATCATAGCATTTCAATAACCAGCTGTCTGTGTGTGCCTACAAATTAGATTGTTAAATGTCTAGGGCATGATTCTCAAGTCCAGTTAAGCAGGTTTACACCATTTCCTGATGCAAAACTACCACAAAGAAGGAAAATCTAGACAGTCAAAGAATCTCCTTGCACAAGACGTTACTATGTGGCAGTGCTCCTTACTGGTCCAGTATCTGTAGGGTTAGCCTCTGTTCAAAGTGGCCCCTAGAAGTCATATAATAAAGGAAAGTAAGAGTCTGTGTGAAGAAGAAATGAAGACATTGTTGCATTCATCCCAGCCACAATGCCTCTGTAATTCCTACAGTACTCAGCCCTCCAGCTGAGATGGTCAAGGAAAGCAGACTACATCAAGGACACCCTTATTGGTCTTTGGAATAACATACAAGTACCCAATGTCATAATTTAAACCAGGCTTACATCTGCTGCACATTATATTGGGGACTATGATGGCCCTGAACAAGCCCCAAATTCATGAGACACAAATAGAGAGTTTTAATTCCAGAATGCCTTTGACATGTTTTCCTTTTACTCTCCTATCCTTAACTCAAATCACTGTATGTAAGTACAGGAAAAAATATATGATGCACTTAGCAGGATTTATTGCCATGGTGTCCTGACAGGTCTCTGGCTCCATTGATTCTGATAACCAGGAGGTGGTTGCATGTGTGCTCAATAATGTGGGCCCAATGACCACAGCAAGACCCCAAGAGGGCCCACAAACCAGATAAGGATTGAAGGTGCCAGGCCAGGCTTATTGTTAAGTGAAATAAAGCAATAGTTGTCAGTAGACTCTACTGATCCACTACGCATATGTACTTGCCACAATGAAATGAATCAATCAGTGGGAAATTTCCACTGCCCTCTGGGTCATACAAAGACTGTCCCCCCCAAGATACCACCTTACATACCCATACAAACAAAATCACACCTCACTGCTGACATATCAGGTTGCCACCCTCTGATGTTGTCAGGTTACCATCCTCTGATGCTACTTAGATACCACCCATCACCCTGTAATTTGTGGTTTGATTAGATCATCTCTGTCCATCATGCTGTCATTTCAGACCCTTTCCTGAACCTGGGTCTGTATTTGTGAGGAGTGGGTACCAAAGTATTTTTTAATGAGCTGGTGGTACCATTTGATTTCAGCTTATGACAAGTACAAATTATTTTTCTGAACCTGGGCCTATTACTAATTAGTGTTTTGCATACTCAGCCCTGTTTGTGCCAAATTCTGTGGGCAGGGGCCTGCCTCTTACTCACAGCTTAGCTTTGCTTTATGTTAGCCATGTTTTATCCATTGTTAGCTAGACCTCAGGCCTCAAACCAGGTCTGTGCTGCATTCGGTTTATGTTTTAGGCCTTCATCTTATTACATATGATAATGTGATCTATTCATCCTGGGTGAAATACTTCTCCCACTGCAGTCAATGGCAAAGTTCCTATCCATTATTGTGGGGTTAGAACTCATTCTGTATCGTCAGAGGAAGGGAGGGGAGGAATGGAGAGTTACATTCTGACAAAATATAAAAAAGATTAAAGATCAAGTTTTAACTATAATTTCATTTTTTGCTTATTTAGCTTTCCATATTTTTATATTTAAATGTAGGTATGTTTTAACTTTTAATATATTCCACAGCAACATGTACATTGTACTAATAGTTCTGTTTCAACATTTTTGATCCCACTATTTTGCAGAAGTATACTGCTATGCTTGTATGTGTTCAGTTATATTGATTACCAAATACAAAACACATAATTATTGTTCTCATGTTCTGTGTGGTAATCTAAGAGTATGTGGTAGCCTTCTTAAACTTTCTTAGTGTCATAATACAAACATTTCTGTAGTTCCCACAGGCAGTAATTAAATTATACATTTAAATTTTAGGTTGTTTTAATTACATAATAGTTGTTAAGAATAATATTGCAGTCTGCTAAACAAATCCACTGGCTGCAAGTAGTAGAAACATTATTTCTACAGAGCTCCTTAATCCCATTACTAGGCATTAATTACACATTTATTTAAGCAATTAAACATGAAAGTGGCATTATTGTGATGTATGACCTGAAAGTAATTTAGTTAATGAGGAGCAAGAAGTGCTTGCTAACCAGGGCAGGTATTTTATTAGCAGCATTTCTAATTACCCCTGACAAGCTTCAGACTGAGTATTTCATATCCAAATATCTCCCATTCTCCCAAATGAGAAGCCTGTAAAACTATCCTTTTACATTTTTAAATATTAATAGAATATGCATTTCCATTTAGGAAAAAAAAAGTATTATTGCATAGTCAGCCATTGTTGTGGCAGACACTATACAAGCACCCCCAGCCATACACATCAATCAGTAGTAATATATTCACATCAGTGCCACTCCTATTATTCCATGTTTGTCTCCCTGCTAAGTGCTAAAAAGATCTGTTTCTTGATCAATATCTTGTGACGGATTAAATATATGGACAAATTCCCAGTATTATATTGTGATAAACTTTGCTAGAATGCCTTTCCCCCAAATAAATTAATACAATTTGTGAAGGTCGGTATGCTTCATTTAAAAAAAAATCATTTTTTTAAACAGAAATTGCTCTTCTTTTTAGGCCCTGAGCCTGTAAACCAGTGTTTCTAAAGAGTGTTCTGCAGCACACCAGGGAGCTGCGAGGCAGTTGGAGGACAACAGAATTCAAAATGGCCACCCTAAAAGGGGCAGGCAACCTTTTTTTTTGCTCAATAACTTTCTCCCTGACCCCCCTTTTTTTTTTGCTCAACAAAAAATCCTTGGTGTTCCTCATTAAAAAAAATTATTTTTTGGTGTTTCTCGGTCTTAAAAAGTTTAAGAAACACTGCTGTAAACCATTGCAGAAGTTGCTAATTGTGAATGGATGAGTAATCCCATTGAAGTCAATAAAACTACATACATGATCAAAGTTAAGCACAAGATAAAGCAAGGCCTAATTCTACATCATATTTTGTCAAACTACTTTCTGGTCCTCCTAAAATATTTCATTAGTTTAATATAGTACTATGTAAAGACTAGTCATAAAGAGAAACAAGAAGACAGTTGGGCAGAGAGAACCAACTATAAAAAATAATTGACATCCATCTACTTTTGTCCTTTATAAATTAGAGAGTTATCTGTGGTCTTCAATTGACCTTTATTCCAAATACACATAATAGCAAATATCAAAAAGAAGCTACTATATAAACATAACCATAATAACAGAAACACTCAACTGATATTTCCTACACAAGAAATAACTGACAAATACTTCTTTACCAAGGAAAAAGTTTCTCCATACTCATCCTCTTAAATCTCTCTTTTGCTGTTCATATAGTTGATAACCACTTCATGTTTTGGGACTGGCTCTCTTCAATATCTTCATCAATGATTTAGATATTGGCATAGAAAGTACGCTTATTAAGTTTGCAGGTGATACCAAGCTGGAAGGGGTTGCCATTGTTCTGGAGGATAGGGTCATAATTCAAAATGATCTGGACAAATTGGAGAAATGGTCTGAGGTAAACAGGATGAAGTTTAATAAAGACAAATGTAAAGTGCTCCACTTAGGAAGGAACAATCAGTTTCATACATACAGAATGGGAAGCGACTGTCTAGGAAGGAGTACGGCAGAAAGGGATCTAGGGGTTATAGTGGACCACAAGCTGAATATGAGTCAGCAGGGTGATGCTGTTTCAAAAAAAGCAAACATGATTCTGGGATGCATTAACAGGTGTGTTGTGAGCAAGACACAAGAAGTCATTCTTCCGCTCTACTCTGCGCTGGTTAGGCCTCATTTGGAGTATTGTGTCCAGTTCTGGGCACCGCATTTCAAGAAAAATGTGGAGAAATTGGAGAGGGTCCAGAGAAGAGCAACAAGAATGATTAAAGGTCTAGAGAACATGACCTATGAAGGAAGGCTGAAAGAATTGGGTTTGTTTAGTTTAGGAAAGAGAAGACTGAGGGGGGACATGATAGCCATTTTCAGGTATCTAAAAGGGTGTCATAAGGAGGAGGGAGAAAACTTGTTCATCTTGGCCTCTGAGGATAGAACAAGAAACAATGGGCTTAAACTGCAGCAAGGGAGATTTAGGTTGGACATTAGGAAAAAGTTCCTAACTGTCAGGGTAGTTAAACACTGGAATAAATTGCCCAGGGAGGTTGTGGAATCCCCATCTCTGGAGATATTTAAGAGTAGGTTAGATAAATGTCTATCAGGGATGGTCTAGTTAGTATTTGGTCCTGCCATGGAGGCAGGGGACTGGACTTGATGACTTCTCAAGGTCCCTTCCAGTCCTAGTATTCTATGATTCTATGATTCTATAAATCTGTGTCTGGATGTTCAGTGTTTTACTTTTTCTTATTCTGTCCCTTCTGTCTTCTCTTCACCACCTAAAACAGCCAAACATGAGTGTCTCACATCTTTTCTATTTTCTATTCTTTGAGAAAGATGATTTTGAACATGTCTGAATTAATTTAAAAAATCATATATTCCACCAGTTTCACAATTCCTAATTCATAGAGCCACCTGCTGCTTGTCCATTAATATATTCTGCAATATAGTGTTTCAGAATCAACCACCACATCCTAATGTGGTACATATGTTTGTGTCTATAATTTTTTTTTCTCTTTCACATTACTGATTGCATTAGTCTTTATCAATGGCCATTAAAGTACATGATCTGACTAAAAAGGCATGCCAATAACTCAGTCAATGGATATGTTACATTTCTACAACAGTTAACACAGATTTTATTTACAGTTATATGTGGATTAATATGTGGTTCATCAGAAAGCAGAAATTATTAGCTATTCACAAAGCACTAACATGAAAACCAAATACTGGTAACTTAAAACTCTGTTTAGGTATATTATGTACACACGCACACCAATAATGAACAACTGCATTCAGTTCTTGCTTCTCCCTATATATAGACAATACTACCAACCGACAATGTATATTACCTTATAAAATTTGACACACTTAACACAGGAATGAAAGAGCAAGCAAGATCAGTTATTTTATAATCAAGTTTAATTCTGTAATACAATACGGTGGCTTCCTTTTATTTATTATTGTATTAAAATTATAGAAATAAAAACAGAAGTCCACTCTTGGGCTACGTCTAGACTACAAGCCTCTTTTGAAAGAGAGCATATAAACTACAAGCAGATTTTTCAAAAAAGCGAGCTGCTTTTTTGAAAGAGAGTCTAGACGCTGTCTTTCGAAAAAGCACAATTTGCATTCAATAGCGCCTTTTTTTGAAAGAGTACTTTCAAAAAAAGGTGTTATTCCTCATAAAATTAGGTTTACCGCAATTGAAAAAACTGCCACATTCTTTCGATTTATTTTCGAAAGATAGCGGCTGCAGTCTAGATGCAGGTGAAGTTTTTTCGAAAAAAGGCTACTTTTTAAAAAAAAAAACCCTGTAGTCTAGACACACCCTTGATGTTTTAGGAACTATTTTCAAAAGGCAGAGCATCCATATTTGTGACTCTTTTCTGAACCCACTGTTTAACTGTGGACACAAATAAAAGTATTTACATCTTTAACTGCAGCTTCAAATTTGCTAGTCAAAGGTGCCAACATTCTTATTTAGAAACAAAAGTGAAATGACACTTAATATTAAAAAAGGATTAGATGTTTACAGGACTGGTAAGAATACCCACAGTTGCATTATATATATCACCAATATTAGGTAAACTCTCAAGCTTCAGGGCAAAGTCCAAACACTAATTAAAGAGGTGAGAAGGAGGGAACCATGTCCTATGAGCAGGATAAAATTTTCCATGTGGTTTTCTCTGAAGCATATATATCTAATTGACTGAGATGGGAAACCAGGCTAGAAGAACATTTGGCCTGATCTAGCATATCAATCCCTGTATTTCTTACCCTATCTATTTTTTGTTCAAATCTTGTTATAGTTTTATTCTGTACATTAAGCAGCAAAACCACATTTAAAATCTGTGTAAAAACAGAACCATATTAACTAATTTATAATGTGCCTAGAAGATATTAATCATTGTCCTATTTTAAAAAATTAACAAAATTAAGCCAATCATTCTCTTAAACCTCTATTTTGTAAATTTTAGATAAATAATTTATTTTATTATGAAGCTTCTTTATTAGTTAGATCAGTCCTTTATCAGCTGTGTGATTTGAATATGTGATGATATTATCTACATATGACAAATAAAAGCTGGTTTAGAAAGATAATACTCCCTTACAACATTTCTGGCCATGTATCAGACTTGAACATGAATTGGAAATGTCACCAAGATATGTTACTTTTAAATGCTACACACAATACAGTTCCATATTGCTATGTGCTGGTGTTATTGTGTAATGGAGCTTTAAGTGATGTATAATTATTTTATGTTTTATAAGAAATGTGATATATAAAAAATTATAAAGAATATGTGCTAGAATTTACAGAGATCATATTGCAGCTAATATTGGTGGGGTTCTTTTAATAGCACTATACAAAGATTTTGTAACAAATAAAAGGACCTATTTTTCAAAGTTTTCTTTGAATTTTGAATCTGAATTTTGTCTGACTACATTCTAAAAATGCAAGCCATATCTTTCAAGAGAGTCCTTCCTTCTGGCACCAGTGTTTCATTTTTTACTTTAGCAGTGCCCCTCTGTTGAGCTGTAGCAAATGTCCAGGTCCTTGCATGAAAAGAAAATAGTTGATGTGTAATCTGGGTATATACTTAGGCCTGGTTTACACCTAAAATATAAGTTGATCTCAATGTTGATCTCTGGGATGTGAAAAAAACACACCCCTAAAACACAAAATTAAATAATCTGAGCTCTGGCATAGACATAACTAGGTTGTTGGAAGAATTGTTCTGTCAACCTAACTACCACTTCTTAAAGGGATGGACTTAGTACAGTGATGCAAAATCCCCTTCTGTCACTGTACTAAGGCGATGTCTAAACAGCAGTGCTTTTCCAGGATACAAAAGGTATCGCGAAAAAAAGCCCTGCCACGTCCAAAGAATGCGTCCACTTTTTTTAAACAGTTTCCAAAAAAGTGGACGTGTTCTTTCGGCATCCCTGTATTCCTCTTGGTGAGAGGAATAAGGGTTGTTCTGAAAGAGGAGGTTTTTTCTGAAATTTGTCCACGGGCAGATGGGCCAAATTTTGGAAAAGCCTCTTTCGGAAAAAAAAGCAGAAAAAGATATGCAAATTGTGATTTGCAATTTGCGTATCTTTTTCCGAATTTTCTTGGCAATGTAGACATAGCCTAAATGCCAGTGATACAGCAGCACAGACGCTGCATTGCAGTCATGCTGTTGTAGCACCAGTAGTGAAGAAATAGCCTAAGTGTAGAAATATACATACACAAATCCTGAAATAGATGACATCACAAACACCATGCAGTCCAGTCATCTCTTCCAGAAGTCCCAGCCCACACACCAATTCTCATTCTCAGGTAGCTACTCTATCTCAAGAATTGCCTCCAAGTATAGAGGACACAGCAGAAAATAAGCACTTAACTATCTTCCACTGCTTCTTTTCAAGATCTTCTTTCTAACAAACATACCAACAATAACCCTTTCTTCCAAAGTCTGAATGTTTGCTTACCAACTAAGAAAAGGAACTTTTAAGACTATAAGTAACAAAGTAATCTGGTAATTCCTGCCACAAGAGTAAAGGTTATATATATTTAAAAATGCTATATCTATAGCATTGTATTTGATAGATACATAGTTACATTTATGTATTGTTTCCTAAGTTCACAGCAGTCTATGTTCGGCAATATTGCACCGCATTTCTGTGAACCTACCAATGTATGATACGTGTGTATTTTTATGGTTATATATTTATAAATTATACACAAAACAGAGTAATAATATTTATATTAATCGTTGTCATACCATTACCAGCAAAAAATATTTCCTATACTTCATAAACAACTGGTATATCTGAAAGTTACCACGGGAAGAATATTTGCATGGATCAATAGAAAAACAAAAAGACTTATCTCCACTCTGGCATTATCCTTCTGTCTTAAATCAAATCCTAATAAAGCCATTGAAACTGAACACTTTTATCATTTCTTCTGTTAGATTAAATATATACAGACATGTCCCCAAATTACTAAATTTTGGAACAGTTCCACTTGCTGTTTCAAAAATGACAATTTCTTTAATATTAATTGGAACATATAGAATACATTTTTATTAGATGGTGTGAAGAAGAACTGTTTGTGCATTCCATCTATTACCTACTCAGACTACTCAGACTATATCTAGACTACAATGATCTATTGGAAAAAGATACACAAATTGCAAAGTGCAATTTGTGTACTCTTTTCCAATAGTTTTTTTTCAGAAGAGGCTTTTCCAAAATTTGGCCCATCTACACTGAGCCAAATTTTGGAAAAACCTCCTCTTTCAGAAGAGCCCTTCTTCCTCATGGAAGAAGGAGAACAGGGCTTCTGAAAGAGTGTGTCTGCTCTACCACAAAAAAAAAAGCAGAATAGCAGACACGTTCCCTGGAACCAGCGGAGTTTTTCCAGGATACCTTTGATATCCTGTAAAAAACCAATAGTGTAGACATAGCCTCAGTCAGGAGTTAGTCACAAAGGTAATTTATTGTCAAAGCAACAGCTCTCATATTCTGAAAAAATAGCACTAAAAGAAAAAAAATCTACTAAAGAATAGTAAATGTGCATTAAAAAAAAAAGCTTTGACAACATTGAGTTCTGACCAGCAACATTAGAATGTTTATTTTTTTCTTTTGAATACCTGGATTTTAAAATGTTACAGGAGGAAGGGAGGGAAACTGAGAAAAATCTAAACATTGGCTCTTAAAAAGGGTGGGGAAACAGGGAAAATATAAATCTCCAATTTGGAATATTTTTGCTTTCAAAAACCGAAAGCAAAATGTTGAATTTGAAATAAATATTTTTTCATTTCAATTTTGAAATTTCCCATCAAAACCTAATAATTGTCAGTAAAAATGTCAGTTTTCTATTGCAAAAATAATTGTATGGAACTCCAGTTTTTGGTAGAAACATGGAATTTGTTGAGAAATTTCAACCAACAATGTCTAGTCTATGTAGCATGCTGTTGGGTGATTTTTAATATTACAGGGCTTGATCCTGTATTCGTTGAAGTCAAGATCAAACCTCTATCGACTTTAATAATACACAAAAATGGTAAAATTAATTTAACGAAAATGAAAGTGGTAAAATTAATTGCAACTTAGAATCTTATTAGATTTTAACACATCACTGATATACCTATTTTCACAGTTTGTTCATTGTTTCTGATGATTATGGTAGTGTTGATGCATATTGTAAGTAGATAAACAAGTTGTGCAAAAGTTTGTGTCTGGGTAAAAACATGCCTATTTAGCTTTCAGTATTTCCAATTCATCTTATTAAAAGCAAATATTACTAGTCACATACCAGTTTGAAGTGTAAGTCCGTCACACAACAGATGCTAATTTCCTGAATCAAAGATAACAGTAGAAATGTCTCAGAGAGGTATCCATGTTAGTCTGTAACATTAAAAACAACCTTAGAGACTAACAAAAATACATAGTATCATGAGCTTTTGTGGATAAAACCCACTTCATCAAATGATGAGCTTGTTTTGTTAGTTCTAAGGTGCCTCATTGTTTTTATACCAAAGAAGTAGAAGAGTGGATGTTGTTAAATTAGCAATTATGCACCTCTCCCTACACATTTGTGTGAATGTACTATGGTGTTGTCAGTGTAATCAATGTACATTATATATTCAACTTAACTGCACACAGTTGGGAAGATTCATCTCTCATGTATTCTTGCACGTCATTGTGTATTCATTTTTTTCCCCTTTGAACATGAAAAGAATCCATTAATATATTTCTGTAAAAAAATATGTCTACTCACAGGACTTTAGGTTGGGAACTTGTGGCTTTATTTAACTGCATCTCAAGAGAGTGTGTGCGGGGAGAAACTCTTGCTGACTAAACAGGAGTAAAGGATGCTGAAGCATGGTTCCATCCCATAATATTTTGAGGAACCTAGTTAGCCCTTGTTGACCTCTTTACTACAAATACATTAATTCAGACTCATGGGACAAATGGTACTAGTAGTTAATATTTTAAATAGAACTTTAATTGTTAAAGCACTTTTCAAAACTTAACTAATTAATGAAGATATATGATAAACAGTTTAGAAAACATGATCTATTCAGAAAGGTTGAAAGAGCTGGACACATTCAGAGAAGAGAAGGCTGAGGAAAGACATGATAGTCTTCAAATATGTAAAAACTTACAAAGGAGATGGATCTCTGGTTCCGGGAGTTAGAGAAAAGGTAATTGGCTTATTCTGTAGCAAGGGAAATTTGGGTTAGAGATTAGGAAAAAAGATTCTAATTACATGTATAGTTAAAAACTAAAACAGGTTCTCTAGGGAGGCTGTGGAATTCCAGCTCTTAGAGAAGAAGAGGTTAGACAAACTCCTGTCAGTGATGATCTAGGCATACTTAGCTCAATCTTGAAATCTCTTCTAGCCCTACATTTCTATGATTCTCACAAATCACATACAGGATTTATAAGTATTATTAGCTTCATTTTTACAGATGAGGAAGCTGAAGCAGAGAGCATAAGTGATACATATGAAGTTACAGAAAGATTTGTTACTGGATATGGAATAACAATCAGAAGGTTCTGGTTTCTAGATATGAACTAATCACCTCCACCAACCCCCAAATTACTGAAAGTCACTCAATGTAGAGCTTTGCTCACTGCAATAACCATAATTCTGTCTCCTTCCATATATATTTGTTCACCATAATATCTTTCTCTCTTTGTGTCACAATATTATAAGTTTCAATGGAATTAAAATGTATTTGAATTACCTGATTTTTGTGCATTTAAATTTTCAACCATGATATATTTCTGAGTGTGGCTTGCTTGGTTGGTTAATTGATTAATCTAGTACATTTCCTATCTTGTAATAATTTTAGGCTGTAAAACATTTTGGTCAGATTATAAATTATGATCTGGTGATAATGATAACCACACTGCCCTAGTAGAAGCTCCAGGGAGAATTAATCTAAAAACTCCCCACAAATCTCTTATCCAGATCCACTGGATAGTGGCTGCTCCATCTCCATATATGCTTGGCCAATGGAGGGGCAAAGCATATTTTTTCTTCCTTTCAGCTCGTCTTTGACACTTCTGGGATGGCTTGTGCCCCAAGTACTGTCAGGATAATCAGTCTAATTATGTTGAGTATAATACAGGGGAATAAGTATGGCAGCCTTCCAGTGACTATTAAAACTCAATCTGCATTCCAGATTTTTGAGCTATACTATCCATCACATCATATCATGAAGGCATGATCACGTGATTTCATATTCAACGCAAGACTGACATTTTCATCAAGTTTACACTTTAGCTACATTTTTATGCTGTGCATTATTAATATTTATATTTCTTTACCACAAATCACAGGCAAGTATAAGATACATTAGCAGTATCTTCCTAGCAGATAATATAGAGGAGTTTAGGAAGTAGAGTTTGGTGCGTACATGTAGCTCAAGAAGAGGGTTTTTCACTGGTTTTTATATATACCTAGTAATAGTGTGAAAAATATAAAGGGACAAAATAGGCATTAAGTAGTAGACTATAAACTACAGAGATACATTATTTTTTTCCATAATATGACAAAATTGGCTATAAATTAAGATGAAACAGACTTAAGCCAAATTAATCTGTGTCTCTGTGCAAGTCTTGGAGATTTTTTTCTAATAGCCCTAGAAAAGATGAAACACTGAGAAAAACAATCATGTAAATATTGCTAAATCAGCACAAGAAACACAACTGAGTGTGCTTTGAAAGTATGAAATGAACACTAATTTTGTGAAATTATGTTGAGACAGGTGTGCAAACTATAACAGGCAAGAAATTCTTTCCTATGGGAAAAAAAATCTTCTATCGGTGTTCCCTACTTACTGCACAGTGTACAAAATATTTGCTGAAATAAGGGGAAATAATTTTTGGACACAGCTGAATTCATTGTTTTTAGAGACAAAATATTGGACAAATATATAACATTAGCAAAGTAAAATTAGTTTTTCCCATGAGCGATTTGTAAACCTTCTTGTCTCTGGCTATGCCAAAAGAAAGACAGGTGACATGTGACATGGGTTTAATAAAGCCATAAATTTATTGTTAAATGTCTGGGACTATGAAGCAGATAACAATGCACAGTAGAGATAATCCCAGTCACAGGAATTCCCTCCCCCCATTCATTTGTTTATTGAATACCTCATTTTAAGTCCTTTTCCAAGCCATTTCTCCAGTCGCTGTATCTTTTCCTATGGAGTATCTGCACTGGATATCTGCCCTACACTTAAGTAATGAGTTGCAACATATGGCAGTAAGGGAAAAAAATCCTTCCCTGTACCTTAAAACTGGGGTGGCTAAAGAGGGAGAGAAACTGGGTCTTACTTCAGCCTTGGTCAATGTATAAAGGAAAGCTCAAGGCACTGCGCCGGCCCCTTTGAAGCCTGCATTGCCAGCAGACCAGTCAGTGACCTAGCTACTGCACTGAAGCAATTTTCATCTCTTCCCCCCTCACCTCCCATCCCCATCCATAAAGCACAATTTCCTTCACTAAGGCTATGTCTAGACTACAAAAAAAAGTTGGAAAAAGATTCGCAAAATGTGTATCTTTTTCAGCTTTTCTTTCGAAAGAGGCTTTTCCATTATTTGAAGTGTCTACACGGCACTAAATTTTGGAAAAACCTGATCTTTCGAGCAATCCTGTCTTCCTCATAAAACAAGGTTTATAGGGATGGCAAAAGAACGCGTCTGCTTTTCCAAAATATTTTTCAGAAAAGCGGATGCGTTTCTTGGACACGGCATTGCTTTTCTGGGAAAAACACTGCAGTCTAGATATAGCCTAAGGCAGGTCAGCCAAACACCCCCTACTTAAAGGTGCAGAACAATCCAACTTACAAATCAATTAAAATTTACATTTCCACTTAATTTAACATTTAAAAAAAATCTTAATGCTACATGGGCATATAAAAGCAAAAGAGAAAGCACATGTTAGAGGCCTACATCATGGAACCCATTCTCCCCCAAGGATAGATATGGCTCTGATAAAGGACATTGAAATTCCAGTGACTGTTCTCATTCCCTTTGTGGAATTATTTCTGGGCACAAATAATATTAAGGACCCATCAATAACATTTTATGAAGAGTTAATATATGTTGAAAAGAGGTTTTAATAAAATATTAACCAGTTGGTATAGACTGAATCCAACAGGTCAATAGATTTATTTTTATCATAACTTTAATTTATCTGTAACACCTTCTAATATGCTTACAACCATCTATAATCTGTGCAACATGTTTATAATGGCTATTAATCATTTATTAAATGTGTTGCCTTGTCAGAGAATGAAACTGCACATTTATCACACTTGTAGTCTTTATTATTTATTACAGGTTCTTCCCCAATTAGCTATATAGAAGTTTCTTATTAATTATGGGATTGATGTGACTTGCAGTAGAGATATATATCATGAGTCAAAACTTTACTTAAGAACCAAAGTAATATACTCATTAATATTATGAAGTAACACAATAATAACAGAGGATTTCAGCCATCCCCATAGTAACTGAGTACATATCGTCTCAGGACAGGATCCATAGAGAACATGTCCAGGCATTATTAATGACTGGTCCTTAGAGCAGCTAGTTCTGTAATCCAAAAGGTGAGAGACAATTCTTGAGTTAATCTCATGCAGAGCAAAGGATCTGATATAATAACTGAACCATGTGGATAAGGACAAGGTCCCTAACCAAAGGCTTTTAAGCAACATGAGCTGCCATGGGATAAGAGGAAAGGTCCTTTCATTCTCAAAATTCATCAGTCAGGTCATCAGATATAATCTGATTATCTTAAAAATCATGCCTTTAAAAAAAAAAGTGTATGTATTCTTGTTTTTGAGCAAACAGGATTCACATCTTTTAGCTTTTCTGCACAATCGTGAGTACTAAAAACTATGTTGTTTAAATGAAAGCTGACATTTTCTTATCACCACATTACTTCAGAAGCTAGATATTTAAGGAAATAAAATATCATTAGAGTATTGGTAAAATGGGAAGAGGTTACAACAGTGTGAATAATTTTTTTCTCCCACAAATCGCAGGGGTACCAAGGTCAGCCAAGTGTCATCAAAATAATTCTCTGTTATTGCATACCAGGCTTCATATAGATATCTTGGTCCTGATAAATAATTTCCTGAGCTATATGGAAATGGGCATGCTTCAGAGACGGAGGCTGAACAAAATATTTTTCAACCAGGGTAGAGAAATTCTAACTAGACTCTTAAAATAGGCTACAGCAAAATATGGCTGAAGTATGGACTTTGGGTATGTCTACACTGCATTCCTCTTTCGAGAGAGGAATGCAAATGCAGCTGAGTGAAATTGCGAAAGAAGCACTGATTTGAATTTCCCGTGCTTCATTTGCATAATCACGTCCGGGCGCTATTTCGAAATACCCTATTTTGAAAAAAGAAATGCTGTCTAGACATGGTTATTTCGAAAGAAAACCCTTCTTTTGAAATTACCCTTACTCCTTATAAAATGAGGTTTAAGGGTAATTTCGAAAGAAGGGTTTTCTTTCAAAATAACCGCGGCTAGACAGTGTTTCTTTTTTCGAAATAGGGTATTTTGAAATAGCGCCCAGACATGATTATGCAAATGAAGGGTGGGAAATTCAAATCAGTGCTTCATTTGCAATTTCACTCAGCTGCATTTGCATTCCTCTCTTGAAAGAGGAATACAGTGTAGACATACCCTTTGAGACTCGGCATAGCTATAATTCTTGTAGAGAATTAATAATCTTCCATTGTTAGAAGACATCATAGTACCTGGAAGAGATTAAGGTAACACTTCTAAGCTCTATATCTGGAAGGCTTTATGGAAGAGTTGATGGAATTAGAAGGAGGAGGAAAAGAGTAAAGGCAATTGGCTGAAGCAGAGTGGGAACCAATAGCACAAAAAAGGATATACTTTATTTCAGTTTCAGTTATTTGATACTCTGAAGTACCTGAGAAATATGTTAAAAAATTCTTTGACTACTGTATGCTCTATATTTGTGTTTATGTTTTCTGTTTTCTGAGCACTTGTCATTTTTTCATTCGTTTACCGAATGCTTTTTCTATCTGTTGGCGCTTTGCCTGTGGCATTTAAATGAGCTATTTTTCATCTGTGTTCTAATGAAGTGAGAATCTAATAACATACAGGAGTCAACTTCTTATTTTCATTGAGCAGTGTGCTTTGCACAACATGTATCATAGAATCATAGAATACTAGGACTGGAAGGGACCTTGAGAGGTCATCGAGTCCAGTCCCCTACCCCCATGGCAGGACCAAATACTAACTAGACCATCCCTGATAGACATTTATCTAACCTACTCTTAAATATCTCCAGAGATGGGGATTCCACAACCTCCCTGGGCAATTTATTCCAGTGTTTAACTACCCTGACAGTTAGGAACTTTTTCCTAATGTCCAACCTAAACCTCCCTTGCTGCAGTTTAAGCCCATTGCTTCTTGTTCTATCCTCAGAGGTCAAGATGAACAAGTTTTCTCCCTCCTCCTTATGACACCCTTTTAGATACCTGAAAACGGCTATCATGTCCCCCCTCAGTCTTCTCTTTCCTAAACTAAACAAACCCAATTCTTTCAGCCTTCCTTCATAGGTCATGTTCTCTAGACCTTTAATCATTCCTGTTGCTCTTCTCTGGACCCTCTCCAATTTCTCCACATCTTTCTTGAAATGCAGTGCCCAGAACTGGACACAATACTCCAACTGAGGCCTAACCAGTGCAGAGTAGAGCAGAAGAATGACTTCTCGTGTCTTGCTCACAACACACCTGTTAATGCATCCCAGAACCATGTTTGCTTTTTTTGCAACAGCATCACCCTGCTGACTCATATTCAGCTTGTGGTCCACTATAACCCCTAGATCCCTTTCTGCCGTACTCCTTCCTAGACAGTCGCTTCCCATTCTGTATGTATGAAACTGATTGTTCCTTCCTAAGTGGAGCACTTTACATTTGTCTTTATTAAACTTCATCCTGTTTACCTCAGACCATTTCTCCAATTTGTCCAGGTCATTTTAAATTATGACCCTATCCTCCAGAGCAGTCGCAACCCCTCCCAGCTTGGTATCATCTGCAAACTTAATAAGTGTACTTTCTATACCAATATCTAAATAGTTGATGAAGATATTGAACAGAGCCAGTCCCAAAACAGACTTCATGAACCCCACTTGTTATACCTTTCCAGCAGGATTGTGAACCATTAATAACTACTCTCTGAGTAAGGTTATCCAGCCAGTTATGCACCCACCTTATAGTAGTCCCAGCTAAGTTGTATTTGCCTAGTTTATTGATAAGAATATCATACGAGACCATATCAAACGCCTTACTAAAGTCTAGGTATACCACATCCACCGCTTCTCCCTTACCCACAAGACTCATTATCCTATCAAAGAAAGCAATCAGATTGGTTTGACATGATTTATTCTTTACAAATCCATGCTGGCTGTTCCCTATCACCTTGCCACCTTCCAAGTGTTTACAGATGATTTCCTTAATTACTTGCTCCATTATCTTCCCTGGCACAGAAGTTAAACTAACTGGTCTGTAGTTTCCTGGGTTGTTCTTATTGCCCTTTTTATAAATGGGCACTATACTTGCCCTTTTCCAGTCTTCTGAAATCTCTCCTGTCTCCTATGATTTTCCAAAGATGATAGCTAGAGGCTCAGATACCTCCTCTATCAGCTCCTTGAGTATTCTAGGATGCATTTCATCAGGCCCTGGTGACTTGCAGGCATCTAACTTTTCTAGGTGATTTTTAACTTGTTCTTTTTTTATTTTATCTTCTAAACCTACCCCCTTCCCACTAGCATTCACTACGTTAGGCATTCCTTCAGACTTCTTGGTAAAGACTGAAACAAAGAAGTCATTAAGCATCTCTGCCATTTCCAAGTTTCCTGTTACTGTTTCTTCCTCCTCACTGACCAGTGGGCCTACCCTATCCTTGGTCTTCCTCTTGCTTCTAATGTATTTATAAAAAGTCTTCTTGTTTCCTTTTTTCCCGTAGCTAGTTTGAGCTCATTTTGTGCCTTTGCCTTTCTAATCTTGCCCTGCATTCCTGTGTTGTTTGCCTATATTCATTCTTTGTAATTTGTCCTACTTTCCATTTTTTATATGACTCCTTTTTTATTTTTAGATCGTGCAAGATCTCGTGCTTAAGCCAAGGCGGTCTTTTGCCATATTTTCTATCTTTCCGACGCAGTGGAATAGCTTGCTTTTGGGCCCTTCACAATGTCCCTTTGAAAAACTGCCAACTCTCCTCAGTTGTTTTTCCCCTGAGTCTTGATTTCTATGGGACCTTACCTATCAGCTCTCTGAGCTTACCAAAATCCGCCTTCCTGAAATCCATTATCTCTATTTTGCTGTTCTTCCTTCTACCCTTCCTTAGAATTGTGAACTCTATGATTTCATGATCACTTTCACCTAAGCTGCCTTCCACTTTCAAATTCTCAACCAGTTCCTCCCTATTTGTTAGGATCAAATCTAGAACAGCTTCCCCCCTAGTAGCTTTTTCAACCTTCTGAAAAAAAAAAGTTGTCTCCAATGCAGTCCAAGAACTTATTGGATAGTCTGTGCCTCGCTGTGTTATTTTCCCAACATATATCTGGATAGTTGAAGTCCCCCATCACCACCAAATCTTGGGCTTTGAATGATATTGTTAGTTGTTTAAAAAAGCCTCATCCACTTCTTCCACCTGGGTAGGTGGCCATAGTAGACTCCTAGCATGACATCACCCTTGTTTTTAACCCCTTTTAGCCTAGACTCTCAACACTTCTGTCTCCTATGTCCATCTCCACCTCACTCCAAGTGTGTTCATTTTTAATATATAAGGCAACACCTACACTGTTTTTCCCTGTCTATCCTTCCTGAGCAAGCTGTACCCTTCCATACAAACATTCCAATCGTGTGTATTATCCCACCAAGTTTCTGTGATGCCAACAGTGAGTTGTCTTTCTTTTTCCTAATATTTTCAAAGCCTGCTTCTTAAAAGAAAAAAAAATTGTACCTACACACACACACACATAAATAATTCAGTTACATCGGCAGTTACAAATACTCCTTTAATACATGTAGGTGATATTAATGATAACAGCCACTAGATTTCAAAAGAAAGATTGTTCCAGAAAAAAAATCAAATATTCTCTTACAAATTTGTCTGAAATCCTGACTGATAGCTCTTTTAAAGTTACTATCTTTAAATATGGTTTTGTCCTTTGAAATATTCTCAACTTCTAGTAAACTTTCCAATTTTATAAAAAAAGAAATACCACTGAAAACTGTAAAATATTTCAGAATAATAGAAACTTTAAAAGTACAGCCAGTGTATGTCCTAAATCTTTTCTGTGAATAACTTCACAACAATAATTAGAGTCACAAGGAGAAACTATTTTAGAGAAGAGAGAGTAGAGTTTGCATGTTAACATCCACCCACATTCCATCACATTATAAAAAATAAGTACATAAGGGTATGTCTACACTGCCACCCTAGTTCGAACTAGGGTGGCTAATGTAGTCATTCGAACTTGCAAATGAAGCCCAGGATTTAAATATCCTGGGCTTTATTTAGATAGCGCGCCATTTTTAAATACCCTGTAGTTTGAACTACCTGCCTGCGTTACACGCTGGCACAGGCCAGGTAGTTCGATTATTGAACTACCGCTATTCCTCCTGCAATGAGAAGTAACGGTAGTTCGAATTAGGAGCTTTAATTCGAACTACCTAGCCTGCGCCGCGTGTAGCCGCGGGCAGGTAGTTCGAACTACGGGGCATTTAAAAATGGCGGCGCTCGGGAACATGCAAACAAAGCCCGGGGTATTTAAATCCCGGGCTTCATTTGCAAGTTTGAATGACTACATTAGCCACCCTACTTCGAACTAGGGTGGCAGTGTAGACATACCCTAAGAAAATAAGGACAGCCACATTGGATCAGGCCAAAGGCAGAACTGGAGGGTAAAATCAAATCAATATCTTAGTTGTCTGTATACAAATGCAAGAAGTATGGGAAATAAGCAGGAGGAATTTGAAATGCTAGTAAATTAAAACAACTATTACATAGTTGATATCACAGAGACTTGATGGGATAACACACATGATTACAATGCTGGTATAGCAGGGTACAGCTTGCTCAGGAAGGATAGACAAGGAGAAAAGGGAGGAGGTATTGCTTTATATATTAAAATGTATGTATTTGGACGAAGGTTGAGATGGACATAGAAGACGGACATGTTGAGAGTGCCTGGATAAAGTTAAAAGGAGTAAAAAAGAGGGGTGATTTCATAGCAGGGGGTCAATTATAGACCACCTAACCAGGAATGAGGCATTTTTTAAACAACTAATAAAATCATCCAAAGCACAGAACTAAGTGTTCATGGGGGATTTCAACTATCCAGTCATTTGTTGGGAAAATAACCCAGGAAGGCACAGATTATCCATTAACTAATTGGAATGTGTTAGAGATTTTGTTTTTAATTTCAGAAGGTGGAGAGGAGCACTCGGGGGGAGGCTGTTCTAGATTTGATTTTAACAAATAGGGAGAAACTGGTCGAGAGTTTGAAAGTGGAAGGCAGCTTGGCTGAAAGCAATCACGAAATGATAAGAGTTTGTGATTCTAAGAAATGGTAGAAGGGAGAAAAGCAAAATAAAGACAATGGCTTTCAAGAAGGCAGACTTTAGTAAACTCAGGGAGCTGGAATGGAAGGTCCCATGGGAAGCAACACTAAGGAAAAACAAATGAAGACATTAGGCAGTTTTTCAAAGGGACATTATTAAGAGCACAAGAGCAAACTATTCCACTGCATAGAAAATATAGGAAATGTGGCAAGAGACCAACCTGGCTTAATCAGGAGATATTGAATGATCTAAAAATCAAAAAGTAGTCCTATCAAACGTGGAAATAGATGAATATAAATAAATAACACAAGAATATAGGTGCAAAATTAGAAAAGCAAAAGTACAAAAGGAGCTCAGTCTAGCTAGAAACATAACAGGTAACAAGAACATATTTTACAAATATATTAGAAGCAAAAGTAAAACTAAAGGCAGGATAGGCTCATTTCTCAATGAAGATGGAAAATGATAACAGAAAATAAGGTAATGGCAGAAGTGCTTAATGACTTCTTTGTGTTGTTTTTTACCAAGAAGTTTGGTGGTGTTTGGATGCCCAACAGAGAATCATAGAATGCTAGAACTGGATGGGACCTTGTCCAACCTAAACCTTCCTTGCTGCAATTTAAGTCCATTGCTTCTTGTCCTATCATCAGAAGTTAAGGAGAACAATTTTTCTCCCTCCTCCTTATAACACCATTTTAGGTATTTGAAAATTGCTATCATGTCCCCCCTCAGTCTTCTGTTTTCTAAACTAAGCAAACCCAATTCTTTCAGTCTTCCCTGATGGGTCATGTTTTCTAGACGTTTAATAATTTGTGTTGATCTTCTCTGGACCTTCTCCAATTTCTCCACATCTTTCTTGAAATGCAGTGCCCAGAACTGGACACAATACTCCAACTGAGGCCTAATCAGTGCAGAATAGAGTGGAAGAATTACTTCTCATGTCTTGCTCACCAACACTCCTGTTCCACAGGTTGACTATGTATTATGAGAAAAAGTATTTAGTTTTGTTTTTTTTAAATATGCTACCTAATAATTTCTTTGGGTAACCCAGAGTTCTTAAGTTACAAGAAGTGGTAAATTACACTTTTCTATTAATCTTTTCCATATAATTTGTCTCTTTTGTAATTTGAACAGGCCCAATCTTTTTAATTTCTATTTGTTTGGAAGCTATTGCATAATCCTAATCATTTTGCCCTTCTCTATATCTATGGCTATTAGCCAGGATGGGCAGAGATGGTGTCCCTAACCTCTGTTTTCCAGAAGCTGGGAATGGGTAACAGGAGATGAATCACTAGATTCAACACCTGCTCTGTTCATTCCCCCTGGGGTATTTGACATTAGCCACTCTCAAAAGACAGGCTGCTAGGCTAGATGGAACTTTGGTCTAAACCAGTATGGACATTCTTAAGTTATAACCTTATGTTCTATTAAAGCACGGTCTAGTGTTGCTGTGATAGTAGAGATGTATTAATACTCTAAGGCTATGTTTAGACTGCAGAGTTAAATCAGAAAAAGATACGCAAATAGCAAACCGCAATTTGCTTATCTTTTTCCACTTTTTTTTCAGACAAACCTCCTCTTTTGGAAAATCCCTTATTCCTCATACAATGAGGAATACAAGGATGCCAAAAGAACACGGCAGAGCTTTTCCGGGATACCAAAGGTATCCCGGAAAAGCTCTGCAGTGTAGACATAGCCTAAGTGATTCCTTTTATTCCTCTATTACTGTTGAGGAATAGCAAGTTATTTTAAGAACATGTTCCATTTTATTCATGTGTTACTGTGTTTGAGAAATAAATGATATTAAAGAACTTCATCAAGTTACAAAATGAAATAAAAGTGGCCTTTGTTATGTTGTCTTTGTTTTCTATTTCATTTTTGTCTGAACTTTAGTTCCATAGCTCATAACCTTTCATTTTCTCCCCCAACTAAAAATATTTAATAATCAGTAAACAAATGTATAACTCATGTAAGTAGATGCAGTTTTGACAGCTGTCTCTGGTCCCTCTACCAAAATTCCTTGATACTCTTAAGGATTTATTTCACTTTTTCCCCTTTAATCATCTTGGGGCTAATCCTGTTCTGAGTGCTCTTAATTCCCTTCAGCTTCAATGGGAGTAGAAATTGAAAGGCATTCAATAACTCCCTGGAGGTGCTCACATAGGACCTGGTGCTCTGTAAGAAGCAGTGTTCAATTTGCAGGAGTTTGATGTCAAAGAATTCTGTTAAGACTAATGGATTTGGAAAAAAGTGTGTCAGGTGGCAGACCAAGTTTCTTCCTCTTTATATATGTAAAGTGAAATCTTGACTCCTTTGAGATTTTTGAGATTTTTGCCATTGCCTTCAATAGAACTAGTATTTTATCTATAGGATCAGATTATCTTGGGATGTACAGTTAAGAGAAACATATTAAAAATTATTCTTTTTTAATATAGGAGTTGTGAATACAGTTATCACCTACAAAAAAGCTGAATGCAATCAGCAACAGCTGGAGACTGGCAGCCTACACTGTTGCCAGAAATGTCCAGATGAAAGTTCATTTCAATGCACCAAAAAGAGCCTCTGGGAGGGTGGAGGGGCAGAGGGAAGTCAATAGCATCTTAAACAAAAAACAGGACTATGTAGCACTTTAAAGACTAACAAGATATGATTCAGCTACACCAGACTAACACAGCTACATTTCTATCACTATTCTACACACAATAGCATCTTAATATGTAGACGACATAATTCAATGGTTCTAGATAGCTGACAATCTGCAACAGATATTGCAAAGATATCAATGAATCTGCTGTGAACAACAAAAGTCTACAGAGACTGTTAGAAGACATGGAATATTATGGAAAAGTAGTGGCCATGTGAAGTGACTTGGAGAAACCAGAGCTCAAGACAGTTATATCAGTGATCAGTATTAGGCAGTGTGCATATGGAAGATATTTTATATTTTCATGCTATACACGCAATATTCTAGAAATAGAAACAATATAATGCTTGTGCATGGCAATAGCTTTATTGAGAGCACCAAACGAGCAATTCCATGGCAGGAGGCAAAGTACAAGAAGGAAAAAATATAACCCAAATAATATGACAAATACTGGAAGACTGTGCAAAAATAAGGCCTTCAAGGGAACACCATCAGGGTACCTGCATTGGGAGAACATACACAAGACAGTATTCAGAGGTATGCAATCTGCAGCCTGTGGCGTTTTAGGGGTGTGCTCCGAGACATTTTGTTTATTGCTACACATACACAAAGTTGCCAGATTCCACTGGTTTCCATCCACATAGGGGTTTTTCCCCCTACCAGTATTACTAAAGTGACATGCTTGTAACAAGGATACATGAAGTGAGGGACATGCTGATTGAACACAGTACTTACAGTGAGAGCCATATGCTCCCAAAGTGCTGCTACAGTTCAATCAGAACATCCTACAAATTCTAGGTACACAAATGCAAATAGCAAAACAACCCTATCCCAGGCAACTCTTTGTTACAGCAACATTCAGCCCACTGAAATGAAGGAAGTCCACTCATGCTCATGCATCCCACTCACTGGCCTAGGTTGCACATCGCCACAGTAGTCATAGAGGAAATCTTAGTTACATGGCTAGGGCAATAACAATGAAGTAAACCCATGCAAAAATGAGGCACCAATAATCACCAAAAAAACTAGTCAGGATCCTGCTTTGGTAATATCAAGAATCTCTACACCTTGGTCCTCTAGCGTCTTGCAATCTGTTTTTTGTTTTAAAGTATATTGAATCTGCTTCATTTTGCACCTATTTATGTGACATATGTTTGCAAACCTAGAGAAACATATTGCTACCATTATTCCTGTGGTCATGCCCAGATTAGCATTTTAAATCCTCCTTTCCAGGCCTAGCATTCAGCCAGACTCGAGCACACATGGGTGTAACACACAAAATTTCATTTGCCCCATTAGTGTCTGTGAGGGCAATATTATTCACATTTTTTGAAAATGTCCATTTTTTGAAAGCATGCCTTTATCTACTCATGAGCTTGAACATGACTCAGGGTATGTCTACACTGCAAGCTTATTTTGGAATAGCTTATTTCAAAATAGAACATCCACACTGCAAGGAAGCCTCAAAATTAGTCTGGGTCAGGCTCCCCTAATGTGGATGAGCTATCTTGATGTAGAGCCCAAGGAGGTACTGGGGAGGAATAACTTTAGAATGGCCCTGGTGAGGAGCTATTTCAACATAGCAGCAGTGAAGTGTCCACCCACACCATCTTCTGAAAGAGCTTTTTCAGAAGAGGCATTATTACTCTGGAATGAGAAATGAGGTGTACCAATTTTGGAAAAAGCCCTCCGTTATTTCTATTTTTTTTTTTGAAATAACACAATTGCTGTGTGGACGCTAGTATTGTTTTTCTGTAATAATGACTGTTATTCCGGAATAACTGTGCAGAGTAGACACATCCTCAGTAAGTAGATTTAATTGAAGATACTCAAGAAATCCTGCTGATATTTTGTTTTAGCAATAAAGGCGGATGCAAGAAAGGTTGATGCAAGAAAGTTTGTACAGATTGTTGTCCAGGTTGCAAGTTCTATTGACCAATGATGTGATAAAATAGAGAGTCATAATGAAGAACAATTATAATATTCCAGCAATACTGTACCAGAGCTACTGTCCTGATTCAGAGAAGCTGAAGTGTTCAGCACCTCTGGAAATAAGGCCATATGATTTAGTTGTATATATGTATCTTAGCTTAATAGCATTTTCTAAAATATCTTTTTTTCTACCTTTGCTTTTCCTTTCAGAATTCCTCAGATATGCTTTTGAATAGCTCACTGGTAAAATATATCCAGTGAGATCTCAGGAGAAACTATTAGCAAAATTGGATTGTGCTGTCAGGCTAGACAAATAATCTATTTCTGTATCTACCTTCTAATTGTAGACCTACTTCTAATAGCTCGTTTATTTATATCTAAGTCACTGCGTGTGTGTCATATCTCACTTGTGATCAATGCTAGCCTAACAATCAATCTTAGTTCAGGAAAGCACAGCCACTGCTCTGCAAATGACCTCATAACTAGGTGTGCTTGCCTCTGGTGAGATTTATTTATTAACACCAGATACTGCTGCCACGCTTGTCATTATTAATCATCAAATCTTGTTAGACAGACAGAACTGTCAGGTTGGGGCTCACCTCAGTTGATCTTTGTTGGCTTGAATAGCCTTTACCTGATTGATCATTCACTGCATGGTTTAAAGAGCTCCCATTTGAATCACTTTATAATTCTTTCCAGTGCCTCATCTCAGGGCCTCTTTTACTCTCTGTACTTGATTTCATTAGTACTCATTATGATATGTTAGAGGCTCAGATAACGTTGTCATGCAGATGATGCATTATTTTACAGTTTTGTTGATGTCTTCCTTGACTTCCTGTCTCAATTCAACTTTCTGAGAGCATCTGTCTGAAATATAATAATAAGAGATGCTAATATTTTGATCCATAATGTTTCCAAAACAGATTTTTTTCAGTTGCTGACACTGATGTGGCTTGTGTTTGCTACTAAATAAGTCATGTGAAAATATCACCCTTAATGATAAACTTGTGAAATATGGGATTGCTCACTAGAAATCTTCTTTCTCTTGTACAGCTTAGAGAAATTACAGGCACTTCTACTGACTGCCTACCAGAATGTTTTCCACTTTTCAAGAAGAGAATATTTCACAAGCCTACTAGAAAATAACTATAAAATGTCATAAAAATTAACTTCACCATGCTAACATATTGGTAGCACATTATGAAGCTGAATGACATTTATCAATAATTTCATTTTCCTGAAAATAATTTAAAGCATTGATTGATAATCAATTTCTGTAATGAATGGAGAGCAGGGATATTTTTCCTCATTTAGTTGTTTGGAATTAATACCATGTAAGGTTGTATTTGAAAAGGGATATAATATTTGTATTTGTCAAATATTTACCAGAAATACAAACATAGAAATATTGCCAGGCCAGAGGAGAATGGGACTACCTCTTTGCTGTATTGTATTTATTATGAAACCCCAGCCCTGAGCTGTGGCTCCAGCTTTCTTCCTCGCTTGTCAAGAGTGTAGGTCACGGACTCATCTATATGGGCTCTGGATGCCCATAAGGAAGCCCCTCCTAGGCTATGTTTAGACTCAAGGGAATGTGTCCACTTTTTCTGAACAGTTTCTGAAAAAGCGCGCATGTTCTTTCAGCATCCCTGTATTCCTCATTTTATGAGGAATAAGGCATCTTCTGAAATAGGAGTTTTTTTCTGACATTTGGCCCCATGTAGATGGCCTATCATTTTGGAAAGTATTTAACTCACAATCTGTTACAAAGGTGTAACAGAGCACAAAAAATAGAACAGCTATCACAATTCCCAGAGTAATAAAACTGTAATTGGAGCTTTATTATGTAAAAGAAACTCAGGATAGAGGACAATGGAAAAAAGATACTAGGATAATAGACAAACACAACAATATATAAATTCTACCTGTCCCAAGATATATAGCCAGTTCAAATCCCTATGGTCAGCTTGAAACATGATAGCAAAATGAATAAGCAGGGGTCTTCTTAGCAAGTATCTACAGCAAGGGATGGCAACCTTTGGCACATGGCCCATCAGGCTGCAAGACATTTTGTTTACATTGACTGTCTGCAGGCACAGCATTGCCTCCTCCCCCCTCACAGCTCCCAGTGGCTGTGGTTTGTTGTTTCAAGCCAATGGGAGCTTCAGAGGCAGCAGTCAGCACATCTCTGTGTCCCATCTCATGATGCTTCCTGCAGCTCCCATGAGGACAGCCAGCATAAACAAAATATCTTGTGTCCCCTTCCAGTGGATTACCATGCTGGGCCACATGTCGAAGGCTACCACATAAAAGATGGGAATGTTGTCCATGTGGTTCTCTGGTCTGGATTCCAATGTACAGTTAGGTTGGCTCCTGGTAGCCAGACCTCAACTCTCTCTTTAGCCTCCTAGATATCTGGTATTTGATGACATGACACTGTTCCGTGACCCAATAATCCTAGTTTTCACTGGAGTAGGAAAATGGATGGTAGAAGGGTCCTCCCCACACTTGATACTTCTCTCCCTGCTACACTCTCCCCAAACACAGCCAAAATGGAAAGTAAAATCAAATCTTTCAGTCTCTGGGCACTGACTTATGACTGATTCTGGTAGTGCTGATAGTCAGTTTTCTCTCCAGCCTACTTCATAGGGACTGGAAAACGGACTCTTCCAGAATGTGCCACCATAACTGCTGTAATCTGGGGTGACCCAATTAGAGGCTGAAGGTGGTATTTCAGTACCTCTCTCTCTCTGCAAAAGGGTTACACTATTTGTTTTACCATCATTCATAGACTCTCTAACGATGGAACAGGGCCCTAGTGTAATAGGTGTTGAACAAACAGAAAAAAAAAAGATGTTCCTTGTACCAAAGAGTTTATATTTTAAGTACTGCTGCTCCCAGTCTTCATGAGGCAGATGAACAATAGGGGTGTTTCAGTGCCACTTCCAATGTCCAATAGACCCTCTGGCCAGCATTCGTACTCAGCTGACTGTGTTCTTCTGCTTTTGGTCATTGAGTGGATGGGGATGGAGCTCTCATAGAAACTGTGCTTTTTCTTTTGTGAAGAGAAGACTCCCTTCACTTCAACTATCAACAATGCTGCTCCATCATTAGGTAACCCAAGTGTCCTGGAGTTGAGCACCACATAGGAGGGGCCCCAAAGAGTTGTTTCCTGTGGGGGCAGAGATTTTGCCATCCACAATTTCTCAGACAAAAGGGACTTATTTTTGGATTACTGCCATGGATAAGGGTTGGGGGGAGGGCAGCAGTCACTTCCATTCCCAAGCTTCAAAGAACCATGTGGAACAGGAAGGTCATCTGTTGACTCCACCCTGATGAGGAGAGATCTCTGTGACTGCCCAGAAAGCTTCTCCCAAATGATTCCACTGACTCCTTTCAAGTTTCCTCCCATGCTCCGTAGTAGAGGTACATGAATAAGCAACACCATCTGCACAACAGCCCTGTACAGATCACACTGCCAAGAAGTTTTCCTTGTATTCAGCATAAATGCTCCTTTTCCCGAATTCATCACCTTGCTTTGATTAAATTCTTGTGTTCCAGCATAGTGACTCCCTTTTGTCCTTTGGAAATTATTCCTCCTTTAACAATTTGAACATGATTATCCATATACCCCTGCTAAATCATCTGTGCATATTTACTTGTTTTAGTAATGTCTCATAAATAGAGCTTGTTGAATAATGCAAATATAAAAACATTCATATGAATAAAACCTGGAAATTCTCTTTAATGGCATTCATGTCCTTTTTATTCATTTTGTGCAAACATTTGCTAAAAAGATTTCATTTTTGTTTGGTTGGTTTGATTTGTAAGAATGTTAGCAGACTAATAAGTGCCACAAGTGCCCATGCAAATATTTGCTTGCACAAAAGTTTACATCAGATGTATTTGCATGTCACATGGAAACTGTTTTTACAACTCCACTGACTTAGTCCATCCCATTCTCCTGTTTATAAATTTCATTTATTCAATGCCTCATGACTATGAAAACTGTGCTCATTAAATTATAAATAGTGTATTTGCCAAGCAAGAGTTTGCAAGCATTTCATAGTCTGAAATTTGTTTGTATAAAACAGGTGCCAAAGCATTTCTACTGCACAAAGTCATACAAATTAGTTAGTGCCTGGGTGATTCATGAAAAGGAAAAGGAAGAATGCAATTTCTTTGCAGAATATGTTATCTGTGATGAGGTGTTCACTCAGCTCTGCTGATAGTCCAATACCTTCAGTGCTATATTCATTGTTCCCCCCAGTTTGTATGCATTTTCCAGATAATGCAGTATGCAGAATTTAAGAATAGAACAATATTATTGCCTCCTCCATAATGTGTTGATGTTTTTTGGGGGGGATTCTTTAGATCACAGTGGCATTTTTTACTCTTTTCTCATTGCAAAGCAGTCTCAAATTTGCCATCTACTATCATTTCCAGGATTTTTCTTGCATGATTTGTTCCCAGATTCCTTCAGAAAAATGTTTTTGTGTTTTGTTTTTACTCTGAGTTTAAAGCTTGCATTTTATAGATTGAATGTAAAGTCACTATAAATCTTAAGAATACATAATAACAGAGCAGACACTGGCTCTGAATATTGCATATATTAAGCTGAGGCAACAATTTGCTTTTATTTTCTACTTAAGATTTTATTTAGCAGTTTTGAAATCACAAACATAAAAACCTCACCGAGAGAATGTGTGTAAATCAGAACAGGAGAAATTCTACACCATAGCAAAAAGAATGTTACGTTTGTACTGAAATGCAAAACAGTACATCTGGTATCATATGACACAGCTCCCCAGTGATATACTAATAAAACTGCAGAAGCATATTACATGTCACAACTAGACAAACAAAAAAATCTAACAAATTCAACATAAGAGAAGATATTCAATAGATGACTCAGCCAATACAAAACTAAACAATCAAACATATAAAAGTAAATGTCACCTCACAGAAGATGAAGGAATGTTCCATATAATCTAAAAATATAGCTTGGAAAGGCTGTAAGTGGGAATCCAATTTTATCCCTTCTTCAGGAAGCCACCCAGGCACAGCCAAAAGAGAAACACTTCAAAAGGGTCAGAGTTGTATTTTATCAAAGACCTGCTGAAAGCGTTAGGGAACTGATGCAAAACCTACAGAAGTCAATAGGGGTATATCTACACTGCAATAAGGGACCCAGGGCTGCTGGGCTGTACAATTGCAATGCAAGACTCTAAGACCCCTTCCTTCCCTCACTCCCCTTCCCCTCCCCCCTACCGGCTCCAGCCAAAACCTGAACATAATGCAATTTTATAGACCCACAGTCCAAACAGGGGTGAAAGTAGACATTAGGACTTACTGGTGTGCTCTGCACTGGGTCCAGCAACCTTAGCAATGAGGGGAGAGGCTCTGGGTCTGCTGTAAGGAGTAGGACCTTCGGAGGAAGGGGTGGGTCTAAAAGCAGATGCCTCCTAGCCTGTTCTTCTTTGCCGTGGGGCAGCAGCAGTGGAAACTGGGAACCCTGGGTCTCCAGCGGCAGTTTGATGGACCAAGGCTCCCAACCACTGTTGAGGTACCTGGAGTCCTGGGTGCTTTTAAATTGACAGGCCCTGAGGCAGTTGCCTCTTTTGCTCCCCCATGTTGGTGCCCCTGCCAGAAAGGTCGAGCAGCACTGCCACAACAACACTTTAAAGTCAATTCCCCTTTTGCCCTGGGCAAAAGGAGCAGCTGCCATTGCAATGCTACGGGACCCTACTGGCAGGGTCGCTGATGGGGGTGAGCAAAATGTTGGCTGTTTGCAGGCCAATGTTGGTGGACAGCTCTTACTCTTGCACTGAACTAGATCCCATTAGCACACTTCCATCTCTGAGCCCAAGACCCACAAGCCAGAATCAGTTGAGCTGGGCTCTGTTATCTCAGGGCTGCAGGTTCTTTATCACAGTGCTGAAATACCTTGGGAATTTGTGTCCTGGTTTCCTAGGGCTTTGGATCAAATTGTGAAAGCCAAATTCTGCTTTTACTAACACCACTGTAAATGCAGACTTGTTCTATTAAAGGGAAACACACAACTCCAGATTTAAACATGGGTAACTGATGATAGAACTAAATCTCAAGTATTCCACTTGAATAAAGTTTTGCAAAATGTTATATTCTCAGGGGTAAGGATCATGATTCCTTGTGTGTTTGTATGGAACTTAGCAATGGGGGCACCAATCCTGACTGGAGCTTTTGGGCACCATTCTAATGCAAATAATAAATAATAAATGACCAGATTTGATAATCCAGTCAACTTGAATTTAAGACTGTAGTCGGACACAAGTAGAAAAACAAAGAAATAATGAAACTTGAAGACCTTTTTCAAGTTTAAATGGTTCTAAAAGGCCCAGGGAGAATTTCAGTTACTGCCAAATTAGGATCCAGCTTTTTAAAGGTATTTAAGCATTCCTGTGCTTAGCACATCTAACAGATTTAAGAGCCTAAATCTCATTTTCAAAAGGGAGTCACTTAGGAGCTAAAAATTACATTGATAAGAGTCTAAATACCATCAACTAAGTGCCTAAATGACTTGGAAAAATAGACTCCTAAATCAATTAGGATAAAGTGCTACATACAACCATGCCTAAATACCTGATCTTGATATTTAAAAACTTCTGGAAAAATGTTGGTGTACGGTGAGCAAAATTTGGCTCAATTCTTATCTGAGGGTACATCTACACTGCTGGCTAATTTCGAAATAAGCTATTCAGGAATAGTTATTCTGAAATATCTTATTTCAAAATAGCACATCTAAACTGCAGGGAAGCCTCAAAATTAGTCCAAGGCAGGCTTCCTTAATGTAGATGTGTTATCTTGATTTAGAGCTCCAGGAGGCACTGGGGAGGAATAACTTAGAATGGCCCTGGAGATGGGCTATTTCGAAATAACAGCAGTGCAAGTTATTAATAAGTCTACACGCGCCTTATTTCGAAATAGCTATTTCAGAATAGGCGTTATTCCTCATAGAATGAGTTTACAGATTTTGGAATAAGCCATCTGTTATTTTGAAATTATTTTGAAATAACAGAATGGCTGTGTGGACACTCACATCGTTATTTTGAAATAACGCTAATTATCTCGAAATAACGGTGCAATGTAGATGCACTCTGAATCATTAACACATCCTTATTGTAAGCAAAATTTGGATAATTTCTTATCTGAATCATTAACATATCCCAACTGTAAAACTATTGGACATATATTGCTTACATTATAACTCTTTTGGGATCAGAGCAAAATATATCAGAATTTCATTTAATTAAGTAGATAAATTCTGCTGTACACACACTGGACTATATATTTAACTGTGAAAGGCTCCTTGTTCTGTTCATGTCAATTGAGCTATGATAGTTTATACCTTTGGAGGATCTGGGACCCTCTATCTGGAAATGCCCATGTGCTATGGTAGTTGTTTACTAGTATAATCAATTTTAGTTATACATGTTTCACTACAGTATGCTTAAAAATTATTTAATGGTTTGTCAATTGATTTCAGTCAGTATGCTTTTTTGCTAAAGATGTAGCAATAGATCCTAAGGTGGTGCAAACTGGCAGAGCTGTGTTAGCCTCGGTGGAGTTATATCAGTTTACACCAACTAAAGTTCTGGCCCATAAACTTCACAAATTTGTATAAAAGCAAGTTCAGAGATTGCTCGAACATATTGTTTCTTAAAAACCAAACGAAACTAAACAACAAAAAGCCCAAGTCATGAGGACCTATAAGGTTATGGCATAAAATCTTCCAGTCTTTAACTTTCTGTACTCAGAGTCCTATTATCTGGTAGATTCATGTTATTTTAGGAAATAATGTTTGTTATATTGTAAACCTACATCTATTATAGTATAGCAGTGTTTTCCCAGGGTTTTGGAACAGTTAAATAATCTGTGTCATAGCTTGCAGCAACAACATATTGGTTTGAACTAAAGGGCAAACTTTCCACACTGTAGGCAGAGTACATTTTTATTTCTATCGGTAACTTGCAAAATTTCATCAAATTCAAATAAGTAGGATAGAAGGATCAGTAAGCAGATGCCTCATGTACTTCTAGAATAGAATGTGGATTCTTCTGAAATCTCATTGATTGAAATATCTCATCAGTAGTTTCCCCCAACCTCTCACCTGAACAGTTTGCAACTGAAGAAAAACAGTGGTTAAACATAAATATAAAGGATATTGTTAAAGATGTCTTCTGCAGTTAGAGCTCAAGAAGGGATAAAACCAATGGTAACGGTGAGGGAAGATAGATTCATAGGTTCAAAAGGACATTGCCATAGTCTAGTCTGACCTCTTATAACACATAGGTCATGGAACTTCACCAAAATAATTCCTTGACCATATCTGTTAGAAAAGCACCCAATCACAATTTAAACATTTCTAGTAAGGGAGAGTTCTCCATGACCCCAAATATAAAATTCCTATGGTTAATTACCCTCACTTGTAAAAAATTATGCATTATTCATAATCTGAATTTGTCTAGTTTCAACTGCTAGCCATTGGATCTTGATTTTTGTGACTCTGCTAGACTAAAGAGCCTAAACTGAACAATTTAAACAGTTTTCCCTATGTAAACGCTCATAGCCTGCTTTGTTATGTTAAATGATGAACTCATTGAGCCTATCACTTCAAAGCATATTTCCTAATCCTTTAATCTTCCTCATGGCTCCTTTCTGAACTTTAATTTATCAACATCCTTTATGAATTGGGTACTTAGGAAATGGACATGGTATTCTAACAGCAGCTGCACTACTGCCAGATATAGATGTAAAATAACTTCTATACCCCTTCTTGAGAGTCCCCTGTTTATCCATTCCAGGATTGCATTAGTCCTTTTGGCCAGAGTTGTACCAGGAGCTCATGCTCAGTCGATTATCTACCATGACCCCAAATCTTTTTCAGAGTAAATGCTTTCATGATAGTCTTCTGTCCTGTAAGTATGGTCAAAAGTCTTTGTTCCTATGTGCATCTATTTATATTTAACCATATTAAAACACAGATTGCTCTGTATCAGTAGCCTGAACTTTTCATTACTTATCAATCCTCAGCTTCTGTGTCATTTGAAGTCTTTATTGGTGATGGTTTATGTTTCCTTCAAGGTCATTGATAAAAAATAGCATAAGAACTAAGTCTGGTAGGACCACATTAAAAAAGTACTCCTGTGATGATAACTCCCCATTTATAAATAATTTTTGAAACCTATCAGTTAGCCAATTTTAATCTATTTAATGTGTGCAGTGTTAATTGTGTATTGTTCTAGAGCTGAATCCATTACTTCCCTCAGTAGCTTGTTCCAAGAGTTGATCACCCTCATTGTGACAAATGTGTGCCCCATTTCTCCTTTTTATGTGCCTGGCTTTATATTCCTGCCATTGGCTCTTGTTATGACCATCTCTGCTAGACTAGTAATCCCTTTAGTACCTGGTATTTTCATAGAATTATTAAAATGTAGGACTAGAAGGGAATTTAACAGGTCATCTAGTCCATTCTCCTAGGCTATGTCAACACTACAGCGCTATTTCGAATTAACTTAATTTGAAATAGTTTATTTGAATTAAGCTAATTCAAAATAACGCATCTATACACAAAAACTATTTCAAAATAGCGTTTTGCTATTTCGAAATAGCAAATCCACACTGAGTGCACCCTGAACCAAAGTTAAGGCTGGCCGGAACCAGTGCAGGGCATCAGGTTAGGACTTAGTGTGTGGGGCTGCTGCCTGAGTGTGTGGGGCAAACTGAGCTCCCTGCTTAAACGGACCCTACCCCCACCCCGGACAGACAGTTCTCAGGGTTCCCCGTTTGCTTGTCTACCTTGATGAGGGAGAACAAAGCAGTCCTGTCTTGGAGTGCTCTGAGTGCCCGCACTCGGGACACCACAGCACTCGGACACATGGAGCCAGAACTGCCCCTGGGCATGCCGGTGCATCTTGTGGGGTTGTTGCCACCAGCCCGGATGCACTTGCTGCAGGCTGCCATCCGGGGGGGGGGGGTGTCCATCGGGGGGCTGTCAGGATCCAGGAGGCCCTGAGGGAGAGCGTCCACCCCGAGGAGCCCTCAGAGCCTCCCCAGTCCTCCCCACCGGGGGCTTGTGCCCCATTCCTCCCTCACGTCCTTCCACTTACCCCTCCCTAGCCCCCTTCCTGATGTCAAATAAAAGAAAACTCATTGCAGGAGGAATAACAGGTAGTTCGAAATAGGGCTTTATTTCGAATGCCCATTTCACTGCCGCGTGTAGACGCGCGGGCAGTTATTCCGGGCTTGTAAATTTCAAAAATGGCGCCCGGCTGGGAAGATGCAAATGAAGTGCGGGATATTTAAATCCCAGGCTTAATTTGCAATTCCGAATACCTACATTTGCAGCCCTATTCCGAAATAGGCTGCAAGTGTAGACATACCCTACTTGAAAACTTATGTCCCTCCCTCACTTTTTCCTTGTCCAGACTAAACACTGTTTTTTTTCATTCTGTCCTCACAGGTTATGTTTTCTAGATATCTGATCAAGTCTTTTGGACTTTCTCCATCAATGCAAAAAAAGGTTGGAGCCCTAATAGATGAGCTCCAACTTGTTGAATGATTTTCTTTATGAGTTAACAGAAATAGATTATATTCCTGATATAATTGAGGTCAATGTCAAATCTATCTTTGACTTCAGTGGTATTGGATCAGGAATTTATTGTCTTGTTTTCCTTGTAGAATGTAGAATATGAATATGAATTCTTATAGTCACCATTGTACCAGTAAGTCACAAAAGAAAGGTTGTTTTTCTAAATTGAGGTTAAATTAATAAACCATTATTATAGTGAGGGGTTGCAAGGATTGTCACTTATTACAACTGCCTGAGACTTATAAGATCTTTTTTTCCAGTCGTTGATAACTTTGTCAAAAACTTTAATTGGGGAGGAAGTTTCCCACATGGAGTGGCTGCTTCAAGCTGATTATTTTTAAAGGTTAATCCAAAATTGTTACCACATTTCTGAGAATGAGCCTTGAGGAAAATACTTTGTTTACCCATGACAAAAAATTAATGAGACCTTTTGTTTGAAATGCTTCAGGACTCCTATGTTTTGGGTCAGGGATTTGAATATGGCAAGATAGGGGTGAACTTTGTGTCAGAGAGAAGGCTTTTCTGTTTGAAAATCTCCCATAACTTGACCTAGTTATAAGGTTTTGGAAAAACTGCAGTTTCACTAGAAGCTCGCTAGCATTTACCAGCTGATCCCATATACACTGAGCAAGTTCAAACTTCACGTGGATCCTATTGATCAGCTAGTGCATGCACTACTCCAAAGAATGAGTGAGCATTCCCCAACTCCGGTTTAAGGGGGGGTGGGGAATAGATGGTTCAGAAGGATGTCCGCACTATTTGTGTTCCAAGCTAGGTGCCAGAACTGAGATCATAGAGCCCATCTCTTCTGTATCCTCAATGACCCCTTGTTAGTAATTGGGAAGCATGTGGAGGAGTAAGCTGTTTGATTTAAATTCAAAAGGGACAAAAACTGATCCAAGATGAGACAAATCAAGGACAAGGAATCTGGTCAGATGGGATATGATATGTGTGGGGGAGGTGGAGAGAAACTGTGGCTGGAATTCTAGTAGAGAAAATTGGCATTTTGGGGGATGGGAGCGGGGGCCTGGGACTGGCACATATAGGAGGAGACACCATTGGGACTGAGACCTGGTGAGAGAAGACCAGAAGGCAAGAAGTGGGAGAGGGAGGCTAGAAGTGGAAGAACACTGATATCAGATGAGGAGCTAGAGTGGAGGAGAGACTGGAACTAATGGGAAAAAGGGACTGGGTAAGGGATAATGGGCAAAAATGAAGGCAGGGGAAGGAGAGACAACACTGACGGGGTACTGGGGTGTAAGAGAAGAATATGGTACTTGCTGGGCAAAGATACCTGGACAAGAAGCCAGGGGCAGGGGAGAGAAATGGAAAGATCAAGAATAAATGAGGAGACTGAGATTGAAAGATATTGAGGGAGGAGGAGCATCGAACAGGTGGCACCCATGTTTTTAATTCTGGCATTTCCTAACATTTGAGTGTTTTTTTAACGTTTACTGTTGCTTGATTTGTCTAGCTTAAAAACATCTTATTAACAGTTTTGTGTGTGTGCGTGCGTGTGTGAGCTCACTAGCTGGCTAAATTTAGCTCTACATCTTTAATTAAGTGTTATATTATGAATAAAAAATTACATGTCTGCAAATTGTTTATTGCAGTGAATGATATGTATATTGTATGGCTAAAGCATCTTTTCTGCAATATGTTAAGAATCATTGATGCAGTGTAGATATTAAAAGATGCTTATGCTAATACAACTTGGTGAATCAAATTGCACTGAATGCTACCTCTAGGTAGGAAAAATCTACTTATAAACTTCTGGCCAGGTCCTACCAGTGAGCAGCATCTTGCCATGTCTGTAATGCCCTTGAAATTGATTCCATTCCTGCTGTAAAGTTCTGTTCATTGTGACTAAGGGGAATCTTCCTTTATGAAATGTCAAAATTAGGAATTTAATTTGCAGACATTGACATTCAAAGAAAGTGGGTACAGAACTGTCATTAAATGTGTGAACACTGGAAAAAAAACATACTGGAAATCCAGGATAAGAACTTATGCCATACACGTACTTTCCTGAATTATTCTTTAATACAGCTTTAGTATAAGAGTATCATCTTGTAAGTGGAAAGGTTGAGAACTACAAAGCAAATCAGCTCACTTCTGGCACCTATATACCAACTGAGATGACAGTTACATATTGGTACCATAAAAGAAAATCCAAACTGGTATGTTCATTCATTAAAAAAAGTCACTCCATGTTCTTAATCAGGATTACCTGATGTTCTGAGAACAGCAAGAAATAAAGCAACAAAAAGTGTTTCAGAAATGTTGGCAAACCTATCATAATGGTCAGGTAAAAAGGTAATGATTTATTATGTGAGTTTATAATAGTTTCTCCGCTGTTGTCTTTCTTATGTAATAACATACCTATTCAATTTGGGGGGAATAAAAGTACTGAAAGCCACAAACGAGTTCCTGGATTTCCTCACAGTGAGAACACTCTGCATAGGAACAATTACAGCTATGTTATTGAGAAATAAAACTTTGATATGTAATAATTATTTTGAATAGGAAAGAAAGTGGTAGTTACTGAAGCCCATCTCCTCCCTGTCAATAGTTTCTTCTCTAATATAATCTCTGCATCTCTTTTCTGTAATTTTTCTTGCCATGTACATGCAGGTTCTACAACAACAGGTAATTTTTTCATGTGGAAAAACAAGAGATGAAAAATTATTTTGCATTATTAATTATTAGAATTATGATAGTTTCCAAAATGTACTAGGGAGTTTACAAACACAGATGAAGCATATACTTGGCTATAATTAGTGGCTGGTTTTCAGTGTCTTTTATGGACAGAAACGTTACTAAAGCAAGCAAAAGGCAAAGAATGGTTACACTGAAATTGACTTTCCTATATAGTTTATTGATAAATAAATAGCAAGCTTTATTTAAGACATGTTGTAATATTCTACAGGCATGGACTATGCATAAAGAAAAGGCATAAGGACACTAGTGGTAGAAATAAACTTGGAAAGCATTAAGGCAAGCTAAGAAGAGAGATGGAAGTGAGCACAGATAGCATTGGATGATATGTAAGTAAGTGGTCAGTGCAACAGAGAGAAAGTTTTAATATTTTCCAAAAGGACTCCAGAAGCCAGTTCAGGGAGTCACAATTAGAGGTCATAAATGAGTGGATTGGGAAGAAAACTTTCACTAAAACATGTTGAGGGAAGTGATATGAGAAATGAGAAGGCCAGAGAAAAGAGGAGGTAGAAGTTGAGATGACTTGTGATAATTATAGTATTTCATTCCAAAGAACAATTTTATTAATAATGTGTTTTCATTCTTCTATTACCCAGTGAACTTCCTTTAGCACTTCTTATGTACAGTTAAGAATTCTCCACTCTAGTACTAAAACTAACAAGAAGTTAGTTATTGCCTTAATTTACCTTGTGGTAATCTTCAGGAAAAAGAGGGCAATGCAGGTCTTACCAGAGATATATTATTTTTTACAGCAAACTGGGTAGTGTATTGCCCCTTATGGATGGGAGTGTACGGAAGAGGGCCAGGTCATAGCAACAATCCTACAAAGCACTTCATCTGTGGGACTTGCCCACAGATTCTGGGAATGTTTACACTCATACATCAATCACTCTTGAAAGCCCAGAAAGGAAAGAGCAATAAAATACAATGCTGTATTCAGCATCACTGCCACTGCACTGAGAGAAGAGCATGCCTCATAAAGCAGTTCTTTGTGACTCTTTTCCTTTTTTCCCACCTCCCACAATCACATGACCAAATTTTCAAGAGTACTGATCACTCAGCAGTTCCTGTTTTCAGTGGGAGCTTTTGGGTGCTGAGCATTTGTGAAAAGCTGTTCACTGGCACAGAGGGTACGTCTACACTAGCCCCTTAGTTCAAACTGGGGAGGCTAATGAGGGCGACCAAAATTGCAAACGAAGTGTGAGATTTAAATATCCTGCGCTTCATTAGCATGTTCCCGGGAGGTCGCCATTTTGGAAACTGACTAGCCCGGAATAACTGCCCGTGTCTACACGTGGCAGTGAAACGGGAGTTTGAAGTAAACTTAACTCAAATTAGCTGTTAAACCTCATTCCATGAGGAGTAACAGCTAATTCGAGTTAGGGGTTTACTTCAAACTCCCGTTTCACTGCCATGTGTAGATGCGGGCAGTTATTCCAGGCTAGTCAGTTTCCAAAATAGCTACCGCCAAGGAACATGCTAATGAAGATATTTAAATTCCGCACTTCATTGCAATTTTGGTCGCCCTCATTAGCCTCCCTAATTCAAACTAGGGGGCTAATGTAGACGTACCCAGAGAGATCCATGCAGCAACCAGAGGGAATGCAGATAATACACCATAACCAACTTTCTCTGCTAGACTTATCTGGGACCTTCTGCTCCCCTTCACACCAGGTAAACTGGGTGAGACAATTATGTTTAATTTCTAGGAGGTTTTTGTCACCATGCTAAGATCTGGTTACATTACTACAATGCAACATATTACATACCAAAAAAATGAAAAGTCCTGGAACAAGGTAAATGGATATCCAAACCCAAGAACGAAAAGTCAGGCCCCTCAAAGGCAGTGACCTATCAAAAGACTTTGAGGACCTTGTGAATGAATTGCAATGTATCACATATTAGAAATGTCTGAGTAGCTAATAAGTCTCAACGGGGTAGTTGTGTTAGTCTGTAACTTTAAAAACGAGTAGTCCTGTGGCACCTTAGGGTATGTCTACATAGTAAAGTTATTTCAGAATAGAGACCGTTATTCTGAAATAACTATTCAAGCATCTACACAGCCATTCCATTATTTCAAAATAATTTTGAAATAATGGGTGGCTTACTCTGAAATTTGTAAACCTCATTCTATGAAGAATAACGCCTATTCCAAAATAGCTATTTCAAAATAAGGCGTGTGCAGATGTTGCACTGCTGCTATTTCAAAATAGCCCCTCAACAGGGCCATTCTAAGTTATTCCTCCCCAGTGCTTCCTGGGGCTCTAAAACAAAATAGCACATCTACATTAGGGAAGCCTGCCTCAGACTAATTTTGAGGTTTCTCTGCAGCTATTTTGAATTCTGCAATAGCTTATTTCGAAATAAGTGTGCAGTACTCTCAGGCTGTGTCTACACTGCACCCCTTTTCCAGAAAAGGGATGCAAATGAGACAAGTCGGAATTGCAAATGAAGCGGGGATTTAAATTTTCCCCGCTCCATTTGTATAAACATACTGCGCTTTTTCGGCTCGGAGCTTTGTGGAAAAAGCGCCAGTCTAGAACAGCGGCTCTTGCGGAAAATAAAGCCTTTTCGAAAGATCCCTTATTCCTCTTAAAATCAGGAATAAGGATCTTTGGGAAAAGGCTTTATTTGCAAAACGTCTAGACTGGTGCTTTCGTCAAGGCTCGAGGCAGGCAAAGCATTCATATCTTTGGAGCGGGAAAATTTAAATCCCGCTGCATTTGCAATTCGATTTGTCTCATCTGCATCCCTTTTCCGGAAAAGGGGTGCAGTGTAGACACAACCTCAGGGTATGTCTACATTTCATTCCTCTTCCAAGAGAGGAATGCAACTGCAGACACCCAAAACTGCAAGGAGCAAGGGTTATTTTGAGGGAAGGGTTTTATTTTGAAATAACCCCATTTTTTCTCTCGAAATAGCGCTATTTCGAAATAGCGCCATCACGCGATTATGCAAATGAAGTATGGGATATTTATATATTTAAATCCTTGCTTCATTTGCCATTTCGGGTGTCTGCATTTGCATTCCTCTCATATGCTGAGAGAATAACATTAGATAGATAGATAGATAGATAGATAGATAGATAGATAGATAGATATAATTATTATGAGCTTTTGTGGGCAAAACTCATTTCTTTAGATGAACTTAAGTCATATTTGGCATAAATCCATTAACTCCAGAGAGCTACTATCAGTGATGAAAACAGCCATAGGGAGACTACCCTTTCGAGTATGTCTACACTGCAGTTAAGTCCGTGGCTTGCTGTGCCAGCTAATTTGGTTTCATGGAGCTAGGGTGTTTACTGGCTATTTAATGGCAGTGCAGGCAACCAAGCTCAGACTGGAGCCTGGCTCCAGGACACTGAGGTGGGAAGATCACAGAGCTTGGGCTGCAGTGAGAGCCAGAATGCCGCCATCACAATGAAAAAGCTCCACAGCCCAAGTGAAGTGAACCCAAATCAACTGTGGGCATCTAATGTCAGTGTAGACATACCCCTCGTTTCTCCTGTTTAATTAATTTGGCATCCTTCCATTAAAATCTGCTCTTGTTCACTAAACATGACTTTACTTTCTTACCTAAATACATATTTATCCTCTTAAGAATCTTAATGTGTCTAGTTGATTTGATAGGATTAATGCCAACTGTCACTTAAAATTTAGGTTTAGGGTTATAAGCAGCATGCACTATAGGCAAGGGATTTTTCTGGAGCCATTTTGCTTGGAATGTGAGTTAGGGTACGTCTATACTACAGGATTTTGTCGACAGAGTCTTTGTCGACAGATACTGTCGACAAAGCTTCTGTTGACAAAGAGCATCTAGACTACATCCAGTTCTGTCGACAAAGCAAGCCGCTTTGTTGACATGAGAGTGTAGATGCAAAGGACAGTGTAGATGCAATAACGCCTTCTGTCGACAGAACTCTGCCGACAAAAGGCGTTATTCCTCATAGAATGAGGTTTACTGCAGTCGAAAAAACTGCCGAGGTCTGTCGACGTTATATTGACAGAACTCGGCGGTAGTGTAGACGCAGGTATAGTTTTGTTGACAAAAGGCCACTTTTGTCAACAAAACCCTGTAGTCTAGACACACCCTTAGATTCCATTTAGTTTGCTTATGAAGAAAGAAGGATTTTTCTTCTAGTGCTCGTTCATGTGCATTTCAATCAGGTGTGTGCATGCACACATGAATAATAGCTGGAGGATTTTCCCCCGGCATCTAGCCATAGTACTGGCCTGGGTGCTCCCTGGAGTGATGCTAAAATTGTACCCAATATAGAGCCTTGCTGACCCATCCCCTCTTCTGTTCCTTCTTACTAACACTGAAGGCAGCTGAATTTTCCCCTCACTTGTCTCATGCTTTGCAAGCAGAAAAGTGCTTCTTCAGTCCTTTGTTTATAGTTGTAGAAAGTTCAATGTTAATCGGAGGTGGTTTAGTTAGCAGTTAGTAGTCAGCAGAGGTTAGGGTTCCACCCTCTCCCATAAAATCTATTCCTGGGGAGAGTCTCATTCCCAGGGCTTCAGGGCTTGTCAGTTGTGTGGTAAATGCATGCCAAAGAGTGATCCTCCTTCCTTCTGCTTGATCGCTGCAAAATCTGTGGAGAATTCAGACTGAGAATGATAAGAGAGGGAGCAGCGGCTCTTCATTCTACTTATGAAGGTGGCTTTACGTTCCCAATCAGATCCAGGTGCCATGGAGATGGCACCTAGCATCTCATCCTCAGTCCAAAGTTCTCTAGCACTGGTGTCAAAAGAGACAGTGTTGAGGAAGGACTTGGGCAGGGACTGGCACTAACACACCATTTCCCAAAGCCAGACAGACTTTCGGCACCACTCCCAATCTCCAGCTAGAGGAAGAAGGGCCAAGGTCAGTCCCCAGCCTTGAGACCCACTGTCCAGCCAGCACCTCAGTCATGCTGGGATGCTGAGGCCTCCATGGAGGCCTCATCGACTCCTACACCATCAAGGAAGTCAAGTCTGTGCCAACACCATTCGCTGGTGCCATCCGAGTGCTTACTTATGCCATCAACATTAAAGGCTTTTTATGTGGTACAGGACTTTATGTACCTTATGATGCTGTTTTCACTGCCTAGACAGGACACCACATCAGCCCCAAAGGCACTGTCAAGACAGCCAATGCGGTCTAAAGGGAAATTGACAATAATGGCTCAGAGTTTCTCCTCTTGAAATTAGACCGGGGACCACAGCTAATCTCCTCCATAAATTAGATCTGCATCGAGAAGGGCAGACCCAGGTTGGTCTTTGAACTCTGAGTCAGAATTGGATTTGGACTCCTGCAGATTGGGGTACACTGGGATCAGGAAGTCATTGACCCAGTACTGAAAGAGGCCTCATCCTTCTCAGTGGCGACCCCACTGACAGAATCCCCCACAGTGGCTCTTTTGGGATCCCTGGACTTTACACTAGGGTCAGGACAGAAGCCAAGCTTTGTGCTCCAGAACAGCATCCATGGTCTCTGCAACCTTTGAGCCTCTCAGGAGTAGTGCTGTGGTTTCAGTCTGTGGCCACAGCATCGATACGGCACTGGTTCATTTAGCATTGGCACCAGAGCAGGTTGCAGCCACATATTAGCCCCCGCCATCCATCCAGGATCACTCTGCCACTTATTAAGATAGTGACAGATATGACAAAGGCCTTGTGGCAAACTCCAGCATCACTGCAATCACAGCCAAATGTAACAAAAGATGGTACTTTTTCCTCATGGAAGGTTTTGAGTATCTTTGCACACACCCACAAATGGACTCTGCTTGTGGTAGATACATCCAATTAAAGGGAGAGACAAGAATTTCAGGGACCCTGCCCTAAAAACAGGGAAGCTAAGTGCCTAGACTTAAAGGGCTATTTGACTGGGGGGCTGCAATAGCGTAGCAGGCTCTGATCAGAAATTACACTTACAGCACCTGTACAATTCTCACAAAATACACTGAGATTCTTCCATCAGACTCCTGAGTCAAATTTACAGCATTGGTTGAGGAAGAGAGACTTATTTTTAGAGCATCCCTTTAGGCTGCATTGGATGCAGCAGATGCGGCTGGCTAGAACGGTAATGGCTATGGACTTGGGCTTGTGAGTTACCTGATTGGAATGCACATGAGCAAGCACTCAAAGAAGAAAAAATGGTTACGTACCTCCTTGTAACTGTTGTTCTTCAAGATGTGTTGTTCATATCCATTTAAATAGCTACCCTTCTTCCCCTCCATTGGAGTAGCTGGCACAAAGGAACTGAGGAGGCTAGGTGTCTGTAGCGCCCTATATTGGATGTCATTTCAGTGCTACTCCAGGGGGCACCCAAGCCAATCCTAAGGCTAGTTGCTAGGAGAAAAATCTGCCAGATACTATGCACATGTGTGTGCACACACCTGGAATGGACATTAACCACACATCTTGAAGAACAGCAATTACAAGAATGTACATAACAGTTTTTCTCATTTGCTTAAGCCTTCATTGATGTAAGAATGCCTTTGAAATTAATCTGTCCTCTTGTTGGTTCCATATTATTGTTATTGTAGAAAACCAATATAATTAAGTGTGTTTAGTCATTTCCTTCTTGCTCTTGTGGGTGGACTAATAGGTCTTGTGGAGACTTTTTTGCAAACCGGAATGGTTAGTTTTTTTTAATATATAAAAGCCATACACTCCAAGGATATAGAACAACAATGTTGCTTAGAATACCCATGCTGCAGATCTTGGTGCTATCTCTACTTTACCAGTGATGTCCAGCCTGATTGCCCATTGGTCAACTTTTCTACCACTCCTTTGCATTTTCTCCCAAGCTGACTGATGTGCGTGAAAAGAGGTCCCCTCAAAATTTCCAAAGCCATTGTACATTATGAGAGCATGAAGAAATTCCAGTTACACTTTCATTTGATGAAATGGCAATTCCCAGTGACAAAAACATTTATTGAGATGGGGAGATTCAAAGTTCCAAATAAAAACAGGGTGGACTTTAATGGAAACTTACCTGGTTTCCTGTCAGCTTACTTGCCCAACTCCGTGGCATCTTGCCTGCCACACTGCCTCAAAATCAGGGACCCCAGAAAGCAAAGCCCAGGGGCAGCCCACCTCACTAACAGCCCCAGAACTGGGATTCACACATTGAATGTTGATTTTTTTTGTTTCATTCCAATTTTGAACAGTAAAAACAGAGTTAGAAATATTTAAATCTTCTGTGAAACAGAAGTGTCTCTTTCTGCTCTGCTCTATTGTTTCTTAGTATTACCATAGAGCCAAGTCCTTCCTTAAAATTATCCTCTGCTGTAGGCATGCCTGCAGCTATTGCTTATCTCACTATTCATAATCATCTCATTGTTACCATATGCTCCCCTTATCTATCTATAGCATCCATCTTTTTTATTTTTCCATATTTACATTGTAAGCTACAACATGAACTGTCATTTCATTATTTAATTGTACAGCACCTAATACCATAGGCTTTCTTTGCCAACTGGGATGGCTAGATTAAATGCATTATATTCAATATTATATTTTTTCTCCAAAATATTGGAATTACAATTAACTCAATAAATTGAAAAGCTAGACTTTAAAAAAAATATGATATAATTAAGACAAGATTTATGGACATCAACAAGATATACAGAGTATGTAATGACATAATATTTTGGAGAATGAAAACATAGGCAAACAGCTTGGCTTAACAGTGAAATTTTGTGGGAGTTTAAACTCCAAAAGAAAGCTTACAAGAAGTGGAAACATGAACAGATGATTAAGGAAGAATATAAATATACGACTGAGCATGCAGGACTATAATCAGGAAGGCCAAAGCACAACTGGAAAAGCAGCAAGCAAGGGATGTGAAAGGTAACAAGATAGGTTTCTACAGGCATGTTAGCAGTAAGAGAGTGTTCAGGGAAGGTGTGGGACCCTTACTGAATGAGGGAGGAAATCTAGTGACAGGTGATGTGGGAAAAAGCTGAAGTACTTAGTGAATTGTTTTGCCTCTGTTTTCACAAACAGAATAAGCTCCCAGACTACTGCACTAGGCAGCACAGCATGGGAAGGAGGTGGGCAACCGTCAGTGGAGAAAGAACAGGTTAAGAACTATTTAGAAAAAATGGACATACATAAATCAATGGCGCTGAATCCAAGGATGCTAAGAGAGTTGGCTGATGTGATTGCAGTCATTCGCCATTATCTTTGAAAACTTGTGGCAATTGGAGGAGGTCATGGATGCTTGGAAAGAGTAAATGTAGCGCCCATCTTCAAAAAAAGGGGAAAGATAATCCAGGGAACTACAGACCAGTCAGTCTCACCTCAATCCCCGGGGAAAACAATGGAAAGGATTCTGAAGAAATCCATTTTGAAGCTCTTGGAAGAGAGGAAAGTTATCAGGAACAGTCAAGATGGATTCACTAAGGGCAAGTCATGCCTCTTCAACCTGACTGTCTTCTATGACAAGGTAACTGGCTCTGTGGATATGGAGAAGGTGATGGACGTGATATACCTTCACTTTAGCAAAGCTTTTGTTATGGTCTCCCACAGTATTCTTGCCAACAAATTAAAGATGAATTGGATAAATGGACTGTAAGGTGGCTAGAAAGCTGGCTATGTTGTCAGGCTCATTTGGTAGTGATCAATGGATTGATGTCTGGTTAGTGGTTGATATCAAGAAGAGTGCCCCAATGGTCGGTTCTGGGGCCAGTTTTGTTCAACATCTTTATTAATGATCTGGATGAGGGGATGGATTGAACCCTCAGCAAGTTTGCAAATGACACTAATCTAGGGAGAGAGGGAGATAGTCTGGAGGTAAGGGATAGGGTCCACAGTAAACTAGAAAAATTGGAAGGTTGGGCCAAAATAAATCTGATGAGGTTCAATAAGGACAAGTGCAGAGTCGGGCACTTGAGATGGAAGAATCCCAAACACTGTTACAGGCTGCAGACTGATTGGCTAAGCAGCAGTTCTACAGAAAAGGACCTGGGGATTACATTAGATGAGAGGCTGCATACGAGTCAATAGTGTGCCCTTGTAGCCACGAAGGTTAACAACATATTGGGGTTCATTTGTAGGAGCATTGCTGCATTGCCAGCAGATCTAGGGCAGTGATTATTCCACTTTATTCAGCACTGGTGAGGCCACATTTGGAGTATTGCATCCAATTCTGCTCCCTCCCCCATTATAGAAATGATGTGGACACATCGGAGAGAGTCCAGCGGAGGGCAACAAAAATGATTAGGGGACTAGAACACATGACCTATGAAGAGAGGCTGAGGGATTTGGGCTTATTCAGTCTACAGAAGAAAAGAGTGAGGAGGGATTTAATAGCAGCCTTCAACTACCTGAAGGGCAGTTCCAAAGAGGATGGAGAGAGGCTCTTCTCAGTGGTGACAGATGACAGAATGAGGAACAATGGTCTCAAGTTACAGTGGGGGAGATCAAGGTTGGATATTAAGAAAAACTATTTCATTAGGAGGGTGGTGAAGCATTGGAATGTTACCTGGGGAGGTGGTGGAATCTCCATCTCTAGAGGTTTTTAAGTCCTAGCTTGACAAATCCCTGGCTGGAATGATTTAGTTGATGTTGGTCCTGCTTTGATCAGGGAATTGGACTCGATGACCTTCAGAAGTCCTGATTGTATGATTCTATATATCTGTATCTAGATAGATAGACAGACAGACAGACAGACCTGCTAGTAATGCATGTTGTAGCATCAAAATCTAGGGAAACATAAATCTATTAGTACTACATTCACAAATTATGGTGATGCTATTTCTTTAGCTATATAAAACATGTTGCATTTAAATAAAATAATATTTTTGGTATTGTGTTTTGTCAAACAATGAAAATATTTTGGCTTCCTTGCAGAAAGATTCACACTGGGTTTTCTTAAGATCACCACCAACCACATTATAGGTGAGAAATACTATACTATAAGGTTACATCTTTGCTGTGCATTGTTGCGCAAGAAGATATGCAAATGAGGCATGGGGATGAACATAAGCGGCAGAACTGCTCCTGCACAAAAGGGTTTTTTTGCGCAAGAAGGAGCAGTGTAGACAGTTCCTTGTTGAGCAAAAGCCCCTTCCGCAAAAATGGTGGCTCATTAGGTATGCAAATGAGGCATGGCGATATTCATCCCCACACCTCATTTGCATATCATCTTGTACAACAATGCGCAGTATAGACCTAGCTTAAGGGTATATCTATACTGAAAAAAATATATGTGGTGAGGTAGGGTAGAGGGTTGGGGGGAATTTAGTAGAGATGTCTGGTTGGCAGTTGGTATGCTCCCCCCCATTCAAAAGTGATGAGAGGCTTTGTTAAAACTTTAATTTTATCTTGGGGGCAATAACAAAGCATGGGAAATATAGTCCCTAGATCTGAGGATTTCAGAAAAATGAGCAACTGAAAATAAAGTTATAATGGAAACTGATTTGCAGTTGTAGTGTCAAGAACAGGTAGGGCCGGCCCCTGGCACAGATTAGCACAATATGTGGGCCAAGGACCATCCAGAAGCTAATATAGGTGGGATAGTTCTCACTATGTTGGTTCATTGTCTATCAGAGACTGTTTACCATGCTGACGACTCCTTCAAGTATCCACTTAAGCATCTCATAGCTAACTGTGTGGGCTTGAGAATTTCACTCACTAGTTTAAAATTCACTGGTTGCAAATGGGGCACTGATCTTTTTTGGCCTCGTGTAACACCATTTGCCTTATAGTTTTTCTTTGCCCAAACTTTCAGTCCTTTCAACTTACCTGGTTTCATCAACTTGTATAGTCTTTTCATGAGCATAGAGATAGTCTGCATCTTGGTATTTTATTGACAATTTAGCTCATGCTGTAAATGAAATACATGGGTTTGAATTTCAGTTTTAGTTCCCAGAATCCTAAGTTTTAGATCACATTCTGCTGATGTCTTCGGTACCAACAAAAGAAATGTATCTGGATCAATTTTAGTGTCCTGAATTTAGGAATTTCCATTAGATTCTTAAAAAGTTAATGTCCTTTATTATGCCTCCTTTCCCTTCAAAGTAAATATGCCTCCTATCCCTTCAAACTGAGCTTCCAAGTAAAATAATTGGTTCTTGCTGCTCAATGCTGCATACAGTCTAGGTTAATTAGGTCTTTAAGATATAGGGCTTGATTATCCACTGTATCACATTTAGACTCATTTAAAACTGTGCAAAATACTGGATGTTGTTCAGTACTTTACAGTGTTCTAGTTATATCTTACTAGAGGATAATACAAATGATGTTTCTGATCAATATTATGTTTACATCACATACTATTTATTATACTTGCAGCTACACAAGGTTAGAGATACATGGATTTATCCACGATGACCCCTAACTTCCTTTATAGTTTACTGTAACACCATTCTATGTAGAAGATGCTAGTTAATTTGCTTTTCTATACTTCACCCTGCAGCATCACTGTGTGTGCATGTAGCTAAGGGTTGGGAATGATCTAAATGGCCAATTGGGTGTTTGTTTCCCAGTTGTTTCATAATAACCCCATAATTTTGTACTCTCTAAATAGGACAACACCAATACCCAAGGTAAACAAAATGTAAAATGGCACTCAGATGCTCATCCTTAGCTTCTAGCAGATTGAAAAATAATAGGCATGACCTCATGCAGATTCCAATAAATGCTTAGTGCTCCTTGAGAGCTGCCAAAAAGTCACTTACAAATCCCTGTTCCTGAGGCTAGTTTTACATTAATTGTGAACCCAGCATAGTTTAGAACAGTATCCTGGGACGTACCAGCTGCACAAAAGCTATCCCAGTAGGTATAGAAAGCAGAGGTTAGAAGTCTGATATCCTAAAATTAGAAGTTGGAACTCAGTTCACCAGTCTAAATCAGGTATGTTATCATAGAACTGAGCACCTCATCAACATCAATGTATTCATCCTCACAATATCCGTATGAAGGAGAGAACTATTATCCCTAATGCACAAATGGGGATGGAGGCACAGAGACACAGGGTATGTCTATACTACAGAATTTTGTCAGAAAAATGGCTGTTTTTCTGACAAAATTTGTGGAACGTTCACACTGCAATCGCATTCTTTCCATAGTAAATCAAAAGAACAGAGGGTTTTTTTTCCGACATTGGTAATCCTCATTCTATGAAGAACACCTTTTCTGAAATAGCTTTTTTGGATAACGGCATGTGTGGATGGGGAGGAGGGTTTTTTTTTTTTTTTTCAAAAGAAGAGGCCTCCAGAAAATAGCACAGGTGCCCTGTTGGCCACTCCATACAAAGTAATCACAACTCTATAGTTCCTGTCTCCTGGCCCCTCTTAAAGCTGCAGGCACCCTGAACAAGCTTTGTGGCAGCAAGCCAGACATGGAGCAGCACCTCACCACGCGGCACTCCCTGCCACAGGCCTGCAGAGTGATGGCACATCCCCAAGCCCCCTGCAACTTCCCTGGACCTCACAGAGAGCAGCGCCAGGGGTGCCAGGACCTACCCAGGGGGACCAAGAGGTGGACAACCTCCTGGTCCAGCCCAGAGGTCCTGTCCCTCATCGAGCTGAGGGGAGAGGAGGAGACCTTGCAGGCTCTCCGGGCCAAGCACCACAATGCAGACATTTATGGCCGGATGGCTGAGTCCCTGGTGGAGCACAGACACCCACCCCGGATCTTGGAACAGGTCTGGAGTAAAGTTAAAGAGCTCCGCTAGGTATATGTGCATGCCAGAGAGCATAGCTCGCGCTCAGGGGCAGGACTCCATGCCTAACCCTATTACCAGGAGCTGCACCAAATCCTGGGGGGTGGGGAAACGTCTTCCCCACCCATCCTCGTGAACTCCAGCCTGGAGACTCCCATCATCACCTGGCTGGAGGTCTTGGTGGAAGAAGAGCAGAAGGGCCAGGGCCAGCCGGAGGAGAAGGAGGCAGACATCATGACCCTCTCCCTGGAGCCGGTGCCATTGAGCCAGGATGTCTCCCAGGCCTCCTCGGACACCTGGGAGGGATCTTCAGGTGAGTGCTCTCACTTTGTCACACACACAGGGCGGGGGAAGCAGGTGCACAGCGGCAGGGGGCGAGTGTAGCTCGGGCTGCTCAGGCTGAACATCGTGCTGTGGTCCGTGCATGTGCAACCACTTGCAGTGTTAGTGTGCAGCAGGCAGATGCAGCAGGCAGCCCCTGAGCATGGGTGGGATCCTGCTGCCAGGTTCAGGGGAGGCCACACATATTCTTCCATGGGAAGGGGGGCTGCCATGGCTGGAAGCAGGCTAGCCACAAGGGCACAGGCACGACCCCACACAGACCAAGGAGTGCTGCACACCTCACATGAGCCTGCCTGTACGTGCGAGACAGCAGCCGCTCCAGTAGAGAGCACTGCGAACCTCAGCTGTGTGTGCAGACCCCAGGGAGGCCCAGGCTGCTCCCGGCTCCTCTGCCACCCATGAGGGGATCCCACTGTGGACAGACACTTTCTTAGGCTGCTTGTCCATGGGTCAGGGGGGTGGGAAGCGGGCAGAACAGTCTCTGGGCATGTCAGGGCCCCTGTGAGGCATGGCACGCTGTGCAGGCCATACATGGCCTTGCTCCCGGGACATCCCCCTCCTCTCCCGAGGACTGTTGGTCACTGTTCACAGAGGAGGGCACGGCCTCAGGCACAGTGTCTGCATGGATGACTGACCACCTCTCCCCTCTTCTGTGTTCTCCACAGCTGGACCAGACAGGACTGAGGGCCGAGCCACACCACTGCAGCCATCCTCCAGAGCCCTCAAACACCCCAGAAGACACCCACTATGAGGCCGCCCTCCCCCAGCACCAGGACTGTGTAAGGGCAGGACGGCACAATCCCCCGGGGATGAGGCTTCCCCCGTACCTCCACTCCACCCCCCCCCCCCCCCCCCCCATAGTCCTGATACCTCTGATCTGTGAATTCCACTGGAGTAGAGGTGGCACCAGACTCTCCCTGGTGGGCTAATCAGAAAATTGAGGCGGGCCTGCACTGTACATCATGTGGGCACATGCTATCCTTATTTCTGCACTTCTGCACTTCTGCTGACAGTGGTGTTATCTTCAGAGCTGGGCACCTGGCTAGCACCCACTGCTCTATAGCCACCCAACTCTGAAGGCAGCACTGTTGTCAGCAGAAGTGAAGATGTAAGAATGGGAATGACATACCATGCCACCATTATTTCTTCAGGTGCTGGCATTAGACTTACCTTCTCTCAAAACATCCACTCAATGTGCAGCTGCAGTCAAAACAAAACAATACAGAATGTTAATGATCAGTAAAAAAGTGATAGAGAATATCTTAATACAATGGTCTCCAACCTTTTTAACCACAGATCACTTTTTCAATTTAAGTGCAAGGCAAGATCTACCTCAAACCCAAATACCTTGCCCCACTTCCTTCCAGACCTTTCTTTAAGGCCCCGCCCCTGCTCCACCCCTTCTCTGAGGCCTCACCCTGCTCACTCCATTCCCCTTCCTTCCCCATCCTCACTCACTTTCACCAGTCTGGGGTAGAGGGTTGGGCTGCAGACTCTGGTCTTGGGCCAAGGGATTGGGAGTGTAGGAAGGGCTCCAGATTTAGCCCAGGGTAGGGGATTGGGGTTCAGGAGGAGTTTCAGGGTACAAGCGCTGGGAAGGAGTTTGGGTGCACGGAGACTAACTTCTGGGTGTAGCAGGAGGTTCAGGGCTGGGACAGGGGTTCAGGAAGCAAACTCTGGTGGGGCACTGTTTAACTGAGACAGTTTCTGGGTGGAGGAGCAGTGGGGTTAAGGCAGGTTTACTGCTGCCTTGGTCCTGCACCACTCCTGAAAGCAGCTGGCTTGTACGGCAATGGCTCCATGTCTCCATGTGCTGTCCCTCATCTAAAGGCACTAGCTCACAGATTCTACTGGCCTTTCTCAGGGGCTGCAGGGACATGCCAGCCACTTCCAGGAGCAACAATTACCACAGGGATTTTAAAACTCACTGCTCAAAGAATTAAATTTTTGCATAAGAGAGAAATGAAAATTATGAAATGCACAGACCAGTCACAAACCCAAAATAACACACTTTGCAAGCCGTAAAAGTAGTAACAACAACCCCCTACGTATGTGTTGCATAGGGAGATGAGAGTGAAAGACATTGAGTGTTTGTAAAAATGGCAGAGTGAAAAAGATTTGCATTGCCAAGCTCCCTCCATCCCCTCCTCTCTGTGTGGAAGTGGGGGGAGGAGAGACACAATGACATCAATGCCCTTCCTGTTCTCCCTCCTACACCCAAAAAAGCAAGTAGACATTGCCTACAGGTCCATCTAGCCCAGTATCCATCTTCTAACAGTGGTCAATGCCAGGTAACCGTTGTCTCAAAATAACTAGTGTTATTTTGAAATAACATAATCTGTGTCTACACAGCTGGCAGTTATTTCAACATAATGTTGAAATACTGTCAAGCTGGAGGACTTCTTACACCAACTCCTGTAACCCTCATTGTATAAGGAGTGAGGGAAATTGGAGGAAGAGTGGTCTGTTTCGAAATAAGTGCTGTATAGACAGCGCCAAAACTCGAAATAAGCTATTTCAAAATAAGCTACGCAATTGACATCGCTCAGTTTGCATAGCTTATTTTGAGTTAAGTCCTGCTGTGTAGACTGGTCCTTAGTCCGACCCACTATAGCTGTTCTTATGTTCTTATCAGCTGCAGCTCTCTCCTCTCTGCCTTCAGAGCTGGTCAGTCAGAAAGCATCAGTTGCTGGCTAGGCACCAAGATCTGATGGGAGTGCCGCTCCCAGCAGCAGCAGAAAAGTAAGGGTGCCAAACTGTGTCATGCTACCCTTACTTCTGAGTACCATTTGACCTTTGGGCTGGGAGGGCTGGCTTAGGAAAACCATGGGATAGATGTTGCCTCATCACACACCCTTCCCACAGCACTGCCCCTTTACACGTAGCCTTTATAGAAACAGTGCTGCTTACATGTCTTCAGGAATTTCCAGGGTTAGACGACAACCGAGCAGGGTTTTGAAAATATCAGTGACATCAAAGTGTTGGATTCACGTGTCTGAAGATATGATTAGTCACCTGTGTGCTTCTATGAATTTTGTCCTTACTCTGTACTTCTCTTAGCTGATCCTGCATTTATAAAAGTCAATGGGAGCCTCCCTTTGGTTTCAAATTAAAATACTATTTTTTACTTCCTGGGCCCGATTTTTCAGTCATCCTTGTAGTCTGGACTTCTGCATTTTCTGGACAAAATAATATAAGGTTAAATGTTGGTGTTATCATTTTTGGTGAGTTCAGTTGATGGCACTCACACATTTAACTAACCTAGCATATGGTAGGCATTTATATTGTCTTGATCATTGTGGCATTACATCAACTGCATGCACAGTTAACTCATCCTTCTAAAAGACAAGGTCAGAATCAATCAACCCCTTAATAATGCTGTAGCTTATAAATCTCTGCAGAGTTCACTTCACTGGTTAATAAAATACATAATTACATGACTATGATATAGACAGAAACAGCTATGATCAAATGAAGCTAGATCTGATATTTTTCTGGTACTTCAAAAATTATCAGTGACTTAATAAGATAATTGATGCTTGCGTAATTCATTTAAGAGATTATTTAGTAATTTTATGCTGATTTTTCAAAGGTTTTATTTTCTCCGCTTTAAGTCCTAAACTTATATCTTAACTGAAGACCAGTATACTGCTCACATCATTTCTCCCATAGGGTATATCTACACTACAGGGTTAATTCGAGTTAACTTAATTCGAAATAGTTAATTCGAATTAAGCTAATTCAAATTAACGGGTCTACGCACAAAACCTATTTCGAAATAGCGTTTTGCTATTTTGAAATAGCACGTCCACACTGAGTGGACCCTGAACCGAAGTTAAGGCTGGCTGGAACCAGTGCCGCAGGGCATCAGGTTAGACTTAGTGTGTAGGATGCTGCCTGAAGGCTAACTGAGCTCCGTGCTTAAAGGGACCCTACCCCACCCTGGACAGACAGTTCTCAGGGTTCCCCACTTGCTTGTCTACCTCGATGAGGGACAGCAAAGCAGTCCTGTCTTGGAGTGCCCTGAGTGCCCACACTCGGGACACCACAGCACTCAGCCACATGGAGCCAGAGCTGCCCCTGGGCATGCCAGTGCGTCTCATGGGGTCGTTGCCATCAGCCCAGATGCACTTGCTGCATGCTGCCATCCGGGGGGTCCATCGGGGGGCTGTCAGGATCCAGGAGGCCTTGCGGGAGAGCATCCACCCTGAGGAGCCCTCAGAGCCACTCTGGTCCTCCCCACCAGGGGCTCGTGCCCCATTCCTCCCTCACGTCCTTCCACTTACCCCTCTCTAGCCCCCCTTCCTGATATCAAACAAAAGACACGTATGTTCAAAAATAGAAACTGGGTTTATTGAACAAAACTGGGGGTGATGAACCTCTGGGGAGACTGGGAAAAGGAGGTGGGAGAGGGGAAGAGAGAGGGTGTGAGAAGGGAGAGGGAAATCTGGGAGGAGGGAGCAGGAAGGGGGAAGCAAGGGGGAAGCAAGGGAAAGAAGGTGGGGAAGCTCAGGGCTCAGGGTTGGGGGTCTTGCCGGCCCAACCTGATTTTCATGCAAATCTGCTCCTGGGTTCGCATGTGGCCTTTGGTGGCCAGGCTGGCAGCTATCCTGCCATAGACGGCCGCATTCCTCCGTCTAGTGCAGAGATCATGGACGTTGGGGGCATCCCCCCCAAACCTGAATAAGGTCCATGATCTCCACCCTGGACCAGGAAGGTGCCTGCCTTCTCCGGCCCCTGGCAGGCTCCTGGGAGCTGGCAGACTACTCCTGGGGAGTGGTGGAGGGCTGGCTGCCAGTGGCTTGCTGGCTCATGTTTTGGGGCCACTGGATCAGGGCCCCGGTGGCCACTGCTGGCTCTGGGCTGGCAGGCTTGGAGCTGGCACAGGCAGTGTGGCCAGGGTCTACCCCTTTAATGGCTCTGGTGCTGGGGGAGAGGAGAGTAAGTTTTCCTGGTTGTGCCCAGAGTGGCCACCAGGGCTCCCTGGGAAGGGCTGGAGGCCCCCTAGTTCGAATTAAGTGTCTACACAGCACTTATTTCAAAATAGCTATTTCGAATTTGTCATTACTCCTCGTAGAATGAGGTTTACCAAATTCGAATTAAGCGCTCCACTATTTTGAATTAATTTCAAAATAGCGGTTTGCATGTATAGACACTATTAAAGTTAATTCGGAATAACGGCTGTTATTTCGAATTAACTTTGCAGTGTAGACATACCCTTGGGCTGTGTCTACACTGGCACCCTTTTTCGGAAAAGGTATGCTAATGAGACACAGCGCAATTGCAAATCCGCGGGGGATTTAAATATCCCCCGCGGCATTTGCATGAACATGGCTGCCACTTTTTTCCGGCTCAGGGTTTTGCCGGAGAAAAGCACCAGTCTAGATGCGATCTTGCGGAAAATAAACCCTTGAAAGTAGGAATAAGAGATCTTGCGGAAAAGGGTTTATTTTCCACAAGATCGTTTAGACTGGTGCTTTCTCCGGCAAAACCCCGAGCCGGAAAAAAGGCACCATGTTCATGCAAATACCACGGGGGATATTTAAATCCCCCGCGGATTTGCAATTGCGCTGTGTCTCATTAGCATCCCTTTTCCGAAAAAGGGTGCCAGTGTAGACACAGCCATAGGGAATTAATTCCCAATCACAAAACAGTATTTTATGTAAGTAAAAAAATGTTCATTTTCCTTGATTTTCCCAGCATTTCAGCATTTTAAAATAAAAAATATTTTTCAGATAACTTAGTAAAAAGAATACACCACACAAGGGGTGTTATCACTTGGCAAACTTATTGTCAAATCCTTCTTGAGCAGGAACAGTTGAAAGAAAATTTATAGAAGCTGTGAAAGGCAAGATTACCTCTTCTGATCCAACCTGGGTTTAGAACCTGATATCTTCAAAATTTCCACTTTTCTAGATTTTTTTCGTGGAATTTTGTCATTGGTTGGTATTGCCCCCTCCCTCAAAAAAAAAAAAAAAAACATTCCAAAGGAGGAGATCAGACAGGGAGAAGTACTAAAAAGGTGAAGTAACTAAATGAAAGAAAATAGCCAGATTTAGAAGTTGAATAATTCTGTAGGCAATGAGAACTATAAGAAGAAAACAAATGGGAAACTTATGCTTTTTTTTAGATTTATCCTTATAATTACATGCAGCTGAAAACTAATTTTAATGGCAAGCTGTTTATTGTGCCATATAGCAGAAAACAGCTTTTAATTTTGTTACTATGACTATAGCCCTTTTTAGCCTGAACAGGTAGCCAATTCAGGTTAACTCCTTTAGGGACGAGAAAAAAAATAACGATGGAGTCAGGGACTCTTTGGGTGCATCCACTCTGTACTGTTATTTTGAGATAGCTAGCATTATTTCAAAATAACAATGTGAGTTTTTACACAACCATTACGTTATTTTGAAATAATTTTGAAATAACGGACAGTTGATTCCAAAATCTGTAAACCTCATTATACAAGGAATAACACCTATTCTGAAATAGCTATTTTGAAATAAGGCATGTGTAGGTGTTCCACTGCTGCTATCTCACTAGGTCCATTCTAAGTTATTCCTCCCCAGTGCCTCCTGGGGCTCTAAATCAAGATAGCACGTCTACATTAGGGAAGCCTGTGTCAGACTAATTTTGAGACTTACCTGAAGTGTAGATGTGCTATTTTGAAATAAGCTATTTCAGAATAACTATTCCAGAATAGTTTATTTTGAAATAGCTGTGCAGTGTTGACATACCCTTTGGAGGCAATCCTACTTATTTACAATAAAAGAAAACAGAGAGAGAGAAAAAGAGTTCTGTTTCCTTTAACAGAGCAGAAACAAGCTTCCTTGTTCAGAAATCCAAGCCTGCTTTCAGTCAACATTCTCCCCCCCAAAAAAGTAGTCTTTTGGTTTCATCCCAGGGACAAACTAGTACTGTCTCTTAAGAATTCCCCAATTTTCCTGCTAGTTTCTTGATCACGTTCAGTTCTGTAATCCAATAAATTCCCAATTTTTGCTTTTTCAGTCCATTGCCTGGGGTCCTCCTACTAGACTGATTTGGGCTGTGGCTTCTATTGGCTCAGCTATCCCAAAACAAAGGCATATTTAATTGCTTCCTCCTTCATACTGAATGAATTCCAATGCAGCATTTTCACCGCATATAAATGTTTGCAGAAACAGAGGTGAGACTGCATTGTACCTGCAACTACATCAAAAGGGACAACCTTAGGATAGTTAAAATATTTGGGATGGCAGGAGGAATTGAGATTTTGAGATGTCAGGCTCCTACCACCCAGTGGTTGCATGTCTTATAAAGGTTACTACAGGGCAAGTTGCACACTGTTCCTTGATATGATTGATCTAGTGCAAGGACATGTAACCTTGTTGGCTGAATGGAAAGTATTCATGGCCCAGATATTGTTTATGATTACTTTGGCAAGTTGAACTAAATTGCTGACAATGCAAAGGGGCTGAAAAGTCAGCAGATTTCACCCCTGAGAATTCTCTGGGATATGCACTGATGGAGCACACTCGTTAAAGGATTCAGAGTGGTTAGAGCAGTGGATTTCAACCTTTCCAGATTACTGTACTCCTTTCATAAGTTTGATTTGTCTTGGATACCCCCAAGTTTCATCTCACAAATAAGTTGTATAGAAAATTAGACATTAAAAAATGCAAAAATGTCACTGTATGCTATTACTGAGTGACTGGTGCTTACTTACTGTTTTTTATCATATAATTATAAAATAAATCAACTGGAATATAAATATTGTACTTACATTTCAGTGTATAGTATATAGAACAATATAAACGTGAAAATTTAATTTGTGTTGACTTTGTTAGTGCTTTTTATAAATCTATGCAAATTTCTAGAAGAGTTGATGTGTCCCCTGAAAGACTTCTGTATGTCTCAGAGGTATACACACCCCTGGTTGAGAACCACTGGGGGTACGTCTACACAGCAACATTATTTCGAAATAACTGGTGTTATTTTGAAATAATTTACCCCACATCTACACAGCAAGAATTATTTTGAAATAACGTCAAAATACTGTCAAGCTGGAAGACTTCTTACTCATACTCCTGTAACCCTCATTGTACAAGGAGAAAGTGAAGTTGGAGGAAGAGTGATCTATTTCAAAATAAGTGCTGCGTAGACGCTCCCAGTTTCGAAATAAGCTACGCAATTGACGTAGCTCAATTTGCATAGCTTATTTCTAGTTAAGCCCTGCTGCGTAGATGCTCCCTGGGTAAAAGCAACCCTATATCAGAGTGTTCCCCAGGGAGTGGATCCACCAATTTTACAACCTGCTCAGGCCTCCAAACCTAGTGGAGAAGGTATTAAGTAGAGTGGTACTACAAATGTTTTGAGTACAAAAGTAAAAAGTAATCCAAAAAATGGCTTTTGGAGGGAAAATAAAAGATTTTTTTTCTAATTGTTCTGTTTTTGACAAAACCCAAAGAATGGAGGAAAAAATCAGTTTTTGGTTTTAATTTTTAGGGTGTTTCCTTTACTCTCCTTCTCCCATGTTTTTCAGTGGCAAAATGGAGAAATCAATATATGAAGATGAGGGGAAATAGATGAGGAAAAAGAGGGGCGAGAGAAAGACAGAGAAAGGGGGGGGGAAGTGAATTGGAAACACTGACAAAACAAAATTTTGCTATCCAAAATTTTCTAGTAAGCATTTATGAAAAATATCCAAAAAAACCCAAACATCCTCCATGCAGAAAGTAATTTTCACTATTCACAAAAATGTTTACCATTACTAGACCAGCTGTCATCCTAGATTTTTGGCTGAGCCTCATTTCTGACCTCTGTTCCAAAAAAGTGAATGATAATGTCACAGTTTAGGGTAATAGTACCTGTATTCCCTCTCATGGTCCAGTAAGGGTTCCCAGCTCCTCAGCGATTTTGGGCAGAGGACAATGTTTTCCCTCAAGTGGCGATTTTTCAAGCTGTCCAATTTACTGCCTACACTGAGTTCTCCAGCATCTACCATGTATCTTTCTTTCCAAATGCTATGAACATTTATAATTGATTACAATCATTAGGTACCTCTACAGTTTTATCTAAGGAAATACATTAATTCCTAAGGTGAAATCATGGAAGGAAAATACATAAAAACAGTAAAAGAATGAACCTTCTCATAAATTAATCTCGTAAATGAAAGTCTAAGTTGTCTTGATATTGTGGAATCCTCAGAATAATGTGGATTAAGATTCATACATGTGAATCTGCATGGTTCTTAAATAATGGGTGCAAGTAGGCAGATAGAAGGTCAACATAATCACAATTATACCATTTTAGGAAGAAAGTTATAAAGGCTCAAACCTTTCTGGCGTGAGTATTTCCTTGAAACACTAAAGAGGTTTCCTACATCACAGCTCTGAGGAGACACATTGCTAGCTGCCAAGTAGTAGATATCACAAGGACTTGTGAGTGGCAGTCATTCACTCTTGTCCTAGCTACTTTATTCTGATGATATATGGTAATTTTTTTCTCTTTTGCAAACAGAAGTTGAAGTCAATAAAAGTTAACTGCAGACAGGTTTCATTCCCCACCACTTCACCCTTCTGCACCTGTGTCAAGCAGATGTAAAGTACAGATTGAACCTCCCTGATCTGGTACCCTCGTGACCTGAGTGGTTCAGAACAAGGGAATTTGCCAGACCAAGGGAGGTCAGGCATCTGGGCTCTTCCCAGGCTCTCCTCCTGGCTTCTGCCCCAGGAGAACCCAAAGGCCTGACCTACTCCAGTCCACCTGCCTGGTTCTGCTGCCTCCAGCCAGCTCATGGGGCTCTGCTGCTGGGTTTCCCTGATGCCACATCAGACAGCAGCTGCTCCTGGAGTTCCACAGCCCCTGGCCCCACGCAGAAAGGCAGCTGCTCCAAGGATTCCCTCAACCCTACTCCCAGTCTCCTGGCCCAGCACAAGGCAGCAGCCACAGTTGGAGATCCCTGCCCTATCCCCCATGGAATGGCAGTCTCTCCCGGGGCTCTCTACCCCCAGGTCATTGGTCTTATGGGCTGTTTCTGACCAGACTAGCTCTCCTCTCAGCTGCTCTCAACCTCTGTGGCCAGGGCTCTCTGATCTAGCAACATCTGTGGTTCTCCCAGACTATGAATGTTGCTGGATCACAGAGTCTCAGACGAGAGAGGACCTGTACCACCAAATCATAATGGTAGCTTTTCACATTCACTTTGAATGCACAAGTGAGTGCCTAAACAAAGTGAATTAGACCAGAGTAACAGAGCCAAATTTCCTGATGGTGTAAATGTGAATCGCTTCACTGAAATCAATGAATCACTCTATTTTACAATAGAAGATCTGTCTCTTATTCTATTTTAATGGAGTTCTGCATCTTCTTTCTCACAGCACTCCCAGAATAGAAACTGATATAAACAAACAAAAAAGGCAGAATGAATAAAACAGATGTTTTCTTATATGAAATAGAGAGAAATTTTCCACCTGTTTTATATGAGGCGAAGTACAGGATTACTGACTACCCACGAGGTGATTTTCTCTGTTCACTTTTATTTTCACTTTTGACTACATTCAGCATCAAATTCAAAATGCTTGCTTTCAACCTTTTCCCTTTTACCCCCTTTATGTGTTGAAAGACATGTGAATATGCAATCAATGCCAGTAATTATATAGTATATTCTCATTACAGAAATTTCTTGAAAAAAACAGCAAAACTATTTTTACTTACAGTGTAAGCACAAGAAGTAGTCAGAACCATTAACTCCATCTTATCCAGTTATTCCTTGTCACACCTGCCACATTTTCACCAAGGGCACATCTACACAACAGCGTTAAGGTCCAATTAAGCTATGCAACTTCAGCTACGTCAATTGCATAGCTTAAGTCGAAATAGCTTAATATGGCTTTTGGCGCTATCTACACAGCAGGAAGTCAAAGGAAGAACACTCTTCCTTTGACTTCCCTTACTCCTCGTGAAATGAGGGTTACCAGAAGTCAGAGTAAGAAGTCCTCCCGCTCAACATTATTTCGAAATAAAGGTTTGACTCACACAATGCTATTTTGGAATAACATCAGTTATTCTGAAATAACACTGCTATGTAGACATACCCCAAGGGAATGTATTGTTCATCAGTGGTATAATTTTAAACATAGTGATTTGTATTTTCATTAGCTCAGACAGTGGTTTTAGATATATTCCATTTTCCAGGGTTGGTAAAATATAGCAAGCATAGGTAAATTACTTGAGTGCTTATTCCCATATCTGAGTTGCCAAAAGTTGTCTTCACCAGGTAACCACTGCAGAAACCTAGACATCGAAAATGACATTTATATATGATATCTCATGTAGAGATTTCTCGAAGTATATCATAGCTGTTTCAGATATGTACAATTCCATCTTTCCCAATATTTTGGAATCTAGCAATACTTTTAAACACTATTAACTCCATCAAACAATCATCACCCTATCTGGATTATTACCCAAACATCTGGAACTATTTTCTCTCCCTATTGCCATAAACTGCATCTTCTAAGGTTCCAGTGTTCCCTCTTAAGCAAAATGGTTCCCTGCCTGCTACTCCTTTAATCATATTCATTTGCACTGGGGCCAAAAGCTATTTAAAAATTGCAGAGCCTGTGCAGAGATATGGAAATATTTGAATAATTTCCCTTGCTTCCAGTGAAAGGGCACTAGCTGTTGTCAAGATCAAGAAACTGAACAAACAAAATAAAATTGGAGTTATTAATCACAGAGATTAAAAAATGCATTAGGAAATTGAAATTACCTTGGTTTTTTAACCATCATATCCCTCACAATTCTTTTTTTTTTATTTGTTCCAGATAAAGTCCTACTCTGGTATAAATCATTCCTACAAAGTTTTAGGCAGATAGGTTTGTCTAAGCAGAATTAGGAGAGGGGTTCAAACTCAAGCTTCTAATGGGAAGGTAGCTTCAACATTAATTATGGAGAAATTAGTATCTTTCCATAATACAGACCAAAGCTCTTTTACTAAGCTAGTCTCATTTAGATAGCTGCTATTATTACTTTTCTAGCTGCCTGTCAATCTTTTTTTTTAACAATTTTCTATTTCCCAGCATATAACAAATTCTGCTAAAACCTCATCTGCTTATCTCTCTATTCCCTGGCTCAGGCACACTTTGCTTGTAGCAAAGGCTTTCCCCCTTGTGCTGTCAGAGCTGTTTTCCTTATGTAATCACTTCAGGAATTCTCCTTGCTACATGCAATTCACAGTGGTCTAGTTTTCACAGAGATTTCTAAAGTACCAAGCCAGTGCTATAGGGCAGGGGCAGCATGACGACTTTTTAAACATTGTCTGTGAGAAACTGGAAAATCATTATGGGTACTTCTACACATAAGATAAGTTCGAATTAAACTATGCAACGTCAGCTACGTCACTTGCGTAGCTAAAGTAGAAACAACTTAATTTGGAGTTTGGCACTCTCTACACAGCAGGAAGTTGAAGAAACTCTTCCTTTGACATCCCTTACTCCTCATAAAATGAGGGCTACAGGAGTTGGAGTAATAAGTCCACCAGCTCAACATTATTTCAAAATAAAGGCTTGTAGTGTAGATGTGCACTATGTTGTTTTGGAGTAACATCAGATATTCCAAAATATCTGGAATATCTTGTTGTTCAACATCTTTATTAATGACCTGGATGAGGGGATGGATTGCACCCTCAGCAAGTTTGCGGATGATACTAAGCTAGGGGGAGAGGTAGATATGATGGAGGGCAGGGATAGAGTCCAGAGTGACTTAGACAAATTGGAGGATTGGTCCACAAGAAATCTGATGAGGTTCAACAAGGACAAGTATAGAGTCCTGCACTTAGGACGGAAGAATCCCAAGCATTGTTACAGGCTGGGGACTGAATGGCTAAGTAGCAGTTCTGCAGAAAAGGATTTGGGGATTACAGTGGATGAGAAGCTGGATATAAGTCAACAGTGTGCCCTTGTAGCCAAGAAGGCTAATGGCATATTAGGTTGCATTAAGAGGAGCATTGCCAGTAGATCCAGAGATGTGATTATTCCTCTTTGTTCGGCTCTGGTGAGGCCACATCTGGAGTATTGTGTCCAGTTCTGGGCCCCCCACTACAAAAAGGATGTGGACGCATTGGAGAGGGTCCAGCGGAGGGCAAACAAAATGATTAGGGGGCTGGAGCATATGACCTACCAGGAGAAGCTGAGGGAGTTGGGTCTATTTAGTCTGCAGAAGAGAAGAGTGAGGGGGGATTTGATAGCAGCCTTCAACTTCCTTAAGGGAGGTTCCAAAGAGGCTGGAGAAAGGCTGTTCACAATAGTGATGGATGGCAGAACAAGGAACAATGGTCTCAAGTTGTGGTGGGAGAGGTCCAGGTTGGATATTAGGAAAAACTATTTCACTAGGAGGGTGGTGAAGCACTGGAATTGGTTACCTAGGAAAGTAGTGGAGTCTCCATCCCTAGAGGTGTTTAAGTCTTGACTTGACGAAGCCCTGGCTGGGTTGATTTAATTGGGATTGGTCCTGTCTTGAGCAGGGGACTGGACTTGATGACCTTCTGAGGTCTCTTCCAGCTCTATGCTTCTATGATTCTATGAAAATAACGCTGCTGTGTAGACATACCCTATATGACCTAAACAGTTTTGAAATGTTCAAGATTATCATGCCTGCTGTTTTCCATTAGCCCTGATATCAATACAGATTTTTATTATTTGTGTGTTGTGGGTAGACTTTACTTTCAATCAACAGTTCTTCAGCAATATCTTTGGAAATTTGTTTCTTCAAGAACATTATATTATCTTTAATCACTAATGACCTCATTTTGGAGTGATAGCTATTATTGATCAGCTCCCTGAGATCATTGACAGCTATTAGATTGAGAAAAAGTATCAAAGTTCCAAATTAGATATTGTTTGTCTCTAGAGTCCAATGAAGCCATGAAATCTGACATTAGTCTCCATTGTGGGCCTAACCAAAGGCCCGCTAAAACCTAAGAGAATAGTTCCTTTGCCAGGAATAGACTTTGGATCAGGCTTTATAGGAGGAAAAATTAGCATCCAACTGTTCATGAACTCTTTTGAAAGTGAAACATTATATACTAGTCAATAAAGTTACCTACATTTTACAACATGTGATGTGCTCTCTAGTACATCTTAGTTAACTTATCTTTACTGTAGATAATATAGCAAACAGACTATCAGAGAATATAATAACAGTTAGTTTTATAAAATATATTTCATGTCATGATATCCCAGAGCAGCGATTCTTATTAAGGCAATATCATCTAAATGAAAAAGCTCAGAGCTGGGAGTCACAGACTCCTGAATTCTTATTTTGCTCCATTAATGTCAGACTATTTAACAGGCCTTGAATAAGTTACTTCAATTCTGTGTTTCAATTTCAGAATTCAGAAATTGGGCACAGTACTTATCTAAAGGAGAGAGTTTGAAGATTAACTAAGTTAATATTTGCAAATCACTGTGAACATATGTAAAACTGTATAAGAACTAAATAGTATAACAGAAGCAACTGTTTTAGTTAAGGTTGTAAGACATGTATGTGCATTTACTGACTTTTAAGTGCTTACATATGCAACCTTAACATTCTTAAAATTGTTTTAGGTATGGATTATTACATTGGTAGCTCAGTGACTGTGCAAGGAAATATAACAAGTATACTGCATGCAAAAGTATCTCACATACAACTTGGGACTTAATAACCAGTTTTACTGAAAAACGTATTATTACTGAAAAAGAACAAGACACTTCAATTAACCCGTTCTCCTAAAATTTAGGGAATTATATTTGAAAACCTTGGCCTCTTTTTGAACATGAAACAATCGTGATTGTACATATACATAGGTAGGTGGGGTTCTGGGTGGTGGCCCTTTTGGGGCAAGTCGACATACACTCCATTACAGTGGTCAGGGAAGAAAACATTGTCTCATGCTGGCATGCCAGCTACTCCATAGCGGTTCTCCTCTCCTGCTGCTCTGCAATCTAGTCCTGCTGCTCTGACTGGATCTCCAACACAAGGATGTGCTTGCAGTCCATTTGCTACCAGAACATCTCTTCCCTTGTGCATTTGTGCCTGTGGATCTGAGCCAAGCAGGAAGATGCTGTAGGAGATGGAGGAAGCACCAAACTGGTTGCTGTCCCAGCTGCAAAGAAAAGTAACAAGGGCAGACCTTAGGGCAGATACATTGTGTTAAGCCTACCCCTAATCTGTTTTAGCCTACACGGAAGGTCTCCATAAAGACAAAGGAGATGTATTCTGTGCAAAGCCAAATTTTTGCTTTAAAGCCGGCACTTTACAGCAGATGCCCAGACTGCTGAGGGGAGCATCGGGGAATATTCAGTCTGAAGGCAGGCAGTCATGGTAAGGGGCTAGGACTGAAGCCTGCAGGAGGGAGGGAAGGCAGCTTCCCATTGTGTCTGCACACACAGCTTCCTGGGACAGTGCTACTTTCCCAGCCAGGACTGGTACCTGCAGGCAAGGAGGAAGGAAGGGGAAAGGGCAGGTCAGCTTGCCCCTGTGTTCTTTTCTTGCCTGCAGTGGGGGAGTTGTGTTTCCAGAACACATGGTTTCCTGGGGAAAGTGCTAATAGCTTCCTTCCCTCCATCTGCAGACACATGAACAAGCTGTTCCACCCTTCCCCCCCGTCAGAGTGTATCGCATCTCACACTCCACTGCCTTAACCCACTTATAGTTATGCAAAGTTTGTGAATTCACCAGAAGTGCCCTCCCTGGGATTGGTGCTAGACTGGGAGACATCCTGGGAGAAGGGACTGGTTTCAATGACATGACCAGCTCCTGCCTCTTGGGGATCAGCAGTTGTCTACTCTCCTCCTCTTCCTCCCCCTTGTAACCTACTGCCTCCACGGTGTCCTTCATGCTGATGCCAGGTGTGTCATGGCCTTATTCAACAATCACACTAGGGACACTGGCCGGGCCACCTCCCAAAATGGCATCCAGCTGGTCATAGAAGTGGCACATGTAAGGTGCTGCTCCACACCGTCCACTCTCCTTTGCCTTGTGGTAGAACTGGTACAGCTCCTTGATTTTCATGCTGCACTGCTGCACGTCCCTGGAATATCCTTTAGCCCCCATGCAGCTTGTGATCCTGCTGTGTGTCTTGGCATTCCTCCTGCAGGTTTGGAGCTCTTTGAGGATGGCTTCATCCCCCTCCCCCGACATATTTTGATGAGGTCCAAGATCTCTTAGACACTTCAGGAAGGTGCTCTTTTGCACCCCTGAGAACTGGAGCCATGGGTGTAGAAGTCCTTGAGGTCATTGTAATGTTGTTGGGATTATTTGACACAACCTGCATGTGTGTTGTGGTATTCTGCTCACTGACAATATACTCACCACACTGGCCACACAGGAAAGGCCCTTCTACTGTTCTCGGGCCTTTGAGCTCAGGGGGAGAGCAGTAGAGACTCAAGTTGTGGCCAGAGCAGTTGGAGCAGGAAGCTGTGGGAAGCCAATGGCTTCAACTTTCCGGCTATGCTGCATCTACACTAGCGTAGGTCGTACACCATTCGACCATGCAAGGACCAGAATAGCATTACTCATTGTGAAAAGCCGGAGTACAGAAATCAACTTCCGTGGCCCTTAAGGTCGACATGACAGGCTTGGCAGTGTGGATAAATCACTTAGAAAATCAAACTTTTGGGGCTAAAATCTATGTAGTGCTCAGCCTGTCCCCTTTTCCTAGCTCTATTCTTACTGTTCCTGCAAACTCATGACTCTCTCCTCCCCCGAAGAAGATCTGTTATTTTAAAAGTGAAAAGCCTTCCAGCTTGCCAGACCTATTAGCATAACACTGAACCTATGAAAGAGCAATTAAGTGGTAAGGAAGCAGCCAGGGAGCTCTGGCCTGGGCTGCAGAGTTCCAGTCCCATCCCTCTGCCCCAGCCGCAGAGCTCTGGCTCCAACCACAGAACCAGGTGGCTGCAGAGCTCTACCCCGGCTGTGCAGCTCTGGCTGTGGCAATCAGGCCCTGGCAGCAGTGGGGACAAGGTGAGTCCTGGGTGCTGAGGCAGCAGTGGGGGCAGGCTGGAGCCCTAGCCTGATGGCAGCATGGCCATGATGGGAGGGACATTCACAGATCTAGCAAACCCCCTTGTCCAGGACCAGTCAGGTCCTGAGGGTTCTGGACCAGCGAGGTCCAACCTGAACTATGTCTTCAGGATCTTACTTTTAAATTTGCTTTAAATATTCCATTACCTTGTGGCTGATGATTATAAAATGACATCTCTAAAAACTCCTTGCATACATATTTAGATTCACAGTCTAGTATTCAGTTTTAACCTTAAATGCTTGCAACTTCAGGTATATAGGTTTTAAATAAATTCATCAAAAGACCACTGTTATCTAAAATACACATTTTAACTTTAATTACTATAATATGAAAACTTGCTTTCAAAGTCTTCCTGTCCTTTCTGTCCATCCTTACTTTCCTTTCACCACCATGTTGAAAAGAGCCCTTAAAAAACCAACATTCCTTATCTTCCTCATAGCTGGACAAATCAGTTTCCCTTTTGCTTCTGACTATTTGATTAACTTGTTTTAAGAGAATTCTCTGCCAAAATCAGTACCTTAATAAGATATAAAATCCTTTGTCATGTCTAAAATCTTTAGAAATATACTTTAACATAAGTGTATAGTTGAAATTTCATAAACATGTCTTGTTATAAAAATCACACAAAATAAATTAGTGTTCCCTTTTTCTAAAAGCAATGAACTTTATTATGAACACACTAAACCACTTAGATTAATTAAAAATAATGTCTTTTTTCATTGAGTTTAAATACACAGTAATCTGGAATGATTACTTTTTGAAGGCTTAAGAATATATTTTTGAAAATCAGCTTAGAAATACTGATGAAAAAATATAAAACAGAGAAAGGCTTCATCATGTATTCCACGACATTTAATGTATTCAGTAGGACTGCTGACTTGCCCTTACTACAAAGTTTTCGCAAATAAATCTCAGACAAACTTCAGGGTATGTGAAAAAACCTGTGACTGACATGTTTTATTTCCAAATTTAGTGCTTTTTATTAGGTACCTTCTGCAAATGCAATTTTCACAATCCAGCATGCAGAGGAAAACATGCTCCATTTTCTTTTGAAAGAAATTTAGAAGAGTATTTTTTTCAAATGTCATTTTTGTTACATTTGGGTTTGGGGATCTGTCTGGAATGGATGAGCAGAGAGAAGAGAGAGACAGTGGGGAAGAGGTGTGGTCTGGGCAGAGCAGGGGTGGAGCAGGGATGGGGCCTCAGGCTAGGGAACTTCCTCCCCAAGCAGCTTCACCTATCACCCATGTACATATATTTAAACAGTGCCAACCCTTATGAATACAAGTAATACCTACATGCAGATATTTGTGCTGAGAAAATATGCATGTAGGTGTATGTGGATGGAAGTGGAAGCCAGATTGAGGCTTGGGTGAAAAAAAAAGTAGGATATTTAATTCTAAGTGATCACAATTATAATTTCAGATATGCATGTAAGAGAGGATTTATTAATACCTTGGTGATGTCTGTGTCCTGCATGAGCAGACCGAGACTTGGAAAGTGACAGAAATGCTTAAAGGCATTTTCCTTCTAAATGTATGTGTATTATTTCCATTACCATTAGTGGGAATTATGTGCACACAGTGAAAGGAGAATAAATCACTTAGTCTGCAGACTACTGAAAGTGTGCAGGTGTTGCCACATTCAATTTTTCTCATTAAACTGCTCATTTGTAATTTCCCTGGGTATGTGTATTCCTTTACAGCTCTCAGATGAGCATTTACAGCACATTGCATCCACACAATCATTCACAGCAACTTGATTCTTGGGAAAATTATCTGTATCACAGATATTTATATAGGGCTAACTCATGCCTTTCCTGTGAGCCTCAAGCAAAGGTCCTCACGTCCTTGTGTTACCCCTGGAGCAGACTGGAAAGAATATGGTCCTGCTTATAATCACTATTTATTTTCTGGGATCTCCCTTGACCTGAGCGGAAAGTAGGCTGCGCCAAGTACATAACCCTGCACAGGATATTTTTCTTCACCCATGAGCTGAGCTACACTAGTCAACACACTGAAGGGGCTGATGCAAAACTCCGCCCACTGCTCACACTGTCCTGCTCCACACACCCCCACCACCCCTATTATGGAATGGAGGTAGTAGCACAGGCTGCTCTTTTCATGGTGCTGCTAGCTGATCCAGCTAGCCAGGTCGTAATAGTAAGGGAATGCCTTAGACCCCCTTCTCCTTTGTGTGCCCATTGAATCAGGCCACAATCGAGCCCTTAATAAAACATTCTTAATAACTCATACGTTCAAATTTAACAGTGAGGGTAATGAACTGCTAAGTTATTTAGGGAAGCCATGTATCCTCCAACACTCAGTCTTTAATTCAAGAAAGGATGTCTTTCTAGAATATGTGAACTAGCTCAAACAGACATGATAGGCTTTATACAGAAATTATTGGGTGTGATTCTTTTGTCTGTCTATGTTATGCGGGAGGTCAGACTAGAAGATCATAATGGTCCCATCTAGCCTTAAAATCTATAGGACAAAAAAGTGTTGTTTCTTTTGCAATTTGGCTGACTTGGTTTCAAAATGCTTCATTTTGTAGAATAAAGTAACAAATATTGCAGGTCTTTTGATGCCCTTTATAGTTTGGGAGTCTTTTAGAAGGTATTTTAGATATAAGTATGGAAATCTATAGCTTGGAGGGCTGTGGGGAGGAGGAGTTTCAATAGATTTTTGTGATTATCTCTCTCTCTTAAATATAACAGTGTGCAATTGTCTCTCTTGCATAATTAATCTAGCTACCCTTGAATGTAAAAATAACAATTTCTGCACCCAAATTCTGCTCCTGCTACAGTATATCAGGTTTCAGTGAAATTGTTCTGAATTTACACAGGTATAATTGATAGTAGAATTCAGGACTCTTTCTTTGGAGTAGTGACCAACTTGTTAGGTGTTCATAGTACAAACTGCCATAAATAATTCAAAATTTCACCCTTGTAGCTGCACTTATCAGAAAATAAATACACGTGCAGACATAATAGGAATCAATAACCTTGCTTGAGATGAGAGGTTTTCAAAATATTTACAACCAAAAGTTAAAACTAGATCTATCCAAACTAAAACTCTTTCATATCAGGGTTTAGATCACTCTTCTGTTAAACAACATCCCTAGCATCCCTGCCAAAGGGGCTAGGCAGGTATTTCCAGATCAACCTGCTGGGAACAGATCACTTTAGACTGTCTGTCCCCTTCCACCTAGTGATGAAGCATTGCCACTACCTGAGAACATAAGAATGCCTATACTGGGTAAGACCAAAGGTCCATCTAGCCCAGTATCCTGTCTTCCAACAGTGGCCAATGCCAGGTGCCCCAGAGGTTGTGAACGGAACAGGGAATCTTCAAGCAATCCCTCTCCTGTCACCCATTCCCAGCCTCTGATAGAGGCTAGGAACACCGCTCCTACCCATCCTGGCTAATAGCCTAATGTGATGTACCTAACCTTCACAAATGTATCTAGTTCTTTATGGAACCCTGTTAAAGTCCTGGTCTTCACAACATCCTCTGGTCTCTGAGGACTAGATGTATCTTACATTAAATGTACATATATGCCACCTGCCCATAGGGAAGGTAATCATACATTCTACATTGGGTTCAATAAACTGGATAGCCCCCACTTTGCTGCTGGGCTTCTGCCTGCATTCTTTCCTACAGATAATTAGATTATTGATAGGGATTTTATTTAAATAAGGTAGTTTTGGTTTTAGTTTAGTTTAAAAGTTTTAAAGAATGCCAAGTGTACTTAGCCCTCTTCCAAACTCCCTAATGAAACTCCCTGTTGAGCTAACCCTATTCACAAAGCTCTCTGGTCACTTACTAGGGGGCTTTATATAGCCCTGGCCTTCCTGATAGCCCTACCTCCTGGTTAAGGCTTGACCAATGAACAGAGGGTTCTAGATTTCAAATACTCATTAAGCACTCACAGCTTCCAGCTACTGGCCTCAGAACATGGTCCGTCAAACAAACACAAACTCAGCACACAGTATCTTTCAGGCAACCAGCAAGTAACCCACAAACACAAATTACAAATCTAGCTTTCCCCAATTAAGCAAACATAAAACTTTGTAACCTAGAACACTACGGGAGATATGATAGAGGTCTATAAAATCATGACTGGTATGGAAAAAATGAATTACGAAAAGTTATTTACTTATTCCCACAATAAAAGAACTAGGGGTCACCAAATGAAATGAATAGGCAGCAGGTTTAAAACAAACAAACGTTTTTCTTCACTCAGCACACAGTCAACCTGTGGAACGCCTTGCCAGAGAATGCGGCTAGAACTTTAACAGGCTTCAAAAAAGAGCTAGATAGATTCATGGAGGTTAGGTCCATCAATGGCTATTAGCCAGGATGGATAGGAATGGTATCCCTAGCCTCTGTTTCTCTGGATGTGGATGACAAGGGAGGGATCATGTGAGTATTACCTGTTGTGATCCCTCCCTTTGGGGCATTTGGTATTGGCCACTGTTGGCAAACAGGATACTGAGCTAAATGGACCTTTGATCTGACCCAGTATGGCTGTTCTTATGTTCTTAATACTACCACTAATATGCCACAGCATGTTTTTTACCTAAGCAGCTGAAACTCCAGTTGGGAACTGGCACAGGATAGGGATATTTAGGACATACTCCATTTCAGCCAATAATTCCTCTTATGCTAGCAGCTTGGAGTGCAGAAATGACCTTGGAGTTCCTACAATGTCTGCATAGCACTTGAATTCTCTAAGGTCCAGATACACAATATTTAGGGCCAGATTTTGCTACCAATGCAACACAAGGGCTACCTCTATACTGCAGCCTTCTTCTGCAAAAGCTTACGCAAATGAAGCACGGAGTAGAATATCACCACGCTTCATTTGCATAATTAATTAGCATCCGTTTTTGCGCAAGAGGCTTTTGCGCAAAAAGGAGCTGTGTAGATGGCTCCTTTTTGTGCAAAAACCCCTCTAGCGCAAGAGCCGTTCTTCCTGAAAAAATGAGGAAGAACGGCTCTTGTGCAAGAGTGGGGTTTTGCCCAAAAAGGAGCCGTCTATGCAGCTCCCTTTTTGCACAAAAGCCTCTTGCGCAAAAATGGCCACTAATTAATTATGCAAATGAAGTATGGAGATAGTCTACTCTGCTCTTCATTTGCATAAACTTCTGCGTAAGAAGGCTACAGTATAGACTAATAGTCAAATATATTGCACCTAAGCACTTGACTCCAGGAGGAGACCTAAAAATAAATCCCTCTCTCATTTTCCTAAAAGTGAATAAAATCAACTGAGATAAAATTGTGAAAAAAAAAAAATCCTTCTTTATGAACAGCATTTCCAAACTGGTCTCAGTCTCAACCTCTGAAATAGGACGGAAAGTTCTGCATTTAACACAGTGAGGAATTTGTATCAGAAATAAAAGTATATATGTTAGTGATTTTGAAAATGTCTTGAATATTGTAAAATCTAAACATTAAGGTTCTATACGAAAAGTTTACGTTGGCTTTTTAATTATTTTGCTCATCAGGTTCTTAATGACAATACTTCGTTATCCAACAAAGTCATATCATATGATATTACAATTCTACAAACCTAGAATTATCTGCCTCTTGTACATATGGAAGAAAAAATTGCCTAAATAAATTAGCCAGCTTACTGAGTGACTTCTAAATACTGACATATAAAAACTGAATCTCATATTGCTACAGTTAAATTTATAAATCAACTCAGAAATAGAAAGTATGTTTTTATTTACCCAATACCTTGCTGATGTAAGTCATGAAACTGATTCACAGATAAATCTTCAGCAATAAATGTCATCTGCAAAATCATTTACTAAAATCTTCTTGAAAAATGCATTCAAAAAGTAACAGCACTTCAGTCACTAGTCACTTAGCACTGGTATGTTAGGCTAGCTACAGACTAGATGATGCTGAATATAGCAATAACATAATATGTCAGTTTCCATTTCAAACCTTTATTATTAGGTAGAACAAACTCTTCAGAGGCAGGGAACATTTCTAATATAAAATAAATTAGTGATTTTAAATTTGTTGGGGGGAGCTAGGAGTAAAACAATTTCCACTGTAAAACTAAATTATCATATAGCAAATGCAAAATCTACATTATTCAAAGGAATCGGTCTTCAAGATATTTATTTGATAACAGCCACAACACTGAGTTTTCCACATCTGGGGTATTTTATTTAATCTCATAATTTGACATTGGTGTAGTTACACTCATCCCAGAGATGGTCACCACCTAAAAATTAAATTCACAAAACCAAGCTCACAACCAAAGACATAGTCAAGAGGACAGCAATTGCAGTGGACAGACTCTCTCAAAGGCAAAGGATCCCAGCCTGTTACCCAGAAATTATTTTGTGGATTGTTAAAGTGCAAATATAGCCAGAACTGTGATCAGAAACTGTGTGCAGCTTCCCTATGTATTCTCAGTTTCTGCTTATCAAATCTGATTAGATTATTAATTAAGGCTACAATCCTGCAAACTTTTGTGCACATACTTAAAGACGAGCACCTGTATAATATTTGCAGGATTGTGGGCCAGGATTTTTTTAACAGTCTGCCTGCTTTGAAATCTCATATATGGATCTGAGATAAGGTCAAGTTGGCCCCCCAATAAAGAAAGTTCTGAATCAGAAATTCACTGATTAATGCCTGAATCAGAACAGAGTCCTGTTTACTCTCCTATATTGACTCTTCACTGCCAATGAGAGTCAAAATGACAGGGTACAGTCACGGAACTCGCACGGTTTGGGTAGGGCAGTGCTATTTTTACCGAGGTACTTTTCCAACTATACCCAGTTTCAGTTCTTTTAGCATTCTATAGCTTTCAACCCATGCATATTCCTTGAAAGCCTTTTTTCTTCTCTTTATTTGCTCTAGAAAGTAAAGAAACTACAAACAAACTAACTTTTACTAGCTTGTTCTCAGTCAAAAAGTCAACAATACCTACAGTAGCTCTGCAAGCATTTTGTTGTATCAGTTTCACTGATAGAATTGTGATATTAAAATATAATAAAGAAGCCTATGAATGGACAATTTCAGCTGAAAAGCAGTATTTTAAAAAAGCCAAGTAGTTAAATAAGGAGACAAAAAATTACTCTGGTACTGAAGCCTGGATGTTTCTTTCTAAGACAGTTAGTTATATCCTTCCTCCATATTCTTTATTTGTATTAACCAAAAGATGGCAGTACTTCATCAACAATTCCTATAGAGTTTAAGAACAATTTTCCCTTGGATCATCAGGTACAATTTGTGTATATTTTATGAAGAAATGCACCATTTTAAAAGCTGGCCACTTATTCCCCTCTGTACATACTCTCTTTTTCTTTTACCCTGTCTCAATCTAAACTAAGGGCAAGTCTACATTGGAGAATTATTTAGAAATAACTCCCCTTATTTTGAAATAATAAGCAAAGCATCCACTCAACCAAGTCTGTTATTTAGAAATAAGGGGCTGGTTATTTTGAAATAATAACTCCTGCCTGTGAAGAGGAATAAGCTTATTTCGAAATAGTTACTTTGGGTATGTCTACACTTGCACCCTAGTTCGAACTAGGGATGCAAATGTAGGCATTTGAAATAGTAAATGAAGCTGGGATTTAAATATCCCACGCTTCATTAGCATAATCTCAGCCACGCGCTGTTTCAGAGCCCATCTGATTCGAAAGTGAAAGTGCTCTCCGGGCCACGTTAGTTCGAATCAAACCCCTTGGTTCGAACTAACGTTACTCCTCATTTTTTGATCCTGGAACTTATTTAGGTTTGGGGCGATGAAACCAACCTCCAGGATCTCCACACCAGATGCAGGAATGCAGATGTCTATGGCTGGATGGAAAAGAGCCTGGTCAACAAGGAGCACATCTGCACCCAGGAGAAGGTGTGGATGAAGGTGAAAGATTTCTGCCAGGCATACACCAGGGCCAGGAAGAGCAGCTCCTGCTCTGGGGCAGAACCCCTCACCTGCCCTTACTTCAAGGACCTGGACTGCATCTTGTGGAGTGGGGCGGTTCCTTCATCCTCCTGGTTGTGGACACTGAGCTTCAGAATCCTATTGTTTTCCTCATGGGGGAGAGAGATGAGGAGGAGAAGGTGGAAGAGAGGAGGAGCTGGGTGAGGCCAGCACCAGCACCCTCCTAACCCTGGAGCTGGTACCCCTCCCTGTGGATGTATCCCAGGCATTTTCCGAGGCCAGGGAAGGAACATCATGTGAGTGTCATCACGTTCTCTTCACACAAGGGGAGGAGGTGATGGGCGGTGAGGAGTATGTGGGTGCTCCTAGCTTGGACCTTGCTGCCCAGGGATCGTGCAGCAGCCTGTGCACATGAAAGCATGTGTTGCTCTGCTCCTAGCCACACAGCCCCAGGAGATTGCCACAGAGGACCCTTGCCAAATGGTGACTGGAGAGGCCAGCCATGCTCATGACCCCAGGGTGGACACCCTCTATCTACAAGCCACTTCTAGAAGGAGGCTGGGGACATTGACATACACACACACACAGCAGTCCAGCACATGGTACTCAGGCATGCACACACTCTCGGGGCAGCACACACTCCCAGGGACCTCTGGACCTCTGTAGGAATGGACCCACTGGCCAGAGTGCACATGGCCTTGCTCCAAGTACATCGTCTTTGACTGAGTCGAGAACTGTCGCTCTCAGCTCACAGATGAAGGCAAGGCTTCAGGCACAGTTTCCCCTTGGATGACTGACCATCTCTCTTTATTCTCCACAGCTGGACCAGCTGTGGGGGTGGGGTAGTCAACACCACTCAGGACAGCCTCCCGAATCTGAGGGACTCACAGGCACCAGAGACCCATGGATGACTTCCAGAACGAGCACGTCACAGCACTCCAATCCCTGGAGCAGACATCAACCACAGGCTCTAGAAAGACATCCAGCTGTGGCGAGACACCTGGCAGGATCTGCTGGAACAGGGCCGCTCCATGTGTGCAGCTGTGCACTACCTCATTGCCAGCATGATGCCTGCTCCCACTCCTGCCTTCACTATAGCTCCTCCTCCCACTCCCTCTTGCACTCCCACTCCCACTTCTCCCCCAGCACCTTCTCCTCCCAGTGGCCGCCCTGGCCCCTGCACCATGGTGGTGGGATCATCAGAGCCAGACACCACTCCCAGCCCAAGCCCTGAGCCACTCCTCACCTCTCCTCCTGCTTCCAACTCCCTCCTCCCCATCCAGGGTTCTCATCCTCTCTCCTCTCCCCTCCCAGGTTCTTCCCCAGTCTCTCCCCAGTTTCTTCAACCCCAGATAAAAAGAAACAGAGATTTTAATTTTTCCAAAACAAAATGTTTGTTTATTGTCTCAGCAGGGAAGTGGGTAAAGGGGGAAGGAAGGAGTTATTGGAGGAAAGGCAGATCCAATAAAGGAGGGGCAATGCACAGGCCCCTAGTGGGGCAGCCCAGGGGAGAGTGTCAGTGCTCCCCCTAGGGAGTAACTTTCCCTCAGGGCCTCCTGGATGTGCATGGCCTTCTGATGGATCTGCTGAATGGCAATTGTGTGCATCTGTTCAATGGCCCTGCTGATATGGTCAGCCTCTGCCCCTCACCCTGGCAGGAATGCTCACACACATTGTGGAGCACACAACATGTGGCCATCGTATGAGAGATGTTGCTGTCCCAGAGGTCCAGCCGGGTGAGGAGGCATCTGAAACACACCTTCAAATGGCTGAAGGTGCCCTCTACGACCATGCGGGCCCTTCTGTACCTGGCATTGTAGCGTTCCAAAGAAGGGTCGAGGTGGCCGGTGTATTGTTTCATGAGCCAAGGCAAGAGAGGGTAGGCCACGTCCCCCACCATGTAGAGGGGCATGTCTACCTCTCCGACCCTGATGGTGCAGTCAGGAAAAGAAGTGCCAGCGTACAGCTTCTAGAACACGTTAGAGTTTTTGAAGACACATGCATTGTGCACCTTCCCTGACCACCCGACATGGATGTCGGTGAACTGGCCCCCCTACACACACCAGGAGCAACATCCCCACTCACCCCATCCCCCAGCAGGGCTTTGTGAGGACAGGATGGAAAAAACCTCCTGGGGAGCGAGCTTGCACCCCCCCTTTCCCATTCCTGCAGTCCACCCCCCACTTGGAACAATAGACTGAGAATACCAAACCTGCATGATCACAGCCCCAATGGTTGATCTCCCCATGCTGAACTGGTTCCCTACAGATCAGTAGGTATCCGGTATGGAGAGCTTCTGGAGGGGGATGGTGGGTCTCCTGAAGGCAATGGGGAGACACTCCCAGAGCTCCAGAAATGTGTCCTTCCTCATCCTGAAATTTTGGAGCCATTGCTGGTCTTCTCACCTCCCCATTGCAATCTGTTCCCACAAGTCTTCACTCGTGTCCAGATGCCAGAGGCAGCAAGGCAAGGTGTCCAGGGGAGGGTGGGCAGGATCCAGCTGTATGAGCCACACCTGCAGAGATCCACAGAGGGTCTTCCAGAGGAGCTGTGGGTGGGGTTCCTGCAGGGCCTGGACTACAGCCTACAGAAATTGCTTCATGAGTTGCAGCATAAGCTGCAATAGCCAAAGACTGCCTAGAGGCAGATTCAGCTCCATGTCTGGCAAGCAGAGCTGTCCACAAGAGCGACCATAGGAGGCAGAAGAAAAATGCTTTGCTGTCCCTTGAGGAGGTAGGCAAAGAGAAAAAGCCTGAGACACTGCTGTACAGGGGGGTACCTTTAAGCAAGAGCCTCAGATAACCTCAAGCAGAAGCCACCCGAAGTAACTGCTGACCTGATGCCCTTCCTGAAGTAGTTCCAGGTGGCCTTAAATTCGAGTTAGCATCTGAAAGTGTGGATGCTCTATTTTGAAATAGCTAAGTGCTGTTTTGATGCTCTTTTTGTGTTTAGATATGCTATTTAGATGTGCTATTTTGAAATAATCTATTTCAGAAGATACCTTCCGGAATAGCTTACTTCAAAATTAATGTGCTGTGTAGACTTCTGCAGATTAATGCAGAAATTTCCTTAGAAGGAAATGGCTTCGCCCATCTTTCTCCATAGTAATCTTTGGCATTTGTGTGTCTTCATTTTATTTATTACATCACCCACTTATGCCACTTGTAATAATGGTGGGGCTGTTAGACTATACGCATATCGTACTTCTATTAATGTATTCTGTGGGACTGCTCCACTTTTCAAAGATGGCTTTGCATATATTTTCTGTTCTTGAAGCCTCTTTAATCCAGTAACTCCTCATTTTCAAGTGATCCCAGTTAAAGTTGTTTCATTATTAAGTCACTGTTCTATTAGAACATTATGCTCATTTAAAGTTGAACAGTGTTCTGTTTTAATCCCCTCCAATGCCCCAGTGCCTCCTGGCTGCCAGCAAGCTCTGTAGATGAGCATCTCCCCTCTCCTTCTCCCTCTTTCCGCCTCCCACCTGCAATAATCAGCTGTTTTATGGCATGCAGGGAGGTGGGAGAAAAGGGGAGGAGCAAGGACAGGGCATGCTCAGAAGCAAAGGGGGAACTGGGTGGGAAGAAGCAAGGAGGTTTGGAGCAGGAGTGAATGGAGGCAAGGCTTGGGGTAGAGTTAGAGGACAAATGCAACTGCCACCGGGTGGATTTGAACCTGGCACCCCTGGAACTTAGTGTAAGAGTCTCTACTGTTTGAGCTAAAAGCCAGCTGCCTATTAGCCCATGCTGTAGACGTCTCTTGCTCTTATTGGTTGCTGTAAGTGGTCTAAGTGCCACTGCCTGAGACAGTGAACCACTAGGTGTGTAGATTACATAAGCAGACCCTGTCTGTTTGAAAAGTTGGCACTTGTGGCCCCAGAAGCCTATGGCTGTCTCCAGCTCTGCAGGGATCTGGAGGCCCAGTGCCTCTGCACACAATGCAAGTGTACTAAATGTACCATACAACCTGGCAGATTGGTTCCCTTAGGAGATGACTGGTCTCTCCAGCACTCCAGATATTGTTGAGGGACATTCAGTGATTAACTGGAGGAAACATTTTTTGTCATCTGTTGCTCAGATGCCAGGAGAGACATCCCCGTGAGGTGCTGGGGAAGGATGCAGTACAGTGTCCCTTCCTATGTGCCATGGCTTACTTGCTTTACCTGTATCCTGAGGCAAGCCCAACCCTGTGGAACTTATATGGCGAGGACTCTGTGGCTCCAGGAGAGGCCTAATTGTCACAGACCCTCATCAGAACTCTGAGACCTAGTCACAGCTATGAGACAAACAAAAATGTCTTTTGTCTGTCAACAACAACAAAATCCTGAAACTTAGCCTCCCACCTCCCATTTTCATATATTCTTATGGAGAAATTGGATTCACTTTAACACTGATTCACTTGCAGTCACTGTTTTCAGGAACATAACTACATTATGTGAGGAGTTACTTTAGTGTTCAAAAACGTGACATTTCTCACTGGAAGAAATTTCTGTTTTCTGGCCAACTCTATCTTTTACCTCAGTAGACATTGACTCCCATTCAGCAAACTTTTCTGATAAATCTAAAGTTATCAAGGTTACAATAGTGAACTTTGGAGCTTGCTGCAATAACTATCAATAAGGAATTTATGTAACATCTTAATAAATATGACTACAAAAAGGAACATCTTCATTAACCCTCCAAGCTAACCCCATACATATTTGCTAGCAACATCTCTGAAGCATAAGAGCCTTTCAAATCCAAAATATATCATGGACATACTGGACTGGATTCTCTATTGATTTTCACCATGTGCAGTCATTTATACCTGTTTAAAATGGATATTCAAAGCTATCATTTTCATTTGAATACATCTCTTCAAAAATAGTTGAGATGTAGGGAATAAAAAAAAAATGCAGAAATGAGTTTCCTCCCAGGATATTTTTAATGTGGAAAATCTGATATGATTTTGTAATCTTCATGCTGGAGGATTTCTGATCTATTCATTTATTTCCCTCTGCAATCATCAGCACTGGCTATGTTTTTTTTAGCTGAGCAAGTTATTTCTTAAGATAATGGAATTCAGTAACTATGAAAGCTTCTCTCCCCAGTTGGCAAGATTGTTAATAGAGTCTAGACTTTTCTAAACATGTGGTTTACAATCAGAATTAACTTTCTTCCTATCCACAAGTAAACTTATCCTTTAGCTATTTTGGATAGCACTTGAAGAACAACAGCAGTTAAGGAGATTTCTTAATCAAACACATATTTAGTCCAGGCAGTAAGCCATTATAAAGCAAACTATAGAACACTGTATCTAAATAAATAATCAGCCATTACAAGCTGACTAACAGGTTTGTACTCAACTTAATGTAAAGATGAAAAAAAATATCACCTGGAAAATTCTATGTATATTCCATATTTGATTAACTCATGAAAGGGTTAAGGGAGGAATGTAATATCCATAAGAAAAAAGACTTTAGTTGAATACACAGTATGCGATGTCCCTTACTATCAGCAATGTGATAAAGTGTGTAATCCTTCCAATGTCTCTATCTGTTATGTGAAGGTCTTAGAAAAATCTGAATTTCTCAGGACTATGTGGAAAGTTTATACAGAAAACTAAAATCAGGCAACGCTTTTTAGAAACATCTGAAACTTGCTCTGGTTGAGCAAACCTTTGAGAAGATATGGGTTGGCACAAAACTGCCCAGGGACTTTCCACATAATACTTCATCCTTAGTGCTGTCTGAAATCCTCACTCTCTTTCACTCTCACAATAGACCCAGGCTCTCCTCATTAGACCTCAGGTTCCAAATAAAGGAAGAAGTGGAGGTTTGCAAACTTGTTTCCTTCCAATTGTCATATGGGATGTATGTCAGGTTGTATCTCAGAGATTGTCCCCTTCAGATTGTCACCCGGAGCCTGCCTATCTGTCTCTGGGGTGCCCCACCACCCTGTCCTTTTGGGCCAGATACTCTTGTCTCCCCTCCCCCCCCCCCCCCACCAGAAAGGCACAGTGTTGGGTAACACAGCAGAGTAACACAGATGCTGGAAACAGCTCAGTTCTGGGAGGACTCAACTACAGAGACTTGGCAGTAGCCAAGATCACATCCCCAAATAGGATTAAACCCACAAATATATATGTTTTACATAGAATTAGCTCATAAGTTTACTCTTTATATCAATGAAAGAGAGATAGACACATCTGTTGCACTTCCCCACCCCAGAAAAGTGCAAAATTCAAGATGATTTCCTGCACCTGGTGACATGCTCACATGTTTTTTTAGGACCAACCACAGTTTAGGTATATAGGTAAAACAAAACCTTTCACAGATTATTGTCATGAACAATGGGCCATTAAGTTCCTTAAGTTCCACTAGTGACTTTCACTAGAAGACATAGAATTAATAAGCAGGTTCACACTTAATATTTCTAACTTCACGTACAAGAATGATGCATTCACACAAATGAAATACACATGTTCAGGGATCAAGCTGTTGAATGACAGGTTACTTGCCCTGTTTTGCATAAAGCATATTTGAGTTATGTATGTTCATATTCAAAACATATTTCCTTAAAACCTATGGGGGGCAAAGTGTCACAGGAAGGTCAGGGCTATTCATGTCCCCCAACTGTATATTTGCAAGAACAGATGTAGGCAACTTCTCTGTTTCTAGTAGAAGAATGGACAAGGGGGTGCATACATACAGATACAAGAACAGATACACAAGACTCCTAACTTTTTAGTTTGCTGGGAGGTCCCTTTCTTTAGCTGCTCTTGTGTTATGTCTAGCAGTGACTAACCTCTATTTGATGGGAATTTTTCAGGGTTCCGCCATTTTAGCCTGTTTATGGAGGATCATCCATTATCGTCCACCCAAAATAATATAAATCTTCTTTTCCTTTTAACAACCTCACATGCCAGTGTCTCAATTTGATTTCCGCAAGTCAGTTTCCCGCTAATTAAAATATATATTCAAAGCATTGTTTCTGATTATGTAAAAACAGACGAAATGTGTGCAATAAAATATCTGCTCTACAGCTAAACTACACTTCCTTCAAATTCATAGACCTGTAACCAAATTTCACATCACTATTTTTAATGAAACAAACTCCAACTTATAACCAACACACATTAGGGAATATATATATATAAATATTATTTCCTATCATTGTTTCATGAGAAATCCTACAATCTGCAATCAAGGAAAAAGATCATTAATTAATGTAACTTACTGAGTTACACACAAACTCTCTCCGGTAAGCATAACAAGTAAAATTCGCTGCTAATTTAACTCTATTGAAATAAGTTAAATTACACCAGTGGTGAAATGGGGACAAAACTGGTCCCCATTCTTAACTAGTTTTAATTCTCCAGTAAATAAATTCACTAACTTTTAAAGTTTATTTGAAAGTAGGGCCTTTACACTATCTCTCTGATCTGATAAACTGTCAGCCACAAACCAAACCAGATAAAACAAAATTTCCAGGACATCCAAAAGGATATAAAAAGTTAACATATTCAATCACATGCATTCTAGTAGTTGCCTGTGTTTTCTTTTACATGCATTTGCTTTTATAATGTTTTCATATCAACACCTTTGGACAGATATTACAATAGTTTGTGAACATAAATATTTAATCTTAAAACTTAATTGACTCCAATAAAAGAAGTTCCATTAACTTCACTTGCCTATGTATCAAACCGTAGATATGTAATACAGACTGGTTTTATCTTTTTTGGTTTGTGCAGAGCAAAGAACATTGTTGGTGCTAAACAAATAACAATGTACAGCAATCAAACTTTAACAAGGGTTTTGTTTGGAAAGATTTGATTGATTGAAAAGATATTTAAAATGGCAATACCTTGGAAACCAGTAATCTGTCTCAAAGGAGAAAGCCACCTATCAGCCTCCAGCCTGATATTTATGAAATAATTGTAATTTTCCCCTTACCATTTCCTTTTTTCAGTGTGTATTCCTGATGAAGAATTAAATAATGAAGTGTCAATTAGGTACATACATTTAGGAGAAGAAACTATCAGGGGTTGTTGTGGAGAGATAAAATACATTACCACACAGTGTTATGAAATATTCTTTGCAATTTTTAAAACAAAAATTTAATCAAGTTTTCTTCATTTCTATTATATTTTTTTCATTAGTTTGCACAATTAAATAGATTAATTACTTTGACATTACAGTTAGAATGAAAAAAAGAGATTTGTTTTCAATATGCTCATAAGTACAATTCAGAGACCAAATATCATCAAGCAAGCTTTATTTTAGATAACCACATGCCAACTCCAAACTGTGTATTAGTGATGCATTACACTGAAGTAATGGGCTTTTTAGATGATTGTCACTAAAAATCTGCAGGAAGCATTAAAGTCAGAAAAAAAAAAGCATTTGGCAGTTGGGATAAGAAAAAAGCATAGGACTAATTCTCCTCTCACTTAGAGTGTGTAAATTAGGATTATCTTCAATTGAACTATACAAGTAAAACACTGGCATAGTTGAGGAGAATAAGTCCTGAACAGTCTAAGGTCAAAATATACATGCATTTTCATAACATTTCTAAAATTTCTATATATATAAAGTGTGTTCCAGAGCAGTCTGAAAGCCAAAAAACTTCACTGAGTACTGCATTGGCCACCTGCCATTCTCTAAATGGTAGTCAGTAATGATTTTGTGGAAGTTCAGTTAACTAGTTTGTATTAAATATAGCACACATATGTTTCCAAGACATCCAACTAATTTCCTAATGGAGGATTCAAAATACATAACTATAGATATAAAAATATTTGTGAAGTTCCAGTAATCATTGCTGGATACCCACAGAAGATTGAAATTTTTAAACATTAGGGACGGATTTTCAAAAGTACATAGCTCACAACAGTTGGGGCATGTCTACACTAGCTCGGTTGTTCGAGCTAGGTAGGCAAATGAGGGCAACCGGAGTTGCAAATGAAGCCTGGGGTTTAAATATCCCAGGCTTCATTTGCATCTTCCCGGGCGCCGCCATTTTTAAATCCCCCTTAGTCCGAACTCCGTGCCCGCGGCTACACGCGGCACAGAGTAGGTAGTTCGAATTAGGATCTCTAATCCTACCGGTTCCACGAGGAGTACCGGTAGTTCAAATTAGAGATCCTGGTGGGAACTTTACCTACTCCGTGCCGCGTGGGCAACGGAGTTCAGACTAGGGATTTAAAAATGGCAGCGCCTGGGAAGATGCAAATGAAGCCCGGGATATTTAAATCCCAGGCTTCATTTGCAACTCCGGTTGCCCTCATTTGCCTACCTAGCTCGAGCTACCGAGCTAGTGTAGACATACCCTTGTTATAGTATGGGTGCTCTGGAAAATCTGTTCTCAGCAGTCGCTGCTGACTGAGTATTATGGACAATCTAGTGCATATGGTCAGCTCTTCATTGGTGTCACCATTGACTCACACCAGGTGAGGATCCAGTACTTAAAGTAAAACTGGAGAAGAAGAAGAAAATAAAGAACAAAAAAAGACAATGTGGAAGCAGGAGATAAATTGGCAGTCCTTTAAAATCTGCATCCTTCAATTGGAAAAAGAAGGAATTCAATTTTGGAACATTTCCTCTCACTTTTTAATTAAGTGGCATATCAGTGTATAAGTAATTTTTTAAAGGGGGAAGTTAGAAAGCTATGGACTTGTTTATTTATTTATTTTATTGATGGTCACATAAGATGGTTCAAATCTTACACAAAAATGTTGTGACCAATTGCAATGCATTTCTTGCTTTTTGGCATAAGCAAGAAATGACATTGTTTTCTATAATGCTTCTGTGACAGGAATTACTTTGGAAGATGTTTCACATCTAACTTTATTCATGAAGCCCTACCCTATCATCAGTGATCCAGCAATGAAGTACTTCTAATATGGACTGCATTGTCACAGAAGCGTTGTTAATTTTGCATTTGGGAAGATGAAAGATGATTGGCAATGTCTAGGCACCCATCTAGTTGCCAACCTGGTCTCATAATCAGTTCACATAATCACAGAATGTTGTACACTTCCTAAACATTGTGAAGGCAGAGGTGAATGTTTCTGTATGGAAGGAGCACAGGACTGAATAGCTCTGCACATACATTTGGATCCCACCCATGTGCACATGGCTCTTGGTTCTCAGCAGGAAAGGGATATCCAGGATGCAAAATGTTTGCACTTTCTGGACGATCTGGGAGCCAGATGGTAACGGTGGTGATGATGGTGATAGATACCACATCCTGCTTCAAGAAAAGTGCACATAGAGTTCTGTGCTCAAATTACATTTGAGGGCAGAGGTTGTTCCCCTAAAATGATGCATATGTATCTATTAACTACATTGAAGTGTGAGGGCATCTCCTCAAAGCTGACAACTTTAGGAGTCAGTTTGTGTTCTGCAGAGAGTCCACAAAGTTCTACAGCCATGATGGTGTAATTTTTTTATGTGAAAACCCGGTATTAATGTGCCTTATGTGGAACACTCAGTTTTAATGACTAGAAAACAAAACAGTTTTGTGAAGGATTGGGAGAGGCTTTCTGAAATGTTTGCTTTACCCTACTCTCTTGCAGCAGGGATTATAGCATTTACTACCTATTATGCATGACTACACACAAGTTCTGGAGGTTTGCTGAGGGAAGAGGGGGGCAGGGGTCTGATGAAGCATTGTTCACAGCCTGATGTCTTCACTGTAAATCTATGCTCCCTCCATTTTGTATAGGCAGGTACTTTATTACCAAAGCCATAAAGACATGCGTGTAAACATTCCCTGTGTTTTTAATTTTTCTGATAGTGAATGGAGCAGTTAGTTGTGAGTGCACTTCACTGTCCTTAATTTTCCAATCTTTAAAATTAAATGGTTGGGCCTTTTGGGGTAGGAAAGTGGCATGGGAGGGACTGAGAATTCTTTCTAATGTTATGGTCACAGGCACTTACAGATATCAAATCACTGTGCAATGAATAATGGGAACTTATCATAAAGCTTGAGAAAATATCTTGTTTATCATAGGCTTTGTCTATACTGACAAGTTTAAAGTTATGCTGTGACAGTGTTTTAATGCAGCAGTTTGGATCAGCAAGAGCACTGAGAATATATCTACACTACAGAGCTTTTACGAAAAAAATGGCCATTTTTTCCAAAAAAACTTCACTTACATTCACACTGCAATCACGTTCTTTCAAAAAAAAAAAAAATCGAAAGAACAGAGGGTTTACCCGACATTGGTAAACCTCCTTCTATGAGGAAGAAGCATTCTTCCGAAAGAACTCTTTTGGAAAAAGGTGTGTGTGGGAATTCTTTCGAAAGAAGAGGAAAGAGGAAAAAGCACAGGTGCCCTGGTGGCCACTCTGTCCATAGTAATCACAGTTTAAATGTGAGATAGCATTCATTCAGTGTGGACACTATCTTTTGAAAAAGCAGATTGCTTTTTCAATGCACTTTGGTAGTGTGGACGCAGTCTTTCGGAATAAGTTTTTTCAGATCTCTTCAGGAAAAGCTTCTTCCGAAAAAAGCCTGCAGTTCAGACATAATATAAGAGAGAGCTCTCCCAGCATTCTAGTTAAACGACCTACACGAGGGGAGTAGCTAACGGTGCTGGAAGCCTGTTTACACTAGCACTTCAAAGTGCTGTAATTTGCTGCTCTCAGAGGGGTGTTTTTTTCCACACCTATGCAAGAAGGTTACAGTGCAATAATGTAGCAGTATAGACAAGCCCATAGTTAGCAAGGGGAGTTACACACAAAAGTTAATCAGATGGTAACATTTATTGAAAGTGACCTATGTAACATAAGAATAAACCTGTTTAAAAAGAAAATGCAAAGGGAAACACAGTAGTTCAGATTCTGCAAGCAACAGGGGTAGGATTTGGCTTCTTACAAGGGCTACATTATCTGCTACTTATATATTTCTTTAAAGGGTTGTCATCATTTGGAGAACACAGCAATTTTCAAGGTATCAGAATCGATAAGAGATGGTTTTCTAATTCTCTGCAGAATATCCAACAATCCATGCCAAGGCAATGTTTCTGTTAACGGCCATCGCCTCTCCCTATTGCTTAATAGAAGGGTTTAGTCAGCTATGACGGAGGACCAAGCACATTTGTGTTCCTGTTGAAGATACAAATTGGCTTTAATTTCTGCTACACCAAAAATTTGCTGCAACATGCTTACAAGACTGATACACATTTTAAAAGCAAATCAACTGTATTCTAAGATAGCAGATTGAATTCCTAAGAAAGAAGGAAAGTGAATGACTGAATATGTCCACATACCCCCCAATATCCTCGCAGCATCTCCAGAATATGCAGCCTCTGTGTGCATTGAAGAGCAGTAAAAGGAGCAGGGAAGAAAGAAAAATAACAAAACTTCATTTTGTGCACTGAGTGTGCCAGTTAACATCATAAGCCAGTTGGCTCCCATGCTGAGAGACACAGCATTGCGTTTATACAGCTACCAGAGCAGATCCAGCTCACACGTCCCACTTCTCCCTGGGTCTACAGAGGGCTTCTGAGCAGAATGAGAACAGTTAAAAAAATTTCCAGTGTTCAGGGAGAAAAACTTGCTGTGATATTCTTCAGACAATCAATCAAAGGTTTAACTCTCTTCTTGGACCTAAATATTCTTGCACATAAACCGCACCCGCACCCCACTGCCTGCAATCAATGTGGCTCCCATTCATAGGGATGGGAAAACTAGGAACATGGAAGGGTATTTCTGGAGATCTGTGAACCACTGTATATTTTCTATAACAGTTCTTCCCCACCTGCCCCCTCTCTCCCCTTCTCTCCCTTTCCCTCAGTCCATGATCTGGGAGCATTTTGGGGTAGAGCAGAGTAGGCTTTGGGCATTCTGCATCATACCAAGAGGTGATATTGCTGGGAATGTTGAGTTGCATCATAAAACTTTCCAGCCTTAGATTCTGGTTTTAGCTGCAGCCTGCAGTTCTCTTGGGGATAGCTGAATCCACTAACTCTGTGCAGAGAGGCAGAATCATATGTTCCTCTTCCTTCAGGTGTCCCAGGGCTTCCTCCTTGCTTTCTCCATCCTTGGTATCCCATCATATAATGAGGCCAGTAGTGTTGAGGAGTGTTTATGAACCACTTCAGGCTCTGTATTGGTTGTTTTGACGAGCACCCAGTCTAACCCTTTGTATCACAGGCATATGTGAGATTGCTCCTGGCGTGTTGGTGCAAATTCTTCACCTTCCAATACAGGATCCTGAAGGGCTTCCTGTGTTCCTGGCAGTTTGCTGCAGTCCAGTGAATATCCACAATCTCCCAGTACAAATGAAGCTATTTGGTACTTTGGATGAAACCGTGAATGAAACCATGGATGAAATCTTATACTCTGGCCCTGCAATGATGAGGATCCCAGTGAGCTCAATGGACCAGGCAGCTGCTTTAAGAACATCATCCACATTGCCCTGTACTGACTGGAGTGTGGCAAAAAACATTCTGAAGTGGTCACTGCAACTCACTGCTCTCTCTGACAATGGAGGGACAGAGACATTGGGTAAGGATTAAGTAGAAAATGGGGTCACTATATGGAGAACTATTGAAACACCAGACTTTGGATGTTCCCCAAACTTCTGTTCACCCAGTATATCATGTAACTAATGTTACATTCTGTATAATCTAAACGTAGTAAATCATAAAACTATAAATGTGTTGCATGCTTCAAATATTCACCTTATATTCATCGGTATCCACATACATGGATGTGGATACAGACATCCACAGCTCATTTTTGAGGATACAGATGTGGATACAAACGTTGTATCTAGAACACTGCAAAATTGCCGATATCCACTTTATAGCCACAGTTATCCAAATCCATGGATGTGGATGCCAATTTTGTATACGCACAGGGCTCTATAAATCTGTTAAACAGCGAAGGCATTACCAATGCATAGGAGATTTTGGCAGAACTTTGAATAGGAAAAGGTACTGAGATGTATTAAATCTTAGTTTACTTCCCTTGATATCTCATCTAGATTGTCTCCAAATGTCAGACATTTAAAAATGGGTATAAAGAAAGTGCAAACTCTTTCTCTGTTCTCTCTTGGTTTAATTTGATGTATAACCTCCATGTTGAAAAGTGCAACTCAAAGAACAAGACTACCTTTTTCTGCAGAAGATAGTCTTGAATTGGTAGTCTGGAATTGTCAGCCTCAAGAATGAGATGTGCGTGCACAGGAGACAATGCTTCCTTACCATAGAAAAGTTGAACCTTCCATGGGTATTTTTTAGCTAATACAGCAGACAGTTATTATTTACAATTATGAACAGTATTACGGGTTTGAATTGCATTATCCTAAAAGCACAAGGAATCTCTCTCAAAAGAGTGATAGGTTTCCCAATAGGAAAAAAAGGAAGTTACTGCAGCCAATGTTGTGTTATTTGGATTCCTATTATGCATATTTATTAATCTAAACAGCCTTTGAGAAAGAAAACAATTTGATTCAAAGGCATTTTTACCCCATTCTGTGAAACCACTTCAAGGACTGCATTGTTTAACAGTAAACTTCCCTATTCTCTCAGACTCTCAGACTCACCCACTTAAGTTCAAGATGCTTTACGTGAAAGGCAGGTTTTCAAATTCATTTCATTTCAAACTCAGTTATCTAAAAATGCAAGAGCAAAATCACTCAGTGTCACAGATACTTCATTACTCTTAAATGAATCCATAAAATCTGTGACCTTGTGTGATACGATTTCTGGCAAAGTATAGTCCTCATAACCAACAATCCAGATTTCCAATACACTTAATAGGATGTAATTATGGTAAGTCATATTTGGATAGGAAAATTAAGAACTAGCTACATGACATTTGCTCTAATGATACTGTCTCTCTGGAGGGGAAAAAAGTTTAAACTTGAGTACCTCTCAGCAGACTGAAAATTAATTTATCATGAACTTATATGACAATCTGAAACATGGGTGCTCAGATCTGCAGGAGTTGTAGGATTGATCGCTCTAAATATTAAGGTTAAAAAGACTAAAAGCCATTAATAAAACAATCATCTTTCAGGTTGTTATCCTTAATTCAGTTAGTCACACTGTCTTTATTTGATTTAGTACATGTGGCAGTCACTACACAATATGAATGTGTTACTGCCTTTGTCTTACATTATACTTCTCTTTTTGTAATATCAGTATAAGCGAATTGCCACTTACACATGGAGCTTTATAAATGCGAAGGCCAGAAGGACTACTTTGATTATCTAGTTTATTCCTAGGGGGGAATTCTGCATATTGTCTATAGATTTCTTGGCTCCCTGCAGAAAAATGGGGGAGCAAAGATATCTGTGGGGAACACATACCCATTTTGGGAAGCCTAGGAGCATGTGCCAGGAACAGACGGCAGACTTTCAGATCCATGATGTGGTGGAGAGCAGGCTGAGTGTACATGAGTCCACAGAGAAACAGTAAGGGGGCAGAGCTGAGCACGTGCCTGTGTGCAATTGAGAGAGAGAGACTTATATCCTCCACTTGGAGGGGCAGGGCTGCGTGAGGCAGGAGCTGCGTCTGAGGCAGAGCAGAAATATAACAACTAAGCAGTCAAGCTGCTAATGTTCCTTAATGCTCCTTTGCCACAGTGGTATAAAGGAGCCTTATTGTAAATGACAATCAGGGACTCTTCATCTAGGACAAACTATGTTCTTTTCTGCTTTTTTCCTGTGCCACAGAGGCCCAATGGGATTAGATTACAGCTCAGGTTGTATTCTACTTACCCATTTAAAAAAATGGAGAATAATGATTAGCAAATCTGTATGACTTTCATGTATAAAAGTTTGAGTGATTTAAAGTCACATTCTACTTTAATTTTGCGTTTGAGGTTCTATAATGTAATTTAATCCAGGATTACAACCAGAATGTAGGCTACTGGTTACCAAGTACTGTAACTTAACTTTTATGTGTTTAGGAAATACTGAAAAGTTATTGTGATTTTTTTTCTATATGGAAGTTTAAATAAATTACCAAAATAAGTGAAACTAGTGTAATTATAGTGGATTATTTTGACAAATACAACATGCAGAATTATGCAGATTTTCTATTTTTTGGTTAATTTTTTAAATTTTTTTGGCACAGAATTTCCTCTAGGAGTATTTGTATGACCTCCTGCATAACAAAAGCCTGCCATAATTTCTGTTTGAACAAGAGCATATTTTTAAGAAAAAAAAATCCAGTTTTGATTTTAAAATATATCTGTAATAAAGGCAGGAGAAACAAAAATTCCCATGTCTGCTGTTTACTACATATAAAAACTTCAGCTCACCTAAGACATCTGACATCCACAAACAATGATGCACATAGGTATTGCTTCTGTTGGGGTAGTATTTGAAGTAAGTGTAAAGACTACCACCATCTCTGCTGATGTCATCTATGTCGAGATAACACCAGCATGGAGGGAAATGATAGCCGCTCAGTCCTAGAGTAGCATTAATCATTCTTCTCTAATCATTCTGCACTGTACTAGTACCACCTACTGCAGTCTTCCATTCCTTTCTTAATGCAGGGCATAACATCAACTAAGGCGTCATTCTCTTGGTGTCTCCTCTATACCATAATCTTCTCTTTTTTTTTTTGACACACCTTTCCCTATTACAGCAGATCAGTCAAATTAAGTTTGTTTCTTTGTTTAATTTAGTCCGAAATATTTTTTTTTTCAAAACAAGGCTGCTATTGCACAATTAAACAAACATTTGTGCTGGATTTGTTGTGTCCTACCTCAATGCACCGGCAAATCATAGAATCATAGAATACTAGGACTGGAAGAGACCTCGAGAGGTCATCGAATCCAGTCCCCTGCCCTCATGGCAGGACCAAATACTGTCTAGACCATCCCTGATAGACATTTATCTAACCTACTCTTAAATATCTCCACAGATGGAGATTCCACAACCTCCCTGGGCAATTTATTCCAGTGTCTGACTGCCCTGACAGTTAGGAACTTTTTCCTAATGTCCAACCTAAACCTCCCTTGCTGCAGTTTAAGCCCATTGCTTCTTGTTCTATCCTCAGAGGCCAAGATGAACAAGTTTTCTCCTCCTCCTTATGACACCCTTTTAGATATCAAAAACTGCTATCATGTCCCCTCAATCTTCTCTTTTCTAAACTAAACAAACCCAATTCCTTCAGTCTTCCCTCATAGGTCGTGTTCTCTAGACCTTTAATCATTCTCGTTGCTCTTCTCTGGACCCTCTCCAATTTCTCCACATCTTTCTTGAAATGCGGTGCCCAGAACTGGACACAATACTCCAAATGAGGCCTAACCAGCGCAGAGTAGAGCGGAAGAATGACTTCTCATGTCTTGCTCACAACACACCTGTTAATGCATCCCAGAATCATATTTGCTTTCTTTGCAATAGCATCACACTGCTGACTCATATTCAACTTGTGGTCCACTATAACCCCTAGATCCCTTTCTGCCATACTCCTTCCCAGACAGTCGCTTCCCATTCTGTATGTATGAAACTGATTGTTCCTTCCTAAGTGGAGCACTTTGCATTTGTCTTTATTAAACTTCATCCTATTTACCTCAGACCATTTCTCCAATTTGTCCAGGTCATTTTGAATTATGACCCTGTCCTCCAGATTAGTCGCAACCCCTCCCAGCTTGGTATCATCTGCAAACTTAATAAGCGTACTTTCTATAACAATATCTAAATCGTTGATGAAGATATTGAACAGAGCCGGTCCCAAAACAGACCCCTGCGGAACCCCACTTGTTATGCCTTTCCAGCAGGATTGTGAACCATTAATAACTACTCTCTCAGTACGGTTATCCAGCCAGTTATGCACCCACCTTATAGTAGCCCTATCTAAGTTGTATTTACCTAGTTTATTGATAAGAATATCATGCAAGACCGTATCAAACGCCTTACTAAAGTCTAGGTATACCACATCCACCGCTTCTCCCTTATCCACAAGACTTGTTATCCTATTAAAGAAAGCTATCAGATTGGTTTGACATGATTTGTTCTTTACAAATCCATGCTGGCTGTTCCCTATCACCTTGCCACATTCCAAGTGTTTACAGATGATTTCCTTAATTACTTGCCCCATTATCTTCCCTGGCACAGAAGTTAAACTAACAAAGATAGAGTGAATTCAATCTTGGGATTTTCTGATGTGCAAAGTTAGAATGGCTAAAAATTGTGTTTATCTTTAAATAGTTATCTCTGTTTTCTGATTAAGAAAACAGCCTGTATTTTCAGTTTAGATACTGATATGGCATCTGCTAGAATCCAACCAGCTCATCTTTTTCTTGCTTTTCAGTGTCCAGAAGAAATGATTGCTTTAATCTTTGCATGTTTTGGGTTGCTGGCATCATCTAACTTCTGATTGTTCCTGCTCATTTCTTGCACTGTAGAGGCAGTGTCACGTTAAAAATTTCTGCACACAATGAAGATTTTAATGGTGGATTTTGGATTAACTGGACTGTTGCTAGAAAATGTACAAAATCACTTACTTGTTAGAAACCAAACATGTTGCTGTGACATTTGAAGAAGGTCCTGCTGTGGCACTTACTTTAAAATAAGAAATTTCCTGCTGTGACAACAGATATAGCCGGTGTGAATGTCTCAACATTTCCAGTTATGATATATTTATAATGGAATCAGAGGACTTTTGTAAAAGTTTTAAGTGCTGAAAAAAAATCAGCTTTAAATTTACTGTTGTGTACTCTCTGTTTTGAAATGGTCATTCAGCTTTTAAAGCACCACTCAGATCCACTCACATTACATTTTTTTATGAAATATTCTGGAATAATGATTAAGTCAGAAATGTTTAAAATACAAGAGTTGTGTATAGCCAGACATGGCCCCCTTCCCACATCTGCCCTTTCAGCTGCATTTTGGACACGTTTCCTGTTATGTGAGCTGCAGAAATCCCCATAATGTTAGATGCTTGTTAAAACCACATTGTAATTGTATTCATACTTATGAATATGTGTGAAGTACATGAGGAAGTATGAGTGAGAACCAGTCAATCATAAAGCAGCACAGCATATATTACCTTTTATGGCTAAGGAAATCTCCTGCAAAGTGCATACATTTAAGTGATAGGCGGCCAGATGGGGTCTTTTCCTCAGAAAGATGTAACAGCACACCAAGCTTGGGACCAGACTGGACGCAGTGAAGTCCTCCCGCAGATCTGAAGGGACTCCAGGGACTCTTGTTGCCTCACAGCTAATCTCCGGGAAACAGTCGCCTGGACAGCCTCAGCCACCTCAAAAAAATCAAAACTAACTCTCACCACATCTGCATCCTGCCTCTAAACTGCCATCATGAATGTGATATGTGTGTGAGTGTGAGTATTGCCTTACCATTAAGAACCTGTACTAATAAACAAGCGTCAGAGCTACTCCAGTTCACCCTTTGTCTGGGCTTATTCCTTGGCTAATTCCAAGGGCAAGTAACATTCAATGGTGGAGAATGCGGGCAGCAAAGAGTTAATTTGAACTTGAGTAGTATCTGACAGTGGGTGATGTTCCCATTCTTGACTACCACATGCGTAGGGTAGCGATTCCCGGGTAGTGTCAGGAGCCCTTGACCTCCTGGCTACCAGGGTGGGTTGGTCAACATAGTCTGGGTAATGGCAGATGCAAGGGAGGGATAGGACAAACATCATGTCCCTGTTCAGGAAAGGCAAGAGTGGACAAGAAGAGATGGAGAAATGGGAATGGTGCGCTGTGAGTTTCCCCTCACCCTTTCTGGCATGGCTGCAGAAATTAGGCATGGATCCCTGGAATCCTGGGGTGATCTCAGGACAGAATACGATTCCAGAGTTGGAGAGTAATTATGAGAAATGTTTTGCTTTGTATAAACTACTATCCTCCTAAGACACAATGAGTTAATGTGGAATTTCTGGAAAAATTGCTGAAATGGAGTGGTAGTTGGAAACACATTTTGTCTGCAGTATAAAAAGGAAACTGAGGTACAACACCTCATTAATTTAATAATTAAACTGTGGGATAATTCACCCTAAACCCATGAAGAGAAGAAGCTATTGAAACCTGGCCAATTTATAGAACAGAAGTATAGGTAAGTATTGGAGTAACAGCAGGCAAATAAAGAAATCAGCAAGAATATTTGTTAAAAAAAAAGAAGTATTACAAGATATAATGTGGCCCCCAAAAGATATAGGAAAATGTTCTTTTTGTTTCCCAGAACACCAAAAGAGCTGGTACAAGCTAAAGAGCAACTGAAAATAACATGAATTTATTGTTGCGACAAAGATTATGTTTTATGTTTGTTTTATGTTTTATATTTCATGTTTCATGTTTTATATTTGTCTTGTGGCATTTGTCTCCATGCTAGCATTATTGTGTATTGTTTTTGAAAAAAGAGGAAATATTGCAAGTAAAGCAGAAGTTGGAGAGAATAGGTATAAAAGGAACAGTTCAGCAAGTAAAACAGGATTGGGCCCAAACAAGCAGTGGCTCTAATAGAGGGGTTAGTGGGAGGGGTAGAAGAGGAAGTGCAGGCAGATTCCTGTAAATGGTAACAGCTTAGTATGGTAATAGTTTAAGATAGTAAAGGTAATATTTTAAATGATAGGCTTTTACCCAAAGTGGTATACAACATAAACAACAGATGAAATAAAGGAGGCTCCCCGTTCCTGAAGTGCACACAGGGGTGGGAATGGGAATCCTCAATTCCATAGATGTAGAAGTACTCGCTAATAAACTGACAGCCATGGGGTCATGCTTAGAGGAAAGGGCAAAGCTGTGATCTGACAGCTCCTCCGACATAGCTTCAGTGGCAAGTCAAATCACAACTGTCACTCTGTATGGCTCAGTGCTAATCCCAGAATTCCTCCGAGCAGTGGTGTCCACATAGGCTCACTGCTCCTGGGATCAGTTCTGTGTGGTGATCCATTTGCAAATGCAAATTTGATGACAGGTCAAGTGTCCCAAATGAGCACTGGTGCAATTCCCCTTTGGGTCTGGCCGGATCCCAATCTGGGCTGGGATTTTAGCCATAGCCCCTCATGCACTTCAACGGGGCCAAGACTGGGTTTGCTCTGCTTACAAATTCAGGATAGCACCAAACCAGCTACTGTCCCTTGCTGGTTAGCTGAAAATCCCTGGTCGGTGGTGGACCAGTTATGGCTCTCCCTTAGAACACAATCCTACTGGACTCCAGCTTTGGGACACATCACCCTCATTATTCACTACTCACAGGTTAAATTGGGTTCTTGGGTCTGTCTGTGCAGCTCAGTGCTCCAGAATGCCTGCTTTTTCCGAGCTGGTCTCTGTAAAGGAGAGTCTCTGTGTGTACCTATCATTAGGATAGGGTAGCTGTTCTTAACACAGGACCTTCTTCTATGTGCGTAACAACCTCATGCAAAAAGTTTCCTGTTACTGGTTGCCCACAGGCCAAGAATGTAATTTTACTGATGATAGCCATACCCAATGGACTCACAATGTGTCTGGTATTCTGGTCAACAGTACCTATCATAGCCTGGTGGGTGCTGCCCTTACTCCAAACCATTGATGTTTTGACACCTAAGCCCAGCCTGCCTGTCCCTCTCCCCCTCGAACTGGTCCATTTGGACCAAACTCTTAAACAAAAGTTCTGACGTGGCTCAATGGGCCTGACTACTAGCCCAGTTTGTGGTGACCACTCAAATTTATGTTTTAGCTAAAGGTTGCCAGACTGAACAATTGGGTGACAAAGTGATTGTCCTAACCAAGGGTATGTCTACACTTGCAGCCTATTTCAGAATAGGGCTGCAAATGTAGGCATTCGGAATTGAAAATCAAGCCCGGGATTTAAATATCCCGCACTTGATTTGCATCTTCCCGGCCGGGCACCATTTTTGAAATTTACAAGCCCGGAATAACTGCCCGCGTCTACATGCGGCAGTGAAACAGGTGTTCGAAATAAAGCCCTATTTCGATCTACCTGTTATTCCTCCTGCAATGAGGTTTAACAGGTAGTTCGAAATAGGGCTTTATTTTGAACGCCTGTTTCACTGCCACGGTAGACGCCGGGCAGTTATTCCGGCTTGTAAATTTCAAAATGGCGCCCGTTGGAAGATGCAAATCAAGCGCAGGATATTTAAATCCCGGGCTTGATTTGCAATTCCAAATGCCTACATTTGCAGCCCTATTCCGAAATAGGCTGCAAGTGTAGACATACCCCAAGTATCACTAGTGGGACATTTTCAAGGACTGGTCCCCCAGATTCTCAGGAATTCTCAATGTTTTAATGCATTCCTTTGTCATTTTACTGATTATTCTTAGAATATTTTTCATTGTATTTTTATATTTACATTGTTATACAAGGTCATTGATTCAGCGAGTCACCAAGCTCCATCATCTGTTTTAGGGGGCTGCTGTCCGACGGTCCTTATTGTGATCAAATTGTTGATCAAAGGGCGGGAATATAGCCAGATGTAGTACCCCTGCTCCATCTGCCCTTTCAGCTGCATTTTGAACAAGTTTCCTGTTATGCGAGTAGCTGCAGAAATTCCCATAATGTTAGATGCTTGTTAAAACCACATTATAATTATATTCATGCTTATGAATGTGTATGAGTGAGAACCCACCAGTCATAAAGCAGCACAGCATGTATGACATTTTATGGCTAAGGAAAACTCCTGCAAAGTGCATACATTTATGTGATGGGTGGCCAGGTGGGGTCTTTTCCTCAGAAAGATATGACAGAACTACAAGCTCGGGACCGGACTGGAAGCAGTAGAGCCCTCCCGGCACATGCAAAGGGACTCTGAGGACTCTTGTCGCCTCATGGCCAATCTCTGGGAAGCTGTCGCCTGGCAAGCCTCAGCCACCTGTGAAATCAAAACTAACTCTTGCCATACTTGTAGCCTGCCTCTAAACTGCCAGCATGAATGTGATGTGTGTGTGAGTATTGTCGTACCATTAAGAACCTATACTAGTAAACAAGTGTCAGTGCTGCTCCAGTTCACCTTTTGTCTGGTCTTACTCCTTTGCTGATTCCAAGGGAGGTAACATTGTGCACAAAAGATATTGCAGTTTAAATAGGCAGAATAGTCAAAGAACAGGAGAAAGGCAGTTGTATTATTCCCCCTTTTACAGGTGTGGTACTGAGAAATAGAGAGGTAAAGTATGTGATTCTTTCACTCATCTATTTCATCTTGTTTCAAATCAGGTTGCCAGATCTTTAGGGGGGGGTGACTGTTTTGTTTTGTGTGCTTACACAGTGTCATTAGAAGAGGTTTTGGAACAAATAGAAAAACTTAATGTTAACAAATCTCCGGGACCGGATGGCATTCATCCAAGGGTTCTAAAAGAACTCAAATGGGAAACTGCTGAACTATTATCTGTGGTTTGTAACCTATCCCTTAAATCGGCTTCCGTACCTAATGACTGGAAGGTAGCCAACGTGACACCAATATTTAAAAAGGGCTCTAGAGGCGATCCGGGCAATTACAGACCGGTAAGTCTAACTTCAGTACCTGGCAAATTAGTCGAAACAATAGTAAAGAATAAAATTGTGAAGCATGTAGAAGAACATAATTTGTTGGACAAAAGTCAACATGGTTTCTGTAAAGGGAAATCCTGTCTTACTAATCTATTAGAGTTCTTTGAAGGGTTAACAAACATGCAGACAAGGGGATCCAGTAGATATAGTATACTTAGATTTCCAGAAAGCCTTTGACAAGGTCCTCACCAAAGGCTCTTGTGTAAATTACATGGCCATGGGATAAGAGGGAAGGTCCTTTCTTGGATTGAAAACTGGTTAAAAGACAGGAAACAAAGGGTAGGAATAAATGGTAAATTTTCAGAATGGAGAGGGTAACTAGTGGTGTCCCCCAAGGGTCAGTTCTAGGACCAATCCTGTTCAACTTATTCATAAATGATCTGGAGAAAGGGGCAAGCAGTGAGGTGGTAAAGTTTGCGGATGATACCAAACTATTTAGGATAGTCAAGACAGAAGCAGACTGTAAGGGACTCCAAGAAGATCTCACCAAACTGAGTGATTGGGCAACAAAATGGCAAATGAAATTTAATGTGGATAAGTGTAAAGTAATGCACATCGGAAAAATAACCCCAACTATACATACAGTATGATGGGGGCTAATTTAACTACGACAAATCAGGAAAGAGATCTTGGAGTTATCGTGGACAGTTCTCTGAAAACTTCCACACAGTGTGCAGCGGCGGTCAAAAGGCAAATAGGATGCTAGGTATTATTAAGAAAGGGATAGAAAATAAGACCCAGAATATCTTACTGCCCCTGTATAAAACTATGGTATGCCCACATCTTGAATACTGTGTACAGATGTGGTCTCCTCACCTCAAAGAGATATTTTGGCCTTGGAAAGGGTTCAGAAAGGGCAACTAAAATGATTAGGGGTTTGGAACGGGTCCCATATGAGGAGAGGTTAAAGCGACTGGGACTTTTCAGTTTAGAAAAGAGGAGACTGAGGGGATATGATAGAGGTATATAAAATCATGAGTGGTGTGGAGAGGGCCGATAAAGAAAAGTTATTTATTAGTTCCTAAATAGAAGAACTAGAGGACACGAAATGAAATTAATGGGTAGCAGGTTTAAAACTAATAAAAGAAAGTTCTTCTTCACACAGCGTGTAGTCAGCATGTGGAACTCCTTGCCAGAGGAGGCTGTGAAGGCTAGGAATATAACAGAGTTTAAAGAGAAGCTAGATAATTTCATGGAGGTTAGGTCCATAAAGGCTATTAGCCAGGGGATAAAATGGTGTCCTTGGCCTCTGTTTGACAGAGGCTGGAGAGGGATGGCAGGAGACAAATCGCTTGATCATTGTCTTCGGTCCACCCCCTCTGGGGCACCTGGTGCTGGTCACTGTCGGCAGACAGGATACTGGGCTAGATGGACCTTTGGTCTGACCCGGTATGGCCGTTCTTATGTTTTTATGTTCTTATGTTCTTATGTCGAGATCCTGCTTGACATGATTGGATCAATAAAACAATATATTCTGGGAGCTGAATATCTGGGAGCTGAATTTTGAAACACAATTAAAATATAGAGTTGAACAACTGAATTTTTCTAGCATGTGGGATGACCAATAGGAAGAGTTGAATGAGGAGGTAGATTTACAAACAAAATGTTTTGTGCAACGGTTGAATGCTTTTATGTTACAGGAGTTCAGATGGATAACACTGAAATAGTGAAGGTGAAGAGGAAAAAACAGTTAATGATTGATCTTTGAAGATTTTTTAAAATCTTCATTCATTGTATTTTTTAATTTTAAGTAGGGTAGGGAAGAGAAAAGAAGGCATGCACAGAAAAATGAGTTTGACATGCTGGCCTTAAGGTAATTCTATTAATAAAAAGTTAGTTTCAACAGAATTATCTGTTGTTACTAAAAGCTACTGTTGGTAATTAAAATTATACTTAGCATGAATCTCTCACATACAAAGTTCCCCAAAAGGAGTTTTAAATTACATGTGCCTTACACCCATATCTCCTAATAAAAATGCTTTTTCTATTTCTTATCATGAATCTTTCAATCTACTGTTCATAACAAAAATTATTCTTCCATCTTCTCATGAATCTGTCAAAGGCACTGCCAACAAAAATGACTTCTCTAATTTATGTCTCCTTCTCTGAATCTCTTGGACCTGTGGTCCTAACAAAATATATTCTTTTTGAGCTCCACAATCCCAAGTCAAAATGACTTAATTGAAAAAAAAATTCCCATCCACATGTGAAGTTTTCTTAGAAATGTAATCTTCTAACTTCACAAAAACAAATTACTTATTCCCATAAAGGATTCTCCTTCAAGACAAATTAACAAAGCATTTTATCCCAAACAGTAAGAGCCACAACTTATATTTTTGTTACTTCCTTAAATATCTGAGACCCAGATATTTGAGGAAAAAAATCTGTTAACTTGAGTTTCTTTAGCTCTGTAATGAGTCTGGGACAGAAACATGGCCTCCCTCTGACCCGGAAGAGGAAGGGCCCTCTAAGATCCCTTGGTCCAGCTTCACCTAACCGTGCCCACAGGAAGCCAGAGGGCAGCACTAGGAGTATAAGAGCTGAGAGCTCAGTCAGAGCCTGGGAGCTGAACAGGCAAAATGCTTGGCCCCAACTCTTGCAGCGAAGGGTTCAGCCACGCCGCACCCAATGGGAGGACTAGGTTTGGCTGCCAGTACTTCTGCTGGCCCTTGAGGCCTGGCCTGGGCTGCTGAGACTGCTGCCACAGCCTGAAGACATGCCGAGACCTCCGGGACTGCCACCAGGCCCCGATGACTGGACTGGTCCATCTAGGCCCCTGCCTGAACCGGAACCCATGGACACCCTGCCAACACCTCCATCCCCAGGTGACTCCGAGGAGCAGCGCCTGAGCCTGGTAGGCCCCAAGGGGGAGCTGGGGAGCAACCCAGGAATAGCTGACCCTAGGGCAGCTGAGGAGATGGCGGTCGGGTGGGCAGCACATTGAGGCTTAGATCCCTGCTGACCCACAGACCTAGTCAGTTTGTGGCAGCCCGGATCCCTGCAGACCCAGTGGCTGCCATGCTGCCACTGTAAGGGCCCTGGTCTGGGGCCTAGTAGAGCAGGTGGGCCTGCGTCCCCCCTGCCACTCTGTCTCTTGGGTGGCAGGTTCCCCCTGTGGGGCAAAACTCCTTCACTTGTCAGCTCTCCGCCAGTGAGGAGATCTGACCCCTATTGGGCTGGGACCCGACCGGAGCTTTAAACTGTTGAACCACTTTTGGTAGACATTTTTCTGTCCGTTCCACCTTGACCCAGGGCTGGGCCTTATAAACTATGAACTATTGAACTGTTTGTGTTAAACATTTGTCTGTCTGCCTTGCCCTGACCCAGGGTTGGGCCTTATAAACTGTTAGCTCAGGTTGCACCTCAGGCTGGGCCTTATACACCATCGCTCAGCCTACGGCTAGGCCAAGGTGTGAATTACACTAATTGGAGGAAACCTGTGAGACAAATTCCTTATATAATAGTGAAATGAAGGTCTGGAATCTTGAAGTGATACGTGAAATAATGACAACGTGCTAAAACAAAATAACCTAGGGAAATGCTAAATGTTTCCAAAAATAAATTTGAAAGAATATTTATTAATGTGTTTTATTAGGTCTAATTATATATTATTAGGCAGTGTATCCTTGTGGATAGAGAACTTGATGAGACCATGGAAATCATAGGTTCTATTCCTAGCTCTGCCACTGACCTGCTGTGTAACCTTGGCAAGTCAAATTTCTCTCCTATGTCTCAGTTTTACCACCTTCAACTTTTTTAAGCTTATGACTGAAAAGTGACACATAAAGGCCAGGTATTATTATATTACTTGCCAATGGTTCTAAGACTCTGGAGTGTAATGTCCACTTAATCAATGGGAATTTAACTCTATAAATGTAAATGTAACATAAGCTAACTAAGTAAATGTGGTCTAGATGAAATTACTCTCAGGTGGATGCACAACTGGTTTTAAGACCTTATTCAAAAAGTTGTTATAAATGGCTCATTGTCAAGTTGGGAGGGCACATCCAGAGGGATATTTCAGTGCTGGTTCTAAGACTATTCAATATTTTCGTTTATGATTCTGATGATAGAGTGTAGAGTAGGCTTACAAAATGACACCAAGCTGTGAAAGGTTGCAAATATTTTGGAGGATGGGAGTAGAATTCAAAATAACCATGAATAATTGGAGAATTGGTTTGACACCAGCCAGATGACTTTAATAAAGATAAATGCAAAGTTCTACACTTAGACTATGTCTAGACTACAGAGTTTTTCTGGGATACCAGAGGTTTCCCCAAAAAACTCTGCCTCATCCAGAGAATGCATCTGCTTTTTTTGAACAGTTTCCAAAAAAGCGGGTGCATTCTTCCAGCATTCCTGTATTCCTCCCGTGTAGATGGGCCAAATTTCAGAAAAGCTTTTTCTGAAAAAAAAAGCGGAAAAAGATACGCAAATTGCGGTTTGCAATTTGTGTATCGTTTCCCAAAAAAAGCTGAAGTCTGGACGTAGTCTTCGGAAGGGGAAAATATCAAATGTACCCCTATAAAATGGGGAATTATTGCAGAGTAGAATTACTGATAAAATGGATTGAGATTCTAGTAGATAACAACTTGAATATGAGTCAATAATGTGATGCATTTGTAAAGTCATTTTGGGGTGCATTAATAGGAGTGTCATATGTAAGACAAATGACACAATTTTCCTGCTCTATTCAGCATGGGTGAAGCCTCAGCTTGAATACGGTGTCCAGCTCTGACTGCCAAAATGGGCTGGACAAGTTAAAGAGAGTCTAGAGGACAGAAACAATAATAATAAAATGTTGTCTCTGAGGAAAAATTTAAAAGACTAGGCATGTCTATTCTTGAGAAAAGTGTATTGAGGAGAACTTGATAACAGCCTTTAAATATATTAAGGGTTGTTATGAAGAGGATGGGAATCTACTGATCTCTGTTTCTAATGAAGGTAGGAGAAGAAGCAATGGCCTTACTGTGCAGCAAGATATATTTGGGTTATATATTAGTAAAATCTTTCTAGCTCTAAGGATAGCTAAAAGCTGGAATTGGCCTCCAAAGGAAGAGTGGTGAATACCCATCATTATAAGTTTTAATGACCAAGTGGACAAACATCTATTGACGATGGTCTAAGTTTACTTGGGCCTGCATCAGAAAAGGACTCTGGCCTAGATGAACTCTCAGAGACACCTCCAGCCTATATTTATATGTGTTTATGACTTAATAGGGGATTTCAGTTAACTTTTAAAAGTATACATTCCAGATATATAAAGAGTCTGCAAATAAGAGAATTAACACGGCACAGGCAAATTATTTTACCTGATTAAAAAAACCCAATACAAATATATACATTGTTCTGTTTGTTTTAATATTTCAGAAGGTCCAGGTATGAAAGCATCATTTAACTCTGGATGTACCTTGTTACTGGAATCTCTGGTTGCTTTTTAGTTGTTGACACTTAATCATAGAATCATAGAACCATAGAGCTGGAAGATACATCAAAAGGTCATCAAGTCCAGCCCCCTGCCCTAGGCAAGACTAATCTCAACTAAATCAAGCCCAGCCAGGGCTTTGTCAAGCCGAGACTTAAAAATCTCTAGGGATCGAGACTCCACTACTTCCCTAGGTAACCAATTCCAGTGCTTCACTACCCTCCTAGTGAAATAGTTTTTCCTAATATCCAACCTGGACCTCTCCCACCACAACTTGAGACCATTGCTCCTTGTTCTGCCATCTGTCACTACTGAGAACAGCCTCTCTCCATCCTCTTTGGAACCTCCCTTCAGGAAGTTGAAGGCTGCTATCAAATCCCCCTCACTCTTCGCTTCTGCAGACTAAACAGACCCAACTCCCTCAGCCTCTCCTCATAAGTCATATGCTCCAGCCCCTAATCATTTTGGTTGCCCTCCGCTGGACCCTCTCCAATGCGTCCACATCCTTTTTGTAGTGGGGGCCCAGAACTGGACACAATACTCCAGATGTGGCCTCACCAGAGCCGAATAAAGGGAATAATGACATCTCTGGATCTGCTGGCAATGCTCCTCTTAATGCAACCTAATATGCCATTAGCCTTCTTGGCTACAAGGGCACACTGTTGACTCATATCCAGCTTCTCATCCACTGTAACCCCAGGTCCTTTTCTGCAGAACTACTACTTAACTGGTTGGTCCCCAGCTTGTAACTGTGCTTGGGATTCTTCCGTCCCAAGTGCAGGACTCTGCACTTGTCCTTTTTGAACTTCATCAGATTTCTTTTGGCCCAATCCTCCAATTTGTCTAAGTTACTCTGGACCATATCTCTGCCCTCAAGCGTATCTACCTCTCCCCCTAGCTTAGTGTCATCCCCTAGCTTAGTGCAATCCATCCCCTCATCCAGGTCATTCATAAAGATATTGAACAAAACCGGTCCTAGAACCGAACCTTGGGGCACTCCGCTAGAAACCGACCGCCAACCTGAAATCGAGCCGTTGATCACTACCTGCTGGGCCCGGCCTTCTAGCCATTTTTCTATCCATCTTACCGTCCATTTATCCAATCCGCATTCCCTTAACTTGCTGGCAAGAATATTGTGGGAGACCGTGTCAAAAGCCTTGCTAAAGTCAAGGTATATCACATCCACTGACTTTCCCATGTCCACAGAGCCAGTTACCTCATCATAGAAGCTGATCAGATTGGTCAGGCACGACTTGCCCTTTGTGAATCCATGCTGACTATTCCTAATCACTTTCCTCTTCCAAGTGCCTCAAAATGGATTCCTTAAGGATCCCTTCCATGATTTTTCCAGGAACCGAGGTAAGACTGACCGGCCTATAGTTCCCTGGATCGCCCTTCTTCCCTTTTTGAAGATGGGCACTACATTTGCCTTTTTCCAATCATCCGGGATTTTTCCCGATCTCCACGACTTTTCAAAGATAATGGCCAAAGGCTCCTCAATGACATTTGCCAACTCCTCAGTGCCCTCGGATGCATTAAGTCCGACCCATGGATTTGTGTACGTTTAGCTTTTCTAAATAGTTCCTAACCTGTTCTTTACCCACCACGGGCTGTCCATCTTCATCCCATCTTGCGTCACTTAGCGCAGAAGTCCAGGAGCCGACCTTGTCCGTGAATACAGAGGCAAAGAAAGCATTGAGTACTTCAGCTTTCCCCACATTATCTGTCACTAGGTTACCTCCTTCATCCAGTAGGGGCCGCACACCCTCTCTGATCACCTTCTTCTTGTTAACATGGCTGTAGATTTCTTGTGGCCCAATCCTCCAATTTGTCTAAGTCACTCTGGACCATATCTCTGCCCTCGAGTGTATCTGCCTCTCCCCCTAGCTTAGTGTCACCTGCAAACTTGCTGAGGGAGCAATCCATCACCTCATCCAGGTCATTAATAAAGATATTGAACAAAACCGGTCATAGAACTGAACCTTGGGGCACTCCGCTAGAAACAAACCGCCATCCTGACATCGAGCCATTGATCACTACCCGCTGGGCCCAACCTTCCAGCCAGATTTCCATCCATCTTACTGTTCATTTATCCAATCCACATTCCCTTAACTTGCTGGCAAGAATATTGTGGGAGACCGTATCAAAAGCCTTGCTAAAGTAAAGGTATATCACAACCAGACTTTCCCATATCTACAGAGACAGTTACCTCATCATAGAAGCCAATTAGATGGGTCAGGCACGACTTGCCCTTTGTGAATCCATGCTGACTATTCTTGATCACTTTTCCCCTCTTCCAAGTGCCTCAAAATGGATTCCTTAAGGATCCCTTGCGAACAGGAGCAGCTAACAGGGAGTTTGGAGAGGGAGTTCTCCCGCTAAAGGAGGAGTAAATACGGGACCCTTGTGGTAAGTGGCTGTCTGTAGTGTGTGTTTGTGTGTGTGTGTGTGGGGGGGGGTTACTTGCTGTGTGCTGAGCTTGTGTTTGTCTGTTTGGTTTGTTTCTTTGTTTGGTTGAAGGAGCTTCTAAAAGGTTTGAAATCTAGAAGCCTCTGTTAATTGGCTGAGCCTCAGTCAGGGGGAGGGGCTACCAGGGCTTTATAAGCTGTGAGTCAGTGACCAGGGAGCTTGCGAACAGGAGCAGCTAACAGGGAGTTTGGAGAGGGAGGTTAGAGGGCGCTAGTGACTTCTGACCTTCTTTAAACATAACTTTTATAATAATCTATATTATTATAGATTATTATAAAATAATAGTAAGAAGCCCAGTTTATACTTAAACTTATTCATTAGAAAAATGGAGACAGAAGCACAGCAGCAGAGTGGGGGCTATCCTGTTTATTGCGTCGAGTGTAACATGTATGATTACCTGCCCTGTGGGCGAGTGGCATATGTGTGCACCCGTTGCAAGGAGCTCCTGACCCTCAGAGACTGAGTTCGGGCTTTGGAGGCCAGGGTGGCTGAACTGGAGGAGCTAAGGGAGCTAGAGAGCTATGTTGATGAGACTTTCCGGGACACTGTAGTACTGTCCCACCTCCAGTCTGAGAGCCCACGTGCTCTTAAAGAGGATGAAAGTCTCAAGGGAAGATAGCATTCAATGGGAACAGAGGGAAACCATCCCATAGTTGGGACCCTCCTTCCAGAGGATGTTGCGGTATCCTCTCGCACTGAGGATACCTCTGAGGAGGAGGGAACGCCAGTTGTTAGGAAGAGGCAGGTGATAGTAGTGGGTGAGTCGATCGTTAGAAACATAGATAGTTGGATTTGTGATGACCGGGAGAACCGTATGGTCACTTGCCTTCCTGGTGCGAAGGTTGCGGATCTCTCGAGGCATCTAGATAGACTTATGTGTAGTTCTGGGGAGGAGCCGGTGGTCGTGGTACATGTAGGTACCAATGACGTAGGGAAGGGTAGGAGAGATGTCCTGGAGGCCAAATTTAGGTTGCTAGGAAAGAGACTGAAATCCAGGGCCTCTATGGTGGCATTCTTGGAAATGCTTCCAGTTCCACACGCAGGGCCAGGTAGGCAGGCAGAGCTTCAGAGTCTCAATGCGTAGATGAGACGATGGTGTAGGGAAGAGGGGTTTAGATTTGTTAGGAACTGGGGACACTTTTGGGAGAGGGGGAGCCTATGCAGGAAGGATGGGTTCCATCTAAACAAGGGTGGAACCAGACTGCTGGCACTAAACATTAAAAAGGCCGTAGAGCAGTTTTTAAACTAAGAGACGGGGGAAAGCCGATTGGTGCGGAGATGCACATAAATCGGATGGAGACTTATCTTAGAGGAGAATCGATTGATAGAGATTCTCTAAGCTGTAGTCAGAAAGAGAGGAGGGGCGAGGACAAACCATGGGCCAGAGCAGACAAACAACTGCATATAAAGGAATCCAATGCATCAGGGAAGGGCAGATAAAGGGCAAAGAAAAATATTAAATGAATCAACATGTTCAATAGAATCGCTATGGATAGTAATTCCATGCTCCAATAATAAGAAATTAGCAGTAGGGATATATTTTCGGCCACCTGACGAGGACAGCGATACTGACATTGAAATGCTGAGGGAGATTAGAGAGGCTACCAAAATAAAGAACTCTATAATAATGGGGGATTTTAATTATCCCCATATTGACTGGATACATGTCACCTCAGGAAGAGAAGCAAAGATAAAATTTCTCAATGGCTTAAATGACTGCTTCTTGGAGCAGCTGGTACAGGAACCCACAAGGGGAGAGTCAATTCTCGATTTAGTCCTGAGTGGAGCGCAGGATCAGGTCCAGGAGATAACCGTTACAGGACAGCTTGGGAATAGTGACCATAATATAATAACATTTAACATTCCTGTGGTGGGAAGAACACCTCAGCAGTCTAGCACTCTGTCATTTAATTTCAAAAAGGGGAATTACACAAAAATGAGGAGGTTAGTTAAACAGAAATTAAAAGGCACAGTGACTACAGCCAAATCCCTGCAAGCTGCATGGAAACTTTTTAAAGACACCGTAATAGAGGCCCAACTTAAATGTATACCCCAAATTAAAAAACATAGCAAGAGACCTAAAAGAGTCACCGTGGCTTAACCACCATGTAAAAGAAGCAGTGGGACAAAAGGCATCTTTTAAGAAGTGGAAGTCCAATCCTAGTGCGATAAATAGAAAGGAATATAAACACTGTCAAATCAAGTGTAAAAATGTAATAAGAAAAGCAAAAAAAGATTTTGAGGAACAGCTAGCCAAAAACTCAAAAAGAAATAACAAAATGTTTTTTGAGTACATTAGAAGCAGGAAGCCTGCTATAAAACCTGTGGGTCCCCTAGATGATCGAGATATAAAAGGAGCAATCAAGGATGATAAAGCCATTGCGGAGAAACTAAATGATTTCTTTGCTTCAGTCTTCATGGCTGAGGACGTTAGGGAGATTCCCAAATCTGCTCCATCCTTTGTGGGTGATGAATCTGAGCAACTGTCCCAATTGAAGTGTCATTAGAGGAGGTTTTGGAACAAATAGAAAAACTTAATGTCAACAAATCTCCGGGACCGGATGGCATTCATCCAAGGGTTCTAAAAGAACTCAAATGGGAAATTGCTGAACCATTATCTGTGGTTAACCTATGCTTTAAATCGGTTTAAAACTAATAAAAGAAAGTTCTTCACACAGCGTGTAGTCAACCTGTGGAACTCCTTGACAGAGGAGGCTGTGAAGGCTAGGACTATAACAGAGTTTAAAGAGAAGCTAGATAATTTCATGGAGGTTAGGTCCATAAAAGGGTATTAGCCAGGGGATAGAAATGGTGTCCCTGGCCTCTGTTTGTCAGAGGCTGGAGAAGGATGGCAGGAGACAAATCGCTTGATCATTGTCTTTGGTCCACCCTCTCTGGGGCACCTGGTGCTGGCCACTGTCGGCAGACAGGCTACTGGGCTAGATGGACCTTTGGTCTGACCCAGTAGGGCTGTTCTTATGTTCTTATCCCTTCCATGATTTTTCCAGGGACCGAGGTAAGACTGACTGGCCTATAGTTCCCTGGATCGTCCTTCTTCCCTTTTTTGAAGATGTACATTTGCCTTTTTCCAATCATCCGGGATCTCTCCCGATCGCCACGACTTTTCAAAGATAATGGCCAAAGGCTCCTCAAAGACATTTGCCAACTTCCTCAGTACGCTCGGATGCATTAAGTCCGGACCCATGGATTTGTGTACGTTTAGCTTTTCTAAATAGTTCCTAACCTGTTCTTTACCCACCAGGGGCTATCCATCTTCATCCCATCTTGCATCACTTAGCACATTAGTCTGGGAGCCAACCTTGTCCGTGAATACAGAGGCAAAGAAAGCATTGAGTACTTCAGCTTTCCCCACATCATCTGTCACTAGGTAACCTCCTTCATCCCGTAGGGGCCGCACACCCTCTCTGATCACCTTCTTCTTGTTAACATGCCTGTAAAAACCTTTCTTGTTATCCTTCACATCCTTTGCCAGTCACAATTCCGGTTGAGCTTTCGCCTTCCTGATAACCCCCCGGCATTCTCGAGCTATACATTATAGCTCTCCCTGGTCATATGTCCAAGTTTCCATTTTTTGTAAGCTCCATTTTTGTGCTTAAGCCCACCAAGGATTTCCCCTGTAAGCCAATCCGGTCTCCTACCATGTTTGCCTCTCTTGCTTCGCGTCGGGATGGTTTCTTTCTGTGCCTTCAATAAGGCTTCTTTAAAATACTGCCAGCTGTCCTGGACTCCTTTCCCCTTCATGTTAGCATCCCAGGGGATTCTACCCATCAGGTCTCTGAGGGAATCAAAGTCTGCTTTTCTGAAGTCCAAGGTGTGTATTTTACTACTCTTTTTTCTTCCTTTGGTCAGGATCCTGAAATCTACCATCTCATGATCACTGCTTCCGATGTTGTCACCCACCTCTACTTTCCCTATTAGTTCCTCCCTGTTTGTGAGCAGAAGGTCAAGCTGTGCATGGCCCCTGGTCGGATCCTTCAGCACTTGTACCAATAAGTTATCCCCAACATTCTCCAAAAACTTCTTGGATTGCCTGTGTACTGCCGTATTTGTCTGCCAACAGATGTCAGGGTGATTAAAGTCCCCCACGAAAACCAGGGCCTGTGATCTGGAAGCTTCTCTCAGTTGTCCAAAGAAAGCCTCATCTACTTCATCCACCTGATTCGGTGACCTGTAGTAGACACCAACCACAACATCACTGCTGTTGTTTGCACCTCTAAGCTTAACCCATAGACTCTCATCAGGCTTTTCTCCCTCTATATACTGGAGTTCTGAGCAATCATAGTGCTCTCTTACATATAGTGCAACTCCTCCTCCTTTTCTCCCCTGCCTATTCTACCTGAACAGTTTATACCCTTCTATGACAGCGCTCCAGTCATGCGAGTCATCCCACCAAGTCTCTGTTATCCCAATTAAATCATATTTCTTGGATTGGGCCAGGGCCTCCAATTCTTCCTCTTTGTTGCCTAGGCTTCTCGCATTGGTTTACAAACACCTCAGATAAGCAGTTGATCGCCCTACCTTGTCTATTCGAATCAGGGTTCCTCCTTTGTTGCTCGTTCCTCTTTGCATTTCTTCCCGGTATCCGACTTTCCCACTCACCTCAGGGTTTTGGTCACCGTCCCCCAACGAACCTAGCTTAAAGCCCTCCTCACTAGGTTTGCAAGCCTGCCTGCGAAGATGCTCCTTCCTCTCTTGGTTAGGTGGATGCCATCTCTTCCTAAGAATCCTTATGCACGGAACAAAGTCCCATGGTTGAAGAAACCAAAGCCCTCTCTCCGACACCACCTGCACAACCACGCATTTATTTCTGCAATTCGACGATCCCTGCTCAGTTCTTTCCCTTCAACAGGGAGGATGGACAAGAACACCACTTGTGCTCCGAAATCTTTGATCCTTCTTCCCAGTGCTACATTATCTGCAGTAACCCGCTCAAGGTCATTCTTGGCCGTATCGTTAGTTCCCACATGAAGAAGCAGGAAGGGGTAGCGATCCGAAGGTTTGATCAGTTTTGTAAGCCTCTCAGTCACATCCTGAATTCGAGCTCCTGGTAAGCAGCACACCTCTCAACATTCCAGGTCCGGACGGCAGATGGATGGCTCAGTCCCTCTTAGGAGGGAGTCCCCGACCACCACCACCCATTGTCTTCTTTTGGGGGTGGTGGTCGTGGAACCCCCATCCCTAGGACTACGCATCCCATGCCTTCTAGTAGATGGTGTTTCCTTCTGGTTTCTTCCTTGTGAGGTCCCTTCCAAAGCATTCACCACCGCAGAATCTGTGGAGAGAGCCTGAAAGTGATTACTTACCTCTTTAGCATTGGGGGATTCCTGTGCTGTCCTTTTCCCCCTTCTAGAAGTTACATGCTGCCAGTTCTCTTCCTGGTCCCATACTGCCCTCTCTGGCTCTTCTGCCTGCCGTGCTTGCAGGATTAAATGCTGCCTTCTATTGAGGAAGTCTTCATCCTCTCTGATCAAGCGTAGGGTCGACACTTGGGGCTCCAGTCCTCTAATTTTTTCTTCCAAAATGGCGACCATCTTGCACTTAGTGCAGATGAAATCCGTTCTTTCTTCTGGGAGGAAGACACACATGGCACATGCTGTGCAGGTAACAACAGCAGACCTATCACCATCCATACCTGCTGTCCTGGAGAAAGGATTTAAAAGAAAGGCAAGAGAATCTTGCCCCCTTCTCTCTCCCCCTCCAAACTCCCTCTCTAAATTCCCTGTTAGCACTCACCTGTTCGCAAGCTCCTTGGTCACTTGCTCACTGCTTTCTAAAGCCCTGGACTGCCTGAAAGTCCCTCCCCCTACCAATGCTCAGCCAATCAGCAGAGGATTCTAGAATTCAAACTTTAATTAGAAGCCAAAAGTTTCCAGCTTCCAGTCATAGCACACACTCCATGAAGGGCAGGGAGAGGGGGATTGTATGGATGCTTTTTATTCTCCATAGAACCAGTGACAATATAAAATCTGATGAATATGTTAAACAGAAAACAAAGTGCAGGATTTTCAGACCCACAGTTTTGGTTTTGAGGCTGTCTCTCTCTCTCTCGTTCTCTCTTTTAAGTGAGCATATTACAAAATTCTGTTCTAGTCTGATTCTTAGTCCATGTTCATGACTGTTGTGTTTCAATGCAAAGTTCCCACTCAGGAGACAGGCCTCATTGTGACATGGTTCTTTCTTGGTTCCTGGCTTAGAGCAAAAAAATGTGTAAGATGCTGGACTAATGGCCTTCAAGATTGTAGTTTGCAGTGCACAGAACAGATATAACATGGGCATTAATGGAAGTTATCCTACACTATCCATTCAGAATGCCTCAACTTTGATATGTAGGAATTAGCTCTAGATATGTACAAATAATTCAGTTTTCAAGGTAACCACATTTTCCACTCTTTTGCCTGTGCTGTTAACAAGAGAGCCAGTTAGTGACAATTAAGGTAGTATTCTGTACACGCAAGTACATGTCCAAAGTGAACTGGATTGATATAACCAACTCACCCTAGCCAGCAAACAGCTATTCAATGGTCACCTAGCCATTTCAGACCAGTGATACACAAGTGAAAAGCTCTGTATCCCATTTCCAGTCCCCTGAGTCATCCATCTCCTGCATGCATTTTCACCTTTACATTTCAAAGGTAGTAACTGCTTCCATTGCTTATATTTAGCAGAGGGATTATCATTTAAATTCTCTGGGTAATTTGTCATACACTAGCTTCCTCATTATTATTTACATGCATGCCTGTCATGTCAAGCCTCAGCTCTAGATTTAAGATTTACTGTCACTGCTGAGCTGGGAGCACTGATTTTACATAGTCTGTGAGGCTGAGCTATCATAACCCCCAAAGATGTAAGAGAAATGTATGGGTGACTTCCCATTGCCTTAACCCACATTTCATGCTTTGTTGCATTTATTTTTTATCACGTCTTTATTCTGGCCTCAGGTGGAGCTTGAATTTTCCATGCTAATGAGATATTTAGTTACATAACTGAGAATAGCTCAAGAAGTAGAGGAAAACAAAACCAAAGCAAAATATAAAAGCTAGCCCTACTCAAAAGACAACAGGCTCTACTGGATAGAGCAGTAGGGGATAGAAAGGAATGGTGACATTATCCCTGACACTGACATGCTGTGTGACTTTAAGCAAGTCATTTACTTCTCTTTGCTTCTCTTAACTGCCTCCCTCACTCCTGTGTTGTCTGGTGTATGTAAACTGTACATTATTCAGGACAGGAAGATTCTTATGTGGTGAGTGTGTAGCAAAATGGAACCAAAATCTCTGATGGAGCCTATAACACTACTTCGGTACAAATAAAGTAATAATCCTTTGCACACCTATCGTACACCCTGCTTCCACACCTTAAACCTATTTGTGCAAATTAAGTTAATAATGATTATAAGGTAAAATAAGATTATGTCTCTGCTATGTGCCACTGGAGTGCACATGTAGCTACATGCTATAGTTCTGTCTATGTCCTCACTGTGTCATGTGAAAGGCTGTCAGAGGGGAGACCCCAGAATGACTTCAGCAAGTCCCCATTGCCAGGGCTTTTCACTGCAGTGAGAAAAGTTTCTAGCAGGAGGGAGGCTCAGCCTATCTCTATTGTTTTCCCCATGTCACAACCTTTCTTCATTGCCAGAGCCTTTCCCGTTGGCAGGGAAAGGGCTCTGGCAGTAGGAAGGTGACAAAGCCTTTCCCAGTTGCTGGAGTTTCATTTACTTTAAGACTGGAGCAATCACCAGGATCATCTAATCTGCTCTTCTGCACCTCACAGGCCATAGAATTTCATGCAGCCATTCCTGCAGTCTTTTCCCACTGCTGGAGTATTTCATTACACCTAGGAAGGGCACCAGAAGCTGAAATTTCATTGTTAGGGGGTAGAAATAGGGCAAGTCTTCCCACCTCCTCATTATTGTGCTTTGCTAGGTGTGTATTTGGGGGTCTGGAAATGGGTAGGATTGAGACTATGCTGTCAGAAGTAAGCCACCCAATCATCAGTCTCTTCTTTTTTGCTCAGACCACATCTCTCACCTCTCTCAGGCCATGTCTACACTAGAAGATGTAAAATGCTGACAGTTACAGCGCTGTTCACAGTGTGCAGCACAAAAATGCTATTGAGTGTCTACATTGTCAGCCACCAGCACAGCAGTGTGACCAAAGTCACAGCATTTGCAACGCCTTTCAGAGTGGTGCATTATAGGCTGTGATTCCATGGAACACCTCTCCCTCTTCTGCCACAGAGGTGAAGGAGGAGTCACAGGACATTTGGGGTCATTCTCCTATGCCCTGTGGTGCATCACTTCATATCCCAGCAACCCCCATGCTTCTGTCTGCACTTGGTGCTATCTTTCAATGGCTTCCACGATGCATGTTCTGCCTCCTCACTGTGCAGGAATAGATCCCCAGATGTTGACCAAAATGCTGATAGGTCTCACTAACATGTCACGAATGGCAGTTGAGTTATTTTTGAAGCTGCAAAGTGACAATGAGAAGTCTGAGCATTGTTTGTACAACATGAAATTTATGTGGTATTCATGGAGGTGCTCTGGAACATGGCTTTCGGTCTTGGGAAACAAGCACAGAGTGGTGGGATCACATTGTCATGCAAGCCCAGGATGACAAGCAGTGGCTGCAGAATTTTCATATGGGGAAAGACTTTCATGGAACTGTGTGCTGGGTTTGTCCCCACCCTATGGCACAAGAGCACATGAATAAGAGCTGCCCTGCCAGTGGAGAAGTGTGTGGTGATTGACGTGTGGAAACTGGCTACTCCAGACAGCTTTTGCTTGGTCACCAATCATAGGCTAGGTCTGCAATTTGTGTAGCTTTTTCCGATTGCTTTTCTGGAAGAGGCTTTTCTGCCATTTGGCCCTGTCTAGATGGGGCCAAATGGTGGAAAAGACTCTTCTTTCAAAGGAGCTCTTATTCCTCGTAGAATGAGTATACAGGGCTCCCCGAAAGAGCGCGTTTGCTCTTCCACAAAAAAAGCAGAAGAGCATACGCATTCCCTGAACGCAGCAGAGTTTTTCCGGGATACCTCTGGTATCCCGGAAAACCCGCACAGTCTAGATGTACCCATAATGGGAAAGTTTACCCTTCCATAGTGGGAAAGTTCACCGTTGAACTCATGCTGATGGAATTGTGTGAAGCCATCAATCACACCCTGATCCAAAAGACTGTAACTCTGCGAAATGTGCATGAAATTGTGGATGATTTTGCATGGATGGACTTCCCAAACTATAGAGGGGCTTTAGATGGCACACATATTCCAATTCTGGCACCAAACTACCTCGCCTCCAAGTACATTAACTACAAGGGGTATTTCTCCATGGTTCTGCAGGTGTTTCATGGACATTAATGCAGGCTGGTCTGGAAAAGGTACATGATGCTTGCATCTTTCAGAACACTGGCTTGCTCAGGAAGCTGTAATCTGGGACTTTCTTCTTGGACCAGAAGATCACCATGGGAAAAGTGGAAATGCCCATTGTGATCCTTGGAGACCCTGCCTTCCACTTAATGCCATGGCTCATGAAACCATACATGGGGAACCTTGACAGCAACAAGGAATGGTTCAATAACAGGCTAATCAGGTGCAGAATGATTGTGGAGTGTGATTTTGGTTGTTTGAAAGCCCACTGGCATTGTTTGTATGGGACACTGGATCTGACTGATTATCATCACTCTGGGTTATTGCCATGTGCTATATCTTCCATAATATTTTGAAGGTAGGGGTGAAAGCTTCGTTCAGGATTGGACTGCTGCATCTCATCACCTGAAAGCAGAGTTTGAACATCCCGAGATCAGGGCTATTAGAGGAACACAGCATGGGGCCATAAGGATCAGGGATGCCTTGATGCTCAAAGTCAGTAAAACTTGTCTCCATGCATGGGAGAGCCATGGCTCTGTTTGGTCCATGTGCTTGGTCAGTGTGATTTGTCCGTGTTCGCTTTCATGTAATAGAATAAAGATTGCTTTGAAACATATGAATGTCATTTATTAAACACAGTAAATGTAGGACCCATGTGAGGCATAAAACATCTGCCACTTGGTGGAAGGTTGAGAGATGCAGGCCCCAAGAGTTTCACAGATTTGTATATGTCCACTGCCTGCAGCATGTCTGCTTGCTGCTCCATAATGTTGAGGATGCTCCATGCTCTCCTTCCACTCTCTCCTCTCACTGTCCCTCCACTCCTTCAGTTCTTTCTGTTCAGCAGCAGCATGACTCAGGATGCCATGCAAAAACTCCTCTCGAGTCCTTCAGGGGTGTTTTCTTGCTTTTTGGAGACTCTTCACAGGCAATATCACTTCAGACTGGCATGCCAAGGCCAGCTCAGTCAAGGCACAAATGCAACATGTTACAGAGGGTCAGTTTTTAACACTAGATTAAGCACTGTTCCAAAACTTTGTAAACAAAAGCATTGTTCATGTAATTAGCACTGACTGACTGACTCACTGACTGGGGTGAGCGCACATACGATACAGGAACTCTGCAATGGTGAGTTCACTACTGCGGCAGATAAATTCCTTGGTGCAGTGAAACACGGGAATTCCTTCGTACAGGGAGACATGAGTTTTCATTCATGACAGGGAGCAGGGGTTTTCATTTGTGCAGGGCCGTACTGTTCTCTGGGTGGGTAATTGGGAAGAACACTGCAGGGGGCCCCATTTGTTAGTAATGGCCACTTCATTTTCTTCAGGCTGTGTTTATCCTGCAAGACATTTTTCTGCTTAAAGCAGGGATGCAAAGGAGGGTCTTTTACTTGACTATGGGTTCTGTCCAGGCCCATACGCAACTTGTCTTTGCGCAGTGATGGTCCCTCCCCCAGACTGATGGCATAATAGTAGGGAATGTCAGCCTTAATGGGACAAAGAACAGAACTGTGTTGCCCGCAAATTCATGCAGATACTTGGCCCAGCAGCTGCATGATGCTGTTAGATTACTGTGAAGTAAGAAATTGCATCAATGCTCTATTCAGCACCTGAACAGCCCCGTGTTGGTAGAAGCAACACATGGAGCCAAGTTTCTTTTCTGTAACTCTCCAGCTCCCATCAACTCGCTAAATGATTTTCTCTTCCTGGCTCAGTCCAGGATGGCCCCTAAGGCCAGAAGTATCTACAGGAGTCTTCAGGGGGGAGGTGGGACCCCACTAAATATGTCATCCAGCTCTTTCAAGAACCAGTAGGTCATGAGCATAGTACCAGAGTGGCAGTTTGCTTCCCATGCTTTGGGGTAGGCATTTCTCAGCTCCTTCACTTTGAACCTGCATTGAAGTGCATCCTGGTGATGGCTCTTTTTGGTCATGCATCTTGAGATTTTCCAGTAGATATCATAATTTCTACACATTATGGAGCACAGCTGGGACTGGACTGCCTCCTCTCCCCAAACACTGATGAGATCCAGCACTTTGGCATGGCTCCAAGCAGGGATACTCCCGGTGCAAGGAGCAGGCATAGCCATCTGGAAAGATGAAAGCACACCACACATCACTGAGCAAACAGAAAGAGGACATTCAAATTTCAGAAGGAAGGCAAAGGGTGAGTCTACGATTGGTCACCTAAGAGTAGGGCTGTAGAGTTGAAACAGATGACCTGAGAGGCAAGAAAAGTCATTTTCTTGGAAGGATGCTAAAGGTTAATCATGATGCAGTAATACATCATGGTGTCCACACTGGCACCCCAGGGCTGTATCCAGAGTGCAGCAAGCTCTACCCTTCACATTGAGGTGGTTTACCTAGAGAACAGCAACTGGGATCTAGTGCATACTAAGAGACTTGCCAGTGTGGATACCTCAAAACCTATAGCACTGGGAGCTGATATACTGTGCAGTAACTTGCCATTGTACACTTGGCCTCACTTACCCAGCAGGCTTTTGACATCAGAGATATTTTATCCCTTCTCACTCCTTCCTAATACTCTTGCTGATTGATTTTTCATTATCTGTTGAATAGAAATTCAATTGAATACTCATTTATTGCTTATTGCCACAAAGATGTTTATGCTAAGATTGTGATTTTCAAGCTTTTTTCATTTGCAAATGTCTAAACATTTCCAATGGATGTGCGGATCCACTGGAAATCTCAGACATAGTCTGCAGAATGCCAGGATCCAGGGATCACAGGTTGAAGATCACTTTTCTATAACAATCTTTTGCAGAGACATAGCCCCACACTAAGCTAAAATATTCCAAAATATGCAATGGAAAATTTAGGCTACTAAATCAATATAAACTACCTATATGAGAACACAAAGGAATTGGTGGTGAATAAAGGAAAATAAAGGAGTGGTTTAATGTCACCTTTGCAATTATACCCATTCCAGCCACCTCTCAGTATTGCTGATTACTCCTTGGCTACAGCTGAGGGCCTAGCCATTGTGCTGCTGTCAATCTTTCTCTTTTTTAAAATGCCTATAAATTTCTTTGACATTAAATGTTGTATTCTGCATATTCAGGGTTACCAAATAGTACCAGAAGTTTTACTCAGACAAATTTGTGACTTTCATACAGCTATGTTGGATAAATGGATTGATCTTCTCTTCAAAAAAGATGCTTCAAAAGCAGTATAAAAGATAAAAGAAGGTCATTTCATTTGACTTTTCTCAGCAAAGAAACAACCTGCAATATTTGCTCTGAGCAGTATATTGCGACTAGCTGTGAAAATTCAGGAAAAGAATTTTAAAAAAAGATTATCTTCTACCTTCATTTACTCAATTAAATAATTTTGAAGGTTGTTTTAAAACTTGAAAAGGTCAATTTTTGCCCTCAGCTATGTAAAACCAATTATCATGGACTTGGAAGAGAGTTGTGTAACATCATCTGACTGTGTAGTTTACCCATTAATAATGCTTGCTGATTGAGATGTATTCTAGCAATTGTTTCCAAAACTAGGTACATTTTTTTACTCATGATAATATGAGCAATTAATCCATTTTAAGTTAATCACTATCACATACTGCTTAAATGTTTTGTATTCAGACTATATACTGTAATTCCAGAATGCGTTGCACTCATGCTAAACTTTATTGTGAAAAGTTGCTGGTAAAGGAGAGAGACGCTATCTTCTATTTAGCTATGTAGAATCTGTCAGATACATTATGTGTATTCTGTTGAGGCACACGAAATATGAACTGTGTGTTAGGAGCAGCTAGTGTGGTATGCTAAAGATGGTTGGAACAGATGTCTGTACTCTGAGAAATATGGATGAAACCTACATCAGATAAAGTGTGTAAGAGCAATAGAATCTTTGGAATTTTCTGAAGATGTAACTGCTGTAAGCTGGTTTGCCATATAGGTTAATATATTATCAGTCTGTATTGTGCTGATCTTTCTTTGATTAATAAAATGAGCCTGGTTATATGATGTCTTATCAATAAAGTAACTGAATCTTCAATAAAGAGTTGACTTTTGTATTTAATGTATAATACTGAGCTTTTGCATTCGAGAGCTCTTCATCATGGTGAAAGATACAAGAAATTGTTCCCACATATGTTGTGGCTATCTCTGGCTCTCAACTTCCTGATTCCCCCATTTGTCTGTTTCATCCATGTTGTGTCATGTCATAAGCTTGGTTTGTAAAGATGCCAGTAAAGTGACTGCCTTTTCTTGTTAATTATTTGTACAGCTCTGTTGGGTTTTTATCCTTGAGTGGGGTCCCTAAGCTGTATTGGAATATAGCAACATGTCATTTAAGACCAGCTGATCCTCGGAAGATCTAACCTTCTGTATCACACATGCCACCAGTCACCTCTATACTGCGTCCAGCAACCAGGATTATGACAGACAAATGTATGATATCCTTCAAGAGACAAAGCCATTATGTGCTCTAATCAGAGAACAGGAGAGACCGAGGTGCAACAATCATCAAGGCCCAAGCAAAGGCAATATAAATAACAATCAAGCTTGAACAAATTAATTTTCTTCTATAGAATGTACATTTGGCATATAATACTGATGATAACTTTTAATATTTTTTTCAATGTATCTATTTAAATATGCACAGTCATGGAAAATTAGGGGGAGCTGTGTCAGATAATAATTATTTAATTACAATAGGCACTAACATTTAAAAAGTTAAGGCTTTGTAATGGTTGAACTAAAAATTGTCAATATCACGTTCCAAAATACGCCAAATAAATATCAAACTTCAGTTCTCAAGCAACATTTTTCTCCCTCTCCCTATCTGTAAAGTCTGATTATTTTCAATGGAATATTTCTTTGTTGTTTTGTGTATGTATGATGTAATCAACATTTGCTGATATTTACCAATACAACCCTAATTAATAAATTATATACTACATATCAAACATTAATAATAATATTATTAATAATAAATATTCACACAAACCATTCTAATTCAAAATAAGGTTGGGGTAGAGGCAGTGCAATTTTAGTTGCTTGCAGAAGTGGAGGGGAACATTTGGCCAAAACTATTTACTTCCATGTGAAATATGCAAGTTTAGGAAATCATCAGAAAAGGCATCAATATTGTGCCATGGTTGTGGTGCATTACTGTTATTATTCTATATCGTTCTGTAAGTAACATGCATTTTCCCCCTCCTCAGAAAAACAGGGGAAGAAAGCTTTCTGTTGCCTAGGAAAAATAAAAACTCAGCCTTTGAGATGTTTTTGATATTATCAGCCCTCGGTGTGTTCAATATTTCTATATTTTTCAAGTTAGATCTGGCTGCACAAGACTGGGTTTGTATTGCCTCATAAATCAGCTCTCATTTAGATGAACCACCATGAAAATTCTTCAGGACTTAATATATTATTACCACATAATTTACACATTCTACAGACTGCAAAGCACAGAACTATAAAATAATTTTACTCAGTGCTTCACCTGTTTTCAGGCTACAAAAAAAAGGGGAAGGGTAGGGGAGAGTCAAGGATGACTATAATTAATTATTCCATTGTTTATTTTAAGAAAAAATGATTGTTAACAAATTGCATACTTTGAAATCTAGAGAGAGAACACTCAAAAATATATTGGATCCTAAAGTCTCAAGGCAGATGAAGTAGGCTGATACACTTGAACTTGAAATGTGAAGGCTGGGCTTTGAAAAATGTTGCTGACTTGTGTGATCAAAATTAAGACACAATTAGAATCACATATAAATTAATACATATTATCAGCTTGGGAGAGGCACACAAGCCATACTGTCACACATATACCATCACATGTCATATCTGCACAGGCAAACTCTGCAATCTAGTTATTATTACACCCAGTTTGGTTCTTCTATGGGGAGACATATAATTGTGATAAATAGAATTAGAATTGTGTGTTTAAATGGATTGAAACACCAGGCTTTTATTTAGTTTTATGGCACCTGCCATTTTTATAAAGAGAACAAGATGAACAACATCTAATTCTTCATTTCATTATGAAAAATTCCATAAACAAAAAACAAACTGATAGAAACTAGATTTTAAAAAATCTCACCCACCCATTACATAAAAGTTAATGAGTTAAAAATGCCTCTCTCTGGAGCTCTCCCATATGAAAAGAAAAATTTGATATGATAGACTAAACTAGTTTATCTGAACACAGGAGTCAACAGAATGAATCTTCCTTCTGGAGATTTTATGAAACAGGTCTATAACCATCTAACTCTTAATTTATTACAAAGAAAGTAGACAAAAATACAGCAATCCAGAGTTTCCAGTACATGTACCCAGTCTTATATTTTCTTGAATACCTCAGTGTCTACCTAATGTAATTGCAGACTGTACAAGCTGGAAATGCAGAGTCATAAAACTTGCTGATTTCAGCGTTATGGAGCTGAGAAAGACATGGCTTTCTGGTGAGAGGATTTGAATCATTGATGATATGAGGACATTTTACAAGACTTTCCTCTTGCAGAGTCAGTTTGTTTTGACATATTTGTAAATCTAGTTTTAATAGCTTCTTGTAATTTTCCTTGAGAGATTTCCAAGAATAGAAGAGGTTGAGAGAGCTACACACTTAAGTGACCTGTTAAGGTGATTTACACAGCTGGAAATGATTGACTGCCTTCTTGCAATCTTGTCAGGGTGAAGAATAGGCTTTTACAAAATGTTTTTGAATTCTATGTTCAGTTTTTTAATCACTTAAGGTAAATGAGATGTATATCTCTACTAAAACAAAAGCAAATAGAAAAAGGATAGGCTCATAGTAGTAAAGAGAGTGCAGTAGGGAGTAGTTACATTAGATTGATACCAGTGGGATAATATTCAGTGCATAAGGCAAGGGAAAGTGACAGCTCTGGCTAGTGTTTAAGCAAGTTAGGGGTTTGGGGTCAAAGCTCTGTTTGGGTTTTTTTTAGCATTCCCACCATGTTCCCTTTTGTTTAAACTCTTGGGAATGAAATTTAGGAGATGGAGATACAATTTCAGCCTGTGCCACACACCTCCTGTGAGAATCTGAGCAAGAGATTTAATCTTGGGTCTCAGTTCCCCATCTCTAAAAGAGTGTCTTAGTAGCACTCTTGTATTGGCACGTTACCTTGGCATATTGGGAGGATCCATTCATTGACCTTTGTGAGACACTCCCTATACTTTAGTGATATCAGTAGAGTTTCCACAGGCTATAGTTCTCAAAGATCCAAAGAATACTTTAATTAATTCACTTTACAGAAGATTGCCTTACCTAAAGCACATTTGGATCTGGCCAGCTGCATGTGTAGTATGTGCCTCTAACCGGAATCCTAAAGGCATAGTACAGTACTTCATGTTACAAAGCTAAGGGACTTCATGAAGAATGCACCTGGCGTCTTTCCCCTCTCTCTCTTAGCAATTAGGCTTTGTCTAGACTACATGCCTCTGTCGCCAGAGGCATGTAAATTAGACATACTGACATAGTCAATGAAGCAGGGATTTAAATATCCCCCGCTTCATTAGAATAAAAATGGCTGCTGAGGTTTTTTTTAGCATTATTGCTGAGGCAATCCACTCATTGGGAGGATTCTGTGTGAATGAACCAAAGTGTTATTTTTTTTTTTGTCCATCACTATGGTAGCTGCACTGATAATGAAGCAAAGGCAAGCGTAGACTGACTTGCCAGGTTTATAACTCAGCAGGAAATGGTACCACGGCCCTATTAGCAAGACTCTTCCAAAGCCCACATCTTTGATGTTGATGATAAAAAAATGATAAAAGCCATGTAGTGGGCAAACTGGGTATTAAGATGAAGGCTTGAGATACTGATTTGTCTCTAGTCAATATTTTTATTAGATATCTATCACAGTCCATTGCCTCTTTTTGGTTACTATATCCCCTGTGGTGCTCATTGTGTGTTAACACCTTCATAAGATGAGCCTAGAAGCTTAAATACAAAACTTTGCTTGACACTAAAAATCACCATTAAAATAGAGACACTGAATTTATGGCTTAATAAAACATTCTATAACCCACTAACAACCCACCATCCTATAGCTGCCTTCTCCTCCTTCCCCCAATCCTTTTCCTTTTCTGTCATGCCTAGAGTGGTTTTATTTGGCCACTACACTTGTAATGATCCCTTGAAATATGTGCCAACTACTCATGCTAAACAATCTATTCCATATTGTATTTAGCTGTGACAGAGTATATTTCCCAGACCTGAAGAAAAGCTCTGTGTAAGCTCTAAAGTTTGTCTCTCACACCAACAGAAGTTGATCCAATAAAAGATTCTACCTCATCTGTGTTATCTCTTTAACATTTTGAATCGAACTGAGCACAAACAAGTGTCTTTGGTTTTTTTCCAGTATTTCTGAAATATAGTCGATAACAAAGCTTTTTATAGTAATAATTTATTTATAAACATATTTAAAAGGGTAGTCCTTGCAACTCTCTTAGGGTATGTCTACACTAGCCACCCTAGTTCGAACTAGAGAGGCTAATGTAGTCATTCGAACTTGCAAATGAAGCCCGGGATTAAAATATCTCGGGCTTTATTTGCATGTTTCCGGGCGCCGCCATTTTTAAATGCCCGGTAGTTCGAACTCCGTGCCCGCGGCTACACGCGGCACGGGCTAGGTAGTTCGAACTAAAGCCCCTAATTTGGACTACCGTTACTCCTCCTGCAATGAGGAGTTCAAACTAGGGTGACTAGTGTAGACATACCCTCATATACCAGTAGATGCCAATTATTTCTGATATTGGCAGGTAGAATAATTTGTAAAAATAGAAAGTTTGCATTCATGAAACCAAAGATAATTCATAAATCCTGGGATGGCTATTCCTTCTTCATATAAAAAAAAGACATAGAGCCCTTGATATCATAAGTGGTGTTTTATATATAACCACTGAAGACAAAATAAAAATAAAATTGTATTAACATAATTAAGAGTAATTCAGGTTTAGCAAACAAACTTAATTTTGAAAGTTGCTCATGAATTATTGAAACTCAGTTCCAATTCTTTTTAATATTTTAATTCCAATGGGAATTGGGTATCTCTTAGGTGGCTTTGAAAATCTCAGCCTATGTATATTTCTACTCACCACAATTTTCTTCATATGTTATCTGTGGTTTATGTTACTTTTAATCACTAATTATTACTATGCAGTGATGCTGCACTTTAATATCCATATTCCTTCATTCAGTTGTGTAGAAGTTATGTTTTGTATTTTTCATGTATCCATAATTAAAGAGAACAGCAAGAAAAAAAGAATCAGAAGTGAAAAAGGAAACAAGAAAAGTGTGCTAATACATTACATCCCTCTTGCCTTTGTGCTTTTAGGTTGTGCATTCTTTGGCAGGTAGTGTGTCTTCATTGTTGCTTAGAATGTATATGCTACTGCAACCAGAATGCATAATTAATGAATGAAAATAAACAAAAATACCAGGAAGATGGAATGTAAAATCCAGAGCAAGTTATGAAATTATTACTGGCTTATTCAAGTTTCATCTGTTATACACAGCAGCGATGCTTACAGAGCTATATAAATAAGAATATGGTATGTATATTTGTTGTGCATCCAAATTTTGGCACCTGTCTAACTTTATGCGTATGTGTATTAAGGCAGAGTGTTCCAGATTTAAAGTTATCTATGAGATGAAATAATTCCAAGTGTTAATATTTTTGGTCTGATAGAGCGATAACATTTCTTTTTGTGTATCTGTGGCTTTTATTTTTTTCCATAACTGTATAAAAATATTACATCGAGATTAACCTATATCAGTAGGGGGAGCTTTAAGACCCATGAGCCAAACTTGTTTCTGTGTTCTGGTACTAAAGGCTTACAGTGCCTGAGGGCTGGAGTGTTAAACACACTGTTTTGCTCAATGAATAGTGGCACTGAGTTTTCTACAAATGTATATGTGTTTCTAAAGCACTTGTAGGGTGTCTATAATCACCACATCATTTGTAACATTGATTTTTAATATATATGGTGAGTGCAGGATATTTTATAACCCAAATGAGAACCTTCTGGAAGCAAATAAATATTGCAGAGGAATAAAAAGCACATTGTTTATGTATCTAGAAATAGAAAATCATTTGTTTAAATAAACTCAAGCTGAGTGCAGTAATTGATGACATCTTTACCCCCTGAAGTTCCATGAAATGACTGCAGCATTATACAATAGTTAAAATGTGTCAACAACAATTTAATCCTATCCGCTGAAATTGTCAAATATAATTCCAAATACAATTGAAAAGCAAAGCTGTCAAACATAATATTATCTCTCATTTTAATTAGTAAATTCTTAATAAACAAGAGCATTGGCAGATACCTTACATGTACCTAAACCAGTTAAGAACAGGCAATTAATTTTACAGGTTGTATTTTTTGTTGTCTCCCCCCCAATTTTCCTCTCCTCCCCTAGCACCAAAAGAATCTATCTTTTACTTTTATATGTCCTTTTTCAATATTCTTCTGGGGTCCTGTTAACCTCCTTAAAACTTCAAGGGTCTCAAAAGGGTGGGAAAACTACATAGCTGTTGTATAATATCAAATGTATTATTACATAGATGACAATCTATGTTCACAGAAGACTGTGTTTGATATAGCTCCAAATGGAATCTTGGATTCTTATTTTTACCATCTTTTCAGTGGTATAGGAGCTGGTTGATCTGGAATGATCAATGGTGCCTAGACTATACAAAATACCTGGAAAGAATTGTGGAAACTCACAGCTTCAGAAACTCATGCTACTTTTACTAAGACTTCACTACTCATTACCAATGAAATATAAGGCAACAAATGTATACCCATGGTATTCATCCACCATCTCCATTTTCAATGGGCATGTAACTAGCCAAACAAAGCAAACAGGAAAGGTAAAGTTGAATCTGAAATCCCCTTGCCTAACAAATGTTGAAATACCAAATACAATTTCCTTCAGTTTACATTATTTTGAAACATTTCAAAAATAAGCAAGGATAAAAAGCACTTTCCCAAAGTTGTTTATGTGTATTTGTGTGTTAAAACCACTCACCAGTAGCATACTTTGCCTATCAAAAGAACATGACCACAAACATGGTTCCCATCAATTGTTTATGAACATGCAATGAATATTCCATAGAAAGAACATTACTTTAGTGAAGCACTAAGAAGTCAAGAAATGCCATGTTCAAGGTTGCATGTGCAAATTTAAACACACACAATATTGTATTGCATGTGCAAAACAAACACACACACTAATGAGAGGCCAGACTTGACTGGACACACAGCCATCTTGTGTATGGACTAGCATACCCCACAGCCATCTTGTATGCTCAGCCACATTAAGCTGGAAACAAATCTATAGAGTCAAGAAAACTTGGCCTTGGTGTAAATAGATAGAAAAGTATAAGCTGCAGCATAACTAACAGGAAATAGATAATATATAAACTAAGTCATGAGAATGGGAAGTGAATGGACAAGCTGATCTTAAGTTTCTGCAATTTCTGTTCTGATAATAAAAAATAAGAGGTTTTGCTGTTGCTAGACAAATTTTAAATGGTTAGAAAGTGTACTTTACTGAAGCAAAAAGTCACAGTTTTCTGCTGATTAAGCAATGCTATCCTGATACTGTATCCCACTAACAAACCATACAAATAAGTAGACTTTGAGAAGTTTTATTTAACAATCTTGAAAAACATGAGAAGGCAGTCTTAAGCATGTGAACCCTTCATAGCAATATATGAGGGGCGGAGATGGGTCAGTGCTTTGGGGTAGCTATGTTTTAAATAAAATAATTGTTTAAGGCATAGATAAGGGGAAATCCTAATTTTACCTATATGAAGGTCAGAAGACAAACTTGTTAAAACTTGCCTCTGTGATACAGCTGCCAAAACTTTTTAACCCCCACATGACAGGACTGCATAAGTCACAGCCACAAATAACAGGACCCTGACCGACCATCAGGAGAGGCCAATCTGTTTCATTGGTAGTGGTGATCATTAGATACTTGGTATGTGTATTCTGCTGATTCATTCTTGATTACTAATAAATATAGGTAGACGTTTAAGAATACTCATTGTGCAATAAAAGCTTTTTCACCGGGAAAAGGTCCATTAACTTGTCATTGGAATCCTGAGCCCAGGCATGGTATGGAGTAGAAGCCCTAAATTGTGGGGGTAACAATGCACACATACATTAGAATATCACAGTACCCTTACGATCACTCTTCAGTGGATCGATCACTGCACAATATTACACCCCTGCACTATGGTTCCTCCAATTCTGCTCTCAGTTAAATTATCCCTTACTTGAAGTAAATCCATCTAAGCCAATTGATTTTCTTATAATTCCAGAGGCCCATATCATAATCCCTAATACATGGGTAGCAGATAGTGTGTGGCTGGTGTACTCCGCTACCTCTCCAGCACTATGCCCCTATTTCTGAACTCTGGAAAGTCTCTGCAAAGGTTTCCATGTAGGTGTAAGGGGCACGCTCATGTTTCTAGTGCTCAGATGTAGTATTGTGCGTATTGTCAATAGTATATATATTTGCAAACTAAGGCCCTGATATGGCAAATTAATTCATTAGGGCACATCCTGCACCTTTGTCTCCCTGAATTTAACAAGATTCTTCAGGACATCTGTGCTATCAGCTGACATTCCACCAAAAGGGCCTAAATGTTAATCAGTCAATGAAAATCCCAAATGGCAGGTTATTGAATTATATCCTTCATGTTTTAATACAAGTGGACATTGCAGAACCTGTTCATTTGGAAGCCATGTTCAGTGTAGTCAAAGATAATTTTTCTTTTACTAAAATTTCTTTGCTATTCAATGTAGCAAATTGAATACTGGTATTCTGAGTACTATTTTCTGAGATGTTTGAGGGCAGATTTTTAATACCTTACCCTTTTGATTTGGACACAGCAGGAAGAAAGATAATGATACATTAATGAAGTTTAATTAGGCTGCAACTTTATTAATTTACTGCTGAAGATTCCCAAATGTAGTAACGGTACCAATCTTCCTTTAATAAACATCACCACCTGGGTAGAGCTTATCCAAGGCCCTCCATCCATTAATTTGGTTCCAACCTTTCTTGCTGCAATTTCACAATCTTCCTACATAACTACTGGAGTCACCTTCTTGTCCCTATTTTCTTAAGGGATATTCTCTCCTATTTTTTTTCTCATTCCATTTTATCAGGTAACAGACATTTCTTGAACAAATGTCATCTCTGAATACATGAAAAGTTGTGACAATGTGAAATTATTAACTAGATAGTATGCAGAGGAGAAGATGAAAATCCGCCATGTTTCCCTGGTCATTTTTGCAATCTAACAGTTAAGAATAGGGTAGTACCCTTTTAAGTAGCTTGTGACTCCTCTGGTGGTGCTGACCATATTCCATTTTAGAAATCACTGGAACCCAATCACAGCAGTAATGCAGGTTTGTGTAGCTGGACTTTTCATGTGGTGTGTATCAGCAAATGCAATTGTTTGAACTCCATCAGACTTAGGTGGTTCCTTCATCTTAATCTTATTTGGGGAAAATGACTATATCTGATAATGCAGGAGAGATTTGACCTACCTATATTGAGAAACTGGTATAGTACAGAAAATGATAGTGTTTGTATTGAATGCAGTTGGCCTGTTAAAACTTAAAACATGCTGCACTAGCAGCTCCTATTAAACTACCAGACAAAATATTTGCTGATACTGTGGAAGTTTTACAAAATCACCTATCCTCAAAGCCATAGTTTATTGTAGAGCATTTCTGCTTTTACAAACAGCATCAAAAATAAAATGGAACAATTTCTGAATATGTGGCTGAATAAAGGAAATTAACAAAGCACTGTCAGTTTGGCAAGAGTTTAAATGATGCACTAAGGGACTGGTTAGAATGTAGCATGCAAAATGAAGCAACCTAAAAATGTTTATTGACTGAGGCTGTTTTGACCCTGAAACATGCATTTGAAACTACTATTTATGTAGCGCCGATATTAGGAGCTTTTCATTTAGCTGACATATGTACAAATGCATACCTAAGTCTGTCCCTACATTGGAGGTACTATTTCTCTTCCATGTAAGAATCAAATGAAGCAGCACTTTTTCATTTTCATGGCAGATCATGACTTGAGAATTAGGTCAGCCCTATTGCTAGGAACACGAGGTAAAACTTTACCTTGAAGGAAGTCTAGTTTGCTAAGTTATAGTTACTAGAAGGCACTTCATCTTTGCTTCTGTTGTAACCATTTCTGACTTTAATGCATTATGCTTGTATAAATTGTAACTTCCTGGTCCAGCACCCTTGGGACCTGAGTAGTTCCAAACCAGGGAATTTGCCAGAACAGGGGAGGACAATGTAGTGTGGAGCTCTGCTTTTCCCCTGGCCACCCAGGGACTCTGCTTTTCCCCAGGCAGCTCCACTGCCACCCAGAGCTCTGCTCTCCCCACAGCATGGGGGATGGGACAGCTCTCCTACTCCCACCCCATGGTTTCTCCATGGTGCTCCCCTCTCTCCACTGTGGCCAGGGACTCTCTACTGTTGTCCAGAGCCCCATTCTCCCCATGGTAATTTTGCTGCTGCCTGGGGCTCTGTCCTCCCATTGGTGGCTTCACTTTCTCCCCAATGACTCTACTGTCACTGGAGAGACATAAGGATCTTACGCAAAATGGGGGTTTTGAGCAAAAAAACCCCATCCACACTGCTTGTTTTTGTGCAAAAACCCCTTGCACAAAAACGGCTTGAATAAATTATGCAAATGAAACACGGCAAAATGCTAATCCATGCTTTATTTGAATAGGCTCTGCCGGCAAAGCCGGCAGTGCAGACGTAGCCTTAATGAAGAGGCTAGCACCTCAGACTGAGACTCATGAAAAGCCAGCATGTTTGGCCATGGCTCGCCTTAACCAGCTAAATGGGAATGTTAAGCCAATGGTGTGGGTGCTACACTCTCCCACTTGGAATCAGCTCAAACCTTCTTAGCTGCAAACCTTCTCATGGTATTATGGGTCTATGATATTTTAACAAGAAATAGGAGGAAGGAAACAAGAGGATCTGCCTCATTTCTTTCTGCCTTGTAGTTTGCAAACATACTGGAAAAGTGAGAGATTCCAGTTCAAAATCCCTCTCAGGCAAAGGTGGGAGTAGCACTATGAATCTCATATTCCCAGGTGAGTACTCTAATCACTAGACTAAAAAATTATGAATGAGTTCCTCCTCTAGCTTCTCATTATGACATGGTAAGCATTTCTCCATGTTTGACCTAGTCCAAATGGAGAACGAAGACAGTGATGAATAACCTCACAATTAACACATTAGTCTTTTATATTAAAATATGCCCTTGAGTCTGAAATAGCATCTGCACCCATCATTTGGCAGCCAGTCATGGACCAGGTGTTAACAGGGTATTTCTGGCATTCTGTGTTGCTTGGACAATATACTGGTGACAGGAGTGTGTGATGAAGAACACCTTGAGAACCCCCAAAGGTATATGCAAGGCTGCTTGAGGAAGATATTAAAGAGAATAAGCAAAAATGTGACTTTTTCAGAGATAAAAAATGGCCATATTTCTGATAAAAATGGGTTACAACATTACGAAGCTGAAGCTATTGTAAAGGCAACACAACCAAAAAAAAATTTACAGTTACTTCCTTTCTGGAAGTGGTCAGTTTCTACCACATATTTTTCCTAATACAACAACAGTATTACATCCTCCAAATAAACTGTTTCAAAATTTACAGAAATGATACTTGTCCACACATCATACCAGGGCTTTAATAAGGCCAGAAGCTAACTTATATCATCTGAAAAGTTCCTTGTAATGAGGCAGAGTTGCCTCCCTCAGAGGCTGAGCAGCAAGAACCACTCCCTGACCCCAGGCAGGGGGAGTCAGGCCAGACCCCCCCTCACCTGCATGAGCCAGAAACAGAGGTAAAGGGCAGGAAGTATAAAGGACAAGAATTCCAGTTCAATTGGGCCATCTGCTACATACTCAGAAGAGCTGCTAGGACTGTTGCCCACCAAATACTCTTTGGAGATGGATGACTCATGAAAATGGAGTCTTATGAACAGATGGGGTGGAAGTAGCTTGGCAAACCAGACTTTAGTCTGGTGTGGTACTGGGAGTTGTCACATACTGCGGTGGGATCCCCACTGACCCAGTGGTAGGATAATTTGTCACAGCTAGGAGCAGGTAGGCCTGGGACCCCCTTCCCTCTGCTACTAACTGCACTGCCTGGGGAGGGGGGGTCTACCCACCTAAGGCTGGAAGGCCTCTGTTTGTTTGCTGTCTATCCTAGTTGTGAAGATAAGTTAAAGATGGCTAACTGGTCTGTCCCACACAGAGGCTAGAACTTGACTATGTTTACCATCTTCCCAAGTGAGGGAGCTTGGGTGACATAATTCTGGTTATCAGACCCCACCCCAAGGGCCTAGGGCCCTAAATTGTTGACTTCCACTGTTCCTTGCTAATCCCCTGCCAATTAATTATTGATAGATATGTGGTATACTGAGATGATATGGCATCCCTCTGAGGCTGACCAGGAGGAATAACTCAAATTGACTACAGTCTTTATGCACTACAATGAATCTTTGCCTAACAAGTTAGCTTGTGATGCATTCCCATGCGAAATAGGAGCAGTAACATCATATGTGAAGATCATAGCGAAAGGCCTATAGAACATCAACTATACTGGCTTCCTTTTTTAATCCAGAGAAAGCAGTATTATTAATAGCTGCAGCATGGTTATGAAGTAATATTCTTCATATAAGGAGTCACCAGGAAAAGAGGGAATGCAGGTAGTAAGGCTGCAAGCAATTCAACATCATGAACGGAGCTAAACGTTCCATAAGTTTTACTTGTTCAACTTAACCTGCATTCAGCTTCATTCTTTACAAATGAAACAAGTATGCCAGGAATTACATTAAGGCCATTAGAGAATTGCAAAAGTGAAAGACCTTGCTTGTGACTTGTGACTGGCTATAAATTGATACACAAATAGATGAAATTGGCAAAACATCAAGGCCCCAGGCAGAATTTGGAATTATGCTGGATGCTATACAAATCTACACATTTCTCCAAGCTGGGTTCATTTAGATTCTGGAAGCTTTGAGGTATAATATATAGAGACCCAACCCTGCAGTCACTGAAAACAATGAGAGCTTTGCCAATGACCTCAAGGAGCAGTCCTATGGTTTGGTTAGTTCAACCTGAACTAAAATAAATATTAAGGCACTCACCCACATTGTTTTATTGTTAGTTTTCAAACAGCTATAAGAATATTGAATTTAACATTAGTTTTAGTAGGAGAAAATGACAGGTTGTACCTCTAAAACCCAGTATTCTCTGGTCAGGCAACATCCATGGTCCGGTAGTACCACATATGCTCCTACACCAGAAATCCTAGGAGACTAAGAGTAGAAGGGACAGCTGGGGCTGGGGAAAACTGGGTTGGCACTGAGCTGCAAGCAGCACAGAACCAGGGCTGGAGCCTCTATAACCCACAGCAGCGTAGGGCCAGGACTGGAGTCACCTGACACCCCCAGCATAAAGCCAGAGTCTCTAGACAATTCCCAAGAATGTGGGGCCAGTGCCCCACAGAAGCACCCTAAAGTGTGAGACTTGGACAGGAATCCTGCAGCAGCCCCTGGATATGTGGGGTTGGGCCGGAGCCCCACAGCAACCCTCAGCAGCACAGGGTGGGGGCCAAAATCCCCAGGCAGCCTGTGTTGGCATGGGCCTGAAGCCCCACACAGCCCCTGGGAATGTGAGACTGGAGCTGGAACCCCATAGCAGCAAGGGTGCAGAGTCCTCTGGCAGCCTCCAGAAATGCAGGGCCAGAGCCCCCACAGCAACCCCCTGGAGCAGGGGGCTGGGACCAGAGCCCTGCAGCAGCCCTTGGGAGTGTTAGGAGCCAGAACCCATGCCCCTCAGGGAGCTGGCAGCAGCTGTGCAAGCAGCTCAGCCAGTTTGGGGGGAGGATGAGCCAGGGGGCCTGCCGGGGCAGCCTGCCACCAGGTTGGGCTTGAGAACTGGTAGCAGACCTCCCCTGGTCTGGCAAATTCTCTTGTTCAGGAGCAGTCAGGTCCCAATGTTGCCAGACCAGGGAGGTCCATTCTGTATTTGGAGAAAAATTTGGAGCTGATCCTGCACCAAATAACTTGTGGACACCCACTGTAGCTGAGAATATGTAAAGAAAGAATTAGATGCTTTATGAAGCATCCAAATGTAAAATGACCTTCCTTATTATTATTTTACCTATACACTATTTACTGCATCTCAAGAATGCAGTGAAGTCAAACTTAGCAAAATACAATACAACTTGTATCTTACAGATTTAAACAGATGTTTAAATTGTTTGTTAGAGCACAAACAGGGCTTGGAAACAGAGAAGAGTTTTTTTAGCAATAATTTTTTATTCCTTTTGTCAGCTACTTGATCAGATGAGTCAAAGACAAATAAGGTTGATTTCTAATATTTTGTATCGCTTTCTCAGATTGTTGTATACTTCTTTTTTTTAATTGTGCCAATTTACACATCAGATATCTGTTTGTAGGAGCTTACCCAAAAACCATGAAGTCAAAGGCAGTAATCTAATTTGCTTTAGGAAGCTTTGGAACAAGCCCATGAGATTTTCACCAAACTTTAAGTTCTCCTCTCCCCATTCGTGATTCCTTAGTTTACTTTTTCCTTCCTTGTAGAGTGAATAGTGTAAACTTTTCTTAAACTGAGGGAAGAACAAAAAATCTGCTGAGACAACCACCATTAATATTGTTTCACGATAATCTGATCTGGGCTCTGTAAGGTCAGAAAGACTGCCAGTGTATCAGTCCTGTTTCACACAATAAGGGTACATCTACACAGCAGGGCTAAAGTAAAATTAAGCTATGCAACTTCACCTCCGTCAATTGTGTACCTTAAGTTGAAGTAGCTTAATTCGGCTTTTGGCGCTGTCTATCCAGCAGAAATTTGAAGAAAGAACACTCTTCCTTTGACTTCCATTACTCCTCATTGGAATAAAGGCTTGTAGTGTAGAGGCACATTTTGTTATTTCGGAATAACCTCAGTTATTCTAAAGTAAAGCTGCTGTGTACCCGAAGTGTCAAGCACATCACTTCTGTAACCTACAGAGAGAAGGAATTGCAACCAATAGCATTGTGATTTCTTATCATTTTTAGATGTAGTAGTTCCAAGTTTGTTAACTTCCTGATAATTGATTAAAAAAAACAAAGGAAGAAAACAAGGTAATGCAGGAAGATTAGAGTAGCTGTTCAAAATGCATTTGGAAGGTCATTTACAAAGAATTATTCTGGAACAAATAAAGGCTATTTTTTAAATTGATGTATCTTTGTTTCCAGGGTTTATATACTTCTTAAGTATGATAATAAGATCCCAAATAGGATCTGATGTATTGTAATACAATGAAATGTTTGCTAATATGAGACAGAATTAACACTGATCTTATTGTGGTAGTGAACATCAGATCATATTAGACTTTGTTTTCCTTTTTGTGCTGTAATGGTTCTATGCTGCACTTCACTGCAAATCAGATTAGTGTGAAAATAAATATTTTTGATTAACTATGTTGGTTTTCCACAAACTGATCATGATGAGAAGAAATACAGTTTATTATAACATATGAAAAGATGTGCAACTATATGGAACAGTAGATATTTACTAATGGAGTGAGTAGGCACTCACATAAAAAATAAATAAGCCATATGTTTTAAGCCAAAGAAGTAAAACATTTTTAGACATGACACACTTTTAATCCTTTCACCACAGCCAATGATTGAATTGTATCTCTTGACCTTGGGAAAAGTAATAAATTATTCAACATATATCCAAATTCATGAAAAATGAATGAAAAATGACTGCATAATTTCTTCAGGATTTAGACAAACCTCAGAAAATGTCCTGAACACACTTCATTTAGAGTTAAGAGAATTAAAAATATTTGTTTCTTATTACTACAAATGACTGTCAAACAACGAAAAGAGAGTAAACAGCATACTGGTATCCTTCATATCCACAATCGGCATTGCCTAGTTGCACCATTATTTAGAATAAGTTATTTGAGGCCAAGACTCAAGATTATAGTATAGTAATATGTGTACAGATCATATCACCGTAGGGATGCAGACTTGATTAGGGCACTGTAGATGCTACTGCAATAAAAATTAACACAGTTGTGTTAGTAAAGCTGTACTTCCACTAGAGATTCTTCTTTACAGGGTTTTGTAATTTTATCATGAAATGTTGCTCTGGACTAAAATTGATCAGACAAGATATAAGTCTGGGCTATATTTTGAATTTTCCCCACATATGTAACAGTCTATTCTTCCTTTGTGCAAATACAAAGCTCTACAGACTAAGGAGATAGAATATACTTTTCAGTCTATACTATAAATCAAGTCTGTACCAATATATAAATAACCATTTATATAAGTTTATTTTACACGGAGTGAAATTCCTCTGTAGACAGAGGACTAACTCAAAGATAATATCAAGTCCCCAAAAGCACTGGAACTGATTCTATCGGTACTCAAGGGCTGAGGCACCCACCAGCAGCCCAGAGGATCTGTTCCTCCCCACTCATCTGAGCATCTCCCTCCCAGCTTGATAACCTGTTCAACTGCATACAGGAGCCACTAGGTGGGGAGGAAGGAACAGGAACATGAAGATGTAAGTGGAAAGGGCAGGAAGGTGCAGGTTAAAGCAGGGCAGGAAGAGGCAGGCGGAGGTGAAGGCTTGGGTGAAGAAGTGGAATGGGTGGAGCTTAGAACAGAACTAGGGTTGGGGAATTGAGCTACCTCTGGAAGCTCAGAAAGTTTGTGTCTCTGCCCATAAGTCCTGAAAAGAGTTAAGTTGATCCTATATACACCCAGTTGTAGAATTCAGAGGGGCAAAATGCTGTTTAGAACAAACAGTTACAATTTTATTCAGAAAATAATCCTCAGTCAATAAGTATTATGACAATTAGGAATGGAAAAAATGTGTTTATCTTCATGTCAAACCTCTTAAATATTCAGTTGTTCTTATTACTACAAATGACTGTCAAACAACGAAAAGAGAGTAAACAGCATACTGGTAATCTGAGGCCAAGACTCAAGATTATAGTATAGTAATATGTGTACAGATCATATCACCGTAGGGATGCAGACTTGATTAGGGCACTGTAGATGCTACTGCAATAAAAATTAACACAGTTGTGTTAGTAAAGCTGTACTTCCACTAGAGATTCTTCTTTACAGGGTTTTGTAATTTTATCATGAAATGTTGCTCTGGACTAAAATTGATCAGACAAGATATAAGTCTGGGCTATATTTTTGAATTTTCCCCACATATGTAACAGTCTATTCTTCCTTTGTGCAAATACAAAGCTCTACAGACTAAGGAGATAGAATATACTTTTCAGTCTATACTATAAATCAAGTCTGTACCAATATATAAATAACCATTTATATAAGTTTATTTTACACGGAGGAAATTCCTCTGTAGACAGAGGACTAACTCAAAGATAATATCAAGTCCCCAAAAGCACTGGAACTGATTCTATCGGTACTCAAGGGCTGAGGCACCCACCAGCAGCCCAGAGGATCTGTTCCTCCCCACTCATCTGAGCATCTCCCTCCCAGCTTGATAACCTGTTCAACTGCATACAGGAGCCACTAGGTGGGGAGGGGAAGGAACAGGAACATGAAGATGTAAGTGGAAAGGGCAGGAAGGTGCAGGTTAAAGCAGGGCAGGAAGAGGCAGGGCGGAGGTGAAGGCTTGGGTGAAGAAGTGGAATGGGTGGAGCTTAGAACAGAACTAGGGGTGGGGAATTGAGCTACCTCTGGAAGCTCAGAAAGTTTGTGTCTCTGCCCATAAGTCCTGAAAAGAGTTAAGTTGATCCTATATACACCCAGTTGTAGAATTCAGAGGGGCAAAATGCTGTTTAGAACAAACAGTTACAATTTTATTCAGAAAATAATCCTCAGTCAATAAGTATTATGACAATTAGGAATGGAAAAAATGTGTTTATCTTCATGTCAAACCCTCTTAAATATTCAGTGCTGAACTCACATCTGCAGTCAAAGGCTGCTCAGAAAATCGGAAGAAAGGAAATTATAACAGTGCTCTTCCCTGAGCTGTTCTGACACAAGTTAGAGTTGACTCAAGGCTGCATCAGTTACCTTAGACCTGTAAGAGCAGGTACTGATCAGATGGCCATAGGAGAAGCCCACCTACACCTGCAGCCAGCAGAGATTGTTGCAAGAACTACTCCAAAGCCTCTACATCAGCCGAGGATTGTCCTACATAGGGGAGATTCCACAGCAGCCAAAAATACCCTGTTTAGGGCCAAAGTAGTCAGAATGTAGTCAAGGAATCAGGACTCTTTGGTTAAAAAGTTGCACTTAAATATTATTGGATTCAATTTTTTCTTAAAAGAACTTGTAATAAAATAAAGGAAATAAAAAGATCATAGAGCAAATAAATGCAAAGAGATTGGCAGCAGGATTAAAGGACAGCAAGGCAGAGACTGGGGAAGACTTGGGGAAAGGAGATCTGGCTAGCAGAAGGGGAAAGACAGAAATTCTCTACACTGTATGGGAAATTGGCTAGTGGGAAGCAGGTTTCTGGATCTAGAGGAGTGTTTTCTCAAGGAGCTGCAGTTTACTACAAGTAGTGGGGGGCATTTTCATAGAGTCCAAGGTCATAAAGGAACATGGTGAACATCTAATCTGACTACCAGTATAACACAAGCCATAGATTAATACAAATTAATTCTCAGAGCATATCTTTCAGAAAAAAAAGTCCAATCTTGATTTTAAAATGGTCAGTGATGGAAAACCACCACAACCCCTGGTAGATTGTTCCAATGATTAATTACTCTCACTGTCAAAAATTAATGCTTTATTTCTAGGTCTCCATTTATCTAGTTTCAGTTTCCAGACACTGGATTATGTTACATTTTTTCTTCTAGATTGAAAAACACATTATTAAATATGTTACCACATAGCTACTTACAGACTGTAATCAAATTAACCCTAAAACTTCTCTTTGTTAAACTAAATAGATTGAGTTCTTTTGAGTCTCTCACTATAAGGTTTATTTTCTTATCATGTAATCATTCTCATAGCTCTTCCTGGAACCTGTTGCAATGTATCAACATCCTTCTTAAATTGGGGACACTGGAACTAGAATCAGTATGTTAACACAAGTTGGACCACTGCCAACTAGAGAAGTAAAATAACCTCTATAGTGATACTTGATTTTACTGTTTATGCATCTCGGGATCACTCTAGCTTTTTTGGTCACAGCATCACAAGCTATTTATCCTCCATGACATGTGCCTCCTCACACACACACATGTTGTAAATATTAGCTCTTATGAGCGTTTTTATGCTTTGTGTTTAGCTGAAGACAAATACCACAAAGATTCACAAATTTCACTAAGATAAAATTTTGGATGATGACAGAAATGGATCTCCAGCATATACAAATTTGAGGTAGAAAAAAATTATTAACTGTATAAAGAGTTGGTGAAAGAATGAAAGCAGATGTCAAAAATATCAGAAACTAATAACGTTTTGGCATTTCAGCAAAGATGACCTGAAACTATAAAAATTCATCCTGTCATCTTCAAAAATAGCTTCTCTCACAAAGATAGGAAATTTAGCTCTAGGGAATGTAGAAGCAATTACTATCTGCAAGTTCTGCTGTAAAGGACCAAATAAAATTAGTTACTTTCTCCACTAGGATGTATGCCTATTGATGAAAATACAAGCTATATTATCCAAAAACTACACATTAATTCCAATTATATAAAAGGTCAGAACATAAAGGTGCTTGAACCCATTTTAACAAATTGTTTCATCTCTGGCCTCATCCATTGTACATCTAATTGAACCACCTCCCTCACATCACACACACAATCCTCCCAATAATTGAACATGGTATTTTGCTAAAAAAAGTGGTGTTTCATCACTCAAAAGTATTCATTCTGCCTGACAAACACTGTGTGGGAGTATGCTGCAGGCTACTGAGGACCTGATGAAATAATGTCAAAAAATGCTGTACCCATAATTATTTCAATAAACACCATTTTGTCTTTCAACCACTTCCAAGCCCCATGTTTATAAAATTGTTCTTGTGTTCTGAACACTTACTTTTTAACAGTCACCCAATACTAAGCTAATAATTCATTTAAAAGTACAGAGCTTGCCTTTTAAGAACATTGAAGTTTTACCTTAGATAAATAGATGTCTTTACCTTTGTATTTCCAGCATTGCCCAGACTTGGATAAACTTACTGTAGGGTATAGCATGAATATTTCAGATGCCCGGGAAAAAGTTATTTAGTATCTAAATTGGTATTTAAAGCAATAGGCATGTGACTGAGAAGGACCATTTTTAATGGGGCTGCGACTCACTGCCATGACGCTTCCTGCTGGTCACTCCGGGAATTAGCTCAGTCCTCAGCAGAGCGCCCTTTCTGGCCGGTGTCTCACCCTTCATCACTCTGCACTCTCTCCACCCTCCCACTGCCACTGTGGCCAACTGAGGCTCCAGTCTAGCCCCTCGTCTCAGTGGCAAGCCACAATCTGCAAAAGCTACTCTTCAGTATGGCTATGTGTGGTGCAAGGGGCAAAGTGGTAAGCCAGGCCTGCCCACTACTCTGGGTCCCAATTCAGGGACTCTCTGGTGTCAGCCTTGTCCTGCCCTCCTTCTCTCCACTCTGCTGCCTCTTGCTCTCTGGGTCACTTCCTCGTGACCTCTTTTACCTTCTTGGCACATGTATCAAGGCCACAGCTGGCCCGCACACTCCTGGCCTTGGCCCTGGCCTTGGGGCTCCATTCACAGCTGTTGGCCCTAGCCAGTCTCCATTCCTAGTTGCTGGTCTCCCTGTTCGCCTCTGCTCCCAACTGCCAAGCTCCCTGCCACTGGCTCCAGTCAGCTTCCACTCCCGATCTCTGGCTCCCTGTCACTGGCCCTAGACAGTCTCTATTCCCAGATGCCAGGAACCCTGCTGGGCTCCAGTCCTGGCTGTTGGGCTCCTGGCTGCCAGCTACAGATAGGATGTGCTCTTGGCCGCCAGCCCCAGGGCTCTGCTCCCAGTCCATCAGCCCAGCTCTTTGGTCCTACAACATCTGTGGTGCTGCTGTACCAGTTTTTCTTCCTGAGTGCTCCATGAGCTCCTAGTCAATGAGAGACCATGGATGTTGCTGGATCAGAGAGCCCCGGACTAGAGAGATGTAGCCCCAGACTAGTGTCTTGTCATCTATAGAGTACATTATAGGTTCTAAGTTAGCTTAATATAACATATCATGATTGGCAGTGATGCAAGGAACCTACTGGTTCAAAAATGAAAATTTTAGCTTAAGCAGTAGCATAAGGCAATTAGACTCTAAGGCTTAATATAAGAAAGTTGACCAGTAGCATTCCTAAGTCACAAGATGGCATAAGTTATTAACTTGTAATAGTCATATTTGCTAGATTTTGCGTAAAACACAAAGAAGTTAATGAAAGAAGTCAGTTGACATCAGTTTTTGGTATTTTGGGTTAGGATAAACAGATGTATAACTTCAAGATTGTAATCACCTGAGGTATTAGCTAAAAAGTTTGGAATAATTAATACACTAACCTATATAATAAGGAAACACCAACGTTATTAGAGTGAGGCATTTTATTATGGGCAAAGGAGGCAGAACACTCTTACAAAAAATTTTATGGAGAGTGAAGCAATATAGAGAGTAGAATTCCCCTAACATGGTTCACAATAACCATGTCTGTATAAGGAAAATATAAATATAATCACAAATGATAATGGAGAAAAGTCCTAGAGAGACAGTAGTACAGAGACAGTTGCTTTCTTTCCAAAGGCAGGGTAAGTAAGTGAGTAAGGCAGAAGACTGGAATCATAATGGTTTTAGCAGAAGAGCTGATAGAATTGCTGGGCCCCTGGGCAAGGTACAGGGAGGTCATCTCTGTGCTCCTGAAAGGGGCATGGTATTGGGCAGAAGGGACAAGGCTAAGGGCAGAGGGCACCAAGTCCCCTCCATCCCTACTGCCAACCCTTAGTCCTGCCTGGAGCTTGCTTCCTGGGGCTCTGACAATGATTTAAAGGCCTTATAGCTCCAGCTACTGCTGCAGCAGCAGTGGTGGCAGTTAGGAGTCCCAAGTCCTTTTGAATTCTTGGGCTTTGCCTCACCTGGTCAGTGGGCTGGGTTTCTAGCTCCAACACTAACACACAAATACTCTTTGAGAGGTTTTACCTCTACCACACTTTATTTGTCTATTTAGGCAGTAAACTCTTTGGGGCCTCTCTCTTTTGATGTATTTACACAGTACCTATCACAGTGGAGCTTGAAACTCAGTTAGGATGTATTAGTTCAGCTGTAATATAAATTACAATAATCTGTATAGTACTTTAATACTAAAATCAGTTAAATCTATGTGCATATCTGCTATAGAAGCAGGAACAAATGTTAAGCAATTGCTTTAATTCACATAATCCTCCCCCCCCCATACAAAATATTTATCAGGGAAGAGAATATACATAATTTGCCACGATTCCCTGCCCTTTCATATTATTAAAGTATGTTTAGACATAGATAGCATCAATTATATATCTGACAAACATTGCAATACATCAAATTATAGAACAGAATATTAATTTAACACTCTTTGTTGTAATTTGGAGAGACATATTATGGTCTTTTCCAGTGAAATTATACAAAACTCTTGTGTTACAGTATGTTCTACATATTCACCGCAAGGTCAGAGAAGGGCCTTGCATGATGTGAAGATGAAAATGTATCATCTATTTGAAATGTGGCATACTTGAAGTACACAGGATCAAGTGGGCTAACAAACGTTGATGAGTGATTATCGATTTTGATTAAATGATCAATTTAGCAATTCATTGAATTATAATGCGATACTGACATGCAATTTGTAAAGGGATATCTGAATAGGATTGTGCATTCAGAAACCATAATGTCTCCTTGCGTAGCTGGATTCATAGGGTATGTCTACACAGCAAAGTTATTTTGAAATAACAGCCGTTATTTTTAAATAACTTTACTAGTGTCTACACAGCCAAACAGCTATTTCGAAATTAATTCGAAATAGTGAAGCATTTATTTCGAATTTGGTAAACCTTATTCCACGAGGAATAACGCCAAATTCGAAATAGCTATTTCGAAATAAGTGCTGTGTAGACACTCATATCGAAATAGGGGGCCTTCAGCCTTCCCAGGATGCCCTGATGGCCACTCCAGCCTCAACCAAGAACACTCCTGTCCCTCCCCTCTTCCCAGAGCCCTTAAAGGGGTTGACTTTGGCCACAGTGCCTGTGCCAGCTCCAAGCCTACCAGCCCAGAGCCAGCAGTCACTGCCCCTGACCCACTTGCCCCAAAATATGAGCCAGCAAGCCACTGGCAGCCAGTCATCCACCGCTCCCCAGGAGCAGTCTGCCAGCTCCCAGGAGCCTGCCAGGGCCCGGAGAAGGTGGCCACCTTCCTGATCCAGGGTGGAGATCATGGACCTTATTCAGGTTTGGGGGGGATGCCCCCAATGTCCATGATCTACACACTAGACAGAGGAACGTGGCCCTCTATGGCAGGATAGCTGCCAGCCTGGCTACCAAAGGCCACATGCGAACCCAGGAGCAGGTTTGCATGAAAATCAAGTTGGTCCACAGAGACCCCCCAACCCTGAGCCCTGAGCTTCCCCTCCCTCTTCTTCCCCTTGCTTCCCCCTTCCAGCTCTCTCCTCCCAGGTTTCTCCATCCCCTCTCCCACCCTCTCTTCTCCCCTCTCCTGCCTCCTTTCCCCAGTCTCACCAGTGTTTCATTCCCCCTCCCCAGTTTTGTTAAATAAAGAGAGTTTGTGTTCATGAAAATACATGTATTTTATTTGACATCAGGAAGGGGGGTTAGGGAGGGGTAAGTGGAAGGACGTGAGGGAGGAATGAGGCACAAGCCCCCAGTGGGGAAGACCAGGGAGGCTCTTAGTGTTCCTCAGGGTGGAAGCTCTCCCGCAGGGCCTCCTGGATAGTGACAGCCTCCCGATGGACCTCCTGGATGGCAGCCTGCAGAAAGTGCAGCCAGACTCGCAGCAACGCGTCCACGAGAAGCACCAGAGTGCCCGGGGGCAGTTCTGGTTCCATGTTGCAGAGTGCTGTGGTGTCCCGAGTGAGAGCAACCAGAGCATGCAGAGATAAAATGCTTTGCTGTCCCTCATCAAGGTAAGGAAGCAAGCAGGGAAAGCTTAGAACCAGCTGTCCAGGGGGGTCCCTTTAAGCACAGGGCTCAGATAGCCTCAGACAGCAGCCACGCAAAGTAACTCCTGACCTGATGCCCTGCCAGACCTGGTTCTGGCTGGCCTTAAATGCAATTCAGCATCCACTCAGTGTGGATGCGCTATTTCGAAATAGCAAAACGCTATTTCAAAATGCATTTTGTGTGTAGACGCATTATTTCGAAATAACTTATTTCGAATTAACTATTTTGAAATAAGATATTTCAAAATAATGCTGTATTGTAGACATACCCATAGAGAATAGCATACTATCCTTCACTACTCTAACATTTGTGCAACTAAAAAAATAATAAAAATGAAGAGTGAAACTTTATTTCCTTCCATTCCCATCAATGTCATCTCCTTAGAAGGAAGAAAATCTAGTTGCTTATTTTCCCAGAGGATACAGCTGGGAATTTTTTCCAATTTAATTTTTAGGTGAAGGCCTATAGAAAGATGGCTTGATCGTATCTTACAGTTGGTAAGACTTGCTCAGTTTCACCATGCATACAGATGAGTGCTCAGCATTGAGATTACCGTGGGCCTGCCATCCCCAAAGGGACTTTGATATTATATTACTCTGTGTCATGATGCCCCACTCTTAGCTAATTAGTAAATCTATAACAAATGGTCTGGTAGCACTTTATAGACTAACGAAACATGTAGCTGGTATTATGAGCTTTCTTCGTGGGCACAGTCCACTTCTTCAGATGACCGGAGTTATGAGTTTGGGATATGAAAACTTGCAAGGAGAGGGGAAGGAGAGGGGGGAGAGTAAGAAACAGGTGGCAGGGAGGGGGGACGGGGGAGACAGAGCATCATGAAATATCTGGAGAATTGGTACTTAAACCTAAGCAGATAAAAATCAAAGTCAATGGATAGATTCCTAAAACAGGAAGGATACCACTCAGGGAGCTGTTAGCACCTTCAGTGGTTATTAAGTAGGTAGAGTCCCCACCAGCCCATACCACGACTGAGTCCATTAGCATGTGAATTGAATTTGTGGATGAACTGGGATTCCAGGGCTTCTCTGTGTATTTGGCTTATAGAGCTGGTTTGTGACTTTGCAGGTCTGTCAGACTGTGGTTAGGCAAGCTGAAGTGTTCATCAATAGGCTTCTGTATATTCCCTTTACGTATATCTTATTTGTGTCCATTGATTCTTTCCCGCAGAGACAGTCCAGTTTGTCCAGTATATAAAGCAGTGGGGCACTGCTGGCATTTGATGGCATAGATCAAATTACTGGATGTACAGTCAAATGATCCTTTGATTTTGTGGCTTATCTTGTTTGCTCCAGTGATGAATTCCCCAGTGTTCAGAGGAGTAACATTAGTTTGAACCAAGGGGTTTGGTTCAAACTAATGCATCCTGGAGCGCACTTCCTGGTTCAAATCAGCTGTGATTTGAATTAGCGTGCCGGCGAGATCATGCTAATGAAGCGCGGGATATTTAAATACCTGCTTCATTAGCAATTTTGGTCACCTACATTTGTATCCCTATCTCGAGATAGGGAGCAAGTGTAGATGTACCCTAACAGACTAACTTGGCTACCCCCTGAAGTTCCTAGAAAATCTATGGCACTCTACTGGGATCCACAAAGCCTAAATTTGATTCTAGGCTCCTATGCCACAAATGGGGAGATGCCATGGACGGGGTGTGCCCTAAGACCTACTTGTTCATAGAGTTAGGCATCTATATCTGGTCTCCATGCAAATATTCTTCTCCACTTGCAATGAACAGCCAAGAATCATTTCCCTGGAGGCAAGTGGTTTGGGTCCATAAATCATTTCCTGCTAAAATGAGCCAAGTGCTTGCCTTAATGTGCAAGCCAACATTTTAACTTTCAGCCGGGTGATTATTCACACGGGATGTAGAACTTTCAAGTTCAATTCATCCCTCTGCCTGAGGAGGAGAAACTATTTGAACATCACTCTTTCACAAGGGTGCTCTAATCAGTAGCTATGGGGTATTCTGATATGGGGCTTCCTTATCATTCCTACTATTTTCACTTTAGATTAAATTAGAATAATTAGAAGGGTTGGATCTTCCAAGCAGATGTCCTGTACTCTCCTGGACCCTATCTCTATTTAAATATTTATCCAAAACGGAATATCTTCAGCAAAAGAGATTGAGATTTAAACACTGGCCTAAAAGATGGGCACTGGCACCATCACATTTTCCTCCAGACAGATTTTAAATAGGGCTATATTTGGTAGATGGCCATTTTGCATGCCTACAGGATTAGGCTCTGCAGATGTGTTAAATTAACCATTCTTCCCCTCCTTTGTAGATTGCACTATGGTTTAGGTGAGTGATAGGTGTCCATGTACCTAGAATGAGGCATCAGAGTCATGCTCAAAGGCAGTAAGTTAGGTGCTTAAGGATTTTTACCCTGAAAATTTAGGTAGCAGATGATTTTAGCTGCCAAGAGGACTAGGTGGCAGGTGGTCAAGTGGGCCTAAATGTATCAAAATTGTGCCTAAATCTGTGATATAGGTATCTGAATCTGAGATTTAGGCATTTAAGTATCATTATGAATCTGATTTCTGTAAATTCAAACATAGGCACCTTCACTTATTAGTTACAACTATCTGAAATGCAATGCAATCTCTGAGGCAGTTAAACCTACACCTGTTTAGGTCTACAAATCAATCACTCAATATTGAATTAGCAGCTAGTGTAGAATGAGGAGCTTTGGTGTGATGTGCTCTTCTTCCGACCATATGCCACTGTGTATTGATCTGCCTTTTGTATTTGGGTGGGCTTTATAGTCTGCCCAAGAATGGAATGATCCAGTCTTATGGTGACAAAAGCAAATCATGTTAGTTAATTTTCCTCCATGACAAAAAGGCACAGTTTGCAGTTACTGGCTTTACTAGATGTGTTGTTTTGTTACAAAATCAGGACAATAGGGGAATGATGATGCCACAATATCTGGCATAATAATGGTAGGAAAGGGCACTCCTCTTGGTCTGGAGCAAAGGCCCACAATCTTTGCCTTTCCATGTACTTAGAGCAGCCATGGCCAACCCGTGGCTTGTGAGTCGCATGCGACTCTTGCCCCCCACAAAAACACAGCTCGCGAAGCAGCTCCTGCACCCCCCCCAATGGCTCCCGCCCTCCACCGACTCTCCCTCGGCCCCCGGCTTCCCTGTGCTTACCGGGTCTGAGCTGAGGGGTTTTAAAAATGGCACCCAAGTTGGCAGCCGTCTTAAAGGGGCAGCCTCCTTTAAAAAAAAATTTTTTTTTTTTTGCTTGACAATTCTGGTGTGGCTCGTCGTATTTTTTTCCTCTGTTTTGGGTATCTTTGTTAAATGGGTTGGCCACCCCCTGACTTAGAGCCACACTGACGTACTTATACAGCATTATATGCTTTTGACAGCCACTTTTTACAATGGAGTGCAACACTGCATTCTGTGAAGTTCATGTAAGTCCAAAGTTAACTATTGACTATCTCCTGTTTAGAAATGTATTACATAATGTATGTAACTTTTGTATTCATCATGGTAATAAGAATGAAACATATTTTAAACTAAGGAAGCATACTCTTTTGATATCATTCATGTTCCTACAGATATACTTAATATTGCAAAATATTTATTATTTTCTCTTGTTCATAACTGCTCATTTTCATTTGTTCATAACTTTCTAAAATGTTCCACTTTGGGGCTGATATTTTCCCTTTTTGATTTCTGCCTGAAGGTAAATTGGTTTGAAAAGTTTGAATGAAATCCCTTTGCCTGTTTTTGTGCTATAGGTGAGAGAGGCCTAAAGCACTTGCAATCATTCTAGTTATATTCTCTTTTGAAAAAAGGCTATAAGAAAAATAACCGACAAATGAAAGGGGAAAGCTGGCATGGATGTTGTCATGGATTAGGAACAAAACCTTTACTTAATTTGAGATTTGGAGGGGAAATAACCTATTTTCATTTAACAATGTTCATTTAACCAATTTCAAAAATTGCATCTTGAGTGTTTACAGTAGAATTTCTAATTAAATTAAAAGATGTATGCTTGAAAACAATGGAATTCATGAGTGTTCAGAGCTCAGAACAGGAGCCTTTTTGGCCTTCCTCTTGACATATTTTGTCTTTTAGAATATTATTTGCAATTTAAGGAGATCAAAAGCCTTACTATGCATTAAACCTGCCAACACTTGTTTAATCAAGACTGGAGCTTAATTAATGAAGCTGTGCAGGGGAAATATACTATATCCCAGAACGGAATGCAGTAATAGGCATGCATTCTTCTGCTCCTGAAGCAGTTTGACTTTACATCACACAATGCTATGGGCTTTGTCTAAATAATACAGTCTTGACCTTCATTTGCAATGTTATTTGTGTCTTAGTTTTTCAAGCATTATTATTCACATTGGTGAGCACTTACTTACAGGAGTAGGCTTGATGAAGTCAATGAAATTTTACTCATACGTGTATGTCTTCACTGAAGTAAGTAAAGATTGTTCACTCTACTTTTTCATTGCCTCAGATTTTTTATCAACATTTTAAGAAAGGAATTGAGCATCTTTTGTTCCAGAAAATAATGCTGCATACAACTGAAGCGAACGTGTTTGAAATCCGCCCACACAGAGTGTCAAAGAGAATTCCTCATACCTTTAGGAAACATCTGTAATAGTGATTCTCCTCCCAGAGATAAAAGGCACAGAGAAGGAAACAACAATGTCTGCTTACCAGAAATGTGCATATTTCATATATATGAGCAACTCAACATTTTTTTGTATGTAATTAACTGTGCGCTTTTCAGAATACCTGTTCTTTAATATAGGTCAGCTGATCTTCATTGTGCTTGTTCATTTCCAGAAAAATCAGAATGTAGCCATTTCTGCCACTAGGTATTGCCCCTTGGACTAACTTCTAAAGTACTGCCTTCCTTCCCCTTTCTTTTTCTCTTTTTTGTGCAAGCTCTTTCTCACTTTTCCAAAGACTAATTTACAAAATCTGCTGTGACTGTAACACTTCATCCAGTGGCTCTCTTTCCTCCTCCTTTTCTAGCCCCCCATATTGCCGTCTTAGAATGTAAAGAATTGCAGCTCTTAGGAACATGCGTATCATGGGTAGATATTTATAAAGTGGCTTCATACATAAAGATATTGATGTTTGGGGTCAACAAAGAATCTCAGTCATCTTGAGCAGTGAAAGGATGCCATCCAAGATGACTCAATAGATAAACAAGGTGTGTATGGAGTATGTACAGTCCAAGGCCCTATAGACCATATTAGGAATCCTTAATCTTCATCCAATTAATTAGATAGGAAATTGGGAGAGGATGGCTTACCCAAATCTTCCTAGTTCTAAAAAGAAGTATTGATAGATTTGTGTCAAGGGAATGACTAAGGTTAAACAGTATTCATATTTTAACCAAAGTGAATTTCCAGTACATTGTGGTTTACAGTTTACCTCTCCAGGGACATGTGATAGCTAATGCACATAATACAAATTTTGCCAAAGGGATTCTACAAGATTCACTTTTTACTTTACCTGGCACAAGAGATATATGGATTCAGACAAAACATCACAACAACTCCATACTCTTCTGGCATTATTCTCTCCACTCTGGAGCATTCTTTCATTTTAGGTCAGAGTAATCTAGGGCGTTCAGGACCCTCCCCCTTCTCACCTGCCCATCTGCTTCTGGTCTCATTTGTGTTTCTTTAAGATGGCTGATGAAAATGCTCTCCTTTTGTAAAGTTTCCATCCCTTTTGTCAGATGACCCCTGATCATCCTCCCCAGGTAATCCAAGGCACATCCCACATGATCCATTTCACAGTTACCTGCTTACTTGGGGCAACAGATTTTTGTTTGTTTGTACTAGCCATCTTTATCCAAGGGCTTCTATTTGATAGAAGACTATCAAGGTTCAACAATCTTTCATCGTTAAATCTGTGTCACTACCCCTTCGGAATTTCATCCTAAAACAGATAAAATGACAGCAGATAGGGTACGTCTAGACTACATGGCTCTGTCGACAGAGCCATGTAGATTAGTTTACTCGACAAAGGGAAATGAAGCGGCGATTAAAATAATCACCGCTTCATTTAAATCAAAATGGATGCCGCGCTGTGCCGATCAGCTGTTTGTCGGCACAGAGCGGCAGTCTTGACAGGGATCTGCCGACCCCAGAATCCTTTGTCGGCAGATCCTCTAAGCCTCGTTTCACAAGGCATAAAGGATCTGATGACAAAGGGTTCTGGGGTCGACAGATCCCCATCTAGACTGCCGCGCTGTGCCGACAAACAGCTGATCGGCACAGCATGGTAGGCATTTTGATTTAAATGAAGAGGCAATTATTTAAATCGCCGCTTCATTTCCCTTTGTCGTCCTGCTTCATCTACATGGCTCCGTCAACGGAGCACTTCTTGAAGAGTAATGTTTTGACGGCATTTTTTGAGGAGTAATGTTAGTTCAAACCAAGGGGTTTGGTTCAAACTAATGCATCCCGGTGCGCACTTTCACTTTCGGAACAGCTGTTGATTGGAGTAACAAGCCGGCGAGATCATGCTAATGAAGCATGGGATATTTAAATCCCTGCTTCATTGACTATTTCGAATGCCTACATTTGCATCCCTAGTTCGAACTAGGGTGCAAGTGTAGACATACCCTAAAGGTTCTGCAGTGTATATGAATGTAATCCTGTTTCAAACATGACTATGCTGAAGTGCACCATCAGGATCTATGTGAGCCAATTAATGCACAACATGTTAGTGCTTTGTACAATTTCACCCATGAATAATATTTTAACCCACTACCCTGCGGCGTAGTAACTATTAAGTGAGAATGTCTATTATAGTGTATATTTCTGGAAATACTATTCAAGGGCAGCATATTTTGGTCCTTTTACAGCACTGGTTACAAAGATTTAGGGATATTATTGTGCTTTGTTCACCCACTGATGTACATGTGTAAGTCCTATTCACATCCACAAAGCTACATGAATTCATTACCTGGAAAAGAGACTCTCATTTCTGTGTTTGGTTAGTAGTCATAACTTTTCTGTAGTCTTATTAGATGAAGAACTCCACTTGCAAAACACTGTGAAAAACATGCGATAAAGCACAAAGTTATTGTGTACTGCAAGTTCATCTTAAAGATACAGCACAACTTTGAAAAGGATTGATTTTTTTTTCATTTGAAATGGTTATTTCCTTAATTCTAACCTTAGATGGTCTACAACTTCTCTTTCTCTGCAAGAAATACCAGTGCCAAACTTCAAAAGAGGACATATGACAGTTTACATTTATTTAAAATGGGAAAATATTCTGCTAAAAAAGAATTCCAGTAGTACTATTTTAGATTTACACAGTGCTTATTTTTCACCAGGGCTTCCCAGGAGTTAGCCCTGGCACCTATGGTCTTGCTGCATCAGCTCAAAAAAGTAAATTTAAAAAAAAAAAAGCTTGATCTCTGGCATCTCTTTCATTACAAATTAAATTATAGTTTTAAGTATTGCATAAGGAAGACTTTCCTTAGAAGTTATTAATTTTCATTGATTGTGATTTACTATTATTTATATTAAAGTAGCATCAAGAGGTCATGGGTACTGGGTGCTGTAGCCTGAATATAATCATGGTACGATATAAACACTGTCTCCCCCCACATTATAAAAAATAGCTAAGTCAGACTAATGCAGTCTGCTCATTTAGATTTTCATAGATAGGAAAGTGAGGCAACTAGGGCATAGAAAGGTTAATTGACTTATTGAAAGTAAGATAGGAATTCTGTAATCTAACCAGTTAAGTACTGAACTCAAGACACCAAGTCATGAACTCCTGCTCTTAACAAATGTGTTGTGTGGGATATGTAATAAAAAAATTGCTGGGGTTTCTTTTTGTTTGTTTTTCCATCTAGTCAAAAAAATAGTATTTCTAGCAGCTCAGTGCTCCCTAAAGCCAACTGCAGCACTGATTCTACTACGTAGAGGAAGGACTGTTCCGATTTTGTTTTTTATAACTTACAGACCTTCAGCATCTTGGAAGAGACAAAATGGATGTAAGTTAGTTAGTTCCCTTAGGAGAAAGAAACTTTAACAAACAAAGTACATCATGCATATGCTAATAAAATATTACAATACTTAGAACCTCTGACACTTCAGTGGTAGGAAAGAAATGTAAAGATATGATATGGAACTCTTACTGTATAGTCAAATCACAATAACAGGAATTCAAACTGCAACTGAAGTGCTTTTAAGATCAATAATTCTAACTGCTTCAGAGCTTTCTGGGATATTTCTATTTTGCTTTCTCTCTGTTAACAATATTACAAATTGGCTATAAATCAAAAAACTACCCTATGTATCAGAAGTAAAGAAAAGCATTCATTGTATTACCCTATGTTACCAACTAGAAGTTACTTCATTTTTCATTGTGGATAAATGTGATGTGACATAACATGAAGTAGGGATAAATATAATTAGTATCAGTCTAATGAGAACCTTGTTTAGTCCAAAATAAATGTTTAAGTAGACTCTGGATCTATTAAATACCAGAATATTAAATTCCACAAATTGTTTTGATCAGATATGCAGATAATTAATTCAGCAAATATGTCTCACCAGAGGATGAACTGGAATAAATATGAGCCTAAAAACATCTTGGAAAACCAAAGACTTAGGAAAAAGGATAAGGATAGGAAAAAGATTCTTGTGGAATTATACTTCAAGATATGGTGAAATCTATGCTTATATAAGCTCTCCAGTATCCAAGTTCAAAGTTCCATTTTGGAGATGGGAAGCTGATCTAGTAGGGCTTACCTCACAGTACATGGAATAATCATATATATTCAAAGCTATGTAGTTTAAGCCATTCTGAAATCCAGCTGAGGCATTGAAACATAATATATGAAATGGGAAACATACCTAAGCTTGTCCCATCATGTACAGGTGTATTGAAAGAAAAGAGAACATTTTCAAGGAAGCACATCTATGATTATCTAAGGTGTTTGTACACCAATGCGAGAAGCCTGGGAAACAAACAGGAAGAATTAGAAGCCCTGGCCCAGTCAAAGAACTATGATTTGAGTTGGAATAACGGAGACTTGGTGGGATGACTCGCATGATTGGAGCACTGCCATGGAAGGGTATAAACTGTTCAGGAAGAACAGGCGGAGGAGAAAAGGAGGAGGAGTTGATTGCTCAGAGTTCCAGCATTTAGAGGGAGAAAAGACTGTTGAGAGACTATGGGTTAAGTTTAGAGGTGGAAGCAACAGGGGTGATGTTATGGTTGGTGTCTGCTATAGACCGCTGGATCAGGTGGATGAGGTAGATGAGGCTTTCTTCAGACAACTGAGAGAAGCTTCCAGATCTCAGGCCCTGGTTCTCATGGGGGACTTCAGTCACCTTGGCATCTGTTGGGAGACCAATACAGTAGTACACAGACAATCCAGGAAGTTTTTAGAGAATGTTGGGGATAACATCTTGGTACAAGTGCTGAAGGAACCAACCAGGAGCCATGCACAGCTTGACCTGCTGCTCACAAACAGGGAGGAACTAGTAGGGGAAGTAGAAGTGGGTGACAATCTGGGAAGCAGTGATCACGAGATGGTAGATTTCAAGATCCTGACCAAAGGAAGAAAGGAGAGTAGCAAAATACACACCCTGGACTTCAGAAAAGCAGACTTTCACTCCCTCAGAGAACTGATGGGCAGGATTCCCTGGGATGCATACATGAAGGGGAAAGGAGTCCAGGAGATCTGGCAGTATTTTAAAGAAGCCATATTAAGGGCATAGGAAGAAATTATCCCGATGCGCAGCAAAAAAAGCAAATATGGTAGACGACCAGATTGGCTTAACGGGGACATCCTTGGTGAGCTTAAACACAAAAAGGCATCTTACAAGAAGTGGAAACTTGGACAGATGACTAGGGAGGAGTATAAATATATTGCTCGAGAATGCAGGGGAGTTATCAGGAAGGTGAAAGCACAATTGGAATTGGAGCTAGCAAGGGATGCGAAGGATAACAAGAAAGGTTTCTACAGGCATGTTAGCAAGAAGAAGGTGATCAGAGAGGGTGTGGGGCCCCTACTGGATGAAGGCAGTAACCTAGTGACAGATGATGTGGGAAAAGCTGAAGTACTCAATGCTTTCTTTGATTCTGTCTTCATGGACAAGGTCAGCTCCCAGACAAATACACTAGACAACGCAGTATGGGAAGGAGATGGACAGCCCTTGGTGGGGAAAGAACAAGTTAGGAATTATTTAGAAAAGCTAAACATACACAAATCCATGGGCCCGGATTTAATGCATCTGAAGGTACTGAGGGAGTTGGCAAATGTCATTGCAGAGCCTTTGGCCATTATCTTTGAAAACTCATGGAGATCGGAAGAGATCCCGGATGATTGGAAAAAGGCAAATGTAGTGCCCATCTTTAAAAAAGGGAAGAAAGATGATCCAGGGAACTACAGACCAGTCAGCCTTACCTCAGTCCCTGGAAAAATCATGGAGGGGATCCTCAAGGAATCCATTTTGAAGAACTTGGAAGAGGGGAAAGTGATCAGGAATAGTCAACATGGATCACGAAGGGCAAGGCTTGCCTGACCAATCTGATTAGCTTCTATGATGAGGTAACTGGCTCTGTGAACATGGGAAAGTCAGTGGATGTGATATACCTTGACTTTAGCAAAGCTTTTGATACTGTCTCCCACAATATTCTTGCCAGTAAGTTAAGGGAATATGGATTGGATAAATGGACTGTAAGATGGATAGAAAGCTGGCTAGACTGTTGGGCCCGATGGGTAGTGATCAATGGCTCAATGTCAGGTTGGCGGTCGGTTTCTAGCGTAGTGCTCCAAGGATCTGTTCTAGGACCGGTTTTGTTCAACATCTTTATTAATGACATGAACGAGTGGATGGATTGCACCCTCAGCAAGTTCACAGATGACACTAAGCTAGGGGGAGAGGTAGATACACTGGAGCACAGGGATAGGGTTCAGAGTGATCTGGACAGATTGGAAGATTGGGCCCAAAGAAATCTGATGAGGTTCAACAAGGACAAGTGTAGAGTCCTGCAGAAAAGGACCTGGGGATTACAGTGGATGAGAAGACGGATATGAGTCAACAGTGTACCTTGTAGCCAAGAGGGCTAATGGCATATTAGGGTGCATTAAAAGGAGCGTTACCAGCAGATCCAGAGAAGTGAATATTCCCCTTTATTCGGTTCTGGTGAGGCCACATCTGGAGTATTGTGTCCAGTTCTGGGCCCACCCTCACTATAGAAAGGATGTGGATGCATTGGAGAGGGTCCAGCGGAGGGTGACCAAAATGATAAGGGGGCTGGAGCTCATGACATATGAGGAGAGGCTGAGGGAATTGGGTTTGTTTAGTCGTAGAAGAGAAGAGTGAGGGGGGATTTGATAGCGGCCTTCAACTTTCTGAAGGGAGGTTCCAAAGAGGACGGAGAAAGGCTGTTCACAGTAGTGACGGATGGCAGAACAAGGAGCAATGGTCTCAAGTTACAGTGGGAGAGGTCTAGGTTGGACATTAGGAAAAACTATTTCAATAGTTTGAAGCACTGGAATGGGTTACCTAGGGAGGTGGTGGAATCTCCATCCCTAGAGGTTTTTAAGTCTCAGTTTGACAAAGCACTGGCTGGTTTGATTTAGTTGGGATTGGTCCTGCCTTGGGCAGGAGGTTGGACTTGATGACCTCCTGAGGTCTCTTCCAGCTCTATGATTCTATGATTTAAATCCATTCTAGGAGAGATGCTGGCTATTGGATTCATCTATGCTTCACAGTCTTCAAGAAGTATATAATTCAGATGGTTTGGTATGACCTTTGTGGCGTAAATTGTGCACCGCATACAAGCAGGAGAGGCACATTGCTCTTTTGCTTTTGTACCCTTTCTCCCTAAAACCAGTGTGTATTTTTGCCATTGATTTTACTTGGATGTTGACAGTGGCCTTCTAAAGGAGCAGCATTATGCAGCATTTCACTCCTGCTACTCACTCCAAAACCCCAACTCTTTCCCAATAGATACATTTATTGAGCTGTACTATTCTGCATCAGCAGAATGGCCCACATATCCCTGGCATGGTGTACACTGCAGGCATGTGGAGCATCTTCTGAAACTAGCTGTTGTCTTTATTTCCCTCATTACCTGTGCAACTTCACCAAGTAAGGGCAGACTTGACCCCTAGAATTCATCACTGATGTTCATTGAGTTCAGGGATGAATCTATCCTTTGAAATTTAAAATAATACTTTTTAATACCAGATAAATCATAAATACAGCATATCTAAAGTATCCATCACACTAAAGAAAGCCTGGTTGAGTAGCTGGTAATAAAATGAAGCAGGTGGTTTCCAAAATGTTCTTCTACATTTGGGCAATTAACAATTTATGCCTCTAGGACAGGGGTCAACAATCTTTGGCATGCAGCCCATCAAAGTAATTTGCTGGATGGTGGCAAGACATTTTCTTTATGTTGACCATTTGCTATATTTTTTTTGACTAATTCTCAAATAGTAAACTACTTGATTAAAACTCCTGATTCTTTTTGCTTGGCTATAATTTCCTCTTGGCCAACAGCATAAAAAGGCAGAAAATCTATAGCTAAGGGGCTTGTCTTCATTCTTTATAATCCATGTAAGAGCTTACTAAATCCATTATTAAAATAGCCAGCATTGTGAAGAGAGTTCAGGAGGACAGTTTCGTGGATGTTTTCTTCTCACGTCTGTTGCTTAAAGCAGCTAGTGCATGACTTCTACAAAGCATCAACCACTACTAAAACATCAAATTCATATCAAACCACATTTTCTGACACATTTATCATGCTGGTTAATTTGCAGGAGCTAAACAGCCTCATAACACACAATATGAAGTCTACAGAGAGATGTTATTTTTACCTGCTACATATTTTAAAAAACTATTGGCATGGAAGGGTAGTAGATAATTATTATTTGGATGTAGATGAAAGCAGAGATGGACATGGAGAAAAAGCTATATAATATATTCATGTAAAATGTACTATGCATAATGTTCTTTAAGATAATATTCTCTAAATTGTCACCATTTGGCTGAAGTCAATAGAGCCATCTCAATTTATCCTAGCTGAGGCTCTACCCCACAGAATTTTGTATACAATAATTGTAGTGTTACTTTCTAGATTTCTGCCTGTGCATCCAGAAAATTGTCTGCCATTTAACTGTGGAATTAAGAGAGATACTAATATATCTTGAGGACTAGCACAGGTATGTTGCTCATCAGCCTCTAGGAAAGAACAAACTCATGTGCTGTTAGACTAGCTGGAGCTGTACTAATTTCCTCCTCTTCATCATCATCACTAACATTCAGCACACCAATTGGTCAGTTGGGCTTTAGGCAAATATTCTAGTCCTGAGTTTTCTCCCTCAATTAAAGTGATGACTCCTCCTCTTGGTAATCTAGCTCTCCTCTTTTCACTTCCTGAGATTTATATGACAAAACTTGCACACTAGCTTGTCTTCTGGGCAGAGCCAACTCTCAAGAGGGGGTCATTTTCATGTCTAAGTTTTCACATGGCAAAACAATGCTTCCAAGTATCTTCGTGATGGGGTCTGCCGGTTTCAGTAACTCAGCTCCCAGACAGGGTCTGTGGGAGGAATAATGAAATGTAGCTTGTAGTGGAGGCAATGTCCAGAAAAAGATCATTTTGTTGTTGTTGTTTGAGTCACTAGACATAGGTGATGGAACGATTGGTGCCGGGGTGCTGCAGCACCTCCTGGCTTGAAATGGTTTCCATTATAGATAGGGTTTGCAATTTGGTTCAGTGGCTCTCAGCGCCCGCACTATAAAAACTGTTCCAGTGCCCGTGTCACTAGACAGATGCTGAGTTGAACTGCTTCCACTTCCTCTTGTCATCACTCAGCCTATGAAGGCAGGCTTTGTCATGTGAAATTGTGGCTTCACAGTACCACTCACTCTGTGCAGGAATGAAACAGATAGAATACCCAGTAGCTTTGCTCCCTTTTGCCTAAGATGCAGTTTCACACTCATGCACTCAAGTTCTCACCCTTGATCCCAATGACTGAACCAGGCCACTGACAGAGAACTGTCCCTTGTGACATCAGTGAACCAGTCCCACACCCTCACAATGTACATTCATCCAGTGAAAGAACAGACAGGATAACAGGTATCAGACTAATTAAACACAACACATTGAAGCCAATTGTTTGAACATGAAGTCAAAACAAAATAAAAGAGGAAATGCAATAAAACGTTCATTTCCAATTAATGTTCCAATTCAAAACTTGTCCATTGAAAAAATATCAAAATTTAACATTCCCATAAAACATTTCCATTTAAACAAAACAACATTTCCTGACAGAAAACTGGCTGGTTGAAAATATTTCAGCCCATCCTGATTTTGAAACTTTTTGTTCTAGTAGGTTGTTTCATGATAACAATTAAATATTTAAGTATAAAACCAGTACAGGCTCGTCACTGTGCTAATAGCAGTTCCCAGTACCTGTATATACTTACAAAAGATACTCACTGGTTCACCACATGAATAGAATTTGAGATGTCCATTCATATCCAGGGATATAGAATGAAACTTCACACTGGCAGGATAGTAGCTGAAAAACTGCACAATTGTCAAAGTTGCTTTGAAAAAAGCCATTGGTTACATATTACTGACTACTGGATCAAAAAAGTAATGTGTTACAGGTACATAACACTGATTACTTAGAAGTAATTGGTTACTGATTACTTTGCTCAATAAGGCTGTTGCCATGCAGGCTACCATGACTACCATTATATTGTTCGCAATCAAGAGAAGATTGGCAAGAAAAGTAACTGAAAATAACTAGAGTTCCTCTTTGGCCAGAAAAATACTCAGATTACTTCTCAGAACTGTGGGGTTTTTAAGTGATTCTTTTATTCTGCTCCATTCTTTTAACAAACCAGTTAGTGTTAGCCTGGCTCTTTTTACCCTATTATTCTCTGCTTTGGAAAGATTAACCAAGCTAGTATCTAGAGATCTGGTGTCAGACTGGCAGGTAAACATACTCACCTCCATCACACCCTGCCATTCATTATATTCCCTCTTTTACAAGCATTATTATTATTATTATTATTATTATTATTATTATTATATCTACTGTTCATTTTTTTAGTTGGCCCTGAATTATGATTTTAGGAGGAACATATTGTTTGCTCTCACTGAAATAAAAATCTAACAATTCACGCAGATTTTGTATGCCAAAATACTGTTCAAAGCTAAGCTGCTGAATACAGAAATATTAAAAGGGAAGTTATAAGTCTCCAAAGAACAGAAAAACGTTTCACTGTGTGCATGGTTGAGTGAATGTATAGTTGCTGTTTTCCTATGGTTGAGATAATGCCTGTGGGCTGACCTATACATAACCTTAAGTGTCGTAACATACCTACCCATCTGCTGACTGACAGAGAAGGAAATTACTGGGATTGAGAGAGTTGTCATTTGTATAAAGTTGACTTAATCAAATCCCTTACCCACAAGATTCCTGCGGAAGAATTCCAAGGAGATATAACTAGCCAAGCTGCCATATTCAAAAACTGAAAGAAAAGCAGATCTCTGAGGCTATGTCTACACTGCTGGGTTTTTTTCAGCAGAAGATATGCAAATCACACTCTCATTTCCATATCTTCTGCCGATCCTTTTTGCGGAAGAGGTTTTGCCACTAAAAAGCCCCATGTAGATGGGGCCATTTGTCGGAAAAAACCCCTTTTTCGCAAAATCCCTTATTCCTCAAAAAATGAGTTTACAGGATCTTGCGAAAAAGGGTTTTTTCTAACAAATGACCCTGTCTACATGAGGCTTTTTAGCAGCAAAGTCTCTTCTGCAAAAAGGATCGGCAGAAGATATGCAAATGAGAACATGATTTGCATATCTTCTGCAGAGAAAAAAAAAAACGGCAGCGTAGACATAGCCTGATTGTTGACCTTTATTTCTGGATTCTTTCTTTGTTTGGCTTGCTTGCCTGCTGATGTTGCCGCCCTTTGGCTACATAATACCACCATGCCTGATTAAATGTATGCTTCCTCTACCCTCTTATCTTGGTCCCTAAGGATAGGAGTCCATCAACGTGAAACAATTAAGATTCAATATCTAAAAGCAAGTTTCCTTTAGACAGACAGACCATCTATTGCCTTTAAAATAGATGAACCAATAACACCACCAGTTAATATTTTCAACTCCATAGCAGCTTCCTGTAACTGAATAAAACCACACAAATCTCAACAACCAACCTGCATATGTATAATCCATTTGAATTTTTTTCTTTTACAATTTTTAATTGTAGAGGAATGTCCCTATCTCAACAGCTTTATACTTACCGAACTCCAGCAGATGACTGATAGAGAACGTGCATATGTGAGCACATAAAGCTGTATGTGTGTGAGAGTTTGTACAGAAATGATAATATGTATTTCAGAAGAGCAGCTACAGAATAATTCTTGAAATATCTAAACCAGCCCTAGGTTAAACAACTTTTGGTGTCTAATAGATCTCACATATATCTGTGTGATCTGTTAGGAGCTGTATGTTTAATCTTGAGAAATAATGTTAATGTCACTTAAATTTGTTATTGGGATTTTAAATATAACAATATTAATCATCTTGAATTATACTGGAATATGACCTGTACCAAATACTGGGTTAGGAGCAGAAGTGGAATTGGTTTTTAAACAACTACTAATACTTGGGGAAGGCTGCCTTAGCTGGCACAGTGAATTCTCAACATTAGATAGTGTTATTTAGTCCTGCCTCAGTCCAGGAGGCTGGCCTTCATGATTTCTCAAGGTCTCTTCCAGCCCTACATTTGATTTAACCATGCAATGATTTGCCTGTTTTTATATTTGTCTGGAACATTAAAAAAAGATCTCATGATACTAACATTCATAATGCCCTGTTACTTTGGGGATGATAGCTTAAATAAGACATCTACTTTTCCAAATTGGTGCATTTGTTTTTTCCCCATATGTCAAAGTCTCACACCCAAGGAGTTCTGCAGTAAAAACCAACTCCATATCGTAGCTAATGGAAGTCCAGACAGAGAGAATGGTCACAGAGTTCACCCATAAATGGTATTCAAATAAATATTGATGTGTTATGATGGAAAGTGACTTATGTATCTTTGTTTTTCTAAAACAGCAACCTGGGTTCCAGAATCCTTGAGGGCCTATAGTGGTGAATATCAATTGATCATCCTAAAATCTGTCCAGTTTTCTATAATAAGTCTATACTCTTCACATAATTATGCCATCCTTCATCATCTTCTTCTTAAACTTTCAAAGTAGCACTTTAGTTCATTCTCCCACACAGTCCCTTATGGGTGGGAGGAGCACCCATTCAACATCTGGAAATCCATACCAGGAAGCTGATATGGTAGAATCACTGCCTAAGAGGTGACCAGTATTATCTAATTGTTTCCTTCTGCTCCCCATTTATCTGGGTATTGTAGGTCTCCTGTCTTATATTGCAAACTCCTTAGGACAGGCACTTTATGTTCTGTATTTGCAAATTGTGTAGCATAATGGTTTCCTGGTCTATGCCTGGGGTTCCTAGTCACTACATAATACAAATAATAAAGCCCCAGTGAAGTGTTAAAACTTATGGGCTTTTTGGAAATGTCTGCAAATGCATAAGGCAGATTGCTTCTTATAAATGTTACACTGTTTTCCTGAGACCATGACTGATATATGAGCGTTCCTTAATTCACTGTTTAACTAAAATGACAAAACTTGTGACAGCCTTAAGTTTGGTGGATAATCCTATCAGTAAAATATCTATTGGCAACCAGTGAGACGTTGTCCTGCCACTAGAACATTCTCAAGTATAAAGGTTCAAACCACTTAAAATCTGATAGCAGACACATTGAATTAGTGAGAACAAGGAACATACTTATATACACATAAGAAAGCTAAAAGCAAAGAGTTAATCCACTTGCTCTTGATCCTCAGAGGTGCGGGACAGGCATAAGGATCGTGCGCAAAATGGATGTTTTGCGCCAAAAAAAATGTCCACACTGGTTTTTTTTGCACAAAAACCCCTTGCAGAAAAAGAAAGGGCAGAAAATATGCTAATGAGATTGCAACTTATGCTAATGACTCCCTCATTAGCATATTTTTTGCCTGAAGAATGTTCAGTAAAGACAAAGCCTGACTGTTTAACACCATTCAGAAACTAGGCCATCCAGGTTCTGTTTGTGTTTGCAGAGTTTTGCCCTTCAGCTTGGCTTTTTGCCAGTCTGATGATATGAAAGACTGATTGAGTGAAGTCAAGATGAGTCAGCAATGTGCCCTTGTAGCCAAGAAGGCTAATGGCATATTAGGCTGCATTACGAGGAGCATTGCCAGCAGAACTAGATTAGTGATTATTTCCCTTTATTCAGGACTGGTGAGGCCACATCTGGAGTATCCCATACAATTCTAGGTCTCTTATTACAGAAAGGTGTGGACACATTGGAGAGGGTCCAGTGAAGGGCAACCAAAATGATTAGGGGACTGGAACACATGGCCTACAAGGAGAGGCTGAGAGATTTGGGCTTGTTTAGTCTACAGAAGAGAAAAGTGAAGGGGAATCTGATAGCAGCCTTTAACTCTCTGAAGGGGATTCCAAAGAGAATAGAAAGAGGCTGTTCTTAGTAATGACAGATGGCAGAACAATGATCTCAAGTTACAGTGGTGGAGGTCTAGGTTGGGTATTAGGAAAACTATTGTACTAGGAAGGTGGTGAAGTACTGGAATGGGTTACCTTGAGAAGTGGTAGAATCTCCATCCCTAGAGGTTTTTCAGTCCCGACTTGACAAAGCTCTGGCTGGGATGATTTAGTTGGGATTGGTCTTTCTTTGGCCAGGGGACTGGACTTGATGACCTCCACTCCTATGATTATGTGAAGTATGGGATGTGCAGAAGGAGGAGTTGGACTGGGTTCTAGAACCACGTTCAAGCTAACAGTTTCTTGGGAGGTGTTTGCTGGACACTCTGTTAGTGAAAGCTACTCCAGAAGTGTTACATCCACCTCATACTAGAAGAACAGTAGATAGGAATTTGTATGTACAGCAGTAAGTGTCAGGAAAGGAAAACAATTTAAAGGTTAGCTATTGGTTATGTTCATAGGTCATTTTTTCAGAGAGGAGGTTTAGCATCTCTTAATAGTTTGGATTTCTTTGGTTATTTTAGTTAGCCTCATTTCAGTTCCTTGGGGGAATCATCATCCTCTTTATTCTCACATCTTTCCTCAACTTTCTTGCTGATGGAAGACTCCACTTCTAGTGTCAATTTTCATGTGTCACAACTGAGGCTTGGATGATCACACCTAGTGGTCAGAGCAATGACAAACAGTGGCCAGAAATAGCAACAAGGATTGGAGCTGGAGTCAGGCATCAGAACCTAGGCTTAGGAGTCCATCATCACAACTGGCAGAGGAGTCCACCTTTTTTGCACACAAATTTCCTGGAATGTGTCCTGGGTTTAAGTAGGGTGCCTCGACCAATCAGAGGCTATGAGATCAGTCCAGTCTCCTAGAGTGATACTTCCTGAGATATGTATCTCCACAAGGTCTATGTGACAATGCTTATAGCACTCTAACCATTGATTGTTAGTGGCACAGTGGTCTGAAGAACCCATATGTTCTAGTCCCCAAAGAACTTCACATCCTTTAGCTGAGCAAGTCCTCACAATAACTTCATGGTGCTACATGAATGTGGTAACACACCATTAATCCCCAAACCAGGGCATCCTCTTCCTTACACATATCAGAAGTCTTGGCTCTTATGAGTAGTCTCATTGTCTTAACATCTTTGGTGAAATCTTGACAATATTAAAGTCAATAGAAGAACTCCCATAGATTTCAAAAGAAAGAAGTTTTCTCTCCTCTACACGGGTGTTGACCAGCAGTAGTATTACTCATTTCAAAATTAGGTTGTTACCTACATAACATTGAGGTATAAACAAAATGCTCCCAGACTGTCTGGCTCCTTCCCAAGCCTGGTTGTCCCTGGGATGTGGGGGTAGTGAGGCTCCCCCCACTCTGGGGGATATCTGTGGCCCTGCAGGAAGGGACCAACTTTCTAGGCCACTGGTGGCCTTGCCCCAAGCACATCACCTATTGCCTTCATCTGACTTGAGATCTTTCAGTGTTGCCTCAGAGATGAGGGCTAGGCTTTAGGCACTTTGTGTCCTGGGATGATTACCCTTCTCTTTGTTCTTCACAGCTGGACCAGCTGCAAGTGAGGTGCCTCCAACGCCTCCTGCACCAGTCTCCTGACCCCATGGGAGCCAGCACCACAGACAAGCCTGTGAGGACCTGGGGTGGGAGCACATCACCACCTTGTGTGCCCTGCAGCAGTTGCTGGAGGTGGACATGGAGCTGCACTGCACCACCTGGCAGGAGCTCTTGCAGCATGCCCGGACAATGTGCATGGCTTATACTGCAGCCTGCTGGCAGCTCCTACCCCAGCAATTTCCCCAGCAATTGTCCCAGCTCCAACCCTAGCACCTGCCCCACCTCCTGACCCTATTGCTTCTCCCCCAGCACCCGCCCCCATATGACCACTAACAATCCCTCACATGGATCAGTGGAACCACCCTAAGAAAGCACCATTCCCATTCCGATCCCTGAGCCTCTCCTCCCCCTTCTCTCTTTTCTTTTCCCTTCCTCCCGCCCCCCACATGCTTTCTCCAATTACATTTTCCCCTGAATAAACCAAAAAACACTTAAAAAACAAAAGGTCTTTTTTATTGTTATCAACAAGGGAACGGGAGAAGGGAGGAAGAAGGGAAGACAGATGAAGGGAAGGGTGGGAGAGAAAAGGCACAGAGGGGCAATGCACAGGGCCCTTGTGAGGAGGCTAAGCGGAGAGTCTCACTAGGGTTCTTGTGGGTCTTGTGTGAAACTTTCTCTGGGTATGTCTACACAGCAAAGTTATTTTGAAATAACAACTGTTATTTTGAAATAATTTTACTAGTGTCTACAGAGCCAAACTGCTATTTCGAAATTAATTCGAAATAGCAGAGTGCTTATTTCGAATTTGGTAAACCTCATTCCACAAGGGATAACACCAAATTCGAAATAGCTATTTCGAAATAAGTTCTGTGTAGACACTTATATCGAAATAGGAGGCCTCCAAACGTCCCAGAGTGCCCTGGTGGCCACTCCAGCCTCAAACAAGAACACTCTTCTCCCTCCCCCATCCCCGGAGCCCTTAAAGGGGTTGACTCTGGCCACAGTGCCTGTGCCAGCTCCAAGCCTGCCAGCCCAGAGCCAGCAGTCATTGCCCCGACCCAGTGGCCCCAAAACATGAGCCAGCAAGCCACTGGCAGCCAGCCATCCACTGCTCCTCAGGAGCAGTCTGCCAGTTCCCAGGAGCCTGCCAGGGCCTGGAGAAGGCAGGCACCTTCCTGGTTCAGGGTGGAGATCACAAACCTTTTTCAGGTTTTGGGGGGGATGCCCCCAATGTCCATGATCTCCACACTAGATGGAGGAACGCGGCCGTCTATGGCAGGATAGCTGCCAGCCTGGCCACCGAAGGGCACATGCGAACCCAGGAGCAGGTTTGCATGAAAATCAAGTTGGTCCAGCGAGACCCCAACCCTGAGCCCTGAGCTTCCCCTCCTTCTTCCTCCCCCTTCCAGCTCTCTCCTCCCAGGTTTCTCCCTCCCCTCTCCCATCCTCTCTTCTACTCTCTCCCACCTCCTTTACCCAGTCCCACCAGAGTTTCATCCCCCCCCATTTTTGTTAAATAAAGAGAGTTTGTGTTCATGAAAATACGTGTATTTTATTTCACATCAGGAAGGGGGGTTAAGGAGGTGTAAGTGGAAAGACGTGAGGGAGAAATGAGGCACAAGCCCCCAGTGGGGCACACCAGGGAGGCTCTTAGTGCTCCTCAGGGTGGAAGCTCTCCCTCAGGGCCTCCTGGATACTGACAGCCCCCTGATGAACCTCCCGGATGGCAGCCTGCGGCAAGTGCAGCCAGGCTCACAGCAATGTGTCCATGAGAAGCACCAGAGTGCCCAGGGGCAGCTCTGGTTCCATGATGCAGAATGCTGTGGTGTCCTGAGTGAGGGCAACTAGAGCACGCAGAGACAAAATTCTTTGCTGTCCCTCATCGAGATAGGCAAGCAAGCAGGGAAACCTGAGAACCAGTTGACCGGGGTGGTCCCTTTAAGCACAGGCCTCAGATAGCCTCAGGCAGCAGCCACACAAAGTAAATCCTGACCTGATGCCCTGCCAGACCTGGTTCCAGCCAGCCTTAAATGTGATTCAGCATCCACTCAGTGTGGACGCGCAATTTTGAAATAGCAAAATGCTATTTCATAATGCATTTTGTGTGTAGACGCATTATTTCGAAATATCTTATTTCGAATTAACTACGCCCTGATGGTCCTGCTGGATGGCAGCTGCCCACAACGGTTCAAAGTCCCTGGCCAACTGCTTGGCCTCTACTTCCCCTTTCCCCCCAGGAGGAATGTCTCCCCCTTGTTTTCATGTATATTGTGTAGGACAAAACAGGCCACCACCATCTAAGGGACATTCCATTCACTGAGGTCAAGGTAGGTGAGAAGGCAGCAGAACTTCCCTTTTTAGATGGCCATGCGGCCCTACTTAGCCTGGCATAGAAACATCCCTTGCTCTATTGAAGTTGTCCCGTGTAGGCTTCATTAGGCTGCATCCCCCACTATGCACATCAGCATGTCCATGACCCCTCATAGTGTGGTCAGGGAAAAAAGTGCCAGTGTGCATCTTCTCATGGAGGCTGAAATTGTGGAAGCTGCGGGTGTCATGTGCCTTCCCTGACCACCCAACTTTGATTTGTTGAACTGACCTTGGTGGTCCATGACAGCCTGCAGGACCATAGAAAAGTACCCCTTCCGGTTGATAGTACTTGGAAGTCTAGTGGTCAGAGGCCCAGATGGGAAGATGGGTGCCTGTTGATGCCCCTCGCCCCCCACAGTTGGGGAAGTCCACGATGGCAAATCCGGTGACAATGGAATCCACGTTGCCCAGGAGGACAAGCCACTGCAGCAGGATGGTGTTGATGGCCCTCACCAACTGTAGAAGGAGACAAACAGAGAAACACAGGGTTGCCAGGGCCTTGGGAGGTCACCAAAGCAAACTCCCCCGCCCCCACACCCACCCCCGGACACAACAGGACCAACCCCCTACTTACTCCATCCCCTCACAGGGTTTTGTGAATATGGGACTGAAAACCCTTCCAGGGAGGAACCATCCACCACTCCCCCTCTCCCTAGGGAACCCCATTCCAACAGTTCACTGCCCCCCTGGGACAATAGCGTGAGAGTGCCACACCTGCATAACCACACCCCAAAGGTCAATCTCCCCATGCTGAATTGGTTCCCAGCAGATCTGTAGCTGTCTGACATGGTGAGATTCCAGATAGCAATGGCCACCCGCTCTCTGGAGGGATGGCAGGTTGCATATGGGTGTCCCATCATATGAGTGCAGGGGTGAGCCATTCGCACAACCCCATGAATATGTCCTTCTGCATGCGGAAATTCTGGAGCCACTGCTGGTCTTCCCACTGCTCCATGATGATCTGGTCCCACCAGTTGGAACTGGTGTCCAGTCACCAGAAGCAGTCGTGCACAGTGTACAGAGAAGGGTGGGAGGGCTCTCATGAGCAGTGTGTGGAGAGAGAAGATGATGTGCCCTGCAATGACCTGGGGGTCCTGTTCTTGCAGAGCCATGCGGGCAGCCTAACGTAACTGCAGCAGGAGGTGCACCAAGACATACAAGAGCTGGCAACTGCTTAGAGGCAGGTCCAGCTCCATGGCTGGAAGTGCCGTGGTGTCCTCAAGGGCAACCAGAGCAGGCAGTGAAAAGGCTTTGCTGTCCCTAAAGAAGGTAGGCAAAGGAGAGGATCCTGAGACACAGATGTACCGGGGGAGGGAGGGGGGAAGAGGAGGGACGTCCCTTAAAGCTCAAGCCTCAGATAGCCTCAGGAAACAGCTTTAGGAAGTAAGTTCTGTCCTGATGCCCTGCCTGAAGTGCTTCTGGGTGGCCTTAAATGTAGTTCATCATCCAGCGAGTGCTGATGCTCTATTTCAAAATAACTCAGCGCTATTTTCATGAGTATTTGCTGTGTAGATGCGCTATTTTGAAATAAGCTATTTTGAAGTTTATATTCTAAAATAGCTTATTCTGAAATAAGAGTGCAGTGTAAATGTACCCTCAGAGTCACAGTTTAGCCCATGTTTTAATCTTGGGGCACTCCAACTAAACCATGCCTCTAACTCAGGTAAGATTTTAGAATTATACCCTGCACTACAGAACGTTCTGTGGATCTCAAATGAATATGGTGTTGCACTTTACATCGTAGGTTTTAAATAGAGACAATGTTGGCCTTCTTTTTTGCATTGGTAAAACATGCATCTTCGAAGTGGCTTGGATGATTAATTTGGAGCACTTGCACTTCTACCTATCTTATTTATGTGCAAATACATAATAATTCTGAATCAATGACCAGCACATACCATCTCTTGATTTTTAGTACTAAAATTTAAATCTGGAGTTGAATTATTTCTGAAAAAAAACCTTGAAGGTATAAATGACAGCTGAAAAAAAAGTTGCTATTTTTAAAATTTGACACTACATTAAAAAAACCCAACAAAACCAAACCAAGAACAAAAATCTATTGGCAATGAACCACAGCTAATAAAGAGAACAATGGGTATGTCTACACTGCTACCCTAGTTCGAACGAGGGTGGCTAATGTAGGCAATCAACCTTGCAAATGAAGCCCGGGATTTAAATATCCCGGGCTTCATTTGTATTTTCCCAGGGGGGCACCATTTTTAAATGCCCGTAGTTGGAACTACCTGCCTGCGGCTACACGCTGCACGGACTAGGTAGTTCGAATTAAAGCTCCTAATTCGAACTACCGTTATTCCTCCTGCAAGGAGGTTTAACGGTAGTTCGAATTAGGAGCTTTAATTCAAACTACCTAGTCCGTGCCGCGTGTAGCCGTGGGCAGGTAGTTTGAACTACGGGCATTTAAAAATGGCGCCCGTCCGGGAACATGCAAATGAAGCCAGGGATATTTAAATCTCGGGCTTCATTTGCAAGTTCGAATGCCTGCATTAGCCACCCTCATTCGAACTAGGGTGGCAGTGTAGACATACCCATATAGAATTAGGTTGTTATGATATTATAATCAGTTTTGGAGTGACAGTAATTTATAAATATACAACCCAAATATTGTGAGCTGTTTCCATTTATATTTCTGTGTTCAGTTCTCACATGAGTTTTGTTCTTCAAATTATTAGAGCTGGTAGAATACCGAAATTCTGTTTCAGGAAGGATTTTTAATTTTTGAAATTTGCTTTCCTGCCAATTCAGAGCAAAACCTAAAAACATTAATGTTTTCCATGAAAAAGAATAAATTCTTCCCCATATTCATTCTGGATTAATCAAAACCTTGACTTTAATCTAATAATTTTAATTCTACAAAATATTTAAAGACAGAAAGATAAAGTAGCTGCAAAATTAAGAATTAAACATTTTATTCTGACAAATCAGTACAAGACATTTCAACATTGTGAAAGCTTTTCCTGATTTTTTTTCCTTCAAAACCAAAATGTTGGTAACATCAACACTATTTCACAAAGCATTTTAATTTAATAGGAATTCCGTTTTTCTAATGGAAATGGTTCTGTTGAAACTTTTCCAACCAGCTCCAAAACTTACTCTTTCAGGAAATGTCATCTTGCTACTTAAGCATTCATCAGTCTTGTCAGGTCTGATCATTAGAGTTTGATGGGGTTTTCCATGTTACATTTTTTAATACAACTTTTAATTTAGTAAGGCATTATATCATTAATCAATTTCTATATGTAACACACTTTAATTATTCTCCATTATAATGTTTAGTTGAAAACAACCTGCTGGTCTCTTGAATTGTGTGCATAATTCATTCTTCATAATAATGTAGAACAGTTATAAATGTCCAGTTTTGGGATTCCACTAGATACAAGTAAGAAATCAATAAGCTCTCTTTAATTGTTACTTTAAAAAATAGATAATCATATCAAATCACATTAATCATGAAATATGTTTGCATAAAGAATAGTCCAAATGGTTATTTAAAATATTCTAGTTATAATCTGAACTTTCTGAACCTTTTGTGAGAACAAGGATAAATATCTTATTTCTTATGGAGCAAACAGCTTAGTTACATCCTTATGCAGGACATCCAGACAATGAGCAGTTCATCTGGAACTATCCAGCAAAACTTTTTAAAGTAGATTTTTACTTCCCTAACTAGCTTTCACCACAATCAGAAAGAAAGACATGATTCATTTTCATCAGAATGATGTCAGTGTTCTAATACTTGCTGTTTAAGGGCAAAAAGCATTTCAACACCAAATGTTATGCAGAAATATAGTACAATAATGGAAATGATTTGTAATGTGTGTGTGCCACCATAGAAAGAAGGAAATAACTTTCATGTTAACAGTGTTATGCAAGTCCACTTTCCATCTAGTCACCCGCCCTATGCTTCTCCAAAACCTGAGTTTATGTGACTTACCTTTCCATCTAGTAATCAGCCGTGTGCATATCCAAAATCCTACCTACTTACTGGCAATCTGAAACCCTTGCAAGCCTCTATAATGCTTGCCTACAAAATAATCTTTCTTTTTGGGAAAAAATATTTTCTCGTTCTCACCATATCTTAATTGATTTCCCAACTTGTTTTTCACATGCACTTTCACTGAGGAGAGAGGTTATTGAGGTACAACAGGCTGGGTGAATTCAGCAGCTGTGCTCTTGTACTTGAATAACAGAAAACATACCAATTTAGATATTTGTCCTGAACTTCTGTAGACTGTGGCATTTCTCCCAATATTTGGTGCTGTATAAGTTTTCTCTTTATCATATGCAACTGATGAATGCTTGAGAGAAATCTGAGACACAAGAAAAAAATAAAAAATATGTAATGTTTAGAAAAATAGTCTTTAAAATGAAATCTTGCTGATTGCCTGTAGTACACCATTTGAGCAATGAAACATTTTGATCTGGCTCCCGATAACACTGTTCATACATCTTGGAATATATTTTTAACTCTGAATGTTATTTTATTTTCTTCAGCTGATCTACAGTGCCTGAAAGAGAGAAATGTAAATAAAAAAAAAGTTATGAGTAAATTACTAGAAGATGAGGAACTGGATCAAATGCAATGTGTTAGAATTTTAAACAATTTTTTTTGTGTTTTACCATACTCAGGGGGTAAAGTCGGCATTGATTGACTTCAGAGAAGTTGCATCAATTTATATCTACTGAGGTCAGAGCTCATTGTTAAAATTATTCTAAACAAAAGATTACAACAGAAAGATAATTACATGAGACTAAACATACACAAATTAAAGACTGTATTAAACTAAAACTAATGGTTTGATTTAAACCCACCCAAAAAGTTATATTATTCAAGTTAAAAACAAGGAATCAATCTTTTACTCATCCTATAGTACCTACCAGAAGAGGAGCGGGAACACATGGAAGAATGTACTGGGGTGGTCTATGAGGTTCCTCATTAGTAAGTTTTCCAGACATTTTTTCATTAGAGGTAGAGTAAGGCGAAAATCTCATCCCTATCTTTGTAAGACTCAGGTCTGAAATCTGTTCAGTGTTAATGAATTTGAAATCACCAGAACATTTATGATGATGGGAGTTGCTTGAATTGCTAGCATGATATTCAGTGCTCCTTCTCCGCTGTTTTGTGCTATAGAGTATAATCTACTTTGTGCTGAGTGAAGGCTCAGAGAAAAAAAAACACTTTGCACCACTGAGAAATCAGAATGCCTTCCCATCTATCGTAGCCATGGCTTGGGCATGTCACAGGTTCTATTCTCATCCTATTTAACAGGGAATGACCATGCATTCTACCTTAAATCTCTGCACATACAGACTACTTGTGTACCTATGGGTATGTCTATACTGCATGGATATTTTGAAATAAACTATTCTGGAATAGTTATTCCAAAAGAGCTTATTTTGAAATAGCTCATCTACACTGTAGGGAAGCCTCAAAATTAGTCTAAGACAGACTTCCATAACGTAGACGTGCTATGTTGATTTAGAGCCCCAGGAGGCACTGGGGAGGAATAACATAAAATGGCCCTGGTGAGGGGCTATTTCGAAATAGCAGCAGTGGAGCATCTACACATGCCTTATTTCAAAATACTGTAGCTACTTCGGATTAGGTGTTATTCCTCGTAGAATGAGATTTACAGATTTCAGAATAAGCCGTCCATTATTTCAAAATTATCTCAAAATAATGGAATGGCTGTGTAAATGCTCACATTGCTATTTCAAAATAACGCTAGTTATCTCAAAATAACAGTGCATTGTAGACACACCCTATGATACATCCCTCTACCATTACCCTTATGAGAGTAATCTAGTCTAATGAGAAGAACAGAGCAAATGGGGGAAAGAGAAAATCTTGGGTCCAAATCTCTCTTTAGGGCTAAGCAGCAGAGTCTCAGCAGCAGAGTCTCAGTTTTGATCAAAATAATCCTGAAACCCACATACCTAGGGGCCTGCTGTGGCCACAGACAGAAGCGCTGTGCTTCTGTTCCTTTCCAAGCATCCTTCTCTCATTTCCTCAACTTCCTGCCATTTGGAACTTCATAGTACCTAAACTGACCAGTCTTGCCCTATCGGGAAATACTCCTGGGAACAATTTAACAGGGAATTTCCTAATCCAGATTTTTGAGGAGGTTAAAATAGTTAATGCCGAGAACAGCCAGATTTATTGCTGATTACCTAAGGAAACAATGCAGTTTTCTTCCTTACCCTAATCCCCACAGCAGGAAGGTAATGTCATTCAGAGGACATTAGTTAGCTCTTTTCCTGCCGCTTTCTCCATCTGCCACTTTCACCTTAGCTTCCTCATTTGCTTTCATGCCACTTCTCTGTACTTATCATTCAACAGTCTTGCTAACTCTATTTTAACTTCCATCAGAAGTACTTACGTGTTACATGCCCCCACTGACATAGTACTTGCATACCATAGTTATAGCTATAGATATATTCTCAAAACATTCATGTGAAGTAGGGAAATGCTATTATAACTATTTTACCCACAGAAGATAAGTGAATTCTCCTGAGTCACACCAGGAATCTGTGGTGGAGAATGGACTTGAATTTCACCATTTTTCCTCTCTTTGCTGTCTTTCTATTTTAAAACAATTTTGAGGCTTATTTCAACTTTCAGATGCAAGATAAGTACCTTGGAGTCAAAAAAAGCTTCACTTGGGCAAAAAGAGAGACCATATAATCACAACTCTTTTTCATTTTCTCCATCAGGGCAAGCCTCCCTTTGCCACTGCTTTCTGTACGCGTGCCCTCATCCTTGACTGTGAATTTTTCTTCTCTTTCTTTACATTTGCAGTGCATTCAAAGATTTTTCTAAATGGGGTGTATGACAGTCTTTGGACTCTCATTGCTATTTCATTTTACTTGGTATTTCATTAGAATGTAATTTCATTAGAAGAGGCCAAGTTGTTTCAGCAGTAAAGTGGTTAAAAACGACTCTCTTATGATCTCCTGATGTGGAAGTCTAGTGATCAATGGATAAGCTCTTGATTTGCTGCTACTGAAGATTTTAAAAGTCTATCATTTCCCAGAAGTCTCTCACTGGCCTTCCAGGTCCTTGAAGATAAATAGGAATCTCAAATTAATCAAAAGCAATACATCATCGGCCTTTCTGCTGATTGGGAATCATGTCCTCCACTTTTCAGGCTAGTTGTCAGCTAGTATTCTAATGAAATATCTAATGTCTCTCAAGGGGCTTTCTATACAAAGTGTTAAGGAAAAAGTGATCTGTATAAAAGAAACAAAACTGGACTGATAGCAAGAAGGTGGTAGATGCGTTACATTTTATATCATTCATTGAGGGGATTTTAAAAATTATTTCATTCCTAAATTAAAATAAAATTAGTTTATTTGAAAAATAAAATTAGGTTATTAGAAATCCTATGAAATCATAATTTATATTGCATTATAATAAATTGCAGAACTTGATATTGGCAGATAATACGTAATCCTATAGATCCCTTGAAACAAATGTAAGTGAAAGCCTCAGCCATAACAGTATAGTTGTATTTAAATATGTATGAAAGTTAAGGTGCAGCTTTCAAGGATTTCCTGGTAGATATTTAACTTCCAGACAATGTCTGGCTGCTGAGTTTTCTATATTCTATCAGCACATCATGACATTAAGAAGAAAACACATAAGTAATATAAATAAGTACTGAATCACTAAATAAGCCAAACTATGAGTGTTAATGCAACGTGCATAAAAAATGGGATGAGACAGATAACTTTTTTCCATTAATGAATAATTAACCAGTAAAACATGGATTTGAAATGCACAGTATAAAGTGGCAACAGAGAAACTTCAGAAACTGAAGCTAATCTATTAATACTTCAGGTCTGTATTAAAATAATTAACATGAAAGAGTACATTAATCAATTACTTCAAAATTTACAAAAGGTAAAGGAATCAAGTGTTCCTTTTATTTTGTTTATTTTCTGTATTGCTCAGGTTCTGAAGTGCTTTGGGTTCAAACTGTGTCCAAGCCCCACTTAGAAGTCAAAAGAGGCATAACTCATTTAAGAAATTGAAAACATTCTTAATACAAAGAAATCTGATCAAAATTATTTTTAAATTTTTAAATTCTGAAGAAACTGCAGACTTAAGGTCAGAAAAATAAGTATATTTTAAATAATTTATATAACTATTATTCAATTAAAATCTGAAAATAATATCTGTGCAGGTGAATGGCTGATATAACTCTCTTGACTTGATATTTCTTTTTTCTTGGAACAGTTTAGTTCACTTTATACTGGAAAACCCCCCAAAATAAAAAAGATATAAAAGCTAATTTTTGAATAAATATATATTTGAGAGAGTTTGTCTGTCTTTGCATGCATCTATCTGTCTGACTGTCTGTGGGTATGTCTACACTGCAAAGTTCATTCAGAATAACAGCCGTTATTCCGAATTAACTTCCATAGCATCTACACAAGCAAACTGCTATTTTGAATTAAATTCGAAATAGCGGGGCGCTTAATTTAAGTTTGGTAAACCTCATTCTACGAGGAGTAATGCCAAACTCGAATTAGCTAATTTGGAATAAGTGCTGTGTAGACGCTTAGTTCGAATTAGCTGGCCTCCAGCCTTCCCAGTTTCCTTTGGTGGCCACTCTGGGCCAAACGAGGAAAACTCTTCTCCCTCCCCCCAGCCCCAGAGCCCTTAAAGGGGTTAACTCTGGCCACAGTGCCTGTGCCAGCTCCAAGCCTGCTGGCCCAGAGCCAGCACTCACTGCCCCGACCCAGTGGCCCCAAAACATGAGCCAGCAAGCCGCTGGCAGCCAGCTTTCCACTGCGCCCCAGGAGCAGTCTGTCAGCTCCCAGGAGCCTGCCAGGGCACGGAGAAGGCAGGCGCCTTCCTGGTCCAGGGCGGAGATCAGGGTGGGCCATACTCAGGTTTGGGGGGATGCCCCCAACCTCCATGTTCTCCACATTAGACAGAGGAATGCAGCCATGTATGGCAGGAAAGCTGCCAGCCTGACCACCACAGGCCACATGCAAACCCAGGAGCAGATTTGCATGAAAATCAAGTTGGTCTGGCAAGACCCCCAACCCTGAGCTTCTCCTCCCCCTTCCTCCCCTTGCCTCCCCCTTCCAGCTCCCTCCTCCCAGGTTTCCCCCTCCCCTCTCTCACCCTCATTCCTACCCCAGTTTTGGTCAATAAAGAGAGTTTGTTTTTGGTAAGAAATGTGTTTTTATTTGACATCAGGAATGGGGGTTAGGGAGGGGAAAGTGGAGGGAGGGAGGAATGAGGCACAAGCCCCCAGTGGGGCACACCAGGGAGGCTCTTAGTGCTCCTCAGGGTGGAAGCTCTCCTGCAGGGCCTCCTGGATACTGACAGCCCCCCGATGGACTTCCAGGATGGCAGCCTGCAGAAAGTGCAGCCAAGCTCGCAGCAACACGTCCACCAGAAGCACCAGAGTGCCCAGGGGCAGCTCCGGCTACATGTTGCAGAGTGCTGTGGTGTCCCGAGTGAGGTCAACCAGAGCATGCAGAGACACAAATGCTTTGCTGTCCCTCATCGAGGCAGGCAAGCAAGCAGGGACACCTGAGAACCGGCTGCCCGGCGGTTTGGGGGGAGGTGTCCCTTTAAGCACAGGCGTCAGGCAGCAGCCACACACAGACACTCCTGACCTGATGCCCTGCCTGACCTGGTAAGAGCAAGGTTCACAAAACTCGGTATGCAGTTTCCTTTTATAATAACTTAAAGCAAGGTAAGCATTTGGTTAGGACAGGAAAATGGGATGTAGCTGCAATGGGATTGCTTCTCATAAAACCATGCAGAAAAGAGAGAATCACCAGGTAGGTGAAAGGAGCTGGCTGGGGTGTCCCCCTTGGATTGCCCCAGCCCTGAGTCTCCCATCCCCAAGTACCTTTAGAGAGTGCAGGAGGTGGTTGAAGCCTCCCCTCCCCCCAATTTATATGGGAACATTGCTGGCTGTTCCCCTTCATCAGGAAGCAAGGGGAAAATGTTTGTTTTTCTGCATTCTGAATTCTTGCTGGGGAGCTCAGGGGGCAAATTAACCTGAACCTGGACCTGTCCCAGCTGGGGGACATACACCCCTTCCCTAGCTGTACCCACTAGAGCTTCAGCAGCCGTGGAGAGTTCCTTTTCACCTGGCTCCAAGTTGCTGTGTTGAGAGAGAGCTGGGGTAGTCCTCTTTCAGTGGGGCAGCCTACATACTGAACCCCTCATTCCCAGCCCCACTCCATGGCAATGATTTAAATGAAGCATGTACATTTTCATTTTATTTTCCAACTCTCCCTTCAAACATTAATTGAGTTAGAGACCCAAGCAATGCTGAGTAAATCATTAAGGTACAGATGAAATTGAAATGTCCAATGATGGAAAATAGTAAAATGTATTTTAACTTACTGCCAAATTTCCTTTCCTCTAATGCAAGATCCATTTCAATGGATCTTACTCCTACATGCAGTCCCCTGGAGACAGATACCAGATCCTTCAGATGTCTGCCAGTGTAAAGGACTTCCAAAACTATTTCACAGAGCTAACGACTGTACATTTTAATTCACAGTTAATTGGCTAGAACAAGAAATATTTACAAAACATTCCTACTGCAAAGCAACTTCAAACTTCATCTTAGAGAGAGATAGACAGATGGATGAACAGACAGATCATGTCTCCAAAGAACATGGAGGAATGTTTATGTTTAAACATTCCTGTTGTGGGGTAGGTAAATCTGTCACAGGGTGTCTGATCACATGTGGTCAAAACGAAGGACAGAGGCAGTATCAGAGTCTGTTAGGTACTATACTGATAAACCTTGCTTTAAAATGTGGTAGTATTACCTAGTGACTGGCCGGGATGCTGAGAGTCATTAAACCAAACCGTGAACTCTGAATATAATGGAAACCACGTCAAATCAGGGGGTGCTGCAGTTAGTAAAGCAGTCCTTCCTAGTCAAGGCAGTATGGCATTATACTGCCATGTAACTCTTTACAAGCAGAGTTTCATGACCCAAAGACCAGAGTCAATGAAGTACCTCTTTCACTCAGGGCAGAATGGACTAATGTCTAGAGTCAAAAACGTGCCCTTCTTCTCATGGCAGTGGTGCCTAAAGGCCAGAGACATGAAGGCATTCACTTCTGGGGTATGTCTAGACTACATCCCTCTGTCACCAGAGGGATGTAAATTAGACTTACCGAAATTGCTAATGAAGTGGGGATTTAAATATCCCGCGCTTCATTAGCATAAAAATGTTGCCACAGAGCTTTGGCGGCAAAAAGCGGCAGTCTAGACGCTGTTCTATCACTCACTAAAGCCTTTGGCAACAGATCCCTTATGCCTCGTAAAACTGGCTGTAAATCAAAACTGTTATACAATAATTTTTAAATATTTTGGGGATGTTACTGTGATGAAATGGTGATCCACATCTATTTCTTGCCCATGCATGCCTGACTGTCCCATCCCTGCAGTTTTGAAGTGACTTTTACCTGACCAAACCTTTCTCATCAACACATAAGACATAGGGTGAACAAATTGGAACTGTTAAGTCACTGTCCTCGACTGTAAGCCAACATTATGTACACACATAATTACAAGCTTTGAACAATAAGCATTTACCATTTTTTAAAATATATACTTATTTGTTAACTTATGCATCTTAATGTTATGGACCACCATTGCTTATTTCTTATTAATTTAATTGATTTTATTTCAGTTCTCCCTTGTCCCTTTTTTCAGTTAATGGTAGCAAAGAAAAAGGGAGCAGCTCACTTCCTCTGAGTCAAAATACAAGTATATGGGGATGTTTGTTTAAATTAAAGGGCATTTAAAAACAAATAAAATACTCCTTTATACAGCATTATCTCAACCTCTTCATTAAAATAGGAAGCTATCAAGACAAATAGCGAAATAGATTTGTCAAATTTCTGAATAAAAATGAAATATGAATAACATTTATAGTTATGCTGGGCAGACAGTATATCATAATTCTTGTAGCACCCTAACCTGGAATGTTATATAAATAGGTATGGGATTTGGAAGGAATTCTTGATCTTGTCCCACAGCTATATGACTTGATCAAGTATTGTAGCATTCATTTTTTTCTTTTAAGCTTCAAATATCCACCACTTTCAGAGACAGAATATAGAATTGGATGTACTTACTGCCTGATCCAGTGACTCAATACTAATTTCTGATTTATATTCCCTTTTTCTCCCTGACATAGTAAATACAAAATGTATATACTTAAAGAAGCAACCTTCTGTCACCTTAGACTGTTATTTCATGTCACCCTGTTAATTTCTATCATTTTGAAATCAAGGGCAAGAAGTAAATATGCTTTCAAGAGTGAAAAAATATATTTATCTTGTCTCTATACACACACACAAATATTTTATATATTAAATAATTTCTGTCTTGTACAAACCCATCATTCAGTTGCAGAGAATATCCTATTAATAAGGTTTTATATAATCAAGAGTAAACCTCAGCATCTTTTATTTTTAGAAAAAAACACTCTCACTTACACACACACACACACACGCACACACATACACACTTTCACTTTGCTGCTATGTCGCTGTCTGGGAGACAAGAAGTGTAAAATACTAAACCTCTTGCTGAGGCAGAAAGAATTTCAAACGTCAGCATGACATAGTACAAGCATATGAACTATTTGTTATGAAATTCCCATGATGCTTAAATACTCTTAGTAAATGTAGCTCTCAAGGAGCAGACTTTATGTCTATAAATCAAATGTTTTCAAATTAATCTATGTTTACTATAGTTGGGCACATTGGGGAAAAGCTGTCTGGAAAGGAAACAGGCAATTTTCTTTCTTAAATTTACCAGACATGCAAGTCTGTGAAAAGCTAAAGCTGAATTTTGCATAGAAGAGAGTTTGTGTGTGTGCAGGGGGGGAGCAGACTCAGCAGGCCCCTTTATATGGTGGTGGGAAGGGCCTGGCTCCACACTCCAGAAGGGGTGCAACCTAGAGTAGAAGGGCTGGGGCTGGGGCAGCCAGTCCACAGCACCATCCAGAGCCATGATGTGACATTCTCCTTCATCCCCTAGTCAGTCCTGACTGCCACCCGGAGTGAGCCACATGGTGATCCAATAGCAATTTAAAGGGCCTGGACTTTCAGCCACTGCCATTCCTACAGTAGTGCTAGAGGTGGATGGGCACCACAGGCACTTTTGAATCACTGGTCAGTGGGCCTGTGTGTGTGTGCAAGTGTGTGAGTGTGTATGTGTAAAAGGGAAGAAAACAGAAAAAGAAAAAAGTCTTCAATCAGAAAAGTCTGTTTTCAGTCAGCATCAATTCTAGATGTGCCGTGTGTCAAGCACCGTTGTTTCTTTAACTATGACTTCAGTCACACACAGTAGTATTTATAACAGAGAAAATTGAAAATATAAGGCCCAGTCCCGCTCACAATGAAGTTAATGACAATACGTCATGTGTATACTGATATTTCTGATATGTTTAGATAATCCGGATTGGATGATTTAAGTAATGATTCAAATCTTTGGATGTCTACAAAGCCAAACTGTCCTGGCATAACAGTAGAAGTAAGGACAGTCCAGTCGTCTCAGTATAGAGGGTGAAATCTAATCCTGTGTAGAGAGCCAGTATGTTGTTTATGTAGCATATCATCAAAATAGGGCACACATGGAATTCAGGTGTTCTAGAGTCCTTGCTCAAGTAGGAATTTCACCCAGAACAAAGAATCAGAACATCCCAGATGGTAGTCTTGTCTCTTGAAACTGACATATTCTATACTTCTGAACAATTCACCTATCTGTCCTGTGACTCATTTATAATTACTACTAGAATATGTAGCTGATGTTGCTTGAGTCCTTTAGAGCAGGGCACTGTGGATGTTGGGTGGGCTCAGGACAGGGGTGGAAGATGTGTGTGGGGCTTAGGGTGGAGGGGCAGCTCCTCCAAGAGAGTGGGGGGTTGTGCTGCCCTAGTGGCTCCTCCTGGGCAGAGGCTGGGGGTGCAACGTGGTCCCCTTGGCTCCTCATGGGAGGGAGAGGGTCCACTGCCTGGTCCCAGTCTGCAGGTTCTCAGGGAAAGGGACAGAGTGCTTCTGGCTTTCTCTAGTCTGCAGCTTCTGAGGGGTTGGGTGGGCCAGGGCTCCACTGGCAGTCCCTTGCCTGTGGCTTATCCAGGGAGTGGGGATCAGGGCTGTGCTGCCAGGCTCTAGTTGCGCCTCCTCCAGGACAGTGGGACTGCTGGCTGGTGGACTCCCCCTGTCCAGTGCTGTGCCTGAGGGCTGGTGGGGGAAGGTTTGAGGAAGAGGAACCACTTACTTGGGCTGGTGGCTGGCAGCATAGACAGCCCTGGCTCTATCTGGCTACTCTCTTCTGGGTGTGGCCACCCTCCTGTAGTCACTCTGCAGTGTAACTGTCTCCTGTAATTGCTGGCCCCTGTAGTCATTGCAGGGCATAGGTGTCCCTCCCTGCAGCCTCCTCCTCTTCCATGTTATGGAAAACAGTTGGATTCCATGCACATCCCATTGTCCTGGCACAACCAAACCCTGACCTGGTGTTAAGTTAGGAGAGGAGGAAGCTGCATATCAACTTTGGTGGTCATAGCTCTTACCTTTTAGGAGGCGTTCTTGAACAAACAGATTCACAGACAGATGGGTAGACTAACAGATAGACAGAAAGCTGACCAACTCTAAAATATATAGCTAGATAATGACTTGCTTAGAGAATCTTATAAGGATGTTGAGGAGTAACTTTCTGATGTAAAGAGGCTATTTGAACATTGTAAGTGTTAAATGCAAAAATATCGTCTTGTGTTATATTTCCAGTCAGATTTCTAGACCAAAGTACTTCATACAAACTTAGGCTAAGCATCTTAACTTTTGAAAGCTTATCCAAAACCTCAAAGCCTTTTGAGCTTCATTCATCATTAATTACTGTATGAAGATTCTACTTCATCAGCTATTTGCAGTTTCCACAGAAAGTAAAATAGAAGGCAGTACTGCAGCTCCTTTTGAATCAGAAACTACTTTTTAAGTAATCAGGCAAAGGAAAATGAACAAAAACTGAAAATCATTTAGGTCATTGAGTCGTCTGACTTTGGAATGGTGTTCAATTTGTCACCTGAGCTGAATCCTGTATTTCTAAAGGGCTAGATTTAGGTGCTTTGCAAGGTCTTTGCACAGTCAGCGGAAGGCACTTAAAACTGTTTGAAATTGTCAAAGCAGACAATTGTTTAGCATTTAATTATCTGGATGTTCAGTTCTTGAAGCCACTCGGTTTTTCCAAATGTTGTTCCTGTAATAATGTTACTCCCACCCAGCTCAGGTTGGATACTCTGCTTCTAAATTTTACAATTTCTCCTCCTTCAAACCTACTAGTTCAGTTCTCTTGTGAGACACAATGGAATTGACAAGGGACACTTTAACACCTAAGCTATGTATTAAAAAAAAGTTTAAAAGGGTAGGAAATATCATAGTTGCTTTTGACAGCCTTTGCTAAAATGATGAAAATGTGAAATGTGAACCTAGGAAGAGGCATTTCCTACTCAAAATGATCCCCAAAGAACATATATTGAATGCCATTCCTTCCCCCATCCACCCCTCCTCCTCTACTGACCCCATCTGTTAGGGCCGGCTCGAGCCATTCCTGCGCCCCGGGCAGCGGGCGTGCACACAGCTCCACCCCCGGGCACACGGTGCATGCGCGGCCCCGCCTCCCGGTGTGCTGCGCCCCTTACAGCTGCAATTGGGCGTGAGGCACCTGATGGCAGCTCTAAGGGGCGCTGCGTGGCCCCTGGCCCCGGGTGTACAGCACCTGATTGCAGCTCTAAGGGGCGCCATGTGGCTGGGCACGCAGTGCCCCTTACAGCTGCCATAAGGCTCCCCCCATAGGTTGGCGCCCCGGGCAGCTGCCCGACTAGCCCCCCCTTAATCCAGCTATGCATTCAGTATGATCAACCACAATACCTGCCAGAGATATCACCTCTGTTTCAACATGTCTTTGGGTATGTCTACACTGCAGCATTTTTCTGGGAAAACGGCCGTTTTTCTGGAAAACTATACCTACGTCTACACTGTTATTGTGTTCTTTTGACAGAAAGTTGAAAGAACAGAGGGGGTTTTCCAACAGTGGTAAACCTCTTTCTATGAGAAAGAAGTCTTTTAATGAAAAAGCATTTTCAGAAAAAGGCGTGTGTGGATGCAGAAGAGGGATTACTTTTGAAAGAAGAGGCCTCCAGGAAATAACACAGGCGCTCTGATGGCCACTTCGTCCATACTAATCACAACTTAAATGCGAAATAGCATCCAGTCAATGTGGATGCTATCTTTCGAAAAAGCACACTGCTTTTTCGTTGCGCTTTTGCTGTGTGGACGCTCTCTTTTGGAATAAGCTTCTCCAGAAGATCTCTTCTGGAAAAGCTTCTTCTGAAAGAAGCATGCGGTCTAAACATAGCCTGAGTGATGGGCTATACTAACCTCACATGGGGCAACCAGGGGGTAAGAAACTGCTCTGGCCTTAGTTAGCCCTACCCCACCACATCTATAGGAAATTCAGGAGGAAGAGTTAAAACAGCTTACATGGGGGCAGACCAGGAAAGAGAGCAGACCTTCAATGTTGTGCTTCATATGGGAAATTTCACCTGTTAAGTTCAGGGAGAGGCTGAGGAGAACTAAGGGAAAGGCATAATATCTCCCCATGACAACCTTCAAAATATACTTCCCTGAGGAAAGGGAAAATCTGCTACAGAGACAGCCTAAGAGGGAAGCATTCCCCTGTCCTTCTTATATAGATTCTGAATTTTGTTAATTCCTCTTTCCTCTGTTTGGATTACCCAAGCAGGGGAAAGCCCTACAACAGATTTGGCTCAGGAAGTGGGCCATACCACAAAAGGAGGCAGCTGCCTCCCAAGAGAGGTAAAGAGCTACCATGCTACACATAGTCATCAGAAGGTGCTTGTGGTGAGCCCTCATGCTATCTAAACCCAAACAATTGCAGGAGGGGGGTGATAGAACATCACTCAGGAAGGGTAACTTTAAGCAGCCCCTTGCTTTCAGATTACTGATATCCTATAGAGGATTCTGGGTCAGAGCCCAGGGGAATGGGATGGTACCACCTCCCTTACCAAGAGCCTCATGTGACGGGGCACCGCTGCACAGCACTCAGGATGCTCTGGCACCCGCACTGTATGGGGAGCGTGGGGCACAGCCCGCCACTTGCTCTGCTTGCTCGTGGATCATGGCTCAGCTGAGCAGCATGGCGCTGCGGCCCTGGGGCGGGTGCGGCAGCTCCCGTATGGCCCTGATGCTGATGATGTAAGGGAGGGGAAGGAGGGGCCTAGGAGCCATATGGCCATTGAGGGGCAGGGAGGCGGTGCAGGGCAGGATATACAAAAGGGAGGTTAGCATGCAAGCAGGGAGAGGTTGGACCCTCCGATCGAGAGGGGAGTCGGCAGTCTCCGTGTTCAGGCCACGCACGCAGAGGAGACTACGGGGAGGACACTTGGCATTCTCCGGGTAGAACAAAGGTAGGAAGTAGCCCAGGAAGGGGTTCCTCTGCCGGGGCCCATGGGCTGACTAGTTACTGCAGGAGTCCCCATCAGCCAGACAGGAACAGGTTCGAACCTGTCTTCAGGACCCTGGTCTGGGATCTGTGAGAGAGGGTGGGTCTGGGTCCCCCTACTCCACCTGCCAAGAGCAGGTACAAGTAGAAAAGACTATTGGACAACCCAAGGGTTGCACGAACTGCTGGAAGGACAGAATAAACTGGAAACTCTCAAGTGGGGGAGGGTCAGGGAGTCCAAATTTGGTCCTGGCAGAGTGAAAGGTTACCCTACCCTTTCACACCTCCCTACAAGTAGCAGGCATACATACTGCCTTTTAGGTGGTGTTACCCTGACAAACAACCCCTGAATGGACTATATAAAATCTTTTCCTGGGTTGTGTGAATCAGAAAATATATTTGTCAGGAAAATCCTGATATTTTATATTTCCCAAAACACTAACTTTAAAGGATCAGTGATTGCAAAAAAGTTCAGACTTTACTGAAATACCAAATAGAAAGGAAAAAGGACTCACTCTCTGATTTGAACTGCTATGTGCTATGGCTAAATACAAAGTTGGCCTTTCCCCGCTCCCCCCCAGGGGGGATGAGAACCAGTGGAGACAGCATCAGTTGTACAGGCAAGGCTCCAATCCAAGAATGTGTAAGGAGTATTGTTAAAACCTAGGAAACACTATAGCCTAAGGTTAAATAGGCTTTGTACACCTGACGTCTGTAATTCAGGAAGGCAAATAAAATATAAAGGAAAAGCATAGATTCAAGAATACAAACAAATATACAAACTCCAGAACATCTTTCTTGGGAAAGATCTCCTTAGAAAAAAGGGTGTTTTTATCGAGGTGCTCATAGCCTCTTCTCTTCTCACCACAGTTTTCTGAGGAAACTTCTGGCACCACTTTGAATTCTATTTTAAATTAATTTGAAATCAAATTTTCAAAAGTCCATTGTGGTTTTAGGTTAGTGCTGAGGATGATGTACTCAGTTTAAGACACTGGAGGTATGATTCTTAGAGGAACTTGGTACCTGCTGCTAGAATGAGTTGAACATTTTCCATCAACATTTTAGTTTAATAGAAAACTGGTCTTTTTTGGTTTTATTTGTTTATTTAATAAATGGAAATGTTCTCAGAAAATATCTGCTTTCCATTTGAAAACTGAAAATTCAAACTGAAAAATCAGCTAAAATGTTGGGCCCATAATGTTTGGATTTTGGCTTTTTAGATTTTTTTTTTGCTGAAAATGTCAAACTTTTTTCATTTTTGCTAAATTTTTCTGTTAAAAACATTTGAGCAGCTATATATATCCTCATCTTCCATTGATTTCATCTGGAATTGTGCTTATTCAGCACTTCTAAGATTAAGGCCCTAAAGCACCCAAGATCATCAGTCACTTATAAAAACATTCGCCTTGATATAAAAATTAGAGTCAGTCTTCAAGTGGAAATGAATAAGACAAAAGTTATCGGGTCACAGTGTTATCTATGATCTGATTCTAAGTGAGGTATTTAAATCCTAAAAAACATTCATCTCACAAAATTAAATATATTCATATGTATACCTAAATTAACAATATTTTAAAATATTCTATTACTTGTACATTTATAGTATTTTATTTATAAATAGTTAGATATTTCCTGAGCATTGTCTATTCTTTACACAATTTTCCAAAGCCTTATAGCCTCTTCTAGATGATCATGTGTTCTGGTGTTCACACCTACAGCTGCTGCTAACTTGCCTGGTTGTGTGCCATGACTAACGTTCTTATCCTTACATACATGCTTCAAGACAGCTTTCTGTGTATAGCAGTTTCTCTTGTCAAGTCACTCAGTATCATTCCCTAATTTTCATTCCATTTAGTGGTTTTACTATTTATTACAGGGTTTTATTAATGTCTTCACCTTGTTCGAGGATTTATTCATTGCCTGATGAGTTCAACCAGACTAGATCTCATGGGTTTTCATTAGTGGGATTGGGAGCCTGTATCCTTTCCATTTTCCATTCTGTATAAGGTGTGCTATTTATTTTTAAATTTTATTAAGGACTGAGATGATGAATTTATGTTCAGATTGCTCACTTTCAGATATACCTAGACCACAGGGTTTATTTCTTCTGTTTTGGTTTTCTAATTAATCTAGCTCACATATCAGTTTTAAACAGTTTTTCCTGTTCTATTACTTTTGTAGGATTTTGTTCCTCACTTTGCTTTAGTTTCCATGTTAAATATTTCAAGGCAGGCTGCATGAGGTTCAGTAATATTTCTACGGAAACAATACCTTGACAATCTATGGTAATAAACTTTGTAAATTTGTATAAATTGTACTTATTTCTTCAGCAATATTTCATTTTATCTGGTCATTGCTAGTTGCTAGCACTTTATCTGCTCAAGGCTGATCAGTTGTACAGCTCTGGAGAGGACGGAGCACAGGTGGGCAGGAATGGAGATTGTTATACATTTACTTCCTCAAAAGCTGAATTTTCATCCTTAAACATTTGCTTCTTTATTTTGAAAGCACTTTTATTAAGCTTACATTTAGCTTAAATTTAAACTTGCTGAGGCAGCAGTACGTGCGAACCAAAGACTAATTTGGGTGAGATGGTAAAGTTTTTAGAAGTATTATCTGGAAACTACCCAGATCCTCAAAGTTTCTGAACTGAAGTTATTTACTGAAGAAATGTAATATGATGTCAGTTCATATGTTTTACTAAAAGCACTGCTGGTGAACATTTAGTCCTGCCTTGAGGTCAGGGGACTGGATTCAATGACCTCTTGAGGTCCCTTCCAGTCCTAGTATTCTATGATTCTATGATTTCTGCTTGTCTAAGCACATTTTGACAGACTTGCAGGTGGCTGTCTTGTCACATGCCAGCTCCACAAGCCAGATACATAGGGAAGGACTGGAATCACAGTTCATCCACAAATTCAATTCACATGCTAATGGACTCAATCGTGATATGGGCTGGCTAGGACACTACCTACTTAATAACCACTGAAGGTGCTAACAGCTCTCTGAGTGGTATCCTGCCTGTCTTAGTAATCTATCTATTGACTTTGATTTTTATTTGCTTAGGTTTAAGTACCCATTCTCCAGATACTTAATGATGCTCTGTCTTACACACATCCCTCCTTTTTTCTTTTTCTCCCCGCTCCCCTTCCCCTCTCCTATTTATTTTGAGTTTTCATATCCCCTATTCATAACTCCGGTCATTTGAAGAAGTGGGCTGTGCCCATGAAAGCTCATGATACCATCTACATGTTTTGTTAGTCTATAAAGTGCTACCAGACCATTTGTTGGTTTTTTACAAAGGGAGAGGCAATTCTTAATTTAGTACTTAGTATAGAACATTATGTGACCCAATAAGTTAAAATAGCTGAATCACTTGTTAATAACAAACACAATGCAATTAAATTTAGCATTATTTTAGGGGCAAAATTACCAAAGAAATGTACCACAGTAAAAAGTAGCTTCTAAAGGTGAATTACACAAAAATGAAGAACATAATTAAATAGAAATTAAATATGGATTGAACCTCTAAAAACTTGCACACTCTCATCTGGAAACATTCATGGACTGGCAGATCCACAGATGTTCCTGGGCCAGAAAGCCCCAGTGTCTGGGAGCCAGGCAGTAGCGGGACTGTGGCTAGGAGCCCTGCCAAGGCATGAGGCGGTGAGTCTGGCAGCCTGGCTGGGGATGGAAGCAGAGCTAGTCCTGGGCTATGTCTACACTAGCGGCTTCTTGTGTCAGAAGTATGCAAATGAGGCTAAGTGTGGAATATCGCTGAGCCTCATCTGCATACCTAATGAACCACCATTTTTGCAGAAGAGGCTCTTGCACCTGGGGAGCTGTCCTCACTGCCCCTTCTTGCGCAAGAAAACCCCTCTTGCACAATGCTGTTATTCCTGAAAATAACTGGTGTAATGGCATTGCACAAGAGGGGTTTTCTTGCACAAGAAGGGGCAGTGTAGACAGCTCCCCCTAGCGCAAGAGCCTCTTCTGCAAAAATGGTGGTTCATTAGGTATGCAAATGAGTCTCAGCGATATTCCACGCTGAGCTTCATTTGCATACTTCTGACGCAAGAAGCTGCGAGTGTAGACATAGCCCTAGGGAACAGCAGCCAGCGTGGGGGAAGTTGGGTGGCAGCTGAAGCCAGAACCGGAGCTGGAGAGGGGGGGCAAAATTGACCTCTCTTGGTCCAGCAAACTCCTTCGTTCAGAACTAGTAAAGTCCCAAAGGTGCTGGACCAGGGAAGTCCAACCTGTAGAACAATCAAAGGGTCAAGTATCTATCACCAAAATGCAGATTATTTAAAAGTTACGGAAAGAGAAAGGGTAAGGGCAGAGTAGGGACAAGAAGGCCCATGGAGTGGGGGCAGGGCCTGGAGCTGAGTAGAGGTTGAGCATCCCCCAACGAAAGGATGAAGCTGTTGCCTGTGCTCCAACTGATAGAAGTTGGGACTTGATGCCAGGAATCTCTGAGAATTGTTATGTCCCTGTTGATTCCCGCTAAAGCATCAGGCACTGGCCACTGTCAGAAGACAGGACACTGGCTAAATGGACCATCTGTATCACCCAATAGAGCCATGCTTATTTTCTCATGTAAATAATTGAATTCATACTAAAAATAGTCAATCATTATTAATTTGAAAGGACTCTAAAGAGGTGATTTTCCATTTGCTCATGAATCCCATGTAAAGAATTTACCAAATTGGTCAGATCTTTAACTTAAATCTTCTTTAATATTTTAATACTACAACCAAATTATTATCTAATGAAACTAAATCACAATCTCAGAGTGCATTATAAAACTTCCTCCTTATATTTCAATTCATGTGTGGTGGCTAACCCATTATCAAACCACTTCTCTCCCCCCATGACAAACTTTTTATAATACAGATTTGACAGAATTTAATTGATAAACATAATATTTGACAGTTCTTATTTACCAGGAGTTACAGGTGACAAATCTCAAGTCTCTTAGGACTTCTAAACATAAAAAACAACGTATAAGCTATTGAATAATTTTATGAGAGAATATTTAGGAATGTTTATCTGAGGAAGTTTTCTTTTAGATGTCTTACATATATTGACTTGATTAGTTCTCTCTCATGCACATGTAGACAGCCATAGTAGTAGTAGTAGTAGTATAGTATTTAAGATAATAGGAAGTTTACAAGTTCACAACTCTCACAATCTTCTGGACTCACGTGTGGCTATGGCTACACCACCATTCTTCTGCAGAAGGGGATATGCAAATCGTGTTCACATTTGCGTATCTTCTTCTGATTCTTTTTCAAGACCCCGTAAACCTTGATATATAAAGAATAAGGGATCTTGTGAAAGGGCTTTTTTTCCGACAAATGGCCCACTCTACACGGGGATTTTTATCAGAAAAACATCTTCTGCAGAAAGAATCCGAAGAAGATATGCAAATGCAAGTGCGATTTGCATAGTCTCTTCTGCAAAAAAAATGGCAGTGTAGCTGTAGCAGGAACTAGCATTTCAGTGAAGGAACAAGTCAATGATGTTCTTCTGGCACATTACTTCTCATGCACCGAGATGGATACTGTAGCCTGGCCCTTGATTTTGTGATTTCCTTTCCCCAAGTTGAGGAGTCTTAGGGTACGTCTACACTAGCTCGTTAGTTCGAGCTAGGTAGTGTAATGAGGGCAAGCAGAGTTGCAAATGAAGCCCGGGATTTAAATATCCCGGGCTTCATTTGCATGTTCCCGGGCGCTGCCATTTTTAAATCCCCCTTAGTCTGAACTCCATTCCACGAGGAGTAACGGTAGTTCGAATTAGGATCTCTAATTCGAATTACCTACTCCGTGCCGCGTGTAGCCGTGGGCACGGAGTTCGGACTAAGGGGGATTTTAAAATGGCGGTGCCTGGGAACATGCAAATGAAGCCCGGGATATTTAAATCCCAGGCTTCATTTGCAACTCCGCTTGCCCTCATTACCCTACCTAGCTCGAACTAACGAGCTAGTGTAGACGTACCCTTAGGGATTCTGGAACAACAGTGTTCGCAAAGAAACTTGTGGATGAGAGAGATGAGCTTTCTAGGCCCCACCTTGATTCTCATGGTCTGTGAACTTTACTTTCTTTGTGTTGTTGTGCCGGCCTCTGTGGTATTTAGAAAATCAGGTTCATAGCCTGCCATGGAGATATAAAGCCAAAAACTTGGTCCAATTGCTTTCAAATTAGGTCTTCTTAAGTCAGGAATTTTAAGAAATAGTCCATGTATTACACATCACAGATGTAAGTCTCCCAAAAACCCTAAAACATCTAGACACATAAGACCACTTTTGAATAGTTTGGCATGGCCTTATTCTGGTGAAAATGTCTTGAAATAACATTGTGTCACCAAATTACAGATGTGGCACAAAAGTCCTGATCTCTAGTCTTAATTTTTAACAGCCAACTACTTCATCATGAAAATTGAAAATTAATTGGGACAACTTATGACTAATATCCTCATTGTTCTCACAAACAATGCGTGGGCAGCCTCAAATCATCCTCAATATTACAAGTTCATGCCTTTTAATTCTGTTGGTGAATGATTATATTTTATCATTTTAAAACTAGAATCATCTCCCACAATTATCAGCATTTTGTATGCCTCTATTGAGTGTTCTTTCCTTAAACTTTTGCTTATTCAAACATATGTTTGTGGACTTTTAAAGTATCCCAAAAATCCTGGATATCTACTGCATTTCATTATGCAGGAAGATAATGTCAGTCTTAAAGAGTATGTATAATTGTTTCAGTTTCAGATTGATTAAGCATCATATTAATATAATCTTTTTTTTATTGTAACACTGTAAAGTCAGCAATAGGAATAAAATTTTGATTTTATTTTTGAAAAAGTAAACTTCAACAAATTAAGAGAACTGATCAAGGGGAAGGCAATCTAAGGAAAAAAATGAGTTTAGAAGAAATGGTGTAATCTTTGAAGTGGACAGTTTTCTTTGCTACCCCTCTCCTAGTGCATCAACACAACACCTATAATCAAGGATGCGGGGGCCCGGAACTCAGTGATCTGAGTATTTTCAGCAATGATTGTATAGGACCAACCATCAAGGTCAAAAAAAGCCTAGGGCTGTGTTAATGGCTTTCTTTAGCCACTGACTCTTTAGCGCTGGCTCACTCACACTGTAGACATTGCCATCCCTGGGCTACTTCCTGCTTCAGGTGTGTCTGCTCACTCATGAATCTCCAGTTCCCCTCTTTCCTCTGGGACCTGGCTGCTTCTGCTTGCATCTGAAACCTGTGAGGTCTCTTGTTGCATCTGGGCTCCAGCATGCGTGGTAGCCCCAACTGAGCTGAGCTGCTCCCTTTAATAGCAGTGCAACTTGAGCATGCCCAGTAAAGCACAGCTGGTTTAAGCTCCTCAAAGCTGTTTTAAGCCCGTCCTGCTCAGTGCAGGGAGAGAACGCCCCCTCACACATGTATTTAATTAGACCACAACTTTATTATAGATGTCTGGAACTATCCAACAGCTAATATTGTAGAGTGCAGATAACCCCCGTTTATTCCATAATTACTCAAGGGGCTTTTACTAGCTCCTGCTCTTTGCCATCCCTGTCCCTTCAGCAAACCCCTGCCTGATAGGAGGGTTAAGATGGTCTAGAATGGAGTAGTTGGCTCAATGCTGTAACAATCATAGGAGTCCCCAACCCACCACCACTTTCATTCCTTTAATAGACATCTCTTTTAAAGTCCTTTTCCAAGCCATTTACATGGTTACTAGTCAATTTTTCCATGTCCATTGAAGTTAGGACAAGAAGTAATGCGCTTAATCTGTAGTGAGGGAGATTTTGGTTGGATTTCGAAATATATCTGTATTTAAGCTCTGGGAGACACTTCCAAAGGAGGATGTGGAATCCCCATCACTGGAGGTTTTTAAAAATAGGTTGGACAAACACCAGGTTTACTTGAGCCTGCCTTAGCAGAGGTGTTCCCTTGCAAACCTTTTTCTTCCTATGGTTTTAAGAGGATTTGCACTAAAATGGTGCAAAACCCACACATTATTTACTTATTTATTTATTGTTGAGCAGAACCAGTGTACCAGAGGAATTATAAAACACAAAGGAAATTGTATTTCATTCATAGCCATAAATTGTCCCAAGTTCACTCCGAAGGTTGTCACCCTCTGTTAATATTTTGACATATTGCATTTGTAACATTAGCCTTATCACGTTTTAGCAAACCTGTTAAATATTCAAACATACAACCACTTCGTGATCACTACTGCCACGTTGCAATACACAGGACCACTCTGTGGAATTTTGGGGAGAATTCTCAATACATTTCTTTAAACTAATAATAAAATATATTGACTCCTTTAAATTAAAAACAAATATTGGCAAAAGAGAGATCCTTAATTCCTTCCTCAGCTCCCTAAATACTCCTTTTGCAAGATAACTCAGATTAAGTCCATACTGCCCCACAGGTTGGATTATGAGCATCTGAATAGCACCAAAGTTCTGTACTGTAACTCCTCTGGGTGGATTCACTGGGTGTGAAATAAAATGTTCCTACTGTACAATCATGTAATCTCATTTCTATTGACCTGCACTTCTTTGTGGTCAGTGAGTACACTTTCTGCTCACCAGAGGCTGCAGCAGTCAGCTGGCTGGTTGGGAGCATGACATTATTTTACTCATATCTGGGACAAGCTTTCATTCTCAATGATTTATTTTTGTTACTATTGGTTTATATTTGCAAGGCTTCCTTAGTAAAGACCAGTGCTATTTAGGCAGCTATCTAGCTGTCTTTTAAATAAGACCTGACATTTTATATAATGAGCCAAATTTGTCCTTTGAGGTAACTCCATTGAAGTCAATCAAGTTAACTGTGATGATGAATTTGGTTCTGCTTTGCAAAAGGATTTAAATTTCCTTGAAAAGGCTGTACTCTTCTGAGGTAGGTATCTTTATTCTGTAACATAAAGGAAACAATTCCTAAATTATGATTGGTTGACAGTGAAAACTACCATGTGATGGATCCAAGTTTCCAATGTTTGTCTCCTCCTCATTCCAGAATATATTCGTCTGGAGGAAGGTCAACCAATATATTCACATATACCTGTATGCACAATAATGTACTTCTCTTTGTAGATTTTTCTTCTCTTTGTAGATTTTTCTTCCCATTACAAAAATGTTAAACTACTATATTCCCATTATCTTCAAGTGAAATTACTTCTGATTTACCCCTGTATGTAAGCAGAATCAACTGCATTTCTCCATGGTTCCCTCTAACCCCTTTTTGCTTCTAGATTGGAATGTTTCTGGACATATCCGCTATAATCTGAGAGTGATCAAAAATAGCTCTTCATCTCTATACGGAGTTCAGGTACCTGACATCATGGTTATTCCATATTCAGAATGCTGAATATGTCACTCTGTTGTAATGCAAATTTAGTTAATCTTGATTGACTTTGGACTGGTTCAGCAGAATCTACTGTTTAGTGTTACAAGGTGAGTAATTGCATTTCTTAATATCAAATATCATCACCCATTTAGAATGCTACTTTAAAGAGAAAACAAAATAATATCACTTAATGAAAGTTCAAAGTCATGATGGTGTTGCATACAGTTCTGATGCAGACATCAGTATGTATGTAACAGTAGAATAGTAATAGAGATGTAGCCGAGTTAGTCTGGTCTTGCTGAAACAAAAGACAGGACTATATAGCACTTTAAAGACTAACAAGATGGTTAACAAGCTCATCACCTAATAAACCATCTTGTTAGTCTTTACAGTGCTGCATAGTCCTGTCTTATGTAACAGTACACATCATATTTATTCAAGTTGTGGTGAATACAACCTCAGTGAGAAATCAATATCAGCTTGTTTTATAGTTTGATAAAGCAAGGTGTTCAAAGGATAAGTGACATGCTGAGGACATAACTCTCAATTGGCAGAGTTAGCAACTGAACCCATAAGTCCTGGGTATCATGTTAATAATATTCACAATGAGACCAAACATTTTCACAATGACATTGCTTATGGTGTCTTGCAAAAGTTGAAAAATTGGAGAACTATTTTATTTCCCTGCTTTGCTCAGAAGTTGGTTAAGCATCATTGCTTTCACCTGTGTGTGTGCCCTGAGGTACTGTGTGTGAATTGATGCTGCTTGACTAGCCTTTTCACCATATGTCATGATGAGCTCTAGCCCACCATGGCTGCCTGTTTTAATTTGTACATGAGTAGCCATTTTCTCATGCACTTCTCCAAAATGTATCAGTTTTACTGAGTGAATAAAATAGATGCAGAAAACAAGTTTTTCCAGAAGATGATTGATATTTCTGTTATTTAAATGAACAGAAAATTCACAGAGTGTCCAAAATATGGCACATGTGTGATTTGGCCATCTTGCACTTCGCTCACAATACCAGCTCTATTGTCAGTATAAAACAAAACCAGGGCCAGGACCTTGTATATAGTTATTGGTTTTTAAACCTGAGATATGTTGACTGTTGAGAAACCTTTTTTCAATATAATTTCCCTTCATTCTCTTTAAAGTTTCTGCTAGATAAGATGATTTTAGAATAACAATGATTATTACCTTATAATTCATCTTAATTGGCATTTATCTTACAGAAAGGATAGACTTGGGGTGAAAGTGATGGCCTAGAGCTATGAAGCTGTGGGTTCTTTTTCTGACCTTTTCACAGACTTCTCTGTGAGTTTTGATAAATCAGTTTTAGTTTCCTGCTTGCAAAAATGGGGATAATATGATACGTAAAGTGCTTGGATAGAATCATAGAAGATTAGGTTTGGAAGAGACTTCAGGAGCTCACCCTCTGCTCAAAGCAATCCCAGTCCCAATTAAATCATCCCAGCCAGGGCTTTGTCTAGCTGGGCCTTAAAAACCTGTATTGATGGAGATTCCACCTCCTGAGGCAACCCATTCCAGTGCTTCACCAACCTCCTAGTGAAATAGTTTACCCTAATATCCAACTTAGACCCCGTCCCCTGTAACTTGAGACCATTGATTCTTGTTCTGTCATCTGCCTACCACTAAAAACAGCCTAGTTCTATCTTCTTTGTGATCCCCCTTCAGATATTGGAAGCCTGCTTCATTCTTCATACTTCATTCTTCTCTTCTGCAGACAAAATGAGCCCAGTTCCCTGTGCTTCTCCTGACATGTGCTCCAGGCAAAGCCATCTAATCACTTCTGTTTCCTCTGCTGGACTGTCGAGTTTATCAACATCCTTTCTGTCTCTCTCAAATAGTGAGTGTCTGCCCAATAAAATAAATCTGAATGTGTGTGTGTGGGGGATGTCTTTGACTTATTTTTTTCCCTTCTTGTAACAAAAAATTGATTCTGTTGAGGAAATGATAATGAGCACATGAACTGTGTAGAACACATTCTTCAGTAGGGAAAATAGTTAAACTCTGGGCTTTGTTGTTTTTTTTTCTTTTCATAGGATCTACAAGTCCCATTCTCACTGCAAGATACAAAACTTTATAGCAGAACTAAAAAAGCAAGTAAAGCAAATACACATTAGTACAGCCTAGTTTCACACTGGCTGTGTCTAGACTGGCCAGTTTTTCCAGAAAATCAGCCACTTTTCTGGAAAAACTTGCCAGCTGTCTACACTGGCCGCTTGAATTTCCGCAAAAGCACTGACTTCCTACTGTAAGAAATCAGTGCTTTTATGAAATACTATGCTGCTCCCATTCGGGCAAAAGTCCCTTTGCGCAAAACTTTGCACAAAAGGGCCAGTGTAGACATCTGAGATTTGTTTTACGCAAAAAAGCCCTGATCGCGAAAATGGCGATCGGGGCTTTTTTGCGCAAAAGCGCATCTAGATTGGCCACAGACGCTTTTCCACAAAAAGTGCTTTTGCGGAAAAGCATCCGTGCCAATCTAGATGCTCTTTTCCGCAAATGCTTTTAACGGAAAACTTTTCCGTTAAAAGCATTTGCGGAAAATCATGCCAGTCTAGACGTAGTCACTGTGTTTAAAAGCTGTCCCAGTTAAACGCATCAAAACACAGATCTTGACAGTTCCAGTGAAGTCTCTCCTTAAAAGGCTGTTCCGTATAACTGTAGACCTATACGACTCTTTTATGCCATATGGCAAGTCAATATGAATCTCAAGGGGAAGTAGCTCTCTGTTAACTTCCCCCACCTCATTCACCTTATTTCAACTCTACTTCAGATTTCAACAACTGTCTGGTAGCTTCATTCTGAACCTCTTAACTCACACTGTGCTAGGTGGACGTTTCAAGTCATCTCTGAGAAGTCTTATAAACACACACACACATTAACTAACACGACTATATGAAATCATCTTGAATTTAGTGTTTCTCAAAGTTTACATCTAGATTCATTTTAATCCTTTCCAACTGAAGTTTTCTTTTTAGTATCTGCTACTCATAGATTACAAAACAAAGTTTCCCACATTTATAAAAAAACTCATAAAAAACCCTGACTCCTTAGGTGCACACCTTGTAATAAAATAAATGCAGTATAAATTATTATAGATGTTATTGTTTGGTTGAAGTTAGAGATAATTTGAAGAGTGACTCTTATAGTGTAATATTCTGCAATATCCTTGGAAAACCTTATTGAATTAAATGTAAGTATTATTGGAGTCTACTGTGTTGTTTGCAAAGATTATGTACAGTCGTACTATTGGATGTGACTTCTCTAGGAGGAGATGCGATCAGTGTAATCCTTGGAAAGTGTTATGAGCTTCAACGGAATATTTTAAATAATGTGCCAGACAAGAGAGAAGCAAATAAAGTTAAATGGGTTCTTCAGGCAATACCTCAGGGGACGTGACTGCAAACTTCCACCTCTTGTTCCCAACTTTTGAAGCTACACCCTGAGGAGAGAACCATTTTCTGCTGATTATTTTTTCCCTAGAATCTGATCGGAGACCCAAGATGTATGAGGAGAGATTGATTACTTCATGGTTTTCTTTGTTCTAAGCAAAAATTGTAAGTACACAAAAACTCTGTATCAGTTCTGAATGGGCTTTTGAAAAAAAACCTCTATATGGGCTTTGATCACCTACCAGAGCCTTAGCTGAAATTGGGGGTAGGGAACCTGCTGTAACCTTATTAAAATGCATATAGGTCCTTTTTTAAAAATGTTTTCTTTGTAATATTTTCACCTTATGATGGGTGTTCTTCCTTAGAAAGGAATAGGTGACAGCTTATAATTATGGACAAGTGTACTCTGCATAGCCTCTGGAGAAAAAGAAATGCATAGACATTTGTCATTTAGGCCAGAGTATAGTCAAGAAAGTGCAGCCTGAAAAAAAAACCTGGTTAGGAGGGAGAGAGACCCTGTTCTTACCCTTCAAGAGGTGACAGCTGGGAAGGTGGAAACCTAAAAATAGGTGCCTGGCTGGACCACAAAATGGCAATACAGGTGTCATTTCACTGAGACTGTTACAGCCTAGTTTTCTGAATATTCGTGGAGTAAATAAGGTTGACTTCGTTTTATAACTACTGTAAATTGCAGTGTGACTGATAAGCCCACCCTACTACCTGGCATGGTTCTTTATGAACTGAAAGTCTGATTATAAATAACAAGGACCTCGGAGGTATTAGAGAAGAAACAATCACAGTGATAAGTAGAGTTTGAGCTGAAATGCTCTTCCTGTTTAGAGGCCTCAGTCTGGGGGCCTTATAGACAGGACAGAGTAAGATTCCCCACTCTCCTAACCAATTAGGGAATGAGCTGAAAGAAATGCTACCTCCTCTCTCATAACAGGGCAGATACTTGAAGACACTGAAAGGAGTAAGAAGACTCCAGCAAGGTCTTGACTTAATGGGGAGCAGACAACAGCAGAATATGGCTGCCAAACTGTGTCAGCCAGAAGAATAAGTGGGACCAACCACAGAAGACAAATTGCATCACAGCTCCAAGAGGACAGATGGGAATTTCAGTCATAAGGAGAAGACACAGACTGAGAGGTATTTCTAAAATAATAATTGCATGAATTGCCCAGCTCAGGGGAGAGGTGGTTAGGAGAGGAACAATATTTGAATGAACTACTCAAGCTTCAGAGGAGGGCCAGCAGCCCTGATGTAAGGAGAGATATAATGAATAAGAAAGACAACCCGGAGGAGAGTAGGAATAGAGCTTAGAGGGCAAGCTTCAGAGGAGCCCTGAATGCCAGAAGTACCATTTCTTTCTTTGGAACTTATTTTATGGCCCCTTTTAATAAGAGGTTTTTTAACAAACAAGTTCCTAAGGAGGGTATTATTGAGACAAGCGCCAACAGAGCCTGAAGTGAAGTGATTAACTTCTTAAAAAGGATGGGAGTATGTGCATCATCTAACTAAGCAGGGGTTATGCCAGAGCTGGCATGCCTTAGGACATGCCATAATTTGCTTTCTTTCTGAGCTAACCCAACAGTTCTACTTAGATAAATTATTTATTAACAACCATAGTACCTTAATGAAAAATCTATAACGATGATTTTTATCATACGAATTTTCTTGTAATAAGCATTTATACAAATTATTTTGATTCCGTAAAAGAGGTAAGAAAACATCTTATTTCAGTAAATATATCTTGTAGTTTAAATATTGCAGTTCTTCCCAATTAACAATGCACTTGGTATCTGCAAAGCTAGCTGTTGTTATTACTTGGGTAGCACAATAATGTGTATAACACTTTAAGGTCTCTGCCTCAAACTGTTTGGAACCTAATTTCAATGGACAATACAGTACAAATCAATAATGTGTGCGAAATCTGGGGAAATTGGGGGAGGAAAGGGGAGGAATAGAGGGGAAATGTTTGGGAAACATTTAAAGTTATTATTAATACATATTTATTTATAGTGGGGGTTTTGACATTTTGTTTGCAAATATTTTTGTGTTGCAGTCACTAGAGTTTTTATGAGTTTTCAGTCCTGGGGTTTATCTATATCGGGTATGTCTGCATTTCAAGTAGGGGATGTGATTGGGTAGGAAGGGCTAGCTTCCCTGAAAACATACCCATACCATAGCCATGCATTCAGGGTGGCTGGCCCATCCCACTACTTGCACTGCAGAGGAGAGACTCTATGGCCTGGTCTACACTAGGAATTTACATTGATTTTAGCCCCATATGTTAATTTTCTAAGCGATGCTTCCACATTATCAAGTCTGTCACTATTCTACTACTCTGTCAAGACTGTCACTACTCTAGCATCTCTAATGCTCTCCCTTTGAGCCAACCCTCCTTCCCCCGCCCCAGGAACAGTAGAAGGGCCTGTCCCCTGTGGCCAGCATGGTGAGCCCATTGTGACAGAGCAGCACACTGCAGCACACATTCAGATGGCATTGAACAATCCCAAGAACATTGCAACGATCTTGAGGTCTTCTGCTCCCACAGGATCCAATTCCCATGGGTGCAAAAGAGCACTGGCCTGGAGTGTCCAGGAGATCTTAGAGCTCATCGAGGTGTGGGGGTGAAGCTATCCTCAATGAGCTTCGAACCAGCAGTAGGAATGCCAAGATATACAACAAGATCACAAGCAGCCTGGGAGCCAAAGGTTATTCCACAAGCAAAGGAGGAAAGCAAATGGTCTGGTGCAACACCCCACATGTGCCGCTTCTATGATCATCTGGATGCCATTTTGTGGCGTGTCCTGGCCAGCATCCCCAGCACAGTCACTGAGTCTAGTCAAGACATACTTGGCGTTATCCTGGAGAACGCTGTAGTGGAGGGGTACGAGAAGGAGGACAAGATAGCCAGCCAGTGATCCTCGAGAGCTGGGAACTGGTCATGATGCTGGAACCAGTCCTCCACTCCCAGAATGTCTCCCACTCTAGCACCCACCCTGGGGAGAGCACAACTGGTGAGTTCATAAATTTTGTTTAACTACAAGTGGGTTAAGGCAGTGGGTTGTGAGGCGGGGTGTACTCTATGCCTACACAGCATGTTGGGCCTGGAACAGCTTGTTCAAGTGTCTGCAGATGGAGCAGAAGTCTTGCCTGCACAGCTCCGTGAAGTTCTCACATAGGAACTCTTTAATCCTTCTCACAAGATTTTTCGGAAGGCCAGCCTTATGCCATCCTCCACGATTAGACACCCTGATCACTCCACGGTCACAAGCCACCAATAAAGGGTCTCGCATCATGAAACCACAAAGAAGTGCAGCATAAGGTCCAGGTTTATGGCCACATTCAGTCAGCATCCACTCTCAATCACTCAGTGTGATTCAGAGAAGACTGTTATCTTGAATGGCAACCTGCATGAAGGAGGAGGGGAACCTACTTGCACTCTCCCTGGGAGGCCATGTGTGAGAGACATACAAACACCCAACACCCCTCTCCCTCCATGAGCAGGAAAGGAACCACTGTCCCCAGCAGGACATGTGTGATGGACCCAGCGTGTGCTGGAAACAGCAGTAAGCTGACCCACCCCTTCCACCCCTCCTGCCTGCAGGCCCTGGCCCTGGCTGCCCCTTACCCTAACTGCCTACCTCTGGATTGAGTGTGTCCCAAAGCTCCCCTGAGGAGTCTGGTCACCTGCTGTAAATGGACCACTTTAAAGCAAATATTTGACCTTGCATGGAATACATTTCCTTTGTCTTTACAGAGACCTTCAGTGTACGCTACCAGGTTAGGGGTAGGCTTAACAAAATGTATCTTCTGTAAAGTGTGCCCTTGTAACTTTGCAGCTGGGACAATAGCCAGCTCGGTGCATCTTCTACCTCCTACAGATTTTGCGTTCCTGGCTCACATCCGCAGGCACAAACACTCAAGGGAAGACATGTTCCATGAGGAAATGAACTGAATGCACACCCTCGTGGTGTAAATCCAGGCAGAGCTTTCCCTTAATAAACATTCATGTTCATTGAACAAAGGACTCTTCATTGGTTGAACTATAGGGCTAGGGTGGAGTAGGGTTGGGTAGGGTATGGGCTTAAAGGGAAACATAGGGAATGCAATGGCAACTTGTGGAGAGCCACTTGGCAGAGTCTCAAAAGAGGCCTTTCATAAAACTCTCTGGCTAGGCACTCTGCCTTAGCCCCCCACTTTCCTAGTTAAGTTCCCCCTTGCTCTTGCACAGGTTATAGAGCTCACAGCCTGCTGCCACCACAAAGCCCTATGTTACATTCACTAAAGTCCAACCAAGTCTGGAGATTCCTGAACTTCCCCTCTAAACAGCCAAAGGCATATTCCACCACCATTCTGCATCAGCTCTGTGTTATTGAATTCTACTTTGCTGGGGCCCAGGCTGCCCATATAGGGTTTCATTAGCCATGGGATCAAGGAATAGGCTGGGTCACCAATGATCATTATTGGCATCTCCACCTCTGTGACTCTGATTGTCCAGTTGGGGAAAGAAGTTCAATCCTGTTCAACTTATTCATAAATGATCTAGAGAAAGGGGTAAGCAGTGAGGTGGTAAAGTTTGCAGATGATACCAAACTGTTTAGGATAGTCAAGACAGAAACAGACTGTGAGGGACTCCAAGAAGATCTCACCAAACTGAGTGATTGGGCAACAAAATGGCAAATGAAATGTAATGTGGATAAGTGTAAAGTAATGCACATCGGGAAAAATAACCCCAACTATACGTACAGTATGATGGGGGCTAAATTGGCTATGACAAATCAGTAAAGAGATCTTGGAGTTATCATGGACAGTTCTCTGAAAACTTCCACACAGTGTGCAGCGGCGGTCAAAAAGGCAAATAGGATGCTAGGAATTATTAAGAAAGGGATAGAAAATAAGACCCAGAATATCTTACTGCCCTGTATAAATCTATGGTACGCCCACATCTTGAATACTGTGTACAGATGTGGTCTCCTCACCTCAAAAGAGATATTTTGGCCTTGGAAAGGGTTCAGAAAAGGGCAACTAAAATGATTAGGGGTTTGGAACGGGTCCCATATGAGGAGAGGTTAAAGCGACTGGGACTTTTCAGTTTAGAAAAGAGGAGACTGACGGGGGGATATGATAGAGGTATATAAAATCATGAGTGGTGTGGAGAGGGCGGATAAAGAAAAGTTATTTATTAGTTCCCCTAAATAGAAGAACTAGAGGACACCAAATGAAATTAATGGGTAGCAGGTTTAAAACTAATAAAACAAAGTTCTTCTTCACACAGCGTGTAGTCAGCCTGTGGAACTCCTTGCCAGAGGAGGCTGTGAAGGCTAGGACTATAATAGAGTTTAAAGAGAAGCTAGATAATTTCATGGAGGTTAGGTCCATAAAAGGCTATTAGCCAGGGGGTGGGAATGGTGTCCTTGGCCTCTGTTTGTCAGAGGCTGGAGAGGGATGTCAGGAGACAAATCGCTTGATCATTGTCTTCGGTCCACTCTCTCTGGGGCACCTGGTGCTGGCCACTGTCGGCAGACAGGATACTGGGCTAGATGGACCTTTGGTCTGACCCAGTACGGCCATTCTTATGTTCTTATGTTCTTATGTTCATGCATTGTTTGGACAAGGCAGGAACTCCAAAAGTTGTAGGCATCATGCACCTTTATTGGCCATCCCATGTTGATGTTGGTGAAATAGCCCTTGTGATCCATGAGCACCTGCAGCATCACGGACAAGTACCCCTTGCAGTTTATATACTCCATGCAAATAGTTTGGGGGCCATGATGGGGATTTGTGTCCATATATGGTGCCACCACTGTTAGGGAAGCCCATCTCCGCAAAGCCATCCATTATGGTGTCCACATTTCCCAGACTCATGATCCTCCACAGCAGAATATTATTGATTGCCTTGGCTAGTTGTATGACAACAGCCCTGACCATAGATTTCCTCACCCTGAACTGATTCCCGGCTGAGCGGTAGCTGTCTGGCCTGGTAAGCTTCCATAGAGCAATTGCCAGGTGCTTCTTCACAGTGAGAGCAGGTCTCATTTGGGTTTCCTGGTACCTCTGCAGGGGAAAACCAGTCACAAAGTTCTGGGAACATGTCCTTCTGCAAGAGGAAGATCTGCAGTCACTGCTGATCATCCCATGTCGGCATTACAATGTGGTCCCACCAGTGTGAGCTCATCTCATGGTGCCAGAACCAGTGTTCCATCGTGTCCACAGGATTGACTGGCAGGTAAGCTAACCTGAGCGCCAGGCTTTACCTGAGCAGTGCTACCTGACCAGTGCTTCCACCAAGCTTCATCATCGTTCTCTTCCTGGTGGAGCAGTATGTGTAAATTTTTGCACCACAAAACAGATGATGATGCTGTCCTCCACACCAGACAAAGAAAGGCCTCCCTGCTTTATGCCTCACTTAACTTTGATGATCAAGGGATCATCAAAAAGCATGATTTTTGTAGTTTCCATCTTGTATGATTCTAACATACACAGGGGAGAGGCCCTGCAAAAGGAGAGCATTTAGAGCTGCATTTTGTTCCACTGAGTCAAAGGCTTTTTAAAAGTATTGACTTTTTTAAAGTATTGAACAACAAGCATAGTGGGATCTTGTACTCTCTAAACCTTTCAGTCATCTATGTGACCACAAAAATGTAAATGTAAGCTATATTTATGTTGTTGATGGGTTATTTGATTTGATGTAAAGGCAATAAATGTGTCTCGTTGTTGAGCAGAACATTTTTAAATGTAGTTCAAAGTTTCCAGAACTCTTAAATTGTAGAGTAGTAAAAACATAAATAAATGAATAATAGTATGATTTTAAAAATCACAAACTAGAGGAAAGCCAAAATTCAGTAATTTTAACTTTCCATTTGAAATTTTGCGGAAGAATTCTACTCTCTTGTGTCTTTTGAAGTACTGCAGCATTGTGACATTTTATATGCCATTACTTTTTGATGAACTGAGGGATAGAGTTCCTCCCTTTGGTTAACATGAAACATGCCACATTACAAATGAATTTATAGAATGACCTTAAAATATGAAGTGTAATAGTTACAATTTACCCTAAAAACCTTGTCAGACATGTGCACTCTGTTGCACTATATGAAATTCTGTTATAACACAAGCATATTATCCAGTTCATCTGAATGGCTCAGGCATCATTGCATATACCTGTGAACTATTTCCTTTGTCCTATAGTTATCATAATAAAATGTATGTATATCTGTGTGTGTTCTTCCAAATAATCCATGACCTAGATAAATTTATTCTATCAAACCTATAAATTCTTCTATGACAGTTCAGTTTATGTTTTTGTGTAAATGAAAAGATGAAGCATGAGGAAGGCAGTTGCAAAGGTAACTATTATTATGATGCAAACAGTAAGTATTGATGTAAATTTTCATATGTAATTTTTTTTTGTCCAGGGGCTAATGTCTTGTACCGATGTATTATCTTTCTTGTTCTCCCAAGTGTCCTTATCTCATTAATAAATCTGGAGAACTGAAGAAGCTGTATTTATCACCATTATGGCACATTCATGAAGAATGGTCAGCTATGTAGGAAGAGAAAATATTTCCTGAAATTTTGGAATCAATAGATGATACAGAAAACTCTCTCTCTCTCTGAATCAGTAGATGATGCAGAAAACTTTATCTAGCTAGCTAGCTATCTAGCTATGCTTTTTTCACATATATGTAATGAGTAATTGCAGTTATAATATATTATTTCAGGAATAAGACCATTAATAGATGACAAACAATGCTAACTAAAATCTTGTGGGGTTTTTTTGTTTGTTTGTTTTCTTGTGTGTTTACTTCACTACAGCAATTTATTATGAAATACAGAGTTAGTAATCAACAGTTAATGGCTTCTTGTTTATTACCTACCAAGTACAACCAGAAATTCTCCCTTGCTGTTTGAGGTTAATGTATTTTTATATGAACAAATAGTTTGTTTTTTAGATTATTTTTGATATTCCCTCCATAAACTGGGAAAAGTATTAAAAAAACGGAATGGTTAAGACTGTTGATTGCTCCACTGTATTAAAACTAGCTTGTTGGCATTAATCAGAAAGCACTATATGATCCATTAGCTGTGAAAGGCTTTAAATAATTGATTTGCAGCATGGGGGATTAACACAGAATCTCATTAAGTAAGAAAGTTTGCTATAGTTTTCATTTAAGTAGAACTTATGCTTTGGAAACTGCTTGATAGGGGAAAAAAACCTCAAGCTGTCTCAACAGAAACTCATTACCGCCTGTATTACAGAACTGCCATAATATTATAAATCCATACTTTTTTTTTAAATTGAACATGAGTCTGACATGATAACAAGCCAGTACTGTATTCTAGTCCTATATTGTCCAACAAAAATAGTTGGCTGATGTTTGCAATATTTTTTCTATGAATTATCCAAGTTTTATCCATGTCTCATTGAAAATATACATTGTAATTTTTAATAATCTTTTGAAAGGAGGGATAAAATCTTTTTATATTTGACCACAAACAAAATGGAACCCAAAACAATGAAATTAAAAGGAGTAGGACCAAAGATATTCTTTTTTTTTCTCTCCAATCTATTTAAGCTTTTCTGGGATGCATGTTTTGCTTACTTTAGGAAATGTTGCTATCCCTTCTGATATCAGTTTTACACTTTCACCATGTTGTAGCAGATGTCTAGAGCCTTTCAAGTTGGTTTCCTAGTGGAAGGGAAAACAGTGACATAGAATCTTGATAAATTCTAAAGCAGGGATAGGAAATCTTTGGTATGATGACTACATGTGGTTCATCAGGGTTAGCTTCTAGGACGCCATCAGATGGTTGGTTTACCTAAGCAGCCACAAGGATGGCCACTTGCAACTCCCAATTACCACAGTTTGCCATTCCAAGCCCCTGGGAGCTGAGGAAGCAGTGGCCCAACCCACATGTCTTCCCACAGCCCGCATCCTATAATAGACTATTATAAAATAATCTTCAGAGGTGTAGCCAAGTTAGTCTGTACAGGATAAACTTAAAAAACAACAAATAGTATGGTAGCACTTTAAAGACTAACAAAACCATCTACATGTTTTGTTAGTCTTTAAAGTGCTACCCTACTATTTGTCATTTTTTAAGTTTATAAAATAATCTGTTCTTGGAGGAAGTTTCTTCCTAACTACAAGCATTTGGTGTTTGGCTTATACCCTGAAGCATGAGAATATATATATTTTATGTTTATTTTTATAATGTATTGGGGATTTTTTCATCCATATATATGTCTAATCCTTTTTTCCACCTATTGTTACTACTTTATTTGATTTAATTGCCTCTTTGCTCCCCTTAAAAACATTTTATTCCATATCCTTTTCCTTCTAAGGAGAAAGTAATATTTGATTTATATCCATGCAAGTTTAACTGTATGACCTTCCCTACTCAGAAGTTTTATCACATTAAATGTAGCAGAACTTTACAAACTGTATATTTTAATTTTTTCTTCATGTACAATTTAAAGTGAAGTAATGTAGTGTCCCTGGCTGTGTCTACATTGGCACCCTTTTTCGAAAAAGGGATGCTAATGAGACCAGTCGCAATTGCAAATCCGCAGGGGATTTAAATATCCCCCGCGGTATTTGCATTACATAACTGCCGCTTTTTCCGGCTCGGGGCTTTGCCGGAAAAAAGCGCCAGTCTAGACGGGGATCTTGCGGAAAATAAACCCTTTTCCGCAAGATCTCTTATTCCTACTTGCAATTGCGACTGGTCTCATTAGCATCCCTTTTTCGAAAAAGGGTGCCAATGTAGACACAGCCCCTTTGTTTTGTGAATTCACTATCTTCAGAAATGACTATTCCATCATTATCTTTTTATTGTTAATCTATTTTTCCTTTTTCTCTTTAAATATTTGCAGAGTCTATGTGTGCGTGTGCATGTGCATTGCTTTCTTTGCTTGACACCTTGTTATTTTTCTAGAACATACCTCTGGACCTTAACATGACTCTTTTCTACATTAGTTCTCTTTTCTCTCCCATTACTCCTCATCAGTTTCAGATATTCTTTGAGTTGCTGTCATCCCTAGCAGATATCTTAGTCTGACCCAAGTTTTCTTTAGTGTGTATTGGCTTTTTCCTGCTCGCTGCTTAAATAATCACCCAAAATCGTGCCCGCTAGTGCCTTCTAGTCAGGGCTAAGCCATCTAGAGAGAGATGAGCCTGCTACTATATTGGCTAACAAATATGTGTCTTTTAGCTCAAGCAGTAGAGGCTCAACATGTGTAAGATCAATAAGTCCCAAGTTTGTTCACCCCGACCTGACTTTATAACCTATATCCCAATATCATGTTTTGTGTACAATTTTATGCTTGCTAGAGGTAGAATGACATTATCAGAATATACAATTGTAAGGGGTGTATTGTTTACTAACTTGAAACATGCACGGGGGCAAACAGGAGAACAGAAGTAAATGGGTCTTTAAACTTGCTATGGTAAATGCCCTGTTATATTAGGCTTTGTGGGAGTAGTTAAGCCTTAGGATATAAGCCCAAATTGGACATTTTGTATTCTGATTTTGGAAGACAAATGAGTACCCACAAATTAGTATGGTATACCGCAGGGTTTTACATATATGGAGTTGGGGGAATAGGTTGTTATGCAGTATCTAAGCTGATCTAAGCATCCAAGACAACATTTACATGTAGGAATGATTTAGAAATAAGAGAGGTAAATGATTAATATTAATTCTTGATGCTAAATTATGGACATGCTGAAGGCCACATAAGGTTAGAATAGCTATAGAACTTCCTTTATGGTGAAGGATCACAGTATATATCCATAGAATTATTATAAAGAATAGCATAAAATATTACATCCAGTTCCCATTTCTTTGGGTTCATCTATTCCCCTAGACAGTGTAAACTAAATGTCTTCTAGTAGCTCCACTTTCTTTCCCTTCCATCTCTCTTTTCAGTGATCTTGTTGTAAGTATACACAATGAATAGTTTTAAGTATGAACAATTCAGGAAACCACTTTCCACTACTTATTCTAATCCTTACGTATATGGATCTTTTCCTGTGATATCAATTACAGTTATCTGTATTAAATAATGTTTCTCTGTGAATCACTAAATGTTATATTTTCTATTAATTGTAATTAGATCAGAAAAATCTTGGTATACATGACAATTTGATAAGTATCATAATTATTCTGGTTACAGGTTTGATTCCCATTGCTGACAATCCACCCAGAGTTCCTCCTGACCTAGGATGACCAAATCTGACAATCTTATCATGGTACCTCCCTCTCCTTATTAAAAAAAAAAAAAAACCTTCCCCAAATCCTCCCATAACAATATAATAATTTTTAAACAAGGAGTTTTGGAGAAGAAATGACAAGATGATACAACATGTAAACTTTTTACTGTACATTTACACTTGTTTTCTATAAAAGCGGCGAGGAGTCCTGTGGCACCTTATAGACTAACTGAAGTGTAGAAGCATAAGCTTTTCGTGGTCTTTGCCCACGAAAGCTTATGCTCCTACACTTCAGTTAGTCTATAAGGTGCCACAGGACTCCTCGTCGCTTTTGCAGATTCAGACTAACACGGCTACCCCCTCTGATACTTGTTTTCTAGTCTCACTCTAGCTTACTCCATCACCTTATTTCATCTCCTGTGTGCTTTCATTTATGTTTATACAGCACTTAATACAAAAGGACCTTGACCCTGGGTTTCTAAACACTGCAGTAATATTAAAAGTAAGTAATAACAATTACCTAATTTAAATTACGGAATAGGACATCAAGAGGTCATTTATTCCATCCCTTATGCTGAGGTAGGACTCCCCACTACAAAAAGGATGTAGAAAAAATGGAGAGAGTCCAGCAGAAGGCAACAATAATAATTAAATAGATGGGGCACAAGGCTTATCAGAAGAGTCTTATTTAGTCTCCAAAAGAGTTAGTGATAGCACCCTCCAACTACCCAAAGAAGGGTTTTAAAGAGGATGGATCCAGTCTATTCTCAGTAGCGAGAGGTGACAGAACAAGATGCAATGGTCTCAAGTTGCAGCGGAGTAGGTTGGATATTTGGAATATCTTTAGAGGTTTTTAATGAAGGCTTGAGAAATCCCTGGCAAGAATAATTTTAATTGGAGTTGGTTCTTATGTAAGCAGGGGGATGGAGTAGATGATCTTGTGGGGTCATTTCCAACCCTAATCTTCCATATCTAGTATATCTAGAGCATTCCTGATAGATGTTAGTCTAAACTGTTCTTTAAAACATCCAATGATGGAAATTTTACTACCTCTCTTAGTAACGTTTCCAGTACTTAAATATCTTTATAGTTAGAAAGTTTTTCCAGCTATCTAACCTGAGTGTTCCTTCCTACAAACTATGCAGATTACATTTCATCATATTCTTGCTGGACACAGAGGACAATTGAGTCTTCCTTATAACAGTGTCTTACAATGGTGAAGTCTTTTATGACCCCTTCATTCATCACTAGACCACACATGCCCTGGTCTTTCAACTTTTCCTCACAAGTCATATTTTTTAATCCTTATATAATTTTTTTTGCTCTCTTCTGGACTCTCTCCAATTTGTCTTCATCTTAAAGTACAATGACCAAAACTGGACACAGCAGTGCAGGTGAATTCATATTATAGCCAGGAAGAGAAGAATGGTTACACCTATGTCTTATGTATAATGCTCCTGTTAACATATCCCAGAATGACATTTACATTTTTTGCCACAATGTCACATTCTTTGATCCCCTATAAACTTAAGATCATTCCTACAATACCATGCTTACGGAAAGTCTATAATGCAACACTATTTTGAAATAACTAGCGCTATTCTGAAATAACTTAGTCTGAATCTACACAGCAGGAAGTTATTTTGAAATAGTGTCAAAATACTGTCAAGCTGGAGGACTTCTTACTCCAACTCCTGTAACCCTCATTGAACGAGGAATAAGGGAAGTCGGACAAAGTGTGCTCTACTTCAAAATAAGTTCTGCTTAGATACTCCCCTATTTTGAAATAAGCTATTTCAAAATAAAATACACAATTGAAGTAGCTCAATTTGCATAGCTTATTTTGAGTTAAACCCTGCAGCGTAGATGCACCCCTGTGCTTTCTCCTCGGGGCCAGGACTTATGATAAAAGCTGTGATATTCATTACACTCATATAAATCATGAGTAAATTCACTGAAATTAGCAAAATTACAACAGGATGTACCTGTTATAATTGGGAGAATACTTTCAACATTATCAAGTTTTAAAGGTTACACTTACAATGCTAAATGTCCAACGTTTAATTCCTGAAGTTCACCCAAATCGAACAGACTAAATGCATACCCCACCAAAATAAGTATTCAGAAAGCGTAATGGAAGATGTGATGAAGTGAAATGTAAGGGAAAGTAAAAGGAGAGAATTATATGGAATAATGAGAACATTGTTAAATCTAATTATTAATGTAATAATGTAAAAAAATAAATGTTTTGTTTGCCCTTAAAATATGAAAATAAATTGTTTCAAGCTGAGGATTTTTTCCTCTTTTCACTTAACTTTTTCTAGAATTAAAATAATGCCCTTTTAAACAAGGAGTTTATTCATTTCTATTATGGCCTTAATGATAATTAATCAAGGTAATGGAAGTTGCTGATGTAAGAGTTCATGATTAGTATAGCTTTGGTTGTATGTGTGTATTTAAAGTGTTAGCTATATTTCTTTATGTTTTTCGCTGTTCTACTGTATCTTTTATTCAGAAAATATGTTGTTAAGTATACTAAAAAACTGGTTCATTTCAAACAGAGTGCTGAGAACCAGTTTCATTTAGGCAAAGCTATTCAGGTTTCATTATCTGTGTCCAACAAGTTTCTCTTACGTGATTCTTTTAGTATTAACTAGCCAAATTTGACATGTCACCCAGCTGGTTCACCAGTAAATTCCAGATGGTGATACAGAGAAAACACATTTTTCTACAGTTCCCTAAATATATGCCAAATGGTTGAGACTAGATGAATGCCAACTCTTTTTGGCCCTCTTCTCTGCTTCTGGGCTCCTAGGTATCACTGTGAAGATGAAAACCCATCTGCTTTTATACTGATCCTTATACACTGTACAGGGCAGAATTTTTTATAAGAACTTCTGTGCAGGAAAAAACAGGTGCGTATTTTATAAAAATTACATCTGTGAACATTTGGAAAATGTTTTGGATACTACATCATCTTTCCATCCCCTTCCCCCCCCCTGCATTCTTGTGTAAAAGTACTACATAATATGCCACTGACTTGGCTATTTCTAACCCTAATGTTCTGACATACTTTATTGTCGAGGAAGAAGACCCTGGCGTACTTAAATAAAAACAAAACTAAAATAAAATAACATAAAGAATTGATTCTTGAATACTACACAAAGAGTAAATAAGATTTTTGTTTCAAATCATGTCAAAAAAAGAAAGAAATCTGAAATTTTAAATTGTATAACACTTAAATATTTTTGTATCATTCAAAAAGCCATTTTTCCTAGAAAATAAAAGTCACTGATTTTTTTTTCAGTTAGCCCTAACGGGAAGACAGACAGACAGAGGGTATGTCTAAACTTGCCCCCTAGTTCGAACTAGGGAGGCAAATGAAGCATACCGAAGTTGCTTATGAAGAGTGGGATTTAAATATCCCACTCTTGATTAGCATATTTGTGGCTGGTTGCCATTTTAAAAAGCCGGTAGCCTGAATTAACTCACCGCGTGCAGATGCAGTAGCCCGATCCAAAACCCTTCCCTTGAATTAACTGTTACTCCTCATTGCACGAGAAGTAACAGTTAATTAGAGGGAAGGGTTTTGATCAGACTACCGCGTCTACACACGGCGAAAGTTAATGCGGCTACCGCTTTTTAAAAATGGCAACTGTCGCGAATATAATCAGCGTGGGATATTTAAATCCCACGCTTCATTAACAACTTCGGTATGCTTCATTTGCCTCCCTAGTTCGAACTAAGGGGCAAGTTTAGACATACCTAGACAGATAGACAGACAGACAGACAGATAGATAGATAGATAAAAATTACAAATTTAAATGCAAAATTTCAACCTTATTTAAAAGTGCCAATGGATGTGAAATTGATTACGGATTGATGTTTATGTTGTTTGAGATCATGATTTTCTATGACAGGTTAGTCAAAGATTGATTCTTATAGTGAGATCTACAACCCTAAAATTATTGCATAATACTAAAACAGCGTAATAAATGCCTTAAATAAAATACAAAATTGATCATTCTGGACTCAAAACACAGACCAAGCAAGATCACCTATTGGCAATCTAGCAGATATGTTGCATCTTCCGATGTGTCCATGCCTTCAGGCTTTTTATATGAATGTGACCTTTATTTTTCTATTCTCATTTCATCTATACACTTGATAATATACACATGATAGCATACATAATCATCAGGTCTAACTGGGATTCTGATGGAAAATGAGGGCTTGTCTGAGGTAAACATTTGGTTGGCCAGCATTCAAAAGATATTAGCATTCCCTTTTGGTGTTTGTCTAACTCAATTGTTAACATTGTACAGTACAATAATCAAAAATCAAGAGCTGAAAGACAAAACTGAAAATACCTTTGGCAGATAGCAATTTGTATCACTTACATTTCTTAAGACACCAGAGAAATTAAATAGCTAAAGCTCTTGGAAAATAATATAATAAAAATGGCTTCTCTATAAATAATTACATGTTAGTGAAATTTGGGTAGTGCTGTTCAGAAATCTAGTTCTAATGTCTTTGTGAATCTATAGATATAAATTTGCTCTCCAGTACAATCCAGCCAGTATAATTGAAAACTGGGTGTTTTTTGGCTAAACTAGAAAAAAAGGGGGATTATTTTTTATACAGTCTATCAAGGAAGGATCTCTGCCCTCATTTTAGTGAGGCAATCAATTTGCAGAAGAAAGAGTAGTGGCATTATTTTTTCATATAGGAAAGTGCTCAAGCCACTGGTTAGCTAAAGTGGATTAAAGATCCTGGCTGAACCACTTTAATTAGTTTTAAATTTCCTGACTGATAACAAATTCTCAGTGTCCAGTACTTACAAGTACTGAACTTTTTGGTATTTGCTTAAAATGTTTTGATATGTTGTATGTATTCCAGTATATGTGCTACGTGTTGTGCATATGTGTACAGTTCGTTGAGATTATTTTTGTGCATTTGGTATGCAGATAGAGGAAGGACAGCTCATTCATGGCAGAGTATTAGTTATTTATCAAATATGTTATATAATTTATACCTGATTTGTACAATCCCATTAGATTTTGGTTTAAATCAGTGCCAAAAAAAAGTGAGCCTGGGGCTCATTTACAATATAATGTGCATTTTGATGCATGAGATAAAATCTATTATTACTTGGAGTGGATAGAAAAGTTTATTCTTGAATACAATCTTCTGTTTCCACAGCTACAGATTTCTCTGTTTCACAGTTTAAGGAGCCTGTGGCTAGCTCTTCATTTCCATTTCCAGAGGCTTTTCCAGGCAGCCTCTGGAAATGAGGATAAGCTAGCACCATGTGACTTGTCTGTTCTTCTCAGGCCATAAACGGAGAATTGCTGTGTTTGGCGCACCATCCATCAGTTTCTCCTTCAAACAATTTTACAGCATCACTAAGCCTCATGATTTTATTGCAACTCTCACAATGCTTGGTGATCTAATTAGAGGCCCAGGTTCTGGAATGCTGTGTTTATGTGAAAATCTCAGCTTTTTTTTTTTTTTTTTTTAATTTCTAGCCCTCATGAATGCAGAGGAAATCTTTGAAACTTGACCCACGTACACCCTAACAGCTCAAAAAGGCAAATGAAAAGAACCCAATATTTTTTACCTTTGAAGCCTGACTTGTGGTTTTTAAAACCTTGAGGTTGTGAAATTGTCTAGATTGTGCCTTAATTACAACAACCTGAGTTGGAGTAGGGTGATAGAAGCCACTGCAATGAAAGTCACAGGAGAAATGTTTGTTGCTTCAGTGAGAATTCCTCCTGTAGGGGCAGTAGGAATCAACCAGTTGAAGCTTTTAAGTATGGACTCACTTTGTTCCTGGCCAATCTAGAGGGAGAATGGAGTAGTGGGGATGGAGTTCACCCTACTGCTTCCTAGGGAGGTTAGGATTGCATATCACACTAGCTGAAGCAGTGACTTTACTTCATTGTGTCTGGGATCTGCACTGAAGCTAAAGTATGTGAATGGGGGAGTTTGGGGGAAACACCTTGAATTCTTCCTTCCTCCCTTGAAAGGTTTTGATACTACTTTAAATTACAATTATTTGTTTCATAATACTTTATTACTCACATGCCTGTAACACTGAATAAAACGTAATTATTGGTTCACTGGAACCTGTTAGGTGAACATTTGAAATGTGATACTTCCAATTCTGAACTTCTTGTAAACTAAGAAACTCAGGAGGCACGTAAGAGTGTATTTTATTTTTAAAAACTCAGAAAATGTCTTCAATTATCATTATTATTTTGAAGATAGGATCACTCAGGATCTGTACATAAAAGATTGAACTGTAATCCTTTCAGCTGTGATAATTGTATGTACCCTTTTCTTGTGTCAACACTTTCACTCCAGTGTCTATCTGAGCACTTGCTGAATAATATAGAACAAATGACTAGACACGCTCTCAATCAACAAATCATGTAGAAGTGTACATTGTCCTGTGTATACTTTGGTATCTTCAACTTCACCTAAATATCCATGTGTTCAAATTGCTGTTTCTAATGGTGTCAACATTTCATTCCAAGTTATCTTCAGATTTGTTTAAATTGCAGATTGAACTTTAACCTCATGTTTTATTTATTTTCTCACTTCAGAGGTCTAGTACCTTTGAATTCATAGTTCTATATCACTTCTGTATCCCAACTATCCCCATATTGACTGGGTACATGTCACCTCAGGACGAGATGCAGAGACAAAATGTCTTGATACCTTAAATGACTGCTTCTTGGAGCAGCTGGTACAGGAACCCACAAGGGGAGAGGCAATTCTCGATTTTATCCTGAGTGGCATGCAGGATCTGGTCCAAGAGGTAACTATAACAGGACTGCTTGGAAATAGTGACCATAATATAATGACATTTAACATTCCTGTGGTGGGAAGAACACCTCAGCAACCCAACACTGTGGCATTTAATTTAAAAAAGGGGAACTATGCAAAAATGAGGAGGTTAGTTAAACAGAAATTAAAAGGTACAGTGACTAAAGTAAAATCCCTGCAAGCTGCATGGACACTTTTCAAAGACACCATAATAGCGGCCCAACTTAAATGTATACCCCAAATTAAAAAACATAGAAGAACTAAAAAAGATCCACCATGGCTTAACCACCATGTAAAAGAAGCAGTGTGAGATAAAAAGACATCTTTAAAAAGTGGAAGTCAAATCCTAGTGAGGTAAATAGTAAGGAGCATAAGCTCTGCCAAATTAAGAGTAAAAATGTAATAAGAAAAGCTAAAAAGGAGTTTGAAGAACAGCTAGCCAAAAACTCCAAAGGTAATAACAAAATGTTTTTAAAGTACATCAGAAGCAGGAAGCCTGCTAAGCAACCAGTGGGGACCCTGGACGATCAAGATACAAAAGGAGCACTTAAAGACGATAAAGTCATTGCGGAGAAACTAAATGAATTCTTTGCTTCAGTCTTCACGGCTGAGGATGTTAGGGAGATTCCCAAACCTGACCCGTCCTTTGTAGGTGACAAATATGAGGACTTGTTTCACATTGAAGTGTCAGTAGAGGAGGTTTTGGAATTAATTGATAAACTTAAGAGTAATAAGTCACCGGGACTGAATGACATTCACCCAAGAGTTCTGAAAGAACTCAAATGTGAAATTGCGGAACTATTAACTATTGTTTGTAACCTATCATTTAAATCAGCTTCTGTACCCAACGACTGGAAGATAGCTAATGTAACGCCAATATTTAAAAAGGGCTCTAGAGGCGATCCCGGCGTTTACAGACCGGTAAGTCTAACGACAGTACTGGGCAAATTAGTTGAAGAAATAGTAGAGAATAAAATTGTCAGACACATAGAAGAACATAATTTGTTGAGCAAAAGTCAACATGGTTTCTGTAAAGAGCAATCATGTCTTACTAATCTATTAGAGTTCTTTGAATGGGTCAACAAACATGTGGACAAGGGGGATCCAGTAGATATAGTATACTTAGATTTCCAGAAAGCCTTTGACAAGGTCCCTCACCAAAGGCTCTTATGTAAATTTTGTTGCCATGGGATAAGAGGGAAGATCCTTTCATGGACTGAGAACTGGTTAAAAGACAGGAAACAAAGGGTAGGAATAAATGGTAAATTTTCAGAATGGAGAGGGGTAACTAGTGGTGTTCCCCAAGGATCAGTCCTAGGACCAATCGTATTCATCATATTGATAAATGATCTGGAAAAAGGGGTAAACAGTGAGGTGGCAAAGTTTGCAGATGATACTAAACTGCTCAAAGTAGTTAAGACCAAAGCAGACTGTGAAGAACTTCAAAAAGATCTCACCAAACTAAGGGACTGGGCAACAAAATGGCAAATGTGGATAAATGTAAAGTTTTGCACATTGGGAAAAATAACCCCAATTGTACATATAATATGATGGGGGCTAATTTAGCTACATCTAATCTGGAAAGAGATCTTGGAGTCATTGTGGATAGTTCTCTGAAGATGTCCACACAGTGTGCAGCGGCAGTCAAAAAAGCAAACAGGATGTTAGGAATCATTAAAAAAGGGATAGAGAATAAGATGGAGAATATCTTATTCCCCTTATATAAATCCATGGTATGCCCACATCTTGAATACTGCGTACAGATGTGGTCTCCTCATCTCAAAAAAGATATACTGGCATTAGAAAAGGTTCAGAGAAGGGCTACTAAAATGATTAGGGGTTTGGAACGGGTCCCATATGAGGAGAGATTAAAGAGACTGGGACTTTTCAGCTTGGAAAAGAGGAGACTAAGGGAAGATATGATAGAGGTATATAAAATCATGAGTGGTGTGGAGAAAGTGAATAAGGAAAAGTTATTTACTTGTTCCCATAATATAAGAACTAAGGGCCACCAAATGAAATTAATGGGCAGCAGGTTTAAAACAAATAAAAGAAAGTTCTTCTTCACACAGTGCATAGTCAATCTGTGGAGCTCCTTGCTGAGGAGGCTGTGAAGGTTAGGACTATAACAGGGTTTAAAAGAGAACTAAATAAATTCAGAGAGGTTAAGTCCATAAATGGCTATTAGCCAGTATGGGTAAGGAACGGTGTCCCCAGCCTCTGTTTATGAGAGGGTGGAGATGGATGTCAGGAGAGAGATCACTTGATCATTACCTGTTCGATTCACTCTCTCTGGGGCACCTGGCATTGGCCCACTGATGGCAGACAGGGTACTGGGCTGGATGGACCTTTGGTCTGACCCAGTATGGCCATTCTTATGTTCTTATGTTCTTATGTTCACTACAAATCACTGTACAATAGGAAACTCAGATATACCATAGTCTACTATATTAATAAGTCAATAACATGTGATTGCTTGACTCCTAAGGATAGAGTTTTTATAAGAAAGAAGGATATGTTAATATCATATATATAGTAGCCCAGTGTCTGCGATTCTGTAATGCCAAAATGCTGGCTGTTCCCTCTGGGCGGCACTGTTGCCTGAAATGCTGGCTGTTCCCTTTGGGTGGTGCTGTAGCCTGAAATGCTGGCTGTTCCCTCTGGGCTGCGCTGTTGCCTGAAATGCTGGCTGTTCCTTCTGGGTGGCCCGTGCTGCATGGTGAGTGAGGGACCCAAACGGCCGCTTGCGCCGCTTGCTCCCCTGCGGCAGCCCGGCTGAGCGGCGCAGAAGTCAGCTGAGCACCATGGCGGGAGGAGAAGGGGGCAGGGCAGTGACGTACATGCCCAGGGGGTGGGGCCTGGCTGTGTACGACACCGCCCGGCCCCCCTTCGCCTCCTGCCGTGGCACTCGGCTGACTTCTGCGCCGCTCAGCTGGGCCGCCACAGGGAAGCCCAAATGGCCGCTTGCTCCCCTGCAGTGGCTCGGCTGAGCAGTGCAGAAGTCAGCCGAGCTCCACGGCGGGAGGCGAAGGGGGGCGGGACGGTGACGTGCGGCGTGACAGCGGCTCCAGGCCCCGCCCCCTGGCTGTGAACATCACTGCCCCCCTTCGCCTCCCACTGTGGCGCTCGGCTGACTTCTGCACCGCTCAGCCAGGCCGCCGCATGGGAGCAAGTGGCGCAAATGACCGTTTGGGCTCCGCGTTCCCCCGAGTGAGAGGCAGGAGGAGGAGGAGAAGAGAAAGAGAGAGACAGAGAGAGAGGCAGGAGGTGGAGGAGAACTGAGAGAGAGAGAGGGGGAGGCAGTAGGAGGAGGAGAGAGAGACGGAGCGAGAGACCAGAGGCTCAGGAGAGAAAACCGACGTGGAGGAGAGACCTGAAAATCCCATCTTATGATGGGCTAATTGGCTAGTATACTAATAAATATATATATATATACAAAGTTGATTCTATTCAACTTTACTGAAGCATCGCTCTTTTCTCAAAATACTCATCAATGTGAGTTGTGGAAATAGGTGATGGAAAGGTGAGTATCATTACTGCTTTGGAGGATAGGGTCATAATTCAAAATGATCTGGACAAACTGGAGAAATGGTCTGAAGTAAATAGGATGAAGTTTAATAAGGGCAAATGCAAAGTACTCCACTCAGGAAGGAACAATCAGTTTCACACATACAGAATGAGAAGCGACTGTCTAGAAAGGAGTACTTCAGAAAGGGATCTAGGGGTCATAGTGGACCACAAGCTAAATATGAGTCAACAGTATGACATTGTTGCAAAAAAAGCAAACATGATTCTGGGATGCATTAACAGGAGTGCTGTGAGCAAGACGCAAGAAGTCATTTTTCCGCTCTACTCTGCGCTGATTAGGCCTCAATTGCTCAGTTCTGGGCACCACATTTCAAGAAAGATGTGGATAAATTGGAGAAGGTCCAGAGAAGAACAAGAATGATTAAAGGTCCAGAGAACATGACCTATGAAGGAAGACTGAAAAAATGGGGCTTGTTTAGTTTGGAAAGGAGAAGACTGAGATGGGACATGGTAGCGGTTTTCAGGTATCTAAAAGGATGTTACAAGGAAGAGGGAGATAAATTGTTCTCCTTGTCCTCTGAGGATAGGACAAGAAGCAACGGGCTTAAAATGCAGTAAGGGAGGTTTAGGTTGGACATTAGGGGAAAAAAAACCTTCCTAACTGTCAGGGTGGTTAAATACTGGAATAAGTTGCCTAGGGAGGTTGTGGAATCTCTATTTCTGGAGATATTTAAGAGTTGGTTAGATAGACAGTACTGGGTCCTGCCGTGAGGGCAGGGGACTGGACTCGATGACCTCTCACGGTCTCTTTCAGTTCTAATGTTCTATAATTCTATGATTCTATGTTTGATCACCTTTCTACCTTTAAATACCATTTTAGCATTTCTAAAACATACTTGATTACCTGCATATAAAATTTGTATGTAGAGGCATCAGTGGCCTAGGGCCCCTAGGTTCCAGCTGACAGCTCCTAATGTTCCTATTCATCTAGAACTCAATAGAGACTATGTTATGTGACTTTTATTCATGATATTGAGCATTGGCATGAGTAATCCCATTGACTTCAATGAAACTACTAATGTGAGTAGGTGTTTACCAGTAGATGTTGCAAAAAACAAGCATGAGTTTTGCCACTAATTTAAATGAGATGAGAACTGAACTTTATGTATCTAAACAATAGGACCTGGATCTGAATGACTCCTAATTCACGATTTGGTTTTGCCAAACCAAAACCTATTTTTCACCTCTCTTTAATCAGTTTTAACCCTAATGTAATATCTATCCAGATATAAAAAAGACTGTACATTGAAAATACATATTAGGAAACTCATAGGAGAGGGGTTCTTTAAGGATAGAGCCATGTGTGGAGTTATCTTTTTTTAAGATTAGGGATTTGTATTTGCTTTATGGTGCTGCGGAGCTCAAGAGATAAGATAGTAAAGATACCTCTACACTGGAAAAAATGTGGCAGTGAGTTTCAAGGTCAACTGAGTCAGGCTTGCAGAACTCATGCTATAGAACTAAAAATAGCAGTGTAGATGGTCCTGCTCAGGCTGGAACATAGGCTTAAACGAAGCAAAGTTGTATGGGTCTCAGATGCCAGGCTCCTGTCCAAGCAGGAACACATGCATTATTATTTTAAGACCCATTGCATGAGCCCTATGAACCAAAGTCAGTTGACCAAGCTTTGAGACTCATTGCTACTGGGTTTTTTTCTTGCTGTGGAGACACATCCTTAACCTATAAAACAGAGAAAATATTAATAATCCTGGATATTTGCTATCACATACAGATGAAAAGAGAGTTACTGTCAGGGATTAATAAAAAAGACTGTACATCATCTTTTGAAATTCATGCAGGGTCTCCCTACCTGCTGTGCTTAATTTCAGAATCTAGTACTTATCATTAAAGGCAACAAAAAAAGTTCTTTGCTCTTTCATCTGTAAACTACATTATACACATTTCCCTTAAAAATAAACAGTTTCTGCAAGGGGCATATACCTTCTCTCAAGTTCTGATCTCTGCCTCATGTTGTAAATTGGTTTTATGCACATTTGTCTGGTATTAAAATTTACAAGATGGCTATGATTTTTTTTTTAAAGACTGGTCACTCATATCGATCAAAACCCAGCTGTCATTCTTAATGAAATGTACAACAAGACCTTTCTTTTCTCAATCCCAGAATGAAAGTCCAGTGATTACTATTTACTTTCCTATATGGAATGAGTATAATAATCTCAGTCCATGCCCAGGAGCACATTACAAAAACATTGTTATACGCTCATTAATTGACAACTATGCTACTTGTCCTAAGCAGAATCACCACCTTGTACCTTGAGCGGGGGGTTATTTGTCTGGCTGACCAGAAGAAGGGAACCATTTTTTTATGGTTTGTGAGGGGAAAGAGGAGAAAGGGGAGATGCTAGGCAGCAGAAGGGGCTTGGTGGAAGTCCCCTGCAGACTCTGAGGTTCCGGTAATGTATCTGCTGAGGGGTCATGGATGAAAAGATGGGGAGAGATGGGGACAGATCATGGCCAATCAGAGGGGAAGCCAGGAGAGCCATTTGGCTGGGGCATCACACTCGAAGTGGGCCTCAAATTTAGATACTTTTTTTTTTCATTTGATAAGTTTTGCAACTTGTTTTTATGTGCATCCCTATCGGACCAAAATGAGACACACTCTCTCAGGATAGGAAAGCGTTTGTTCAATAAAAAAATATTAAAATTATGTCTCATTCTCAGAGACCGAGTTCGGGCTTTGGAGGCCAGGGTGGCTGAACTGGAGGAGCTAAGGGAGGTAGAGAGATATGTGGATGAGACTTTCTGGGACACTGTAGTACTGTCCCACCTCCAGTCTGAGAGCCCCAGTGCTCTTAAGGAGGATGAAAGTGTCAAGGGAACAGAGCATTCAATGGGAGCAGAGGGAAACCATCCCGTAGTTGGGACCCTCCTCCCAGAGGATGTTGGTATCCTCTCGCACTGAGGATACCTCTGAGGGGGAGGGAATGCCAGTTCGGAAGAGGCAGGTGTTAGTAGTGGGTGATCTGATCGTTAGAAACATAGATAGTTGGGTTTGTGATGACCGGGAGAACCGTATGGTCACTTGCCTGCCTGGTGCGAAGGTTGCGGATCTCTCGAGGCATCTAGATAGACTTATGTGTAGTGCTGGGGAGGAGCCGGTGGTCGTGGTACATGTAGGTACCAATGACGTAGGGAAGGGTAGGAGAGATGTCCTGGAGGCCAAATTTAGGCTGCTAGGAAAGAGACTGAAATCCAGGACCTCTATGGTGGCATTCTCGAAATGCTTCCAGTTCCACGCGCAGGGCCAGGTAGGCAGGCAGAGATTCAGAATCTCAATGCGTGGATGAGACGATGGTGTAGGGAAGAGGGGTTTGGATTTATTAGGAACTGGGGACACTTTTGGGAGAGGGGAGCCTATACAGGAAGGATGGGCTCCACCTAAACCAGGGTGGAACCAGACTGCTGCACTAAACATTAAAAAGGCGGTAGAGCAGTTTTTAAACTGAGAGATGGGGAAAGCCGATTGGTGTGGAGATGCACGAAATCGGAGGGAGACTTCTCTTAGAGGAGAATCCATTGATAGAGATTCTCTAAGCTGTAGTCAGAAAGAGAGGAGGGGAGAGGGCAAACCATGGGCCAGAGCAGACAAACAACCACGTACAAAGGAATCCAATGCATCAGGAAGGGCAGACAAATAAGCAGTGGCAAATTTTAAAGTGCTTCTACACAAATGCTAGGAGTCTGACTAATAAGATGGGTGAACTAGAGTACCTAGTATTAAATGAGGAGATTGACATAATAGGCATCACTGAAACCTGGTGGAATGAGGAAAATCGACACCATAATACCAGGATATAAAATATATCGAAAGGATAGAGCAGGCCGGGTGGGTGGCGGAGTGGCACTGTATGTGAAAGATAATGTAGAATCAAATGAAATAAAAATATTAAATGAATCAACATGGTCAATAGAATCGCTATGGATAGTAATTCCATGCTCCAAAAATAAGAAATTAGCAGTAGGGATATATTACGACCACCTGACCAGGACAGGGATACTGACATTGAAATGCTGAGGGAGATTAGAGAGGCTACCAAAACAAAGAACTCTATAATAATGGGGATTTTAATTACCCCATATTGACTGGATACATGTCACCTCAGGAAGAGAAGCAGAAATAAAATTTCAATGGCTTAAATGACTGCTTCTTGGAGCAGCTGGTGCAGGAACCCACAAGGAGAGGCAATTCTCGATTTAGTCCTGAGTGGAGCGCAGGATCAGGTCCAGGAAATAACTGTTACAGGACCGCTTGGGAATAGTGACCATAATATAATAACATTCAACATTCCTGTGGTGGGAAGAACACCTCAGCAGACCAGCACCCTGGCATTTAATTTCAAAAAGGGAATTACACAAAATGAGGAGGTTAGTTAAACAGAAATTAAAAGGCACAGTGACTAGAGCCAAATCCCTGCAAGCTGCATGGAAACTTTTAAAGACACCATAATAGAGGCCCAACTTAAATGTATACCCCAAAATTAAAAACATAGCAAGAGACCTAAAAGAGTCACCGTGGCTTAACCACCATGTAAAAGAAGCAGTGAGGGACAAAAAGGTATCTTTTAAGAAGTGGAAGTCCAATCCTAGTGAGATAAATAGAAAGGAACATAAACACTGTCAAATCAAGTGTAAAATGTAATAAGAAAAGCAAAAAGATTTTGAGGAACAGCTAGCCAAAAACTCAAAAGAAATAACAAAATGTTTTTAAGTACATTAGAAGCAGGAAGCCTGCTAAAAACCTGTGGGTCCCTAGACGATCGAACTATAAAAGGCGCAATCAAGGACGATAAAGCCATTGCGGAGAAACTAAATGATTTCTTTGCTTCACAGCTGAGGACGTTGGGGAGATTCCCAAATCTGCACCGCCCTTTGTGGGTAATGAATCTGAGGAACTGTCCCGGATTGAAGTGTCATTAGAGGAGGTTTTGGAACAAATAGAAAAACTTAATGTTAACAAATCTCCAGGACCGGATGGCATTCATCCAAGGGTTCTAAAAGAACTCAAATGGGAAATTGCTGAACTATTATCTGTGGTTTGTAACCTATCCCTTAAATCGGCTTCCGTACCTAATGACTGGAAGGTAGCCAACGTGACACCAATATTTAAAAAGGGCTCTAGAGGCGATCCGGCAATTATAGACCGGTAAGTCTAACTTCAGTACCTGGCAAATTAGTCAAACAATAGTAAAGAATAAAATTGTGAAGCATGTAGAAGAACATAATTTGTTGGACAAAAGTCAACATGGTTTCTGTAAAGGGAAATCCTGTCTTACTAATCTATTAGAGTTCTTTGAAGGGGTTAACAAACATGGACAAGGGGGATCCAGTAGATATAGTATACTTAGATTTCCAGAAAGCCTTTGACAAGGTCCTCACCAAAGGCTCTTGTGTAAATTACATGGCCATGGGATAAGAGGGAAGGTCCTTTCTTGGATTGAGAACTGGTTAAAAGACAGGAAACAAAGGGTAGGAATAAATGGTAAATTTTCAGAATGGAGAGGGGTAACTAGTGGTGTCCCCAAGGGTCAGTCCTAGGACCAATCCTGTTCAACTTATTCATAAATGATCTGGAGAAAGGGGTAAGCAGTGAGGTGGTAAAGTTTATGGATGATACCAAACTGTTTAGGATAGTCAAGACAGAAGCAGACTGTAAGGGACTCCAAGAAGATCTCACCAAACTGAGTGATTGGGCAACAAAATGGCAAATGAAATTTAATGTGGATAAGTGTAAAGTAATGCACATCGGGAAAAATAACCCCAACTATACGCATACAGTATGATGGGGCTAATTTGGCTACGACAAATCAGGAAAGAGATCTTGGAGTTATCGTGACAGTTCTCTGAAAACTTCCACATGTGCAGCGCGGTCAAAAAGGCAAATAGGATGCTAGGTATTATTAAGAAAGGGATAGAAAATAAGACCCAGAATATCTTACTGCCCCTGTATAACACTATGGTACGCCCACATCTTGAATACTGTGTACAGATGTGGTCTCTCACCTCAAAAAAGATATTTTGGCCTTGGAAAGGGTTCAGAAAAGGGCAACTAAAATGATTAGGGGTTTGGAACGGGTCCCATATGAGGAGAGGTTAAAGCGACTGGGACTTTTCAGTTTAGAAAAGAGGAGACTGAGGGGGGATATGATAGAGGTGTATAAAATCATGAGTGGTGTGGAGAGGGCCGATAAAGAAAAGTTATTTATTAATTCCCTAAATAGAAGAACTAGAGGACACCAAATGAAATTAATGGGTAGCAGGTTTAAAACTAATAAAAGAAAGTTCTTCTTCACACAGCGTGTAGTCAGCATGTGGAACTCCTTGCCAGAGGAGGCTGTGAAGGCTAGGAATATAACAGAGTTTAAAGAGAAGCTAGATAATTTCATGGAGGTTAGGTCCATAAAAGGCTATTAGCCAGGGATAAATGGTGTCCTTGGCCTCTGTTTGACAGAGGCTGGAGAGGGATGGCAGGAGACAAATCGCTTGATCATTGTCTTCGGTCCACCCTCTGGGGCACCTGGTGCTGGCCACTGTCGGCAGACAGGATACTGGGCTAAATGGACCTTTGGTCTGACCCGCTACGGCCGTTCTTATGTTCTTATGTTTATTGCCTTATTTTGTTTTCATGTGTCACCATTTTTATTTTTATTATGGCTAGGGGATTCAAAAGCTGGAAATGGCCAGGGCCTCTCTGGATCTCTGCAAGGACCTAGGAGAAAATGGCAAAAGTCCCTCTTCCCCCAGTTAATTATGAAATGAGGGAGGTTTACCTGTACTATATACTTTATCTATTGGATAGTCCTGGACATCTAATAATAATGCTGCTGATTGATTAAATGCATATCAAATATCTTCTCTTCTTCTTTTGGCACAACCAGACAAAGGCCATTGAATTCAGTGGTTGTTGATTCAGGATCTTGATATGCTTGTTATTTAGGGTTTATGGAACTTAAAGCCGGGGTAACTTCACTGTTTTTGGTTTTTATAGGCAGTGCCAGGAATAAATCAATAGAGATGTAGTTCCTTTATCTGATAAATGATTGGTACAATCAAGAATGCTTTTACTTAAAACTACTTTTTATTAGATCGTAAGAATACACATAGCAGTAGGCTCAGAGTATCCCAAACATATATTTTTTCCAAAATCTGAGATGGTTTCAAGTAATCACCAACCAGGCTTTTGGGGGCTTTCCTTCTATCTAGCTGCTGGGGAGTCTCCTTGATCAAAGAAAAGCTTGCTCAGACTGCTTCAAAATGCACTTTCTAACTAAATTATTTATAGATTTTCTCCATACAAACCACATGATTTGTGATAATTCATAATAATTCCTGATAGGCTAACAATTTCTATAGCAACAGGCAATAACAATTATTATTATTATTATTATTATTAGCAAAGCAGTTTCCAGAAAAAACAACATACAAATACAGACAACCAGAATCAAGGGACAATTTTCTAATCCCCTTTCTTATAATTTGCCCTTTCACTTTATTTATTTTAGTCAATAACAACTGTTTTGTCTGCCTAAACAAGAGCTTTTTTTTCCCCTCCTAACTCTGTAGTGTTCCCACTTTCATCTTAGGGAGGAGGGGTTATATTCATAAGATAACTACAAATTATATCATATTCAGTTCTCTCATCACATGCTGGGAATCTTTTGGACACTTTCTGTGAAAAAATTACAATTTAAGTACATGCTCCAAATCTTAGGTTTCTCCATGTGGAATGAAAGTGATTTATATGTAAGGTATATCATATTTCCATATGTAAATATTCTCCTCATTGTGCAATCTGGATCTTGATATGAGTACTGCTACTAAAAGAACACTGATTATTCACAGCATCTTATGAAGACTAGATAATAAAAAGAGAGGATCATTAGAGAGTTGCAGGAAGTATTACTTATACCACATAAAAAGCCCATGATGGGAGTAGCGAATTTCTCCTCAAATGAACTCTCATGATGAACAGTTTCAAGACTCCCAAGATAAACTCCCACAGATCTTTTTACAGGACCTTAAAATGTATGAAATATAATCATAACAAAAGGCAAAACACCTCAAAGCTTGTTTGTGTTTTGTTGAATTATTAGGGACTCAAAAATTGGCATATTTCACCAAAAGCAAATCACTCAAAACAAAACAAGAATGTGCAAACATCTCCAGTTATTACATATTGTGACTACTTTATAACACTACCTGACCTACTTTAATATTTTATATCACCTGGATCACCTGGATCGATCGGTCTTCAGCTATCGTTAAGATTGCGCCGATCACAACACGTCCACCATTCTTCTCACACTCTTGCCTTTCTTCTCCACGTTCATCCAAAACGTTTAACAATGTCATCTTCCCATCTTCTTGGAGGCCGACCGGGTGGTCTTTTCTGTTCTCACGGGTACAGCAATAATTGCGGTCCACCTATTCTCCGTGAGCCATGCTGTGTGTCCTGCCCATCGCAATTTTGTTATGTCTGCTTTCCACGATAATATCTTTCACACCGCTGCATTCCCTGATAATTTCATTTGGAATACGATCCAGAAGGGAAATTCCCAACATAGCTCGCTCCATTGCCCTTTCAGCTACCAATAGCCGCTGTTCTTCTTTCTTCATCAGTGCCCACGTTTCACTGCCATACAACATGGCTGGCAGCACTGTTGAATTGAAGATATTTGTATGTGTGGTCTTATCGATTTTTTCTTTGAGGATGTTCTTGATGGAATTGAATGCACACCATCCTGCCTGAATCCTTCACATTAAACACAGACAAGGATTTTTTTTTCAATCTGCAGTACACGTTTCTCAAGGAATCTGCCTCTTAATGTTAGTAACTTTGGTTTTGATCCTCAAAGGCATTTAGATACCTAACTTCCCTACTTCTTATATCTCCAAAAATACAATCAAATTAACATGGTCTTGAATTCAACTAAAATGACTGTAACTGGGTCAAACAAACAAACAAAAAACAAAGTTAACACAGGGAGATGGGTTTTACAATAAACTGTAACCACTGAATTCAGTTCTTAGGTTCACTCGTCAACGTGCTCTCAAATGGATCTGCTTCCAGGTCATATATATTTTCCACTGCACTATTTAAAACAACACGCAATTGCCAAAGTTTCTAAAAATCCATCAAACATAACCTGTTGGTCAATGATGACAGTGAGCAATGCACATCGGTAGCATTTGTGCATGTCATGTGTTCCCCTGAATATTCTCTGCTACAAATGCAGATGGTAGGTACTCACATTTTTTTAATTGTTTGCAGTATTGGTGCAGTTGTGTTGGTCCCAGGATATGAGACAGACTGTCAGGTGAGGTAATATCTTACTGGATCAGCTTCTGTTGGCGAGAAGGACAACCTATTATGCTTACACAGAGTTCTTCCTCAACCTTTCCCAGATCTGAAGAAGAGCTCTGTGTAAGTGCCAATGCCAAAGGTGACATTTTGGGAGGAGAGGGGGGCTGTAGCTTTGCATACTAGAATGATGCTTACTCTTCTTCCCTTTTCCCTGACTATTAGGGAATGAGGGGAAGGTATGTAGCTTCCATCACTTGCTCATCTGGCCCTTCCCTTCATCAGCCAGGAGCAAGAGGAATGAAGGTAAGCTGTGTATTTTCCTTTCACTCCCTCATAGTGAGGGGAAGGGGAAGAAGAGCAAACAGTATCCCGGTATACATGGGAGCCCGCTTTCCCCATCCTTCTGAAATGGCACCTTTGTATAACTTATGTCTTTCACCAACAGAAGCTGGTTCAATAAGCTGTGCTGAGATACTATGTTATTATAAAGTACCTCAGCACAGCATTTTGAGACATGTTCTAAAAGGATTTGGTTTCCCCTGCATACTCAAGTACAAGTCATTTTATGGAACCAAACAGGTTCTGTTGAAACAAGTACTTGATATGGTTCTCTAATATAGTTTTAACAAGTAAGTTTCTCTCTCTCTCTCTCTTTCTCTCTCTCTCTCTCTCTCTCTCTTTCTTTTTTTCTTTCTCTCTCTCTCTCTCTCTCTCTCACTCTCATTGTTTCTTTCATAGTAAGAGCATCTGTGATAGGTCTAATTTACCGGACGGCTAGAAATTTAAAGTAATTAAAATGAAAGTATAATACCGTAAAATCCCGACTATAATGCGCACCTATGCATAATGCGCACCTACCTTTTAAACATGAGAATTCCGGCATAAACTGAACTCCTAGCTATAATGCGCACCCCGACTTTGCTGTATTTCATCTTGCCTTTTTGTATTGCTGGGTAATCACGCGTGAGCGCACTAGTATACAATGCACGGCACTTCCATGCTCTCTTTGGGATGCCATGAATTGTTGGCGATCTTACACAACTGCTGAAAAACTTAAAGTTGTTAGCTATGCTGAGGCTCATGGCAACAGAGCTGCCAGCCGTGAATTTGATGGCATAGCAGAGTCTAAAATTTGGCTTTGGAGACGGCAGAAAGAGTGCCTGCAAGCACTGCCTCGATGAAGATGGCTGAGCAAGGTAAAAGCGCTGCATATCCTGAGTTGGAGGCCAAGCTGGTTGAATGGATTGCTGAGCGTAGACAGCAAGGCGGTGGTTAGAATGAAGGCTTTGACCATTGCCAAAATGTGCGCTAACACAGCCGGGTTTAAAGCTTCGCATGGCTGGGGCAATCGGTTCATGAATCGCCATGGCCTATCAGTCCGACGCCGAACAACAATCGCACAGAAGCTACCCATGGACTCAGACACTAAGGTTCTACAGTTCCAAAAGTTTATCATAAAACTACGCAAGCAGCATTGCTATGACCTTTCATTAATTGGTAATACAGATCAGACACCATTCAATTTCGATAATCTCTACAACAAAATGCTTGAGTGAAAGGTGCCAAGACCGTCTCCATTGCTACCACAGGCCATGAAAATCTAGGTTTACCGTAATGCTTGCTTGCATGGCTGATGAAACGAAGCTGCCTCCTTATATTGTGTTCAAGTGCAAGACAATGCCAAAGAATGTTATATTCCCGAACACCATACACGTGCGTGTTCACCCTAAAGGCTGGATTGATGAAGCTTTAATGCTTGATTGGCTACAGACGGTTTGGGCGAAGCGGCCAGGTGGACTTATGAGACAGTGGCCTCTAATAGTTTTGGATGCATTTCGGTGTCATCGTATGCCATCCGTCAAGAAAAGGCTTCAGCAGGACAAAACAGACTTCGCAATTATTCCTGGTGGAATGACCAAAATGTTGCAGCTGTTTGATGTGACAGTTAACAAGCCAATGAAAGATGCACTATGCAGGAAATGGAACATCTGGTTGTTGGAAGGTGAACATACATTTACTGCAGGTGGACGTATGCGAACACCAACTCTGCAAGATGTTACCCAGTGGATAGCGGATGTCTGGGTTGAACTTGATCCCGCTATCATAAGGAAGGGGTTTCTGAAATGCAGCATCTCTAATGCTATGGATGGCAGCAAGGATGATGCCCTGTGGATGGATCCGAGCGACGATGAATCGTCCGAGGGCAGATTACCAGTATGCAAAGATGATAATGATTTGTATTACCTGGATGAAGATGTCGAGGGCTATACCCCGGAAGATATTGCTCGTCTGTTCGAGGAAGATTCTAATAAATGCGAATTCGAGGGCTTTGAAGATGAGTAGATGATCAATTAACATATGGTATTTGCTTGTTTGCGCTGCAGTGTTGATTTCATTTCTTTAACTTACCTTTTTTGAAATTGTGTATATAGTTGCTTGTCGATGCTAATTAAAGTCAACTTAACCTCTGGTGTCCAGCGATTAAGTGCCGTGAAACCGCCAAATGAAAACTTTGAAAAAAAAACTCCTATGGATCATTCGCACCCCGACTTTAACATTAAAAAAATGGGAAAAAAAAGTGCGCACTATACTCACAACTTTACGGTACTTGTTACAATGTTAGACATACCAGTTGTCATTCCAGTTTGTGGTTACTCAGGCCAAAATAGATGTTAGCTGGTATAATTATTTTTCTCCTTTTTCTTGCAATGTTATGTTGATCGAATCCAATCAATACATCTTACATTATTTTATTGCTGCTTGGTGGTATCCATTTGTTTCTTAGTGGAATTCCAAATGTCTCTAACCCCAAGTTATTATCATATATCATCTGTATTATAGTTGTGCCTACATGCTTCATATACAATCAAGGTCTTCTTTAGTGAGAGGAAGAAAGAGATAATTCCGGCCATAGAGAACTTACAATCTGGAGAGAGAAGACTGACAAAAGTTGGAAGCACAATTGAAGCATAGATAGACAAAGTGACTTGCCCAAGGGCATACAGCAAACCAGGGAGAAGAGGTTAGCCAGGGGAGGGGCCTGCGACTGTGGGGCCTATTTCCGTTGCTGTATCCGCTCATGTATCCGGGCAGAGCTCCAATGGGCAGCGTCCGCTGGCTCTCTTGAGACCTTTGGGGAGCAATGGGTGCTGTCCGGGGTTCTCTGCTTGGTATCCCCATCCGGCTCCCTCGTTTTAGCCCTTTGACCCTCACACCCGTCCCTGTTTTCTCATTATTTGTCCCCAGTAATTAGTTGGTTCTTCTGGGTTCTGTGGACCCTCCCCGCAGGCTGGGGGGAGGTCCTTTAGATGTGGGCAGGCTAACGCCCGCCCACCTCCCAGACACCAAATAGACATACAGCAGATCAGTAGGAGAGGTGGCAATTGAACCCAGATCTCATAGATTAATCCATTTACACTTTAACATTGCTGTGACAAGACTTTTAGATCTGATCTCAATTCCATGAACTTCAGTGGAAGAAATATGGGGTTCAGCATTGTTCTTTTGAGGTGCTCCTCATCATTCTGCTGGATATGCTACTATCTTTTAGTCAATTTGTTTAGAGGGTACAAACTAAGAGTCAAGGACAAATTGTAAAGTAAATAAATATACAAAGGAGTTCTAAATCACTTGAGCATGCATACATGTCTGAAATAAGAGTAGCAAAGCCAACAAAATTGTGCAAACAGACACTTCTAGAGTTATATGCAAGTAACAAAGGAGAGAAAAGGAATTATTTGATTTCCTATACTATAGGAATATATCCTGGTTCACCTGCAAGTCAGATGATTACATTCCCCACTGGTGAGGCACTAAGAGGAACAACTTAAGCATCCTATCATGTGAGCAAGAGAAGAACTAATGAACCTCCTGCAAAGTCAGTATTTTGCACAAGCATTGTGAACAAAACATGATTGTACATTATTCTGATAAATTCTGTAAGTAGTAAATTACTTGCAAATGTATCAATAAAAGTATTGTTTATTGGATCACACAAGTTTGAAAAAGAACCACTTTCAGTACAGCACAAAATCATTTTTGTTCAAAATGGAAGCATTTCACAGATGGAAAGAAAAGCCAAGATTATAGAAACAATGACTGAGTTATACCTGATTTATTTCTTTGTTCATTTGTTTATTTTTGTTTTCTCTAAGTAAGAGACACACAACCTATGATTTTAATTCCAAAGAGCCTACCTGATGATTATTTAATGCACGATCAGTTGTTAATACAAATTCATAATTAATAATCACTAAATAAATAATAATTGTTTGATATGTCCAATAAAACCAGGATTGACAGGGAAGGGTATTATTAAACAGTACATTGCCAGATTTGTAACTGGTTCATAATGAGCATGCATTGCAAATGTTGTGGTTGCACTTGTTTAATGTTTGATATTTCAACATCCACAAAAAAACCTAATGTAAATGTATCCAATTTGTGTGGGTTTCCTAGGACAAGATTAAAATGGGAGTTCTTCAGTATACAGGCTACTGTCTGCAGAACCTCAGTTTTAGGCCACACTAGCTCTGAAGTTGTGTTCTTGGTACTCATGCTGAGTATGTACATAATGAATAAAAACATAAACATTGGCGTATACATATTTTGAGGCTATTGCTAATGGTCTGTGAAAGTGATGTGCTTATAAGAAAGATGCTGAATAGAAAGATTGATTTGTGGAGTGATGCTATTTTTGAAATGTTTCAGACATTTAAATACTTGGGACTTTTTGTAGAAGGGGAAGAGTATAAGATAGATGATCAATATCTCAAATGTAACAGATTGAACAGAATGCATGTCAATATAGAACATTTTGCAACATTGAACTATAATAAAATATGATTAGCAGACTGTTGTAATAAGTGCAGTGAATTAAATTGTCTGACATATCACCAGTGAGAGTTGTAATAGTCTTTATAATGAATAAAAAGACACAGATAAATATTTCCACATGATATTGTCATAACCAAATATTTATAAAGGTGATAGACATTTTGCAAAGCATGATTTTTAATCATCTTCAAAAAATCAAAAGCTTTCAAAAGTACATGAAAATTGCAAGCAGAGGTGTGGATGGAGATGGAATCAGCAGCAAGAGAAATGATGAAACACTTATAAGATGTATAAAAACAAAGTAAAGAAGGCTATGAATCTCTTTTACCCTTTTTAAAGTGACTATTTGAAGGTATTATTTATTAAAATTCCATTAATGGGCAGGATGCATGTGAGCAGTACAAAGAGAAAAAACAATTTTTCCACGGAGCTGTACTTACTCCATGCTCATCCATTTGTGACATATAAATGTGAATGATGTATTCTCTTGCTCCATACATGGTTTTCATATCCATAAAAATAAATGTGCTACTGCTTCAGATACTTATTGCCAAGTTTTTTAAGTTTATATTACTGTCATGTAATCATCCTGGCCAATAGCCAAGCCTCACCTGTAATGTTGACAGCAAGTTTACATTGTTTGTAGTGTAAGAATTACATTCCTCACACTATAAGGAAATACATATTTTACAATTTCTGTTATTGCTCATTCACTTTACCATACTAATTTTATTCATAAGAACATTCTGGGGCATCATAAGAGCAGAGATTTTTCCAATTGAAAGGCTGACTGTGACACTTCTAAAGTTGGTTAAGAATAATAGAAATGTGCACTCGTATGCTCAGGTTAGGGGATTTTACCCAGTAGTTAAAAAAGCACACACAAATAATTAATAATCATGAAAATACAATTTCATTATCAACAATGCATATTCATTATATATATTAGCAATTCAGGCATTCATTGCTATTACTATGAAAATATGTTAATTAACAAAAGATTTTTTGGTTTTCCAAAATCATTAATACTCCAATCACAGCACTTTGAAACTGGATAATTACTTAATTCAACATGCCAGAATTGGATAAAAAAAAAACCCTTTATAATATGTTTGCAAGTTACATGACAGAGGTTTCATATTTTAAAACTGTTAATCATGTTGAACAACATAACTAAATTGGCACCCAAAACCACATTTCCCTAAAAATGTTTTGTTGGTATACAAATGACACCTTGCAGATATTGCATTTCATATCATTATGTGCATGAGTAAACTCCACCAAAGTTCAATTTAGACTTCTGCTTTCCACTAAAAATGCAGATTTATGCATATTGGATGAAACCATAAACAAACTAAAAGTCCACAAAACCTATATCTGACCCGTAATGCAAAATGTGAAATATCTCCTTCTTACACATCTACACCCTAAGGCCCTGATCCTGCAAATACTTATGCATATTTATAACTTTATAAATTTGACAAAATTGAGGCCCTACTTTGATATGAACATTTTATTTTTCCATTCAGAGTTCTATCAGTGATTCATGTACTGTTTACAAGTTATTAAGTTCCTAAAGCTGGAAGGTAACTATATAACAGCAGAACTGCCTGAAATTCTTAAACATATTGTGGTCTCGGATACGCTTCATAACTTGTCTATAAAATAGTTCGCTTTTGGGAAGAAAAATGATTACAAAAGAAAAAGTTAGAGAAAATTAAATGCAGTTTTATCCTTTTCAAACCTCAGTAGCTGTTAGAGGTTTTTTGGGTTTATACTATCCATTCCAATGAAACTACATATATTATATATGTTCTTATTTAGTGTTATTCATGAATTGGTGAATGCCTTAAACTGAAATATGTTTTGCCATTAATTTTGACTGAAGTCTTCAATCATTTTTTCTCCTAATGGATTACTATACATTTCTTGATACTGTGTCATAAAAGCTGCCTGGAAATGTCAAGTTTGATCATTGCTAATTTCAAATCTGACCTTTTATAATAAATAGCATCTGATGTTTTCTTTTTTGTACTGATGGGAAGAAAAAACCCCACACACAATATAAATGTCCTTCACTCTAGCAGCAGTCAGACGGCAAGCTGAGAACCAGAGGGTCTTCCCATTCTTCCAAAAAACATTTACAAGTTTGTAACATACAACTGTGAGATAAGAAAACCATGAAAAATAAAATAGTATAAAGTCACATTTCTAAATCAATAATTCATAAACAACCCCCAAATGATAATGTATGTGTGTGAAATTTCTGGATATCAGAAATTTTATATTATAGACAGAGATCTGAGGATGAGAATTTCAGATTATAACCTCTCACATAAGCTCTGTATATCACCTCTGCCAACAGTTCTGGGCCACAGAACCTTCTAGCTATACCACAGTCAGCCCTGCTCTGAGCACAGTTGCAGCCCAAAGGGTCTCTTGGCTGAACCAGTGTATCACTACTTCCAGCAGGATTCTTGGCCACAGACACATTCAGCTTTCACTCAGATCCACCCCTTCCCCAAAGGTAAACAGTGACTCCATTACTTGTTTGCTTTGTGCTCCTAGGAGACTTAACTGTAAACCAGAAGCTTCACTGCTTTGGGGTGGAGTTCTATGATAGGGCTATGTTTAGATGCTGAAGAGTTTAAAGAGTCATTGCTGCACCCAAAGAAGCTAGGCATTTGGGAAGCAGGTTCTAATATGTAAAGGTGGGTGCTAAATAGAAGAACCTTATCAGTGTGTGCCTGGGACTTCAAGATTGGGATGGTGCCTGATCTCCATTCAGGTTCCAAGAGATCCACAACACAGAAGTTTGGCTTAACTTTACAACAATCCTAGCACGTGGGCAGGAACGGGGGATCACTAGGGTCTGTGACAATAAACCCTTTCATACACAACACCTCATTGATCTGAAATGCAATAAAGAGTCTCACAGCAAGTCAAAACTACAGGTCAAATTACACAGGATGAATATAAACAAAACAACACAAATATGTAGGGACAAAATTGAAAAGGCCAAGGAAAATAATGAGATTAATTAGAGACATAAAGTGCAACAAGAATGCATTCTATCAATACATTAGAAGCAAGAGCAAGATCAAGGACAGGGTAGGCCCATTTGTGAATGGGAATGGGGGAATGTAACCGGGTGGCACTCATCTCCTGTACCTGCCCCCATCTGGTTGAGTGTGTTTGCCGGCACTGTCTCTTTAGCCCTCTGGATGAGTCACACTCTGTGAAATACTCAAATTATTTCCAGGGTACATGCCTAACCGAGGCCCAGAGGTGTGCCCTCTGCTGGTGTCTCCAAGTCTCTCTCTCAGTTTGTTTCCCACACCTCCAGGGCTTCCTCTCCTGAAGACAACTTTCTCAGCCATCCTCACAGTCCGCTCTCTTTCAGCTTTGCCCTGCACTGACTGCTGCTAAGCCTTGCAGCCCTTTTTGTAGGCCACCCAAGGCCCTGATTGAATGGTTCCTCCAGAGCCTCTCTAGCCTCTTACAGGACTTATCTATGGCTCTTTCTTGTCTCAGGGCCTTTTCCTCCCTTTCACAAGCAATAACATAAAATGTGGAAGAAGCACAAGTATTAAGCGACTTTTTTGTTTCGGTTTTAATCAAAAAGGATTAGTAGCAATTGGACATCTAACATGGTGAATGCCAGTGAAAATGAGGTAGAATCAGAAGCTAAAATATGGAAAGAACAAGACAATAATTACATAGACACATTATATGTTTTCAAGTCACAAGGGCTTGATGAAATACATCCTGGAATATATAAGAAGATGACTGAAGAGATATCACAGCCATCAGTGATTATCTGGAGAGAATCCAGAGTATAGGAAAAGGGCAAATATAATGCCCACCTATAAAAAAATGAAATAAGGACCGTCTCAGGAATTTCAGACCAGTCAGCTTAGCTTCAGAACCCAGAATATAATGGAGCAAATAATTAAGCAATCAAGTTGGAAAAAAACTACTAGTTAATAAGGGGGTAGCCGTGCTAGTCTGGAACTTTAAAAACAATAAATAGTCCTGTGGCATTTTAGAAACTAACAAAAATATATATCACATCATGAGCATCTGTGAGCAAAACCCATTTCCTCAGATGAGCTGAAAGCACCTCTGATAATAAGTAATAAGTTTATAAGGTAGTAAATAGTGGTCAGCATCAATTTGTCAAGAACAAATTGTGTCAAACCAACCTAATAGCTTTCTTTGGCAGGGTAACATGACTAGTGGATGGAAGGTAAGTGGTATATGTGGTATATCTCAATGTTAGTATGACTTTTGATATGTTCTTGCATAACCTTTGGATAAAAAAAATCTAAGGAAATACAACCTAGATAGAGCTACTATAAGGTGGCTGCATAACTTGTTGGGAAACCATTCCCAGAGAGTAGTTAAATGGTTCACAATCAAGCTGGAAGAGCAGGGATCAGATCTAGGGATATGTCTACACTGCACACTTATTTTGTAATAAGCTGTTTCAGAGGAAATACATGCTGAGCTATTTTGAAATAGAGTGTCCATACTCATTGCATGCAGAATTGCATTTAAGGCCACCCACAAGCACTTCAGGCAAGGCATTAGGACAGCACCCACTTCCAACATCTGCTGCTATCTGAGGCTCATGCTTAAAGGGACCCTCCCTGTACAGCCGTGTCTCAGGCTCTTCTCCTTTGCCTACTTCATTGAGGAACAGCAAAACCATATATCTGCCTGCTGTAGTTGTCTTGCAGACACCTCAGCACTCTAGCCATGGAACGGGACCTGCCTCCAAGCAGTCAATGGTTCTTATGTGTCTTGCTGAACCTCCTGCTGCAGTTTCTGCATGCTACCTTCCTTACATTTCAGGAACAGGACCCCCAGCTCATTGTGGGGCACCTCCTCACCTCTGTCTAGGAGCAGCACGACCCCACATGCCCACCCCTTCATAAGAACATAAGAACATAAGAACGGCCGTACTGGGTCAGACCAAAGGTCCATCTAGCCCAGTATCCTGTCTGCCGACAGTGGCCAGCACCAGGTGCCCCAGAGAGGGTGGACCGAAGACAATGATCGAGCGATTTGTCTCCAGCCATCCCTCTCCAGCCTCTGACAAACAGAGGCCAAGGACACCATTTTATCCCCTGGCTAATAGCCTTTTATGGACCTAACCTCCATGAAATTATCTAGCTTCTCTTTAAACTCTGTTATACTCCTAGCCTTCACAGCCTCCTCTGGCAAGGAGTTCCACAGGTTGACTACAAGCTGTGTGAAGAAGAACTTTCTTTTATTAGTTTTAAACCTGCTACCCATTAATTTCATTTGGTGTCCTCTAGTTCTTCTATTTAGGAACTAATAAATAACTTTTCTTTATCCGCCCTCCACACCACTCATGATTTTATATACCTCTATCATATCCCCCCTCAGTCTCCTCTTTTCTAAACTGAAAAGTCCCAGTCGCTTTAACCTCTCCTCATATGGGACCCGTTCCAAACCCCTAATCATTTTAGTTGCCCTTTTCTGAACCCTTTCCAAGGACGAAATATCTCTTTTGAGGTGAGGAGACCACATCTGTACACAGTATTCAAGATGTGGGCATAACAGTTTTATACAGGGGCAGTAAGAGACAAATCTCTTTCCTGATTTGTCATAGCCAAATTAGCCCCCATCATACTGTACATATAGTTGGGGTTATTTTTCCCGATGTGCATTACTTTACACTTATCCACATTAAATTTCATTTGCCATTTTGTTGCCCAATCACTCAGTTTGGTGAGATCTTCTTGGAGTCCCTCACAGTCTGCTTCTCTCTTGACTATCCTAAACAGTTTGGTATCATCCGCAAACTTTACCACCTCACTGCTTACCCTTTCTCCAGATCATTTATGAATAAGTTGAACAGGATTGGTCTCAGGACTGACCCTTGGGGGACACCACTAGTTACCCCTCTCCATTCTGAAAATTTACCATTTATTCCTACCCTTTGTTTCCTGTCTTTTAACCAGTTCTCAATCCAAGAAAGGACCTTGCCTCTTATCCCATGGCAATGTAATTTACACAAGAGCCTTTGGTGAGGGTTCTTGTCAAAGGCTTTCTGAAAATCTAAGTATACTATATCTACTGGATCCCCCTTGTCCGCATGTTTGTTAACCCCTTCAAAGAACTCTAATAGATTAGTAAAACAGGATTTCCCTTTACAGAAACCACTGCTTCTTTTACATGGTGGTTAAGCCACGGTGACTCTTTTCTATGTCTCTTGCTATGTTTTTTAATTTGGGGTATACATTTAAGTTGGGCCTCTATTATGGTGTCTTTAAAAAGTTTCCATGCAGCTTGCAGGGATTTGGCTCTAGTCACTGTGCCTTTTAATTTCTGTTTAACTAACCTCCTCATTTTAGCGTAATTCCCCTTTTTGAAATTAAATGCCAGGGTGCTGGACTGCTGAGGTGTTCTTCCCACCACAGGAATATTGAATGTTATTATATTATGGTCACTATTCCCAAGCTGTCCTGTAACAGTTATCTCCTGGACCTGATCCTGCGCTCCACTCAGGACTAAATCGAGAATTGCCTCTCCCCTTGTGGGTTCCTGCACCAGCTGCTCCAAGAAGCAGTCATTTAAGCCATTGAGAAATTTTATCTCCGCTTCTCTTCCTGAGGTGACATGTATCCAGTCAATATGGGGATAATTAAAATCCTCCATTATTATAGAGTTCTTTATTTTGGTGGCCTCTCTAATCTCCCTCAGCATTTCAATGTCAGTATCGCTGTCCTGGTCAGGTGGTCGGTAATATATCCCTACTGCTAATTTCTTAGTATTGGAGCAGGGAATAACTATCCATAGCGATTCTATTGAACATGTTGATTCATTTAATATTTTTATTTCATTTGATTCTACAATATCTTTCACATACAGTGCCACTCCGCCACCCACCCGGCCTGCTCTATCCTTCCGATATATTTTATATCCCGGTATGATTGTGTCCCACAGATTTTCCTCATTCCACCAGGTTTCAGTGATGCCTATTATGTCAACCTCCTCCTTTAATACAAGGTACTCTAGTTCACCCATCTTATTAGTCAGACTCCTAGCATTTGTGTAGAAGCACTTTAAAAATTTGCCACTGCTTATTTGTCTGCCCTTCCCTGATGCATTGGATTCCTTTGTATGCAGTTGTTTGTCTGCTCTGGCCCATGGTTTGCCCTTTCTCCTCCTCTCTTTCTGACTACAGCTTAGAGAATCTCTATCAATGGATTCTCCTCTAAGAGAAGTCTCCCTCCGATTTACGTGCATCTCCACACCAATCGGCTTTCCCCCCATCTCTTAGTTTAAAAAACTGCTCTACGGCCTTTTTAATGTTTAGTGCCAGAAGTCTGGCTCCACCCTGGTTTAGGTGGAGCCCATCCTTCCTGTATAGGCTTCCCCTCTCCCAAAAGTGTCCCCAGTTCCTAATAAATCCAAACCCCTCTTCCCTACACCATCGTCTCATCCACGCATTGAGACTCTGAAGCTCTGCCTGCTTACCTGGACCTGCGCGTGGAACTGGAAGCATTTCCAAGAATGCCACTATAGAGGTCCTGGATTTCAGTCTCTTTCCTAGCAGCCTAAATTTGGCCTCCAGGACATCTCTCCTACCCTTCCCTACGTCATTGGTACCTACATGTACCACGACCACTGGCTCCTCCCCAGCACTACACATAAGTCTATCTAGATGCCTCGAGAGATCCGCAACCTTCACACCAGGCAGTCAAGTGACCATACGGTTCTCCCGGTCATCGCAAACCCAACTATCTATGTTTCTAACAATAGAATCACCCACTACTAACACCTGCCTCTTCCTAACAACTGGCATTCCCTCCCCCTCAGAGGTATCCTCAGATATCCCCTTCACATCATGCACTGCTGCTTTTGGTGACTGGACACCAACCAATTCTAACTGGTGAGATCAGATCATCCTGGAGTGGTGAGATGACCAGCAGTGGCTCCAGAATTTCCATATGAGGAAAAGTATCAGAGGGGTAGCCGTGTTAGTCTGAATCTGCAAAAGCGGTGAGGAGTCCTGTGGCACCTTATAGACTAACCGGTTAGTCTATAAGGTGCCACAGGACTCCTCGCTGCATATGAGGAAAGACATCTTCATGGAGCTGTGCGAGTGGCTTGCCCCTGCCCTCAGGCGATGGGATACCCATATGAGACCTGACATCCTGCTCCAGAAGTGGGTAGCCATTACCCTCTGGAAGCTTGCCACGCTGGGCAGCTACTGCTCCATTGAGAACCAGTTTGGCATGGGGAGATTAATCATCAGGGCCATGATTATGCAGGTATGGTGCTCTCGTGGCATTGTCCCAGGAGGCTGATGAACTGAACTGCTAGAGTGGGGTTCCCCTACGAAAAGGTGGGTGGTGGTGGTGGAACCCCCCTCCCTGGGATGTTTTTTAGTCTCCCCATAACAAAAGCCTGCTGGGGGATTGGGCAAATTGGGGTTGCTCCTGGTGTGTGTGTAGGGGGGGGAGGGAGTGGAAGGTGGGCTTGGGAACCTCCTGAGGGCTCTGGCAACCCTGTGATTCTCTGTTTGTTTGTCTTCTTCTACAGATGGTGAGGGCCATCAACATCGTCCTGCTGTACAGGGTATCAATCTGGGTGATGAGTACAGATTTGCTGCCCTGGGCTTCCCCAACATCAAGGGGGGCTATTGATGGCACCCACACCCCCATCCAAGCCCCCAGTCACCAGGCATCTGAATACATCAATCACAAGATTTATTTCTGATGTTCCTGCAGGCCCTCATCAACCATCACGGCCAGTTCACAGACATCTAGTTTGGATGGTCGGGAAAGGCACACGACGCACGTGTCTTTTACAACTCCAGCCTCTTCGAGAAACTGCATGCCGGCACTTTTTTCCCCATCTGCACCATCAGAGCTGGGGACATGGACATACCGATCTGTACTGTAGGGGGCTCAGCCTACCTTCTGCTCCCCTGATTAATTAAGCCCTACACTGGACACTTGGACCAAAGCAAGGGATGCTTCAATGCAAGGCTCAGTTGGGCCCGTATTGTTGAGGGCACCTTCTGGCATGTGGAGGGGAGGTTCTGTTGCCTCCTCACCCAGCTGGACCTTGGTGAGCAAAACATCCTCCAAGTGGTGGTGGCCTATTATGTCCTTCACAATATTAGTGAAAGCAAGGGGGAGACATTCCTGTCAGGGTTGAGGGCAGAGGCCAATCGGATCTGCAGGGCCTTTGAGCAGCCACACATGGCTGCTATCCAGCAAGTCAATCAGGGGGCTGTGCGTATCTGTGAGGCCCTGAGTGGGTGTTTCATACAAGGACCCCAGTGAGACTCCCAGCTGGGCCTTCCCACAAGGGTCTGTACATTGCCTCTGTCTGCCTTTCCTCCCACACCCTTTTTTTCCCCTACCCTGTCTTTCCCACACCCTCCCCTGCATAGACATTAAACCACACTTTTTGTTTGGAAACATTAAACCCTGTTTTGTTATTTGGGGTAAATGTCACTGGGGAGTGACTGGGGAATGTTGGAGCAGGTTGGAGGGAGTTGGTAAGGAGGAAGAGAGTGGAGAGAGGCTCAGGTCTTGGACTGGGAGTGGCACCTACCTCAGGTGGGAGGGTAGGTGGAGAAGCTAGAGGGGTGGGAGCTGTCATGGCAGGAGTGGCCACCAGGTGGTTGGTGACCATAGCGAAGGCCACGCACATTGTCCAACTCTGCTGCAGCAGCTCCCGCCAGGTGTCGTAGTGCAGCTGCAGGTCCTCCTCGAGTCTCCTGTCCTGCCAGTCCATGGAGCCCTGCAAGGCTCGCAAGATGGCAATGTGCTCCCTCTGGAGGTCCTAATGGGCTCTCTTGCACATGCAGGTCACAAGGGATCAGGAGCATGGTAAGGGAGGTGTCAACTGCTCCCCTCTTGCAGCTGGTCCAGTGGTGTAGAACAAAGAGAAGGTCAGTCATCCCTGGAGGAACTGTGCCTGATGCCAGCCCTCATCTCTGAGATGAGACCAAAAGGCCATGAGTCAGATGAAGGTGACGTGCTTCCAGAAAGACCACCTGAGACCTAGAAAGTGGGCCCTTTCCTGCAGATGAACAGATGTCCGGGGGGGGGAAGGGAAGGATCCTCACTACCCCCACATCCCAGAGACAATAAGGCATGGGAAGGTACCAGCCAGATGCTGGTACCAGGAGCTTGCAGGCAGGAGGGGTGGCTGGGCTTCCTTCCATGCTGCACACATCCCGCATCCAGCAGTGGTGGTATCCCACAGGGAGAGGACTTGTATCTCTGCACGCTGGAGGAGAGGGGGGAAAAGTGTTGCGGGGAGATATGTGTGAGTGGCAGATACTCCTGCCCCTCACCACACTGTCCCCAGAAGCAAATGCTGCCCAGACAGTGTGGGCATGCCTGTGTGCCATGTGCAGCACTCCTGAGTGTGTGTGTGCATGTGCATGTGTCCCCGGGTGTGTCTAAACTACAGGGTTTTTTTGACAAAAGTGGACATTGGTCAAAAAAACTATAACTTCGTCTACACTACCGCAGTAAGTCGACAGAAAGCGACAGTTTTGTCGACGGCAGTAAACCTCATTTTACGAAGAAGAATGCCTTTGTCAACAGAGATCAGTCAACAAAAGGGTGTGTGTGGACGCAGGCAAAGTCTAGACTGCACACCTTTTTCGACAGAGGCTTTTTCGACAGTATATTTCAAAAAAGCCTCTGTCGAAAAAGAGCATCTAGATTACATTATGTGGATCGAAAAATCGATCCGCTTTTTTGAAAAAGAGCGTTCAGACTGCTGGACTCTCTGTCAAAAAAAGAAGGCACCCAGAAGTGCTTCTGGCAGGCCATGGGGGCAGCCTTTATTTCCAAGTGCTGCTGCATGCCCTTTGGAGAGACACGTCCTTAAAGAGATCCCCCTGGACAGCTGTTGCTGTGCTCCTGCTTCTGGAGCAAGAACTGCAGCAGTTATTTTCAGGAATAACGGCATTGCGCAAGTGGGGCAGTGTAGACAGCGCCTTCTGGCTCAAGAGCCTCTTCTGCAAAAATGGCAGCTCATTAGGTATGCAAATGAGGCTCAGCGATATTCCACACTTAGCCTCATTTGCATACTTGTGACACAAGACGCTGTGGCTGTGTCTATACTGGCGCGATCTTGCGCCAGAGCTATGCAAATGAGGCTCAGCGTGGAATATCGCTGAGCCTCATTTGCATAACTAATGAGCCACCATTTTTGTGGAAGAGGCTCTTGCGCAAGACAGAGCTGTCTACACTGCCCCTTCTTGCGCAAGAAAAACCTCTTGTGCAAAGCCGCTATGCTGATTATTTTCAGGCATAACGGCTTTGCACAAGAGGGTTTTTCTTGCGCAAGAAGGGGCAGTGTAGACAGCTCCGTCTTGCGCAAGAGCCTCTTCCGCAAAATGGCGGCTCATTAGTTATGCAAATGAGGCTCAGCGATATTCCACGCTGAGCCTCATTTGCATAGCTCTGGCGCAAGATTGCGCCAGTATAGACACAGCCTGTGAGTGTAGACATAGCCTTCCAGACCTGTGAATCTATGATTGTATAAGCACTATATATAACCAATTCAAGAACTGAAAATGATGAAGTTGGAAAATGAATAGTTTTCTTATATTTGACAAAGGAGGAAAACAACAGTAAGCATTTCTCCTATGGTTGTATGTGGGGCTGCCATACGAAGATTAAGGGCCCCTTATATTGGATAATGAAGCAATAACAATCAACCCTCACTAGAGTGCTTCCAATCTAGGATTTAGGCAATACACAATTCACTAAATGGAGGAAGAGAGAATGGAAGGACAAACTAATAGTAGAGACAGATGTGATTGCCTAAGTTAGTAGCTTCTGTAGTCACAGGTGGTTGCCACTGAAAATTAATTTCCTTCTTCATTAAGCTCCTTACACATGGAGCCAAGGGAACAGACTAAGATGATATGATCCTTGACAAAGCAGGAAATTGAGTAATCCTACTCAGTCTTCCTCTAAATAAACCTTTCTACATAGGGAACTGTTGGCAGAAATAAAGTGATTAGTTCAATTTCCTTTTCCTACCAACTTGTGTTAAACCCTATTGGTGCCTACGAGAATGATTCAATGCCTCCAAAATAAGAAAGGGAAACAAGCTGAAGTTAGAAAATTTAACACCTAAAAGACAGAGAGATTCAAATAAGCAGTACTCAGTTGTGAAAAGGGCTCTTAACTATTCCAACTTTAGTGTGCTAGCATCAGAAATGGATGTTGGGACACAAGTTCTTATATGAAGACATATGTGCTTGAAGGAGAGTCAATGGCAAGTGGGTAGTCACAATGAAAATTGGTCTATGGGGTGGTGGAAGGGGATAATATATTATGCTAGTACTTTGTCACACTGTTCCTTTGAGTGAAGGATATTGGTGTAATTAGTTCCTAGCTAAAACCAATCCTCATACTGTGTTTCACACACTCAACAAGATTTACAAGACAATTGATTATTCTGTGAATAAACAAAATATATTAAAATCAGCATATATGCAATACAAGTGATTCTGTGTGAAGAAATCTGTCAGCAACACGGTGCCTGGTAAAGGTAGATATTAGGTTACATTGCATTTCGACACAGTTCTGAGATGTTATGTTCAAAATCACCTTCAGCAGATTAATAATTCTAACAAATTCCCAGTGGAGTTATTTCCCTCAGATGACTGAGAAAGCGCTTTAGTCCGTGAAGAGAATCCAGAGAACTGCATTCTTTAGTCCTTTCTGTCCACTAGCCCATTGAACTTTGGCTGACATTCACACAGATCCCACAATGTCTCATGTACAGGATTGCTTCTTTTGGAACACTAGGGAATGGTCACCAAAATTCTGCAATAAAAGCCGCTTAACCATCTGGCCTCCCTTCTGGAAATCTCTTCCCTAGGTCTGGCATGGACTGAATAAACATCTTCATTTATAATAATTTTCATAATGAATTACATTGTTGACAGTATATGCACATTACATTTCTCTTCATAACTTGCTAACTTAACCTCCCGAGAACATAGAAAATTAAACATTTCTGTTTTAATTTTTCTCCTGAATAATCTCTGTGTAAATCTTATGTTTAATTTTGTATTCTTATTTAGGATTTTTAAAACTGTACCCATGACACACTTTAGTCAGAATATTCTGATTTTTGTATGTAAATTCGCTCAGTGCTAGTCCTCCATTAATTCCCTATAGATACACAAAACATATTCTTTTCTAGCTCCCCACTCTCACAACTTCAATTGAAAGCTATGAGGGAAAATGAGCCTTAAATTCTGCAAGTCCCTCAAAAAAAGAGGCCAAAACAGAAAACAAAAAGTGTACAGTACTCAGAACAGCCTACCACAAATCCCCAATATTTATGCCTAGATCATGTTACCATAAGCATCTCAGCTGTTATCAGCTGTGTCATGTGATTTTATAGAACTAGGGGTCTTAACCAATCAGTCCCTAGCTTATGGCAGTGCATGGACTTCTCCCATTTTAAGAGCAGGACTCTGCACTTGCCCTTTTTGAACCTTATCAGATTTCTTTTGGCACAATCCTCCAGAATGTGTAGGCCACTCTGGATCCTATCCCTGCCCTCTCCCCCCAGCTTAGTGTCATCCGTGAACTTGTTAATGGTGCAAGCCAACCCATCATCCACATCATTAATGATGATTTTGAACAAAATCAGCCCCAACTTCTAGGGCACTCTGCTTAATACTTGCTGACAATTAGACATTGAGCTGTTAATCGCTATTCGTTGAGCCCAACAATCTAGCCAGCTTTCTATCCACATTATAGTTCATTTATTCAAGCCATAATTCTTTAACTTGCTGGCAAGAATGCTGTGGGAGATTATATCAAAAGTTTTTCTAATGTTAAAGTATATCACATCAACTGCTTTTCACATATCCACAGAGACAGCTATCACATCACAGAAGGCAATTAAGTGGTCAGGCATGACTTGCCCTTGGTGAATTCATGCTGACTGTTCCTGATCAGATTCCTCTCTTCCAAATGTTTCAAAATGGATTCCTTGATGATCTGCTCCATGACTTTTCTAGCCACTGACGTAAGACTGATCCATCTGTAATTCCCCAGATTCTCCTTCCCTTTTTTAAAGATAGGCACTGCATTTGCCTTTTTCTAATCATCTGGGACATCAAATTTTTAAAGATAATGACATTAATCACTCACTCTCTCAGCAGATTCATTGGATCTGGCCCCATGGACTTGTGCATGTCCAGCTTTTCTAAATAGTCCTAATCCTATTCTTTCACCACTGAGGGCTACTCACCTCCTTCCCAAACCGTGCCATTCAGGCTATGTCTAGACTGCAGGCTTCTTGCACAAGAAGCGTTTATTGGAAGAGATCTTCCACAAAAACTTCTTGCACAAGAGCGCGTCCACACTGCAAAAGCACATCGAAAAAGTGATGTGCTTTTGCAAAAGAGAGCATCCAGACTGCATAGATGCTCTCTCAAAAGTAGTCTCTGATTGCTATGCACAGAATGGCCAACAGGGCACCTATGCATTTTCCTCTTTCCTCTTTTTGCACAAAAACCCCCTCTATCCCGTCCACACACACCTTTTCGTGAAAGAGCTCTTTCGCAAAAAGGCATTCTTCCTCGTAGAATGAGGAATACCTACACTGGAAAAACCCCTCTGTTATTTCGATTTTTTTGCGGTATGGATGCTCTGTGAGTTTTTTCAGAAAAACGGCCATTTTTCCGAAAAAACTCCGTAGTGTAGACATAGCCTCGGTGAAGCAGTGTAGCATGTGATGGCCAAGGCAAAAAAAGCATTGAGTAGTTCAGCTTTTCCCAGATCATCTATTAGCAGGTTGCTTTCCCCATTCACTAAGGATTCCATACTTTCTCTGGCCTTCTTTTTGTTGCTAACACACCTATAGATACACACCTGCATGCTCAATCAATATTTTCATACTCCTTCCTAGTCATCAGTCCTAGTTTCCACTTCTTGTAAGTTTCCTTTTTGGGTTTAAGTTCACCAGACATTTCTCTGGTAAGCCAAGCTGGTTGCCTACCATATTTGCTATTCTTTCTGTATATTGGGTTGATTTATTCCTGCACTCTCAATAGGCTTCTTTAAAATACAGCCCGCTCTCCTAGACTTTTTTCTCCCTCATATTAGCCTCCCAGGGGATCCTATCCATCAGTTCTCTGAGGCTACGTCTACACTACATGCTTCTTGCGCAAGAAACCTTTTGGGCAAGAGTTTTTGCGCAAAAACTTCTTGTGCAAGAGCACGTCCACACCTCAAAGCACATCACAAAAGCGATGTGCTTTTGCGCAAGAGAGTGTCCACACTGCATGAATGCTCTTGTACAAGAAAGCTCTGATGGCTATTCACAGAATGGCCATCAGAGCACCTGTGCTTTTTCTCATAGGGGTTTCCTGAGCAAGAAATCCACACTTGCTTTTTTCCACACGAACTCTTGTGCAAAAGGGAGTTATACCTCTTAAAAGAAGGTTTGCCTCCAGCAGAAAAAGCCCTCTGGTTCTGCCATTTTACTCTTGATTTCCTTGAACAAAAGCGCATTTGAGGTGTGGACGCTCCACGGGTTTTTGTGCAAAAACCTTGCAGTGTGGACGTAGCCTGAGAGTTAACATTTACTTTTCTCAGATCCAGGGCCTGTGTTCTACTGCTCTTCTTTTTTCCCTTTGTCAGAATCCTGAACTCAACCATCTCATGCTCACTGCTTCCAAGGTTGCCACCTACTTCTACTTCCCTTTACATCTTTTCCTGTTTCCTAGCAAGACCCCTGGTTGTTTCCTCCAGCACTTACACCACAAAGTTGTCCCCACACTCTCCAATACCTTCCTGGATGGTCCATGGATGGTCTCGCTCTCCCAGAAGATGTCAGGATGACTGATGTCCCCCATAAGAACCAGGACCTGTGATTTGGAAACTTCTGTTAGTTGTATTAAGAATGCCTTTTCTAGCTCATCCTCCTGGTCTGGTGGTCCATAGCAGAAACTCACCATAACATCATCTTTGATGCTCTTGCCTCTAATCTTAACCCAAAGACTCTAACAGTGTTTTCTCCAGTTTTATATTGGAACTCTGAGTAATCATTCTGCTTTCTTACATACAGTGTAAGTCCTCCACCTTTTCTTGCACAAATATGACCTACAGAAATATTAACCTAATTTCCTAGGGCCAGCAAATGGGAAAGCCATGTACAAGGACAGGCAATCAATTAGGGACCTTCTAATACAATATCACTGTTTCCCTTGCAGTCTGCTTGCTATGCAAAGTCATCATTGATTAAATATTCTGAGTTCATTATGCTTTGATAAGATGTGACAGGTATAGAAGGAGAGTATAGAGGATAGAACCAAAGATAGAGCAGAACAACAAACCCTTTAGAAAAAAACACCCAACAGGATTCAAAAAGACTTTTTTTCTCCAATCACAATCAGTTTAGCCCCATTATTTAACATCAGTTGCTCCAATGACAAAATGAGACTCTTCATTTTACAGTGTTACAATCATTTAATCTGAGACTACCGTACTATCTAATTTACACAATCAGAGATGATAGAGTTGGAAGAGACTTCTTACATTTTCTAGATGAACGCTTTATACTATTCTTCCTAATATATTATCTGACCTTTTCTTACAAATTTAAGAGATTGTGCCATAGTTTCCACCTCTGTAGGCTAACTGCTCCGCTTTCTGGCTGATCACGGTGTCAAAGGTTTCTCTTAATATTTAAAGCAAATGGAACCTTCTCAAAATTGACCTAATCACTCTTTGTGTTCAGATTAATCAGAATACTCTCTACTGTTTCTCTTTACATATTTATGTAGACTTTCATGTGTCCTTCTAATCATTATCTCAGGTTCTATTTCTTACTAAGGCTATGTCTAGACTGCCTGCTTCTTTTGGAAGAAGCTTTTCCAAAAGAGATTTTCTGGAAAAGCTTATTTCGAAAGAGGGCGTCCACACAGCAAAAGTGCAACAAAAAAGCGATGTGCATTTTCAAAAGATACAGTTCACATTTATTGGACACTATCTCACATTTGAGTTGTGATTAGTATGGATTGAGTGGCCACCAGGGCATCTGTGTTATTTCCTGGAGGCCTCTTCTTTCAAAAAAAACCACCCTCTTCCGTGTCCACACACGCCTTTTTCTGAAAAAGCTTTTTCGGAAAAAGTCTTCTTCCTCATACAACGAGGCTTACTCCCGTCAGAAAAAACCCCTCCATTCTTTCGACTTTCTATTGAAAGAACTCAATGGCAGCATGGACGCAAGTATTGTTTTTCCAGAAAAATGGCCATTTTCCTGGAAAAACCCTGCAGTGTAGATGCACCCTAAGGCTTTGTCTACACTGGCGGGCTCTTGAGCAAAAACATCTTGTGCAAGAGTTCCTGCACAAGAACTCTTGCACAAGAACACATCCACACGGCCATGTGCTTTTGCGCAAGAGCATCCATGGCAGTGTGGACGCTCTCTTGTGCAAGAAAGCTCTGCTGGCCATTTTAGCCATAGGGCTTTCTTGCGCAAGAAACCCCTGATGCGCGTCCACACTGCCCTCTTGCACAAGAGGGCTGCTAGAAAAGAGAATAGCTCTTGCGCAAGAAGCCTCGTCTTCTGACGCCGTACTGTAAATCTTCTTGCACAAGGGCAGGTGGGCAATGTGGACTCTCTGCGGAAGAACGGCCATTCTTGCACAAGAACCCGCCAGTGTAGACATAGCCTAAGTGATTTAAATAATTTAAAAAATGTAATAAAATCTACAATGGCAAAATTCTTTAAATAAGCAGGCATTTTAGTACCTCACTTTCTTAGTTTTGTTTTAAAGCTCATTTTGGTCTTGTCACACAAATGGAACCTTTGAGACCTGAAGAAGAAACCACTTCAGTGGAAACCACTTCCTGAGCAAATGCAAGAACAGAATCTTGTCCAATAAATGATAACTCACCTTCCTTATCTCTTAAATAGCCTCACAGGGCTGTTATGTAGGAATGCAATTGTAAATCTCTTTTCAGAAAGCTAAAATTATAAATTATTATGCCTGGTTATTCTGTAAATGCTTTATTCAAAAATACCTCGGTGGAAGTTTGCAGTCCATTAACTACAACAAAACCATCATAGTTACAGACTGCGGCACTGTGTTTGGTATTAACTTGAACTTTTGGAGAATATGATATATATCATTGATATGTGACCATCAAGTGACTAGATATTTCAAAATATTTTAAAACTTGTAATAAGCTCTGGCCAGCATAATCAAAGCCAAAGTACATCAAACTTCTAAAATAATGCTGTTTTTCTTAGTATCATACATTCTAATAATTTTATGTTCAATAGTAGTTATCCTTTTGATTGCATGAGATTTTTTTCTTTTGTAAATGTAAATAGAATTTCTTACTTACAAGTATTTTTAGATGAGAATTGTGAGAGGATTGTCTGGTAGGAATGGGTCAAATACTGGAAACTGCTAGTTGCCCTCTTCTTGTTAGGTTAGTGTGTGCTGAAGATGATTAGTACATCCTAGAATGAGACTTATACAGCATCCAAGCAAGGGGAAGACAAAACAAACTAGGAAAGGAAAGATGTTCTCTTTAAGAATCTCAAGGGAAGAAGTAGATATAGAAAATGTATAATGCCTTTCCTTCTTTTAGGATCCTAGTTCAGAGCTCCTAAACTTCCTGAGCAAAAAAATATCTAGGTCCACTCAGACTAGTTCCCAGGGACTCAAAAAACCCCAGCAGTGGCCTACATAATGTCTAGAGCCCTCTCCCCACCTCAACATTTTTTCTTCTTGTTCAATAGCCCAGCCTAGGAGAGAAGACCTTCTTAATAACAGTCAAATTGTTTTGGTTATAGGCTCCGGCCTGTTTCTTGAAGTGGTACTGCACTGCTTCATAGGGAAATACCATAACAATGAAACTATTTGTGCTTTTCTTTTTCTCTGATAACAAGCCCATATACACTTTCTGTAGAGACCATGTGCTGATACTAGATCAAAAAAGAGAATTGTAGAATATGGCAAAACATACAATATTAGCTTTGTAATGGTAGGTTGTATGAGAATAACATCTTTCACTGTATCATGATCATTAGAACAGGAGTCAGAGGCTTGGCATGTTGTATGCATATTTCCAGCTATTATTCTAGCTCAGTGAAGTGCCCAATGTTTCAGTAGCCCTTCAGCAGCTTGAGCCCATTATGGCCTCTTCTCATGTCAGCTGTCATTTCTCACATGCTATTGAGATGTCGACTCCAACAGCTGCCTTGACAATCATGGCAGCTTCCACTGTCCACTTGCTAAATTCCCAACAAGTACCTTTTTGCTTCCTCCTTTCCTGTGCCTCACACATGGGAGGAGCTCCTTCCAAACATATTCAAAACCCTCTCATGGTCCTTGTCCAAATCCCTCCTTTAAATGCATCTCTTTTGCTCTGACACTTCTGAATAAAACTTAGCAATGGTTAGGCAGCTAGTGTGCTGAAACCACTGGCTATTATTCTGACCAATATTACCTCATTTTCTCCTTTACCTCCCTAATCATTTTGTTATATCTGCCTACAGTCTTTTGTCTCATACTTAGTTTGTAAGCTTCTCTGGGTAAGTGTAGGGTAAACTGAGGCAACCATAAATGTGCTAGTAGGCCTCTTAACAGCATGACTCCATCCTGAACTTAAGCCTGGGAACACCACAGCCAGGATAAGAGCTGCAGGCAGTGAAACGACCCTGGGCACCATAGCAACCACCTTCTAAGACACTCGAACAGAACTTTAGTTAAGTAATGTAACACATTTTGCGTAAGATAACATTCATAAATTTGCTTAACTGTCTTGCTTCACTCCTAGATAATGAGCCTGAGAACCAAGCGCTGCACCACCAATTCAAGGCCATACCCGCCTGCTATAGAAACATCATTATCATCATCATTTATGCAGACTAAAATGTTATTACTGTTTTGCTGACATGTTTTGGCATTTGAACAGTAACTACCTGTATATTTATTAATGAGTTGTTACTTTGCAAGGGGCGGAGATATTATGTAATCTTTAGTAGTTCGATTGGCTTATGTGCTCATTTCGTCTTGCTGCTAGACCTATCAAATCATTTTCCCTCCGTCCACCTGCTGACTATATAACCTATTGTATTGTTTCAATTAACCAGTGTTCACCAGGGTAACCCCTGCGTGTCACTCCATCAGCTGGTGTATAATAAATCCTCCGCTTGTTTTCACCTGCATCCAGAGTGTCCTGGATTATTTCCAACAGTAAGGTACATCGCTGTGTTCAGTATTTGAACAGTGCCTAGCATAATGGGATCATGGTCCATAACTGGGACTCCTAGACACTATTACAGTTCAAATGTAATTAATATCCTAATATTAGGCTCCAAGAAATGCCCTCTTTCTGAGTCATGTATTGCTTAATTATATCTTTATTTGAACCATTTAATTTCAAATTATGGCTGGTACATGTAATTTAATTTTCATGTTTACTGAATGGACCATCAAGAGATTTGCCTGACCATTTTGATTATGTTTATCTCCAGTTTCTCTCCATTGAAAGCACAAAGGCATGTAACCTGATTCAAAACCCTCTGAAGTCAATTGAAAGTCTACCTTTGACTTCAGTAGCTTCTGGATCAATCCTTTATGCATAGACTCTTCATTTCCATGAGAATCAGGTAAAAATTCAACATGCTACCATGTATTTTATTTTGTGCTCCAAAATATACAACTTTTTTTTCTCACTAATGTGCAGACTCTGTTAATGTGGATGCACTACCTCGACTCAGAGCCCCAGGAAGCACTCTGGGGAGATGCTGGAGGCCTCCCAGAGGCCAATTAGTTTGAATTAGTGGCACCAGAGCATCTACACTGTTATTTCAGACTTTCAAGTTCAGGAATAGCATTGTTCCTCATGAATAGCAGGACTACAGAGTTTGAATCCCACAGCCCGTTTTTCCAGAATAATGGGGTTAGTAGTGTGGCTGCATCGCTTACAAAATTGACCTTGGGTAGTTATTTTGGACTAAGATCCTGGTGTAGGCCAGGCCTAAAGGTACAGCAGGTACATAATACAGACAACTATATATTTCCTTCCATTGATTATTTTGATGGAAAATAACTCACAGGACAATATTTGTATTATTCAATCAGATATTTATGACAAGAGTTACAATTTTATTTAACTACAGTGATTTTTTCCATCTAGGGACATTAAAGATACTGTCATCCATCATTTCTATCAACTTTTATTTAATTATTTGTTATTTACCCCAAGTTATTTGAATATTTGTCTAAATGTGGTTATTTGGAGCATAAAGAATATTAAAGATGAGGCCAGGGGAATATTTACTTTATATTTTCTGACAATCTATTTAGATACATATTGAACTGATTTTCTCTCTTTCACACTCACACACACACACACACACACACACACACACACACACACACACACACACACACACCATTCACCATAGTGATGCCATTCACCATAGTGTGCGTAATGGCATTACACTATCTGATTTTTTCTCCTAGGTTAGCTGTATGGCATCAGCATAGTCACTTGGAAACACATTTAGACAAGGCTAAAATATTAAATGGATTTTAGGGAATAGCTAATCAATTTTAATCTGTGTATCAAATAATTAATGATAACTCAAAGGAAAGGAAGCAAAACTGGTTAGAGGGTAACTGCTGACACTAATATTTCAAAATACAGTTTCCCACATTTTCTAGAATATTCAAAAGCTGAAATAAACTCTGTTTCCTTTGATTGTGGCATTAGTTGTCACTAGCCTGCACCGCTATGCACGCCAGCATCAGAGACTCACTTGAGATTATTTCAAACTAATAATCTTTCAGGTTGGCATCAACTCACTTCCAAGTTGACTTATTTTATCTGAAACCATTCTCATGTTCCCACTTAAGACAACTTTTCTGGAGCTATAAATACTTTGAACCTAAAGGAACTTTCTTCCCCAATTTATAGAAAACACCTTTGCTGGTTAGAAAAATAGCTGCAAGTAGTTGATTACAAATGGGAACAATGAATTCTAAACTAGTAAAAGATTTCCAATTGTATGAACTGCAGGGCAGGAGAGGTTAGTTATTTGGCAACAGGAAAGCTTTTCACTGTGTGCAGGGCAGCGTTCAGTGCAGTGAGTGGTAGACTAATCTGACTTGGATAGTAGAAATAATGCTCACACTGACATTTATGTGTTTGAACTGACATGACTAAAGATCACAGCATTTGGAACTGTGTTCAGCATCACCTATGCCTAGCCTCAGAAAGCAGGCTGTGAGGCACATAAAAGGGAGTTTTTCCTTCACAGTTGAAAGAGAAATACCCAAGAGAAGCCTTCTACAGTGGTTCTAGAGTCACAAAGAAAGTCTGGAAGGGTATGTCTACACTACCGGGGTAGAGTTGAATTAAGCTACGTAACTTGAGCTATATCGATTACATAGCATAAGTTGAAATAGCTTAATTCAGCTTTTGGCACTGTCTACATGGCAAGAAGATGAAGGAAGAACACTCTTCCTTTGACTTCCCTTACTCCTTGTAAAATGAGTGTTACAGGAGTTGGAATAAGAAGTCCTCCAGTTCACTATTATTTCAAAATAATGACTTGCAGTGTAGACACGCTCTCTGTAATTTCAGAATAACATCAGTTATTCCAAATAACGCTGCTGTGTAGATGTACCTGAAGAGGCCAGAAAAGCTCAGCAGAAGACCTATGCCTAGTGCCAAAGGTCAAAGAGGATCTGGGAGGGAACTTTTCACAGCAACTATATGGAAAGAACTAGCTGGAACTACCTGCAATAAGGGACAGATTGAGAAGGCTAGAGGAAACACCAAGTGGTAGGACATCAACTTCTTAAAAGAAATGTTGATTCCAGTTAATGGGGTGGAGAAATAGACTTAATGATTTATGCTCACTTTTGAACTGTGATATTCTAATAAATCAGATTCTAAGAATCTAAGAGTTATTTTGTGGTTCATAAACTCTGGGAAATGGAGGAAGTGGCAGGGTCTGCTATCAGGTGTACCCTATTATGCTATCAGAGATCAATACAACTATTCCATGCCTAATGGCTGGACCTAAGGATCAAACTAGAGCATGGCTAGGGAAAAGATTGGTATCATCTGAGGCTTATGGAGGCTATCACCATTATCAGACGAAGCAAAGGAGAGTTCCAAGCCCTGAAGTAACATTTTGAAGACTGAGTTGCTGTTTCTCCTATGAGGCTTTTATACCTGTTCTAAATCACCAGACCAGCTTCTGATTTGTGGATTGGTTGGAGCCTATCATAGGAATGACTCATCCCTGCATGTGGCTTAACCAGGTGTTAATTCAGGGATGACTCATCACCTGGTTCTGATCAGTTGTGCTGGAAAACTCCAGGCTGCATGATGGTAGCCTAGCCTACACTTGTAATTTCTCATGTACAAATCATGTATACAGACACACATCATGTTAAAAAGTGTGCTCGAGAGAATAGATGAATGATAACATGACAAGATACTCTAGTCAGGAAAGAACTAAACTGACTTCCAAAGGCTATAAGAACTCAGTGATGCAATCCCCAATAGCTGTGCCTTGCCGTGCCTTGCCTTGCCATTTGTTAGGTAAATAAAGTGCTGGACATGATAATTGCATGCAGTGAATCTGAAGGACATCTTGGAAATGTCTGAAAAAAGTTAATGGGGCTCCACATAGGTGGCAGGATCCACCTATTTTGAGCTCATGTCAGGTTTGCAGTGTAAGCCTCGATTCTGCAAGGAGATGTACTTATATGTGTAAGCGGGGGAATGGTCCCGCTATTGTGGAGAACTTTCCTGGCTTCTATACTACCCCGGTGAAATGGACCAGCGAAAGGATCTGAGTCCTCTCTCCCACTTCTTTTACCCAAAGGCCTCCCTGACTTTGAGGGCTCCCCTTCCACTCTCCTGAGTAGCAGAATCCACGAAATCCCAACAAAGCTGGGCCCAGGTTTTCTGGGGTTTAATCCCTGACCTTGTAGTCACTTAAGGCAGGGGCTAGGGTGTCCCCACTCCAGGGTGCTCTCTTCACACTGCATGCTTTCTTGACCCACTGATCATTACGTACAGTTCAAAGCGAATACAATTTATTGATTAAAAAGAAAAAAATAAGGACAAAATTAGAGAGGTTATATGAGAACACATAGTTCCACTCTGTAGCACGGGGACATCACAAACAGCAGTTTGCAGAGTGTAAGGACAGTTCACAGTCTGTTCCTTATAGGTCCCAGGGCTCTTTCTCAGGCCCTGGCTGTGCTATGGGGGGGGCTGCAGGTTGGACACTCTTGCTCTGGCAGTGACCACATGACTTCAAGTTCTAGGTGGCAGGACCCCTCTCCCAATTGGAGTTACAATCCCTCTCCAAGTCTGGCCTGCAGGGCCTCTTGGCTGGTGGTGTCTCCCTGCCCAGAGCCTCTTTTCCCCCCTTTGCTGGTCCCAGCTGCTCACCACACCCAGCTCCAGACTATGCTGCTTTGCCAGCCTCCAGCTCCTTGCATTGCTTCTCTGACCCCTTTGGCTCTGGTCACTGCTGGTCTGCTTCTTAGCACAGGGTCTGCTCTCTGTGGGCTATATGGGCCTCTGGCTCTGTCCCTGCAGGTCTGCTCCTCAGCACAGCCTGGACCCCTTGCTACTCTTCTTAACTCTTTCCCCCTTCGACTCAGAAACCCAGAAAATCCCAGCTCACACGGAGGATGGGACCTGGCCTCCTAATTCCCTCATTGGCCTGTCCAACCTGTCAATCAGGCTGACCTGGAGTGTTGGCCTCTTCCCATTGTCCCTGGGAACTGTTAGTCTCAGGGCCCTGATTTCTCATGGACCGTTCCTCTTCTGGTACTGGGAGCTGGCTAACCAAAAACTCTCACTGAGTTTTAGTAAGGGGCTAACAGTCTCCTTACATATGGAGCCATTTACATGCATAGAGTCCCACCAAAGATAATAGACATTATCCTAGTTCTTGAACTTACAGAATTGGACCCCAAATATTTCTCTCATCTTCTCAGACATTAAGTTTTCTTGTCCTATTTTCAAGATCTTACCAATATAATTGTTTTGAGAAGAGCACTAATTCAGAAATACAGTTGTTGCATGTGTGTGAATGAACAATAAATATTCCAAAGGGAATGGGAAAGAAGTCAAAATTGAGAACCTTTATTTTTTTTACTCATAGTGGAGCTATGGATAATAATAATAATAAACTGGCAAAGGGAAAACAATGAATATTTTCCCCATTTTTCTCAACCTGTTCTACTCATTAAAACGGCTTCATCTTTCTTTTTTTAAAGCTATTGTACAATTTAAAAATATAATAATCTAACAATAGTACTTCTATCAGTTATTCCTTAGCATTGCTCTTATTCTGCTTAGAATAATGAGTGTGGATTTATGTAAAGGTCAACAGCTGAAATGAACTTTACTGAATAATATTACAACAGACAAGATAGGCTCAGTTCATATCTGATTTCAACAATTACAACTGTTTTTACATCAGTGAAATTGCCCTTGTAAGGAGAGAGGGTATGCCTAGACTACAGGGTTTTGTGGACAAAAATGGCCTTTTGTCAACAAAACTATACCTGTGTCTACACTACCACCGCGTTCTGTCAACAGTAAGTCGACAGAACGCGGCAGTTTTGTTGACAGTGGTAAAACATGTTTTACGAGGAAGAATGCCTTTTTGTCGACAGAGATCTGTAGAAAAAAGGTGTGTGTGGACGGAGGGAGCTAGTTCTGTCAACAAAAAAGGCCTCCAGGAAGAAGCACTGGAGGACAGTCTAGCCTTTACATGTACAGCACCTCTGTGGTTCCTGGCCGAAGCCTCTGAAAGGCACAAGCACCCAGACAGGCCTTTCTGTCCAGCAGCTAGCCAGAGCACCTGTGCCAGCTGTGACAGCCATGTCCCAGCCTCAAGGCGCCCCTGGCCCTTCTCGGGACAGAGACGAAGATCCACCCAGGGGCACCAAACGCTGGGCACCAGCCTGGTCAGGGCCAGAAATCCAAAACCTCCTGGAGCTCTGGTCCCAGCAAGAAGCCCTGCAATCCCTGAAGACACTCCACAGGAATGCGGACAAGTACGAGCGCCTGGCACAGGGACTGGCCACCAAAGGGCATCACCTCTGCACCATGGCTCAAGTCAGGGCCAAGGTAAAGGAGCTGTGGCAGGGATATGCCAAGGCCCGGGACCAGAGCTCCCGCTCTGGGGCAGCCCCCAAGACCTGCCCTTACTACCAGGAGTTGGAGCAGATCCTGGGCAGTGGGGAAGCCCAGACTCCACTGCAAGTGGTGGAGTCCGGGTTACCCCACCGCATCATGGACCGACCCCTCCTGAGGGAGGAAGACCAGGCAGGAGAGGTGGGAGAGCTGCACCAGGAGGAGAAGGAGGAGGAAGAGGAGGCAGCAGGGACCCAGACCCCAGAGGCCTCCCAGGGGTCTATGGACATCGAGGAGGGAACATCAGGTGAGTGCTTTGAGGGGTCACCACACTTGGGAGGGTTGGCAGTGTGGGGGGCCAGCTAGCCCCATTGCCACTGTGGGGCCCCTGAGAGGCTTTCAAGCCGCTGCCCAACTCACATGTGGTGTCACGTGTAACACCCCTGAGTCTCCTGTCCAAAGGAGAGCCCCTGACAGCCATGGCATGCCCTTGGGGACGGCAGGGGTGCACACAGACATTGATTGTCTCCTCCTCTTTTCCTCCATAGCCGGACCCTCTACCAAAGAGAGGAGCACCACACCTGCCCCACCACCATCCCAGACCCATGGCACCTGCAGGTACTGGCAGGTCTATACAGACCTGCTGAGGGAGCACGTAGTGGCCCTGCAGGACCTGAACAAGACCCTCCAGCAGAAGACACAGGCAGAGGCTGAGTGGCGCACCAAGCTGCTGGATGAGCTGGTCCAGCAGTGCACTACCATCTGTGCCATAATGCAGGAGGTCCTCGGCTTGCCTGTGCCGGTCACAGGCACTGCTCCTCCTGCACGCCAGGCCCCTGCTCCCCCTGTTCCTCCAGCTCTGCCAGCCCCTTCAGCCCACCCTTCCCCGCGTCCCTCCAGCCTCCTCTTTCCCCCAACCCCGCTTCCCCCACCCCAGTCCCTCGAGCCCTCCTATACCCCCCAGTGCCTCCTGCTCCCGAGCCCTCACAGGCCCAACAGCTGCTCCCCCTCCTGCCCAGGCCAGGACTAGGTCTCGCTCCACCTGATCCCAAGGCCGTGGCAATGCCAGGATGCAGGAAGGTGGCAGGACCCTGTGATCAGGGAAGCAGCAGCCTACTTAAGCCTCCTTCCCCCCTCCAGGTTTTCAGTCTCCTACCACATCACCCGAGTTAAAGGTCTTTTCAGTTATATAACAAAATCTTTATTTTTGAGTGAAAGATTTACCTTGTCTATAAACATTTGAACAGTAAACAGAGAATTTTTTTTTAAGTTAGCACATTTTCTTTACTGATAGGCTGCGTCTAGACTGGCCACTTGATTTTGCACAAAAGCACTGACGTTCTACTGTCCGAAATCAGTGCTTCTTGCACAAATGCTTTGACGTTCCCGTTCCGGCAAAAGCCCTTTTCCGGAAATGCTTTTGTGCAAAAGGGCCAGTGTAGACAGGCAGCTAAGACGTTTTGCGCAAAAGCAGGCTAAACGGAAAAAAGCCCTATGGACGCTTGGAGACTCCGTAGCCACAGTCAGCTCCCTGGACTTCCTGGTAACCTGATCCCCCTTAAAGCAGACACAGGCTGCTGAGCTCACGTGGCAGGAGCCTTCCTCAGACCTCTGGCCAGAGGTCTGCCACGTGGCCCCTGCCGTCCAGCAGATACCCCCCAAGCACGATGGCAGCTCCAAGGGGGGATCAGCAACCCACACCCCCAGCACAGGAGGCCCCCAGGGGCCGCAAACGAAGGGCCCCATCCTGGTCCTCGGGGGAGCTGGACAGCCTGCTGGACCTCTGGCAGGAGGAGGAGGCTCTCCACAACACCCGCTCCCGGTGCCGGAATGCGGACATCTTCGCCCGCATGGCCCAGGCGCTCGCCCAGCAGGGCCATCCAGCCCGGACCCTTGAGCAAGTCCGGGCGAAAGTCAAGGTGCTGCACCTGTGCTACGTGCGGGCCAGCGAGGGCCAGGGGGCAGGAGCAGACACCTGCCCCGACTACGACCGGCTCCACGCCATCCTGGGCCAGCCAGCCCCGCAAGCCCCGGAGGTCCCCGTCGACAGCAGCGTGCGCCCCCCCATCACCAGGACCACTGAGGTGGGGGAAGGAGACAGCAGTGCGTCGGAGGATGAGGCCAGGACTGCCACCCAGCAGGCCCCCTCCAGCAGCCCCGACATCTCCCACGCATCCTCGGAGGCCGGGGAAGGATCCACCGGTGAGTGTTGCACTTTGCACTCACAAGGGCGTGGCGGGGGGGAGCCAGGCGCCCGGATGGGGAAGGGGGAGAGCTCGTCACTCAGGCCACGTGAGCTGCACACTGTGTAGCATTAGGCAGTAAGCAGCACGTGCAACCACGTGCAGCCTGGTGACCGAGCGGCATGTGGCCACGGCAGGCAGCTCCAGGGCATGCCTGGGACCATGCTGCTCACACACATCCGGCAGGACCAGGGGGAAGGGTGGATACCGGCTGGAACCATCCAGGGCCCCAGGGACTCAGGCCAGAGCCTGCACCTCCGCAAGGGTGCAGCACGCAGAATGGCACACTGTCCCATGCCTGGCTGTGAGGCACAGCCAGCAGCTCCTGGGAAAACCACAGCGTCACAGCCCTGTGAACATGGCCCCCACTGAGCCCCTCGCCTGCTCCCGGTGCCTTGGCTGGCTCCCCGAGGGAAGTCCCCACTGCGGCCACACATGTCCCTGGGCTACGTGTGTGAGGGATAGTGGGAAGGAGAAGGGGGAAGCGCTCGGGCCGCCCCTAGGGCCACCTGAGTTTTGCTGCAAGGATGGGACACCCCCCCAGTCACTCTCCTGGTTCCGTCCAGGAGATATCCCACGCGATGGGGATCTGAGAGCCCAGACCACATCTGCCAGATGTGCTCCCAGGCACTGTGTGGAGATTCATCTCGCTCCCTGTCAAACACCATTGATTAGCCCAAAGCCTCACAGCCTCCACCGGCAGGTTAAAGCAACACAAACGCCCTCCACGGGGCCAGGACACAGAACGGTGGTTACAATACATGGAGGAGGACCCTACTCCAGGGGCGGTCTTCTTTGCAAACATACAACACAGGGGGCAGGGGGGGAACCGAGTGGGCCCAAGCCACACTACTGTGGTGTCACCTGGGCTCAGGGGTGGAGGGCATGAGGTGTGGGGACAGTGGCCGGGCTGCCTGATTGACCCATCCTTTCTTCTCTTCCCTGCAGCGGGACCAAGCACAAGCTGGGGACCCTCCAGTCTGGTAGCAGCAGCGGCAGCAGCAGCACCCCCAGCCACCCAACCACCGAGGCGGCGGCTCCGCCACTGGGACCAGCTCCTTCGGCGCCACGTGCAGGCTGTCGAGCGCATCGAGGCTGCCATCACTTGGCGCGTGGAGGCGGACCTGCAGTGGTGCCAGGAGGCCTGGGCCGCCTTCCAGGCCCAGTGTGTGCGGATGGCCGACTCCATCGCCACCCTCACCGCCCACATTGGCCATGCCATACATTACGGCATGGCCTTGCCCCACGCCCCCGCCATCCCTCCCCTAGCACTGCCCCTACCCCCTCCTGCAATGGCCCCTCCTGCTCCTGTCCCTGCCCCTCCTGCAATGGCCCCTCCTGCAATGGCCCCTCCTGCCCCTCCTGCAATGGCCCCTCCTGCCCCTCCTGCCCCTCCTGCCTGTCCTGCAATGGCCCCTCCTGCCCCTGCTCCTGTCCCTCCTGCTCCTGCCCCTCCTGCCCCTCCTGCCCACCTCCCCGTGCAGCCTGCCCCGATGTGGCCTGCCCCCCATGTCCAAGTCCACCCCCGCAGGAGCGGTCGCAGGGGCCACCCCTCCGAAGAGTAGCTCCTCCCCCTCCCAGTTCAAGGTTTCCTCCCCCTCCCCCTCCCAGTTGAAGGTCTCCTCCTCCTCCCCCTCCCAGTTCAAGGTCTCCTCTCCCTCTCCCCCTTGTAAATAAAAACATACACATTTTTCTGTTGAAAACAAAACTGTGTTGTTTATTGTGTTACTCGAGGTAACTTAAATAATTGATTTGAGATGCCAATTAGCCAACTAAATTTCAGAAGATTACAAAATGCGGACACCAAATACCGTATCTATCACCGGTCGTTCCTTTAATTGGTCATTGGTTTGTGGCGCATAAATAAATACTGACACTTTAAGTAAAATTTAAACCACAAGACCATATTAACATAGATAACAAACAAGCAAGAAAGGTTAAAACACAAACACAAAGAATATTTACATAGTCTAGATGCAGGGACGATTGTAGTGTTGCTGGCAACCTCAATCCTTTGGTCCTTCAGGGCCTCAGGAGAGGAACAGCCGGGAGTCCCTCAATGGAAGATGACGCCAAAGCTGGCGACCTCAATCCTTTGGTCCTTCCAGGCCTCAGACAAGGAACTGCCAGGAGATCCCTCAAAGATGACTGGAATCGGGTACGCTGACTCGAGCCTTCTGCACGAACCACCTCTTCCTGTTCTTCGGGACAACTCGAACAGGCGATGGCGGCCTAAAACCTAGCCTAAACTAAAAGAAAAACCCTAGCTACGTCCGACGCACCCGACGAACATGCACGATGACAGCCTATATGCTTCGAACCGACGCTGTCTGATGAACAGTCACGACGACGTTAGCTAATTTAACTAAACCTAACTCTGGACCCAATTTAAATTGGTAGGTGCAAGCCTTCCGCTTGACCTGACCTGACAGACAAGACTACCAGGAGTCTTCGTACCCAACAAAACAAGTATAACCAAGGTTGTTTTGTTCAATGCAGTAAATTTACAATTGGGAGGTAAGGGGAGGGGAGGGGGAAGGGTAGGGGATGGGAGGGAGTTGTATGGGGAGACCGAGGCGACCCTACTATGGGGCCTGTGCGAACATGCCCGTCAGGGCCTCTCGGATGCGCACCCCATCCTGGTGCACCTGGCGGATGGCAGCTGTGTGGGGCTGTTCATAAGTCTGTGCCTCGGCTGCCATCCATGCGGGGAGGACGGCCTCCCCACTCCGCTCCACAACGTTGTGGAGCACGCAGCACGCGGCCACTACCTCTGTTGCATTCCTCTTGCCCATCTCGAGACGGGTGAGCAAACAACGGAAGCGGGCTTTTAAGTGGCCGAAGGCGCACTCCACTTGATTCCGGGCCCGGTTGAGGCGGTCGTTGATCCAGGCCCGGTTCTGGTCCGGCCGCCCCGTGTAGGGCCGCATTAGCCAGGGCTGCAGGGGGTAGGCCGCATCCCCGATGATGCAGATGGGCATAGGCACATCCCCAACAGTCAACTCCCGCTGGGGGAAGTAGGTGCCCGCCTTCAGCCTGTGAAACAGTCCAGAGTTGCGGAGGATGTGGGCGTCGTGTGCCCTGCTGGACCAGCCCACATAGACGTCCAGGAAGCGGCCCCGGTGGTCCACGAGGGCCTGGAGAACAATCGAGCAGTACCCCTTCCTGTTTGTGAAATGGTCTGCTCAATGCTCCGGGGCCCGGATGGGGATGTGGGTTGCATCCAGGGCTCCCCCGCAGTTGGGGAACCCGAGGGCAGCGAAGCCGGCCAGCGTAGTGTCCACGTCGTGCAGGCGGATCACTCTCGGGAGCAGGACATCGTTGATGGCGTGGACGACCTGCAGAAGGGTGCAGAGAAACACAGGGGAACACATCACATAAGGCAGGGGTGAGTGTGTGCTCCCTTGGCCCCCCCCCATGATTCCCTCTGTCCTCACGCACACACACGCACATGCACACGCACACGCACACACACACACCACGGCCCCCTCGCCCCACGGGCCCCCCCCCCACCAGCATGCCTGTGCAAGGGAGGGACGGCCCAAACCCCTGGGTGACCCAGCCTGGAGACTTGGCTGCCCCTGGGCATGGAGTGCAGCACCCTCCCCCCACCCCACTCCCCACTCCCCCTGGGACATACCTCCATAACGATGACACCGACGGTGGATCTGCCCACCCCAAACTGGTGTGCCACTGATCGGTAACTGTCCGGGGTGGCCAGCTTCCAAAGTGCGATGGCGACCCTCTTCTCGATGGGGATGGGTGCCCGCAGCTGGGTGGTGGCTCTCTGGAGCGCAGGGGCGAGCCAGGCACACAGCTCCAGGAATGTCCGCTTTCGCATGCGGAAGTTCCGGAGCCATTGCTGGTTGCCCCATTGCCCCAGGACCAGCTGGTCCCACCAGTCGGTGCTGGTGTCCAGTCTCCACAGTGGCCTCTCCACCCTGGGGTGGGGATGTCACAGGGACGCCATGGCCTCCCTGGTGAGGGAGTCCAAAGCGGTCTGCGCCTCCTGGTCCTGGAACAGGAGGGCACCAGCCTGGAGCAGCAGCTGCAGGCACTCCAAAATGGCCGGCAGTGGCCAGAGCAGGCACATGGCCACCCCGGCTCCATGGCAGACAAAACAAGGCAAAAGAAAAAAAAACAGGCAAAAGCACTAGATGGCAAAAGGCAGTGGTGTCCAAAAGGCAGAGGGCAACCACCAAAACTGCTATGGCTGTCAGTCCCTACAAGAGGTCCGAAAGCACGGAGCAGGAGGGAAACGTCTGTCCAGGGAGATCCCTTTAAGCACGTGTCAAAAAGGAGCTCCAGCCCCGGCCCCCGCCCCCGGAAAGGGCTGGTGCCCTTTTGCCCTCTGCAAAATGGTTCCAGGCTTCTGCTTTTGTGCAAAAGCGCGCCACCAATGTAGACGCGCTTTTGCACAAAAGCACATCGTTATAATGATAACTCCGTGCCAGTCTAGATGCGCTTTTGTGCAAATACTTTTAACGGAAAAACTTTTCTGTTAAAAGCATTTGCGGAAAATCATGCCATTCTAGACATAGCCATAGTGTTTCTAATAAAAAAACTAATGTCTGTGTACAAAGAAAACTGGGTGTGTAAGTATTCTTTATGGGAAGAGGGTGAGGGTGGTTGAGGGACAGGTACGGGTGGGCCAGGCAAAACCCCCCATGGTGGAGGCCCTGGGGAGAGTCAGTGGGCTCCTTCTGAGAATCTCTCCCTCAGGGCCTCTCAGATTTGGACACTAGCCTGCTGAAATGGCCTCTCCCCACCATCAGCACCTGTCCCCCACCCGCGCAGGAAGGCCTCCCTTTTCCCCTCCACCAGGTTATGGAGGGCGCAACATGTGGCCACCACCTCTGGGATGTTGTGTTCACCCATCTCCAGCTTTGTGAGGAGGCAACGGAACCTCCCTTTCAAACGGCCGAAGGCGCATTCCACCTGGATGTGAGCCTGGCTAAGATGCGTGTTGAAAAGCTCCTTGCTCACATCCAGGTGGCTGGTGTTTTGCTTCATGGGTCACGGCATTGGGGGTAGGCTGCATTGGCCACTATGCACACCAGCATCTGCACATCTCCGAGCGCGAGGAAAAATGTTCCTGCATGCAACCTGCGGTACAGGTAGGAGTTCTGAAATATGCGGGCATCATGTGCCTGCCCGAAACACCCGACACAAATGTCCATAAAGTGTCCCCAGTGGTCAACCAGGGCCTGTAGCACCATCGAATAGTAGCCCTTCCAGTTTATAAATTGGGCTGCTCGATGGGGCGGTGCATGGATTGTGATGTATGTCCCATCGAGGGCTCCACCGCAGTTCAGGAATCCAAGAGTGGCAAACCCAACAATGATGTTGTCCAGGTCCCTGAGACGGATGAGCCTCTTCAGCAGCTCCGCATTGATGGCCCTCACCACCTACATCACGAGACCAATAGACAGACAGAAACCAGGGAGTTAGACAGGTTACCTAAGCACTTGGGAGGAGAACCCTCCCCCCCCGCCCAACACACCCCTCACCTTCTCAGGACGCCCCTCTCCCCTGCATCAGTGCAGGGGTGGCTGAGGAGTGGCCTCCAAGTGCCACTCCATCCCCCCACTCCCTCTTGCCCTTGCGTGGCAGTCCCCCTTTCTCAGCCCCCCCCACTTAGGAGGGCCTGTTCCCCAACAATGACTTACCTCCATCAAGATGGCCCCGATGGTAGACCTCCCCATGCCAAACTGGTGTCCCACGGAGCGGTAGCTGTCAGGGGTGGCCAGCTTCCACAGGGTGATTGCGACCCGCTTCTGCAGGGGGGATGGCGGGCCGCAGGTGTGTGTCCTGGTGTTCCAGAGCAGGGGCGAGACAGGCACACAGCTCCAGGAACGTGGCCTTCCACATCCGGAAGTTGCGGAGCCAGTGGTCATCGTCCCAGAGCTGCATGATGAGCCGGTCCCAACAGTACGAACTCATCTCGTGCCTCCAAATCTGCCTGTCCCCAAAAAAGTTTGGGGACAAGGACAGAGCTCTTGCACCCCGCAGGAGGGTCTCCTCAGTGTGATCCGGGTCCATATGGGGCAGGAGATTCATGACAGAGTCATGCAGATGCAGCAGAAGCTGTAGTATGGCAGCGTGGGGCCATCGCCTGCCCAAGGGCAGCTTAGGTTCCATGGCCAAAAACACAGTGAAAAGCAGAAAAAAACCTGCATATAAACTGCTGTGGTGTCTGAGGAAGCAGGGCAACCGGCGCAAGAACTGCAGCAGCTTTGCTTTTCCTTTAGGAGGTAGACAAGCCAGAAGCAGGAGCACAGCAACGGCTGTTCAGGGGGATCCCTTTAAGCACGCGTCTCTGCAAAGGGCAGGCAACAGCACCTGGAAATAAAGGCTGCCCCCATGCCCTGCCAGAAGCACTTCCGGGTGCCTTCTTTTTTCGACAGAGCATCTGGTAGTCTGGATGCTCTTTTTGGAAAAAGCGGATTGATTTTTCAATCCGCATAATGTAATCTTGACGCTCTTTTTCAACAGAGGGATGCAGTCTAGACGTAGCCAGAGAGAGGGATACTGAAGCAATACTATGTATAACTGTGTTATATGCCCTTATTTCTGCACTTCAGCTTAATTGTTTGTTGATACACAGGCCAATGTTCTGTCCTTTTGAACTTCTCAGATCAGAGTTATTTCTCAGGACTAACATGCTAAAAATATGCTGTGTGTAGATGTTATTGTTACCAGACAATTCTAACATACAGTTAGAGTTCTAACGTACAGTTTCTTAGGGGACATTCTAACATAGTTTTTTAGGGTTTATCTAAATGAGCAGTGTTAGAAAAGAACAGGTGACCCAGAGGCGGGTGGAGTAGAAGGACTCCTTTACCGAAGATACTTGTTCCACCTCGGACCCCCAAAGTCTTGGTGCGAGTGAGCAACAAAGTAATCACAGGTGCAACTTTTATCAGAGCTCTGATCTACAATGGGAGTTATTTTGAAATAAGTCCCCTCATTTCAAAATAACAAGCAGAGCATCCACACTACCAATGTTATTTGGAAATAATAACTCCGGCTTTCCACAAGGAATAACACTTATTTTAAAATAGTTATTTTGAAATGTGATAGTGTGGATGCTTCGCTATTGCTATTTTGAAATAACTACCGTCCAGAGTCATTAAAAGTAATTACTCCCCAATGCTTCCTGGGGCTCTAATTCAAGGTAGTGCATCCACTTTAAGGGAGCCTGCTTTGGACTAATCTCAAACCAAGTCAAATCATGTCAAACCAATCTGATAGCTTTCTTAAATAGGATAACGAGTCTTGTGGATAAGAGAGAAGCAGTGGATGTGTAATACCTAGACTTTAGTAAAGTGTTTGATATGGTCTCGCATTATATTCTTATCAATAAACTAGGCAAATACAACTTAGATGGGGCTACTATAAGGTGGGTGCATAACTGGCTGGATAACCGTACTCAGAGAGTAGTTATTAATGGTTCACAATCCTGCTGGAAAGGTATAACAAGTGGGGTTCCACAGGGGTCTGTTTTGGGACCGGCTCTGTTCAATATCTTCATCAACAATTTAGATATTGGCATAGAAAGTACCCTTATTAAGTTTGCAGATGATACCAAGCTGAAAGGGGTTGAGACTGCTCTGGAGGATAGGGTCATAATTCAAAATGATCTGGACAAATTGGAGAAATGGTCTGAGGTAAACAGGATGAAGTTTAATAAAGACAAATGCAAAGTGCTCCACTTAGGAAGGAACAATCAGTTTCACACATACAGAATGGGAAGCGACTGTCTAGGAAGGAGTACGGCAGAAAGGGATCTAGGGGTTATAGTGGACCACAAGCTGAATATGAGTCAGCAGTGTGATGCTGTTGCAAAAAAAGCAAACATGATTCTGGGATGCATTAACAGGTGTGTTGTGAGCAAGACACGACAAGTCATTCTTTCGCTCTACTCTGCGCTGGTTAGGCCTCAGTTGGAGTATTGTGTCCAGTTCTGGGCACTGCATTTCAAGAAAGATGTGGAGAAATTGGAGAGGGTCCAGAGAAGAGCAACAAGAATGATTAAAGGTCTAGAGAACATGACCTATGAAGGAAGGCTGAAATAATTGGGTTTGTTTAGTTTAGAAAAGAGAAGACTGAGGGGGGACATGATAGCCGTTTTCAGGTATCTAAAAGGGTGTCATAAGGAGGAGGGAGAAAACTTGTTCATCTTGACCTCTGAGGTTAGAACAAGAAGCAATGGGCTTAAACTGCAGCAAGGGAGGTTTAGGTTGGACATTAGGAAAAAGTTCCTAACTGTCAGGGTAGTTAAACACTGGAATAAATTGCCCAGGGAGGTTGTGGAATCCCCATCTCTGGAGATATTTAAGAGTAGGTTAGATAAATGTCTATCAGGGATGGTCTAGACGGTTTTTGGTCCTGCCATGGGTGCAGGGGACTGGACTCGATGACCTCTTGAGGTCCCTTCCAGTCCTAGTATTCTATGATTCTATGATTCAAGCCTTTCCTGTAGTATGGATATACCATTTCTAAATAGCTATTTGGGGAGTTGTTATTTTGAAATAAGTTTTTTTGAAATAATTTCCTAGTGTAGACATGCCCTTAAAATGAAAATACATTTATCAATTACATCACCCCTTAAGTCCCAATTTAGTAATCAGTGTAGACGGGGCCATTCTGCGCAAAAAAAACCCCTTTTCCACAAGAACCCTTATTCCTCAGAAAAAGCAGGTACACAGGATCTTGCGCAAAAGGGTTTTTTGCCCCATCTACACTGCAGTTTTTCTGCACAAAAACCTCTTCCGCAAAACGTATCGGAAGAAACTATGCAAATGAGAGCACGAGAAATTCTAATGAGTGCTTCATTTGCATTGCCTCTGCTGACAAATTCCTGCAATATAGACGTATCCTTAGGGTACATCTACATAACAGGGCTAAAGTTGGAATAAGCTAAGCAACTTCAGCTACCTCAATTGTGTAGCTGAAGTTGAAATAGCTTAATTCGACTTTTGGCACTGTCTACACAGCAGGAAATCAAAGGAAGAACTCTTCCTTCGACTTTCTTTCTAGTAAAATAAGGGTTACCATGAGTCTGAGTAAGAAGTCCGCCAGCTCTACATTATTTCAAAATAATGGCTTGCAGTGTGGACACGCTTCTTGTTATTTCTGAATAACGTTAGTTATTCCGATATAACACTGCTGTGTAAATGTACCCTTACAGAGATGTATACCAGATTCAAAACAGATTCAAAACAGTGATCCCTAGAGATAATCTGAGTATCCTGAAAACTCTTTTGGGAGACTGGCACTTTATTATGTCTCTGCCACCCTCTGGAATTACAAACTGTGACTCTCCTGTATATATATATATACTTATTTGAACAGCAGACACTTCACTTTAGAGGATGAAGACGCAAATATTCGCTGAGATAGCTTCTGGAAAATGTATCATGGACAAATCAGCACATGGTCAATCCATTTTATTTTGTAAAAATGTTTCATTTCTTCCATTTAAAATTTGCCAATTTAATTATAAAAGGCAGTGTGATAACAATAACAGCAACCTTGAAAAAGACTGTTTTCTATCAATTTGATAAAAGCCGTATGCTGGGTTAATAGTACACATTTCAATGTTTAGCCTTGGAGTCTGTTTGCTATAAACTCCTTAGTCTTTCAGAGTTTATTAATCCCAAGATATGGCGACTTTCTCAAATTTGAAGTACTTTCAGATTGTCATTCAAATAATTGCATTGTCTAATTCTACAGAAGTCTACTAAAGTCAACAAATACACTCATTCATCAGACACAAATTTCACAGTTTTCTCATGGTCCAAAGCGCCGATTAAGTACTTGCATACTGAGTGCTTCCTCTTCTCTGACATCTTTTGACTTGCTAATGAGGTGGAATGAGGTGTAACAGTTAATCCAAACTAAGGATTTAGTTCGGATTAACTTTAAACTGCCGTGTGTAGCCCGCGGGCAGTTCATTCGAACTAAGGGGGATTTAAAAATGGTGGCCGGACGGGAACATGCAAATAAAGCCCGGGATATTTAAATCCCGGGCTTCATTTGCAACTCCGGTTGCCTGATTTGCTTACCTAGCTCGAATTAACGAGCTAGTGTAGACATACCCTTAGGCAAGAAGAATTATTTAAAACTGGCATAATATTCCACATGTTGTGAAATAAAGTTATTAAATAAAGGGGAAATTATAAACTAATGTTACATACTGTATGTATCACAGCTCATGTTTTACCTTCACCATGGGGTCCTATACCATTCCTGTGTTGTGCTGTTCAGCAGATTTCTTTATCTGCATCTTCATCATGAGGCTAATTAGTGAATGACAGATTAAAATGCTTGATCATGTTGTGATTCAACAGAAAAACAGCAGGGAAGTCCCAACATTTTGCCTTCAAGTAAAAACGATGATTTGCACAATTTTGTTAGCCTAGTGGTGGATGGCACTGCTGAATTTGCTTGCACTAGATACAATATCTGTCTCATATTGCACTTCTGTTTTGCTTTCTTGGGGCTTTATTCACACTCTTTCAGGAGCTGCTAGTGGATTTTGCACTGATATAGTAGTAGATAGAGCCTAAAGGCATGTCCAAATGCTGTGGCAATGCACACTATGGACGTGTGACTTTTAATGCACGCTAACTTGTGCATTATTTGGTTCATATATCTTGTTGTCATGCTCTAAAGGTCCCTTAGTGTGCTTTTATGTACTGTTGTTTGTAATAGTACTATGTTTAAGTGCACTAGGGAATCCTTAAAGTGGAACAGGATGGTCTATACAGACTAATTAATGCACAATATATTAGCACACTTTAGAAAGAACATCACCATAGGACACTATTGTGAAGATAACCTTCAAATAAGGCATTGATTGTTATGCACAAAACATGTGCCATTGCTTCTTTATTATGCTGGTAGAAAAAGACAGAAAGCAGTCAAGTTTGTGTCTAACAGGCATGCTTTTGGCACAGGGGCAGAATGGCTTAGGGAACTCTGGGACAAAAAACTCAGCAACAATTATTTACAGCTGCTTGTCCTAAAAAAAGCAATACTGAAACCCCTTCAATTCCAAAGCCTACAGCAGATAGTAGAATGTAGTAGGCCTGGTTCTTCAAATTGATTCATGAACTATTGCACTACGGAGCACAACTTGCTATTTTGTTTGGGAGTCAGTTGATGCTTAAAGGACTGCTATCAGTGGTTGGAATCCTGACCACTTCATAGCACCCAGTGTTCTGTTTCTCCTGGCGGACAAGTATTTTACCTAAAGTTTGATGAGACAAAATGCTAGAGGGAAATGCTTTTTTTTTCTTTTCTCTTTTGATGAGTAAAAACAAATATTCTGAAAGGAAAGAATGAAATGTTATCTTACTTCTCCAAACCACATCATTTTAGCTTTAGTACTTATGCAATGTTTTAAATAAATTCCACCTTATGACTTCTGTGAGCTTGAGTTGTCCATGTTTACCAAATTCAAACTAATGACAAATAACTCACTGCCACATTAGCATTGACTGATCAAGGTGAACCAAAGATGAGTTAAAAAGTCTGACATCTGAGTGAAACCAATAAAGGGTGGACAGTGCTCCTTTTCTGGATATTCTAAAATGCTGCCTTGGGAGCATTTAACATTTCTTATCTCCAATATAAGAAAAATAATACACTTTCTGGAAAAAATGAGAATGGGATACAGAAAAGTAACAAACTTTGCCAAGTAGAATAGAAAATCAAGATGTCAGAAAAGAACCCAGCTGTCAGTTGATTCCTCGCCTGTCTCTTGTTTTCATCAAATCTGTTTCTGCAGTCTCAATTTCTCACTGGTGACATATATAATAAATAGATAATTATTTATTTAAAAACTTGTTTAGGATTCCAAAAGTTAAGGAATACAACAGAAGAAAGACAGGTGACAGTTAGCTTGAGGAAAGAATGCTAAAAACATCATGTCTGTTGTGTTTCACTCTCCATCCCCATTATAACAGAAGACAAGCCAGAGATGACAAAAGCCTAGTTTACTCCTCATAAAAGATGATGTATGCATGCATTGATCACTAATGTTGAGAGTTGGCATGGGATATTATCTCAAGCAAAGGTTTAGTGATTCCAAAAATGTCAAGATGGCTACAATGTTGGGAGATAGATTTGCTATTAATTCTGATGTATTATACTGTATGGATGCACTAAAGAAGAACATCTAACTGGCTAATTAAAACTTTATTCTATACAAAAGTTTAAAAAAGTGCAATCACTGTTCAGCCTTTCATGTTATTTTCTGGCAGTCGACAGATAACTTCAGAGACTAGCTTGAACTGTCAAAATAATTTATATATATTAAATGTCAACGCAACTCAGGAGGAAGATAAAATTTTGCTTTCAGTATGACATTTATATGCTGGTTCTTGATTTAGATATGCAGAGGTAGCAAGACATGTTAGCTAAAGTAGTTATACAGCATATTTCTAAACATGATGTCCCATTTATGTTCAAAATGATGTGGACTGAGTCAATTAGGAGAAACAAGTGAGTTCCAAGAAGTACTTTAAAAAAAGTGCTGGAGTTGCTTAGTAACCTGATACCATGCTTCATTTCCCAATAGAGCTGTAAAGCTGTCAGAGCTGGTAATGCAGAAACTCCCTGAGATAAATCAAGTCTCATGTGTTCTGTCAAGAATATGATCATATTAAGTATGTTAGACCTCACTGTCAGGAAATGTGCATATGTACTTAGTAATACATGTAGCAGGACAGGAAGCAGGGAATATAACTTTCAGTTGCACTTTGACATAAAAATCTTATGCTTCACCTCCTAAGGTACATTATTTTGTCACATAGGAGAGTGTACTGTATTCAACAGTTCTAGGGGGAAAATATTAATCTGACTACTACTTAGTGTGATATTACTTGAGTCTTCACTGACCATAATCTATCATAATCTATGATATGTATGTTATACTTAGAAATTTAGTGTTTCATGTCTAATGACTCTGGTGTGGGACTCCAGAACAAATCATGATGTTTCTCCTCAGGTTAGGTACCATTGTGACAAGATAGTAAAATAAATATTTTACATTTCTACAATTTCAGAGGAAATGCCTATGATTGTGACATGTTTTCGTTAAAAATGCAAGCATGTTGGAGAAATGATGGATTCTGTTTCTTCAGCAACAAAGCCTTCAGATCCTTTATTTGCATCCTTTTTAGCAATGAAAACAGTTACATGAATAAAAAGACCATATAAGAGGTGACAGCAACAATATAGTTCAGAGACACCCTTCCTCACATCGTATCTCTCCTTTAAAAAGAGGGAGTGATAGGATTGAAAGGAATTTAGAGATGTCTGCCAAGTTCAGTCCTACACAGTCAGGCAGGAACAAGCACCATCTAGACCAGACCTGAAAAATGTTAGTTATTAACCTGCTCTTAAAAATGTCCGGTGATGGAGATTCTACAACCTCCCTATGTAATTTATTCTAGTGCCTAACCACCGAGAAAGTTAGGTTGTTTTTTCTAATGTCTAATCTAAACCTTCCTTGCTGTAATTTAAGACCATTGCTTCTTGTCCTATCATCAGAAGTTAACAATTTCCCCCTCCCCTTTTCTTTGTAACAACCTTTCAGGTACTTGACAGCTGCTATCATGTCCCTCAATCTTCTCTTTTCCAAACTAAACAAACCCAGGTTTTTTAAACTTCCCACATAGGTCATGTTTTCTAGACCTTTAATCCTTTGTGTTTCTCTTCTCTGGGCTTTTTCCAGTTTGTTCACTTCTTTGTTGAAATCTTATGCTTATGCCTCATGCCCAGAATTGGACACATTACTCAAATTGTTGCCTAATCAGTGTGGAGTAGAAGAGAAGAATTACTTCTCATGTCTTTCTAATGATGTTTGCTTTTTTTGCAAACATTGTTCCTTCCTCATTGGAGTACTTTTTGTCCATATTGAATTTCATATTATTTACTTCACACCATTTCTCCAGTTTGTCCAGATCATTCTGAATTTTAATTCTATTCCCTAAAGTACTTAAAATCCCTCTCAGCTTGGTGTCATCCACAAACTTTCTTTAAGTGTACTCTCTATGCCATTATCTAAAATATTGATCAAGCTATTGAATAGAATGGGACCCAGAACTTATTTCTGCAGAATCCTTCTAATTATACCCTTCTAATATTACAGTGAGCCACTGACTACTGCTCTCTGGGAATGGTTATCCAACTAGTTATGAACATGCAAAGCAGTATCAAAACCTTACTAAAATCAAGATATACCACGTCAGCTTCTTCCCCTTTATCTACAAGGCTTATTAGCCTGTCAAAGAAAGTTATCAGTTTGGTTTACCAAGATTTGTTCTTGACAAATCCATGGTATTACTTATCACCTTATTATTGCCCAGATATTTGCAAATGGGTTCCCTAATTATTTACTCCATTATCTTTCCTGGTACTGAAGATAAGCTGACTGGTCTGCAATTTCCTGGGTTGTCCTTATTTCCTTTGTTAAAGATGGGCATTATATTTGCTCTTTCCAGTCTTCTGTATTCCACGATTTTTCAAAGAGAATAGCTAATGACTCAACTACCTACATGATATTCAGATACCATCCTTGATGATGCATCTCTTCAGATGCTGGTGATTTGAAGGCATCTAACTTCTTTAAGTAATTGTTTAACTTTCCCTATTTTAGCTTCTGACGGTACCCCATACTGTCATTCACTATGCTAGGTGTGCAATCTCCACCAAACTTCTTGGTAAAAACCAAAACTAAAAAGTCATTAAGCACCTCTGCAACTTCTACATTTTCTTTTATTTTTCCCTCTAAATTGAGTAATGGGTCTGCCTTGTCTTTGGTCTCCCTCTTGCTTCTAATCAATTTGTGGAATGTTTTCTTGTTAACTTGGGGTAGGTCTAGACTACAGGCTTTTGTCGACAGAGGCTTTGTTGACAGATACTATCGACAAAGCTTCTGTCGACAAAGAGCATCTAGACTACATCCAGTTCTGTCGACAAAGCAAGCCTCTTTGTCGACATGAGAGTGTAGACGTAAAGGACAGTGTAGATGCAATAACGCCTTCTGTCGACAGAACTCTTTCGACAAAAGGCGTTATTCCTCGCAGAATGAGGTTTACCGCCATCGACAAAACTGCCGAGTTCTGTCGACGTTATGTTGACAGAACTCGGCGGTAGTGTAGACACAGGTATAGTTTTGTCGACAAAAGTCCACTTTTGTCGACAAAACCCTGTAGTCTAGACACACCCTTGATGTCTCTAGCTAGTTTGAGCTTGTTTTGTGCATTGGACTTCTTATAGATTTGCCCCTGCGCACTTGTGTTATTTGTCTATATTCATTCTTTGTGATTTGACTTAGTTTCTACTTTTGTGGGACTCTTTATTTTTAGATCATTCAAGATCTTTCCTATGCAGTGGAATAGTTTATTCCTGTGCTGTTAATCACGTCTCTTTGAAAAACTGTCAATTATCTTCAAGTGTTTTTCCCTTACACATGTTTCCCATAGAATCTTACCTACCAATTCCCTGAGTTTGTTAAAGTTTGACTTCATGAAATCCATTGTCTTTAGTTTGCTGTTCTCCCTCTTACCATTTCTTAGATTCATTATCTCAATTCATAATACAGTGTCTCAGCGTTCTAGTCAGACCTAGATACAGACTTTTAAAGGGATTGGTAATGCAGGTCTACTACGTGGTATAATTTGAAATGGGAGAAATTCTTTAGAATATGGTGAAAAGCTTGAAGATGATTTCAACATCACTGAAATTCATATATACCTAACTTCTGATTGATCAAGCAGAACTGTAGCCTATTCCACCATCTTTGGCATACAAAACTAGATCCACAAAAGGGGACAGCAATGTATTGGCTTAGTACAGTAGGCCCAGTCCTACAAATCTGAGTATAAATGTTATCAAAATAAGTAAAGCTGATTTTTTTGCCTTTGTCTCCTGCATAAAAATACTGCATTATCTGATGGAATTCAGATGATTGGATATTTATATCCCAACACAGAAAAAGAAAAGAAGGCTGCTTGGTGAACTCCTATCGCAACACATTAGGAGACATTATAGCTAGTGAAGAGGGACTGAATGTGCTAGACCAGTGGTTTTCAAACATTAGCAACCCATTTTGATTTAAAAATTTTGGGAACACCTAGCCTTGCCCTTTCTCTGAGATTCCTCACTTCCCCCATCATTTCTCTGAGGCTCTACCCACCAATTTCACCATCCCTCCTCCCTCTGTTGCTCATGGCCCCCCCACCTCTGCCCTCACTTGCATTCACCAGGCTATGGAAGAGTGCTTGGGGTGGCTGAGGGTGTTGGCTCTGGGAGAAACTTTGTAGTACAGGAGAGCACTCCAGCTGGGCTATGGAATTGGCTTGTGGAGGGGTGAGGTCTCTGGCTGGGGGTCAAGGGATGAGGAGGAGTACAGGAGGGGACTCTGCTGGGATGTGGGGGGTGGAGTACAGGGACCTGGGGCAGTTATGGCAGCTCCCAGAAGTGGTTGTCAGGTCTCTGCAGTCCCTAGGTGCAAGGACAACCAGGGACGCTCTGCACACTTATTTGATGACAGTAGAGATTGTCCCTGCAGGTCCCAGTGGTTGTGCTTTCTGGCCAATGGGAGCTGTGGAGTTGGCACTCAGGCAGGGCAGCCAGGAAGGCTCTGTGCACTGCTCTCCCACCCACAGCTTCCATTGGTCACTCTTCCCGGCCAAAGGACTTTGAAGCTGGGACAGGTCAGGAGAGTGTGGCTGGCCATCACTGGCCATCACTGCACCTAAGGGTGCAGGAAAATGGAGGTGGCTTCCAAGAGCCATGTGGTAGCAGGACAGGTAGGAAGCCTCCATAGTCCTGGGTCATACACCCCAGCAGACACAGGGAGAGAATAGATCAGTAGGGCCCACAGACCCTATGAAGTTCCCTCTTAAACCGCCAAGGATCTTTGGACTCCAGTATGAGAAATGCTGAATTAGACGGAATGGTGTAATGACCTTTGTGGTAACATTTGTTTCATAGGCAACAGGCTCACCTGACATTGTTTATGGCTTTTGTATGATGTCTCTGTCCCTCAGAACAAGTGTATGCCAGGATGTGAACAAGAAGTTGAAATTTACTGTGTCAGTTTCACATTACAGAAATGTAGCTCTACTCTGAACTGTGTGTAAAAATGACATCTTTATATTCAACAGATTTGCTCCTTGTCATCTTTTCTCTCTTTAAACACACAAGTAAGGTTTTCCAGATTTTTATTCCCGGTAGCATTGCAAAAACTAAAGACTGAACTTTGATTCTATTACTTCTTGGGTCTGTTTACAGTAAAATAAAAAGTGAAGCACTTTTTTTTTAAATACATCTTTTATGCTATTCTGTAAAGACCGTTTGTGACTCATCAATACAGTTGTTTACTAATAAGATGTTTAGACAAAGGTTTGGGATCTTGTTTTAACTCAGGTTTATTGAACGTCATGATTAACACACAATTATTTAATTTTTTTTCTCTAGACACTCCTAAAATACTGTTATGCGACACAAATATTTGTGGTTCACCCCAAAGCTTAGTTTGTGTAAATCACAAAGGTGTTCTGGAGAAGTAATGCCACAGACTTTGTTCTAGGTATACCCTAAATTTAAATCAGTTAAATGTATACAACTCCACTGAAGGTAATGAAGTTTCAGAGGTGTCCATAAGATCGTAATAGTGAGACAATGGTATTCCACATGTATATCCAAACATAACTTGGTCTCCAGAAACTTTATAACTAGTGGTGATTTTCTATGACATTTATGCTAACTCACTTTTCAAAGTAAATCACATTTACTAAGGAATAAAAAACTCTCACTTTATGCAATACATTTTGTTCAGGAAATTATTAAATCCACAATAATAAAGTTTCCATTAACTTCCTCATTCCTTGTCAGCATTCATTACTCTAAGGGTCCCAGACACATTGGCTACAATGCTATTAGTACATACATCTACAATATACTTTAGAAAGTTTGTGCATCTGTCTGTATGTGTGTTCATCCATTCACCTGGGAGTCCATTTGCTCAAGATCTCCTCCTAAACGATAAGAGCTAGGACCACCAAATTTGATATGCAACTTCCTCTTATCATAACTTAAAGAAAAGTCAGGGGTTGGCTGTGCCAGGACAATAGGATGTATATGCAATGTGATTGCTTCGCATCAAATGGAAAGGGAGGAGTGTGATAGGAGTGTTATACTTGAAAGAATATTACAGGATCTTTTAAGGGGGCTAAGGCAAAATGCCACATTTATTGACAATGTAACATTATTCGGTAATATGCATCTTTACATATACTCACAAACACACACACAAATCCCCTCTTGTTGCTGAAAGTTACTAGTTGGTTGCTCACACTAACTCACTGGCCAGGAAAGTTAAATGCAAGGGGAGAAGCAGGGGCTTCTGTCGGTCTGGACCGATGCTAAGATTTTGACAAAACGAGATCCGGAGATTCTTGCACGATGCCCCATATTTTATAGGATTTTTCCCCTATTCAGGTATATACATGTTAATGTATCAGCTCTTAATCAATCACAATTGGTTCTATTTAACATTTCTTTATCTGGTGTCATCTGACATTGGTATGTTGATGACTCCTTCCCCATGTTTATTTAAAAGGGATGCTAGTTCTTAATTTCAAGGTCATCCATTTGTCCCACAGCAGTCTGCTTTGTCTTGGGCCCAGTTCATGGTACCAAGTGCTTCTGAGTCGTATGGCTTCTTCTCCCCCTTCTTCGACCCCTTGAACTCTGAAACTGCTGAGCCCACATGTTGCTATCTTTCCAAACACATTCCACATTCATTCACTCCCCTTCCCAGGGAACTACATAATTGTCACATGGGAAAAGGGATACAATTGTCTTAGTAAGGTATCAATCTACTTCCAATACATAGCTTTTATTAGTACAAACTTTTAATCATTCATCATATTTTATTTATAACACAATCTATACTCTATCTACTTCTAAGAGAGCAACAGTGTGATCATGATGAATCACAAGGATCCTTCTGATCTCTTTCTGTCTTGACATTAGATACAAACACAAGTAATCTGCCTGGTGGATCTTTATTAAGGGTCTAAAAGACTGCTCTTCCCTGCTAACCAGAGAAGGGCGGCTAGCAGATGCTTAACATTTATTCTTGCACTACCTATTAAGCAGATTACATAAAACATTATAAAACTCTGTTGTCTACAGGAGGGAAAGTTATACCACAGAATAACTGAAGGGTGGCAGCAAGCATCCCACCCTTCAGGGAGCAGCTGCTGGATGTCAGCAAGGCCTCCACCACCAAATGGCTGCTCCTGGGGAGCAGACGGAAGGCGGGCTGCATGGCTGCCCCCACCCCCCAGGTCACCCTAGGGGGAAGCCACCTACCCCTGTGGTCCCAGACGGGTCCCAGTGAGAAGCCACACACCTTCCCCTGCCCTGGGTTATCCCTAGAGAGCCATGGACCCCCTCCACCTAGGAGAAGCTGTGTGGTCCCCCAAAGTGGGCCCTGAGGAGAAGCCACACACACCCATCCTGGGCTTGCCACAGGGAGAAGCTGTGTACCTCCTCCACCCTGGGTTGGCACTGGCCACCCCACCACCTGCCCTGAACCCCCTAGTCCTCTTGAATCCACACACATACCTTCCAACCCCCTATCCTGACTCCTGTACCCACACCTCCCTCCTCACCCACTACTCTCACCTGTACTCCCCATTCCCTGTTCTGAGCCCCCCTCACTTCTAATCCTGATTTCTGCTCTGCACATTGCTAGCTTTCTGAGCCCCCCACATTCCCAAACCCCTGTACTGACCCTTTCTGCAAGGAACCAGGCAATGCTGGGTCACTTTGCTAGTTCATGTGTATATATGTATATATATATGAATCACCTAAATCCTCTCTTGTTGGCCTTGATGGGAGCACACTTATCTCTTTTGAAAGTCCCACCTTCAAAATCTTAAATGTACTATAATTAATGTGTGTTAGTCTGGGAATGCTGCTGACACCACTGAATGTCCTTCACTTTTAGGATTTTTTTTTTAATTTTTCAATGTGCAAATTCAGTGTTGATTGGGTTGCTATAAATGAGAATGGAGAGCATCAGAGGTGACACCCCTGACCTTCAATTTTTCTCTGCTGCTGAAGAGTTTATGAGGTTCACAGGAATCCTGCCTGGCTTCTTTCTCCAGTCCTAGATAACAGGTCAATTTTGCAGCTGTCCCTTTGGGGCTTGTGATCACTGCAAGAACCACAGTAGAGCTTCTAAATGACCTTTGTGCATTATGGGATTTGAAGCACCTCAGGCAACAGTTTAGAAACCCAGCAGACTGTGTTATAATCTTAAAATTTCACTCTCTGTGGAGATTTCAGAGCCTTCAAAAGTTTTCTTCCATAATGAATAGTTTTTGACTTGTCTAGCAAGCATGGTTCAATATACTTCACCCTTGAAGCCTAGTGAATGCAGCAAATTTAGAAGAAGCAATGACAAAAAGAGCAATGACAAAAAAAGAATTTAGCTTTTCCAAAGGCAAAATACTAGCCTCACTTTTTTTCAAATTGTGTCTCTTATAACCAGATGTTCTTCATCGAGTAATGTCCTCGTGGGTGCTCCACTCGAGATGCTGGGCTCGTCCCGGTGCCGCAAACCGGAGAATCTTCACTAGCAGTAGCCCTGCCAGACAGCGCATGCATGGCTGCTGCCTCGCACCGTTCATCTGAGTGCGGTCTGGCCTCGTCAGTTTCCTTTCAACCGTCCGCGGCTGCACTCTAGGACACACACCCCCTCCTGTCTGAGGAGAATGGGAGATTAGTTTTAGAAATATAGCCTTGTCACTTAATAGTTATTAGTGTTAGGATAGTTGTTTTTCTTCATAGTTACAGTTCTATTCAATTTTTAAAAAAATATTTTTTTCTCGTCCTAGTTTTAAGTTGTCAGTAGCAAACTAATACAGAATAGAAGATTATGCCGGGATCACCTGGCTTTAAGAAATGCACCCGCATCGGATGGGCACTCGCGGTGCATCAAATGCCTCAGAGATGGACATGTCCCGCTGAAGTGCGCTCACTGCACTAAATTAACCGTGCATGCCAGGCGCGACCGGGAGTTGAGGCTGAGGGTGCTTTTGCTCAATAAAGCCCTTCAGACCCCCAAAATGACAGAGCCATCCTCTACTGCCACAGGGACGCATGAGGCTCGTCCACTGGCTCAAGAGCCTCCCCACAGGACCTCTAAGCCCTCTGAGAAGGTGAGTGTGGGAGACAGACCGGGCACCTCTGGCATCCTGCTGAGGCATCCTGTTGAGAAGACAGGCAAGGGCCACAGCTCTTCAGTCCCAAGTTTTGCCCGCACCAAGGACCTGATAACGGCACCTGGCAAAGGGCCGCGGGCTGAGTTGGCACCGGCAACGGCTCCAACAGCCGTTTTGAAGCCAGCAATGGCTGCCCCGACACCGGCTTATCCGGCGCATGTGCGAACGAGTGCAGCTGTGCCGGCACCCATAGCAGTGGTGCCGGCGACATCACCTCCGCTCTCCTCGGTGCTGGAGGCACTGGCACCGGCATTGGCGCCGCAGGCAGGCACTGTCACTCCACAGCCCTCAGCACCAGCATTGCCTCCTTTGGTCCCGCAACTCGCTTCTCTGGTAGCACCGGTGCTTCAGCTGAACTACAGCCAGTCTATGGAGACTGCTTCATTACCAGCCAGCCCATTGCAGATGACACCGTCTTCCCCTCTCAACTGCTCCGTGCCGACCAAGGCACAGTGCAAATCAGGGCGAGTCCAAACACCATCTATCACCCCAGACCGTGCTGTGTTTTCTCCTGGACCCTTGTCACCGACCTCATCCTACTCTGGCAGCCATCACCGCGCTTCTCGTTATACCTCGACCAGAGATTGCTACTACAGGTCACCTCGTCATTCACCGTCACGACGGTATTATCGAGTGCACTATTCTCAATCTCCCTCCCACTACTCCATGAGATATCTTTCACCAAGGTCTTCAAGACCCTCACGATATTCAGATAGATGCGGAACTCTAAGAGGGTATTCTCCGAGATGGGTATTCTCCAGGTTCATACCATCACAGACGGTATTATGACTGTTACTATGATGACCGCCCTTCCCCACTCAGCAGGAGGTACCCATGTTCACGATCTCCGTGTTCCAGTCGACCAGTGTCTCCACATCGTGCACCGTTAGAATCCCGCCTTCTGCAGCTCCACCAACTCCTGCGGAGGACACTGTCTCAATCCATACCCATGAGGAACAGCAGGACAGCAACACTCCACGCCAAGACCAACAGAGCCCTGATTCTCCTGCCAATCACTCTTCTTCGTCGCCAAATGATGCAGTAGTTCCTGGTGATTTGTCTCCCATGGAAGATCATAAGCAATTTCAGGAGCTCTTCAAGAGAGTTGCTCAATCCCAGGAGATTCTAACGACGGATGTGCAGCAGAAACAACACCGTTTGCTGAAGAATTTGCAACCTTCCCAGAAATCAAAGCTGGTGTTTCCCTTTGATGAGGCCATCTTGGAGGTTGCCAATGACATCTGGCAGACTCCAGCTACGTCGTTACCAACCAATAAATGGTCAGATAAGAAATATTTCATAAGCCGGAAGGGTATGGAGTTCTTGTTTACCCACCCCCAGCCCAACTCCCTTATTATGGACGCCGCACAACAGAGGGCAAAAACGACACAGGCCAAAAACACCTTGAATGACAAGGAGGCTAAGTGTCTCCACATTTTAGGCAGGAAAGTATATTCTTCCACCACTTCAACTCTGAGCATGTCTAATTACGTGGCGCAACTAGCGAATCATGATTTCAACAACTATTCGAAACTAGTCCCTCTATTAGAACATCTATTGGACTCTAAATGTCAAATTCTAAAGGCAGTAATACAGGAGGGCTACACAGTTGCCAGAACAGGGTTGCAGATCGTGCTTGACATGGCTGATGCAGCAGCTCGAACCACAGCTACAGCTGTAGTCATGCATCGTGCGTCTTGGTTACATCAAGCCGCTGTCCCAAAAGAGCTACAAACTAAGGTCGAAGACTTGCCCTTTGCTCGCCAGTCACTCTTCACTCAATCCACCAATCAGGTATTTCACTCGGGCAAAGACTCACGCACGACGTTGCAAACATTGGGGATGTACACGCCTCCATACAGACGCAAGAGATACATGCCCTATAACAAACAGAGGCCTTTCTCTTATGCGACACCCCATGCTATACCATACGATCAGCAGAGGCCAAGACAACATCCACAAAAGCGATGGCAACAACCTAACAAAACGCCCGTCCACCAGCAGGGCCGGCAGCAGGTTTGACGTGTTGCTCAAGGGATTGTGTGACACTCCTTTGATGGAGGCTCCAAACAATGTGCAAGGTTTATCCATCATCGGTTGAGGCCTTATCAACAGTGTTGGTCTCTTATATCCACTGACCGTTGGATCCACAACATAGTCACTTCACGATACGTCATCCCTTTCAACTCTATCCCTTCCCCCTCCCCCCCTTCCCCGTCCCTTTTCAGGGACCCCTCTCACGAGACTCTTCTACAACAAGAGGTCTCTCGTCTGCTTACCATAGGAGCAGTGGAGAGGGTGCCAACTCAGTTTTGAGGGAAAGGTTTTTACTCTCGATACTTCCTCACCCAGAAGAAATCAGGGGGGTTGGAGGCCTATCCTGGACCTTTGTCGGCTCAACCGTCACCTGCGGAGACAAAAATTCAAGATGGTCACGTTAACCTCTATCATTCCAGCTCTCGACAAAGGGGATTGGTTCACGTCCCTCGATCTACAGGATGCTTATTTTCATATAACGATACATCCGGCCCACGGGTGGTTCCTTCGGTTTGTAGTGGGGAGCCGACCATTACCAATACCGGGTGTTACCTTTCGGACTTTCAGCAGCGCCACGAGTTTTTTCCAAGACCTTGGCGGTGGTGGTAGCTTACCTTCATCGCCTCAACATCATGATCTTCCCGTATCTGGATGATTGTCTATTAAAGGCCCCCACACTCGACGAAGCTACATGGGCAGTTACCACTACCACGACGGTGTTCAAGGCTCTCGGGCTCATAATCAATTTTGAGAAGTCCTCCCCTGACACTGAGTAACAACCTAGAATTCATTGGTGCAAGACTCGATTCCCTGACCACAAGGGCGTGCTTACCCACGAAGAAGTTCCAACTAATCCGGGATTTGGTACAGACTGTATCAATTTCTCCCAAATCCCGCATACTTACCTGTCTACAGCTGCTGGGCCATATGGCAGCTACCATATATGTGGTACCGCACGCGAGACTTCACCTGCGCACCCTTCAGCATTGGCTATTCACTGTTTACACACCCAGTGCACATGGCACAAACAGGACAGTTTGTTTCCCAAACACATCAGGATGTCACTGGCATGGTGGGACAAACCCAGGAATATGTTAACAGGGGTCCCGTTTCACAGCCAGAAGCCCTCACTGCAGATCACAATGGACGCTTCCCTGCTCGACTGGGGTGCTCATTTGCAGGAGCATTGAGCTCAGGATCTCTGGATGCCCCAAGAATCCCTGCAACACATAAACTTCCTTGAGTTACGAGCAGTATTCAACGCTTGCAAGCATTTTCTCCATATCATCCAAGGCCTTACGACCCAGATTCTTACTGACAACATATTCAGGGTGTATTATATCAACCGGCAAGGAGATGCACGTTCATGCCCCCTCTGCGCAGAGGCCGCATGTTTGTGGAACTGGGCGATTTGGCATGGTATCACCCTGACCGCATCATACCTTCCTGGCAAGGACAAAGTTCTCGCCGATACCCTCAGCAGGCACTTTCTCCCCCCAACATGAATGGGAGTTACACAACAAAGTATTTCGCAGCCTTTTCCAACTCTGGGGGTTCCCCAGTATAGCTCTTTTCGCCACCCGCCACAACAGGAAGTGCCATCAGTATTGCTCACAGGTGGGCGTTGGTGCAGATTCCTTGGGAGACACCTTCCTGCTCGACTGGAGTCACCACCAACTGCTCTACGTCTTTCCTCCTCTCCTGCTCATCCCAAAGGTGCTGGAAAAAATAACATTGGAGGGTGCAACAGTAATTTTGATAGCACCGTTCTGGCCCCGACAAATGTGTCTAACACAATTATCGAGAATGTCGGTGGCCCAGCCACGACAACTACCGAGGCTGTTCAATTTACTATCTCAACAACATGGTACAATGATCCACCCGCACATCGAGTGCATGCACCTGACAGCGTGGCTCCTAGCTGGCTCTAAGCGCCTGAATTGATCTGTTCTCAGGACGCGAGACATGTCCTGATTAACAACAGGTGACACACTACTCGCAAGACTTATCTTCAGAAATGGTACCAGTTCCAGTCTTGGTGTTCAGCAAGAGATTTCAACCCTCTTTCCTTACTTATCCAACAGGTGCTCAATTATATTTTGCACCTAAAGACGGCAGGGTTGACGATCGTTCCCTCAGAGTGCATTTGGCAGCAATTTCGGCCTTCTGTCTTTCTATCAACGGTCATTCGGTGTTCACACATCCTCTCAGCAAAAGATTTTTAAAGGGGCTCGACAATCTATATCCGGCTCACAGGATCCCACCGTAACCACGGGATTTGTCTTTAGTCTTGGACAAGCTAACTTGCCCCCCCTTTGAACCACGTGCGACATGCGACCTACGGACGCACACAATGAAGGTGGTGTTCCTGCTTGCAATGACGCTGGCACGCCAAGTGAGTGAACTAGCAGCTCTCTCTGCTGATCCACCGTACACATTATTCTCCGACCATGGTGTGGTGCTTCGTGTATACCCCACCTTTCTACCGAAGGTGAATTCTGCCTTTCATATAAATGAACCCATAAGCCTACCAACATTCTACCCCAAACCTCATTCCTCGCAGGAAGAGTCACTTTTAGGAAGTCTCAGCACCTTTTCCTGTCTACAGACTAGCATTCCAAAGGCAAACAGCTCTCCACACAATGCATCTCCAGCTTCATCATCGCGTGCATCACATGATGTTACGCCCTATGTAACAAATCTCTTCCGAGGTGACCTCATGCTCACTCTACCAGAGGCATGTCACTACCTTAGGGGTGTGGCATTGCAGGGTATATGCCATGCAGCAACCTGGTCGTCTGCTTTTACCTTCGCTAGACACTATGCCCTGGCAAACATACTGAAGACCGATTCAGCGGTGGCCCAAGCTGTTTTGTCCACAGCGCAGAGGCAATAAGTCCGAAGCACACGTGTAGCATTGGACCACTGCTGTGTACTCATCTCGAGTGGAACACCCTCGGGGACACTACTCGACGAAGAAGAGAGGGTTACTCACCTTGTGCAGTAACGTCTGTTCTTCGAGATGTGTGTCCCCATGGGTGCTCCATGTCCTGCCCTCCTCCCTTCTTCAGAGCTTCTGTTTTCTCTTTCCAGACACTTCCAGTTGGGAGGAAACTGATGAGGTTGGACCGCGCTCAGCTGAACGGCGTGAGGCAGCAGCTGCGTATGCGCGGTCCGGCAGGGCTACTGCTAGTGAAGATTCTCTGCTTTGCGGCACCGGGACAAGCCCAGCACCTCAAGTGGAGCACCCACGGGGACACACATCTCGAAGAACAGACGTTACTGCACAAGGTGAGTAACTCTCTCATCTATAGAACCTCACCGTTTCAAAAAAAAAAAAATAAAGCAACCCAATTCCACCAAACAAAAAGAAAATTCTCTAGCAAAAAATCACATAAGATATGTCAGATGGAAAGAACTACTTTTGATGCATATCAAAGGAAGGGGCGCATGCTGAGAGAATGTAAATACAGAGGGCACATATCTAGCTAGATACATAGAAGGGGTGGGAAGAGTAAAGTAGGCCTTATAAAGTGTGCTAGTTAACATTATAGAGTTACTTTTGTAGCCTCTTCAGAATGAGATTAATATTTCCGTACATCAGTTTCTGCAGCAGCTAGACAGTGTTTCAGCATAGTTCTCCCAGTATTTAAACAGATAAATTGCAAAAGAGACGGGGTGACTAGAAACCTGAATGGATGAAATTCTGGCCCCACTTAAGTTAAAAAAAAAAAAAAGATCTTTACTATTTATTTCAAGGGACTAAGTACTATATCCACAAAGGGACATTTTGATGTGGAAGCAGAACAAAGCACAGGTATTGTAGTTGTGCCTGGCCCATTCACAATAGGGTCTGAATTGGGAAAAGTCATCTTTTGTCTTCACAACTGTGCACCCAATGCAAATGCAGGGCACAGATAGACTTACTTTACCTCATCTAAAAGTTTAAAGAAGCTTCAGAATTGTAGGAAAAAATTGAATCATGTCTAGGAAACAGTGCTTCAAGTTTGGTAATATTTGAGCAGTGAAATCACTCAATAGAGTAAAAGCTTGGTTATCCAGCATGTTGGGTGGTTAATCAAACTTTCTGGTTAAGTATAAAATAGCATACAGGTACTCACTAATCCAGTGGTAGTACTGCACTGCAGAGTGGTTGGGCTTCTTGCAGTACTTACGTGTATAGAGGTAGTTTTCTATACCTTAGGCTATTTTATGATGTAACATATCAATGCGGGCCGCTCATAGTGTACAATCAGATCACTAACAACACACAACACTAATGCTATATCTTTAATCTTTGATCATTCAGAAGGCACTCAGGTTTTTGCAGTGTTCCAGGGTCATCATTATTAGCATCAATTATTGTAGATGTAGAATGTGTAGGAGATTGGGGTGGATTTGTAATGACCCTATGACACACACCAGAAGCTGTTGTTGGTTTTTTTTTTTAATAAGCCCCTGATTTAATCTTGCTTACTTGTTTTTTTTTTTGTTTTTTTTGTACAAAAGTAGAGTGCACAATATGCAATTGCATAATTTTCTGGGCAGTATACTAATATACTAGTCCCAGTTACTAGATTAAAAATTTGTATTGGGAGATATCAGAAAGGCAGATTAATTGAATTTTCTAGTTAATTGAGTAGCAGATAACAGAGCTTTTACTGTATGTAAAGTAGTTTATAGGCTCATTAATTAATTAATTAATTAATTAATTAATTCCCCTCCAAATGTTTACTGTCTTGACATACCTTAAAATTAAGATGCAAAGAAGTGTCAGAAAAGACTTAACCACTGTTTTCTGAAACAGTACTGAATACGGTTCGTAATGTTCTGTACTTGCAGTTAAAACATGTTCAAGTGCCAGGCTAGCTGTACTTGCAGTTGACAATAGTTGTCTATTGTGGTTATTTCTTTTAATGTAGATCATGCTTGTGAGTGGCAAACTGAAGAGATCCATCTACACTACACAGTAGATTGCTGCTACCACGGTTGATCTTCTGGGGTTTGATTTAGCAGGCATAGTGTTGAACTTAAAGGGTGACCCATTGGCCACCCTTCTTCTCATGAGGAGTAAGGTACTCTTACTTCTCATGAGGAGTAAGGGAAGCTGACAGGAGCATTTGCTCCTGTCAACCTCTCACTGTGTGGATGGAGATTTAAGAAATGTCAACATCAGCTACGTAATTTACATAAGCGCCGAGGAGTCCTGTGGCACCTTATAGACTAACCGAAGTGTTGGAGCATAAGCTTTCGTGGGCAAAGACCCACTTCGTCAGATGCATGTACTTTACATGTACTTTTATGTAATTTACATAGTTGAAGTTGCGTGTCATACTTCCGCCTTCCCATGTATTGTAGACCAGGCCAAGGAGATTTCAGATTAACATTATTCAAGAGAATGTTAAATAGTTCTAAGTGAGAAACAGAGAAATAATTAATAGTTTATTGCTGAACTGATTAAAAGAGAAAGGAAGCCTAGCTTAATAGCTAAAGAAAAAAGGAAATTAAAGAAATTAAAAAAAAAAAAAAAGCAAAAAAGTAAAATATTAGATCTATTCCTAGATCTATTAGATTTGGTTTATAGCCTTGGATTAGTCACTTAAGCCTTATTGTTAAAGTATTTCCTCATCTATAAAATTGGGGCAATATAACTACTGCTGGAGTGTACAAGTAATAAATAACTCAGAGGAGTTTTCTGAGGCTTAATTCTTTGCTTAATTCATCTAATTCACTGCATGAGCATTTTGTGATCCTTTGATGTAAGGAGCTGTAGAAGTACAATGTACTATTTTTTAAAAAGAGGCTTTTAAATGTTACAAACAGTATCTTTTGAAAATGTGAAACATTATCTGCTGCTGCCGTTTAAAGTGGGCTCATGCGAATAGCTCAAATTTTGCTCTGACACTACCTGAATTGATAATAAATTCTCCTCCGATTTTCCAATGAAATGATCAGATAGGCTAGTTGGCATCCTTTCTGAAATTACAGTCAATGGCCCACAGGGGAACACTTAAGTTAAATTAGATAAATGATTCAGATCTTGTAATTTATACTCTTTTGGTCAATGACATTTTTTTAAAGGCAAAGCTGTTACACAGCCATTACGCTTCAGAGAGTGGCAGCACAGCAGTATTCCTAGATGACAAAATCCTGAGCTCTACTGCTGGTGTGCACAAGTTGAAGAGAACAATAGGAGGCAAGAATCCTAAATTGAGCTCTTAACAAAACATTAGTTGAATGACTGGCTAGTACACTCCAAACCCAAGAGGTAGTGGTCTACCAGGGCCATGATCTGGGTTCCTTTTCACTACATTTAATGGTACATGCTAGGAGATGATAGAATCATCTTCCCACAGCAGCAAAGTTCCTTGTCTGTATTACATTTTAGTTCAGAGCACTCCAAAGCCCACACACTCCCTTGGAATAGCAGGATATAGTTTCTTTGAAATCTATATATAACAGTCTTGAAAATAATGAACTAACGTAAACTAGGGCTTGATTTTGTAGGGTATTAAGAGTCTTCTGAGATTTGCCAAGTGGAATTCCCAATATCTTTAGTCTACATTCTCCTGCAGTTCAGGCAGGGAAGTGTGAACAACAGCTCATATCAAAGTGCCACACTATAACTTACCTCTGCAGATGCTGTGGATATGAACTAAAATGTTCCTAATTTGCATAATGCAGTCCAAACTTACACTTGCTATTCACAATTCCATGGTCTGAACTGTGGGACTGTGTAAACAAGCCTATGTCTATACTGCAACCAAGAGGGCAATATACAGCTGCTATAGATTTACATATGGTAGCTTTAATGAAGCTAGCAGTGAGGAAGAAGGACCAGGGCTTCAGGGTGGGGTAGCAATGACACAGAGGAGAGGTTGCCTTGTTCAGCTCACACTGAAGCCCATACCACAGGAGTCCTCCTTGCTGTTTGCAATGAGCTAGCTGATTAAAGGTAGTACAGTATATCTAAAAAAGCTCAAAATAAAACTGCAGTTGCAGGGCAGGTGTAGCCTAAGTTGCTCTTCATCTCACAGGACTAAGCCGTTCCTTTTCATGAAAGGCTCTTTTGTGACTCTGGCAAATAAGTTATAATTACAATGCATTATAGACAATTATACAGTTGCAAAATTTCTGGAATGCTTGATACTTAAAATAACTTGGTTTATAACTACAAATATTAATCCAAATGTAAAAGCTATAGTCAATCCAAAAAACAAACAAAAAACACCTGTTTTAATCAAGGTAAATCAAGACTCTGATCTGAACAACAAAAGCTCATCAAAACCATTTTCCCATCTTCCCCCAGTAACTGCTCCTGTACTTAAAGAAGTTTACTGACAAAATCTGAAAATCTGGTTAACTACACAAATTTGTTTTAAACAATGATCTTTTTAACATATAGTGAGCAAAGAGAGATTAAATGTGCCTCATTACTGGCCATGATGGACTATCTCTAAAGACTTGTGAACACAAGGACCTGCTCCACAGTACAAACTTATTGCAGTATAACTATGTTTCTTAGCGATGTGGAAAATTCACACCTCTCACCAATGTATATATACTGACCTAACTGCCAGTGTAGACAGCACTATGTTGATAGGAGGGCTTCTACTATCAATGTACCTACTGCCTCCTGGGGATGTGGTGTACTTAGGTCGACAGGGAAAGCTCACCTATCAACCCGTGTGATACTTTCACTAAGTGTTGCAGTAGCACTGTAAGCATGGACAACCCAAGGAAAATGACCAGTTGCTTCCAGTATGTATCTTTAGATAGCTGCACATGAACCAGTATAGGGTTACCATATTTGAACTTTCAAAAAAGAGAACACACCTGAGAGGGAGTGTATCTGTATCACATTGTATTAATGTGTTATATACTATATACTATACCAACTCACATTGTATTAATGTGTTAGATAGTATATAGTATATTACACTTTAATACAATGTGAGTTGATAGCTACTGATGCAGACACCCTTCCTCTCAGGAGTGCCCTCTTTTCTGAAAGTTCAAATATGGTAACCTTAAGCAGTGCTGTACTCATGTTACTCCCTTTGTCCCCAAGCAGTTAGCCAAAACAATCAAGGTCCTCTGTTTTGTTTCAGTTAGAGTGAGGGAGAAAGTGCTGATGTCAGCTGTTTCTTTGATGCAGACCTATTTTCAAAGAAATTAGAGGTATGTTTCTCTAAACTCAGGAGGAATCAAACAATAAGAAATAGTTTCTTTGCTCACAGTTCCAAGTTTTTTTCAACCAAGAATCTCAGCCCCCAAAACTCTCTTAATAGGCACATTTTCAAAGTCACATTTCCTCTACATGCTTTGCTATCTCTCTGGATTTCTGCTCCTTTATTGTGGTTGGTCTCCTCTAGAAAATTAGGTGAACCCAAACATCATCCTAAGGAGTGTGTAAAAAAAATCCATATTGAAGGCAACTCAACACTACAAAATTAAGTCAATGTAAGTTAGGGGAAAGTCTTACCAGGCCCCTGAGTAAGTGTGTGCGTGTGTTGACTCCACATTCCTGGAAGTGGTGGTGCCTTGGGTAGAAGTGGTGGGCCAGGGCTGCCATCCCTCAGTGACACCCAGAACGCACTGCCTGGGGCTTTGAAGTATGCCACTGGAGGCTCCAGCAGTGATTTAAAGTGCTGGGGGCTCTGTTCACTGCCGCTGTCACTGGGTCCTTCTGAATCTCTGGGACCGGGGGCAGTTGCCCCCTTTGCCTCCTGCCAGTGGGTCTGACCTAATTTATCTTGATATACCACCACTTCAGCGCTTAAACTGCTTTTGCATGTCCATGCTATGCTCCTTGTGTCAGCTATGCACATCCTCACCAGGAGCACTTGCATCAGTTGAACTGTCAATGCACGGCTCTGCAGCATGATTTCTGAAAGAAAAAAACGTAAAAAAACAACAAATGGTCTGGTAGCACTTTATAGACTAACAAAACATGTAGATGGTGTCATGAGCTTTCGTGGGCACAGCCCACTTCATCAGATGACCGGAGTTATGAGTTTAAGATGTGCAGGCCCAAAATAAATAGGGAAAAGGGAGGGGGAGGGGGAAGAAAAGGAGGTGCTCACTGGGAATCAGTGAGCACCTGAAGATTGGGTAGTTAAAACGAAGCAGATAAGAATCAAAGTCAATAGATAGTACCCTTCCTAATACAGGAACCTACACAAAGAGCTGTTTACACCTTCATTGAGTGTTATGTTGATAGTGTCCCAACCATCCCTCATCACGATTGAGGCCATTAGCATGAGAATTGAACTTGCGGATGAATTGTAATTCCAACACCTCTCTGTGTATTTGGCTAGCAGAATTGGCTTGTGACAAGATAAGCACTTGAAGATCTTTTAAACAGTGATTAGGAAGATTAAAGTGTTCCCCAACAGGTTTCTGTATGTTCCCTTTACGGATATCTGCTTTGTGTCCATTGATTCTTTCCTGCAGAGACTGTCCAGTTTGTCCAATATATATAGCAGTGGGGCATTGCTGGCATTTGATTGCATAGATCAAATTACTGGATTATGCAGTCAAATGACCTTTTGATTTGGTAGCTTACATTGTTGGCTCCAGTGATGAATTCACTTGTATAGATATGTGGGCAGAGTTGGCACCACGGTTGGTTGCAGGGCTGGGTCCCTGGATGCTTATGATGTGGTCGTGTGACATGGTTACCAGAGAGAATTTGTTTCAGGTTGGGGGGTTGTCTGTAAGCAAGAATAGGTTTTTCTCCCAAGGCCTCTGAGAGTCAGAGATCATTTTCCAAGATGTGTTGCAGATTGTGTATAATGAGCTGGAGGGGTTTGAGTTGTGGACTGTAGGTAATAACAAATGGAATTCTGTTATTTTCTCTTTTGGGTTTGTTTGAAGTAGTTCATGTCTGGGTATTTTTTTGGCTCTGTCAATCTGTTTTTTCACTTTCCAGGTGGGGATTTCAGTTTTAGGAATGCTCTATAAAGATCCTGTAGGTGTTTGTTTCTGTCTGTGGGATCAGAGCAAATCCAGTTGTATCTTAGGGCTTGGCTGTATGCAATAGACCGAGAAATGTGTCTGGGATGGAAGCTGGAGGCATGAAGGTAAGTGTAGCGGTCGGTGGATTTCCAGTATAGGGTGGTTGCCTGCACTGACACTGCAACAATCTAACTATATCAACCTAAGTGCTATGCCTCTCACAGAAGTGGAATTATTAAGTCATTGTAATGGGAGAGTTACATCATTGGGAGCAAAATTTTAGTACAGATGCTTACAGAGTTAGGTTGCTGTAAACTATTATTCATAGATTCAGAGGAACCATTGCAATATAATCTAGTCCAGGAATGGACAAGATATAATCTGCTAAGCCTTTTAACCCAATCTGTTCAACCCAAAGGTATGGAGCAGTGCTGCTCAGAGCAGTTAGCTGCTCCCTGTGGCTCTCTGCACTGCAGGGGGAGGAAAGGAGGCTTTGTGTTCTTACTCCACCCCCAGCAAAATTTTTCAGATCCCATTGGCCGGAAACTGGCCAATGGGAACTGAGAGATTTTTCTAGGGGTAGGGGCAGTGCAGCACAGTTTCACAGCTCCCATTAGCTGAGGAGTTCAGAGATTTTGCTGGGAATGGGGCTGCAAGTGAAGCATCCTCCCTCCCAACACACAGAGCAAAGAGCCACGTGGAACAGCCGGCAAGGAGCTTCTGGTAGCCAGGGAAGCTTGTCTTTAAGTGCTGCTGTCTGGGAGCTGCTTAGGTAAGCACCTTCCAGGCAAAGTCTGCATCTGGAACCCCACCTCCTCCTGCACCCACCTCATTCTCAGACCCTGCACCCCCTCCTATGCCCCTCCCCCAGGCCAGAATCCTCTCCTGCACCCATTCCCCTTCCTGAATCCTTCATCCCAGTCCCCTGCCCCAAGTCACCAGCCAAATCCTCTGTACCCTCATCTTCCCCACCACAGATCATAATTCCCTCCCAGAACCTGTACCTGCTCCTACATCCCTCCCCAGAACAGAATCTTCTCCTACACCCATACCCCCTCCCAGACTCTGCACTGCAATCCCCTACCCCAGGAAACAACCCCCTCCTTCACCCAAACTCCCTCTCAGACCCCACACCCTCTTCTGCACCCAAGCTCTCCTCCACACCTAACCTCCATCCCAAACCCTGAATCCCCTCTATAAGAAAGTATGACCCTTGGCCAAAATCTTGTAGTAGCCCCCCCATCAAAAATTATTGCCCGCCATGATCTAGTCTGACCTCCTGTATTACACAGGTCACAGAAATTCCTCAAAATAATTTCTAGAGTATATCTTTTAGAAGAACATTCTCTATAGTGTGTATTTGTTAACCTTCAGTTACATCTGCTATTACGTTTCCCATTCACAGAAGTTACCAACATCTCTCAGAACTGTAGTAGTTCAGTTTTCATGTCAAGTCAATCCTGCTTCTATCAAATTAGACTCTTAACAAGAATGTGAATTGTTGCCAGTAATGGTCACTTTTGATGCTGTTAATTTAGTTGGATCAAATTTCCAAAGGTTTAGGTATCAATTCATTCCAATTCCATTAAGACCTTAGGTAAATGGTTAATTGGGATTTAACTACTTGCTTAAAGTTAAGCATGTGCTTAACTGTTTTGCTGATATCTAAAACACTTTGTACATTGCAACATACTTTCCAGTCAAATCCGTGGGGAAAATATAAATATCCATTAAGCAACACATTCTAAATAAATAAATAAACAAGAAAGATTAAAAGGTCCTCTATAGTATTGCCTACAAATTTGCAGCAATAACTGTTGGTGAAGAAGCCCTATACCTGTGATTTTTAAAAAATTGCAACACCTGTTGATTAAAAAAACCTGCACAATGGTCCAATAAATTAAGATAATTGAATAATAATCTATTGTGCTTTGTAGTGTATGAAGCAATAAATGGCTTCTGTGATTGATTAAATGCCAAAGCTCAACTGAGGTGTCTAATTAATTATAAAAGATTGCTATTGTGAATATTCAGTGAAGCATAGAAAGCAATAGAGATTATATCCATTATACAACAGGCCTGAGTATGTCTGAGAGTTCACTGTAACTTTATGCACAATTTATAATTGCTCTATCAAAATTATGAGCCTGTCCACTTATTAATCTTTGCACATTTTATACTTCTGTTTCTTACAACTATATTTATTATGACAGATGGGATACTATGGAAACATGAAATATTCAAAGACAGTTATATTGAGATGTGACAGAAGCTGTGGAGTACTGGATTATTCAAGGACTATTGTGTTAACTTTATAAATGTCATATGCATCTTTATGGGCTGGCTATCGATTGTCTTCCTGACTAAATGGGTATGTTAAAAATATTTCTTGCAGGAACAAAGAATACCAGGGTGGGGGTGTAATTAAGACAAATTTTTAATACTGAAAAAATACAAGTAAGAAATAATTTGAAGTTTTCTCCCTTGAAAAATGGGACATAGTGGTCTAACCTGATTCAAGAGTCCTATGACCAAGGACTCAAAATGCACACTGACAACCTAGATCTGGGAGACAGTAACTCACACCTGATTAAAACATTGAGTTAAGTCTGTAGGCAGAGTTAGAACTTGCTGGGGACCTGAAGCACTTGAATATGTACCACTAAGTAAGTCAGATATGCATAATTCTGGCTTCAATTTATTAGGACCATTTTAGCAAATCTTACTTTAATTCAGCCCCTGCAATCCTGTTCTCTAGGGGCAACAACAGTGTCAACCATTGATCAACCCAGCCTTCATAAAAAAAGAGCATTTACTCAGAACAAAAGTGTTATAAAGAAAGCATAAAAAAAAACATTCTACACCTTATATCCTGGCTTACCAGGTTACACGTATATACTGCCTAGATTTCAGGGGGGTTGTCTTCATTCTCCCATCATTTAAATTATAGGAGTGTGCATAGCAGTGCTAACCAAAATGTTACACTGTACCTTGCCTGTGCTGCCAGTGTAAACTAAAAGATGTTGAGTTCTAGTTCTAGCCCTATTTGAAGAGAACAATGTCAACAGAAACTAGGAAGATTTTATTTTATGCTTTCTACATGCATACCAGAAGTTACAGCACAGCACTTTGGTGTGTACTAGACATACCTCTGTAGTCTGAACTGTGAGACAGTGTAAACATAGTCAGGGACCTTCAAAGCCCTTTCTCCAAGGTCTGTCACTCCTATTACAAAAGCTTCACAGGGATAGCTGAGTGGTCTGTAACAGGAAAAGATCTGAAAAAGTGGGCTGTGCCCACGAAAGCTCATAATACCAGCTACATGTTTTGTTAGTCTTTAAGGTGCTACTCAATGATTTGTTGTTTTTTAAGTTACTCCTATTACAATCTTTTGTCAACTCTTGAATCTGGAGAGAGTGTTTCTTTCCCATAGCAGGCTTGTCATTACCTTCCATTCTCTTTTCTTTGTTGATAGCTTTCACCTGCCACTCATTGATTTGTTCATTTTTTGTCAAGAACAAAATTAATCCCTTTTTAGAAGGTAGCACTAAGTGAAAGGGGAAACTAACTAAGACTTTTATTTTTCACAAACATAATTCAGGGATCTTTGCATGTCTTTAATATTTGCCACACACCCACTGACACCATTCTGAACTCCAGGGGAAAAAAAAGATAAAACATTATGGCATGTTTAAAAAGAGAAGTTGGACTGTCAAGACAAAAAAAAGGGGGTAAATTTGCATCTTGTATATTTAGATAATTTAACCTTTCTTGCTTATTGAAGAAGGCAGTGTGCTGGAAGACAGTGCTGTAAATAAATGCAACTGTTTGGTTTTATTTTGTCTGGAAGTGATGCTGGTGAGAGCAGATCATTAAGGTCCAAATATTTGTAACAGAAGTGCTCCAGGGTATGCTCATAATCCCCTTCCCCCATTTGACACAGACCCATGTCTCCACTGCAATAGAAGGTGTGATTTGCAGTACAGAGTGCTACACCTGACTCCTGTTAATCTTGCTTATGAATCTAAATATAGCAGTGAAGCAGCAGTAGTGGTATGGGTTTTCCTGGAGTCTATACAAGTCTGTCCAGGGACATCTGGTACATACTCACTTTGCCAGCTTGTGTTTTAGCTCATGCTGCTACCACTTCATTGCTATTTTTAGTGTGGTAGCTAGATTAAAGCTAGCACAGATACTGCAGCTTCTCTTGAAATCAAACTGCCAATTGCTGTGTCAACATATCCTGGGATGGGGATTGGAATACACAGTTCTGCCTTGCATTGATGCATAAAGTATGTGGGGCTGTTTTGGTTGTACAAAATGAAGACCTCCTTCAAAGTTCATGGAAGTCAACAGAAAGTTTCCAAAACTTCAACAAGAGCTGGATCAGGGTCCAAGGGTATGTCTACACTGCCACCCTAGTTTGAACTAGGGTGGTTAATGTAGGCATTCAAACTTGCAAATGAAGCCCGGGATTTAAATATCCCGGCTTCATTTGACATGTTCGATGGCGCCATTTTTAAATGCCCGTAGTTCGAACTACCTGCCCGCGGCTACATGCGACACGGACTAGGTAGTTCGAATTAAAGCTCCTAATTCAAACTACTGTTAAACCTCCTTGCAGGAGGAATAACGGTAGTTCGAATTAGGAGCTTTAATTCGAACTACCTAGTCCATGCCGCATGTAGCCACGGGCAGGTAGTTTGAACTATGGGCATTTAAAAATGGTGCCGGCCCCAACATGCAAATAAAGCCCGGGATATTTAAATCCCGGGCTTCATTTGCAAGTTTGAATGCCTACATTAGCCACCCTAGTTTGAACTAGGGTGACAGTGTAGACATACCCCAAGTGAGGGGCCCCTTTTGTGTGCACAATTCTAATGTTGACAGTCCCAAAAGATCTTCCTTTCAAACCTACCAAAACTGCAAAGTAGAGACAACGTGGTTTCTGATTTCATTATTTATAAAACCTAAGCATTTAATAATAATAAAAAAGAATAGTTAATTTAAATCTTATGATACCCACATAATAAGCAAATGCATTTGACCACATTCTTAACTGGTGTAAAGTGGTGCAGCTGCGATGACATGAATGACAACAGCCAAGAATTTGGCCAATCATTTTTATTCAGTATAAAGAAATGTGTATTTCTTTGTAACACACCAATTTGAACTTTGACCCAAAATTAATCCTGTTCTTCCTGTATAGCCTGACCTCCAAATATAAAAGCAGGAGTGAACATGTGTTCTGAAAAGTTATTGAGATTTTTATTTTTATTTTTCATCTAAGCTAGCACTGAAACCTTTATGAACTCAAGCCCTTGTTGAAAAGCATTCCTAGCAATGCTTCGATGCCTTTATGTAGATAAGGCTTCTGGAAGCAACTTTCCACTACTGTGATTTCCAAGTCATGATTTTGTTCAACAATGAACAGTTTCCCTGATAACTACTCATTGGGGCAAGAAAGGCATTAGATATTTTCAGAGGATTTATGAAATATTGACCTTAATTTTATCTGTGAAATGTTTCAGACAATGCTAGCACTGTATTATCTCATTCTCAAATGGGGATGCTTTCACTTCAATGGACTACACCACAAGTGATTTCTGTGGGACATCATTGCTCATTTCTTTTTTGCCTGACAATGCTCCTGTTTTATAGTATAGTTACTTGTTCTTTGTTTGATCACCACTTCCTTTTAAATGAATTAGCCATATTTTCTCATGTTCAGTAGCATACACAAGAACCTCTGATATTAAAAGATTCCTGAAAATCTAAGTATGATGCCTACCCTATGTTCCCATTGTCTACCCTGGTAGTAATATTCTCAAAGAGAACTAACAAATTAGTAAGGCATAACCTTTTTATTCCAAACTCACACTAGCTTCCTGTAATCAAGCTGTGCTTTTGTAAGAATTTTCCTACTAGATGGTTTAAAATAGTTTCTAATAGTTTCTCTACAAATTTAAGTTAAACTATTTGGTTTGTAATTTCCTGCTGCTTCCCTAGGCCTTTTCTTAAATAAAGATATTCTGTTGGCTTCTCCAATTTCTGTTCCCATTTCCATTAGCATTCTTGAGTGTTGTCTGGGGTCCTTATCATTTTTCAGAGCTTGAAATTTTTTAATAACAATTAAGTTGTATTTGTTCTCTTCTGACTTCATCATTTCTCTCTTTTAAATTTAATTTCTTAATTACTGAAGGCAAATTTCTAGCTTAGCCATTTGGAAGAAATTTTCAAGACAATTTTTACTTTTTCTGCCATATCTTCATATTGTATATATAATTTATAAAGGATCCTTTCATAAGTTTTGCAAGAATTCTGATTTAGATAATCAAATATTTGCTCTGTCAGTTGTTTGCTTTAAAAAAGAACTTCTTATGTGTATTTACATAAACAAATAATTCTGCAGTTAACATAAAGTCTGTCTGATGTGCTTATTTTTGTCTCTTGCTTATTATTATTTTGCTTAACTTTATCCTAATGTATTAAACTCATACTATCTTTTAGGTGCTAAATTCCAGAACTTCTGAAATACCATCTCTTCATCTTCAAAATTCTTTCTTCTTTCTTTATAACCCCCAGAGACTTTTGTTGGTATTGATGTATATAATGGCCCTGACTCAGCAAAATACTTCAGCATTTATCAAGTTAAGGTCACAGTACATATTTGGGTGAGTCTCTTAATCTATCCTTAGACTCAGTTATTTGTGTGTGAAATGGGGATAATACTTCCATGTCTCAGAGGGGTTTTGTGTACGTAAAATCCATTAATGATTGTGAGATGATCACAGATACTACAATGAGGGAGGTACAGGAATCAGGGCTGGCAGCAGAGTTAGTCTCCAGGCAGCCTTATCAGTAAGCTGGCCTGAAGTAGACTTCTGGATCAGACATGCCACATGATTGGCTGAAGAGACCAGTAGGTTGACTCTTAAACCAGCAGCAGCTTGCAGGCTTCTCAATGCTCGTGGCAGTATCTGGCCTGTTACTTTGTTAACTTGTTCCTACTGTTCCTGCCTGGTCCCAAGCCTTGTCTCTGCCCTGTCCTTGCCAAATGCCATGCTCATCCGAGCTCCTGACCTCTTGGTTGACTCCTGCCTTTCGCACATGATTACTGACTCGAGCTCGATCTTTGGCTCTGGTACCTAGATTCTGCCTTCTGGTTTCATCCTGGGATGTCGCTCCCGGTGACTAATAACAGACTTGATCCTGATCACTACTCCTTGATCAGACAGCTGATGGGTCTGAATAAAAACTTAGATGGAGTGTAAACTGTATATAAGTGCAATTATTAATATTTGTTTTAATTGCTTTTTTTTCCTTCTGTGATCCAAAAAGAGAGACGATATGCCATATGGGGAAATTCCTGATTATATATCTTGAAGCAGTGGTTAGAAGGGAATCTTTGCTTAAAAAAAGTGGAGGAAAAGAGATGAACAGAAAATGAGAAATGGCATCAAGCCATCTAGCACAGCATTCTGTTTTGAAAGTGGCCAATACTAGAGCTGGGGCGGGAAGGGGAGGGCTGAACGGAATACAGCAATTTGGATCATAGAATCATTAAGACTGGAAGAAAACTCAAAAGGTCATCAAGTCCATTCACCGGCACTCATGGCAGGACCAAGCACCACGTAGACCATCCCTTACAGGTGTTTGTCTAACCTGCTCTTAAAAAATCTCTAATGATGGAGATTCCACAATTTCACACAACAGTTTAAACCCATTGCTTCTTGTCCTGTCCTCAGAGGCCAAGGAGAATAATTTTTTCCCTCTATATTGAAGCAACCTTTTAGGGATCAATCCACACATTTTTCCCTTTCAGCTTCTGGCATTCAGAGGTTTAAAGTCACCCCAAGTATAGGGTTGCATCCCAGGCCATCATGGCTAATAGCTATTTATAGACCTATCTTCTATAAATGTAACTATTTGTAGTTCTTTTTGGAACCCTAATGTATGTTTTGGCCTTCACAACATCTCATAACAAGAAGTTCCACAGGTTAATCGTGCATTGTGTAAAAAGTACTCCTTTTATTTGTATTGAAACCAATGTGTATTAATTTTATTGAGTGTCCCCTATTTTTTTTGTACTGTGGGAAATAAGCACTTTTCTAATCCACTTTTTTATGTAATTAATGAATTTACAGGTATGACGGGGTGCGGTTACAGAGGTCCCCTTGGGGGTGCCTCCTGCAGTGCTGACTCCCCCAGCCAAGACCCTGAGCTGAGATCTCTCCCCTTGCCCCAGACACTGAACCTCCTCTGATCCTAAGAAAGTGCAGTTTAGGGCCCACCTACTTGGGATACTACTCCCCAAATGGGATCAAACCCCAAAGACTTAGGTAAGTGACTTTTGACAATGAAAGGGGGAATGTGCACACTGAATTGTTTACACTGGGTTTGATAGAAAATAAAAGTGATTTTATTAAGTACAAGCAGTAGGATTTTAGTGGTAATGAGCGAGAACAGTCAGGGTGTGTCTAGACTACAGGGTTTTTTGGAAAAAAAGTGGCCTTTTTTTGAAAAAACTTCCCCTGCATCTAGACTGCCACCGTGTTCTTTCAAAATTAAATCAAAAGAACACTGAGGTTTTTTTGACCACGGTAAACCTCATTTTACGAGGAAGTGCTCTTTTGAAAGTGCTCTTTCGAAAAAAGGTGTTCTTGAATGCAAACAGGGCTTCTTCGAAAGAGAGTATCCAGACTGCCTGGATGCTCTCTTTTGAAAAAGTGGCTCACTTTTTCAAAAGAAGTAGTTGCAGTCTAGACACTCTCTTTCGAAAGAGACTTGTAGTCTAGACATAGCCTCAGAGCGAAGTAGGTTACAAATCAAAAGAAACAGAAACGCTTGGCTACACTGAAACATCAGTACAAACTTTTCAAACTCACCCTAAAAAATATTTTCCATCTGCCCCTCCAAACCGGGGCTGTCTCCCCATCTTGGGGTCTGTGGCTCCTTCTTTCAGGTGCAGACCGCAGCCAAAAGACAAAAACTCCTACCTTCCTATTCTTTTTAAAGAATTTCCTTATTGCATTGGCAGTCACCTGGCCACTTCCTACCAACCACTGCTAAGCCTTAAGAACAAAAGGCTATTTGCATATGACTGCCCAGATACTGAGGCCTCCTTTGATGACTTTCATTCACACATTTAAAAATCATAAAGTATTCCCTATTTCATACGTCTAATTTAACACACAAGAATGATACACACATCAAAATAAGATAAACAGAACCAGCAGATCATGACATGAAGATTGATAGGTTACGTGAAATAATTTGCTCAAAGCGCCTTTGAGTTATGCATATTCATGTCCATGGGGAGGGGAGTCCATCACAATAGGCTTCTGTGATATTTTGCCTTAACTAGCTGTTTTGTAAACTGAACAGTCCACATCTTTTTTGTCTTTCCTTGTATAGAAGCTGTTTTATATCCTTAGTCAACTCTGTTGCCCATCTTTGAAACTTTTTAAGTTCAATTATATCCTTTTTTGAATGGGGTGACACAGCACTCAGGTCGTGGGCACACCATGATTTTATATAGTAGCATGGTAATATTTTCTCTCCCTTACTAGTAGTCCCTAAAATTCTGTTAGCCTTTTTGACAACTACTGTACACTGAGCTGCCAGTTTCAGAGTCACCCTGGGTAGTTCCCTAAGGTGTATTTCTTGATTTGAAACAGATAATTTAGAACCCAATATTTTATACATATAGCTGGGATAATTTTTTCCAATGTACATTACTTTGCACTTATCTGTCTTGCATTTCACCTTGCAATTTTATTAGCCTGTCACCCAGTTTTCTATGATCACTTTGTAACATTTCACAATGAACTTTAGCCATTAGTGCCATGAATAATTTTGGTTAATCTACAAATCTTGCTACTTCATTATCTTTTCCATGTCATTAATAAATATGTTGAGAAGCACAGGTCCCTCTACAGATCCATAGGGGATTTTATTGTTTACCTGTCTCCATTGTGAAACCCATTCATTTATTCCTACCATTTGTTTCATATTTTTAAAAAGTTACCGATCCATGAGAGGCCATTCCCTCTTATCCCATCTCTACTTAAGAGCCTTTTGTGAAGGAATTTGTCAAAAACTTTCTGACAATCCAAGAACACTATAATGACTGGATCACCCTTATCAATGTACTTGTCAGTTCCCACAAAGAATTATAATAGATTGGTGAGGGATTACTTCCTTTTACAAAAGCAGTGTTGACTCTTCCCCAACAAATCATGTGTACAATATAGCTGTTAATTCTATTCTTTACGATAGCTTCTACTACTTTGTCTCATTCTCAATTCAAGTGCATAGGTCTGTAACTGCCAAAATTACCTAGGCTTCCCCCTTTTTAAAAAATGGCCCTATGCTGGTTATCTTCCAGTCATTTAGTATAGAGGTTTATTTCAGTAGGGGTTACATGCTATAGTTAGTAGATCTGAAATTTCATATTTGAGTTCCTTCATATCTCTTGGGTAAATATCATTCAGTGCTGGCTACTTATTATAGTTTAATTTACCAGTTTATTGTAAAACCTCTTCACAGATAAATCAATCTGGTAATCTTAATGATTACCTCTTCTGTTCATTCCCTCTGGGGCACCTGTTATTGGCCACAGTCAGAAGATAGGATATTGGGCTAGATGGACCTTTGGTCTGACCTATTATGACCGTTCTTATGATAATGGTCAAGTGGTCAGTAGTATATTGCTACTACTTTACTACTATTACTTATTCAAGTGTGAATCCCTTGACTCCTCTTCTTCCTTCCTCAATTGGTCATCATGACTAGCCACTTTACTTTTCCAAACATTTTCTGTTTTAAACTTTTTTTCCCCAATGCAGTGGATTTTCATCTATTTCCTATTATTTCCCAACTACGTTATATTAGTAAGGACAAAAATATCACTACTTGTGATAGTAAACATGATCTGATATCACTGGTCTACAATTTTTTTTAGAAGTCGTCTGCTTCAGAGATAAAATGTGCTATTTATTATGTATTTTGATGTGCTGAATTCAAATATGACAATTAAAACAACTGATTGGCTACTGTTTCCAAGATATTTAAGTTTTTTACATTTTACATCTATGTATATTGTGTAGATAGTAGAGTTTTAATCATAAATTGTAAACCTAGGTCTTTTCATGTGTTGATGGTTGCTTTACATGATAATATTTCACCTGTCCTGTTTATGTAACACTTTAAAAATCAGCAAAAGGGTTATATAAATAAAATTTATTATGAAACAAAAGGCAAAAAACTATTATGTACATAGTTTAGTCCTATTCAGTGTCTACTCGGCGCTTCTTGGTTTGTCTCTTGTATTCATTAAATGGAGCATCTCTTGTCACTGTCCAGCAATAGTCTGCAAGCATTCATGGGCTCCATTTGCCCTGATAGTGTTTCTCCATTGTTGCAATGTCCTTGTGAAATCGCTCGCCGTGCTCGTCGCTCACTGCTCCATGCAGTTGGTGGAAAAAATCTAGATGAGAGTGCAAAAATGTATCTTTAGTGACATGTTGCAACCAAGGCTTTTGTATGCCTTGAGGAGGTTTTCCACCAACAACCTGTAGTTGTCTGCCTTGTTGTTTCCGAGAAAATTTATTGCCACTAACTGGAAGGCTTTCCATGCCGTTTTTCCTTGCCACGCAGTGCATGGTCAAATGCATCATCTCAAGAAGTTCACGAATCTGAGGACCAACAAAGACACCTTCCTTTATCTTAGCTTCACTTAACCTTGGAAATTTTCCACGGAGGTACTTGAAAGCTGCTTGTGTTTTGTCCATGGCCTTGACAAAGTTCTTCATCAGACCCAGCTTGATGTGTAAGGGTGGTAACAAAATCTTCCTTGATTCAACAAGTGGTGGATGCTGAACACTTTTCCTCCCAGGCTCCAATGACTGTCGGAGTGGCCAATCTATCTTGATGTAGTGGGAATCTCTTGCACGACTATCCCATTCGCAGAGAAAACAGCAGTACTTTGTGTATCCAGTCTGCAGACCAAGCAAGAGAGCAACAACCTTCAAATCGCCACAAAGCTGCCACTGATGTTGGTCATAGTTTATGCACCTCAAAAGTTGTTTCATGTTGTCATAGGTTTCCTTCATATGGACTGCATGACTAACTGGAATTGATGGCAAAACATTGCCATTATGCAGCAAAACAGCTTTAAGACTCGCTTCGATGAATCAATGAACAGTCTCCACTCATCTGGATCGTGAACGATGTTGAGGGCTGCCATCACACCATCGATGTTGTTGCAGGCTACAAGATCACCTTCCATGAAGAAGAATGGGACAAGATCCTTTTGACGGTCACGGAACATGGAAACCCTAACATCACCTGCCAGGAGATTCCACTGCTGTAGTCTGGAGCCCAACAGCTCTGCCTTACTCTTGGGTAGTTCCAAATCCCTGACAAGGTCATTCAGTTCACCTTGTGTTATGAGGTGTGGTTCAGAGGAGGAGGATGGGAGAAAATGTGGGTCCTGTGACATTGATGGTTCAGGACCAGAAGTTTCATCCTTGTCCTCTTCCTCGTCTGACTCAAGTGAGAATGATTCTGGTGCATCAGGAACCGGCAGTCCTTCTCCGTGGGGTACTGGGCGTATAGCTGATGGAATGTTTGGATAATGCACAGTCCACTTTTTCTTCTTTGACACACCTTTCCCAACTGGAGGCACCATGCAGAAGTAACAATTGCTGGTATGATCTGTTGGCTCTCTCCAAATCATTGGCACTGCAAAAGGCATAGATTTCCTTTCCTGTTCAACCACTGGCGAAGATTTGTTGCACAAGTGTTGCAGCATATGTGTGGGGCCCACCTCTTGTCCTGATCTCCAATTTTGCAGCCAAAATAAAGGTGATAGGCTTTCTTAACCATAGTGGTTATACTGAGCTTTTGTGATGCAAAAGTCATTTCACCACAAATGTAGCAGAAGTTATCTGCACTGTTCACACAAGTACGAGGCATCTCTGCTCACTTTGGCTAAACAGAAATGTGTCCCTTTGCAAAATCAAACACTGACAAATAAGAGAGCACGACACTGTATGATTTCTAGAGCTGATATAGGTCAATTTGTTCAGCAGAGTGATGTAAGCTTCGTTATGATTGCATCATCCATGACTTCTAGGAATAACATGATGCAATTCATATCATGTATGACGCAATACCAGCTTCAGATTGCATCATTCATTGTTTTGCCTAAAAGCAAGTACTGTCCAAACCCAGTCATAGATTTATTCATAGATCCAGTCAAAGATGTATTTTAGTCATTTCTGGTTTAAATTGAGATCCCTTCCCTTTATAACTCACTTATCCTCCGCCATTCCCAAGTCAAGGGTCGTATATACTGACCCAATAGCATATCTTGAAAACCAGAACCAATCAACAATTTTAAGCATCATTTTCATTCTCAGTGACCCAGAATTAGTAAAGGTTGACTACATTTATTTCAGAAGCATTTTGGCTGTAGAGCAGTGTATCCTGAAGCTTCAGGGGGTAGCCGAGTTAGTCTGTACAGGATACACTTAAAAAACAACAAATGGTCTGGTAACACTTTATAGATTAACAAAACATGTAGATGGTATCATGAGCTTTTGTGGGCTGTGCCCCAAAACTCCGGTATTCTGAAGAAGTGGGCTGTGCCCATGGAAGCTCATGATATTATCTACATGTTTTGTTAGTCTATAAAGTTCTACCAGACCATTAGTTGTTTTTTAAGTTTATGATCTGATATGTTCCAGATCCCATTATGCAACAAATAGCATTCCCTTTCAAAACAGCATCTAGTTAAAAAGTAAGCTTCATGACTCATCTGCAAAGCCAGGAGAAGAAGTCAGAGATCAGAGGAAGACATAGCCAAAAGGTTCTTAAGTAATGAAAAAGGGTTTGGACAGATGGGAGTGCCCCCTCCAGATGCTAATTGCTCTTAGTGGGAGTAGTGAAGGAGGCAGCCCAAGAAACTTCCTGGAAAGAAATATACCACTGATTCATTAGGGCTGCACAGTCCCACAGAAATGTTTCAAACAAGGCTTATTGAACTGGTCATCAGTCAGATCTAGAAATACTCAGGTCTAGGTATTAAAATGTTCAGCTCATCAGTTAATCAATATTATATTTTTTGGCATTGACTATACTTCTTAGTCAATGCTACTTTCTATAAATTTTCATAAATAGTTTAACCCGGAGCTCTTCCTTTTGTCATCTTTCATTCTCTGCTCACTGAGGTTATTAATCCTCTAGCCCAATTTAGAATAAATTAGATTCCCTTAAAATCATTTAGGGAGTCTAAGGTGCACCTACACAGCAACCTAAACTCAAAATAAGATACACAATTCGCGCTACAGAAATGGCGTATCTTTTTTCGAATCTATTTTGAAATAGCTTATTTTGAAATTTGGTGCATCAATACAGTGCCAAGTTTTGAAATAATGCACTATTTCAAGCCATCCCTATCCCTCATGCAATGAGGTTTACCAGGATGGCGCTATAGTGCACCCATTATTTCAAAAAATATTTTGAAATAACAGGCAGCTTGTGTAGACACAGGGTAGTTATTTCGGGATACCTCAGTATCCCGAAATAGCTGTGTAGTGTAGGCGTACCCTAACTGATATCTAAGAAAGCCTAAAGCAGTGTCATACACACCGGGGTGGGAAATGTGAAGATGGTGTTTCATCCACTCATGTACCAGCATCTAAAGTCACACAAAGTATTTTGTGCAGATGTTTACAATACAACTATTATTTCTTCTTGCTCTTTTATTTTAATCAGAATTGATAAAACTTGTGTTCCAAGTTAATGAATGCATGGGACCTATTCCCAGGCTGTCTACAGACTTTGAAAGAAGACATTGTTTTGGTTTACATTAAGTTCAGACACTTGCAAGAGTGCTTATAAATTACCTGAATCAAGACACTCATAAATAAGAGACTATTTTTTGGATTTCAAATATTCTTGACTGAGTGCACATCCTGGATCCCCTTGGACTATCTGCCTATATTAAAACACAGTATTTTATTTAACTTCTCAGAGACAACACCAAAAGGAAGATTCTGTGTTCTTCCATCTCAATTTCTCAACCTGATTGCATCAGGATTTGGCTGCACAACTTCAGATGAGAGTCAAGTTAGCATGATCGCTGCTCATGCAATATGCAGTGACATTTTGAGTACAAATACCAAGATTATTTTTTAATATTAAACATTATATGAGTGTTTAAAATGTCTGTGAAGCATATTCATATTAAATATTATTGCTGACATTTGGGAAAGGTCAAATATAATGCCCTCATGCAAAACATGTTAGCACCAAGACAAAATTATTTCAATTATTAAAATACTAATTTGATTCAAAAGTCTCAGGTTTGGGGTATATATCTAATATTTTTTTCTCACTGAAAGTTAACAGTTTTACTGTTTAACTTTTTGCCAACCTGCATTTGTTTGAAAACAGAAATTTAATGTCAACATCAACATTTCCTCTGACTCCGGTTGAGCATATTTATTTTTTTCCAAGCAAAGCACATAATAATAATAAAAAAGCCAAACAGCTGAGCATGTCATTGTTTCTCTGACACAGCGGATATAATTACTGTGCTTTTTATGCACATAACAAAAGTGAAGCTGAGAAGGATGTTTGTTTACCATTCTCTGCAGCCGAAAGAGCTAACATTCTATAACTAATCTAATTCTTTGCTTGAGCAGAGAGCAGATCCTGTGTAGTCATCAGCCTTTGTCCCCAGAGAATCAAGCTTTTGTCTGTTATCTGAAACTTGCTTTGCTTATAAGTTTAGTAATAATAAAGTTTGCAACATAATAAAAGTACTGGAAAGGAAATTTCAGATAGCTGTAGATAATGTATCTTCCTACCTTTTCCTCTTTGGAATCTCTGCTATGATGGTATAGTAGCAGTGATCTTTCCAGTATAAGTCCTACTGCTACATAGCTTCATAGTATTATACTTGCAATTTTTCTTTTGAGACTTCTGGACAACTTGCTGATTTATGTGTAAGGAAGTGTAGGCAGGGGTATCCTTTAGGAAAAAATCCTGGGGAGGGTACAAACTTGTGTCAGAATACAGAAGGACATTATATATCCTGAAAACTCTGAGGCAAGGAATGGTGGACTAAAATTGATGTACTAATGGAGCATATAAGGCATATGAAAAGTTGGGGGATCCCCTCCTGCTCCATACTAAAGGATAAATTGCACATATTAAGAAGTCTAAGGTAGATTGAGGTGGTGTAATTCACACTAATGAGCCGAAAAGGGAAGATTTACACTAATGTAAATCCATCGATATTAGTGGGATTACTCCTGATTTACTTCAATATAAACCAGATCAGAATTCAGACTCCGAGAAGCATAAAGTATAAAAAAGTGAAGGTTAATTTAAGGAATGACCTGCTAAACTTAGATTCTAATATTCTCTTCTCAGTTGTTTCTCCTGCTAAACATATCTTTTCTGGTATGTAAATTACCCACCTTTGTCTCCTTTTAGCTCCTTGGGCAAAATTCAGAGTTGAAATCTAATAAGCTGCATTTTGCACGTAGGGACTTAGGTGTAATTTATACACTGAAATGTTGAGAAAAGAGGTATGTTACACAACTGATTTTTTTTCTTGGATTTATTTAAATGTACCTTCTCTCACCTCCAATATGAGTGTGATGTCAAATTGTGTGTCATAGGGAAGAACTATAGGATGATAGCATGAGGAAAGCATAATTTATATGCCAAGTGAGATAGAAGAAAAGGAATGTTACATCAATTTACACTTGTGTACTTTTTTAATTTGGTCCCTTGTCTAGGGCTCCCCCTTTCTGTTTATTTAAACAAAAATCCTGTTTTATTCCAATAAGTGTGGAGTTGGGGTTGCAAAACTAAAGTCTGTTTGATTCCAACATTTGATTTGAGAGCTGCTGACCTTAAAAACCTCTCTCTCAGTGTTTGTTGTAGGGCGAGCTCACCCATTCTGCTCGGATGTTGGACCTCTGAGGCCCTTCAACTGATGCTCAACCCCACATGCATACCCGATAGGGTGCTGCTACACCACCCCTTATGAATATACTCACAACTCATCTGGGATGTCTCAGTCCCAGGTCAACCCACATCCATTTCAGGTCATATGGTCTGGCAACCCAAGTCACTAATAATACCCTCTTCCCATAGGTCAATGTGTCCCAGTGGCCAGAGTCAATAACAAAGTCTTTCCTCCAGAGAGCAGTCAGGCCTACTGTCCAGAGTCAATAACAGTTCCCTGCTTCCATAGAGCAGTGTGGCCCAATGGCCTGAGTCAATAACCCTGACCTTTTCACATCAGTCAGCATACCCTAGCAGCCAGGGTCACTTAATAGCTCCGGCTTCTCAAAGGGCAGTGAAGTCTAGTGGCTATAGTCACAGAGTCAATAACAACACCCCTTCTCATCAGGGTAGTCATGCCTAGTGGTCAGAGTCAATAGCAGTCAGCCCTCAGGGACAGAATCAATACCTATATGGGGATGGGGGTACATCCTCTTGTGGGCTTGGTGGGGTAGGGGGACCAGGCCTGCCGAGGACCCTGTCAGCAGTGCAGTGGACCATCACTAACTGGGCAGGAAATACCACTAAAACACGTCAAGCTTCTGGGGTACAACTCATTGCTCTGAGCTACTTCCTGTCTCTCCCATGTGGTCTTCTCCAGCCTGGGAACATCTGTTATGACTCCCTGCTGACTGGTGACAGCGGCTGGGTGCATGGGCGCTTTCCCTCCAGGAGCTTGTGCATCACCTCCTTTCTCATTGTTGTCATCCCAGACTGAGCTGCTCCCCAGGCCTTTATACCTGGCCTCCAGCTGGAGCATGCCCAGCAGGGCTGTGGGGGGTGGCAAGTTCTCAGGCAGGTAGCCACGGTTAACCCATGGAGCCCCAGTGTGAAGTTGGCATACCCTGTCACACTTTCAGAGGTCCTCGTGCTGTGGAGGAGGATCCTGTTACCAGGTAGCTCAAGAGCTCCCAGAATACATCATATGTTGTGTCAAGGATCTAAAAGTAAACATGACTGTCACTAAACTAAGATTCTGCTGATAAAACAGAAGGAACCTCTTTTTACAACCTCAAAGTTTCTTCTGTGCTTGTGATTGATTTTGATGATAAGAATAACGGATTATAAAGTTGCAATGAAAACCATCAGAAAGAAATAAGAAAAAAAAAAAAAAAAAAAAAAAAGCAAAGCAATAAATCAAACTTGAGTTTGACCAGTTGATGTCTCAGTCATTACTTTACTAGAATCTATAACCTACAATCCCTTTTTGAAGGATGTTACTTTCCCCATTTGCCTCTGCTCAAAATGATAGCTTCTTGGGAGTAACACTAAGGTAATGTCTACACTGGGGAGTTATTTTGAAATAACAAGGTGAGCATCCACACTACCAAGCCTGTTATTTCAAAATAATGGGCTTGTTATTTAGAAATAATAATTCCTGCTTGTGAAGAGGAATAAGCTTATTTTGAAATAATTATTTTCAGAGTTATTATTTCAAAATAACTTATTTCGGAATAACCTGCTGGTGTAGACATAGCCTAAGTGAAGAGATGTATATTACTGAGCTCCTCTAAACTCCCAACACTAGGAGTGCATCTACACAGCACCTTAAACTCGAAATAAGATACACAATTTGTGCTATGCAAATTGCATATCTTATTTTGATTGTATTTTGAAATAGCTTATTTTGAAATTTGGCGCATCTACACAGCATCAAATTTTGAAATAATGCGCTATTTTGACACATCCTTTAACCCTTGTGGAATGATGGTTACAGGGATACCAAAATAGCACACCCGTTATTTCTAAAAATATTTCAAAAATATTTTGAAATAGTGGATGCATTTAAAAAATGCATGATAGCTATTTTGGGATACTGCTGGTATCCTAAAATAGTCCTTGCTGTCTAGACGTACCCTAGGTGTGTAGAAAATTCAATGAACAACTCTCACAGGCCATTCAGCTGTTGCGGCAGAAGAGAAAGAATCGCTTCTATCATGTGGCAGAGATCATCACTGCTTTCCCAGTTTTGAGTAGTGTGTTTACATGGGATCACATCTTTTCCACTCTGTTTCCCATTCACCATATCCCATGGCTCTGAATGACAAGTGGCAGCTTCCTTCTCCTAAGATATCTTTGCCTATTCTCTTGCCTGTCCAAGATCTAAAAATATTTTCTTCTTGATCTGGCTTTCAGAGCACCTGCTATAATAGTGGTGATATGCAATTGCTAAGAGCTTCAGAAGCTTTCAGGACCTACTACCATACATTTCTTGAAAAGTATCTCTAATTAAAATAACACAATTATCTGAATCTTAGAAATACCACTAGCTCAGCAGGGGACAAGACTCGAACACTCTCCAGAACTAAAATAATTTTCTACCAATGATACTTATCCTTTTTCTTTTATCAGTCAATTCACAAATTTGCATACATTGTAACAAAGAGTTTTCTTAGTATTAGTAGTAACAAAACAGATTTGAGTGAAGTCATGAAAATTTAGGTCACCTACATTTTGATGGCCAAAAATAATTGACTTTTGATGGCCCTGTTTGGAAATAAAGTTTTTCAGAATATGTTAATGAAAAATGAAGGAAAAGAAAATATGATATAAATGGAAGTGTGTTGTTTTGGCTTTTTCATTTTTTAGGTTTTCTGATCCTTTTGATGCTTATAGGCACTTCTGTGACTGCTCTGGGGGCTATGAGCATGTTTGTTTATTATCTAGATACATATTTTCAAGATTCCATATGCTTTTGACTATATCTGGTCAGTAAATTATTTCATCTTACTTCTCACTCTGCTTCACTCCCCACATTTTTGGAGGGAGCGGGTGAAGTAAAAAATTAGTTTTAGGTTGCTGAAACATGTATGTTTTCCATGCTGTTAGGTACAAATGCAAAAATTTTAAAGAAAATTGTAATTATTTTGCAAAATATGTCTGAGTTGTATTTCATAAAAAAGAATACCATTGGACTCTACAGAAGTTAGACCTGAGTGTGCAGAACATCCAGCTTGGTGGAGCTGGAGGTTGCATGATCTTTGATCCTCATTCTGCCAGAGATGGGAGAAGGTCTGGGAGACCCAGACAGCTCTGGAAGGGCAGGAAGGGTCAGGAAGGGCAGGGCCACATCACACCATGTGCCCCAGCAGGACTGTAAAGAAACTGAATAAAGGTTCTGGGGGAGTTGGTGTCTAGGGTATGTGGGGATGAGAGTGTTGATGTCTAAGGTGGTGCCCTGTGGCTGGGGACTGTGGGAAGAGGAGTCTGGTGTTTGGGTTGGGGATGAACAGTGGGAGGAAGAGGATGTGGATGTCCAGTGTGGGGGGTGCCACCCATCTGTACTCTGGGACAATGGAATTGCAGGTGTCTGAGCTCTGGGAGCTCCACACGGTCCCCACCAACATCCCCACCTGGACAGTAAAGAAACTGAGTAGAGTAAAGGCTCTGGGAGTGCTGGGGGTGCTATTAGGTTGTATTAGGGGTTTCTTTACTTCTCTACTCCTAGGAAGAATCTTTTCTGCTGTTGTCTATATTGTTGACATACTTGTTGACAGGTACTTTGAAATAAATTACCAACATAATTGAAACTGGAGTGATTATATTATGTTATTTTGACATATAAAATATGCATAATTTTACAGAATTTTAGAATAATGTACACATAATTTTTATTTTTTTGGTACAGAGTTCTCCCAAGAGTACTTCTGTCATTAAGAATATGTCTACACTGCACCCTTAGTTCGAAATAAGCTACGCAATATGAGCTTCCCAAATTGCGTAGCTTATATTTCAAAATAGTTTATTATGAAATTTGGCACTGTCTACACAGCGCCAATTTTAAAAATAAACCATTATTCCAAAATGTCCCTTACTCCTCGTGGAATGAGGTTTACAGGAACATCAGCATAGCGAGTCCATTATATTTTGAAATAATGGGCCTGCTTCAAAGATGCAGAATAGCTATTTCAGGAAACTTCTGGTATCCCGAAGTGTAGACATAGCTGAACTGTTTGTGCACACATGTGAGGGTTTTTTTCTTCCTTCTCTATTCCTGGAGAAATCTTCCTTATACCAGTATGCACCAAAGTGGCAAATCAAGGAGGTTCAAAATAGAAAGAACTCAAAAGCTACTTGCAGTCCTGAAGTATCAAGAATTATTAGGCACCTAATATTGAAGATTTCTAGAGCCTTGATTCTTATGGCTAATGTACAGCCACTAGGTGCACAAATTAAGTGTTAATCAAGGCTATGTCTAGACTACACTGATCTATCAAAAACAGGTATGCAAATTGCACTTCATAATTTGCGTACTTTTTTCCAATAGTTTTTTCGGAAGAGACTTTTCCAAAATTTGGCCAGTCTACACTAGGCCAAATTTCAGAAAAGCCTCCTCTTTCAGGAGAGCCCTTCTTCCTCATGGAAGGAAGAAGACAGGGCTTCCAAAAGAGTGCATCTGCTCTTCAGCAAAAAAAAGCGGAAGAGCAGATGCGTTCCCTGGATGCGGCGGAGTTTTTCCGGGATACCTCTGGTATCCCAGAATAACCCCGTAGTGTAGACATAGCCCAAGTGTGAATTCATCGGGAGAAACATTTCCAATGGGAAAGACCTTGCTTCAGGCAAGCGGCTTATCAGACCAGTGCTATCTAAAATAAAGTATAAATAAGAAGAATTGTTACTAAATATGAAATTGTTTTAAAACACCATGGGGATGCAATACGAATATAATAATTGACTGTCAGGCATATCATACCAAAACCAATAATCTCCAGTAAATGTGAGAGCCTTTTTTCATTATTTTTATAATGATTGCAGTAAGACACTTTAGGTGGTACATTTTAACATCATTACTGCATTTTTGAAAGTTTATAGTCACTTTTCTCTCAGACTTCTGCCTTACAACTTCACATGCTATAATCACCTGGAAATGCACTGCCTATTGGATTGTACTTCTGAATTATGAAATGGACAGCAATAACTGAATAATCTGATGAGCTAACTGGACTCTGAGAAACAAAGCTAATACAGCAGAAATCCATATACAGATGCCTCATTTGCTTACATTTATCTTCACAGCCAAAAAATTGTGAGTTAAAATCCCATACTGCATTCAAATCAATATACACTGAAAATAACTTTTTGTGAAGTCAGGAGAGTTATATATGAAACACACACACACGCACACACACAAAAACAGCACTGTAAGGGAAATTAGAACAATATGAATCACACACACGCAAACACACAGCATTGTAAGGAAAATTAGAATCAGAGCCTAGTATTTTAAATTACGGAAGGGCATTGCTGCACAGAATATTATGGGAATGCTAGAGTGCTAGAGATACAATGATTACTAGTTCCCTGCTAGCAGTTAAAGAGAGGAGGGGAAACCTTTAGTATCCGACCAATGCTGTTCTTTCAGAGAAAATCAGTTTCTAATATGGTCACAAACCTGAGTGTGTGATGTTGACTGATACATAATTGCTCTATATACCTACAGAGTTGTTATACTAGAGGAATTTAGATTTTTAGAAAGAATGTGAGGAAGACACTATAATTTTGCTGCTGGCTGGCTTCTGTTTTCTATCACTTTTTGCTGCTTTTTGATGCGCTGCCAAGCTACAACCCATCCCATAATCCCACCCCTGCTACTGATTGGGCAAATTTCAAGCATCTCAGGCTTCAGGCAATAGCAACAACAGAAGCTCTGATTTTATGAAAGCTGCCAAAAATACATAACTCTTGGGGGGGGGGGGGATGTCCTCTTTAAATGTCTGCCATAATTCGTTGAAAAATCCAAGGATCTGGCACCTTTTGATGGCTCTTCTGATTTTAGCAGGAAGAAAAAAAACCCCAGAAACCCTGATCCTCTGAGAATGTGCTTAGTTTTCATTACCAGAAATGGGGGAAGAGTCCTTTTAACTGAGTTAAAACAACTTCAGCTATTTTAAATATGATCATGCTATTGTGTTTATGCCTTTTTTATTGTTATTCATATAAATATGACCAGCACCCCTTGGGCTAGGCACTCTAAAAATAGAACAAAAAAGACCATGTCTGCCCCAAAGATATCATTATATCTTTTCTGTGGGTGTTTTATTTCTGGTGTTCTGGTACCTGAAAAAACATGCTAACAACATCATTGTAGCAAATCTTCTGTCAGTAGCTTACAAGGATACTAATTGATCTCAGCTTCAATTTGGAGCTGAAAGCCCCTCCAGAGTTTGAACATACTAAACTCGGGCTAAATATGATGTGATTGAAGGAATCAAGAAAAAAAAAATTGGAGAAGTCTTGAAGCCCATAGACTTCAAGATCAAACTGTCAAAGGAGACAAGATTAAAAGGAGAATATTGCAAGTTCTTTAAACAGTCTGAATGGGCACCCCAAAAATGCCTCAAGTATGAACATAGTGGTAATACTTCTTATTAAAAAGTTATTTCCAGTGATGTTGTGAAGGCAAAAACTATAATTGGGAGAAAAGAGAATTAGATATATTCATGGAGGATCAGACAACTTCATACTCTGGGGCTATGTCTACACTGCGGAGTTTTTTCGGGATACCAGAGGCATCCCGGAAAAAGTCTGCCACATCCAGCGAATGCGCCTGCTCTTCCGACATTTTTTGCGGAAGAGCAGACACGCTCTTTCGGAAGCCCTGTAAACCTTGTTTCATGAGGAAGAAGGGTTCTTCCAAAGGAGGAGGTTTTTCTGAAATTTGGCCCAGTGTAGGCAGAACCAATTTCAGAAAAGCCTCTTCTGAAAAACAATCGGAAAAAAGTATGCAAATTGTGGAGCGATTTACGTATCTTTTTCCAAAAAAGAAGTACAGTGTAGGCATAGCATAGCCTGGATGTCCCTAAGCCTCTTCCTTCCAAACGCTGGGACTGGAAAAGAGGAGTGAATCATTCAAAAATTGTCTATTCTGTTAATTTCCTCTGAAGCATATGACAGTGGCCACTATCAGTATACTGAGCTATATGGACCATTGCTCTTACCCAGTATGGACATTCTCATGTTCCAAATGAATTTTCAATATTTTTGATTAATCACACTTTTGCATTATTATCTTCGGGTATGTCTACACTACAGCGTTATTTTGAAATATCTTATTTCGAAATAGTTAATTCGAAATAAGTTATTTCAAAATAATGCATCTACAAACAAAATGCATTTCGAAATAGCGTTTTGCTATTTCGAAATAGCGTGTCCACACTAAGTGGACGCTGAATCGCATTTAAGGCTGGCCGGAACCAGGTCCGGCAGGGCATCATGTCAAGAATTACTTTGTGTGTCTGCTGCCTGAGGCTATCTGAGGCCTGTGCTTAAAGGGACCCACCCGGACAGCCGCTTCTCAGTCTTCCCTGCTTGCTTTCCTACCTCTATGAGGGACAGCAAAGCATTTTCTCTCTGCGTGCTCTCGTTGCCCTCACTCAGGACACCACAGCACTCTGCAACATGGAGCCAGAGCTGCTCCTGGACACGCTGGTGCTTCTCGTGGACATGTTGCTGCAAGCCTGGCTGCACTTTCTGCAGGCTGCCATCCGGGAGGTCCATCGGGGGGCTGTCAGTATGCAGGAGGCCCTGCGAGAGATCTTCAACCCTGAGGAGCACTGAGAGCCTCCCTGGTCTGCCCCACTGGGGGCTTGTGCCTCATTCCTCCCTCACGTCCTTCTACTTACCCCTCCCTAATCTTCCTTCCTGATGTCAAATAAAGTACATGTATTTTCATGAACACAAACTCTCTTTATTTAACAAAACGGCGGGGGGGGGATGAAACTCTGGTGAGACAGGGGAAAGGAGGCGGGAGAGGGGAGAAGAGAGGGTGGGAGAAACCTGGGAGGAGGGAGCTGGAAGGGGGAAGAAGGGGAAGGGGAAGCTCAGGGCTCAGGGTTGGGGGGTCTTGCCAGACCAACTTGATTTTCATGCAAACCTGCTTCTGGGTTTGCATGTGGCCTTTGGTGGCCAGGCTGGCAGCTATCCTGCCATAGACAGCCGTGTTCCTCCATCTAGTGTGGAGATCATGGACATTGGGGGCATCTCCCCCAAACCTGAATAAGGTCCATGATCTCCACCCTGGACCAGGAAGGCACCCGCTTTCTCCAGGCCCTGGCAGGGTACTGGGAGCTGGCAGACTGCTCCCAGGGCATGGTGGAGGGCTGGCTGCCAGTGGCTTGATGTCTCATGTTTTAGGGCCACTGGGTTGGGGCAGTGACTGCTGGCTCTGGGCTGGCAGGCTTGGAGCTGGCACAGGCACTGTGGCCAGAGTCAACCCCTTTAAGGGCTCTGGGGAGGGGGGAAGGAGAGGAGTATTCTTGGTTGAGGCTGGAGTGGCCACCAGGGCACCCTGGGAAGGCTGGAGGCCCCCTATTTCGATATAAGTGTCTACACAGCACTTATTTCGAAATAGCTATTTCAAATTTGGCATTATTCCTCATGGAATGAGGTTTACCAAATTCGAAATAAGAGCTCTGCTATTTCGAATTAATTTCAAAATAGCGGTTTGGCTGTGTAGATGCTAGTAAAGTTATTTCAAAATAACTTTGCAAATAAATGTTGCCTATTGAAACCAGAAGAATTGTGTTCACTCTTGCTAGCAGTGGTTCACTCCATGTGTGTGTGTAGTTCATATCTAGATTTTTTAAATCCACAATGACTATTTTAAACACTTAAGTTTTAAGAATAAACTTGTTTTGCAATTTTGCCTCAATTTGTTACATGTGCTTAGTGACAAGGAGCAGTAATTAAGCCAAGAAGAAAGCACTCTAGCATGAAAATGCTGAAAGCAGACTATTATAGAATCAGAGGGACAATTCTTTCCCAATTGCTGGAAAAGAAGGCTAAATAATAAATTAAATTGTTTCTAAAAACACTTGCATGTTGTTAGCTTTGGGGGCTCTACAACCCCTCTTGACTTTTTCATTCTCTTTAACAGAATGAAAGAGCTGTTAGCATAAAGACCATAATATAAAACATAAATAAAAAACTATTTAACTGTGAATGGTGACACACAAAAGGTCATGGCAAACTGTTGAATAACTATTATCTATGTGTTTTATTAATAGATTACTAAATCAACTAGACATTTTGTCTGGATATTTTCATTTATAACTATATTAAACCACAACACTCAAAGGTTGTTTCCTCTTATTGTTCAGCTCTTGGCAAGATTGTTTCTAAACAGGGGTAGAATATCATCAATCTGCTGAGAATTCACAGGTCTCTTGATCTTCAGATCGTATTTACTCTTTCCTCCCTCCACCCCCAGTTGCTTTTGTGGGATGCATTCTTTTTATTACAGTTCACAATAAGCTCAATGCAGCATGAAGTACTTCAGTGCAACTGATATTCTGAGGCAGCATAATTCTTAAAGGGCAAGCAGGGTTTTCCCAGCAAAGAGAAAAATCTCACATAAATGGAAGTATTTTATTAGGTAATAGCAGTTAGAATTTAACAGGGTCAGAAAGTTTACGTTACAAAAAACCCTCTAGATTGTATTTGTGCCAAGTTAGCAGACATCTTCTAATTAGTAAAAAGTAATATTCTCATTATGTGCTCTTAGGGTGTGTCTAGACTACATGGCTCCGTCGATGGAGCCATGTAGATGAGTTTACTAGACATAGCAAAATGAAGCGGCGATTTAAATAATTGCCGCTTCATTTACATCAAAATGGCCACCGCACTGTGCCGACAATCAGCTGATTGTTGGCACAGCGTGTAATCTAGACAGGATTGCTGACCCCAGAACCCTTTGTCATCAGATCCTTTATGCCTCGTGAAACGAGGCTTACAGGATCTGAGGACAAAGGGTTCTGGGGTCAGCTGATCCCCGTCGACGGAGCCATGTAGTCTAGACACACCCTTATAGTCTAACAACTGTGTTCATATAGTCTAAATGACATCTGAACTAGGAGAAGGAAAAGAAACCCTCCCAGAAGCCCTGTGTAGGCTGCCCTGTTTACACAGCCATTATTCCGAAATAACTATGCGATCATCTACACAACCATATCATTATTTTGAAATAATATTGAAATAATGAGCAGCTTATTCCAAAAATCTGTAAACCTCATTCTACGAGGAATAACGCATCTTCTGAAATAGTTATTTTGAAATAGGGGCTGTGTAGACAGGGTAGCTGCAGTTTTTTCAAAACAAGGGTCCTCCAGCTCTTCCCAAGGTGCCCTGCTGGCCACTCTGTCCACACTCAGACAAACTCTATATTTCCCCCCTCCTCTGGAGCCCTTAAAACTGCAACAAAAGGAGAAAGGGCTTGTGGCAAGCAGGAGGCCCTGACAGCCCTAAGCCAGGAAGCAGCTGCCACTGCCTCAATTTTTTTTTAAATGAGCCAGTCTGCTGTTCACATCCAGCCCTCCACTGCTCCCAGGGAGCAGTCAGACAACTCCCAGGAGCCTGCCGGGAGCTGAAAGAGGCATGCACCTTCCTGGTCTGGTGTGGAGATCCTGGACCTCATTGAGGTCTGGGGAGAAGAGGCAAACATCCAGGATCTCCACACCAAACATAGGAATATGGATGTCCACACCAAACACAGGAAGATGGCTGAGAACCTGTCCAACAAAGGACATATCCGCATCCAGGAGCAGGTAAGGATGAAGGTGAAAGAGCTCTGCAGGCATATGCCAGGGCCAAGGAAGGCAGCTCCCGCTCCAGGACAGAACCCCACACCTGCCCTTACTTCGAGGACCTTGACCACATCCTGTAGGGCTGGGCAGCCCCCTCGTTGTGGACTCAGGGCTCAAGACCCCCATTGTCATCCTCACGGGGGACGGAGACAAGGAGGAGGAAGTGAAGGAGGAGGAGCTGGACAAGGTCAGAACCATTATCCTCCTGACCCTGGAGCTGGTACCCCTCGCTGTGAAAGTATCCCAGGAATCGTTCAAGGCCGGGGAAGGAATATCATGTGAGTGTCATCACATTCCCTTCACACTGGAGGGAGGAGGTGGTGGGCAGGGTTGGATAGTTGGGTGCTCCTCGCTTGTCCCTTGCGGCCTGGGGATTGCACAGTAGCCTATGCATGTGGGACCATGTGCTGCACCACTCCTGTTCATACAGCCCCAGGGGGCTGCCATAGAGAACCCTTCTGCTATTGGCCACAGGGTGTCTGATGAGGCCTGCCATGCTCATGACACCGGGGTGGGACACCTTCCCTCCACAAGCCACCTATAGAAGGAGGCTGGGGAGTTACACACACACTCTCAGCAGTCCTGCACATGGCACAAGGGCACGCTGGCACTGTCAAGGGAGCGAGCTGAGAACTGTCACTCTCAGCTCACAGATGAGGACATGGATTCAGGCACAATGTCCCCTAAGTTGACTGACTCTTTTTATTCTCCACAGCCGGATGATCTGCAAGAGGGGAGCGGTTGACATAACCCGGGTCAGCCTCCCAAACCCGAGGTAACAACAGACATTGGAGACCCATGGATGACTTCTAGAGGGAGCACCTCAAGGCATTCCAGTTTCTGGAGCAGACCATGGACTGCAGGCTCCAGAAAGACATCCAGCTGCAGTGAGACACCTGGCATGAGCTGCTGGAGCAGGTCTGCACCATGTGCAAGGCCGTGCAATCCCTCATTGCCAGCATGATGCCTGCTCCCAACTCTGTTCTCACTGTAGCTCCTCCTCCCTCTCCCTCTCCCACTCCCACTTCCACTCCTGCTCCCATTCCCACTCTTGCTCCTGCTTCCATTCCTGCTCCTCCCCCAACACCGCCACTCCCTCTGGCCACAGTGGCCCTCGCACCCATGATGGTGGGATCACCACAGCCAGGTGCCATTCCCAGCTCCAGCCATGTACATCTCCTCCCCCCTCCTCCCATTCTAGCTCCCTCCTCCCCCCTCCAAGGTTCTCAGCCCCCCTCCTCTTCCTCTCTCCTCCCCTCCCCCAGGTTCTTTCCCCAGTCCCTCTCCAAATACTTTGACCCCAAATAAAAAGAAACAGAGACTATTTTTTCCACAACAAACTTTTTTTGGATTGTCTCAGCAGGGAAGAGGGAAAGGGAGTGCTGTGGGAGGAAAGGCAAAGGGGGTGATGCACGGGCACCTAGTGGGGAAGCCCAGGGGGAAGTCACTGGGAGGGGCCCTCTGTGAGAAACTCTCCCACAGGGCCTCCAGGATGTGCATGACCCCCTGATGGGCCTGCCAGACAGCAGCTGTGCATGGCTGCTCAAAGGCCCTGCCAATGCGGTCATCCTGTGCCCCCCACCCTGGCATGAAAGCCTCCCCCTTCCTTTCACAAATATTGTGGAGCACATAGCACACAGCTACCACATGTGAGATGTTGTGCTCTATGAGGTCCAGCCGGGTGAGGAGGCATCTGAACTGCACCTTCAAATCCCTGAAGGCACCCTCCATCACCATGCAGCCCTGTTGAGCCTGGCATTGTAGCATTCTCAAGAGGGGTCGAGGTGGCCAGTGTATGGCTTCATGAGTCAAAGCAAGAGAGGATAGGCCACTTCCCACACCATGCAGATTGGCATGTCCACGTACCCAACCTTGATGGTGAAGTCAGAGAAAAAAGTTCCAGCATGCAGCTTCTCGAAGACATTAGATGTTCGAAAGACAAGTGCATTAACAGCCTTCCCCAACCACCCAACACAGATGTCGGTGAACTGGCCCCGGTGGTCCATGACAGCCTGCAGGGCCATTGAAAAGTATCCCTTCTGATTGATTAAAAGAGATGCCTGGTGGTCGGGGGCCCAGATGGCGATGTGGGTGCTGTCAATAGCCCTCCCCTCATCCCCTGCAGTTGGGGAAGCCCATGTCGGCAAAGCTGGTGATGATGGCATTGATGTCACCAAGGTGGATGAGCCTGTGCAGCAGGATGATGTTGATGGCCCACACCACCTGCAGAAGGAGAAAAACAAACAGATTTGCAGGTGTGCCAGGGCCCCTGGGAGGTCCCCCAGCCCGCTCCCCCATTCCCTCCCCACACATAAGGGGCAACCCCCCATTCACTCCAATCCTTGGCAGGGCTTTGTGAGGGTGGGACTGAAAAAACCTCCCGAGGAGGAGGCTTGCACCACCAATCCTCCCCCTTTCCCTAGGGAAGCCCATTCCTGCAGTCCACTTCCCCTTGGAATAATAGCCCTAGAATGCCATACCAACATGAGCAGAGCCCTGATGGTTGATCTCCCTATGCCGAACTGGTTCCCATCAGATCGGTAGTTGTCTGGCATGGTGAACTTCCAGAAGGCGATGGCAACATGCTTCTGGAGGAGGAATGAGGATCTTATGTGAGTGTCCCATGTCCTGAGGGCAAAGGAGAGCCACTCACAAAGCTCCAGAAATGTATCCTTCCTCATCCTGAAATTCTCATTGATCTCCCCACCGCTCCATGATGATCCGGTCCCAGCAGTCTGCACGGTGTGCAGGGGAGGGCGGGTGGGATCCAGCTGCATGAGCTGTGCCCTCAGATATCTGAGGAGGGTCTCCCAGAGGAGCTGGGGTTGGGGTTCCCACAGGGCTTGGGCTATAGCCTGCAGAAACTGCTGCATGAGTTGCAGCATAAGCTGCAATAGCTGAGGACTGCCCAGAGGCAGAACCGGCTCCATGTCTGGCAAGCTGAGGTGTTTGCAAGGGCAACCGCAGGAGGCAGAAGAAAAGGCTTTGCTGTCCCTCGAGGAGGTAAACAAAGGAATAAAGCCTGAGACACTGCTGTACATGGGGGTCTCGTTAAGCAAGAGCCTCCGATAGCTTTAAGCAGCAGCCACACTAAGTAGCTGCTGACCTGATGCCCTGCCTGAAGTGGTTCTGGGTGGCCTTAAATGTGAGTTAGCATCCAATCAGTGTGAATGCTCTATTTCAAAATAACAAAGCACTATTTCAATGCGCATTTGGTATGTAGACGTACTATTTCAAAATAAACTATTTCTGAAGATATCTTCCGAAATTGCTTATTTTGAAATAAATATGCAGTGTAGACGAAGCCTAAGTAACCATATACTATAATTTTTAAAAAATGCTTCAAGATAGTTGCTAGATAGTACAGTGGATTCACACATTAATTTCCAAGTATTCCATCATCTTTGGTAGTTCTTACTTGGAAAAAGCCAGATTGAAATAGAATAGATTTTTCCTGTGACTAGTTAGGTAGATTGGCAGAACCTTGTAGGCAGCACCTGTGCACATTATGTCTTTAAGTTCTAGTACTAGCAAATCACTTTTGTTGTGTATTGGGTTGTAGATCTAGAACTTGTTGTTATAGTAACTGAGTTAGGTCACTAGGGGTCAGCCCAGCCATTTGGGCTGGTTCTGGTTAGTTCTGTGTTACAAAATAAAATGGACGCTTGCAATTGCTGAAGCTCTCTGTTTCCACTGATTACTTCTTAAATTGTGGAACGCCACAGGATATAACAACTTTCACAAGCACCAAGGCCTTGATTCAGTTAAGCAAAAGCTTTGCTGTTTTTGTTGAGTAAGCATTCAAAGCTGGAATTCTCGGCTACAATGAGTGTTTTATGGGTTCTAGCATCCACCACTTACACAGCTCCATGTGGACTGGGATGTTTCTGCAGTGCCCTTCCTATAGTAGCCCACCTCTTATGGGTCCCTTGGGTACTCCAGCAATGTTTGTTGTGGTTTATAACACCCATGTGGTGTCTGGTTTACTACTAAATAGAGGCAATCTTTGTTAAAAAATAATCCAACATAAAGGCTATGTCTAGACTGCAGGCTTCTTTCAGAAGAAGCTTTTCTGGAAGAGATCTTCGGAAAAAACTTCTTCTGAAAGAGAGAGTCCACACTGCCAAAGCACATCAAAAAAGCGATCTGCTTTTTCGACAGATAGCATCCACACTGAATGGACGCTATCTTGCTAAGCTGTGATAACTATGGGCAGGATGGCCACCAGGGCACCTGTGCTTTCTCCTCTTTCCTCTTCTTGCAAAAGAACTCCCTGTTCCCCATCTACACACGGCTCTTTCGGAAAGAGCTCTTTCGGAAAAAGGCTTCTTCCTCATAGTAAGAGGTTTACCCATGTCAGAAAACACCCTCTATTCTTTCAATTTTTTTTCAAAAGAATGTGATTGCAGTGTGGACGTAATTGAAGGTTTTTTGAAAATATGGCGGTTTTCCGAAAAAACTCTGTAGTGTAGACATAAAAGTCTAAAATCTTAAGCTCTATTTGAAGCAGCCTCTACCATCACCACCCTCTCTCTGGCTACAACTCTTTCTTCTAGCCTTGCTTCCTTACTCTTTTTATTTTTCTCAGCCAGTCACGCACCTGCTCCTTCCTGCTAACTTTTATATTAAAGCACCTGATTCCCTTCAGGGAAGGTTCATCTCAAAATTAGAGTTGCAGTAACGTCAGGCTCTCTAGCCCATGAATGGGCCACTCTGTTGCAGGTGCCCAATTCCTTTTGATTTTCATCCTCCATTTTGCTCATCTGAGAAAGTGGGTTTTGCCCACATAAACTCATGAGAGTTTACTCAGTTCTTTCATACACATGTTGAAGTCTTTTGTACTGTGCTATTATATTTTTGCTTTCATATCTGAAATAGAAAGATTTGTTTTAAGTACGCTGAAGTCCCACGTGGCAGATGTATTCCAAACAAGAGCTTGGTCATTCCAGCAGCTCAGCAGGAAACAGGTATTTCAATAAATAACATTCCTGTCTAGTGTACTCATTAGTGATTTTTATTATACTGTGAAGTTGTTCCAAATCCCACACGGAACTCAATTATGTTTTGAAAATGAAAAGCAAGATACAATGAAATATTCTAAGAGAGAACACTTTTTGCCTAACTGAAAAGATTTACTTCATCTACCATGAACAGTACTTCTCATTCTGTGACCCAAAACAAAAAGAATGTGTAGTACAGGAAGCACAGATGGCTGAGAGGTAATTTTGCTGTCAGATGTACCTGGTTGAAGCATTTTGCAGGAGGGGGCTTGCTCATGGATTTTAGGAAAGTGGGAGGGGACTCAGAATAGGATATTGTGATGAGGGTGCTGGGTCTGAGCAGGAATTAGGGTCCAGGAGCAGTTTTAGGGTTGAGACTCAGGGTTTCAGTGTGGGGTCTAGGAGAGAGTTAGGTGTAGGGTGCAGGAGGGGCTTCAAGGCAGGGGTTTGGGATGCTGAGTGCTTAGCTGAGGCAGCTCCACTTTGGTGGAGCTGGGCAAGGGCACCATTTTGAGAAGGTTGGGGAGGGCAACAGCTGTACGTACTGGGATGCTACTTGCTCTTCTGTCCCTTCCCCCCACGATCAGGGAGCAAGGAGAAAGTACACAGCTTGTGTGCATTCCTCTCACTCCCAGATGATGAGGGGAGGGGTAGAGTAAGTGACATAAGCTGTGTATTTTACTCATGCACCCTGATAGTGACGGAAAAGGGAAGAAGAGCAAGCAGCATCCTCGTGCACAAGAGCAAGCAGCATCCCAGTGCACATGGCTGTAACCCTCCCTCCTTCCATCCTGCCAAAATGGTGCCCTTGGCAAGGGCCACAGGCAGCTAGAGTGGCCCTGCACTCACCTGCAGGCTCCATCCCCACAGCTCCCATTGCCTGTGATTCTCAGCCAGTGTGAGCTTCTGGATGTGGAAACTGCAGGTGAGGTTAGCATGGGGACATAACTTCCCCAGTGCTCTTCATCACACAGTCCAGACCAGTTAGTGGGAGGTGGCAGGATGTGGAGTCACCTCTCCTCCCCCACATCAGGTAGGGCCAGATAATGCTCAGGGGCTATAGTGCCTGCAGCCCAGAATCCCAGGCGAGGGGGGCCTCCCAAAAAGATCGGAGGGTACTTCTACACTGCAGTGCTATTTCAGGATACCGGAGTGTCCCAAAATAGCTACCCCGTTATTTCAGGCTCACTATTCCAATGTTCCTGTAAACCTCATTCTACAAGGAGTAAGGGATATTTTGGAATACCACTTTATTTTGAAATTTGGCACTGCATGGACAGTGCCAAATAATTAAAAAAGCTATTTCAAAATAGCATTGAAATAAGAATTGCATAGCTCAAATTGCATATCTTATTTCGAGTTACGGTGCAGTGTTGATGCACCCTGAATGTTTGGTGACACAGATATCTTTTTTGTAGGGCCCTCCTTAGCTCGGAGCCTGGGACCCTGAGCTGCAGCACCTAAAGACCCTTTCTTAATCCAGTCTTGCCTGTTATGCTTGCAGACTAAAACTGGAGAACCTGAAAGAAGCGGAAACAGATGCAGTGTTGCCTACTTGAGGTTGCACAGAGCCTATATCAACACCTCTGAAAGGTCTGAACTTCCCCATTCATCTCAATAGGGTGCTCTTTCACATGCCCAGGGATGATGATATGAATGGTAACATCTCCATTAAATATTTCATTGATATCAGATTTTGTAAGAAAGGAGAGGGAGTATCACATATTTGCAGTCTACTATGAATAGTATTTTGATATCACAAGTAAATAGTGTTTGGGAGAAAATAAATCAATTAAATCTCATCAGGGATTGCAAACTTTAGTATGAACTAATTATAATATTGTAACTGAATGACACCACTACTGGACAGAGATAGGGTAATTTGGGTGAATTAACCATGAACTATACCTTATAACGCTAGAACTTCTTTTAAATTTATTCTTAATTCTGAATTTTGTGTGATTGTGATACTTTTCATAGATTTATAGATTTAGAAACCAGAAGGGACCATTAGATCATCTCATATAACCTGTTGTATGAATACAGACCATAGACATTTATCCATTTACTTGTTCTGAGGACAATTACAATAGCTCCATAATGTTTTTATCCCTGAATTATAGACATATAGTTAATCTTAATGCCATTTTCAAATCATTGTTATATGCAAATAGTAGATGTCAAATCTCTTGCACACTCCTTTCAGATTATGATTCTGACAGATGGTTTGTTTCCCCATCACTGGAGCAATCCTTCTTGCAAGAAATCTACCGATTTCCTTCTACCCCAAAAGATGTTATGCAAAAGAAGAGAGAAAAAATGGAAAATATCACTGAATTCTGTAATACCCATATGTCAGAAATAGTAGTATATTTCATGTTTCAGGACTATTGAAATATGTTCTAGTTAATGAAAGTGAAAGAATATACTGAAAACAAGATTTTCAAAAATGTTTTCTCTTTTTTTAAAATAAAATCAATTAGAAAGGCAGAGACCATCTACTCTCACTATCTGCTTTAACAATATTGTATTTGGTGCTAATTATTGAAGAAAAAGAAATATCCAGATATTAAATGTAAAATGTGTGTTATAAACTAATGGGATTTGAAAAACACTTGTATATTTCTAGTATTACTAGAACTGAGTCTTGAATTTTCTCTCACTATTTACATTTAATTACATAAAAATCTTTAGCCTGAAGACCAAAAAAAAGTACAGAATAAATATCAGCACAAAACAGAGATACAAAATAAAACAAACAAAAAATCTGAACCTCCTGCCCCCAGACTATCTCCTGAAAACTAGAATATCAATTTAGTAATAGATTCTCATGTTGACCACTATTCTGCAGAACTCATTTTTGGTTTCTCTGCCGCTGTCAGCAACCAAATAACTGTACAAAGTGTGCGTGTGTGTGTGTGTGTGTGTGTGTGTGTGTGTGTCATACACCTTTCCATACCCAATCATTCTGAAAGTCATAACCAGAAGGAAGATTCTGATGTGTAAACAAACCCTGATAAAACTACAGGGGAGAGGGGGAAAGAACCTAGATAAGCCACCTTGAAGTTCAAAATTGATTGCTTGACCTGAACTGCATAATTATCTCACCCTGCAGCACTCAGGCCCCCATTCTGTTAGTGATTTTCCATTCATATGCTTGCCGGTAAGAGGTGGGTTTTTTTATTATTATTCCATTCACAAGTATGACACCATTATCCAATAAAAAAATCCATTAGCACAACAGAATAAATAATTAATCTATTAACAGTTTATTAGATAATTCATTAAAGACTTGTAATTAACCAGTCCCATAATTTTCTCAAGTTATTTCATAATACAGAGCAACTAACATTTTACCCCATGACAAACTCCCTGGAAATAAGTTGTTTTAACATTTAATCATTGTTGCGGGGCTTTTAAAGCAACACTAACTATTAAATGGGGTTTGCTATGTTTGAATACATTTGAAGTCCATAAGTGAGTTTTGTTCACAGGTTTTTGGATTTTTTTATGGTATTAGGGATAGAAGTTCTGCTCATTGTGGGCAACCTTATATTTCTTATCTTCAATTCTTAAAGTTTGGGGTTTGGAAGGTGGAATAGTCCAGTTGCCTGTCCCATGGGTATTGTTCTTGAGGCAGTCATAGTTTCTCTGAGAGCATGGAGGTATTCTGGACACTACTGTTCCTTTTAAAAAGGTACAATGTGTGATCTCCCACTGGTCACCTGGGCAGAGAGTAGATTACAAGGCCATCCCTATCTCATTTTATGTACATTCTATGAATATCATCTTAATCACTGGAGTATCTCAGACATAGATCCTTCAAGATATTGAGGAACCTATCTCCTACTAGGACAGAGGGACCTGATTACTTTTGAGGATCTGGGCCTAAATGCTTCCTGTCCTTCTATGTGTGTCTTGGGAGTTTAACACCGCTATAGGCCCTCAAGTAAGACACTCTATACATTTTCTGCTTTCAAGGACATGGCTGTGCTCTGGACCCAGATTTTTAAATACCCATAATTCAACCCATTACAAAGACCAGGAGTTAATTTTGGATTGGGAAGACCACCTGATGGTATTTCTTCTATTTGCACTTGCATTAACCTAGGGAACATACCTGTCAGCAAAGGTACTACCCAGGGTCATTAAGGGAACTAGAATCTATCCAAGACATTTTTGAAACTTCAGCTCTATAGGTTTTGGATAATATTACAATTTTGCTGCTAAATAGAGTCATTCTTGACCTGACAGTACTTTAAAGCTCATTTAAATATCTTACACTACTTCACATTTAATTAAGTATTTTATAGACAACATCAACATTAAAAAAATACACAGAGCAAGTGACATACACAAACACAGCACCAACATTATAAAATTATACACAGCTAGGAGTATGCATAAAGACATAACTGACATTATAAAAATGTCTGCTGAAGTAGGCAGAAAAATAGTGCAAATGTTGATGAAATATGTAGAGGAATGGTATAATGGCTATCTCAGCTCCTGAAGGTGGTGGTTTGGGGCAAAGGAGTGTCTCTTTGGCTATTCAATCTCTCCTCCTTTTCCCTCAGGTTGCCTGCAAGGAGGAGATTTTCCCTTCTCTCCCCTGGAGGTCTGAGGAGAGATGATAATCTTCTTGGATTTAGTGTGGTCATTTTTCACAGAAGCACAGAAATGGCTATTGTGTCAAATCTCACTGGATTCCAGTGTGAAACGAGTTTGGTTCAGAATCCATATTCTAAATTCTGCACAAAGACTGTTCACATCACAATTCATTGCTGACAACTCCTGTGAGCAAAATTTTGACAGCAGAGGTGTCTAGTATGTTCATTAATATTATTTTTACATATTCTTTGCATGATTTTAAGTAAAAAGAAAAGTAAAAATGAAAAGAAATACTTGATATCGATGCACAACTATCGTTAACATTTAAATACACAAAAGGCAAGATATTTAATGTTATGTTTTCTTCTGCAAGTACCTACTCCCTTGCATATATCATTATATCTAGATCTAGATCTAAATATAGATAGATATATGAATATGTACAATGATGTTTTACTAAAATAATATATAACTATGACTTATCTATTAACACAATAACTTTTAATTATATTTTTATATTATTATTTTTAATATTTCAGATTAAGCCCCATAACCTAATATAGCAGACACACACAAAATTATATATCTCTATATATGTCTGTATAGCTCTATCTCTATTTATATATGTGCAAATGCTAAATTACTGGGGCTACATCCTCAGCCATTGTAAATTTACAATCAGCCTACTGAAGTCAATGAAGTAATGAAGATAAATACCAGGTGAGCAGGAGAGCGGACAGCTTCTGTGGGCCTTCAGGCAAGATGTGTGTGGGGGAGGCTCTATGCACCCAGAATGGGCAAGGCCAGCTAGCTCCTAGCACCTCCTAGACTGCAGTGCTGGGACTCCCTAGCCTTCAGAACCATGGGGAGTGTGCTCTGTGTGAGGAGCTATGATCCAGCGGCTATTTAAAGGGCCTGAGGCTCCAGCCACTGCTCCTGCTCTAGTAGCAGCAGCAGCTGGGAGCTCTGGGACCTTTTGAATCACTGGGCCATGAGGCCTACAGGTGAGAATCTGGCCCTATGCCTTACTACAGATGTGGTTGACAGGGCTTTTCTGAAAGATTGAAGCTTCTGCTGAAGATATCTGTTGAGAAGGTAGTGCACAGTTTCCTTGGATGCGTTCTTACTTTGTGTAACTCAGAGTTCTGACCTTGAACTGTAAATTCCTGAAAACAGATTTTCCTCCACATTATCTTTTTATTAATACAAATATTCTAACAATTGCAATACATAACACATGAATTTCAAACTAGATGAATTAACCAAATCCAATAGTGTAAAAAGAGTAAGGGTACATCTATGCTAGCCCCCTATATCAATCTAGGGAGGCTAATGAGGGCGACCGGAATTGCAAATCAAGCCCGGGATTTAAATATTCGCTGATTTGCATGTTCAGTCGTCGCCATTTTAGAAATTGACTAGCCGAAGTAACTGCCCACATCGCCAGCAGTGAAAGCGGATTCGAATAAAGCCCTAAATCGAATTAGGTGGTAAACCTCATTCCACGAGGAATACCACTTAATTCGATTTAGGCTTTATTCGAATCCCGCTTCACTGCCGCGCAGACGCCGGGCAGTTACTCGGGCTAGTCAATTTCTAAAATGGCGACCGGCTGGGAACATGCAAATCAAGCGTGGGATATTTAAATCCCGGCCTTGATTTGCAATTCCAGTTGCCCTCATTAGCCTCCCTAGTTCGATCTAGGGGGCTAGTGTAGATGTACCCTCAGGGCATAAGAAAGACCTTTAAGAACATCTAGGAATATCTTCTGAACAAAAAGGATGCTAAAATACATAGGAATCACAAATACATTCCCCTTGAACATTAGCTACTTCCACTTTCCAAATATGTGTCTTCTGTGTCAGACTCACAGGGCTGTCCCATTTAATGTCCAAAGCATTTAGGTGACAGTATTCAATATGTCTTGAATATGGTTGACCTACTTAGATTCTGGCAATGAATGTGGAAGAATGTGAATGGCTTAAGGTAGAATGAAATCCAAAGCAATCTTCAGGCATTTGACTCTGAATAGACATTACTGGTCTGGGAAGACAGATTTAATGTATAGTTTAACACTTTTCTTTAATCTACAATGAAATGAGTTTTTAATACTTAGAGTTAATTAGTGTAAGCATGCATGACATGGTTGGGCACAAGGGAGAAAGGGATTTTTGCAGACATGCCAAATGGTTAGATGCTAATAGGAAAAGACTGGAAATATGTTAAATGAATGACTGTGTCTGATATTATATAGCTATAAATACACACATTGACACATTTTTATTGTAACATTGGTTATTCTGTTTTCAGATATTCATTTGACAGATTTTACACTATGTCATTCATATAAACAAATGTGGATGTGTCAGGTTATTTCACTTGAATATGTTTATTCTTTAAACTAGCATAATGCCTGTCTTATGTACTAAGTACAATACATAAAAATCAGCTGTGAAACACCAGACTATAATTCCATCAAGGGGTTCTAGTAACATAAACCATCAGAGTGATAAAAAGTAGATGTATAGTCAGTTACCTGAATCTCCTTCCTTCCTTCCTTCCTCCTGCTGCCCTGAGCCAACCCTGGGGAGCAGCCTCTGGCCACCCCCAACCTACCCTGAGCCCCCCGCCCACTGCCCTGACTCCTGCACTCTGAGCCCCTCCTCATCCCCAACCCTGACTCTTGCACTCCCAGACCCCAAAACCCTGCCCTGAGCCCTTCCCCACCTTTGGCTCCTGCACTCTCCACACCCCAAAGCCCTGCCCTGAGCCCAGCACATCCCTGCCCTGACTCCTGCACCTCCCTATACCTCTCACATCCCCAGCCCCCTGCCCTGAAGGACCCGAGCAACATCAAGTAAATCTTCTAGTTGGTATAAATTAATGTTTCTATGGCATACAGGCATGTCTATGAACAGACGTGTTCCTTGGGTATGGCAAACCAGGATGATTTCCTTGGGCCCTATGTTTTGGAGGATTCTGCATGTCCAGAAGGTAGGCACTGACTCTATGGGTGCTTCTATGGAAAAAAATGGTAGGCATTGACCACCCAGCAGCAGCCCCACTACCAGAACCCCCCAAACTCCCATCCCCAGAGCACCTCCTGCTCACTGTCAGGTCCATCTGGTCAGCACTGTCCCCTCCCTTTCAGTGTCTATCTCCTTCTGCAGATAAGATGTTGTGTGGCATGAGTAGCCATTGGAGTGGGAGTGGGGACTTGGGGGAAGGGATTGAGTGGGGGTGAAGCATAGGCAGAACCAGAGGTGCGTGTACCCTTTGGCAGATGAGAAACTCGGTGCCTATATCTCTGGCCCCACACCTCTTAAGGTGGTCCTCTATATGAATAAAAAACTATAAAACGCAGCATAAATGTATGATAATATAGTCATAGTGTATTGTATACTTACTAGATAATTTATATAGAGAAATTCCTTTTAAAAGCTCACCATTGGAAGTTAATTCCACTTTTTCTGTTTATACTGGTGTATTACTTTAAAGATTTTGTCAAACTGTTTAATGAAGGGTTTAGTCCCTGGTAATGAATGTCATGTTCTTGACAATGAGATCTGTTAAAATGGTTTGAAGTGATATATAGAGATTGTTGACTTTGTTACAGAATACACACAGAGTCTGGTTTGTCTAATACCTTCTGTAGTCTGTCTGAGATACAGTATGCATAGCCCACCAGGATGAAGCCTGCTGTGACTTTGCATTATGTTTCAAAATAATAGAATCTTCAAGAGGAATGAATGCCTTATAGTACCGTAATTGAGTGCAAGTGCCAATACAGCAGCTGCCTTTGTGCACTTTATTTTAGGGTTGTTCCTTTTTAATATCTTTACACTATTTTTAATATCCTTATCCTTACTCTATTTAATATATATTATTTCTTAATGGTATTATTTCAGAGGCCTCTTGTGGAATGACTAACAGTAGAGGAGGAGCTATAAAAGTGAAAGGAGATCATCATTTTTACTAAGAATATCCTATTAATATAGTTAAACCCAGCACCTAATTTACCATACAGATATAGACATATGATAATAGATGATAGATTGGACAAATAACTTTTAATAGCAGAAAACTGTTAAGATTTTTTTCATGGTTGACATAAGTATTAAAATGAACTTATAAGGCAGTGGTATTGTAAAGAAATACATAAACTCAGTTGTAACATTTAGAAAGCATTCAGGGCAGGCATCAGGATGGAAAGTTCATCACTTTTATTTATTAACACTCCATTCACTCTGAGTTTGCAAAGATTTCCAGAATGTTCTATTTTACATGTGGTCCATTCAGAGACTTAACACAAGTAGCATAGTTATTGCCATAGTATTTTACAGTCTTATTTGTAAGCCATGACTATTCTGGGCTATTTATGTGAGATGCTTATGTCTCTCATTATTGCATTATCTGTGCATCACACAAAATTTATTATATGTTTTCTCATGCCACCGTTATAAAGAAGGAAAGTTCTATTATTCCCTTTTAATAAATTGGAAATAGCATAGAAAGACGAAGAAGTCTGATACAGAGAATAACTGAGTCTATGTCTCTTGAGACTAATTCTAATGCCCTGTCCATAAGACCAACCATCTTCTGAAAGCTTTTGGGGTACGTCTAGACTACACGCCTTTTTCGAAAGAGGCTTTTTTGAAATAATTTTTCAAAAAAGCCTCTTTCGAAAGACAGCATCTAGATTGCACTTAGCGGATCGAAAAACCAATCTGCCTGGACGCTCTGTCAAAAAAACGGCACCCAGAACCACTTCTGGCAGGACATGGGGGCAGCCTTTACTTCTGGGTGCTGCTGCATGCCATATCCCCCTTGAAAGCCGTTTCTCTGCTGCTGGTTCTGGATTGCCTACCCCTTAGAGGGACAGCAAAGCTTCTGCAGTGCTTGCTTTGGGTGCCCTACTTTCTGGGACACCATAGCAGTTTGGTTTTTGGTTGGTTTTTGTGCTTTAGAATCTTATTTTTGCCATGGAGCTGGGGCTGCCCCATGGCAGGCAATGGTCCCACACTGTCATGCTTCAAGTTCTTCTGCATCTACATGAGACCATCATAATGCTCATGCCAGATCTGGATTCAGAACCCAGTCTTGAGACCCTCACTCGGGCTGCAGCACCACTGTCCTTGCCACCAAACTTATTCCTGGAGAGGCGATTTTGAAGGCTGGACACCAGTTCAGACTGGTGGGACTGTCTTGTTATGGAGCAATGGGATGACCAGGCTTGGCTCTGAAACTTCCGTATGCAGAAGTCCACATTCCAGGAGTTGTGTACCTGGCTCGCCCCTGCCCTACAATGCCAGGACACCCACTTGTGGCCAGCCATCCCCCTGGAGAAGCGGGTTGCTATTGCCCTCTGGAAGCTGGCCACCCCCGACAACTATCGCTCTGTGGGACACCAGTTTGGCATGGGGAGGTCTACTGTTGGGGCCATCTTGATGGAGGTAAGTCACTCTCTGGGGACAGTCCACGGGGGCGGGCGGAAAAGGAGGACCGTCAGGAAAGGGCAGAGGGAATGGGGGATGGGGTGGGAGTGGTAGGAGACCTCCTGGCCTCACCCTGCCCTAGTGCGGGGGACCACCTGAGAGGGGGCTCCTAGGGTCTTGGAGGGGAGGGGAGGAGTGGGGGAGCACCTCTCAACAGCTCAGGCAACCCGTCTAATTTCCAGTTATGTGTGTTTCTATTTGTCCTTTTCTGCAGGTGGTGATGGCCATCAATTCAGAGCTGTTTCAAAGGACTGTCCGCCTCAGAGACCTGGATACCATCGTGGCTGGATTTGCGGGGCTAGGATTCCCAAACTGCGGTGGAGCACTCAATGGGACTCATATTCCCATCCGCACACTGCCCCATCAAGTATCCCAGTACATAATCAGGAAGGGCTACTTCTCCATGGTGCTGCAGGCCCTGGTCGACCACCGGAGACAGTTTATGGACATTTGTGTCGGGTGGTCGAGCCGGGCACGTGATGCCTTCATCTTCCGCAACTCATACCTGTACCACAGGCTGCAGGCAGGGACATTCTTTCCACAGCGCAACTTTGCAGTCGGGGATGTGCAGATTCCTATGTGCATTGTGGCTGATGCAGCCTACCCCCTTATGGCCTGGCTCATGAAGCCATACACTGGACACCTGGACGCGAGCAGGGAACTGTTTAATTCCCAGCTGAACCAGGCTCGCTTGCAGGTGGAATGCGCCTGCGGGCATCTGAAGGGCAGGTTTAGGTGCCTGCTCACTCACCTGGACATTGGGGAACTCAACTTCCCCGAGGTGGTTGCCTCCTGTTGTGTGCTGCACAACCTGGTTGAGAGGAAAGGGGAGGCCTTCTTCCCAGGATGGGGAACACGGGCAGATGTGGAGGGGAGTCAATTTGAGCAGCCCAGGACAGCTGCCATCCGCCAAGCCCACCAGTCAGGATTGTGTATTCGGGAGGCCCTGAGGGAGAGATTCTCCCAAGGAGCCCAATGACTTTCCCCAGGGCCTTCCAAATGTGGGCTTGCTCCTTGTCCCCAGTGCCTTCCCCCCAAAACCCATCCCTTCCCCACTTTGTGGACATACACACAGACAGACAGGTGTGATTTTCAAAATGGTTACAATTTACTTCAAAGTTCTAGGTAGCAAACAGTATAACTCTTTTGTAATGAAAAATAAAGTTTCTTTACAAAATTAAAGTGCTTCCCTCACTCACTGGTGGGAAGGGGGCTATAAACCTGGAGGAGGGAAGGGGAAAGGGTGGCTCATGGATGAGGGTGCCACCCAGATGAATAGCTCCTGGTACCTTGGCTATGGGGGACTCTTCTGAGACAGCCTTGCATGTGGCCTGGGAAAGTAGGGGGCTGGGCAGGAGGTGGGGCTGCACCTGGGTCTTGGATGGCACGGAGTGAGGGGTGGCAGGGGGTGGAGGGCAGGCTGAGCAGGAGGAGCAGGAACAGGGACAGGACCTGGGAAGGCCATTGCCTCCCAGATAGCAGCGCAAATAGCAGTGCACTGCTGGACGAACTCATCCAGCAAGCGAGTGCGCCGCTCTGCCTCTGCCTTCATCCTCTCGGAAAATGTGTCCTATATCGTTTGCAGGACCAAGATGTGCTGGCACGTCAGTTCCAGATATGTGTGCCAGTGCCGGCAGTTTCCATGCAGCCATCTGGGTGGTGGGACAGGTGGGGCTCGCTCCTCCTGGACGGTTGGTCTGGCTGTGGAGGACAAGAGAGAAAAGTAGTCGGTCATGCATGCTCACACTTTCCCTGAGAGAGCATGCCCTCCTTCTCAGCAGTCAGTGCCTGTCCTAGGGACAGAGGATGCTGATGTTCTTTCAGCAAGGCCTGGTGTGGCCTGGCCAGCAGCCACAGCCTCACTAAAGCCCAGAAGGTGTGTAGGCCTCCATCCTGCCCCCCCTCACACACAACATGGCCAAGCAGCACAGACAAGTGTCGGGCCACAGCTGGGTTCCCACAAGTTGCAGAAGAGCCTGGAGCTGCTTGGCCATCCCAGGGTCCCCAACCCATGCCTGCACCTGGCATCACTGTGTGCGGGAGCAGCTGGTGCCTCGTACCCATGTGGGGGTAGGACGGCCCTCCCTACTGTCGGCCATGTGTGGGGCTCCCCAAGCTGTGATCAGCATGACACGTCACAGTACCACACCATCCCCTTTGCTCCCGTCTCCCCTGCCCTCTGTGTGTTGGACCCCCACAGCACTCACTTGATGTTCCTTCCCCAGTATCCAAAGACATCTGATAGGCCTCCTGCATCTGGGGGACCAGCTCCTGGGTGAGGGTCACTGTGCTCCTGGTGTCCTCCTCCTCATCTTGGAGCTGCTAGTCCTCAGGGATGTCATCTTGGAGTTGCGGACACTGCTGCACAGGTCTCTCCATCCCTGACTCCACAACCTTCTTTGGAGATAGGGGTTCCCCAGCCCCCAGGACTCGGTCCAGATCCTTGTAGTAGGCACAGTAGTGTGCTGCTTCCCCAGACCAGGAGATGTGCTCACAGGCCCTGACATACCACTGCTGCAGTTCCTTCACCTTGGCTTGCACTTGGTCTAGTGTGCGGGGGTGGTGGCCTTTTTGGGTAGGCCATCTGCCATTCGGGCATAAATGTACACATTTCTCCTCCTGGACTGCAGGGCCTGCAGAGACTCCTCCTCGGACCAGAGCTCCAAGAGGGTTTTGATCTCGGGGCCAGACCGTGATGGTGCCTGCCATTTGGTGCTCCAGGCTTGGTCCTGGGATGTGTCCCTGAAAGGACCAGGGAAGTCTTGGGAGGCTTGTGCCTGTGACATGGCTGTAAGTGGGCCTACCAGGAACAGCCGAGAGGTCAGAGTCCTGCTTGGAGCTGGCTTGATGCCACAATGCTTCTCCTGGGTGCCTGTGCCTTTAAAAGATGGCTACAGACAGGAACCATAGAGGTGAAAAGTCTGGCAAGGAGTGCCCACCAGGGCTTTTTCCTGGAGGCCTTTATTTTCGAAAAAAAAAGCTTCCCTGCATCTACACATGCCTTTTTTCGACAGATCTCTGTCGAAAATGGCATTATTCCTCATAAAATGAGGTTTACCACTGTGGACAAAACCACCATGTTCTTTTGATGTATTGTTAACAGAATATGGTGGCAGTCTAGATGCAGGTAAAGATTTTTCGAAAAAAGGCCACTTTTTTAAAAAAATCCCTGTAGTCTAGACACACCCTTGGTATCTAATCATATGCACCCCTGATAACAATATATACACATTGGTCTACAAAAGGGCTGTTTTTAGGTGTGGGAGAGATGGGTACTTTCTCCCTAGCTATAGCTTAGCTGCATGCCAGAGATGGCTGTGCTACTAGTATGAACAAGTATCAAGGGGCACCAAAATCCCTCTCTCTAAGAAATGTTAGGAGAGGAATGAGGCCAGAGAGAAAGATGTAGGAACTAGCTTCCATAGTTATGTCAGGTAGTTGTCCAAAGTTTTGCTCCATAGGCAAAGACATGAAAACAGAAACTTCCCACAGAAGCTTAGCCAGGAGGAAAAAGAAAAAGAAATATCCAGACCAGTGGCAGGATATTTATATCACTCAAAGGAAGAAGTAAACTGAAGCAAAAGGCTTTGAGTACTATGGATATTCTTCTACCACTCAGGGCATGTCTACCTTGCTATCCAAGTACATACCAAAGGGGTTGTGTGGGACTGTACTCAGGCAGCTAGCTCCAGCTGCCACCTGTGCCATGCTAGCAGATTGCTTTTTTTATTATGCTAGCTGGAGCAGAGCAGGTGTTTGTATATCTAACAATGCTGGGATGTATGACTGCTCCCCCAGCTGCTCTACAGACATACCCTATGTTGTTTAAATGGCATTGTCCTATTGTTGTTTATTGTAACTCTTCAATTGGCTATAAGAAAACTTTAGTTTTAACAATTTTTCCAAACACGAGAAATTTTGAGGAACATTTGAGAGAAGAAATACCTTTTTGTCTGGACCTTATTGCGTATTGGACTATAGAGTGTGTTTTGGTATGTTTCAGACATATTGAGGAGATTAGCTTTGCAGGGGATTGCTAACAGGGATTAAGACAGTTGTACCTACTGCTCTCATACTTATCTCACCACTGACATGCCTAGTGGATATTGTGTTTTCAAGTTTAGAATTCTTCAGAAGCCTCAATGAGGTAAGGAGAGGAAGATCAGTTCTCTAAAATGGCCTTGCCTTACTTCTTTTCCTTGATTATTTCCCACTATTCCTGTCATTCATGAATGACTCCAGAAGGATCAGGTGAGGCCCTTTGTGTTCTCAGGGAACAGGCAAAGCTGCCTGTCAGTCATGACTGCACCTATGGCATTAAACTCCTACTCTGATTAAGCACAAGACAGAGGGAAGCTTGGATAAAGCACAGATATTTGTAATGGTTAATGCTCACCGCCAATCCCTCTGAGCTGCTAATGCAGAAGTGTTCTTTGCTGACAGACACACCAGAGGTGCCAGGAAATAATATCTGATACTTGCTGTTCTGTCCTTGACTCAGAAATGTCCTGGAGCTCTGGGGTATACCATGCATGAGTACAAAGCCCTCCAACCAACAACCTCAAAGAGAATTCCCTCTTCCTGAATATTTCATGAGCTCAAAACCAAGCAGATTTTTATGAAATAACATTTTCTCCTGAAAATTTCATCCAGTTCTACCCATATTTACATTTTTCTGGGATTCTTCAAATACACATGAGGAACATGGGAAGGTAAATGACTATTGAGGATTGGACAAAATTATAGCCCTTACACAGATGAAAGAAGAATTCATTTTTTGATTCAGTGACTGAACCAGGAAACTAAAAAAAAAAATTCTGAGTAGACCTGTCAATTAATCACAGATAACTCAAGTGATTAATTTTTTAAAAATCATAATTAATCATGCTGTTAAACAGTGAAACACCATTTGAAACATATCACATATTTTGGATTTTTTCTGCATTTTCAAATATATTGATTTCTATTACAATACAGAATACAAAGTATACAGTGATCATTTTATATTGTTATTACAAATATTTGTACAGTAAAAATAACAAACAAAAGAAACATTACTTTTTAGTTCACCTTATATGCATACTGTAGAATGATCTCTTTATCATGAATTACACATGTAGAAGTTTTGTTACATAACTGCGCTAAAAAACAAAACAATATAAAATGTTAGAGCCTATAAGTCCATGTAGTCTTACTTCTTGTCCAGCCAATGACTAAGACATTGTTTACATTTATAGAAAGAATGTTGCCTCCTTATTTTCAAGGTCACCTGGCATTCACAGGACACTTTTCTAGCTGTGATTGCAAGGTATTTACATGCCAGATATGTTAAAGGTTAATAGTCCCCTTTCTGCTTTGGCCACCCTTACAGAGAACATGTGTTAATTAAATCTGTGACTGAACTCCTTGCGGGAGAATTGTATGTCTCCTCTGTTTTGGCTTTATTCTGCCATATATTCATATGATAGCAAATTTGGATGATTACCCAGCACATGTTCATTTTAAGAACACTTTTTCACAGCAGATTTGACAAACTGTGAAAAGGTACCAATGTGAGATTTCTAAAAATAGCTACTGAGCTCAGCCCAAGATTTAAGATCTGAAATGCTGTCTAAAATCTGAGAGGTGCAAGGTGTTGAGCATACTTTCAGAAGTCTTAAAAGAGCAATACTTTGATGCAAAAAGTACAGAACTGAACCAACAAAAAAAGAAATAAATGATCTGCTGATGGCATCTCATTCAGATGATGAAAATGAATATGTGTCAGTCTACTCTACTTTGGATTGTTTTTGAGCAGAACTTGTCGTCAGCATGGACACATGTCCTCTGGAATTGTGGTTGAAGCAAAAAGGGACATATAAATCTTTAGCATATCTGATGCACAAATATCTTGCAATGCTTGCCACAAGAGTGCCAAGTGACATTATAAGCAAGACGCGGCCAGAGTTATCTCCTGCAAATTGTAACAAAACTTGTTTGTCTGAGCAATTGGCTGAACAAGAAATAGGACTAAGTAGACTTGTAGTCTGCAAAGTTTTATATTGTATTATTTTTGAATGGGGGGTGGAAAGTTGGTACATAATTCTACATTTGTAAGTTCAACTTTCGTGATTAAGAGATTGCACTACAGTACTTTTATTAGGTGAGGTGAAACATACTATAAAATGAGTACTGTACACTTTGAACTGTGTTGTAATATAGATTTATAAATATGTCAATATATTGGAAATGTAGAAAATATACACATATTTAAATAAATTGTATGCTATTATTATTTAACATCCATATTAATTGATTAATGTTTTAATCACAAGGTAAATCACAATTATTTTTAATTGAATGATGAGCCCTAGTTTCTATTTAAAACTCATTTTTCAGGTTTTTTTCTCTAAAATAAAAAACACCAAAACAGACAAAAATGATTCAGGTCAAAGAAAACATTTTTAATGTAAAATTTGAATTGACATCTAATTTTAAATAAAAAGGTTTAAAATAGAAATGGAAAATAAGAAGTAACTAAAATTCTCACTATACAAAAATCTATATAACATTCAGTTATGATTTTTCCCCACTGGAATTAAATCCTTAAATTGAGCCACACATTTGTTACTGATGGAAGACAATTTCAGTTTGGAGTGAGTTGACCTTGGCTGCCAGTAAAGTATTATGAGCAAGTGACTTCCACATCTGATCTAGTATACAATCCACATGCCCTATGGTAGGGTCAAAACTGATCTCCCTTCTGTGGTCTGACTTTACTAATAAACTAATGAAAAATAAGACAACAAATCTGACTTTATAATTCTCAGTTGTATGGTCTTTTCCTTTACAAAGAATGCAGGCATTAGTACTTAATGGTAATGACATTTTTATTATATTATATTTGACATTCAACACTTCTACTAAAATTTTCTCAGGCAAGGTGTCTCCTGAATATGAGTACAAGTGTATTTTCTTCTTAGAGTGCAGAATTATTAATACTTTGAACAAGCAATAAAAAAAGATTGCAATGGAGTTACACCCCAACATTAGTTGAAATGGGTTCTAAAGGATATATAAATTATGTATATTATGAAATAACATTTTACAGACCATGATATTGAATTGAATCACCATCTCAATAATTAAAATGGAGGACAGTGGTTTTAGAAAGAAAGGGTGGTCTTGGGTTAGATTTCTGGACTCAGGATGCCTCATTTGAATTGCTACTTCTATCGGAGACTGCCCTTAGGGTGCTGTATCAGGAATGAGAACTTGCAGCTGCCCCTGTTTTGTCTCAGGGCAAACTCAGAGAACCAATGATCTCACTGGAGGCACCTGACTGACCACGCCACCTCACTGGTTAAGAAGGTCAGCAAATCTTCTCTTAAACCCAATAGCAACAAGTGATTTCTGAGTGTTCACTGCACTCATCTGCAGCTGCAGTGTCTCTTGTGCTAACCTTGCATCGGTCTCAACCCAGTCTGCTTCAGCACTGCTTGGTTCCTGATTTCAGTTCTGATCTTCTGAGCTGTTCCTGGGTTGATTGCCACTATTATGACTCCTGGACCTGACTGCCAATACCTGGGTTTGTGACACTTTGCACAAGTCACTAATTTCTCTTGTTTCAGTTCATCATATCTAAAACTGGAAATGAACATACTTATGTTCTTTCACCCTTTACCTTATTCATTTAAACTGTATGAACTAGGGGGTGGGAGATGTCTCTTATTTTGTGTATCTCCAGAACTCAGAACAATTGGAGCTCCAGTCTAAGGACATGTCTACACTTGCTAGAAGATTGATCCTCCAGAGGTCAATCTTCTAGCATTTGATTTAGTGGGTCTAATGTAGATATTTAAATAGAATGCTGAGGGCAGACCCAGCTGACATCCAGTATTCCTTGTTCTGCGAGGAGTAAGGGAAGCCAACGGGAGTGCACTCTATATGAATGTTGTCATGGCTCAGGCTAAGGTAAGCCAACTCCAGCTACATATTTTGCATAGCTAGAATTGTGTACCTTAAACTGACCTGCCTGTATAGTATAGACCAGCCCTAACAGGGACCTGTAGTCAGTACTGCAACAGAAATAATAATTGTTCATTTCAGTTTTTACATTTGGATGAATAAAATGCAACAAAGTAACCCACTGCATGAGGTGCGAAATAACCCACTGCATGAGATGAGAGATTTGGAGAGATTTTCAGCTCTGGAACAAGTTTTGAGAACAATGCTTCATGGGTAGTGGATTAAGTTTACCTATGGATGTCTTCCATCTCTATGATCTCTTCAAGTAATAAGCTTGTAATTTGGAATGGTGCTTAGCTAAAAATCATTTGTGACTCATTATTGGAGATCTGCCAGTAACAGCCACCTACTGCTTCCTGCCAGATTCAGTAACAGTCACTAAACTTCTGCTTTTTTGGAACATTTGATTTTTTTTAATTGGCTTCCAAATAATTGAATTGAAATACTATCGAAAGTGTTACTGCTACACATATCTGAATAATAAGTGATTAATGTCTGAGATATTAACTGAATAAAAATACAGCAAATTACTCAGTGTTGTTTAAGTGAGATATCAAAGATAATAAAGTTATTTTATAAGATATCTAAACCACCAAGGAATTTTCACTGTTAAACATTGTGTAATGAAGTGGAGCAAAAGTATGCCTACAAGACTATGCAACATGGAGAGTTAGTGTGGGGATTTTTTTTTATTTTAATAAATAATGTATAGGAGTGAACTTTCTAACTTTTCTTTGACAGTTTTTCATATTTCCACTAGTTGGTAGTTTCGGGCTCAGTCTTGCATGAGAATGAAGTCCACAACTCTCAATGATATTTAGAGGAACATAGGGCATGAAGCAATTCACACAATGAACTCACAAGTCTTTTGTTGATTATTTCATTTTTCACATGTGTAGCTTTGTTTGTTTTAAGCCCCTGATTTAGGAGACCTTGTAATGGTTCTTAAAAGGAGGGTAAATTGGAGGCAAAAAAAAAGAGAGGTTAAATTAAGTGTGTGTCTATTTAGCAGTGTTATTTCAGAATAATTTACAAATATTCTGAAATAACATAGTCTGCGTCTACAGCAGTTATGTACATAATGTCAAAATGTCAAGATGGAGGAATTCTTACTCCGACTCCCGTAACCCTTATTTTATGAGGAGTAGAGGAAGATGGAGGAAGAGTGCTCTTTCTTGGACTGCCTGCTGTGTAGACAGTGCCAAAAGCTGAAATAAACTATTTCAACTTAAGCTACACAATTGACGTAGCTCAAGTTGCGTAGCTTATTTTGGCTTTAGCCCTGCTGTGTAGATGAGCCCCATATGACTAAGACTTAGAGGATGTCCCCATCCTGTCTTTATAATCATTCTATAGATAACATATATGTGTAGGTGTTAAGTGTTGTTTTAGTTCTGCTTCCACTGAAAGCAATAGTAAAGCTTAGTTTACTTCAGTGGGAACAGAGACCAATGCCTGAGTACTCTTAAAAATCTCACCTCCAAATCTGTGATCATCCAGATCTATTAATGTTAAAAACAGTTAGTACATTATCTTGTCCTGCTTATTTTAAATGTCTTTAACACATACAGAATATAAGAAAAGGGATTTTTTAATCATCATTTAAGGAGACATATATAGGCGTGATGGTATCAAATTTAATTTTTCAGGAGTTAATTCTTAGAGTTTAGATGAAAGGATAGATCCAGTCAAGTGTGGCAGCAACAGGCAAAAACAATCCTACATTCTGGGAATTTATTGTTGGAAGCAGGACAGAAGTCAAAACCAGTCCATTGCTCCACTTACCTGTTTCTTATCCTCCAATTGCATGGAACTCCACTATGATATCACTATATTTTAGATGTCAGGTTATATGAAATATCACTTTTGTCAAAGGATAGAAGATCTAGGAAACTCTTCAGGCTCACCTTTCAGAATATCCTCTAGATTCTTCACTCTGAGTGTTGAGCTTTGGTGTCAAAGGAGAAAAAAGAGATTTGACCTCCAAACTACATGGAACCACAGAAGAGGAAGTTCTAAACTTATATATGGGTTGCCACCCTTTCTCCTCAGCCGTATAGTTTCTGAAGGAGCTATGAATCATAGAATCCCAGGGCTGGAAGAGACCTCAGTAGGTCATCGAGTCCAGCACCCTGCCCAAAGCAGGGCCAACCCTAACTAAATCATCCCAGCCAGGACTTTGTCAAGTCACAATTTAAAAGCCTCCAGAGATGGAGATTCCACCTCCTCCCTAGGTAACCCATTCCAGTGCTTCACCACCCTCCTAGGCTAGGTCTAGACTGCAAGCTTCTTTTCGAATAAGTTTTTCCAGAAGAGATCTTCTGGAAAAAAAGTGATGTGCTTTTTCAAAAGATAGCATCTAATCAGTGTGGACGCTATCTCACTTTTAAGGCCACCCGGAACCACTTCAGATAGGGAATTAGGTCAGCATTGACTTCCAGTTGCTGTTGCTGAAGGCTTACTTAAAGGACCTCCCCCTTGGACAGCCGTTTCTCTGCTTCTGTTGCTTGCTTGCCTACCTCTCCAAGGGACAGCAAAGTTTTTGCAGTGTGAGCTCTGGTTGCCCAGCTTTTGGACACCACAGCATACTCCTTGCATGGAGCTGGAGCTGCCTCTGAGCATGTGATGGCCCCACACTGCCATGCTGCAGTTTCTGCATCAGTTTGTGCAGGCTGTCTTCATGGCCCTACAGGAGCTCAACACTGAGCTCATCATTAAAACCCTCTCCCTGTGTGTGGGAGCAAGGCCCTTACATCTGCACCCCATAGTGGAGAGAAGGTTCTGGAGGCTGGACACCAGTTCCATCTGGTGGGATCAGCTGGTGAGGGAGCAGTGGAATGACCAACAGTGGCTCCAAAACTTCTGCAAGAGGAAGGCACCTTCATGGAACTGTGTGTCTGGCTCACCCCTGCCCTCTGATGACGGGACACCCAGATGCAATCCGCTATCCCTCTGGAGAAATGGGTAGCCATCACCTTTGGAAGCTCGCCACCCAGTTACCAGTCTGTGGGCAACCAGTTCGGCATGGGAAAGTCCACCATTGGGGCCCTCCTCATGGAGGTAAGGCACTCTCCAGCTGCAGTCCCTGGAGGGGGGGAGAAGTACTGGAAAGGGAGACCCTAGGGAAAGGGGTTAGGAGTGGAGGTGCAGGGGTGGGCCGGGGTGGGAGGAGCCTCAGAGGGGTAGCTGGGGGGGGCGGCTCCTGGGGTGGTTGGGGGGGGAAAGGAGCAGGGAACTCAGGAACCTCCCAGGGGCTCAGGCACCTCCTCTCATTCTCTGTTTTGTGTGCTTCTTTGTGTCCTTCTGCAGGTGGTGAGGGCCATAAACTCCATCCTGCTGCGCAGGGTCATTTGCTGGGACACCTGGATCCCATCATGACCAGATTTGTACAGTCAATAAAACAATGGTTTTGTTTTCAAAACACAACTTTTTATTTTGTTTTTCAGTAACAGTAACTGGGGAGGAGGAGGGCTGAGAACCTGGATACGGGAAGGGAGGATGCGGGCTCAGAACCTGAATAGGGGATAGTGTCAGCCGATGGCCAGGGCAGTGCATGGTGTGTGTGTGTGTTATACACCTCAGTCTTCAACTGCTAGGACACAAGTTCCCTCCGCAGCGGGCAGCCTAAGGAAGGCTGACGGATGCCCCAAGGGTCTGCCCCGTGTAGGCGGCAGAGCCCAAATGCCCAGCTCTCACTGCGTCTGCCCCTATGACCGGCTGGAGTTCTTTTAATTGTGTTTGGCTCTGTTACAGCAACAGGAGGAGTCAGGTTAAAGCTTAAACAGTTACAGGTTTATAAAGCATGTGGTTACAATGGCTATTGTTCTACTTCTTAACTGCTAGCAAATACAGATCTTAAAATGGTTACAAAGGAAAAAGGAAGATAGAAAGTAATGGTACCAAGTGACAGCTTAATCTTTAAAGAGCTCTAGTTCTATGCATGCACTAAGACAAAGGACACATAGAGGTACAATTTTTACCCCCTTCTGCGTCTCTCGATTCCAGGGTGTCAGGCCAGGACCGGTCACTCAGTTCCCCGGGAAAGACGAATACGAGGCTGGGCATCCCCATGTGGACCTCAGGAGGCAATCACCTAACCCAACCAGCAGGTAGATGGTAGATTGACGCTCAGAGTGAGTGTGCTGCTGGACCCATCTTTATACCCATGGGGTCACGTATTCTCTTTCTTTTCTATGGTGCCAAATTGTGCTGGGTCGTCTTTGTGATGCCAGTTCTTACGAGGGAGTTGTGAACTTAATTTACACTTGTAAGAGAGATAACTAAATTGGGAGTACTGGACATTCTTTGCTCAGCAGGAGATTCCACTCCCCGGGACGGCTGTGTGATCGTATCAATATAGTGCCAGCCAAGGCAGTTCTCGCAACCTCTAGGTCAGCTTATTGGCTTGATCACCCTCTCGTATCTGTGTTTACAGTTATCCAGGGTCAGATGAGCCAGCATATCCAGGCCTCTGTCAAGGCTTCAAAGACTATGCTGATTTTATTGCTCTCTATGTCCTGTATGCTCCAGGCACCTCAGAGGGGCAAGCAAGATGGATGTGATGGGGGGGCCTCTGTCTGGCTACAGATAGGGAGGAGGGGGCTCAGGGCTGGGAGTGACACATGGTGCAGCTGGAAGTGCCGCCTTGGGTACGGGGACCTCGGTGACCTTGGGGGTGGGTGGGGCCTGGGACAACAAGGGACAGGCAGGAGGATGAACTGAAGTGTGGTCAGGCATGGCAGAGGTAGGGGGAAGGACATAGGCATGGCAGGAGGGTTGGGGGGGCTGAGAAAAGCAGGAGTAGGGGGCAGGAGCAGTAGGAGCAGGGGGCAGGAGCAGGGCCAGGGCCAGGTGTGCCATCATCTCATGGATGGTGGCACACATGTTTTGGCCCTGTTGCACCAGCTCAGCCCGCATTTGGGTCTACCATTGAGTGTCCTCCCGGACCTTCTGGGCCAAGGTCTGTTGAATGTCACAAAGGATGGTCACATGTTCTGTCATGAGGTCCTCATGGACCCTCTGGCACCTGTGTCTCCTCCAGGGTCAGGTAGCTGCCTTGGCTGGTGGTGATTGCCCCTCAATGATAGCTGGTCTGGCTGTGGAAAATAAAGAGGGAGAGGTGGTCAGTCATCTCTGGAGACACTGTCCCTGAAGCCTTGACCCCATCAACGAGCTGAGAGCAACAGTCCTTGGGCCAGAGGATGCTGATGTCCTGGGAGCAAGGCCATATGTGGCCTGGACAGTGGGTCCTGCCTCATAGAGGTCCAGAGGTGCCCAGGGGGGCATGCTTCCCCCTCCCACCCTCCCCCACCCCCATCCCATCCTATGGACAAGCAGGCAAGGGAAGTGTCCAGCCACACTGGGATCTCATGGCCAGCAGAGGGTCCTGGAGCAGCCTGCTTTCATTGGGTCCACACACACACCTGTGCCTCACAGCACTGTCGGCAGGAGAGGGTGGTGCCTCGTGTATGCAGGCATGCCTATGTCCATGTGTGGCACTCTTCAGTCTGTGTGCAGCCATGCATGTGCCCTTGTCCCCAGCCTGCTTCCAGTGATTGCTGGTGGTGGGAGGGCATCCCTTCCAGGGATCAGATGTGTGTGTGACCTCTCCAGAGCCTGTGAGCAGGAGCCCAGGGCTGCTCCAAGGCTGCCTCCTGGGCTGTGTGGCACAGACTGGCACTGCATGTGCTTCCACGTGCACGGAGTGCAGCATGATGTCCAGGCCGAGCGAAGACCGCACTCTAGCCCCTCAGCACCCACCTCTCCTGCCCTGTGTGTGTGAAAAACTGAGAGCACTCACCTGATGATCCATCCCTGCCCTCCAAGGATGCCTGCAAGACATCCAGGCCCTAGAGTACTGGCTCCAGGCTGAAGGTGACCATTCTGGTCTTTGTCTTCCTCCTCCTCCTGTCCTGGGAGTCCCGGGCGGGCAATGATGGGTGTCTCCAGACTCAAGTCGACAACCAGGGTTGGGGAAGGGGCTGAACCTCCCCCCAGGATTTGGTGGAGCTCAGAGTAGTAGCGGCAGGAGTGGAGTCCTGCCCCAGTACAAGACCTATGCTCCCTGGCCCTGGCATAGTTCTGGCAGAGCTCCTTCACCTTGCTTGGCACCTCTTCGAGGCTCCTGGGGTGGTGGCCCCTCGCAGCCAGAGCCTTGGCTATCTGCCAGTAGATATCCATCCGTAGGTGTTGCGCCATCAGGAGCGGAGATCCTGGAGGGTCTCCTCCACACCCCACACCTCCAGAAACGCCAAGATCTCCGCCCTAGACCATGATGGTGCACACCTCTTCTGGCCCCTGGCTGGGTCTTGGGAACACTGGTCAAGCTCCCTGTGAGGGCCAGGTGGGTCTCGGGGGGCTTGTGGCTGGGCAATGGGCCCCAAAGGCTGTGGCAGGGTGAGCCGTACAGTACGGTGCTGCTCCCAGAGCCAGCTTCCTGCCACAATGCTTATCCCGGGTGCCTGTGCCTTTAAGAGATGGCAGGAGACAGGAACTATAGAGTTGTGATGAGTTTGGATGGAGTGGCCACCAGGGCAGCTGTGTTATTTCCTGGAGGCCTCTTTTTTCGAAAGAACTCCCTCTTCTGCGTCCCCACACGCCTTTATTTGAAAAAAAAATTTTTGGAAAAAGCGTTCTTCCTCGTAGAAAGAGATTTACCACCTTAGAAAAGCCCCTCTGTTCTTTCAACTTTTTTTGAAAGAACTCAATACCCATGTGGGTGCAAATATTGTTTTTCTGGAATAACAGCCATTATTCCGGAAAAACGCTGCAGTGTAGACATACCCCTTAATGAAATAGTTTTTCCTAATATCCAATCTAGACCTCCCCCACTAACCTGAGACCATTGCTCCTTGTTCTGCCATTCTGAGCTATGCAACAGTTTGAAAGTGCCTCTTTTGTGAGGAATGGATGGCACAAAGCAGCAATTCCTAGTGCTAGATTTTAAGGAAGGAAATATTTTATCAACTGTCTCAGAGGAAACCATGTCACATAGAGTGGCATATCTGCTCATCCCATTCCACCATGTACTCCACGGTACCACTGAGGTCAGACCACTTGTGACTAGGAGTAGTTTCAGCTCCTAGGGAAGAGTGAGTAACAGGCTGTGTAATATTTCTGCAGGTTCAAGGTCACAATCACAACATAAACAGAAAAACAAATATAAATCTAAATAAAACTCTGTTAGCCAATGAGCATATAAGCCTGGACTGTTGTTCTGTTGTTGTTTTTCGTTAATATAAGTCTGGGTTCCTTTCAAATGTATCTGTATATAATAAATTAACTATCCACAAAAACTGCAATCTTTCTCTTTGTCACTGATATCTTAAAAAATAATAATTTTGGCCTGCCCCATGGGCCAATCTTTCATCACTATAAGGGTATGTATACACTACAAAGTTAATTCGAAATAACAGCAGTTATTTTGAATTAACTTTAATAGCATCTACACAGCCAAACCGCTATTTCGAAATAAATTCGAAATAGTGGAGCCCTTATTTTGAATTTGGTAAACCTCATTCTACAAAGAGTAACACCAAATTCGAAATAGCTATTTTGAATTAAGTGCTGTGTAGACACTTAATTCGAAATAGGGGGCCTCCAGCCCTTCCCAGGGAGCCCTGGTGGCCACTCTGGGCACAACCAGGAACACTTACTCTCCTCTCCCCCAGCCCCGGAGCCATTAAAGGGGTAGACCCTGGCCACAGTGCCTGTGCCAGCTCCAAGCTTGCCAGCCCAGAGCCGGCAGTGGCCACCGGGGCCCCTGACCCAGTGGCCCCAAAACATGAGCCAGCAAGCCACTGGCAGCCAGCCCTCCACCACGCCCCAGGAGCAGTCTGCCAGCTCCTAGGAGCCTGACAGGGGCTGGAGAAGGCGGGTGCATTCCTGGTCCAGGGTGGAGATCATGGACCTTATTCAGGTTTGGGGGGGATGCCCCCAACTTCCATGATCTCAGCCCTAGATGGAGGAACACGGCCGTCTATGGTAGGATAGCTGCCAGCTTTGCCACCAAAGGCCACATGCGAACCCAGGAGCAGGTTTGCATGAAAGTCAGGTTGGTCCGGTGAGACCCCCAACCCGGAGCCCTGATCTTCCCCTCCCCCTTCTTCCCCTTGCTTCCCCCTTTCAGCTCCCTCCTCCAAGGTTTTCCCCTCCCCTCTCCCACCCTCTCTCTTCCCCTCTCCCACCTCCTTTTCCCAGTCTCCCCAGAGGTCCATCCCCCCCCAGTTTTGTTCAATAAATCCAGTTTCTATTTTTGAACATACGTGTCTTTTATTTGACATCAGGAAGGGGGGCTAGGGAGGGGTAAGTGGAAGGACGTGAGGGAGGAATGGGGCACGAGCCCCTGGTGGGGAGGATCGGGGAGGCTCTGAGGGCTCCTCTGGGTGGACGCTCTCTCTCAGGGCCTCCTGGATCCTGACAGCCCCCGGATGGCAGCATGCAGCAAGTGCAGCCGGGCTGATGGCAATGACCCCACGAGATGCACCGGCGTGCCCAGGGGCAGCTCTGGCTCCATGTGGCTGAGTGCTGTGGTGTCCCCAGTGTGGGCACTCAGGGCACTCCAAAATAGGACTGCTTTGCTGTCCCTCATCGAGGTAGACAAGCAAGCGGGGAACCCTGAGAACTGTCTGTCCAGGGTGGGGGTAGGGTCCCTTTAAGCACGGAGCTCAGTTAGCCTCAGGCAGCAGCCCCACACACTAAGTCTCAACCTGATGCCCTGCCGGCACTGGTTCCAGCCAGCCTTAACTTTGGTTCAGGGTCCACTCAGTGTGGACGCGCTATTTCGAAATAGCAAAACTCTATTTAGAAATAGTTTCTGTGTATAGATGTGTTATTTCGAATTAAGTTAATTCGAAATAGTGTTGTAGTGTTGACATACCCTAAGCATCGCACAAGGAGAAACAAGGATCTTGACTTTTTACTCACTTTGTACACCTGTGGTTCCAAATGTCTGCTTGATTTTCACAAGCCTTGCATAGAATTGGGGCTAGCTAGATAAGAAACCACAAACTGACATGACAACTAAAATCGATCAGAAAAATGAAAAATGGGTATTAATAGGGGAAATATTTACAAGATACATTAACTTTGCAGGAGCCAGCCTGTCCAAGTTTATGTAATGCGCTATCACACGAACCAAGGATAAGTATTGTCACAACATCCAGAGCTATAATTCAGAGCCCAGCTTCCTCAAGAATTTTAAAATGAAATATTTTTAACATTTTGCCTGTTTGTTGCCAGCCTAATTTAAATTAATATTCATTATGTTCTTTTTTCAACTGCTTCCTCTAAAAATCTAAGAGGCAAAACACACTGAGTATTGTATCTCCAAAAATGCTGAGTGCTAGGAAAATGTTTTAAGGGATGAGGAGATTATTGTTATGTTTTAATTTTTGCATCAATTGCTATTGTTTGCCATATTTGTGTCATTGTTTACACTGGAGCTTTCTTCCTGCATTTCATTTTAGTACCAGTGTTGCATAAGGTGAAATGTTGCTAAACCAATACCAGTGAAAAAATAATTCAAAAGAAGAAAATTCTGTATGATCTATTGTACCTTGTGTGTCATATGGATCTAGTCCTACTTCCTTGAAAATAAAAGTGAGTTTTTCCTTTGTCTCCAATGGAAGCAAGATTATGCCATTGGTAAACTGGAGATGCAAAGGCTAAATTTTGAAAAAAGAAGCAAGAAACTTTCAAGAGTCCATTGTAACATTAGGAGGAATTGTAAAGTATTGATTTGTGTGTGTGTGTGTGTGTATTTCATTTCCTGAGCTTGAGAACAAACTTGTTCCATCCTGACTAATTCCAATTGAGATATAAAAACAATTGTAAACACATTTTTCAGTGAATCAAACTAATTAACAAATCAAGATGAGGATATCACAATTCAGAGTTTAGTATCTTAGGTTTTGTTCCCTTAATTTAAATGGTTAATAAACAAACTGTTTGGGAAAGGGACTGTCTCTTATTTTATGTCTGTAGAACTTTCAGCACAATTAGGCACTAATCATGCCTGGGAGCCTCTGAATACTGGAAAACAAACAATAAATAACAATGATGATTCAAAGAATATATTAAAGTAATGCATGTGAAGGTGCAAGATGTGGCATAGGCAGATGTAGACATATTCATGAATCTAATTTTCCCCTCTGTCTGCCAGGGTGAAACTATGGGAGTCAATTCAACAAGGCTGTTAAAACAGAGTGAACAACACAGGGCTTTTTCAGTAAGATATGAATTTGTTTTTTGTCCTGTCCTTAAATCTGAGAAACCACGAAGAATGAAAGTACATCTTTTGCTCCTTTGTCTTCTGTAACAGGATGGCTTACTCCCTTTAAAGAGTAGCAGCTTTGGGGGCTTGCTAAACCTATTTGACAAACCTGCTGCAGGCAGGACTTTAAAAGGGAGGAAGCCCAGCATTTGGAGGTTAACTATGGAGTGGAACTGTTGAGCTAGGTCCTGTCTGGAAAGCTGGGCCACAGAAGAGGAGGTAAGTAGTGTGGTGGGCCCCTAGAAGGCAATGTATAACATCTAGAAGATGAATTAGCTTTGAAATGACTCTGACTAGTCAGATCTGATTATGATTACTGAATGACAAAGAAAGCAACTGAAGTATTATGCAAATAAGCAAACAAATACATATGCATTTAGAAAATCCTCTTTCAGTTTCCATGTGTCTGTTCTTAACTGTTCTGTTCTTTCAGTCCATGCCTGTTTGGGGTGTGTTTTAGAGAACTATGTAGCCAGTTCACATTGGCTCATGAGGCTTTTCTGGAGCAATGAAATCTAGCTTTTGTGTTTGAAGTACAGTTCCACAGAATGGAGGGAGCAAACCACACAGCTCCAGTGGGAGCTCCCAGAAGCACTGACCAATTTTTCAAACATGGATACCTAAAATTAGACAGCAATCCCACATTTAGACACCTAAATAACAGGGCTGATTGTTAAAGATTCTTAGCACCTATCTCTGATAACATGGGGTACATGAATGCTCATGTCCTTAAAACCTCGTTATTCTATTCAAGAGCTTAAACTGGGATTTAGAGGCATTCTCCTTTTTGGCCACTGTGTCTGAGGAATATTTCCTATCATGATACAGTAGGAATGTAGATCAGATCAGTTTTAGTTACAGAATGTACAGGCCACCGTGTATATCCCTTTCATTATGCCGGCTTTGCTAGCTGGTGCAGAAGAATATGGAACTATGTAGCATTCTTTCTAAAATGCCAGTCCATGAGAAGTTTGTGCACTCACTGGGTGTGTCTAAACTACACCCCTCTGCCGACAGAGCTATGTAAATTAGACATACCGACATTGCAAATGAAGGGAGGATTTAAATCTCCCGTGCTTCATTTGAATAAAAATGACCACCGCATTTTGCCGAGTCAGCAGTTTGTCGGCAAAAAGCAGCTGTCAAGACAGGGATCGGGCAACAAAGAAACCCTTTGTCGGCCGATCCTTTAAACCTTGTTTTACGAGGCATAAGAGATCGGCCAACAAAGGATTTCTTTGTCGCCCGATCCCCGTCTTGACAGCCGCTTTTTGCCGACAAACTGCTGACTCAGCAAAATGCGGTGACCATTTTTATTCAAATGAAGCACGGGAGATTTAAATCCCCCCTTCATTTGCAATGTCGGTATGTCTAATTTACATCCCTCTGGCGACAGAGGGATGTAGTCTAGACATACCCACTGTGAGGATAGGGATTGTGTTTTATCAGGAAGAACATTGTGCATGTGTGTAGGGTTCCTTGTTTCCTGATCCTCCAACTCCGAATGTTCGGGGATAGATATAAATTGTCTCTTGGAACAGCATCTTATTTTGTCTCCCCAAAAAATATTTCTCAAATCAGTTTTAGTGACTGATAGTTAAATTTAGCTCCAACTTCTACTCTTCCTTCTCTCTCCCTTCCGAAGAAAGAGTGACTATTATGTACCCATTTGCTCAGACACTCCAGTAAGGTTACCACTGCCATATATGTTAGTGTCCATTACAGTTGGAGTATTAGTCCCCATTATTTTACAATTTGTTAAAAGGCACTGTCAAAATAATTTGGTACAAGGGTCACTTTTCTTCATTATTTGCTGTACCTTTATAAAAGCCTGAAAATCATGGGTTCCCTTTCCAAACCTTTATGTTTCTTTTTGGCAAGCACTGATATTTTTTCTGACAGGAATGAAAGCTGAAATTAACATGGTTGGCTTTGGTTATGTTTTTTTATAACTGCTTCAACTTATTTAGCAGCATATCATGCCAAGAACATCTTTGTTTATGCACTGGCATCATCGATTGCTGTCAGCACAGTACTAGGGTTGTGCTTATTAATTGCTGCTGCAAAACCAGCCCAGGGAGCTAAAAACCTTGTGTGATATTCTTCCCTCTCCACCTCTCAGACGAGTGAAGCCAAATGTAGACAATCATCACTGAGACTAGAGATACCACTGGCTCCATGGCATGTCCTCTACAACCCAATGCAAACCCTTCTTTTGGAGCACCATGGCATCAGGTAATTAAATCATAGAATCATAGAACGGGAAGGGACCTTGAGAGGTCATTAAGTCCAGTCCCCTGCCCTCACTGAAGGACCAACCACTGTCTAGGTCAACCCCGGTAGATAGCTATCCAACCTGCTCTTAAATATCTCCAGGGATGGTAATTCCACAACCTCCCTAGGCAATTTATTCCAGTGTTTAACCACCCTGAAAGTTAGGAAGTTTTTCCTAACGTCCAACCTAAACCTTCCTTGCTGCAATTTAAGTCCATTGCTTCTTGTCCTATCATCAGAGGCCAAGGAGAACAATTTTTCTCCCTTCTCCTTGTAACTTCTTTTGGGTGTTGGGGAGCGGCTAGTCATTATATGCTCCCTTTCAGGTCCCACAGATTTCCAGTGTCAAAGTCCATTAGTTGTTAGAGTTACTTGAAACTACTGATTCATGTTATGGCTACCAGTGCTTTACACTCATATTTGGAGTCTTTCAAGATAGCATGGCTCTGTCTTAAGCCATCTTGCCTGGGAGATAAAGTTGTGCTACTAGGAATATACCAGCCTTTGTACAGCTGCCCATTTGGACCCTTTAGCCTCCTGGCAACACAGCTTCTGAAAGAGCCATGGATCTCATGAAAGCTCACCATTTTTCGGGCTGAATCTTGTGCTCATTCCATAGCACTGGAAAGTCTGTTTATGGAAGATTAAAAGAAAATGCTGTGAGCTTAAACTATGTGTTTATAGTACATTTTAGTCTAAATAGGAGTCACTTGCTCATCTCAGATGTGAGATAATCTATTATATTTATACTCTACTTGCATCTTAAAGACTAACAAAACATGTAGATGGTATCATGAGCTTTCACTGAGAGGTACTATGCCCATATCTAGTGGTGTCTAAGCCCCCTACAGCTTGCAGAGCCTGCAACAGCCTGGGCTAGGTGAGATGCATTTGTTAGCTCTAGAGTGTCCAGGTTTGAGTCCTCACTGCTGCTTCTCTGTGTGGGTTGATGCTACATTGGCCATTGTCTTTAGTTATCAGCAGTGATGTCTTACCACTTAAAAAACCAAACAAACTATTCTTCTCTGTCAAAAGGTATGTCAAAACACATCAATAGCATAACATTTTCATATTTATTATATATCATCCATATTTTATGTTCTAGCTTCTTCTTTTGTTCTTATATATACATTTTAATAATTATTCTCTGTTTTTCAGACTGTAGAAAAAATAGACATAAGTCTCAAGGAAAAATAAGCAATTATCCCAGTACCCCGAAATAGCTACCCCGCATCTACATAAGCCACCCGTTATTTTGAAATATATTTTAAAATAAATTTCAAAATAATGGGCGTGCTGTTTTTGGCATCCCAGTAACCCTCATTCCACAAGGGTTAAGGGATCTGTCAAAATAGCATGTTACTTCAAAATTTTGCACTGTGTAGATGCACCAAATTTCAAAATAAGCTATTTCTAAATGGATTTGAAATAAGTTACCCAATTTGCATAGCACAAATTTCATATCTTATTTTGAGTTTAGGGTGCTGTGTAGTCGCACTCTTAGTTGCAACCTCGGTTGAGTTCCTTAAGGGAGTCAGACATAGAGCAAAGACTAGAATGAATGTGAATTGTACAACTAATTCCCAAGATTTCTTTGAAAAGCTCAGCTTCAGCATTTAAATTAATTGGTGTCTACTAGTTATTATACATTAACTCTTGAAAGAATATGCAGTCTTCATTGTTGACTGCAGGGATTGAACATTGTGGGACTGAGAAGTTAAGATCACTTGTTTCTAGAACAACAGTAATTGCTATTCACAGCACCATATATGAAGTATTATATATGGTGAAGTATTATATACTGCAGGCTTCTTGCACAAGAACTTTTTGCACAAGAGTTCTTGCGCAAGAGTGCATCCACACTACCATGTGCTTTTGTGCAAGAGTGCCTATGGCAGTGTGGACATTCTCTTGCACAAGAAAGCTCTGATGACCATTTTAGCCATAGGGGTTTCTTGCGTAAGAAACTCCTGTTGCCGTCCACACATGCCTTTTTGCGCAAGCGCTCTTGTGAAAAAAGGCTTATTCCTTGTAGAAAGAGGAATAACTCTTGCGCAAAAAGCCCTGAGTTCTTATGATTTATTGTACTTTTTCTTGTGCGAGAACGCGCTTGTAGTGTGGACGCTCCGCAAGTTTTTGCACAAAAACTCTGCGGTGTAGACGTAGTCTATGTGAAGGTCAGTTACTCCCCTGAGACCCTGCTCTTTTTGTCTGCAGATTTAAAAGGTACAGCTTCAAGTAATCTTTAACCAAAATATTATTTATGGCAATATATAGTATAGCAAAGCTCATCGGGCTCTATACATTATTTTTATGTGCTTTCTGATTTTAAAAAAAGGAATTCATTAATTTACTCTGAGCTATGACCTGAAGCTCTCTTGCTCTCTTATTCCCTCCAAACCTTAAAGCTATTTTGTGGAAATTTTTTAACAACCATGGTGTGCCCCAGAGATGTGCAGCCTAGAAAATAAGCATTTTATAAAGCATAAAAGCCTACCCTTTTTTACAGGAGGTCTGGATTCTAAAAAGAACAGCTTAGAGACAGAGAACAGCATCACAAGAAGGAAAGTGATGAACCTCCAGGAGGGAGGAAGAAAGAAGAGGCTACTTTAAAAGTTACCTCTACCTGTCTCTTGCGCTTTCAGTATGGTTAGCTGAACCGACAGCAGATGTCTCCTACCACACTTTAGGCTTTTCTTAGTAAAAGTAGACTCATGGGATCAGTTCAAAGGAGTTTCTGCTTGTCAGTGAAAGAACAAAGGATTTCAGGCTCAGAAGCACAAAGGATTTCAGGCTGAGATTTTCAAGGGACCCTGTGGGCCATGCTCACCAAAATGCCCTTCCTCAATTTGCAAACTATATTATTTGTATGTAATGATTTCTCATTAATTGCACAGATTATGTTACTAAGGAAAGTGCATTACTAGTTCCACTGTGTAAAGGTGGAATAATGAGCAATAATAGAAGATTTATACTACACTGACCCTTCTGTTGTATGAAGACTGAATTCCATCTACATTAATACAGGAAATATGAAAAGAAGCAATAGTCTTGCTTTGAAGCAGCCATTTGCCAAATGGTGTATAAACTTACTATTCAGTTTAACAAAACACTAATGCAGCCTTTTGCTGAAGCAGAGCAATTATTGCTTACAATTATTTTGTGGCTCCTTCCACAAAATTCTGAGCAATTCCAGAGCAATTCAGCATTCATTCTTGTGTGTAATTTCAGCAAAAAGATTCTTAAAAATAATGTTAATTCATATAGTACTGTAACTTTACATGTTGTGTTCATCCTGCTGCACTATGTTTTAGGGGTAACTCTTGCTTTTTGCTTGTTCAAAGGTACATATTCAGGCAGACTAGAGTTTCAAATCCTACAGTCACTTAAAATACTTTCCCTTTGCACTCCTTTTAACTATGATTCTCTTTCCCCCAGCAAATATATATTTTGGAGAGAGATCCAAGTCTCAGTGAAATCATGGCAATCTTTCCATTAAATTCAGTGGGTTTTGGATCAGGTTTAACTTCATAAGATTGCTATCCTTTCCATATTGCCCTACCTTTGTTCTTAGGTTCCAGAAGTGTCAAGAGGCTATACAAAAGAAAGGGCTGGCAATGACAATTTTTTATGTTTAGTCCTTTTTGCTTTTGTGTAGGTGAAAAGTAGTGATATTTATTGTGGCAAACAAAAAAATTATAAAATAACTTGTAAAAAAATCAACACTGTGAGTAATATTTACTGTGAACTTGGCTGTTTTCCTTTAATGAACAAGTCTTTATATTTGCCAATCTATGTGCTGAACATAATTAATAATCAAGCATATAAATGTTTATGCAAATACATTTCTAACTGGGCTGTTTGCAGAGCTACTCACTCTCCTATTTGCTAGTCATTTTTCATAGTCTGTGATTAGTCATATGATCTTGTTTCTATTCCCTGATTGGCAGGCAGAAGCCTTTAACAGATGAATTGCAAATTACAAACAACAAAGTTTGTGACTATGAATACTCAGACAAAATACTATTCCCCAAACATTTATATAAAAAAGTATGAATTTTCATAAAGCACTAATAATAAGAGAGGCATGAAAAATGGCAAATCAAACAGCCATTCATCATTCAAACAAATGTATATATAGTTTTGCAAAATTCAGACAGTTTTGGTAATATTGTATATATTACTTTAATTATCAACTCCAATCAGATTTACACTTAGTCATTTTATTTTATGACAGATTGTTTTTGAAAGTAATGAATTGTATAGTCATGGTACTTTGGGATAAATACTAGAGGAACTGAAGAAGGTTAGTTTTTGGAAGACTTACAAGGGTATTTTATGCATCTTTTGCCTAGCAATCCATAGACCAGTATCTAATATCAGGCTTTTTTTTTTTTTTCATTTTCTATAGAATTAAATGCTCCACATTTTATTCTTGTGTTTGTATCATTTTTCTTAATATGTGTCACACTCCTTTGTGATGTCAAAGACCTCACAGTCCTTTTGCCCAGCCCCTTGGACAAGGGCTGACCTCTCAGACTCCTATATCACATGTTCTTCCTGAACTCCAAGTTTGTGAGCTCTCTGGGTTCACTGTTCATTTCTTCAGAAGCATGCAATAGTGAATGCCAACAGACACATATTGACTTAACACAAGATTCTAAAACACCATGGCTGTGTCTACACTGGGCCACTTATTCCGGAAAATCAGCCGCTTTTCCGGAATAAGCTGCGAGCTGTCTACACTGGCCCCTTGAATTTCCGGAAAAGCACTGACGATCTACTGTAAGAAATCAGCTGCTTTTCCGGAAAAACTATGCTGCTCCTGTTCGGGCAAAGTCCTTTTTCCGGAAAACTGTTCGGAAAAGGGCCAGTGTAGACAGCACAGTAGTGTTTTCTGAAAAAGCCCGATCGCGAAAATGGCGATCGGGGCTTTTTTCTTGAAAGCGCGTCTACATTAGCCACGGGCGCTTTTCGGAAAAAGGGCTTTCGGAAAAGCATCCTGCCAATGTAGATGCTCTTTTTCCGGAAATACTTATAACGGAAAACTGTTCCGTTTTAAGCATTTCCGGAAATTCATGCCAGTGTAGACGTAGCCCATTGCTCTTAACAACACAACACATACACAGATATACATACAATAATACATGTGTATGTCTACACAGCAAAGTTATTTTGAAATAACAGCCATTATTTCAAAATAACTTTACTAGCATCTACACAGCCAAACCGCTATTTCGAATTTAATTCAAAATAGTGGAGTGTTTATTTTGAATTTGGTAAACCTCATTCCACAAGGAATAACACCAAATTCGAAATAGCTATTTCGAAATAAGTGTGGTGTAAACACTTATATCGAAATAGGGGGCCTCCAGCCCTTCCCAGGGTGCCCTGGTGGCCACTCCAGCCGCAACCAAGAACACTCCTCTCCCTCCTCCCTCCCCGGAGCCCTTAAAGGGGTAGAATCTGGCCACAGTGCCTGTGCCAGCTCCAAGCCTGCCAGCCCAGAGCCAGCAGTCACTGTGCCTGACCCAGTTGCCCCAAAACATGAGCCAGCAAGCCACTGACAGCCAGCCCTGCACCACTCCCCAGGAGCAGTCTGCCAGCTCCCAGGAGCCTGCCAGGGCCCAGAGAAGGAGGGCGCCTTCCTGGTCCAGGGTGGAGATCATGGACCTTATTCAAGTTTGGGGGGGATGCCCCCAACGTCCATGATCTCCACACTAGACGGAGGAACGCAGCCATCTATGGCAGGATAGCTGCCAACCTGGCCACCAAAGGCCACCTGCGAACCCAGGAGCAGGTTTTCATGAAAATCAAGTTGGTCCGGCAAGACCCCCCAACCCTGAGCCCTGAGCTTCCCCTCCCCCTTCCTCCCCCTTCCAGCTCCCTCCTCCCAGGTTTCTCCCTCCCCTCTCCCACCCTCTCTTCTCCCCTCTCCTGCCTCCTTTCCCCAGTCTCCCCAAGTTTTGTTAAATAAAGAGAGTTTGTGTTCATGAAAATACATGTATTTTATTTGACATCAGGAAGGGTGGTTAGGGAGGAGTAAGTGGAAGGACGTGAGGGAGGAATGAGGCACAAGCCCCCAGTGGAGCAGGCCAGGGAGGCTCTTACTGCTCCTCAGGGTGGAAGCTCTCCCGCAGGGCCTCCTGGATACTGACAGCTCCGCAATGGACCTCCCGGATGGCAGCCTGCAGAAAGTGCAGCCAGGCTCACAGCAACGTGTCCACGAGAAGCACCGGAGTGCCCAGGGGCAGCTCTGGCTCCATGTTGCAGAGTGCTGTGATGTCCCGAGTGAGGGCAACCAGAGTACACAGAGACAAAATGCTTTGCTGTCCCTCATCGAGGCAGGGAAAGCTGAGAACTGGCTGTCCGGGGGGGGAGCTGTCCCTTTAAGCATAGGCCTCAGATAGCCTCAGGCAGCAGACACGCAAAGTAACTCCTGACCTGATGCCCTGCCAGACCTGGTTCCGGCCGGACTTAAATGCGATTCAGCGTCCACTCAGTGTGGAGTGCTATTTCGAAATAGCAAAACGGTATTTCGAAATGCATTTTGTGTATAGATGCGTTATTTCAAAATAAGCTATTTAGAAATAACTATTTCGAAATAAGATATTTTGAAATAATGCTGTAGTGTAGACATACCCATACAGAGTTCAAAGAGAAACTGCAGAGCTATAATTCATTTACAAATTTGACACTATCAATTTAGGATTAAACAAAGACTGTGAATGGCTAGCCAACTATAAAGGCAGTTTCTCCTCTCTTGGTTTTCACAGCTCCACATCAGCTGCTAGAAGTGGGCCTCATCCTCCCTGAGTGAATTGACCTCGCCTTACTCTTGATTGGTACTCTTTTCATATGCCTGTATATTTATACCTGCCTCTGGAATTTCCACTACATGCATCTGACAAAGTGGGTCTTTGCCCATGAAAGTTTATGCTCCAATAAATCTGTTAGTCTATAAGGTGCCACAGGACTTCTCATTGTTTATGCAGATTCAGATTAACATGGCTACCCTTCTGTTACTTATATATTGTATCTTTACGAAATTCCAAGTGTATTCATCTGATTAATTCATTTTTAGCCTTTCCTTGTGGTCTGTGTTTTACAACTTGCAATGTCTTGCTTTCTTCTCTATATTAGTATATTTCTGTATAATTCACAAAGCAGAAACACAAAATTCATGCAACTACAGAGGGCAATTAGTATGTGGAAATTAAGGACTAAGCATGAAAGGGAAGATTCATAGTTAATGCTCTAACAAGGTATATAACTACCTTGAAAAAAATTATGCCACAGTACGTAGTGCTATTACAGTAGTGGAAGCAATGTCTTCTGCTTAAAGAACAGGGGTAGAAAATGTAGGTTCTGTTCTTGGCTAAGCTACAGCCTTATTCTGAGACTTTTAACAATTCACTTAAAACCAGTTTCACTTCTTTGCATGCCTAAATGCACATTTTCATTTGTACCCAGTTTAGGCACTCAAGCCAAGAACCTCAGTAATATAAAGATGCCTAATTCCCATTGAAATAAACAAGTTAGGTGCCAAGTTATCTTTGAAGTTCTGGGCCTCAAATTCTATACACCTACATACATGACGTTTGTTCCCATGCCAAGGTACATATACACTGCACGGCTATTTTGTGAAATAGCTACCCTGCATCTACACAAGCCGCCCGTTATTTCATAATATTTTTCAAAATAACAGGTGCACTATTTCGCCATCCCGGTAAACATCATTGCATGAGGGATAAGGGATGGCTTGAAAGAGTGTGTTATTTCAAAATTGGGTGTTGTGTAGACACACCAAATTTCAAAATAAGCTATTCCAAAATAGATTCAAAATAAGATACACAATTTTTGTAACGCAAATTGTGTATCTTATTTTGAGTTTAGGGTACTTAAATGCACTCTCAGAGACTTGTGAGTCTAAAGTGGATATGTCTAATGTATGTGCATATAGTTGTGTTTAGGTATAAACCTGAGTTTCTTTGGGCTGGATTTGGAAGACCTCTGGATAAAGCCAGCATATTGCAAAATATGTCATTAGTGTCTCAACTTTCTTTTTATAACACTGCGATTTTCCCCTCCTCCCATAGAGGTTCTGAAAGTCTGAATTTATTAATACTTATAAAGCTGGGTGACAAACATACAAGAAAGCTGCTATAAAAGCACAAAGCAATCCATTTTGGTTCTTTTTTTATTTGCTATGTTGTGGTGTTCAATGGATTGCTGTGCCCAATAGATGGTTGCTGAAGCCTTTCCTGTTCACTTATGAGAATTTTAATTACTTCTCTATAGGGCAGGCAGCATACTGGGCTTAGCTATGGATGTCACAGACTGAGATGATGAAAGAATGATAGGATAGACACAAAGGCATAATTGTCTTTGATTTTGAAGCTGTTAGGTAAGGGCTGGGGAGAAGGGATGCACCTGAGTAACAGGAAGGACTCTGAGGTGCGTCTACATTGCACCCATAGTTTGATATACACTACACAATTTGAGCTATGCAAATTGCGTAGCTTATTTTGAGTGTATTTCAAAATAGCTTATTTTGTAATTTGGTCCAATTTTGAAATAAAATGCCATTCCAATTGTCCCTTACCATAAATTAGTGTTTATAACCCGCACACGAGTATTACCCGCACCTGTATATACCCCACGGTTTTTCTTGATTGAATGAGATTTACAGGGATGTCGGAATAGTGAGCCTGTTATATTTTGAAATAACGGACTTGCTCAAATGACATAAAATTTTGGGATACCAGAACTATCCTGAAATAGCACAGCAGTGTATATGTGCCCTGAAACTCCCTTGTAAACCTCAAGATGTTTTTTTTTTTTTTCCTCAATGAGCTGTGTATACAATTATGTTCTCTCAGCTGGGCAGAAAAGTTGATTCTTCAGGACTGCAAAGCTGCCCATCCATTTTGAATAAAGCTTTGTATTTGGGATTATATTTGGATTCATTTCATATTCATAGTCATATATGGATCAACACACCTATTATTCTTCCCCCAAAAAATGGAGGTTAAAAAAAAAAAACATTCCCCAAATATAACTTTAATCCGGACCAAATGCAGAGCTCTGTTTCACTTGCACTTTTAAATTAGTCTCTGATCAAAAGGCACAGGGTGCACTGTCAAGAACACTACAAAAGTTGCCTTGTGGAAAAGTAATTATTTTACTAACACAATACATCACATTATGACTGTGGTGGATGAGAGGCTTTTTGGTTGTTGTTTTTAAGCTTCTAAAAAGGAAGGTCATTTGAAGGGCCGAGTCAATGAACAATGAATACAAGACTTGACATTTCCCTACAGATTGTCATATGATCGTCTGGAAGAGTTCCGTTTCTTTTGTTGATATGTACAGATCACTCACATATTTCTTCAAGAACATCATACTTGATTTCTGTGGTTATAAGAAAGGGCAAACCTCTCTCTCTATTCCACAGTCCAACCCTATATTAATTGGTCACAGTGACTAATACAGTGTTATCTAGAGTTCTCTCCAATTAGCTATGTAAAGACGGATAGAATTCTCAAGCAGCCTTCACAGAGCTTTGACTTGATTCTGTATGCAACTACTGTACTGATTAATAGTCCACATTGGTAGTTAAGATGCATTGATTTTGGCTATAGAGAAGATGATTGGTAATGTGGATAATATTGGTCAACAAATATTTGATTTATACCAGAAAATTTGCTAATGGAATAATTTACACAGGCCCTTTGGTGAGGTGCTGCAGGATGCCTCTGATGCATTGGCCAGGAAGAGATCTCAAATTCCTGCTGCATGCTGATCCTAGGTAATGAGATTGAGGCAAGACCTTGCCCAGCTAGATAGGAGCCTGGGGTAGAATTGTTTAGTTCCCAAAGAACTAAGGGCCAGTAAATGGAGGTGTTCTGTTCACAATAATGTCTCAGCAGTCACCAAGTGACAGTTACACATATTCTTAGAAGTTCACTTTCTTAGCCTATATATACTGTTCAGTGTTTGAACTAATATATGCTGCATTATTCTGAGTTTAGTGGTGATTTTCTTTTGGGGAGTTCTAAAGGGGAGAAGGAGGACACTACTTAGAGTACCAAGTCAGAGTGAACTGCTTAGAGATTGAGCTGCCACAGCTGAAGACCAATCACATCAAATAAAAAGGTTCTTCTGATCCCAAAGGATCAGCCAAGAATCTAGATCAATTTATAACTTTGAATATTACCCCATCCCAAAATCACACCATGTAAATCCTTTAGAATCTAAAACCTAAGGCTATGTCTACACTGCTCAGTCTTGTGCAAGAATATATACAAATGGGGCGTGGCGATGAATATCGCCGTGCCTGATTTGAATACTTAATGAGCCACCATTTTGCACAAGGGGCTTTTGCACATGAAGGAGCAGTCTACACAGCTCCTTTTTGTGCAAAAAACCCCTCTTGCACAAGAGCTGTTCTGTCGCTTATTTTCAGGCAGAACGGTTCTTGCACAAGAGGGGGGTTTTGTGCAAGAAGGAGCAAAAGCCCCTTGCGCAAAATGGTGGCTCATTAAGTATGCAAATCAGGCATGGCGATATTCATCACCGTGGCTCATTTGCATATGTTCTTGAGCAAGTCTGGACAGTGTATTCATAGCCTAAAGGTTTATTAATAAAAAGAAAGAAAAGGAGAGAGTTAAAATTGTTGAAGGAATTAAATACATACAAAGTTGCAAAATTTTTGGTTAAAGTTTTTAGCAGGAATGGAACAAATACCTGGCTTAACTCAAGTCTCTGGAGTACATTCACTTTGGATGGGTTGTTCAACTTGTAGTAAAATTCCTTGAAAAGTGAGAAGCAGGATTGAAGATAAAAATGGAGGGGTTTCCAGGGCCCTTTATATCCTTTGCCAAGTGGAGAGAATCCCATTCTTCTTGCTGTGGAAAAAGTACAGCCCAAGATGGTATTTGGAATCACATGGGCAAGTCACCTGTCATGAATGACTCAGTTATTTGCAATTAGATGCCATTGCTCCCACGCCAGCCTGAATGTTCATAGGAAGGCTTATCAGATGTGGATTGGCACCTCCCAAATCCCACAGTTAGTCAAATACTTCTATTCAAAATGAATAGTCCCTTCACAATAGGCTGGCTAAAACTCCTTATGGTGTCTCCCAGATGTAAACATTTGAAATACAAGTACGTAGCCAATACTTATAACTTCAAATACAACAACTATACATGCATACAAATGGCATAATCACAACCACTAATTATAAGATTTTCATAGGCACCTCACTTGCCACACTTTGTACAAGATTTGTTGCAAACATATTATAGTAATATGTATGTTCATATTTCCATCAGATAATACCAGAAGGACAGGTGTTGCAAAGAGCAAGAAAGCGTGCTTTCTGCATTAGCTCTTGAGGCAGACTTAATCCCAGACTACTATTGCTGTTATTTTAAGAAGGGACTGCCTGTTTGTTGTTTGTGACCATCTCTGTTCCAGGAGTAATGTATGAAGTGTAAATAAAACAAGTTTAATTAATTATATACCATATTCCAGAGCATGTCTACACTACAGAGGCTATGCTGACATAGCTGTCCTGGAAAAATCTCCTGATGGAGATCTTTTATATGCCAGCAGAAGGACAATCCATGCTGAGAAAATCACTCTTCTATTGGTATTTATGCAGCTGCACTGGGTAGCCAGAATAGCTGTGTTGGCCAGAGATTTTTTTAAAATACATTTAGCCAACACAGTTATACTGCCAACACTTTATAATATAGACAAAGATTCTGTGTCTCTTTGATCTCTCCTCAGTAGGAAACAAGGGTCTGACATCTGCTACTGCTTGGCTGATGGGTAACAATATAATTAGGTAATTAGTAAATACTTGGTGTAGTTTACCCTGATTAGGCTCACAACCTGAAAGAAGAACTGGGACCCAGATCCTATTGAAACACACATCTCAGAAATCAATGGAAGTTAAGTACTGATCTGGTCCTGGGCTCCTTCTAAGATAATGAATAATCTAGCTACAATTGTATTTTATTTTATTTTAATTAAAGTAGAATCCTGAAATTAAAAACAGAAACATCTCAAATGTTCACTTCCATGCACATTTCCCTCTATTTACCCTAGTTAAAGGTTAGGCTTCAGCATAACCTCTTTCACTGTCTAATGAGTCTGGCTTTACCATGATATCAAATAACAATTTTGGGAAAGTGCATTGCTAAGATGCATACCAGAAATTATGTCCTATTGAAAGTAACTGACATGCCATTATGAGCTATTAGACACTCGAGCTATTTTGTTTGTCCAAAAGCATCAGTCAAAAAAATAAACAGATTGCTTGGATCATTCAGTCACAGTATTGAACTCCACTTTGTGGGAAAAAAAACAATTAAAATTAGACCTGCCACTCTTGTTTAAGAATTTGTGCTTTTTGATAAGCATAACTTTAAATTTATAAACTCTGTAAGTCTTGACATTTTATCTGTCCGCTAATTTTCACGGATCTTAAAATATATATGAAAATTAGTTGATAACTAAATTAAATAGATTTTCCATCACCTCTGTGAAATTACAATAGCCACATATGCTATAGCAGTAAATGATGCTTTCTCCTGTACATCTAGTACAGCTGCATAATTGCAATATAAATTCTTTCCTGCAGAAGGCACTTCTTCTTTCCAACATTAGTCTCCCTGGTTCTAACCAGCCAGTAGGGTAGAAGAACCACATTCTTCACATCAACTTTAGAAGCTGTGGCTTCCTTGTAGTCTGAGCACATCTCACAGTTGTATGGCAAGTGCAATTGCTGCATTTTGGTCATTGTGCCACAACTTGTGTGGGTTAGTGGCAGAGTTGAGCACCCAGTGCTAAGAACAGAGACAAGAGGAGGCTTTACTGACTGAGCAGACTGGATGGGATAGTGGATAATAGTAAAAAATTAAAAAACAACAAATAGTCTAGTAGCACCTTAAAGACTAACAAAACAGTAGTACAAGTAGGATATATGAACAAGATATATGAACTGTACTGAGACATTGCTTTTTAAGAATGGTGATTTAATATCAAAACTCCTTTTTTTCTAGCAAACCTAAATCTCATAATTTGCATAGAAACATAAGAACATAAGAATGGTTATACTGGGTCAGACCAAAGGTCCATCTAGCCCAGTATCCTGTCTTCCAACAGTAGCCAATGCCAGATGCCCCAGAAGGAGTGAACAGAACAGGTAATCATCAGGTGATTCCTCTCCTGTCATCCATTTCTAGCCTTTGACAAACAGAGGCTAGGGACACTATTTCTGCACATCCTGGTTAACAGCCATTGCTGGACTTAATCTCCATGAATTTATCTAGTTCTTTTTTGAACCTTGTTAAAGTCCTGGTCTTCACAACATCCTCTCACAAAGTGCTCCAGAGACTGATTGCACTACATGAAGAAAAACTACCTTTTCTTTGTTTTAAACATGCTACCTATTAATTTCATTTGGTGACCCCTAGTTCTTAAGTTATGGGAACAAATAAATAACTTTTCCTTATTCACTTTTTCCACACCAGTCATGATTTTATAGACCTCAATCATATCTCCCTGCCCCCCCTTAGTCTCCTCTTTTCTAAAATGAAATCTTCCACTTCTTTTTTAATCTCGCTTCATATGGGACCCATTCCAAACCCCTAATCATTTTTGTCACCCTTTTCTGAACTTTTTTCAATGCCAATATATCTTTTTTGAGATGAGGCGACCACATCTGTATGCAGTATTCAAGATGTGGGCATACCATGGTTTTATATAAAGGCAATAAGATATTCTCTGTCTTATTCTATATCCCTTTTTAAATGATTCTAAACATTCTATTTGCCTTTTTGACTGCTGCTGCACACTGAGTGGATGTTTTCAGAGAACTATCCACAATGACCCCAAGATCTCTCTCTTGAGTAGTTGTAGCTAAATTAGTTCCCATCACATTATATATGTAGTTGGGATTATTTTTTCCAGTATGCATTACTTTACATTTATCAACATTAAATTTCATTTGCCATTTTGTTGCACAATCATTGTGAAATCCTTTCCTTTGAGTTAAATGTTTTGTTTTGTTTTCCTTTACTCTGCTTTCACTTCTCAGTGTGTTATAGTGGAGCATTCCTGTTCAAGTTGTCATATTATTTAGGTTTTTCAATTTATTCCTTTAAAATTTATAGGCTTAATTCAGGGAAACCTATGCTAGGCACAGGGTTCATAAACTCATTGTAGAAGATCAACCTATTCAAGAGAAAGACTCACCTGCTGTGGAAAACTATCTTAGTTCACACAGCTGTTTATCCTCAGTTCATCCATTCCACTGCATCCCTAGGCAATTTATATATTAGAGATTTTGTGCTTCTATCTATCTGGGAGTCCATCTGTCTGTCCATTTGTTCAAGAAATCCTCCTAAACAGTAAGATCTATGGCTACCAAATGTAATATGTAGCTTCCTCTTACCCTCGCTTAAGGCAAGGTCTGGGTTTGGTTGTGCCCATGAAATGGGAAATACCAGGAATGGGATGTTTTCCAGAACATGGAAAAGGAGAGGGAAGAAGAGAGCATCTGTACCAGTAAGACACTGGTCAGCTGAGAATGGGGCTCTTGAATGTGGCCAGCTATCCAAATGGGTAAGTGGCTCCCCTGCCACAAGCAATACTGGGGAGAAGTATCCCTACCCTCACCCCCTGTGGTAGACCTCCCCGGACACTACCTAGGAAATCCTCCCAGAGGAGAGGCTGAAAACTGGGGCCAGAAGAGAGAGGAGCCAGAGCCAAGAACCATGGCCAGGTACTGGATAGGCTGCAGGCCTGCAGGCGGGCTGTTGGAGGCTGGGGCCAGACCCCAAAACTTCATCTCCCACCCCTTTGTAGACAGGCTACAGGCTGGGAGCCTTTCCCCACCCTGTAGACAGACTGCAGTCCATGAGAAGGGGGAGCTCCCACATACCCAAACCCCTGGCCTGACTACTGCACCCTCACCTTCTTCTCTGAGACCCCCCAACTGCCTGCCCTGAGCCCCATCATTTACATAAAGCATGTATATTTTCCGTTTAATTAAAAAAAACACAAACCCCATTACCGCAATTAAGAACCCAAACAACACCAGGTTACAGCTGCTAGTTCATTTTTATAGTATGCTCCAGTGAACAGGACATTGGATTTGGGACTCTGGAGACATGGATGCTATTCCTGACTTTACCATTACCTTTTACATGACCTTAGAAAGATATACCTTATTAATGTGTCTGCACAACCCCTAGCACAGTTCAGCCCTGATGTCTAGATATTCATAGAATTGTAGAATACTTGAACTGGAAAGGACATTGAAAGGTCATCAAATCCAATACTCTGCCCCCGTGGCAGGACCAAGCACCATCCAGATCATCCCTGACAGATGTTTATCGAACCTGCTTTTAAATATCTCTAATCATGGGGATTCCACAACCTCCCTAGGCAATTTATTCCAGTGCTTAACCACACTGACAGGATGACTTCCCTAATGTCCAGTCTAAACCTCGCTTGATGCAATTTAAGCCCACTGCTCCATGTCTTATCAGAAGATGTTAAGGAAAATAATTTTTCTCCTTCCACCGTGTAACACCCTTTTAGGTACTTGACAGCTGCTATCATGTCCTCTCTCAGTCTTTTCCAAACTAAAGAAACCCTATTCTTTTAGTCTTTCCTCAGAGGTCATGTTTTCTAGATTTTTAATCATTTTGTTGCTCTTCTCTGGTACCTCTCCAATTTCTCCACATCTTTCCAGAGCTGGACACAATATTCCAGTTGAGGCATAATCAGCACAGAGTACAGCAGAAGAATTACTTCTCATGTCTGGTTCACAACACTCCTATTAATGCATCCCAGAATCATATTTGCTTTCTTTGCAACAGTATCACACTATTGACTCATATTTAGCTTGCAGTCTACTGTGACCCCGAGATCCGTTTCTGCGGTCCTACTTCCTAAGGAGTAAAATGGTGTGTTCCTTCCTAAGTGTGTACTTCTTATTTTGTATGTCTGGAACAGATTGTTCCTTCCTAAGTGGAGTACTTTGCATTTTTCCTTATTCAACTTCATCCTATTTACCTCAGATCATTTCTCCATTTTTTCCAGATCATTTTGAATTATGACCCTATTCTTTAAAGCACTTGCAACCACTCCCAGCTTGGCATCATCTGCAAACTTAATAAGCATACTTTTCAGGCCAATATCTAAATTGATGAAGATATTGAACAGAACCAGTCCCAAAACTGAACCCTGCGGAACTCCACTTCTTATGCCCTTCCAGCATCACTGTGAACCATTGATAACTACTCTCTGAGAATGGTTATCCAACCAGTTATGCACCCACCTTATAGTAGCCCCATCTAGATTCTATTTCCCTAATTTGTTGATAAGGTCATGCAAGACTGTATCAAATGCTTTACTGAAATCTAGGCAAACCATGTCTATTGCTTCCCCCTTATCCACAAGGCTTGCTATCCTATCAAAGAAAGCTATCATATTGATTTTACATGATTTGTTCTTTATAAATCCACACTGACTGTTACTTATCACCATATTGTCTTCCAGTTATTTGCAGATGAATTCCTTAATTATTTGCTCCATTATCTTTCCCGGCATTATCTTACTGGTCTGTAATTTTCGGGGTTGTCCTCATTTCCCTATTTATAGATTGGCTATAAACTGACACTATATTTGCACTTTCCCAGTCTTCTGGAATCTTTCCCATCTTCCATGACTTTTCAAAGATGATAGCTAATGGCCCAGATACTTCCTCGATCAGCTCCTGAGTATTCTAGGATGCATTTCTGGTGACTTGAAGACATCTAACATTTCTAAGTAATTTTTAACTTCTTCTTCTATTTTAACTTCTGAACCTTCCCCATTCTCACCAGCATTCACTTTGTTTTTTTATACAATTTATTATTTATTATTATTATTATTATGCAACATTCTACATTACTCTGGCTTTTGTAACTGCACTATGGATGTGATCCAAAGCCTATTATAGCTAATGGGAGCCTTGCCAGGGATTTTAGCGGGCTTTGGCTCAGGCTATATGAGACCATATTAAATAACCAAATCTATGTGGGCATACATACTGCAATCATAAAAAAATATATGGTGGGGGCTTGGGTATGCTGCAAACACTCATTATGGAACTGCTGAGTTGGCTTACTTTGAGATGGCTTACTTCTTTTACTATTTATCTATGTCATGGCAGGTAAAGGGCAATCTCCCACTCACAATGTTATCCTCTATTAACCCTATCCACTCTCTGTCTGACATCTACAACTTGGCACTACTTCCTTTGTCATTTGCTGCACACAATTTCCTACCTGTTCAAATATTTTTTTAATCAATAGTTTGTTAAAATGACTATTTTAGCCCTGAAAATATGCCAAACAATATAATTTTCTGGATTGTGTTTTCCCTCCCCCACTTCTTATTATGTGCTTCTTCCCCTCCTTCCCTCTCCTTTGTTATTTATCTTTGTCATTGTTTCACTGGCAGTTCTACTCCATTGTACTCCATCATCTCTGAAGAGTCACTTTCATTTTGCTTCCCACACACAGACTAGACTAGAGCAATCCAAGAAGAGTACAATGAAAATGGAAAGATAACTTACCTGTCTACCTTATCATCCCATCCTAATCCACTATGAGACAGATTCTCTCCAGCTACAATGGGGACAACCAGGAAGGGGGGAACTTTAATGGTCATGTATTAGAGGACAGTCTCTTCCCTGAGAGATAGACATTATTGAGCTCAGCTAGGAATAACCACACATGCCAAATTTCCCACCTCCCCTATCACTAATTGGAAATAAGGCTATCTAGCTACAAAAGAGCCTGAACTTCAAAAGTCAAGTGCCCACAATATCCATTAAGCAATCCCCTTTTTCTGGCAAAAGGACAGTATATTAGGATCAATTGGCCAGAAAAAAGGACAGAAAAGTTTAAATCACAAATATTCCATTCCTTGTGCATTTTTCCAGATCAAGGTGCAAGACCACAGAAGGAGATTTCATCACCCAAGCTGGCCTCCAAACTTATGTAGAATTTCTTTAAAAATGTAGATAATAGGGCCTGTCCTAGCTCCTGGCTGTTCCAACCATCAGTGAACTACAACCCATACAGCTTTCATTGCCATAGAAATACCAACATTCCAATTTCCCGTTAAAACATATTGCTGCTATGTAATCAGTGCATAAGTACAAAGAGTAGTTATTATAATCAAACTTGAGCGAGTGATCCCTTTGGCTCACTTTCTTCCTCTGATTACTTTTCTCTTTAAATCTTGGCAAATACATATATTTCAATATGCTTCTCTGAAAATCCTTTCCAACAGGCCCTTCTGTTCTTTTTAACCGTGACCAGACTGACATGCCGGGAGGGGAAACATGACACCACTTTCTTTGCCAACAACTCAGACAGAAGCCAAGAGGCATCTTACATTAACTTTTAAAGGGGAGATGCAGTCTTATTTTAAAAGGGTGATGATGGAAGTGACACTTCAATTCATCTGTATGGTGCCCTGTTTCTTAACAACCTAATGCTGATTTCCAATACCATGCATGTAAGAAGCCTTGTACTGTAATTTCAGCCCACTGTCCTAACTCTACTGCACCTCCCCACTGTCTTATCTTGCTCTGCCAAGTACCACAGGTTGGCATTATATCCCTTTACTGGCTGCTTGCCCAAAACAAGCAAGACCAAGTAAGCTACTTACTTAATCTGCTGCTTCTCCTTTATTTATAGCTTTCTCTTGCAGGTGCCTTGAAACACAGACCATTTTAATGCTTTAATGTTTTAATTTCCTTCTCCTTTTTTCACCAGAGCTTTTCTCTCCTTCTGTTTAGTTTCAAATCAAGAAGTATATTACACACAATGGGTTGAATTGGCACTTAGCAACATGCCCTAATTTAAAGAGCATACAGCTATACAGCACAAAGAACAGAATAAGTACTGAATTGTGACTGAAGGTCACAAATCAATCTCTTCTTCCCTTGTGCTCCAGGGAGAAGCGAGTAATGGCAGCCCTTTTCTTGGCATACTTTATCTCCCCCTTCATGATGGCTCAGCTGTGCTGTCTGTCCTAAGCATTGTGGAGGCAGAGCCTGGGCAACACCAACCCCTACTCACCTGTGCAGGATGATTGGTGGTATTCTTACCACCTTGCAACCACCTGTAATATAGGTAGCAAATTCAGGGGTTTGTTAGAGTTCCTTATACACCATTTGACTTCCCTTTGTGAGCGTACTTCCCAGAATTATTTGCATGCATTTGGGATACAATATTACTACCATATGATGAACTGCAAGAGGACTAGGGTATGTCTACACTGCAAACTTATTTTGGAATAAGATATTCCTGAAAAAATACTCCAAAATAGCTTATTTCGAAATAGCGCATTTACACTACAGGGAAGCCTCAAAATTAGTGTGGGGGAAAACACAGGCTCTTCAGAACTTTGAACAAGAAATTTTGGTGCAGGGCAAGGCTACCCTTTGTTAGCCAACCAGTGTGAATTCTAGGAAGAGGGGCTTTGTGTAATCTGCCTCTTCCCAGGGAGAGAAACTGGCTGGAAGAGGACAGCCTGCTGACCTCTCCCAAGCCAGAGAGAATGAAAATGAATTGTTTTGACTTTGCGTCCCAAACTGTAGAAAAGCATTGGGAAACATACACTCAAGCAGAGATACCTGGATAAAAAACCAACACTTTAATATAAAGGTTTTTTTCAAGCCTTTGTGTATGTGAGAGATTTCAAGGCCAGGCTGAGCAAAAATGGGCAGAAGTAAACTAAAGATCCAAGTGGGAGAAACAGTCAAAGATTGCAACTTGCTATAGACACCCCAGATCACTGGAGACATGCTGTTCTAGTCCACTCTGTATTCTTTATGTACCATATATTTTAGAGAAAATATTTATGAGGGATAACTCCATTTTTATGAAGAATGTAAAGTAAAACCACAATTGAGATTTTTAAAAAGGACTAGGAGATATGGACACACATCTTCAATGAAAACCATAACAACAAGTGTGGGCATTTAGAACCCTTTAAAGATATACCTACATACTCCAGCTCCACTGAAATTTCCAGCTCCAAAGGATATAGTTGTGCAACCTCTAACTAAAGTGTAGCAGCGACATCCTGAGCGGTAGGAGGGGCTAGCTACCACAAGTACCTGTGATTTTGGACTAGATTATACTCAGGATGGCTAGCCACTTCTACTACTTAAGACATGTTGGCTACACTTCTATAAATAGTATTCTAACTCTAGTGTAAACATACCCTAAAAGAGCTTCCTATAATACTCAGCAATTATTGTAAATAATTACTATTGTTTAAATCAGACATTTTCTGTCTTTTTTTAGGAGAAGATAACATCTCAATCAAGAAACTGTCTAATGGACAGCCCCACAGCTAATCCTCATTCCTAACACAACCTCTCCCCCTTTTAGAATATTCATAATAGTCCTTTGGCAATTACAACATTTCTTATAAGAAATAAAAATACCAATAATGTTTTTGCTGCCTTTTCATGCACTGTGGCAGCTAGAAACAAAGGAGAAAGAGACAATTCCATAACACGAATCACGTGTCCACAGACCACTGTTCAGTCCACTATAGGCTAATTCAGAGGTACCCACACTGTGCTACTATCTCTCTATTTTCAGGAATCTCTGCAAATATTTACTACATAGGCATTTTGAAAGTCTGGTGGGTGCTATAATGTTTGTTCTGTCTTTAAAAAAACTGGCCAATAAGGACTCAGCAAATAAGAGTGAGCAGACCTTGTGTGTCACAGAAGACCCAGGTGCTTCACATATTAAGATTCTATGACACTATAACAATCATTTGTGATTATCGGTCACACAATTTCCAGAAATATCAGTTTATTTTTATTTGTCTCCATGGCATCTTTATTTACAATTTGTAAAAGCTAAAAAACAGAAGAAGAGAGGGACATAGTGCAATGCTTTAGAGGTTTTTTTCCCCCTAAGAAATTAGAGAGATCAATGAAAGGTGAGAATATATTACTCTTATAAGACATATTTTTACTGGTATCTTAACAAGTAGAGTTTCAACTGTAACATCAAAACAAAGAAATTAGTGAATAAAACAGCAAATATAAGCATAGGTGAAAGAATTTTCATAATCAAAGCATTGCACATTGCAGACAAACTAATTCCCATTCAGAAAATTTACAGTTTGGCATGCACATATTTTCCTCTCCATTGATTTTATACAGCATGATCTTCCATGTGAAGGTATTTCAATATATACTTTTATTGCATTAATTCATTAGCCTGACAGAGACATTCCAAATTAAAGTATTTTCAATCAATATGTTCCAGTCTGCTAAAAACGGCTTTGGTCATTTTAACTTTCTATTTTATATGCTTAGAATGAAAACAAGTGTGCTACCAAGTGCAGTCTACATCTGCCAGCTTAGACGAGAAAAGTCTTTGATATAGTGTGAATCTATATTTGCTTCATTGCAAGCTGTTACAAGGCTGAAAGCCTTTATATAAAATGCATACTGAAATAATTTATGTACACCTCTTGTAATATTTTTGGCAAGAAATACTTTCTTTGGCAACATATCTAGAAATTATATTCTCTACACTTGCAAGGATATGTTAAATTGTCTAAATGTCTTTGGACTCATGGATATAATTCAATTGCACACAGAGTCTTCTAAATTTGGTCTACATGAATGCACGTAACTTGCATATGTTTCTCCCAGTGTCTCATGTCCTCTATCACCTTGTTATCACCTTTTTCCAAACTTTTCATCCCAGACTGGCCAATTGGATCAGTATTCAGGAGAAAAAGGCTGTAATAAAAACATTTTTTTAGCTTTTTTTTTTGTTATTTTGTAGCATAAGGCCACTAGGGTTCTAATATTAAAAATTCTCAAATTTAGCATAGTAACTCAGTTTGCCATTTATCCAGCACTTACTTTTCACTTAGGCACATATGTAAGTTTCAAAGGGGACCACACAGCTGAGCTCAGATCTCTTGGGCACTCAGAGCTTTCTATACTTCAATTTTGGGCATAGTGGTAACAGCCAAGGGTTTAGGCAGCCAATTGAGATTTCCACAATCAACTCCAGGCTCTCTGAAAAGTCTTTTGTGCTTGAAAGTTTTATGTGGGCAGAGAATGACTAACTAAGTACAGGTGAAGGTGGGCTCAAGCAGCCACAATGTTCAGCCTGCAGCTAAGCAAAAGGTACATTATCTGTGACAAGGAGCCCTAAGGCAAGGGAAAGACAGAGGGTATGTCTACACTTACTCCCTAGTCCGAACTAGGGATGCAAATGTAGCATACCGAAGTTGCTAATGAAGCACGGGTTTTAAATACCCCTTGCTTGATTAGCATATTCGCGTCTGGTAGCCATTTTAAAAAGCCGGTAGTCCGAAATAACTCGCTGCGTGCAGACACGGTATTCCGAGAGAAAACCCTTCCCTCGGATTAACTGTTACTCCTCATGCAATGAGGAGTAACAATTAATCTGAGGGAAGGGTTTTCTCTCGGAATACCACGTCTACATGCGGCGAGTTATTTCGGACTACCGGCTTTTTAAAATGGCAACCGGACGCGAATATGCTAATCAAGCGCGGGATATTTAAATCCCGCACTTCATTAGCAACTTCAGTATGCTACATTTGCATCTCTAGTTCGGACTAGGGAGCAAGTGTAGACATACCCAGAGAGACTAGGTCAGAGACAAAAGAGAAAATGAGCGTTAGAAAAAGCTGGGTGGGCAATAAGAAAAGGAATTGAGCTGATAAGAATTAGAAAACAAGTCCTGTCTGATGAGTGAAAGGAAAAGGGATACTTGCTAGAAGGAGAATATAATAGTGCACCCTCACTATGGTGACATCCCTTCCCGGCTAGACACATTGTTGATTCAGTTCTTCCCTTCTAGTACCCCTCCACACCTCACCTCCACTTCTCTAGGATGTCTGGAATCATGTCAGTAGTCTGGAAAGTTATGTAGACAGTGAAACAAAAGTGAACAAGCTTTCATTTTCCTGTTAGTGATTAGTAGACAGATACTATACTACCATAGTGATACCTTTCCTTGGTTGATATATATATCTTCTGGGCCAAAATTTACTTTTATTTTACTTTTATTTCAACAGTATGAAATCTGGACTTCCACGGAGCAGTGTTGGATTTACATTGGTGACACTCAGGGTATGTCTATACTACAGTGTTATTTTGAAATAGCTTATTTCGAAATAACGCGTCTATACACAAAATACATTTTGAAATACCATTTTGCTATTTGGAAATAGCACGTCCACACTGAGTGGACGTTGAATCGCATTTAAGGCTGGCCAGAACCAGTTCCGGCAGGGCACAAGGTCAGGACTTGCTGTTCGGGGCTGCTGCCTGAGGCTTACTGAGGTCTGTGCTTAAAGGAACCCCCCCGGACAGCCAGTTCTCAGGTTTCCCTGCTTGCTTCCCTACCTCGCTGAGGGACAGCAAAGCATTTTGTCTCTGTGTGCTCTGGTTGCCCTCACTCGGGACATCACAGCACTCTGAAACATGGAGCCAGAGCTGCCCCTGGGCACTCTGATGCTTCTCTTGGATGCGTTGCTGCAAGCCTGGCTGCACTTGCTGCAGGCTGCCATCCTGGAGGTCCATCGGGGGGCTGTCAGTATCCAGGAGGCCCTGCGGGAGAGCTGCCACCCTGAGGAGCACTAACAGTCTCCCTGGTATGTCCTACTGGGGGCTTGTGCCTCATTCCTCCCTCACATCCTTCCACTTACCCCTCCTTAACCCCCTTCCTGGTGTAAAATAAAATACACCTATTTTCATAAATACAAACTCTCTTTATTTAACAAAACGGGGGGGTGGGAATGAAACTCTGGTGAGACTGGGGAAAGGAGGCGGGAGAAGGGAGAGAGGGTGGGAGAGGGGAGGGGGGAACTGGGAGGAGGGAGCTGGAAGGGGGAAGCAAGGGGAACAAGGGGGGGGGAAGCTCAGGACTCAGGGTTGAGGGTCTCGCCGGGCCAATTGTCTCCCAGCACCGTGGGTGCGGGGGCCTCGGCGTCCCCGGGGGGATGGGGAGCGGATGGAGGGTGGGGAGGGGGTGGAGGGAGATGTGGGAGGGGAAGAAGGAGTGGGAGGTGGAGTGGTAGCTGGGGAGGCAGCAGGTGCTGGAGCAGCAGGAGGCAGCACGCTCTGCACCAGGGTCTGCAGGTGCTGGCAGATGGCACGGCCCTGGGCAAGATGATCCTGCTGGAGCTGCAGGTCTTCTTGCACCCAGTGCTGGAGGGTGTGGTGCAGGGCTCACAGTGCCCCCAGGTACTGCTGCTGGTACCCCCTCTCCACTGCACGGGTGGTCCTGCAGAGACCTCAGGTACGGGAGCATGTCCTGGGTGGGGTGGTCCATCCTGCAGGCGCAGCTGGTGTGGCTGTGGAGAAACAAGAGAAGTGGTCAGTTCTCCCTGGGGACACAGTGGGTGAAGCCCAGCCCCCCTCTGCAAGGCGAGGATGGCCCATCAAAGCCGATGTGCTTGCACAGAGGCCATGTTTGGAATGTCCTGCTATCCCCGGGAGTGGGAGCTACCTCGAGACCACACCCATGCCCCTGTGCTATATATAGTGTGTGTGTGGGGAGATGTCGCCTGCCTCTGTGTAGAGTGGCCTTGTGGAGGGAGGGCATCCTGCTGTGTCCTACCTCGGAGTCAGGAGAATGTCATGTCTCTTCACACATGCGTGTGGCTAACAGGGTAAGGCCCCTGTGTGGCAGCCAGCTGGGGCCATGTGCCCAGGGGTGGCGCGGCACATGCTTGCACATGCACGGGTTGCTGTGTGATCTGTGGACAGCAAGGCCCACACGCGCAGTCCCTGGTTTCCATCCCTCCTTCCCCCTGCATAAGGGTACAGTGATGGCACTCACCTGTTGTTGCCTCCCTGGCCTCAGATGACACCGGCGACAGACCCGCTGGGGTGGCTCGGGGGCCCTGGCTGCAGCACCCTCCTCCTGATGTGCTGCAGCTCCTGGCTCTCCTCCTCCCCAACGCTCTGGTCAGGGCCCTCTGCTGCAGGATTGATGATCACCTGGGGGGCCCGGCCCGGCCCGGCCCACCCCTCAGGATGTGGTCCAGGGCATTGAAATAGGAGCAAGTGTCTGGGTCAGCCCCTGGTTGGGAGCTGCCCCCCATGGCCCTGGCATAGGCCTGCCACAGCTCCTTGATTTTCATCTGCACCTGCTCCGGCAGCTGTAGATGGCTGTGCTCCTGCATCTAGTGTGGAGATTGTGGACATTGGAGGCCTCCCCCCAGACCTCAATCAGGTCCACGATCTCTGCACTAGACCAGGAAGGCGCCCGCCTTTTGTGGTCCCTGGCAGGCTCCTGGGAGCTGGGGGACTGGTCGTGGGAAGCGGTGGAGGGCTGGCTACCGGTGGCTTGCTGGCTCATGTTGGGGCCACTGAGTCAAGGGCAGTGATTGCTGGCTCTGGACTGGCAGGCCTGGAGCTGGCACAGGCACTGTGGCCAGAGTCTACCCCTTTAAGGGCTCCGGGAAGGGGAGGAGGAAGAAGAGTTTTCCTGGTTTGGCCAGAGTGGCCAACAGGGCACCCTGGGAAGGGCTGGATGCCCCCTATTTCGAAATAAGCGTCTACACAGCACTTATTTCGAATTAGCTATTTTGAATTTGGCGTTATTCCTCGTGGAATGAGGTTTACCAAATTCAAAATAAGTGCTCCTCTATTTCAAATTAATTTCAAAATAGCGGTTTGGCTGTGTAGATGCTAGGAAAGTTATTTCGAAATGATGGCTGTTATTTCGAAATAACTTTGCTGTGTAGACATACCCTCAGAGAAGAGATAGGCCTATATATTTGTACCCACACACTCCTCCACCCAAACATCCTTTTCCTCTTCCTCCTTCACACACACATAAACACACACACACACACACATACACACATCACCACCAACACCACCACTGAAAATATTCATCATTTTAATGCAAAAATGGGAATGAGTGCAGCACAATTTTTTCCCAAGAGTCTAAATTGCTTTTCAATAATTGCTTTGGGGTATATGAATGTGTAGACTTACTACTTTATTTTGTCTCATCCTGTTCTGTTATAAATGAACCTTTTAGATGCATCAATCTATTATCCCATTAATATGAGGGATTTATGTCCTTTATTGTACGTATAATATTAATCAAAAATTCTTATGATAGACTCGCTTTCATAGAGTCTAATAAATCTAGAGGTCATGCCAAATATACTTTTCAGTTCTATGCCACTTACAGATATGCTATCAGATGTACAGTGATATATTCATTTTGCACTTGACTTTAACACCTTAGAGTGAAAAGGATTTTAAAAACTGTAAAGAAATTAACGATCAGATTTACACAAGCCCTGTAAATATTTTAAATTCTAATTCCAAATCTTGTTGTCTTTTAGGAGACATATCTTCTTTGGAAACATTGTGAAAACAACATTATTTAGGGAATAAATGACTATATGATCTGCACCACTTTTGTGTGTGAACTAGAAGACAGATATTTCATAGATCACTATTACATTTTCCTTCTAGCAAGTATACCCTCCTTTCTCACACATAATCCCTTTGTCAGATGTCCAGATCTGATTATCTCTCTTTGCTGTGTCTACAATGTGAATTCTCTACAGTCTGTGCTTAGACGATTGGGTCCAGAGCGGGTCAGTGAGAAGAAAACTGTCTGAAAAAAGCACTGGAAAAATATTACTGGGTGCAACAGCCAATGCCTGCTTCCACAACAGTTGTTAGAAAGACATAGCTGATAAAGTTGTAGCTTTGCTGACTGTACTGATATTAGCAGGGTCTGAAAAAACTTTTGCCTGACATATGAAGATGGACTAGAGGAAAAGTATTTTCAGGAGTAGAGAGTATTGGATGGACACCCTCCTTTTGCGTATGTGTTCTGCAGACAGAGCTGCTTTTTCAGTGTTCAACTTTGGCTCGCTTTGGGCCACAATTCAGTTTAGTGAATACAGAGGTATTTAACTGATTTTATCCTTATTATATGAGTAAAGGTGAACAAAATTGTATTTAGCATGCCCTAATTGAGACAGTCACCCTATATTGAACCTCACTTGCTAATCAGGGGGTAGGGATGTCAAATCCCTGTGAAAATCAGAGGTAGTGATAACTCGTGTTTCTATTTGGTAATGTGAACGCTGCTGGACGAGATCTCCAGAGGTCATCTAGTCCAATCCCTTGCACTCATGGCAGGACTAAAGAGATGTGTTTGTCTAATCTGCTCTTAAAAATTCATCAGTGATGGAGATTCACAACATTCCTAGGAAATGTATTCTGCTGCTTAACCATCCTTACAGTTATTATTATTTTTTCCTAACATCTAAGGTAAACTTCCTTTGCTACAATTTAAGCCCTTTGCTTCTTGTCCTATGCTCAGAGGTTAAGATTTTAAGTCATGTCTTATAGACCTTTAATCATTCTGTTGCTCACCTCTGGACTTTTTCCAATTTGTTCACATCGTTCCTGAGATGTGGGCCCAGAACAGAACACAATACTCCAGATGAGGCCTAATTAGCATGGAATAGAGTGGAAGAATTACTTCATGTGTCTTACCTAAAACACTCCTTCTAATACATCCAAGAATGTTCCCTTTTTTGCAGCAATGTTACATTATTGACTCATATTTAGATTGTGGAACACTAAGGGCTTGTCTAGACTATGCTGAAGTGTCGAAAGGGGATATGCAAATTCCGTGTAGCCGCAGAAATTTGTGTAGCCGCAGGCAGTCAGTTTGAACTAAGGGGATTTAAAAATGGCGCCCGCCATGTATATGCAAATTTGTGTAGCCGCGGGCAGTCAGTTTGAACTAAGGGGATTTAAAAATGGCGCCCGCCCGGGAACATGCAAATGAAGCCCGGGATATTTAAATCCCGGGCTTCATTTGCAAGTTTGAATGCTACATTAGCCACCCTAGTTCGAACTAAGGGGCTAGTGTAGACATACCCTTAGATCTCTTTCTACAGTACTACTTCCTAGGTTGTCATTTCCCATTTTGTATGTGCGCAATTGATTTTTCCTTCTTAAGAGTAGTAATTTCTCTTTGTCCTTATTGAATTTCATCTCATTCTATTCAGACCATTTTTCCAGTTTTTCCACATCATTTTGAATTATACTCCTATCCTCCAAACAACTTGCAACTCTTACCAGCTTGGTACCATCTGCTAGCCTGACGTTGAACAGAATCAGACTCAAAACTAATCCCTGTGGTATCCCACTCGTTATGCCCTTATGGCATGATTGTGAACCCTTGATAACTACTCTTGGAGAATGGTTTTCTAAACAGTTATGTACCCACTTTATAGTAGCTCCACTTAGATTGTATTTCCCTCATTTCTTTATGAGAAGTTCATAGGCGATAATAACAAAAGCCTCACTAAAGCTGAGATATACCACATCAGCTACTTCACTCCATCTACTTTCAAAGAAAGATATCAGATTGGTTTGATGATATGTTCTTGACAAATCCATGTTGATTTTTACTACTGCCTTATTATCTTCTAGATGTTTGCAAACTGATTGCTTATTTGCTCCATTACATTTCTGGGTGCAGAAATTAACCTGTCTGGTCTATAATTACCCATATTGGCCTTATTTTCATTTTCATAGATAGCCACTGTATTTGCCCTTTTCCAATGTTCTGGACTCTCTCACATATTCCATAATTTTTGAAAGACAACTATGAATGGTTAAGATATCATCTCAGTCAGCTCTTTGAGTAATCTAGGATGCATTTTATCAGGTCCTTGTAACTTGAAGATATGCCCCTTGTCTAAGTAATTTTAACTTGTTCTTTTCCTCTTTTAGCTCTGTTAAATATCCAATTCCCGCTACTGAAGTGGCAGTCTATCCATCTTAAACCTAATGGACTGTTTTGTTTGCTGTCTGCCCTAGCCGAAGAGCTGGGTCATAGATTTTATATTGCTCTGACATGCCCAGAGGGTCAGAGATCAGACTCACTTTTGTCCCTGTTCTGCCTGAGGGATCATGGCCCTGACTATATTGGTTGATGTCTTCCCTAGCCAGAAGGGTGGACTAAAGGCTGCCCCTTGCTCTGCCCTGCCCTACTCCAGGGCCCAGGGCACCCAGCAATTTCCAGCATTTAGCTTGGCTAAAATGGATTATTGACAGCCCCTGCCAAAGATCCACAGCTATATACTAGTGATGTGCTAACTTCCGCTGCTGATACTTTGTCCGCTGTGACTTAATGAGGTACAGTCGCCTCTCTCCAAGTTTGAGTGATAGTGACAGCCAACCCATTACAGATATCTACCCTGAGGCATACACAACTGAAAATATTGGACCTGATTCTTATTTACACTAAGGCCCTTTTACACCACCAATGTAAAGGCATCTTAAAGAGTTTCAGACAACTATACATATATCACACACACTCTAAAGCCCTATTTACAGAGCTTGTGGCAGACTTCACTGGGCTTGGGCAATGTTTGTGAGGGGGGCTCAGCTCCAGAGCCCCACAAGGGGAAGAACCTTGGACAGAAGGCTGTGGGGATAGGGGCTAGCCTTCTCAGCCAGACCTCAGTGCCACCACCCAGACTGTGTCGCACAGGGTTCTGGCAGCAGTTTAAAGGACTTGAGACTCCAGGTGTTGCTGTTGCTGCAGTCATAGCTCGGAGTCCTAGGCCATTAAATAACTGGGCCATAGGGCAAATGCCCCATTTGTCTCCCCCACGCAACTTGGCAGCTCTACCCTTTTTGCACCGCTAGAGCACAAGAGCATCAGGCCCATTATTATTTAATCATTTTGATGGATGATCATTATCTCACATTAGGGTTTAAAAATATGCACATCAGAAGGAAACTGCCACACATGACCATTTCTTTACATTAATGACTCAAGAACTTAAAAAAAAATCCCATTTGGAATCTATTGTAAGTGTTGTAAAAATCACTATGTGGTTCAATTCAAACAAGATTGCATGTGAAGCCAACACAATGAATATCCCATATGTAAGTTCATCTCAGTTCTACAAATCTCTCAATTCTACTTACCTCTTTCTAAAGACAGGCTGATATGTACCTTTGGAAAAGGAAGGCTAATTTTAGTACTTAGCCAGTTTTACTGTAGAAATGCTAATAGTTTAAATGAATAGCATTTATAAATATGAATAGAAAACACTTGACTTGTTAGACTGTTAGCTTTTGACCTTTCTGAATTCTTTTCATAATTTTCAAACCCTTGATTTAATCAGACTAGAAATTATTTCCTTCGCCTTGTCAGTTGTCAGGTAATAGCCGTGAATATGATTTAGCCATCTTTATACCTTTCATGACCAACAGACACATTGCTAAGAAAAGTGTAGTTACATGGTGAAAACATAATGCTGCAATATAATAGCAAAAAAATGTATTGAAGCTGCAAGCTCTGACTTTAAATCTTCAGTCTGATTGAGCATTCATTCTAAGGTTTCTACACAGAAGCAACATCCACTTTTATTGCTAGTAACAGTCTTTTTAATATTTTTTCTTGAAAAATCAATTTGCATTTGAAAGAGAAGAAAAGGCATATTCACACACTAATGTGTTGTTTGAACTAGACTGAATTTTACTATATCACTTTTAAAGGCTATTAAAACTTCACAGAATATTATGGCCTCTTACGTAATTATTTGTTGTTTTTATTTGTTCCCATTTTTAAAGACATATTATATTAGATTGAAAACCATGTATTGGAACAGTTTCTAGTATCAGGAGTGATTCATCTAGTAGACACTGAGAGGAAGGCTTCATTTTATATATTACTTGCAATTTCTCTAAATATAAATTATGTGATTTTACCTGGAGCCTTTCATAAAGGGCAGTGCATAGTGGCATCACTATCCCAGAGAGCAGATTTCAATAGGAATTGGATGCCTAGATTTGTGAAAATCATTTTAGGCACCTATTTTAATCTCTAGTTGTCTAATCCACTTAAAACTCTAGTTCCCAGGAAAGTAGGCACTTTTCAATATTTTTCCAACATGTTACCATTTTGCAGAAGATACCTGTAACTGTGAGCCACTGTGTTACCTGTCTTTGCTCTTTCAACTGCCTGCCACACCAGTCTACTTTCCTCACCAGCAAATGTCTCAAGGCTCTCCCAGATCAAATCTTGACTAGTAGATAACTGAGATGGGGTGGACAAGTCTCCAGGGCCCCTTGCTGGAGGCATTCTGATCATGCCACACCCTACACCAGAAAATAGCAGTGGAGAGTGTCCTTTAAGCTGCCAAGAGTGGCTGTGTGGGATACAGACAATCAGGGCCCAGCACATTAGTATGAAAAGACCAGTGGGGAAAGTGTTAAGTTGCTGCCTGGAGCCAGAAGAGTGGAGGAGGTTCTCCTGGCTGGCTGATAGCCCTCTGGGACCTCAGAAAGAACAGTTGATGGTAGGAATGTGAGGAGCAAGAAGAAACTCCTGACTGGCAGCATGGAGGCCAAGGCCCTGTGATAAGGGTGAAGAATGCACCGGGACCATGGGGAAGTGGCCCAGGGAATCATAGCAGTGATCCAGTTTAGTTAAAGGCAAATGCCAGCTGTCTATAGGATGCCTGGGCTGGAAGCCAGAGTAGTAGATGAGCCCAGTTTCACCCCATTAGCCACTGAAGAGGTGACTCAGAAGGAAACGAAATTGTTGAGTGGCCCAGCTGGAGATCTGGGCCAGAAAGACCCAGAGCAGGTTGTTGTGTAAAGTCTCCACCCAATGCAGTATAATATAAATGTAAGTTTCAGTATAATTACAAATGTGAATGTAAGTTTTGTAACCTTTTGAGCTCTGTAATATTCCATGATGTGAGAAAGAGATAAGAAGGATTCTTGTGATTCAGCATGATCACACTGTTGCTTTTAGAAATAATTAGAATATAGATTGTGTTATAAAGAAAAGATGATGAATGATTCTTTGTATTGAAATAGATTGATACTTTTTGTATGGACAATTGTATCCCTTTCCCCATGTGTGAAATGATTGTGTAGTTCCTGGGGAGGGGGAGTAAATGAATTTGGAATGTGAGTGTTTGGAGGTGTGGCATCAAGGTACCTTAAATTAAGGCCCAAAACAAAGCAGACCAATGCAGGACATTATGGACGGCATTGGAGTGTTAAGAGCAAGCACCCTTTTACAAACAAGACAGCCCTGAAATAACACTGGGAAGGAGGCACCAACATACTGATAAACAGAAATTAAAATAGTGATTGATTAAGAACTGATGCAGAAAAATGTATAGACTTGAACGGGAGAAGTGTCCTATAAAAGATATGGTGTCTTGCAAGAATCTCCTGGTCTCATCTTGTCAAGATTGGAGTGTCGGTCCAGACCAAGAGAAGCCCCTACTCCACCCCCTCGCATTTAACTCACCTGGCCAATGAGTTAATGTGAGCAACTTTAAGCAAAAGCAAGACAAGGTTTGTTTGTTTGTTTGTTTGTTTGTTTGTTTGTTTGTTTGTATATGAGTGTATGGATGTATGCATGTGATCAGGTTCAATCCCTTTTCCATTTAATTTCACAGAGCCATTTAATAAAAGCAAAGTAAGTATAAACCTGGGTTGGTCTTTAGTGAAAGTAAGGTAACATGGGTGAAGGCATAGCCTCCAGAGAGGGAGCCCAGGTGGTATGACTTGATACCAGGACATTTAAGGACTTCTGGACTAAATAAGGACCTGAAGCCTAGGAAGGCTAGAAAAAGAAAAATGTCACCCAAGGGAGACTGGGATGGGTTCCTTTTGGATTGTTTACCCTGGAAGGGGTTTGATTTATATTTCACATACAGAGTGTGACTCAGCTGGAGGGCTGAGTCACTAAAGTCTTACCACAATGAAGAGAAAAAGTACAGGCATATGCATTCACCCAGGGAAGCACTCAGAGGAGGTGAGAGCCACCCCATTATTGCAACTATCAGCGAACTCCATTCCCTAAAACTCTTACAATGTTTCTTTGCAATGCACAGCCCTGTACATTCATAGGAGATGTTAAGTTTGCTGGTTTTTAAAGAGTCACTGCATTACAGCATATTAAATTAACAAGGGGAAACACTTCCCTTCAAGCATGGGACTGCAATTGGTGGCTAGTAGAAATAAAACAAGTCTTTTTTAACAAAAGGATGGAAGTTCTTTGATACCATGTTAAAGGAATTTAAGGTAGAAATAGTTAAAAAACAAACAAAAGTAAAAATGTAATTTCTAATTTTTAAGACCCTATTTAACAAATTATAGTCTCACTTCAAAGTAGTTTCCTCACTAGTCTTCTCTTTCCAGAAATAGCTGGTTAACTTTTAGTTGGGAACTGCATGGAATCCCAGTTGCTGGCTTCTTCTTCAGGTGAAGGAAAACAAAGGGTTTCACTCCTTCCTTTATAGTCCAATAAACTTCTGAAATGTATTTTTCTGAAATACAGAAAAAGTGATTTTCCCTGATGAGTGTGCTACATGCTATCTAGTATGTAAGGTCTGTGTTGTCTTTTACCCAGCTGGTGATTTTTACAATGCAAATGATTTCTTCCTGCAGTCTCAGAGACAAATGAATATCCTCATGAATTTGCCCATTCCTGGTCAAAAAGTTCTGTTGGTCTCTTTCATTTATCTGGAGAAAACCTGCCCTGTTGACATGCTTTACTTCAATCATAATATCAGTGAGTATCCATAATTCCATACACAGCCTTTTCCAGGTCTTTTGATGGAGGCAAAGCAAAAGGGATAGCTAGCCAAGAACCCTGTGATTTAAACAGGAAGGGGGCTCCTGACCACTACTTCCACAACCACAGTAGAAGCAGTGGCCAGAGTCCCAGGCCCTTTAAGTCCTTGTCAAAGCCCTGGGAGGCATAGGATGGGCAGTGCAGAAGGGCTAATGGCAGTGGGGAAGGCTACCCCTCGCCCCATCCCTTCCAGCCAAAGCCCTGCCCCTTCTGAGAGGAGCTGCCCCACCGTTGCTCAGGAGCCCAGCAATTCTGTCAGGTGTTCTAAAAAACAGAAGTTAAACTCTGAGGCCTGGTTTACACTAAGACTTCACATTGACTTTTATGGGAGGATCACAAACTCCATGGGAGCTAATGGCTAGTCCAGGGATGCCCAACAGTGCTGAGTGGAAATCAAGGAACTGCACTAGTCATACCTTAAGGCGAAGGAGGAGATTGGACTATCTAATACTTCTATGAGCAGCTGGACACCATTTTGGAGGGAGACCTGGCCAGCGTCCCCAGCATGGTTATGGAGTGTGGTCAAGACACACCTGGCATCAGCCTGGAGGACACCATGGTGGCAGAGGGACAGAAGGGGGAGGAGGAAGAGGAGGATCAGAAGGAGCAGACTAGCCAGATGGTGATCCACAAGAGCCAGGAGCTGTTCTTGATTCTGGAGCCAGTCCCCTCCTCCCAGGATGTCTCCCAGTCTAGCACAGACCCCAGGGAGGACACTTCTGATGAGTTCACAAACTTTGTCTAACAACAAGTTGGTTAAGGAAATGGGATATGAGGTGCGGTATGCTTTGTGCCTACACATGCTTGTTCACATGTCTGCAGAGGGAGCAAGAACCTTGTCTGCACAGCTCCTTGAAGCTCTTACATTGGAACTCTTTAGTCCTTCTCATAAGTCTTTTAGGGAGGCCAGCCTTATGTTGTCCTCCACAGTAGGACACTTTCCTACTCCAAGCCACTCCAGTGTCATTGAACCACAAAGCAGTGCAGCATAAGGCCCAGGTTTATGGCCATATTCAGTCAGCATACACTCCTGATCATTCGGTGTGATTCGGAGAAGACTGATATCTCACATGTCAGCTTGCATGAAGGAGGAGGGGAAGCTATTAGCACTCTCCCCAAGAGAATGCATGTGTTGGACCCGGTGTTTTCTGGACACAGCAGCAAACCAACCCATCCCTTTCCACCTTCCCTTCCCCACCTGCAGGGTCCTGCCCTGGCTGGGAAAGTAGCACAGTCCTGGGAAGCCATGTGTGCGGGACCAGGTATATGCCAGACACAGTGGCAAGCGGCCCTCTGTTGCCACCCCCTCCTGCCTTCAGGCCCTGGCTGGCCCCTTATCATGCCTACCTGTCTCTGGACTGAGTGCGTCCTGATGTGCCCCTGAGAAGTCTGAGCATCAGCTGTAAAGTGCCCGCTTTAATGCAAACATTTGGCCTTCCCCCCAGATTGTGCCACTCTGAACTGATTCCTGACTAACCAGTGGCTGTCTGGCAAGGCAAGCTTCCATAGGGCACTTGCCACATGCTTCTCTGTCAGAGCAGGTCTCTTTTGGGTATTCTGGTACCACAGGGCAGGGGAAAGACATTTGCATGGTCCAAGAATGTGGCCTTCCACATGTGGAAGATCTGTCGCCATTGCTGATCATCCACTGTCTGAATCACAATGAGGTCCCACCAGGCTGAGCTTGTTTCACTGCACCAGAACTGGCATTGCACTGTGTCCAGACCTTGCCTGAACTGTATGTCCATGCCACACTGAGCTTCATCCTCATCCTCTTGCTGGTGGAGTGACATGCATATGCTGTTGAAGTACAGCCATTAGGTGCACCACAACAACCATGGGCACAGCAGTGGTTTCCTGCCATCCGGGGTTCATGTTAGTGCTGCTATGATATGTGCACAGGCACCAAAAGGCACAAAAAGGCACAATCACATTTCCTCCCCTTTATCTCAAGCAAGGGGAGGGGGGAGGGGTAGAAGATATCCTTATGGGATGCTGTTGACACGTGCCCCAAGTCACCAGCTGCAAAGTAGTAAATGAGTGTAGTTCCATTACCTTCAAAGGATCTACATTAATTTACAGCAGCTAAAGTTCTGACCTCAATATCATCAAATTAATGCATAATGAGTACAAGTTTTCAGTTGATTTACCATTTAAATTTCTGTTTAACTTTCAAGATGTACATTCATGTTTTTCAACAGGCTAATCTATCTTCACACACCAAGGCTATGGCTAGACAGAAGGCTTCTTTCAGAAGAAGCTTTTCAGGAAGCGATTTTCCGAAAAAACTTCTTCTGAAAGAGAATGTCTACACAGCAAAAGCACATTGAAAAAGCAATCTGCTTTTTTGAAAGATAGCATCCACAATGAATGGACGTTATCTCACAATTAAGCTGTCATTACTGTGGATGGAGTAGCCACCAGCACCTGTGCTTTTTCCTCTTTCCTCTTCTTTCGAAAGAACTCCCTCTTCCCCATCCACACACGCCTTTTTCTAAGTGCTCTTTCAGAAAAAGGCTTCTTCCTCGTAGAAAGAGGTTTACCAATGTCGGAAAACCCGCTCTGTTCTTTCGATTTTTTGTCGAAAGAACACGATTGCAGTGTGGATGTAAGTGAAGTTTTTCGGAAAAACTGCCATTTTTCCGGGAAAACTCTTCAGTGTAGACATACCCCAAATGTAAAAGGTGGATGATATAATATATTTTATTGGACCAACTTCTCTTGGTGAAAGAGGCAAGCTTTTGAGTTTACACAGAGCTCTTCTTCAGTTCTGTGTAAGCCTGAAAGCTTGGTGTTCTCCAACATAAACTGGTGAAACTTCAACCACTGCTCTCTTTAATATCTTGTCCAATACAATGTAATGATCAATACAGCTGCAAAGACACTGCAATTTTGTAGGTTATTAGCTGAAACCCCTATTTTCCAAAATCTGCATTCCTGAAAGGAGACAGGTATTTAGTATAAAAAAAAGGTGTTTATAGTCCTACTAATTAGTCCTATTAATAGAAATATGTTAATTAGCTACGGTTATTTAAAAGCACATAGTGTTGCATAACATGAGGGTGTAAAAAGTCTTGAGATAAAAGTTTTTTCTCTCAATTATTCTAGGACAGGAGGAACCTGATTTTTTTTTTCAAAAGAGGTGGCATGATTTGGTGATCATCAAGTCATGGTATAACTTTTTGTGTCATCGTATGTCCTTATTAACATTACCTCAATCCTTCTTTCTTTTGTTTATGTCTCAAATTTGCTACTATTTCTGAAAAGATTTACATATATGTTCAAGTTACACCTGTGAGTAATCCCATTAAATCAATGGAGCAATTTATTTGTTTGAATTGAAATACAGATGTAAACATTTGCAGGTTTGGGAGCTTAGGAAAAAACTCTTCAGAGTGAAATTGTCTCCTATTATGTGCTTGTACAGTGTGTAACACAACATGGTTTCATTCTTGATCAGTATCTTCAAGCATCCTAACAATGCTATTAATTCACAGTAGTAACAACCTGACTCCCACAGAAACAATCAGAATTAATAAGCAACATAGCAAGTGTCAAGATGTGGAAATAAAGGATTTTATAAAAAACACCCATTTCTGCATAAATGCCACATTTTTTACACTGAGAAACCAAAACATACTTTGGTTGTGTAAAGAATGCTTTTAGCTGGCAGTCTAACATTTCAACAACCATATTTACCTCTGCACATAAGTGGCCACTATTCAACTGTACACAGGTCACAAAAGGAAAGTGGCTATGTAAGGAACATGAAGTTAGCTGAAAGTGCAGCCTTCTGATATCGAATATATTAAAAGTGCATGTTCCATTAAAAAATCCTCGTGTTTAAAAAGAAGAGTAATTTACTTCATCCAAAGTACAGTACATAGGCACATTAAGTTGAAACTGTGTATAAGATTGGCTTGAACTCCTTTTTTACTTTAATTGGAGACCGGGAAAGAATATGATGTACTAACAATTATCAATGTGCATCTTTGCATATATTTTTTAAGGTCTGACTTCCTAGATTTGTAGATGTATGCAGAAGAAGGAAGGATTCAGCAGTATGTGCTTGAAAGCTGGTAGCAACTAAATGAACAGCTGGCCTTCATACCTACTGCACAGTAGAAGAGGACCTCTGCACCACAAAACTGAGATTCTAGAGTGCATAGGACCCAGCATCTATCCTCCGCTGCATCCTAGTTGTAATGGATTGTTTCCCTTAATTTACAAAGATGCATGACGTGTGTCATTGGACATCCAGCAGAAGGCCTGTTAGTAATAATTGTCACAAAGGCTTTACATTTCAATTTTTAATACATCTAAAAAGTATATATATATATATATATATATACTAGCTGGACTTACCCGGCGTTGCTCGGGAAACTGGAGGAACAAAATTTAGGAAATTTAGGAAAGGAGGGGGACCCTGAGCCAGGGGACCCCCAGAGCCACAAACCCTGGGGTCTGATGGCTCCTGGCCCACACCTGACCCTCTGAGAGTAGCAGGAGCCTACTCCCCCCAGGACCGAGCAGCCAGCCCCCAGGAGAACAGTACACAGTCATGCGGCCAGTAGCAAGAGGACTTCTCTTTGCAAGGTTGGCTCAGGGATCCACCTGCCCTGCCTTGGGAAGCAAAAGCTCAGAGCTCACATCTAACCCCGATGGCTGGAACCAGACACAGAAGAGCCCTGCTCACAGTACGAACAGCAGCCGGCTGGCTTCACAGCAGTGTAACGCATCGAGGGTTTAATCTGGCCCCTCCACCCTATGCTGCTGCAGGCACACGGATTCCTTCTGCTCGCATAAGCCCAGCGAGCTGAGCAGAAAGGCTGGCCAGCTTTGGTTTTGGTTTCCGGAGGGGGTGTGTGGCAGGTGGGAAGCGACCCTGGCTGGAGGGGAGATTACACACGGGAGGGGCGCTCCAGCTCATGCCCGGGGCTGCAGGTGCTGTGGGGGGCAGGGCAGGTGCCCGAGCCGTTGTGCACATAGGGGTGGGGGCACTGCATGCCAGAGGAGGCGGGGGGAGAAGAGGGTCAGTTATGTAACCTCGCAGGCGGAAGGGGGCAAGTCCTGGGAGGGTACACATGGTAGGGGCACCCCAGCTCACGCCCGGGGCCGCAGGTACCGCAGGGGGCATGGTGGAACCCCGATCGGGTCCAAAAGTATCTTAAAACCTTCTCCTGGATGAAAGGTTATCCCATTCAAAGTCTGGTTGCGGTAGCTCTTATAGTGTCCAAGTTATTAGAGCACAAACTTACAAACATTCTCCTTTATATATTAGATAGGGTAGTACTTGGACAGATGTGGTGGAAGAAAATCAAATTATCTATGTGGGGCACAGGGTGGCAGTTAGGGAGGTGGCGGGGGAAGGGTGGGGAGGAGCGGGGCGTTGTCTGTGTGGGGCACAGAGTGATATTTAAGGAAGTGACGGGTGAGGGGTAGGAAGGAGCAGGGCGCTCTCCGGGTGGGGCACAGGCTGGCTGTTTGGGAAGTGGAGAGGGAAGAGTGGGGTGGAGCGGGGCGCTGTCTGTGTGGGGCACAGGCTGACAGTTAGGAAGGTGGCAGGGAAGGGGTGGGTGGCAGAGTGCAAAAGAGCAAACACCGCTCCCCCTTCCTCCTTCTCTCTCTCCCCCAACTTGTGTCTGGCCCAGCGCTGGTTTTAACTGTCAGCGCCCTTTTCCACTCCAGCATCCCTGCTGGCGCCCCTGCTCTCCCCAGGTCCACCTGCCCGCTGGTTTGCATGCCGGCTGAAGCGCGCTTGAGCCATGAGGGTGGTCCTCCATGCGCCGCCTCTGTGCAAGTGCCACAGGCCGAGAACAGCAGCAGCCTGGGAGCGCATTGCGCCGGCAGAGCTAGTGCGGGAAGGGGGAGTGGGGCTCCCATCACACCCTCCCACAGTACCTTAAAACCTTCTCCTGGAGGAAAGGTTATCCCATGCAAAGTTTGGTTGTGGTAGCTCTTACAGGGTACGTCTAGACTACATGCCTCTGCCGACAGAGGCATGTAAAATAGGCTACCCAACATAGTCAATGAAGCGGGGATTTAAATATCCCCGGCTTCATTAAAATAAAAATGGCCGCTGCTCTGTGCCGGCTCAGCTGATCGTCGGCACAGAGCGCAAGTCAAGACGCGGATCGGTCGACAAGGGAAACCTTTGTTGACTGCTCCTGTAAACCTCGTTTCACGAGGCATAAGGGAACGGTCAACAAAGGCTTCCCTTGTCGACTGATCCACGTCTTGACTCGCGCGCTGTGCCAACGATCAGCTGAGCCGGCACAGCGTGGCAGCCATTTTTATTTTAATGACGCCAGGGATATTTAAATCCCCACTTCATTGACTGTGACAGGTAGCCTATTTTACATGCCTATGTCGGCAGAGGCATGTAGTCTAGATGTACCCCTAGTGTACAAGTTATTAGAGCACAAACGTACAAACATTCTCCTTTATATATTAGATATATAATAAATGCATTTGAATTCCTATAATCTTAAAGTCATCCAACACCACATTACCTTTGTAAACATCTTCAAAAACCAAATAGATGCTTAATTTCATTCAAGATTGCAGTTCTCATATTGGTCCAGATTCTGTCTCTTCCTATCACCCTGAATGTCACAAAATCATCCCTCTTCTGATGAAACTCATGTTCAGGTTCTGACTGTCTCTAGTCTTCATCAACCCTGTTCTTCTCTGGCTTCCTTGTTTTCACCATATTCTTCTTTATTCCCTTCAAAAAAGATGTATTTATTATTTACCTTTGTCCTAGTCTAAATGAGTCAGTCCATATTCATATCCTTTCACTGGCTTCCTATCTTCTTCTGCATCTAAGTTTCTGTGACATCTGTGAGGCTCTGTACAACTCCACTTCTGGTTACATCACCTTTATTGCCTTGCTTCTGCCTTTGTATCCTACCCCTGCTTGTCCTTGGGCCTTCCTCAATGATGAAGAGAATGGAATTATGCTAGTAGAAAATTTGATCAGTTGTTTTCACATCAGTGTGTTTTGTGTATTTACATTTTACTGTAGATTCAGAAATGTTGGATGGTACATATTAAAGTGTATAGTATTACAGTTGTATTCTATGGGGATCTGTAGCCAAAGGGATGCAGCAGGATCCCTGAAAATAAGAGCCCTCTTTCTGAGAGGCCATAGAATTGGAAAGGGGGAAAAAAGGAATGAACATTAGAAAGGAGAGACTCCTTGAAAGGGTAGAGATGATTTGAGCTCATATGAAAGGAGATGTTAGAAGTATGAACATGGAGAGGAGCAAGGTGAAAGGTTTCAGAGATTTAGAATGGATAGTGTGGGTTTAGGAAATTTAGGGCATGTCTAGACTACATGGCTCCGTCGACGGAGCCATGTAGATTAGGGTTGTAGGCAAAGGGAAATGAAGCAGTGATTTAAATAATCACCGCTTCATTTAAATTAAAATGGCTGCTGTGCTGTGCTGATCAGCTGTATGGCGGCACAGCACTGTAGTCTGGATGCTCCACGGTCGACATCAAAGGCATTTGTCGACCTCCCCGGTAAACCTCATCCCACGAGGCACAACGGGGAGATCGACAAATGCCTTTGATGTCGACCACGGAGCGTCCAGACTACAGCGCTGTGCCGCCAAACAGCTGATCGGCACAGAGTGGCAGCCGTTTTAATTTAAATGAAGCGGCGATTATTTAAATCGCTGCTTCATTTCCCTTTGCCGAGTAAACAAATCTACATGGCTCCGTTGACGGAGCCATGTAGTCTAGACACACCTTTAGAGGTAGTAGTCTAGACCAAAGAAGAGTATATAGGGCAAGAAACTGGAAGAAAAAAAAATGGGTAACTGGGAGGAGAACATAGACTTGGAAGAAAAGTCTGTTGAGATGATAGAGGACCAATGTAATGAAAGAAAAAAAAACCTTTCTGTGTGAGGATCAGATATTTTTGGGTGTGTTATGAATTAATTTCTTCTAATAAGCTGATGGGGTTCAGGCCCATTATAAATTTTCTGCAGATATTGATGTGTCTTATTGTTTTGTGATTTTCTTCCAGTCAGAACATTTAGTACTGTACAATGTGTTAGTTGCCAAGGTAACTACATTTTTATGAGAAACATATGTAGGTCTGCTTCTACTCTTCAGAGCTCTGCACCCCGTAGTGCACAAATAAATGTGACCAAGTTATGCATGGGAAAGACAGGAATTGATGAACCATGGCAAATATTAAATTGCCTACATTTTGTGCTTCTGCTTTATAATTTCAAAAAAAATTGTCACAGTGATTAGTTTTTCATGACTAAAGTTTGACTAAAATTGTAATTAGACATAGATACTCAAATGTTTTCATAGGTAGGAAGGTTTATTACCTCTCCATTATATCTGAAAGAAAATGACAGTGGTGGTCAATTGCTTGCCACTCTCTTAACAAGGATATCTAGAATGTTCAGGACACTGTGAAGGCACACACAGCATTACAAGAGCCTGCTAACATATAACATCACATCATTAATGCTAAAATACAGCACAAGAAATATGTGGTATGTTAACCTTTTCAGTCCATTATGTTTAAAGCGGTACCACACACACATGGATATAGGACACTTCCCCCTATCTTCCCTCACTCCCCACCCTGACTTTTTCATATGGATCTGATTTGTCTCATCCAAATGTAAGATCTTATTTTGATGAAGTCTCTGGGCCATGATTGTCAGTTCTCCCATACATTTGTACAGGATCTAACCCAATGTGGCCCTGATCTGATTGGCTTCTAGACAATACAGCAATATAGATATTTAGTAACAATAATTAGTGAACACTGTAGAGACAATACAAGGAAATTGCGTGCTTATAATTTATGTTCCATAGAGGTAATTTAATGTAGAAACAAACTAAAAAATTGGATTGAATGGCAAATCCTTTAACCAAATTCATAGCATTATGCATATTGCCTTCGGTAGCATAATTTTGAAACAAGCAGTATCTGTAGGGTTCCTATAAATGTCAGCTGTGTGAGGAACAAAAGAGTCTTTGTAGTATTGAATGATCATTGATAATCCTAGCATTTCAATTCTGGCAGTCTGGTCCTTAGTTCCCTTTCAAGGTGTTTCTCCTCATCAGTCAGTCATCTAGAGAAGAAAAAATATGTGCAGAAATATTGCTATGATTGCAAAACATTTTGTAATTTGTATGTATTTATTTTATAAGCATTTAATAATATTGCACTGGCATGAGCCCAAACGACAATAGTTAACGTTATGGAATGCTATTTCCCTATTAAAAATCTAAAACATATCTGGCAGTTGGAATATTCCCACCTCAGTATAAATGTGTGAAAAGCCAATGAGTGTAAACTGTTTTATTCCTTCAGAAGAAGTACAATTTCTCCATTTTCTTCAGTTTGAAATTGAAAGAGGAAGATTGATTTTTCAGTGCTGTAGCCAGAGGCAGTGCTTAATAAGTAGATACACAGGCAGCTGGTCCAGTCCCCGGTCATGTGATTTTTGTGCTGAACCCAATGGGGTCCATGAGAAGGCAGCAAGAATTTGAGAGTTTCCATAATAAGGGAAAATCTAGGAATTTCACATTTCCTTTGGGCTGGTATGCGGTCAAACTGGCATATTGAGAAAGAGGCAAATAACTCCTAGTTAGTCCAAGTCCATTACTATATGGATAGCCTTCTTCTGCCATTCATATCATATATATAGTAGCCCAGTGTCTGTGGGTCTGTAACGCCGAAATGCTGTCTGTTCCCTCTGGGGGGCGCTGTTGCCTGAAATGCTGGCTGTTCCCTCCGGGCGGCGCTGTTGCCTGAAATGCTGGCTGTTCCTCTGGGCGGCCTGTGCTGCATGGGGAGTGCGGGGCCCAAACGGCAGCTTGCTCCTCTTACTCCCCCGCGGCGGCCTGGCTGAGTGGTGCAGAAGTCAGCCGAGCTCCACGGTGGGAGGAGAAGGGGGGCGGGGTGGTGACATGCGGTGTGACAGCAGCTCGAGGCCCGGCCCCCGGCCATGAATGTCACCGCCCTGCCCCTCTTTGCCTCCCGTCGTGGCGCTCGGCTGACTTCTGTGCCGCTCAGCCAGGCTGCCGCGTGGGAGCAAGTGGCGCAAGCGACCGTTTGGGCTCCACGCTCCCCATGCAGCACGAGGAGTGCAGAGCCCAAATGGCTGTTTGGGCTCCATGGTCCCCCGAGGGAGAGGTAGGAGGGGGAGGAGAAGAGAAAGAGAGAGGCAGGAGGCAGAGGAGAGCTGAGAGAGAGAGAGAGGGGGTGGCAGTAGGAGGAGAGAGAGAGACGGAGCGAGAAACCGGAGGCTCTGGAGAGAAGACCAACGTGGAGGAGAGACCTGAAAATCCCGTCTTATGACAGGCTAATTGGCTAGTTTGTAATATAGTTTTCTGGAGTTCTGTGTTGGACTCTTTTTCTTTAAAAAAAATCCTGCTACTGTCTTGCCCCAAAATATCCACTCCTACCTGCTCCTGCATTGGTTGTTTATTATTATTAATTATTATTATTATATCCCACTCCTGCTGTCAAAAACCTAATTCTGCAATAGACAAATTCTTCCATGTTATTGAACACTCCCACCCAGATGGTGAGTAATATATACTACAGTAATTTGCTGGATAACTGATTTTTAAAATATAAATTTTAATATTAAAAGTCAGGGATAGATTTGTTGTCTGTTGTAACAAGAATTAAATTATTTTTCATGGTGTAAGCTAGGTTTCATATATACATCTATTCCTGACTTCAATTTTAATACTAAAATTTATATTCAAAAAATTACGGTATCTAGCAAATTACTGTAATCTGAATTTTGGTGGAGGAATTGCTAGTTTGTTTTGTTTTTCAAACCCAATTCTAACTGCAACAAACTAAATTTTACTCTCTCCTACAATTATGACAGCAAGTCTTGCCAGATCAGCAGATCCAAGTACTGCTGCGGGACTCCATTGTAGGTCACTTTTAAGCCATTCATTTCATGTTGTGATATGATATGACACCGCTATTGTCATGATGACAGCATAAAAGGCGATAAACCTGTCTGAGAAATGAGGCTTCAATCTGCATTCTGATTGTTTCAGGAAGGTTTAGATTGCTTCTTGAACTGCTCACTAGAAATAAAAATAATACCTACTTGAGTCTTCAGGGGAGATAATAATGCCTCTTCCAATTATCTCTATAGAAGAGGTGAGATGTAATTTTTCCCACACTTCAGTTATTTCTGTTTAGGGTGAAGGCATTTTATTTTGTTTGTTTTTTTAAAACTCTGTTGGGTGACTTCTGCTGTGCAGTATTTTCTTTCCTTTAGAGTGGTTTTATTTTTAAGTAAGATAAAGCAGTTGATGAGTAATTTGTCTATGTATTCTCTTTTCTTCAACACTCTTCTGTTTAGTTATTCCATGTTTTGTGTGGGATTCTAGTCTCTCTAGCCACTTTAACTCACCATTATTCATTGATTACATGAGTAATACAATATTACATCCAAAAATCTACATTAAAAGAACATCAAGATTGCAAATGTAAGCACTCGAAAGTTAGGAAGTCTTATATCTAAACTTACCTGGGCAGTGGAATCCTCTATGGCATCCTCAAAAGTGACAAGAGTTGAAATCTTGGCCACATTGAAGTCTGTTACAAAATTCCTACAGGTTGTGGAACAAGTTCCTAGACAGATGTCCACTTACCATGGGTGTGGTGAAGATTCCCATGGACCCATAAAGTTTGTCTACAGCCACCAGACCTGGCTCTCAGGATTCTGTGCTGTTATTTAGCTCTAATTTACCCCTATACATCTTCTAATAGTGTAGTAAACAGTGGAAGTGTTGGTAATCCTGCTAAGACAATATTGATCTCCCATGGTCTGACAAGATCTCTGGTTTGGCACTTGTCAAGTCCTGATGGTGCTGGACTAGAGAGGTTCAGCCTGTATTGATTTCCATGTAGCCTGAATTTCAGAGAGGCCAGCAAGAGAGATGGCATAAAATGGCTAATCAGAGAACAGAATTAATAGTTCACAACCCAGTACTGCAGTATTTAAAATGTGTGTCAGTGCAGATTAAATGAAAATGACTTGTCAAACAGAGATAGTCCATTTGGCACTTGTAAGTTTAATAATGGGAGATGTGTTTGATGCTCTGAACATTGGAACACTAATCCTATTAGAAGTTTAAATTGGTAAGAAAGAAGCCATAACTGTCAAGATAATATAAAGGGGAATAACATCTAAATAAAGATTTAGACTTTTGTGTTACATATTCATCTTGCAGTTATTAGTCTGGTCAGCATGATATGTCTTTGAGATTAGTTTGTGATTAGGAAAAGAGCTTTGCATATTTGACCACATGAGTTTTGAAAAGCTACTATATTTTCACTCAAAGAGAAAATATTGCAAACATATATGTTCGTCAACTACAGTTTCCTTTTAATCATAAACGCAACAGCAGTAGAAAAGTGTGTTAGTGCCAATTAGCTGGAAATGGCTTGACACTTTCCATTTGTACTAATTGGGTTAAACATGCATAAAATGTGCAACCTCACTGTATATGAGGAATTCACTGGAAGAATGAAGCACAACTAGCTAATCCTTTTTGCTACACACAGAGCTTTTTGAGAAATAGTGTAATGTGAAACTGAATACCTCCTTGGACCCTGATATTACAAAGACTCACATGCATGTTTAATTTTACACTGTGACTAGTTTCATGTGAATAGACTCTTCAAAGGCAGACTCTTCGAAATCCAGTTTGCTATTTCTATAAATAAACTATAAAAAGGAAAGCTTTAAACCATGAAAATTAGTGTTGCCATTTCTCTCCATTAAGTGAGTATTCCAGGTACGTATTTTCTATGTTAAAAGACAAAAAGCAGGAAATTGGTCATCATTATCTCAGCAACAGGAATACACTAAAGTGACAATCCACAAAGAAGTTGCTTCTCATATTATTCCAGACATTTTCCTAGCAATTTACAAAATGTGAATGTTTACCATAGTGCGTTGCATCATATTGCATTGAAGTAAGGATAGTTTAAATTACATGGCAGAAGCTTTTTAGCAATAAATGCTGCTATTAAAAGTCTTGGTTCTGGTCTCACCCCTGTGCGATTCATACATAACTCCACAATATCAAAGGTCTAAATAAGTATAAGAGGAGAATCGGGTCCAAACAGATTTATGTAGGGATATCTGAAGAGTAAGACTTTTCCAAGCAAAAAACCATGTGGTTAATGTTTTAATGTTAAACTAAAAGCCCTATAAAAAGCTGAAATCACACAATGGAATGGGAACTCGTATGGAAACAAATTAGGTGGCAGCAGATGCAGCGTAAAATGATATGGTATTAAATCCATAGGGCCTTGATTCCACCAAGCCCGGAGCTCTGACTTTTAAAAGGAGACAAACCTTTTTTTTTTCTGAAGGGTGTGTCAGGGTTATGGAAATACTATTTTGTAGGATGCAGCCTTTTATTTAGATACTCATAATGCCCCATAACCATAATATCTGAGTACTGTAATAATTTAGAGTGCTCAAAGAAGTTAAAAAGGAAGGCAGAATTAAAACAGAATGTATGTCATTGAGACTGTGGGAGATATACGATAAAGCAGAAATTAAGCCATCATGGTGTCTCCTACCCCATGTCAAAGGATGCTGTAGCAGCCATGCAAAACTTTGATTTTTCAGCTCCTGGGTATTCCTTTTCCTGAAAATTTAACCCCGCTTTCATTCGGGCTAATGCTAGGTCTACAGCAAAAATTACATCAGGGTCAGAAGGTAAATCAGAGGTTTGAAAAATAGTTATGCCAATTTAAATCCTCATATAGACAGTGGTAGGTTGATGGAAGAACACGTCCATACATGATTCAATTACATACAGGTAGAAGCAGTTGCTTCCAGACTAGTATGAACAATTTGAACATTCAAAGGAAGGATCATCAAATGTGGATTGGTACCTCCTAAGGCTATTGTCACTTAAGTATTTGTATTCAACTTGAATAACCATTTCACAATACATTGTCCAAACTACCTGTTAGTGTCTCCCACAAGCAAACATCTGAGTCATATGTATATAGCCAGTATTCATAACTTCAAATTCAAAAAATGACACATGCATACCAATAGCATAATCATAACCAGCAAACCATAAGCTTTCTATAGACACTTCACTTGGCACACTTTATATAAGATTTGTTGCAAATATATAACAGTGGTTGCAACAGTGATCTATGTGGCCATATTTTAATCTAATAACATCATAGCATGCAAAATAGATTAAGTTGGATTTTTTCAGTATATTTGAAAATTCTATAGAATAAGAACAAATAAATCATTGAAAATTTTGGCCAGTTCTGAAGATTTGGTTGCATATGGCCATCTCATCTATACACCCTTATATGTACGGGAATAAGATTCAATATGTTATTGCACGATGGCAACAGCAGTGAGCATAATAAGTATGCTACAAAATTATGGACATTATTTATTACAAGTAAAATTAGAAATGTGCAAGTCTTGGATTCTCAAATTATCCTTTGAGAATCTGTATCTCTTATTTAATGTGAAGAAATAGCAAATCAGAAAAGAAATGTTGTTTCTTCAAGAAGCAGAATTTGTTCCTGATTCTATCAGGCTGGCATTTTCAAAGAAGCCTAAATGAGATAGGTGCCCAACTCCTATAGAAAGTCACTAGAATGTGGGCATATTTGGGCCTCTGAACATCCCAGTTTTCAAATTTATTTTACTGAGATAGGAGTGCAGGACAGAAACATGAACCCCTGACCAAATTCATCCCTTGTTACAGGAAAATGTGACTTATTAACTCTATAATCTGGAATCTGACTATGAAGGGACAATCCTTATTAGTGAAAATTGACAGCTCTATTTAAAATTATTTTTGTCCTGGAGTATGTACTATAGAAAGACTCCTGAAAAAGTGCACCTTCTGCTTTAAAACTGGTAGAATTATATAGCAATGCATAAATACTCTGGAAAACGCATTTGTCAACATTTTCAACAACAGAAAATCATACACTTTTTAATGGACTGCACTTTACTTGCTGACTTATGGATGATATCTCCCTCCTACTGCTAAATAAATGAGCTTTTAAGATGTGTCTCTTTTAAATTGGTGCCATAAGAAACTCCTATGTAATAACTTCATCTTACAAATGCAGGGTTAGAAGGGTCCTCAAGAGGTTAGAACCAGGACCATGTGCTGAGGCAGGACCAAATAAACCTAGACAAATCCTGAAAGGTGTTTGTTCAATTTATTCTTAAATGTCCAGTGACGGGGGATTCCATAATCTACTAGGATCCCTATTCCAGATCATAACTATCCTTGAACAGGGGAACCAACAACCAAGCTGGGCCCCTGGACAAGCTGGGGGGGGGGGGGGGGAGGAGGGGGGAGCAGCTCTGTGCTCCTGAAAGGGGAGGGGCCTCAGGCAGACAGGGTGGGACTGTGGCAGTGAAAATGCTACACACCTCCTTCCCAGAGCTCAGTGCCACCTGTAGCATGGCACACTCTCACCATGGCCCTTAGAGTCTCCCAGAGTGGCCAGGCAGAATTCCTGTAATGATGTAAAGAGCCTGGGGCTCCGGGTGCCACTGCTGATGCAGGAGCAGTGGCAGTGCCCAGAGCCCTGGACACTTTAGAATCACTAGTCCTGGCACAACTGCCCCCATTGCCCTACCCCCTCCCATGGGGTACGTCTAGACCACATGGCTCCGTCGACGGAGCCACGTAAAGTAGTTTACTCGGCATAGTCAAAGAAGCAGGGATTTAAATAATCCCCGCTTCATTAAAATAAAAATGGCCACCGCGCTGTGCCGACGATCAGCTGATCCGGCGCAGCGCAGCAGTCCAGATGCGGCGCGACAAGGGAAGCCTTTTTCGACCACTCCGGTAAACCTCGTTTCATGAGGCATACCGGAGCGGTCGACAAAGGCTTCCCTTGTCGACCGCGCTGCGTCTAGACTGCGATCAGCTGATCGTCAGCACAGCGGCCATTTTTATTTTATTTGACTATGCCGAGTAAACTACTTTATGTGGCTCCATCGACAGAGCCATGTAGTCTAGACGTACCCATGTATTTACATTTTTTTCCTAGTATCTATTCTAAATCTCCCTGGATGTAGATTAAGCCCATTTTTTCTATGGATTTGGAGAACAGTTGATTACCATCCTTTTTTAAAATAGCCCTTAATATATTTGAAGAATGTTATCAGTTTGTTTCTCAAGAATAATCATCCCCAGTTTTGTCAACCTTTTCTCATAGATCAGATTTACTAAACCTTTTATTATTTCTATTGATCACCTCTGGACTCTATCCAGTTTTAACCACATTTGTGGCTCCCAGAACTCGGCATGGTATTCCAGCTGAGGCCTCCCCAGTAGAGCCAGCTAATTACCTTTTGTGTTTTACATATGACACTCCTATTAATACACCCCAGAATGATGTTGGCCTTTTTCACAACTACATCACATTGTTGACTTATATTCAATTTGTGTTCCACTATAAACTCCCATATCTGTTTCTGCAGTACTACTGTGATTCCTCATTTTGTAATTATACAATTGCTTTTTTTCTTTATCAAGTGTAATACTTTCACTTATTATTATTAAATTTCATCTTGTTGATTTCAGACATTTTTGGAGGTCATTTGAATTCTAATCTTGTCCTCTACAGTGCTTGCAATCCTTTCCAGCATGATGTCATATTCCAAATGTTTTATGTGTATTCTTTATCCAATTATCAAAGTCATTAATGAAAATATTAACAATTACTAAACCCACTGAAGGCCCCACTAGAGATGTCCTCCCAATATGATAGCAAACCATTGCTAACTAGTATTTGAGTATGGTCTTGCAACCAGGTGCACACTCACATTTTAGTAATGTCATCTAAATCACATTTCCTTAGTTTGCGTATGAGGCTGTCATGTGGGACTGTGTCAAAAGGTTTATTAAAATCAGGATATGTCATGTATTCTTTCTTCCTATCTCCTAGACCAGTAACTCTGTCAAAGAAACTTGACAGGCCTTAACATGAGATATGCATGTTATATTCACAAGGTAGAAGCAGCAATACTTGCCATCAGCATGCAATTACTGAGGAATACCAGACAAATGCAAGAAACAGCACTTTTGTTGGAAATAAAAGTTGCCTTTACATGGAAACACTTTCATGGCACCAACAAATGTCCGGGTACACATTTTGCAATACAAACGATCGAAAACTTTTTGGCTAAAATTCTTTAAATTCATGTAGCAGGGTTTTATACTGGAAAAAATGAATATAATAAAGCACTATACTGTGTTTTGTCTGTATTTCCCATCATATTATTTCTCTTTCAATCCTCTATATTCTGCTGAATACATTTTTACCTATCACTACTTCAATACAAATTCAAGCATTAAAATGCAAACCTGCGTGATTTTTTCTTTTTCACTCTCTGTTGATATGTAATGGCAAACAAGACTAAGCAACATGATGAATTAAGAAAGGTAACAAAGGCACATCTCTCACTAGGACCTCAAACATACCAGCAGAAAATCAAACCAGTCCCTTCATTCAGCAACATACTTCCGCCTTGGAAAAGCTCATAAACATGTTCTTAACTGTTCTCTTGATTAGAAATGGAATGTGGAACTGGGGAAGGAATGTGCTCCATCTTGTGAAGCTACTTAGCTTTTTTCAAGTATGCCCAGATATTTTATCATTTTAATTCATACAGAATATGGATGGGAAAATGTGATACACAGCACATTAAAAGTATGAGTGTACTGATAGTAGACAGAAGCAACTGAAAGGAGAGCTCTGTGTAAGCTCAAACACATGTCTGTCTTATTAACAAAAGTTGGTCTAATACAATAAATTACCTCACTGTCTTGTCTCTCTGAGCATCTGAAAGCAATGCTTTTGTTTTCTTTATCCAAAGTTTAATCTCCTATAAAGCTTCAGTGGAAGCTTGTTTATAGTCAATGATCTCAAGTTATAGAGTGAGCACCTTCTCCCTGGGTGAAAAGTAATTCAGTTTCCACTCTGTCACATTCTTTGGCTGCTCACAAACTGTGAGTGGTCTAAAATTATACGTGCAAGTTTTGTCACAAGTACTGATCTGTGACCATTAATCTCATTTAATTGGGACCTCAATGAACAAGAAGCAAAAGATAATGTGTCATGAAATGTACACATTTTTAGTTTGAAAATACTTGGAAAAGAGAAAATGTTATTGAAGCAGGGGGGCAGATTTAAGGGCCTGCTTCTGATTTCATACAGTTTGATAAATTAAAGAGAAATCATCATTTTAGAAATCACACTCCTCTCTTAAAATATGGTACCTATTGTTAGAAATAGGACTGTGTAAATAAATGTGCCTTTGGTTCACTGGTAGCTTCAAAAATGGGGGGAAATAGTTCTGTTTAGGTCATGCCATAACCAACTTTTCTTTAGATTATTAGTGAATTGAAAAAAATTGTACAACATGCCCCAATTATTTTTCCCAAAAGCAATGGAAAGTCTAGGTTAACAAAACCAAGCAGGACTTGGTCCTTTATAACCTTTAGCTTAGTGATCAAGGATGTAGGTTAGCTAGATTTGAATCCCTACTCTTGACCCCCACATCTCTGCACTTCTCCAGTGAAGGCACTAAATACCTGGCTATTAGCTATTTCAGCATGGATCTCTCTCAATATCCCCTACTGGAGCTGTTCCACTTGGTGTAAAATATCTGTAAAATAGTCTTTGGGCCTGTAAGAGTGAGAATAAATTCACAGCCTGATTATGGCACCTGCCTGGCAAATGGACACCTCTCTGTGTCCCCTTATTTATGGGGAGTAACAGTTAATCCGAACTAAGGATTCCACAATTTGGTTCCACAATTTTCTTCCACAATTTGATCTGCGGAAGTGGGTCTGGCCCACGAAAACTCATCACCTAATAAACCATCTTGTTAGTCTTTAAAGTGCTACATAGTCCTGTTTTTTGTACCAGTGAGAGGACAATTATAAGGCATCTCTTCCTTCCTCTTTGGTTTTGTGAATTGTGCCTAAATACCTTTATGAACCTACTTTGAAAAATAATAAAAAAATTTGACATTTGGAATTTTTTTTCTTTTTGCTTCCAAGTTCACAATTCACCAAAATCAACATGAATTTGCTAAATGTTGTGGCCCACTCTGCATTTTTTGTCAAAATTCATCCAGATCTAGTCACAAGTGCCACATAAAATCATTGATAATAAAATATATTAGAAAAAATCTATTTTTTTCTTATTTTCTATTTGACATCACTACATAATCAATCACAAAAATGATTATTAGTATGAAATGGCTGACATATAAGGAGATCTTAATAAGACTAGGATTTTCATCTTGGAAAAGCGACGACTAAGGGGGGATATGATAGAGGTCTGTAAAAACCTGACTGGTTTGGAAAAAGTGAATAAATAAGAGTTATTTACTCCTTCCCAAAACACAAGAACTAGGGGGCACTGAATAAAATTAATAAGTAGCAGGTTTAAAAACAAATAAAAGGAAGTACTTCTTCACAACACACAGTCAACCTGTGGAACTCCTTGTCAGATTACCAGAGGATGTTGTTAAGACCAAGACTATAACTGAGTTCAAAAAAGAGCTAGATAAATTCATGGAGGATAGGTCCATCAATGGCTATTAGGTAGGCTGGTCAGGGATGATGTCTCTAGCCTCTGTCAGAAGCTAGGAATATGTGACAGGGAATGGATTCAGTGTGATTTCCTGTTCTGTTCATTCCCTCTGAGGCACTTGGCATTGGCCATAGTCAGAAGACAGGATACTGGGCTGGATGGACCTTTGGTCTGACCCAGTATGGCCATTCTTATGGTCTTATTGTCAGTCTGGCTAATCCCTGGATGATCTATTTTTGCTTGACAGAATAAAAATGGGGGATTATGATTTTAAAGCTACAAAAAGTTTCAGGGCTATTTGTGGGCTAACATAGTATCTGAAAATAATTCTGAGTATATGAAAAGCTTGTTAGATTTAAGCTGTTTCCGTTTAAAATTTATTACAGGTTGCATATGAGAGATCAGAAGTAGTTTTTAAACATTCTTTGCTGATATGCAGAATATGGCAACACCCCAAAATTGTAGTTAATCCACTCATTACCCTAGCGATAGCTAATCTGTATGATTCATGCTTTGTGTAAACATTCACTTTCATATTTTAATCATTCAGAAATTTTAGTATTTTAAGAAAAATATGCAAAGATAAATAAATGTGAAAATGCAAAAGCAGACTAGCAATGATACAAAAAGGGGAAGAAAGATGTTGCATCAAACAGTATTTTTAGCTTTATTTCATTGCTTATTTTTTCTAAAATACATTCTGAATGTGTGAAATTCAAGTAGGCACAGAAATGGTCAAAGGACCATCAGTGAACTATTTCTAACAGCTCTTCTGACTAAGCACCACATGATTAAGCAGAGAAGGATTTGGTTCCCAATTAGAATTAGGAGATAACTATTGTAGTGGAGGAGTTAGCATCTGTCAATATTTAATGCTTTATGCTTAAAGAATTTAATAAACATTTTGAAAGTGTCTAATCCCATCTAGTTTTATACTCAGCAGAGAAGGGCACAGGATGTATTCATGGGGAGAACATAGAATCATAAAATCATAGCATACTAGAACCGGAAGGGACCTTGAGAGGTCATCAAATCTAGACCTGCCCTTACAGCAGCACCAAGTATCATCAGAACATCCCTGATAGTAGTCTATCCAACTGCTCTTAAATTCCACATTCAAATTTTCAACAAGTTCTTCCCTATTTGTTAAAATCAAATCTAAAACAGCTTCCCCCCTAGTAGCACTATCAACCTTCTGAAAAAAAAATGTCTCCAATGCAGCCCAAGAATGTATTGAATAATCTGTGCCCTGCTGTGTTAGTTTCCCAACAGATGTCTGGATAGTTGAAGTCCCCATCACCTCCAAATCGTGTGCTTTGGATGATTTTGTTAGTTGTTTACAAAAGCTTCATCCTCATCCACCTCTTCTGTCTGGCTAGGTAGTCTGTAGTAGACCCCTAGCATGACATCACCCTTGTTTTTTACCCCTTTTAACCTAACACGGAGACCTTCAACAAGTCAGTCTCCTATGTCCATCTCAATCTCAGTCCAATTGTATACTTTTTTAATATATAAGGTAACACTTCCTCCTTCCATGCCTGTCCTTCCTGAGCAAGCTGTACCTTTCTATATCAACACTCCAATCATGTGTATTATCCCACCAAGTCTCTGTGATACCAACTATATCATAGTTGTGTTTATTTATTAGCACTTCATGTTCTTCCCGCATATTCCCCATGCTCCTTGCATGTGTATACATGCCTCTAAGTTACTGATTTGATTTTGCCCCCCAGTTCTGCCTTGTCCTTCCTCTATTTCTGCTATTATAGCACATGCTCTCTCCCATTTCTGACCCATCTCCCATGTGTCCACATTTTTCACTTACCAGTGGGCTTTGGTCACCTGTCCCTGTTGAACCTAGTTTAAAGCCCTCCTCATTAGGTTAGCCAGTCTATATCCAAATTCTCTCTTCCCCTTCCTGAAAAGGTGAACTCCATCTCTGATTAGCAGTCCTTCTTCTTGGAACAGCATCCCGTGGTCAAGGAAGCCAAAGCCCTCCTGGCAACACCATCAGACATTCAGCTACAGGATGCACCTGTCACTGCCTGGGCCCCTACCTTTGACAGGAAGGACTGAAGAGAATACCACCTTCACTCCAAACTCCTTCACCCTTACTCCCAGAGCCCTGCAGTTACTCTTGATCTGCTCAAGCTCACACCTTGCAGTATCATTAGCACCTACATGGATATGTACCATGGGTTAGTATCAGAAGGCCTGAAAATCCTCGACAATCCCTCTGTAATGTCTCAGATATGGGGCCCGGCAGTCAGCATACCTTCCAAGATGTCATGTCAGGGTTATAGATGGATGCCTCTGTCCCCCTGAGAAGAGAGTCTCCAACCATCACTACCCTATGTTACCTCCTCGCAGTGGTGTTTGCAGACCTCCCAACTTTGGCATACAAGGCTTCTACTCTTATGCCTTAGGGAGTGATTCCTTGTCTACCATAACCAGAACAGCATAATGGTTCTCCAGAATCATGGTTGGAGGGTTGGGAGCAGGGAACATGAACTCACTCCTGAGAATAGGAACAATGGTGCAGATGAAAATGTGCTACCTTTACTTAATCTGAAGCAATGTTTCTCAATGTGTTCCATGGGCCCGCTTTGGGAGGGGCACTAGCGGGCCCATGCTACTTTGTTTGCCTAAAGGATTGTAGCTACGGAGCTTAAGGGAGCCACAGGAATTGGTGTGGCTATGGACACATTAGGTAAACAAAGTGGCATTAGGTATAAGAAAGTGGTGAGGGGCAACTAGCAGCTTTCCCAAAGCAGGCCCATGGAACACTTTTAGAAACACTGATCTAAAGTAATATATATCCTTGGGGCTCTTGCCATTTGGTGATAGGAAGCCTGGAGGAAAACTCTCACTGTTAATTACAAGACAATAGTAATGTGGTTTTCCTTTCCAAAAGGATTTCTGTTCAATGCCCCCTGATCTCTGCAGTAAACATTAATTAAATCTCACCCTGAAGGCTTACTAGTCTCTTCAGATAGGGCTTAACCTCCAGAAGGGGCATATATCTGAACATATGAGCTGACGATGTTGGTGAAATTTAAAAAGCAGGCCCTAGACAAAGCAAAAATTAGCTGCTATCCAGACTACAAACTCATGCAGAGAGGCTGACCAAAGAAGGGTCACAGAATAGAACTGCCTCCATGTGTAAAAAATTCACTGTTCTCTTTTGCCTTTCTTTTTTCCCTCTGTAGCTAAGCAGAGGAGGCCTTACCTAGATGAGTTTATGAGATGTGTGAATATAGACATCTGAAGCATGCAATTTATTTTCTTTTAATTCCAGTTTCTCTGTTTTTAATAAACCTTATTTTTGCAAAGAGGACTGGTGCCTGTAACCACTGTGGAGAGGTGCAGAAGGGAAGAGTTTCAGGAATTTATATTTATGTCTTAGTTAAGGTAACGGGACAAAAACTCTCTCCCTATGAACTGAACAGCAAATGGTCTGGTAGCACTTTATAGACTAACAAAACATATAGATGGTATCATGAACTTTTGTGGGCTTCTTCAGATGACTGGAGTTATGAGTTTAGGATGTGCACACCCAAAATAAATAGAAGAGGAGAAGAGGAGGGGGGAGGAAAAAAAAGAAAAGGGAGTGGTAGACAGAGAGATAGAGGGAATCAGTAAGTATCCTAAGATTGGGTAGTTAAAATGAAGCAGATAAAAATCAAAGTCAATAGATAGTATCCTTCCTGACATGAGAGTCTACACAAAGAGCTGTTTGCACCTTCAATGGCTGTTAAGTTGGTAGTGTCCCAACCAACTTTCATCACGATTGAGTCCATTACCATGTGAATTGAATTTGCGGATGAACTCTAATTCCAATGCTTCCCTGTGGATCTGGCTTGTAGAACTGGTTTGTGACAAGACAGCTACCTGAAGATTGTTTAAACAGTGATTCGGAAGATTGAAGTGTTCCCCAATATGTTTCTGTATGTTTCCTTTATGTATATCTGATTTGTGTCCATTGATTCTTTCCTGCAGAGACTGTCCAGTTTGTCTAATATATATAGCAGTGGGGCACTGCTAGCATTTGATGGCATAGATCAAATTACTGGATGTGCAGTCAAATGACCTTTTGATTTGGTAGCTTATGTTGTTGGCTCCAGTGATGAATTCGCCAGTATAGATATGTGGGCAGAGTTGGCATCGTTTCTGGTTGCAGGGCTGGGTTCCTGGAGGCTTATGATGTGGTTGTATGGCATAGTTACTAGAAAGAATTTGTTTCAGGTTGGGGGGTTGTCTGTAAGCAAGAATAGGCTTTTCTCCCAAGGCCTCTGAGAGTGAGGGATCATTTTCCAAGATGGGTTGTAGATTGTTGTATAATGCGCTGGAGGGGTCTGAGTTGTGGACTATAGGTAATAACAAGAGGAGGTCTGTTATTTTCTCTTTTGGGTCTGTCTTGAAGTAGTTCATGTCTGGGTACTTTTTTGGCTCTGTCAGTTGTGTTGTCAATAGGCTGAATTGTGTTCATGAATTGTGTTGTCAATAGGCTTCATGCTGATGAACACGAGGTGAAAAGCAGTAAAACCAAGGATGAGATGAGAGTGGGCAGGGCTGCTGGTCAACTCACATGTGAAATCAGTGTCAAATACTGTACCTTCATGATATAAGCTAGAACAATGTAATAGCTACTATGAGAAGAACAGGATTTGTATGATTTGGATACTTATTACCAATTTATAGAGAAGCTACCCAACCTACATTTGTATGCATTTATCTAAGGTATTTCTTTGCCATTGTTTCTGGACACCTCACTATCCCTTAGTAGCTTCAGAGGGGTAACCGAGTTAGTCTGTTCAACATAAACTTAAAAAGCAACAAATAGTCTGGTAGCACTTGAAAGACTAACAAATCACGTAGATGGTATCATGAGTTTTCGTGGGCACAGCCCACTTCTTCAAATAACTGGTCATCTGAAGAAGTGAGCTATGCCCACAAAAGCTCATGATACCATCTACATGTTTTGTTAGTCTTTAAAGTGCTACCAGACTATTTGTTGTTATTTAAGTTTGCTCTTTAGTAGTTCGTCCTCACAATGCCCCATGTGAAGGAGGGCTACATCTACACTACAGAGCCATTTCAGGATACCTCTGATGGCATCTCCCTGCAGTCCAGACTCAGGCCTAGCTGTGAGATGAGTGAAGATTAGAACCCACTTCTCTTTCTTAGTGGTTAGTTTTGGTCAGTTGTGTGCAACTTTTTTTCATTTGCAACCCCCCGCCGAATTTGGTTGAACAAAAAAAAAAATTAATTGTCGGGCCGCTCTCCTGCCATTCCTCCACCCCCGCCGCATGTATGTCGGGAAGCCAGGAAAAGCAGCCAGCCGGATCCAAGCGCTGCGACCCCCCAGGAAGGCAGTCCATGGGTTGCGCACAGCTGGTTTAGGTGATTCTTCCCTCCTTTCCCGGCCCCCCCAGCATACTAACTTTGTGCATTCTGTTCTTGGGCCTATCATTCCCCATACATTGTACTGGGATCCCAGACAACTAATTCAGTCTTAGTGGATCCCATAGTTGTTTCAGTGATTTTCTAGGAACCTAAATGTTAGATGTTGCAACATGTAATCCCTTTATGAATCCCAGGATTAGCCGCCATGGGATTAAGTCTACTCTACTCATGACAGCATTTAAACACATGTTCGACAGGGATATTTTTTCTGATTCAGGGTTATGAGGAGTCTCACATGTCTAACAGGGCTGCTTTGCTTAAAGTCAGGTATATGCTTGTTGAAGCAGGTACTTGAATCATGTATCATCTACTATAACTTATTTTTGACATGTATATGATTAATTACATTACAATATTGACACAAAGCTTATTATAAATCTACCTGTAAGGTGCATTCATTTTTCAAGGCTCTAAATACATTTTCCAGACTAAGACGGGCTCTTTCTTACATGACGTTTCCGGCTTTGGGGAATAGAGCAGAATATTTCTGACAAGAGAACAATACTGCAATTAGGATGAATGAAGCTAGCGGCCCTGCATTCAGATCCTTTATAAATTCTAGCCCAAAGTTACAGGTGTACTGGCTTTTTTTGAAGAGCATTGTTATGGATAAGAATGAATGCACAATCCTAAGGCACTAAAAGAGTCTAAATAACTGAACTGCAATGCCTAGAGTTAGGCATATGACAGCACGAAATACATAACTATAAAATACAGACTTCTGTATTTACACATATTTATAAGTTGTGAGCCCGAAATCAAAGAGAATGACATGCTTACTTAAAATTTGAACAAAGGTGAGTGATACTGAAGTGACTTGTCATAGTGTAAAGATGGGTGAACAGAAAGAAAAAAAAGGGAGGGAAAACGTAAAGAGATGTCTTTTCATTTTAAAAGTACAGAATGACAGGATAAGAAGCCTCAAAAGGGGTGTAAATGAAACTCATATCCACTTTAAAGCACCTTTTCATTGACAAAGTATGTAAAGGAGCCTAATGCAAATGAGAATCAGGCCTTTCTGTATAGCAGTTTTGTAAGTAGAAAATTAAAGAGATCAGTAAGATTAAGGAACAGAACTGCATCAGAAAAAAACTTATGTATGAATGTATCCTATTCTATCTAATATGTAAGTGAATCTTCACATTATACATATCATGGTCCAATCCTTTCCTGACTTTTGTTACAGTTAATGGGTTCACTAAGCACAATTGTCAGGCTAAATGAGGGAACAATTCAATTCTCCTTTGTTTTGTGAGGCTGGAAAAATTTAAAAAAAAAATTGCCCAATGCAAGACACCATAGGTCAAGACCTAAGCAGAAGCTAAGCTATTTTGGTCAGAGGACTTCCCTGGGGATGGACTGCAAATGCTGAGACTGGTAGATTGATTGGGTGTATATGTGTGTGTGCATATACATGTGTGTGCCAGAGGCAGAAAGCACAAAAGCAGAAAGGGCTTATCTACATAGGAACAATTATTTGGTTTATCTTATTTCAAAGTTAATACAAACTGAATTAAGCTAAACGGAATCAAGGGGCTACTTTAATTTTGAATGAAAGAATCCATATAGGGCTTTAAAGCTGCTTAGCTAAACTACTTAAAATTAACAATTTTAGTTAATTTTGGTTAATTTTCCTGTAAGTTCATGCATAGACAAGACTTCTGTCTCTTTATTGATCTTTTTGCCATACTAAAAATTACTCAGTTTCTAAAACCACAAAAATACTTTGCCTCTGATCTCAGAATTACTTAATTTTTCCTAACAACATCTTTTAAGAGTCTTTTTCAAAGACCTTTTTGAAACTCCAAGTAAATTATGTGAAATAATTCTACTTTATTCACTGTTGTGGTGACAGGGTCAACAAATTCTAGTGTTTTAAGTCTTGCTTCAAAAACCACTTAAAATTCGATGGAACTCTTTCCATGGACCTCAATAGGCTCTGAATCTAGCCAGCATTCAGGCACAATTTATCTTTGCAGAAGTCATTGATGTGTTATGTAGGTGTTTTGTAATTCTCTTATATTTTTCATAAGGAGCTGTAATGTTTATCATCAGCTCTAAAACAACCACCATTGTTGTCTTCCAGGCCTCTGAAATAGCAGGTGATTGCAATGCAAGCACTTACTTTGGTTATACACCAAAATATATCTTATTTTTTGTATTACATAAATAAATATCAATTGTCCCTGATCACTCCTGCAAGACTTAACCATACAAAGCCATTCTTCTATCGCTTAGCTGCAATTACTTGTCCTTGCTTTCTTCATTAAACTCTCACTTCAGCAAGATACTTGTGCCTAACTTTACACATATGAGTAATTATATGAAAGCAATGGGAAAACTCATGTGCTTAAAGTCAGGTATGCGCTTAAGTGCCTTGTGCACTAGAACCTGATTTCATATATTATTTTTGCTATATCACTGCATTAAAATAAAGAAAGCCAGTTGCATGTTCATCTGTTACAGCTGCATTTATTAAGTAAAAGATGCTCCATCTAGGCAACAGGTATTTCCTAATAATATGCTAATTAGTAATGCTCCACTTACCATCTTTCCACTAGGTCAGCAGCAATAATTAGAACAGACAATTAGGTCCTGTAGGAGCAACAATTTATGCAGGTAAGATTATGAGAAGTATGATTCTACATGCATGGAAATAATAAAGCCCTAGAGATGAAATTAGTAGAAGCTGATATGGGGATGTAAGAAACATTCAAGAAGAGACAAATGCTCCAAATGTCTGATATTAACCAGAATCAAGGTGACATTCAACAATGGGAGGTGTTTGCCTAAAGCCATGGAATGATTTTTTTTTTATATTATCTCAATGTGATTTTTTTAAATAGATGAAAATGCTGAAAACAACAAAAAAATGAGGGGGAGGGGTAATTATTCAGTCAGCAGGGGGAAAAAACCACAAAACTAAAACCAAGAAAGTCTTACCATGCTCTTTCCATGGGTAGTCAATTTTTTATGCATAAGTGTTAGGTACCAATTAAATTTAAAAAGTGTCCTCCACTCTCTTTTGTGTTGAAAAATATATTGAAAAGTCCACTGAGAGAATTCTAAAAGCAGACACCTCTTTAATTACAGCTGCAGGCTCAAAATGGTAAGATCCAATGTCATCAGGTATTGAATTAAATCCTACATGAAAAATGCAGACCTGTGCTTTGTCCCTGAGTGAGATCCGCTTGAGTGCACCTTTATGTTTGTTCAGATCTCACTGAAGTCAAGTGTCTCTATGGAGACACAAAGGATCACCTGCACAGATCCTGTTGCAAAATCAGTGCCTTTGACAGTTTAATGGTGTTGTTTAATAGAGTAAAGGGTCTGCTTGGGCAGATCAGTTTGCAAGATTGGGGCCTAAATAGCAGAGAGGATTGACATTTTTCTCCTAAAAGTTTTCATGGAAAATTAGGTTTTCAACCAAGCATTTTTCCCAAAAATATCTGGTTTCCCTGGGGAAAACCAGCTTTCAGGTCAAAGCTGAAATATTTCAATTCTGTGATGCTATCACAGTGCCTCATGACAGTTGTTATTTCATTGCCTTATGCCCGTTCTTTTCTATAAGCTGGTCTTCCCAGCCAATCTACATGTCCCATGAAGAACACAGACTATATGATTGCTCTTCTGCATTACTACCCTTTAGAGGGAAGACTGTGATGCATCACATGATATTTAAACCTACCCAGAAGCATAGATTATAGAAGAAAATGAAACGTGTGAGATACTTGAAATACAACTGCAATGAGGCACTGTGCTAGTGTGTCTGATTCAAAATATTTCAGTTTCAGCTGGAAACTTCAGTTTTTGGATGAAATTTTAGATTTTTTCAATTTTAAAAAAACCTCAAAATATTCTGTGGAAGAAATATTTTCTGACAAGATCTATTATGGAGAAGCTTTTGTTGCTTTGCTTCAGTGAATAGATGGCAGAGCATAGCCATTATTTCTTTGCTTCATTAGTCAGGAGATAGAAACTATCTCAAATATTACTGGCGATGTAATGTTGTCAAGTATAAGAGACAGCTGTGAGTTTCAAGTACTAGAAAGTGGTCAAAAACAAAATTACTTTCTTTCTCCCATATATAAAAACAGATTGCAATTTTATTTATGATTTTTTTTAACAAATAGGTCATTCTACTTGTATGAGGAGAATAAACCTCTGTTTACCCTACCTATCATCTTTCTCTAACTGTAATCATATGCATACTTGTCAGACATGTATTCTACATAGAATCACACTTCAATATTTGGACACATAATCTAAGTATTTTGTTTGATCAAGGTACAGCAAGCTTGCATTTTCTGATTCTTTCCTTAAAAGAAGATCATATTCAAAAGACCCAAGCTCAGAAAACTATTACAATAGTTACAATAGTTTACAACTGTTACAATAACTATTTTTGATATTGTGCTGGCTAGTGCTCTTCATTAATGTGTTCTTTAGTTTACATGGCCTTTAACGTTGTCAGCTTTAAATCACGTTTATATTTTATATCAAGCATCTTTCATTTATATTTTAGAGTTTGTGTTGGAAACATTTTTTATGGTAGGAGCCCATAAAATTTTCTGACCCACAGAAAATTCAGTCTCTGGCCACATACAAGTGAGAAGAAAAAAACCAAAAATAAAAGAAAGCAAAACTCACTGATTTAGCTCCCACCAAGCATGAAACAAAAAACAAAAATACTGCCCACCAACATACTGAAATGAATCCACAAGGATACAATCAACACTGAAGCTTGGGACTTTCCCCAGTAGTGGAGTCAGATATGGCACACACTGGCCATACCTTTCCCATCCCTTCTTAGGCTACATCTACACTGTAGGCTTCTTGCACAAGAAGGCTTTTGAGCAAGAGTTTTTGTGCAAAATCTTCTTGCGCAAGAGCACGTCCACACTTCAAAGCACATCGCAAAAGTGATGTGCTTTTGCACAAGACAGCATCCACATTGCATGGATGCTCTTGCACAAGAAAGCTCTGATGTGCTTTTTCCCATAGGGGTTTCTTGCTCAAGAAACCCCTGCAGAGCGTCCACACTTGCCTTTTTGTGCAAGAACTCTTGCGCAAAAAGGAATTATGCCTCGTAAAAGGTGGTTTACTGATGCCAGAAAAAGCCCTCTGTTCTGTCGTTTTACTTGTGCAAAAGCGCATTTGAGGTGTGGACACTGCAGGTTTTTGCGCAAAAACCTTGCTGTGTAGATGTAGCCTTAAGATGCAAAGAAAAGAAAATTATTTTACCAAGTTCAAGTATTTGCCCTTTTTTTTACTTCCATATAGAGGAAGCTTTGGAATATTTTGCTGTGTTTCTGTGTCCCAGTAGATTTATGCATCTAGTTCATAAGTAGCTGAAGATACAAAAGTAAACCATCTATTTAATAAAAGTTTTTGCATGATGCTCATCACCATAATATCTGAATTACTTCTAGTAATGTGTTAAACTACATGACTACATATCCGTTCTGTGCTGTTTGTTCTCCCATCTTCTCACCAGAGGGAGAAGCATATTCATTGGAATGTCTTTGTTAAACAAATATACCTTTTCTCTTTATTTATATTACAGTGGGCAAGGTCAAACCAACGAGCCTTGCACTTGGAGCAAAAAGTGGCAAGGTTTATAGAGTGCTTTTTCACAACAAAAGTGACTCTACTCTCCTTTATCTGATGGATGTAAACAGACAGGGAAATAGACATTATTGACAAGCGTGATGTTCTATTGACCTTAAATAAACAAAGCTTGACTTAAAATCAAATATAATCTGATTTCAACCTTTGAAAGCCTCAAATATCTCAGTGAAATCTGTTGACTTTTTACCATTGCACCCAATCATGCACTCATACAAAATAGACTAAATTGCTAGTTATGGATATATAGTTTTAAAGTTTTCTGTGAATTTAGGGCTGTTAAACAGTGCCCAGTATTTTTGGAGACTGAAGTCTTTTACTACAGCAATAAGTTACAAATTTGTATCCATTAGGGCTGAGATTTTCAAAGCCCAGTCAGTGCTTTAATACCAAGTTGTACAGGGTGTATAAATAACTAAGGATGAAATTCATTCCTGTGTCGAATGCTGGCAGAAGGTCTACACACCAATGAACAGCATCCAAAGTAAGAACTTAAATAGAATTCTTCGCTGAATGGCTTTTAACTTAGTAGCAGCAGTGCTATTTCAGGCACAGCTGGCAGCATTTTTAAAGTTCCATATACCACACCTAAGATAATTCTGTGTCCAAGCCTAGTCATTCTTTGACCTTAGATTTCCAGCAAGGATGTTGATTTGATGCAATGGTTCTTTTAACAGATCATTGAGAGGGAACTAATTTAAAATCATTTACTCATATCAAGCAGGCCTGCATAACATTTTTCTGTTAATACTTTTTAGGATTACATTTGAAGTAGTGAATTAATAATCAGTCTCCGATTATTGAACCTACATCTTGAATCCATCCAATACCTTCAATTCTGGTCATGTGCTACACCTCAAACTGCAAAATAGCAATTAGAATGAAGCAACTAGGAGTAAAGCTCAGATAAATCAGCATGTTATATTTGTCTCTAATTCCAGGCAGCAGCATCTCCAGAAAATAAAATATACATGGCAAAATGTATGTGGATGATAGTTTATAAAGCCATGGCTATTTGTCACAGTTGATGCTGAAAGGCTGTGTGTGTGTGTGTGTGTGTGTGTGTGTGTGTGTGTGTGTGTGTGTGTGTGTGTAAAATAGTAAATCAATGCATCATGCTAACAGATATTTTTTACTTATACATATGTACGCTATGGTCCTGGATAATTCAGTGTCTCTACATAAAAAATACAATTCTATATACTTCCCTGGCAACTTTTATTCATATTTCACTGTTTTGCCTACTGTTTTGTCATTTACATTCAGAGAAATTGCCCCTCCAAACATTTATTTGGTATGTCAATGAAATCGAGTTATTCACTTCAATGTTTTCTTTATGAACTCCAGGCAACTCCATTTTGCTTGTTTGATTTCTGCATGACCCATTTAATTAATATAATGTAATGAGTAGCATTCTTCACTAATACAATCCTTACAGCAATATTGTTATCCATTTAGCCCTCCCAGGAGCTCCCTTAATCCTACTAGCATCACTTTCTGAGGATCTCATTAATAGATTCAGGCTTGTTGTAAATATTGTTGTTTTGTATAATATATTATGATTTCATTTTCCATTTTCTGCAATTTCTATTCTAGTCTACATAGATGTTTATATGATGCTCCTCACCATAGCATCTGACTACCTTCCAGAAGCACAGTAAGGAATGTAACGACACATCTGTCATGTGTTGTTTGTGCTCTCATCCTCTTCCCAGAGGGAGAAGCATGTAGAATGGAGTGTCTTATTTTGGCAGTGTGCTCTTATAAAATTATATGTATATATATTTATCCATTGCTATATATTTGTTAGAGAAGGCATGGAAAAACAAATGTGCTTTGCACTTGTAACGTGAAGTGGTGAGGTTTGCACTTGTTCTCAGTACAATGGGAGTTCATTCCATAGTCTCAGATGGCCCCTGGAGAAACATCTGTCTCCAGCATGGATGAGCTTCACTCTTGCTTTTGAGAGTTCCATTGTGCCTAAGAGCATAGTTGTCAATCACAGCTTTAGCCCTGGAACTGTAAACAATCTTTTAGATAACCTAAGCCCAGGCTATGGAGCACATTGAAGATAAGGGCTGAGACCTTGAGGTTTATTTGATATTCTAGTAGAAGCCATAGGAGAGAGGGGAGGACAGGTTTGATATGCTCTCAGTAGCCAATGTTGCTGAATAGATGTGCTATGAAGTTCTGAATTAGTTCAAATTTCCTAAGTGCAGACAGATTCAGGACCAACTATATTGCTTTGGTGTAATGAAGCTGAGACGGATGAAGAAGCTATGGAAAACTGAGTTGAGATCTTTGTCCGCCAGAATGGGACAGAGCTTTCCTCTGCCCATCAGCAACACCTTTGTCTTCTTCTAATTTAATATTAGCCAGTTGATCTTCATCTAAGAGCTGATCATATCCAAGCACTGTACCATCTTGGTGGGAGTGGTGTGGTTGTATGTATTGAAGGACAGGTAGAGCTGTGCAACATTGGTGTATTGCAGGATTGAATCAATATCAACTGACCAGATCACCTACTAGTTACATGTAGATGTTGAAAAAGATCAGAGAAAGAACTGATTCTTGTGGAACTTCACAACTGGGAGGGGGTGACTAATTATGGAAATGTAGTTTTCTCTCACTATTCATTGTGTGTGGACTCCAGAAAGGACTCCTACTGTTTAATCTCATTATCCTGGACCCCTACCACCATTCTCTGAAACAGAAGAATCTCATGGAAAACAATATGAAGTGCTGCAGGGAGGTCCCTCAAGATGAGACGAATGCCTGTCCATTGTCAATTGACATGAAATCATCTATCAGTGAGCCATAAGGTAGTTTTGGTTCTATGCCCTGGCCTGAATCCAGACTGAACTGGCTTTAGAATGTTAGCTTAGCTTGTAGTTCAGCAGTTGCTAGCATGTCAATGAGCATGCTCAAAATGGGAGGTGTGACACTGGGTATATTTTTCTAAGACTGTATCCAGGGTGGGTTTCTTCAGTATAGATCTCACTACTGCATGTTTGAAAGAGGAAAGGAAGATTCCTTCTTTGAACAAGGATTTGGGTATTTCAGTCAGGAGTGGCACCAGATGCTGTTGATGTTCTTTCCCAAGCCAAGCCTTGTAGCTGGATGTAGAGTCTGAATAAATGCTTCCCTGGCAGCTAGCTGGGGGTGACCCTGCATGTGTCTATGTAAATACAGTTTGCTTCTGGCTTGCTTAGATTTTCTAGATATTCAGCAGATGAAGAGGTGTTTTGCTCATTGTAATGAACTTCATTTGTGATCTGGCCACGAGGGAAAAATCTAGAGGTGAGCTAGTCCCTTCACAAAATCCTAGGAGGCAAGTGAGGAGATGAATGTTAGTCTTTTGTCTCTGCAGCCTTGTCAATATGCATGTTGATATTACAAAATGATAATTCTGTGCAATTTCACCACCCTCACTGACAAGATATTAGTTAGCACCTTTATAAAACCCATAGCAGTCTGTAAATGAGCATAAGAATCTATGTTATCTTCGGCTTTATTTTCTAGTCAGATGAGTGAATTCAAATGAACTTGTGTTACCTGAGGTATCTCTCTTGCATTTGATCTTTGAAGAGAAAATGAATGCAGAGCCTGCTGCCTTCTTTTTCTTTCTAGGTCTGTAATATACTGAATATCTTAGTGGGACAAGGTTTGTCAGTACAATATTTACAGTATCATCCAGCCAGGTCACAGTAATTCAGGCTTTATTGGGATTATCATCACTGATGACTGATGAGGTTTGATATTGTTTGTCTTCTAATAGCAGAACTTTCCTGGATCTGTATCAGCCTAGTTTGTGATGCTTTGTGCTGCCTGCTTCTAGTCCCCATATAGTGGTCCTGTGCAGTGTACAGGTGCCAGGTTTCTAGAATATGTTTTATGTCTGCTTTTCTGGTCCTTTAGGCAGTTACTTCCAATTTCAGTTGTGATAGGGTATGTCTAGATCCCCTCTGTTGGCAGAGGGATGCAGATTAGGCAGGTGGACATTGCAAATGAGGCAGGGATTTAAATATCCCGTGCCTAATTTGCATAAAAATGGCCTCCGTGTTTTGCCGACTCAGCACTTTGTCGGCAAAAAGCGGCAGTCTAGAGGGGGATCTGTCAAGAAAGAAAGCCTTTTTTGACAGATCCTGTAAACCTCCTTGCAGGAGGCATAAGGGATCTGTCGAAAAAGGCTTTCTTTCTCGACAGATCCCCCTCTAGACTGCCGCTTTTTGCCAACAAAGTGCTGAGTCTGCAAAACGCGGAGGCCATTTTTATGCAAATAAGGCATGGGATATTTAAATCCCTGCCTCATTTGCAATGTCCACCTGCCTAATCTGCATCCCCTCTGCCGACAGAGGGATGCAATCTAGACATACCCATAGGTAATGATATAGATGGTGTCATGGGATGATCCAAGTAGAGGAATGGTTGTCTGGTTTTCCAGATGATAAATAATGGTGGATCTATTATTTATCTTTCAGAACTGTAAGTTTGTGAGTCTTGGAAAGGTGTGGAGCCTAGGGCAGTCTGTTCCGGGAATAGTGAGGCAGGGGTTATATTGGAAGCAAGGTAGCACAACAGCAATGGACATTGTTATAAATGACAAGGTAGAATCTATCAAAAGGAAGTGTCAATGGCATCTGACATCCATTTTTTGGTGGTTTTATAGAAGTGACAAGTGACTAATGGTCTTGCTGCTATGTCTATGTCAGTGCTGGGCCTAGCTGGAGTTCTCTTCCTGCTGCTGCCTCTGGAGCTCTGTACCTGCTGCGGGAAGGAGAAGAGTGGCAGGGGCAGCTCCTCTAAGGAATCTCAAGATCCTTTGCCATTTCCCTAGTGGTGCTGGTTACATGAGGGTCCGAAGTGTCCTGGCTTTAAATCCAATAAACATTGATATATAATAATCTTTCACCATTTACTGTACTCTATTTCGTAGCTTAGTATCATGCAAAGGTTTCATTTCTTTGGTTACCTCATGTGACAATGTCCTATATGTATTAATGAAAGGCAGTTAAGAGCTAGAAAAGCTTTTGTTCCTCCTTTCATTTACTTAATGACCAGAGCAATCATGCCCAGGCAGTCCAACAAAGAGAACCCAGTAATACTCCTTTTCTGAATCAAAGTGTCTCTATTTCCTGATCTGCTTAGAGATTTTTATTTTATACAGTGTTTTTACCATTGTAGCAAAACAACCCACTCGCTTTGCCACAATACTTAGGTGTAATTATAGTCAGAAAAGTAACAATATAAAATGTTGTTTTCTTACTAAGAACCACAGTTCATAAGAACATAAGAATGGCCATACTGGGTCAGACCAAAGGTCCATTTAGCCCAGTAGCCTGTCTGCCGACAGTGGCCAGCACCAGGTGCCCCAGAGGGGGTGGACCGAAGACAATGATCAAGCGATTTGTCTCGTGCCATCCATCTCCAGCCTCTGACAAACAGAGGCCAGGGACACCATTCCCACCCCCTGGCTAATAGCCTTTTATGGACCTAACCTCCATGAAATTATCTAGCTTCTCTTTAAACTCTGTTATAGTCCTAGCCTTCACAGCCTCCTCTGGCAAGGAGTTCCACAGGTTGACTACGCACTGTGTAAAGAAGAACTTTCTTTTATTAGTTTTAAACCTGCTACCCATTAATTTCATTTGGTGTCCTCTAGTTCTTTTATTATGGGAACTAATAAATAACTTTTCTTTATTCACCCTCTCCAAACCCCTCATGATTTTATATACCTCTATCATATCCCCCCTTAGTCTCCTCTTTGCTAAACTGAAAAGTCCCAGTCGCTTTAGCCTCTCTTCATATGGGACCCATTCCAAACCCTTAATCATTTTAGATGCCCTTTTCTGAACCCTTTCCAAGGGCAAAATATCTTTTTTGAGGTGAGGAGACCACATCTGTACACAGTATTCAAGATGTGGGCGTACCATAGTTTTATACAGGGGCAGTAAGATATTCTGTGTCTTATTTTCTATCCCTTTCTTAATAATTCCTAATATCCTATTTGCCTTTTTGACCGCCGCTGCACACTATGTGGAAGTTTTCAGAGAAATACCCACGATAACTCCAAGATCTCTTTCCTGATTTGTCGTAGCCAAATTAGCCCCCATCATACTGTACGTATAGTTGGGGTTATTTTTTCCAACGTGCATTACTTTACACTTATCCACATTACATTTCATTTGTCATTTTGTTGCCCAATCACTCAGTTTGGTGAGATCTTTTTGAAGTTCTTCACAGTCTGCTTCTGTCTTGACTATCTTAAACAGTTTAGTATCATCCGCAAACTTTACCACCTCACTGCTTACCTCTTTCTCCAGATCATTTATGAATAAGTTGAACAGGATTGGTCCCAGGACTGACCCTTGGGGGGCACCACTAGTTACCCTTCTCCATTCTGAAAATTTACCATTTATTCCTACCCTTTGTTTCCTGTCTTTTAACCAGTTCTCAGTCCATGAAAGGATCTTCCTCTTATCCCATGGCAATGTAATTTACACAAGAGCCTTTGGTGAGGGACCTTGTCAAAGGCTTTCTGAAAATCTAAGTATACTATATCTACTGGATCCCCCTTGTCCGCATGTTTGTTAACCCCTTCAAAGAACTCTAATAGATTAGTAAGACATGATTTCCCTTTACAGAAACCATGTTGACTTTTCTCCAACAAATTATGTTCTTCTACATGCCTGACAACAACAATATTATGTTCTTCTACAGTTCCCTATGTGTCTTGACATTTTGTTCTTACTATTGTGAGAAAAATAAAGTTCCAATCTTGTTAGTACGTAGTAGAGAGGGGGATACATTCCAATGGTGCTGCATTTCTGGTTCAGGAACTTGTTTACTGCCACCAAGATCCCAGTTTTGATTTTCCAGCTGTTGACAGCTGACAATTGGCAGAAGTTGACAATTCAAAAATTCATATTTGTCTTGTGATGGACCCAAACCATAAAATGTAGCTCAAGGTCTAGAGTCTAAATGGACACATTTCAAATATAGGGTGTGGCTGGATATGGGAAAATATTTAATGTTTCTTTGTTTTTTTAGGCCCAACTCTTCTTGTGACTTGTGAAGTGAGTGTATTTAATAAAGAAGTTACTAAGAGAGGCTAACCTGGAATATGGAAATAATGCCATAATTATAATAATTTCTGACTCCTGTTGTATTAATTTAGATGAGATAAAGAGGCTCAAAGAATCAAAGGTGTTAACTCACTGTCCAACATTAAACAGAATGACACAAGCTTATGAGTTTGGAAAAGAGAAACCTCAGCCTGCTTAGTACCATGGCAGAAAACCCATTAAAGATCCTTTTAAACTTTTTATTAAAGATACATAAGAAAAATAAGGAACAACAGTAAATGCATTTGAAGAGTGATGTATTAAGTAAGTCTTACATTTTAACAATAACTACATTCCCTTACCCTTTAACTATAGAGAGTCTTTAAAGGAAAAATGTATTTGACACTCTCTTAGATGGTGTTAAAGATAGTACTAGACACCCTTTTAGGGGAAAAGAGAAGTTGGTAGAAATATGCCGGAACTATTGCTATTGTTGTTGTTAAATCCAATTCCATTTTCTAGAAGACAAAAGAAGACAAATACCCAAGGGTATGTCTACGCTGCGGTGCTATTTTGGGATACTTCCGGTATCCCGAAATAGCTATTCCACATCCTGACAATGCATCCATTATTTTGAAATAATGGGTGCCTTATTCTGACATCCTTGTAAACCTCATTCCACGAGAATTAAGAGACATTTCAGAATAGCGGTTTATTTCAAAATTTGGCACCGTATAGACAGCACCAAATTACGAAATAAGCTATTTCAAAATACACTCAAAATCAGCTACGCAATTTGCATAGCACAAATTGTGTACCTTATTTCATGCTAAGTGTGCTGTATAGATGCATCCTAAGAGAGAAAAGAAAAAAGCAGTACAGAAATAAAAAGCAGCTACTGTCTGTCTCTAGTGTTGGCTTTTACTCACTGCTGGAAAAACACAGTGCGTAGTCTTATCAGCCAATCCAAGACCTGCCAAACTTGTACCAGCTGTTTATGGCATTGCTTTTAGCTGCTTTTCTGGACTCGGGCTTACAGCAGTATTGAAAAAAATACAGTGTTAGCCACCTAAGGTAGACTCAGGCCCAACAACAATGGTGGCAAAGGGGACAATTGCTCCAAGGCCTAGTGATTAAAAAGGGCCCACAGCTCCAGGCCACTGCCACTGCTACTGCAGCAATGGCAGCACCTGGAGCTATGGGGCTTTTAATCACAGCCAGAGTGATGAGCTCTGGGCAGCGATAAGGGCTAGCTGAGGAGGCAAGGGTGCCCTGAGGCACACTCCACGCAACACTGAGGGATGGGGGAGCACACCATGGTCCAAACTGTGCTGAGGGCTGGTTGCCCCCAGACCCACACCTTCTACCTGAGGCACCGCCTCTCTTGGAAGCAGGAAGCTTGGGCCAGCTCCTTCTTGCTCGGGCACCTGGCAAGGCTTTTGGTGCACCTAAGCAGACTCTTTTAGTATTAGAATGAAGAAGGTGTAGGGTCCCAGGAGATGGGGAGGGTGACAGCTGTGATAGTGAAGCTTGCTTCTTTTTTATTTCACTCAGCCACTGTTAAGTTAGCCAGCTTTCCCCATAGATTCTCTGTGATTAATGGTGAAAACAGAAGACTGATGGATGGAGTAACTCAACCCCTCATTATTTCCCCCACTAATTAGACGTGGTTTCTGACATATCATACGTATTCTATGTAGTTGGAGTTGCATACCTTAAGCAGAGCTTTTGGGTCTAGTGTAGAGTTGGCCATAGCTATGGAATGCTGAGTGTTACGTAGGCTACTTCATATGTGGCAAAACTGGATGTAAGTAGGCACTACAGCTGAGAAGAGGGAGCGAAATGAGAGAATACTGCATGTTTAAGGGAAGACAGCCCACATAACAGCAAACAGTGTATATGATGCATGCAAAGAATGCATTATGCAAAGGGAGACAGCTTCTGATCCCAGCTACTAAGAGTAAGACACTGTGGACAAAACTTCAAGAGAGCCCACAGAGAAAGTCACACATCTGTGACAAGACCTGTGGGAACCCTGGTGCCCAGGTATCTGCTCCTGATGTACAGGGGCAACAGCAAGAGCAATACATGAGCTGGTTGGAAAAAGCACATCTGAAAGTTATCCAGTATGAGACTATTGGCTGACTGCCAATGATTGAGATTTTGGAGAAGTGATTACGAAAAGCATGAATGCCCAAATGTAGGTGGATTGGGCCTAGTTTACTGCACTGCAAAGGAAGGACTCAGTGACTCATAAAAAACAAGAAAATGAAAAATCTAACAGCTCTGTTAGCACAAAATTATACATGTATTATATTAGCCTTCCATATCAGAGAAAAACACTCAGTGTAGTGCAATCATTTTTGCTAGCTTGACATTAAGCCAAAGGCCTGTGAGGCCAGTAACATGAAATTTAGGACAGCCAGGCAGAAAATATCAGCAGGAAACATTGGCATCAGGGGTAGCAAAAAAAAAAAAAAAAAAAAGAGGCTGTGCTACAAATAATGAAATATAGAAAAGCAGCATTAGTAGATGCTTAAGTAGAACATTCTCTGATGGTGCGTATTATTAGGGAGGTTGTGCCCATGATGTGGGTGGGAGACCCACTTAAAAAAAAAACCTCACAGTATTCTACATTAATTAAACTAGTGGGTAGGGGAATGGGGTGACAATATGTTTTTATTAAGCTTAAACATATTCAGTTTAAAAGGATGAGGAAACAGTAGTAAGGAATATTTTGGTTTTTTATATATGTCCTGCACATGCAGAGAAAATAGTAAAGCAGTGTATTTTTTTTTCATGATGGGATTTGCTGAGGGCATTTGGTAGAGGGAACCCTAACTGGGAATTTCAGAAAGAAATATAAAAATAAGAAGTGTGATGTTGCTGGAGCTCATTTTCTGGTAGACTATTATATCTTTCTTAGTGGATCCTGTAAAATGGAAATTCCATTGGTGAGGGACAGGATGTTCCACCATTCCATAAATAGGGACACAATACTCGTTTTATTTTCTAGGTCATCTCTCATTTGCTCCTTTTAATCTGTTATTCAGTCCACTGATAAGTTAGCAGTTGAAATAGTAGCAGAGCTAAACTTTCACATCTGAATCTCCTTAGGCTAACCTGGGCAAGCAGCATCACTTGTCCCATAACCTCAGTCCTGCAGAACATTACACCATCCACAGTCTCAGAAACAACTCTGACAGGGTGGGTGTGTGTATAGGAGTCCTGGGATTGCATGCCAGCTCCAACTTCTCAGGAAGCGCGTGCTCTTCCTCTGCTCCCCATGACAGCTGCACGCTTCCTGAGAAGTTGGAGCTAGCATGCAGTACCGGGATTCCTACTCCCACCTCCCCCGCTCTAACCCAGTCCCTGTCCCCTTCCCCAGAGCCAGGCACCCCCCCTTAACCCAATCCCCTTCCCTCCCCTACAGCCAGATCCCCTTCCCCTCTCTAACCCAATCCCCTTCCCCCCAACCTTATGCTCAGGTCCTAGAGCCAGAGCCAGAGCCGCTGCTGCTGCTGCTACCGCCACGTGTGTCTCCCTCTAGGCGCTGGGTCATGTGCACTGAGCAGCTGGCTTTAAGCATGTGCTGGCCGGGATGCCGGAACTCCATGTGTACCTCCCCACCCAATCCCCCTCCCCTCTCCTTCCCCAGAGCCAGACACCTCCCCTCCCCGCTCTAACCCAATCCCCCTCCACCCAATCTTATGACTGGATCCCGGAGCCAGAGCCGCTTCCACCACCACTGCTACTGCCACGCGCATCTCCCTAAAGGCGCTGGGGCGCGTGCACTGAGCGGCCAGCTTTGAGCATGTGCTGGCCGGGATGCCAGAACACTGGGACGCCATGTGCACCCCCAACCCGATCCCCTTTCCCTCCCCTCCACTCCTCCAGAGCCAGGCATCTCCCCCCCTGCTCTAACCCAATTCTCCTCTCTCGCCTCTAACCTTATGCCCAGGTCCCGGAGCCGGAGCTGCTGCCACACCTGGAGCTGGAGTTGCCACCGCCACGTGCGCTCAGCAGCTGGCTGCTAGCACGTGCAGGTTGGGACACTGAGTGCAACCCGGCCTGCACATGCAGGATATGATGTAGCATGCTGGGGGCTGTGAGCCGAACAGTGCAGGCCTTGAGCATGCATGCAGCTCAGAGCGGCCCAGCTGTGAGACCGGCTGACCTAAGCGGTTCCAGGTTCGTCCCGGTTCTGTCAGGAGCCACAGTTGGCCACCGCTGCTCTAATGTAATACTCCCATCTCTGTATCCCTATGATCTGTTTCTTTTTCTTTCACTTCATGCATCTGAATTGCAACTCATGAAAGCTTATGCCATAATAAAATTGTAGTCTTGAAGGGTATGTCTACACTACGGAGAAGATCGAAGCTGCCACTCTTGATCTTCCAGGGTTTGAATTTGCGGGTCCAGTGAAGACATACTAATTTGAACTGAGAAGGGCTCTCCAGTCAATGCCGGTCATCCTTCTTCCATGGGGAGTAAGGGAAGTCAAAGGGAGAATATGCTCCCTTTGACTTCCTGCAGTGTGGACAGTGCCAAAAGTCAAATTAAGGTATTTTTAATTCAGTTACGCAATTAATGTAGATGAAGTTGCACGTTTTAATTCAACCTTATCCCGTAGTGTAGACATACTCGAAGGTGCCACCAGACTCTTTATTATTTTTTATTAAACAGGCTAAAATGGCTACCTTTCTGAAATCAGGCTAAACTATTTTTTAGAAAGGATTTCAGAGGAGGAGGTAGGAGCAGATTTAGCTCCACAGATGATTCCTTCAATTGGGTTCTTGCTGCTACATTCCTAAAGTATTATTACATCTAAGATGCACTATGTAGTCGTACACTATATAGTTGTACTGAAAACACATTGTGAATAAAACTGGGGGATGGGTGATATCTTTACTTAGCAGCCCATTTGACGACATTCTTCTGTCTCTTTTTTATGAATGTCTTGTAATCCTTAAATATTTGTGCTTTTCAATTTCCTTTGTCATTACAAAGTTAAACTGGGGGAGGAGGAGAAGAAAAACAGGGGAAATACTAAATAATGTAGTATCTGATTTTTCCTCTCTCCATGTTCTTAGAAAAATCCCCAAAATTCTAATCTGTCTATCAGAAGAGTACAAGGAAAATAACTTTCCTGTTTGGTTCGGATGTATCATTTACATATTTTGTCCATATAGCCATGTGAATACAAAAGTTACATTTTCTCTTTGGTTTCAATTATATATCTATATATATCTATATATATATCACATTTTCATTCTCAAATTCACCCTCTATGGCAGTGGTCACCAACCAGTAGCTCGGGATCTACTGGTAGATCTTGGAGCTTCTGATGGGTGATCTTGACTATTTTGGCCAAGAGTCTATAAAGTGCCTGCACTTCAGCTGCCCCGTGCCCCCACTGCTGCTCATCTCCTGCCCTTTGCCTTGGAACTGCCCCTCCCCTGGGAGCCTCCTGCTTTCTGAGCAGGGCAGGGAAGGGAGAAGAGGGACTCTGATGTCAAGGTGCCCCCTCCCACTGTATTCTTTCTCCACAGAGCAGAGAGGGGGCACAACAGGGCTTAGGATGGAGTTTGCTGACTGCTTTAGGGAGTGGGCCAGGGCCAGGGCAGGGGGGGAGCCTGCCTTAGCCCCACTGGACTAAGGAGCAACCAGGAGCCACCAGCAGTGCCCAGCTGAAGCCCAGATCCCAAAGTCCTACCCCAGTCATGAACCCCATCCTGCACTCCAAGCTCCTGCCCTAGTCCCAAGCACCCCGGCATCCAAACACCCTCCCAGAGCCTGCACCTAGAATCTCCACCAACATCCCAACTGCCTGCCCCAAGAGCAGCTCAGAGCCCCTCTCACACTCCAGATCCCTTAATCCAAGACCAGAGCCTGCACCCCAACCCTCTGCCCCAGCCTGATGAAAGTTAGTGAGGATGGGCAAGAGAGGGAGGATGGAGTGAGAAGGGGCAGGAAGGAGGTGGGGCAAAAGTATTTATATTTGAGGTAGCTCTTGGACTTGCACTTAAATTCAAAAAGTGATCTCATGCTCAAAAAGGTTGAAGACCACTGTTCTATGGAAATCTATCTATCTCATAGAACTGGAAGGGACCTTGAAAAGGTATTCAGTCCTGTCCCCTGGATTCACAGCAGGACCAAGTACCATACCTGACTTGCCCCAGATCCCTAAAAGGCCCCCTTGTGGATTGAACTTGCAACCTTGTGTTTAGCAGGCCAATGCTCAAACCACTGAGCTATCCCTCCCCCTCATAAGACCTGAATATATCATATACACAAGATAGATAGAGCTACACACTAACCTCACCCTGATCTCTGTCATGCAGACATGGACCTCTTTCATATTATTGATGAATATGATTGGTACTTTTATTCATTGAAATATATAAACTATTAAGAATTAATATTGTTTTCAAAATTATTGATTATATATGCTCTTTGTTGACAATTGTTAAACTGGATATGTACTATGTTCAGTTTTGTTTCTTCTCATCTTCAATTTCTGGTCAGCAGATATGGACTATGTAGTATTTCTTTTTCTTCCTTATATTTTACATTCTTAAAATACGTTATTTGCTAACAGTGTAAAAAAGAGAGGAAAAAATCCTTGAAAATAGATTTCTCGTCACTGACTGCTTTCTATTCTTGTTCAGAATAGGATTCCTTCACCTTTCATATTTGTTATTAAAAACACACCCACATTTCACATGCACATTTTCCTTTACATGGCAATGGTGATTTGATTGTGTTTTGAAAGCAACATTATATCAAATATGTGTTTTTTCTTGTTTAAATTATCAGTAGATTCCTATAGTCAATACCTTACTTTTCTGACCCTTTAATTCCTCATTTCATTTTAAACCAGATTCTCTTTGATATTAAGGCCACTTTACGTGACCCTGGAATTGTTATTGAAACTTAAGTCATCTTAAATTACCAGACTTGTGTAAAAGGGCCTTAGTGTAAATGAAAAGCAGGCCCTTTATTTGGGTTAAGAAGTCAATCCTCTACAGTTATGGGTTCATATTTTTACACTATTGTATCTATTAGCATTTCCTTCAAAGTATTTAATGGCCCACTTTGGGTAAATCAGCCTTTTCTTCATGTAATGAGGCTGCAACAATATGTATAATTTACTATAATGAATTAAGTAGTCATAAATGAGGGGATATGAATTTAAGCAGATCACAGGTGGTTTAATTTGTGTTATTTTTACCATGTAGCTTGATTTGCATTTTTCTCCTATATAGTTTTTTATGTTTCAGTTGATGAAATTCTGATCTCCTTAGTAATTTTGCATTAGAGTTGTATGGTATACATCATTACCGCTGGCTTATTTGTTTAATACAATTTGTTATAGAAAATGACAATTTTGCATTGTATATTGAAATAATGCTGATTCCTAGTGAATGGGCAATGACTCAATGGAAACAAACAGAAGTGGAAGACATATGTTTCTGCGCGGCACCCCAGATCTGCAATTCCACAACACCATTTCTACTTCCTACTTCCTAATGTCCTACCTAAAGGTAAGTTGGGCTTGGACTGGGATGAAAGAACTTACAAGTTCTTTTCCCATCCTACCAATGGAAAACCAACCCAAAATAATACAGACTGCTACTGAATTAACTTTGCATGGAGCAGGGAGTCTTTATGTACAGAGAGTCACCTCACCCATCAGGAAGAGTTCTGAATGCAGGAAAGACATGGCAGCTTGGCTGTACTGAAGCAGTAAAGAAAACCAAAGGGCTTGAAGCTGGTGTACAGACATCAGCCCTCTATGTGTATGGAGCTATGACTCCATCAGATTGCTTAAGATCTGTAGGAAAACTTTGTATATGGAGTTTGTCTACACTGACATTAAAAACCCACTTCTGGCCTGTGCCAACTGGATCAGGTTCATGGGGATCAAACTACAGGACTATTTAACTGCATTGTAGACATCCAGGCTTGGACTGGAGTCCAAGTTCTAGGACCCTGTGAGGTGGGAGTCCCAGAGCTAAGGCTAGAAAGCTTGAGCTAGAAAGTCTACACTGCAAATAAACAGCCCAGCAGCCCAAGCCCCTCAAACCTGAGTCAGCTGGTGCAGGCCAGCTGCATGTGTCTAACTGCAATATAGACATACCCCATCTGTACTTCTTGTTTACTTATAGATGGGTTATGATAAGCAGCCGGAGTCCATAGAGTGATAACAGTCACCAGATCAGTAAACAATAGAACCATATCTACTACTGGAAAGAAAGTACAAAGGCAGCCCTTCTTCTGCTAGCAATGACAAAAACAGTTTGTGTTATTCAGACTGGCTACAAAGAGACTAAAAAGAGTTAGTGCCAGAACATAGCCTCATTTCACACGATTTGATATGGGAAATGTTTTAGAAAGGTCATTATCTGAAAGTACTTGACCAGTCATTTCTTTATAGATCAACATTTGATGTTAACAAATTTGGTAAGACAGCCAAACTTTCTGAGAATTTTCCAGATGTCATTTCTGTTCAGCATCAAATATTATTTTTGATCAATGAAAACAGCACACAGTTCCACATTTGTTCAACGAATTCTTTTTCCTGAAGCTGTCACACAATGAAAATTCAGGTAGTTAGGTAGCCATAAAGTATTTAATGTAAATCCCCACTCTAATTATTGATGTCTGCTTATTTCTGAGAAGTAATCTATCTATTACATATTCAGGGTTTTTTCCCATTAGGAGTTCCTACAGAGCAGAACCTAAAATGAAGATAGAGCAGATGGTTAAGAGAGAGACAAAATGAGAAGGAACCAACAGAAGGAGATCAGAAATGTGAAAATTAATAGTGCAAATGATACATTACTCATGTGCACAATCTTCATGAAGCTGCAAATATTTTGGTCCACTGACTGACAACTTTTTCTTGGATAATTCCGTCAATCTTTGCAGTAAAATAACTGCAAATGCAAGTGTATTATTTAGGAATATTCCTTGTAAACAGAGTAAAATGGTCTTTTCCTGAAGTAGTGATAAAAAAGAAATGCACTCATTCACTGTATGTTGGCTTTACCATAAATGTTATTAAGGTGATCCTGCCAGGTTCCCAATAGGCTATTTCACTTTTGTGTATGTGAATAATTTTAAACAAATCTAGTTTTGTAATCTCTTGTCCATTTACTTTCCACATCATTATATTGCAGCTCATGTTCACTGAATCTCATGTCAGGGCAAATTCATCTACAAAGCTGTGCAAAGGATTCCCATTATTTAAAGTATTTATATATTTGTTAATTTAGTGCCAGACTGAAAATAGAAGTGGTTGACAAATTTAAAATTTGACATTTCAATAAAAATATAAAGTTTTTCTCTTTTATAAAGTGCTCAAAATTTAGCTATTAAAATATTATCAACATTTTACAGAAAAAAATATTTTCTGTGTGAAATGTGTTCTACATTTTTCAGCCTGCTATAATTAAATCTGTGATCACTGACATGCTCCATTTATCCACAGAGCAGGTAAAACATGGGCAACAGCAGAGCAGTCTTCCTCATATCACAGCACCTGAACAAGCAAAACTGGAGAGGCAATATCTAGGAATGAGATCATACTGTACTTTGCATTCCATGTGAATTCAGTCCTTGGTTTCTCTGCGGAGACTACTGTTTCTGAGTGGTAGTGCAGGCAAGAGCAAAAAGTGCACAGGGTCTCACATGGTTGCAACAGACTATTAGTAGCTGTAAAGGATTATTCTTATAGAAAATGTTTCTTGTTGGGGAAGGAATGATGATAGGGTTAGAAGGATCTGTGAAGAAATACTATTGTGACGACGCGTTGGGGTTCCCCCGTCTCCTGCACCCCCGTAATGGCACGAACAGACTCCACCAGCCCGTAGAATAGAAGGAGTTTATTGCTTCTCCAGGATACAGCACAGCACAGCACAGCACAGATGTAATCTGGTTACAGGGCAGGCCTAGGATGCCTCAGCCCCCCTTGAGATGGGGGAGACTGGGCCCCTAAATCCCAGCCCCTGGCTTAGGCTGGTTCCTCCATGATCCCAGACAGAAACTAACTCACTCTCTTCCAGCCCTGCCCCCAGCCAGGGCAGCATTCCCCCTTCCTTTGTCTCTCTCCTTGGGGGGTAGCTGGTCAGACAGGTTGAGAGACCCTCTTTGCATAATGACTCATCCTTCTGGGTTGTGGTACCGACAGCAGCCAGTGGGGGTTACCACAGAGCCAGCATAGAAACCAGCCAGGTACCCCCACTACGTCACAACTATCTTGAAGAATTTTTAGTCCTTCCACTTGTAAATAATCATGCTTCCACACTTAAGACGGGTAAACTGAGAACTTATAGAAATATCACAATATATGTTTCAACACATATAATGATCTTGTCTGAAACCCTATATAATGATACTGATATGGGAACTTAGTTGGGAGAATAAAAACTGCATCCAGTCCAGATGCCAGAGAGATAGATATCCAGCTCCTAGGGTACATCTACACTGCACGCTTCTTTTGGAATAAGCTATTCCAGAAGAGATGCCACTGGACGATCGCACCACAGTCCTTCAATGCCTGCCACCCCTATCCTGTCTGTGTGAGAAAACTAAGATCCCTCACCTAATGATCCTTCCCCGGCCTCAGAGAATGCCTGGGACACATCCAGACCATGGGGTACCAGCTCCAGTGTGAGCGTGGTCACCATGCTGGCTGTGTCCTCTTCCTCCTTCTCCTCCTCCTCCTGCTCCTTGGCTAGGAGCCCCAGGTGGGCAGCGAGGGGCATCTCCAGCCCTGAGTGCATCACCAGGATGCATTGCAGGTCTTCAAAATAGGGGCAGGAGTGGGGTTCTGGCCCAGGATGTGGTGCAGGTCTTCAAAATAGGGGCAGGAGTGGAGTTCTGCCCTGGCGCATGAGCTGCACTTCCTCGCTCTGGCGTAGGCCTGGTGGAGCTCTTTGACCTTACTCTGGACCTGCTCCTAGATCTGGGTATGGCCTTGGTGGCCAGGCTAATGGCCATCTGGCTGTATATGTCAGCATTATGCCATCTGGAGCAGAGATCCTGCAGATTCTCCTTGCACCACACCTCTCTGAGGGCCAGGATCTCTGCCACAGATGTGAGCCTTTTTCAGCTCCTGGCAGGCTTCTGGGAGTTCCTGGGAGCCCTCTGTGTGCTCTCTGGGACAGGCAGTTGGGGTCTTGGGGACTTGGTGGTCTGACATGATGGCCAGATGTCAGGCACTGGCAGCTGCGGTATGGCTGGAGTCTGTGAGGGCCAGTTTCCTGCCACAACCCCTTTCCTCTGTGTTTGCAGCTTTAAGAGCTGCAGGGGAAGAGGGACTACTATAGAGTCCTGAGCTGTGTGGACAGAGTGGCCAGCAGGGCACCTGTGGGATTTCCTGGAGGCCCCTTTTTTCGACAAAACTCCCTGTTCACACATGCCCTCTTCTGAAATAGTGATCTTGGAAGAGACCTTATTCCTCATAGAATAAGGTTTATCAGTTTCGGAAAAAGTCCTCTGTTATTTCGATTTTCTTTTGAAATAATGCAATTGCTGTGTAGATGCTAGCACTGTTATTCCAGAATAACAGCTGTTATTCCAGAATGACAGTGCAGTGTAGATGCACCTTAGTCTCACAAGGAGTGGTAATGTATCTAATTTCTTTTTGTATTCTGTATAGTAATGTACTAATCTCTGATTGGTAATATTACAGTAAATAATTCCAACTGAGCCTATTATTTCAACAATCTTGAGATATTTAATTTGCACATGTGACAAGAAGTTAATAACTTGTAAGTGATACTGGGAGTCACTGCTACTTCTGTGTCTACTATATCAAAATCAGCAGGGTCAACAGCCTTTCAGTGGGGGCCCCTGCTTTATGCCTGGGTAAGGGGCAGGGCTTTTGGGTGGAAGGGGAGGGGCTGGGCCTAGATGTAATCTGACTCTTAGTCACTACCAGGCTAAACTGAAACTGAACCAGCACTTTTGAAGCAGTGAGCAAGATTAGTTCCCCTTCAGCTACTTTAGATAGCAGCCAAACTTGAGATGCTATGCAGGTACACCTTGGGACAAGTGTCAACCTGGTAACCCAACCGTCATGCTGTTAGCATAGGGTAGTGGAAATGGTAGTAGGGATTGTATGTCTAATTCTGGACAGGGATTCAGTGTAAATATGCTAACACCTGCACCACTGGACATAGGACTTCTGTCACTTCTTTGAGATCTGCATGATAGCCATTTTCTGTGCTATGTCTGTGCAGAGACAAAGGGAAGATGTGTTGGGTTGTCTAAACTCTGATCTGTACAGTTTTGTTTTCTGCAGCACTGTTGCAGCTGTGTTGGTCCCAGGATACATCACCCACCTTATCTCTCTCAGCTTTATGTTGAAACTTTACCTTTATTTCTTTATTTATTGTGGGAGGGGATGACAAGTCCTTGTGTAATTAATTTTTGGTTTGAGGAATGAATGCTGCATCATGAAAGCATTTATCCTTTTCATGGACAGCCCTAGACAATATATGAGGTGGGATGTATCAGTTACTTAATCATTCGTATATACTGAACCACTGATGATATTAATCATATAGACTTATATTTTTAGTTGAAAAGAAAGCAACTTTTAAAAGTTAAGTGGGAGGAAAGAGGGGGAATTTTTAACTCAAATCCTCTGTAGATTGGATGTTTGGAGACATTCCATTTTTCTTCAGACATCTGGTAAACTTCTCAAAGATTCCGCCTGATCTGGAGCTTAGCCACAATGATCCATGTTATTGCACTGTAGACCTGATTTATCCATCTCTTTATCTGTTCTGTGTATTAAGCATCTTTCATAGTTGTTCCTAAGCACTAAACACTATATTCAAAAGTACTATAACTAGTAAATTACATCTTTTTATATAGTACCCAAAATGTTTTCTTTCACATGTTTTTGGGAATAGACAAAGATACTCTGTATATTTATATAAAAACAACAAAAATGTATGTCTAAGGTAGAGAGAAATGTCTAAAATCTCATATGCAATCACTGTAAGTTCTGCCAATGGATCATATTCTTCCACCTTTGTTCATATTGAGCAGAACCTTTCTCTTTAAGCAAGCACATTGGTTTCAAGAAGTAAGTTCCTACTCAATGTGACTAAGACACTAACCCAAAGTGAGGTCCAATTTCAGTCTAAGTGGAAACTGCATCTGTGTATCTGAGACAGAGTTTGGTCCATTAATTTAAGGTTATTAATAACACAAAAAAGAATTAAGAGTATATAGAAATTCTGATGGAAAGGAAAGTAAATCCAACATAGAAGTACAGCAAGAAAAATGTAACATCGATCACTAAATTTAAAATAATGATCTCAGAAACAGAATAAATGCTCAGCTAATAACATCTTAGGGAACATTGGATAATAGAGATCTTCTGATAATCAAATTTGATTTGGTGATGAGCTAAGGAAGGCAAATAGCAACAATGGGCAGTATCAATTTTCTCAACATTTCAGTACAGGAGCATAGACAGGTTTGTTCTAGCAAGAAAGATGTGGATTAACAGATTTTCTTTTGAAAAATATTTATTACCATTCATCTAATTTTCAGCAGAAGCCATCTTACGTTGTGCACAATTGAAATGCCAGTATTAAAAGAGGTGAAACATTTGCTATGAAATTGTGATCACTTTTTGTTTGGTCATTTCTGTACTGAATTGAGTATGACAAACTGGTATGCATCAAATTTCCAGGCAAAATTACTTTCTTCAGTTCACACTGTGGAGCTCATATTTTCCACTGAACGTTCTGCACTTATTCACACAGGTTTTTCCCTGATGGTAATGGGTGTTCTGCAGGTGTCCTGGATACACTTGCAGTCCAGTGAAATAGAGAGCTTTGCCTTGACAGTAATCTATGGGAACTGTAATGATTTGACTTCATAAGCCTGGATACAAGTAGAGAGTACTGACTGGATTGGCTATAAGAGATGCCATACTCATGACAATAAAGGTCAGCAATTGAACTAGTCTCAGTGTTTTCATCAGTTGCATTCAGGTTCATAATAAAAATAAGACGTTCCCCCAGTACTTTCCTTTGGGACTGAGCTTCTCATGTGGCTAATGTCAATCACCTTTTAACCTTATACCATATACAAACCCCTGAGATATTCTATGATTGCTATTTGAACAGTAAGAGAAATAATTTAACCTAATAGATTACATTAGCATCTCATTCTGGTTGTAGTCCATTGACAGAGTAAAGGGAGGCATTTAGCAAAGGGAAACATAAGACTGGTCAAAAGTACCAGCTCTACAGGCTCCTGATTTGCTGATAAGGGAGACTATAATAGACTGGAAACTGCTGCTACTACTACCAATAGGAGACAGTCAGATTTATTTTTTTAAATGGAGGATTCTTTTGGCTAATCTCTCAGGGATAGCTAGAACTAGGAATAAAAATATCATCCCTGTCAGATGTAGTGGGATCATCTCCAGAGAAACACATACTAGATACTGGAGAAATTATATATGAGGGTAAAACCCTGACCCCTTTGAGGTCAAAGGTGAAACTGCATTAACTGAGACATATGATGTTGAGATACCAAGAAGAAAGAAGATACCCGCTTATAAATAGGAGAACTAGATAAAACTACCCCTTCATTGTAAACAGCTTTCTGCTGTCACTTAGGTATTGCAGTGGTCAAGAGGGTGTTTGCTCCTGCCATGAGTGCAGGGGCCTGGATTTGATGACCTCTCAAGGTTCCTTCCAGTTCTATGATTCTATGATTCACTCTAATTTTATTACATCAAATCGAATGTAAATTTAGAAGCTTGAACCTTTGGAAGTTCTCACATCATATTATTTCACCAAGTGTAAGACAAGTAGGTTCATTTTAGTACTGATGTAACATAGGCAGAAATAAAATTCTTACAGTATGCATTTCACTTGTCCAATTTGTGCTTTTGCTTGTCTCTTTGTTAACTTTGGTTATATATCTTCTCCTTTTGGTTAGTAAGTAACAGGCCAAACAAAGGTCATGTTAAGGCCATCCATGGTCCATGAACTGTGTACAAGAGAGTCTGGAACAGATGAGCTTAATACTTAAGTTGCAAAACAGACAGAATGAACAGAATGGATGCTTTCCCCATGCTCTGGTATTCTGTTGAGTTGAGTGCTAGCTTTCCAGACAGCAAATGAATTATTATTTTCTAGCTATAAATATGCACATGTCACTGTACAAAAGTCTTTCAGACACATTTTTGAATTCCAAAAGTGTTAAATAGTCACACACAGCATGATGTAAAACCAGAACTCTGCAACATGATGAACTGCTGCTTACCCCCTGAACATTTCAGGTCAAAGATAAATGCCTATTTTGTTCCACTCTATCAATGTATCCCATAAAGCATATTTCCCCCAGGAGGGACCAGGCACTGAGGGACTATTGCAGTATACTGTTGAGGACCTCCCCAAAATAGTAATTTCCAAGGGTCAAAATGTAGCATCATCTCTCATTGCAATGTTCATGTTATCAGCTGTAAAGTGGTATTTTGCTCTGGTTTAATAGCATACAGAGACATTTACTTATAAACCTTTTTTGCCATTAGCAGGGCAATCAAATGATGACTTAAATGCTTTTGACTTGCATGTAATTCAGCTGAATTCAGGTGAACTATCCCTGATTTACACCAGAGGAGGTGGGGAGGAAAATTGGATGCACTATTTAGTTTCAGAACATGACTCTACATTGAATGCCCCTCTCATAACTAAGCACAAATAAAGTTTAAATAAGACAAAATAACTCAAAATACAGTTTTCTGAACTTCTGTATTGCATCACATTTGCAATTTAAAACAATAATGATGTGTATGAATTCTTCAGAGGCTACTGAGGAACAATATACACTATTTTAGTTTTATTGGAAGAAAATGTTTTTATATATGCTTGAAAATGTCATGGTATGGTCTAGCCACTCCTTGAGCACTGTATTGTATACTTCCTAACACATCACTGTCTCTTGACCATCTCTACCTCTCTCTCTCTCTCACACACACACACACACACATATCACAAGCAAATGAGCAAACCATAGGAGTTATGATACAAGACATCCACTGCTTACCCTGAATTGTAGGCAAATGGATAAAGTGGTTTTCAACATGTATATGTTTTGTGAAGTACTTTAAGAGCTTCAGGCTATGTCTACACTACAACATAAGATTGAACTTTTTATGGTTGATTTCTGGTCTCCTGATTTTGCAAAGTTGAAGTTCCATGTCTTCACTTCAGGGAAGAATCAAATATAGTCTGAAGTAGCACATCATCTTTAGGGAGCCTACTGTTGACTCAGAGAGCAATGTACCATGGATAGCTTTGCATTCTGTGCTATGCTCCACATTCCTGCTGGGACTAAAACTGTGCAGCAGGTAGCTGTGGGTATATAGCATCAGTGTCCCATAATGCACTCATGTAATCCCTCCCCCCTTGCTTGAGATCTACGGGAAGCAGCTTTTTGGGCCTTTTTTTGCCCTGGTTGCCCACACAGATGCCAGAGAAGTGTGAGCATGGATCCCGGTTTGCAACAAGCCATAATGATGCTGATGACTGCCATGATGCGCCTAATGGTGCACTACTCAGAGAGCAAATGCATGTCACTGCACCAGGAAGAGGACAAGGATGAAACTCGGGTTGGCATGGAGTCACTGTTCATGCAAGCCCTGGTGCTGATGTAAGTGCAGCTAACTGTCAGCCTTGTGGACACAGTAGAATGCCAGTTCTGAGTCCCTGAGAAAAGCACATACTGGTGGGGCCACCTATGATGCAGGGAAGATCAGAAGTGGCTACAAAACTTCTGAATGAATGAAGCCACTTTCTTGAAACTTTGTGAATGGCTTTCTTCCTGAAGTTCCAGAATACCTGAATGAGACTCACTATGACCATGAAGAAGTGCTTGGCAATAGCCCTCTGACAGCTTGCAATGCCAGACAGCTACCATTCAGGTGGGAATCAATTTGGCATGGGGAAATCTACAGCAGAGGCTGCTTTTTACAGTTAGCCAAGGTGATCAATACCATTATGCTATAGAGGATTGAAACTCTGGGAAATGTGGAGACCGTCATTGACGGCTTTCTCTAACTGCGGTGGAGAGATTGACGGAACACACATCCCCATCTGGGCACATGATCACCTTGCCAAATAGTACATAAGCTGCAAGGAGTAATTTTCCATGGTGCTGCAGATGCAGGTGGATCACAAGGTCTGTTTCTCCAACATCAAGATGAGATGGCTGGAAAAGGTGCATGACCCGCACATCTTTAAGAACTCCTGTCTCTTCAGAAAGATGCACACTGGAATTTTTTTCCCAGACTGGACAATCAGTATCGGAGACATGGAAATGCCTATTGTGATCCTTGGTGGCTCAGCCTACCCCTTGTCCCCATGGCTCATGCAACTGTACATAGGCAGCCTAGACTCATGTAAGAAGTGGTTCAACCGAGCAAGTGTAGAATGGTGGTTGAATGTACCTTTGTACATTTAAAGTGTACGTTTAGGAGTCTCATGACTATGTTGACCTCAGCGAATGCAACATTCCCTTTGTGGTATCAACCTGTGTTGTGCTCCACAATCTTTGTGAGAGCAAAGGGGAAATTTATTTGGCAGGTTGGGGTGCTGAGGCAGAGCACCTAGCCAAAGACTTTGAGCAGCTGATCAACAGGCCGATAAGGAGAGCACAGCATGAGGCAGTGCAAATTAGAGAGGCTTTGAAGGACAGTTTTGTGAACGGCCAATTTTAAGATTCATGCACGTTGCTCTCAATAAGTTTCCCCTACATTCCCTGTTTTTATCTGTAATGACCCAACCCCACCACTGAAGTACAAGCAACAAAGAGACTTGTTCACAGAACATGTGGGTTTTTTAGAGTAAGTAGCAGGGAAATAAAAGAAGTGGGACCCCAAAGGTGGGAAGAGGCTCAGAAACTCATAGTCAGTCTTTTGTCTTCCAAGATCCTGGAGGGTAAGTCTGCCCTTGAGCTCCCTCCTCCCATGTTCTGGAGCAGTGGTGGACCCTGGGGATCCAGAGGTTGGAAGCAACAGAGCTGGGGGAAGAGGAACAGGTATTTTCAATGGGGCAGATGGTATTCTGGGAGGATGCCTTCTCCAGGCATGCAGCCAGGAGCTCCATCACAGTTGTCAGGAAGACAAAGATGGTCTCCAGCTGCCTCCCGTGTAGCCACCTGTGGGTTTTCCTCTCCTACCTTTCCATGATTCTGTCTTGGCATTCTGCCCACATCTCCTCCTTGAGGGTATTCATGCATTCCATCTGCTCCAAACATATCCTCCCTTGTCCATTTTCACCTGTGGATCTGTACCAGGTGGACAGATGCTGGAGCTGGGGGAGTAGTCAGTGAGTTGGCTGCTCTTCCTGCTGTAATTAAAAGTTACTAGGGCACACATTACAGGAGATACATTGTGTTAAGCCTAACCCTAACCTGATAGTGTGCAGCGAATGGAGATGTGTTCTGTAAAAGGCCAAATTTTTTTTTTAAGGTGGGCACTTTACAGCAGGTGCAAAGCAGAATTCTCAGGCGAGCACATGGACTCACGTGATTCAGAGGCAGGCAGGCATGGTAAGGGCCCTGCCAAGGCAAAAGTCTGAAGGGAGACTCAGGGGGGATGGGTCAGGGTTGCTTCCCTCTATATCTGGCACACACCCAGCTTCCCGGGACAATGCTACTTTCCCAGCCCACTGGAGCCTACAGTTGGTGTGTGGGGGGTATTTGTGTCTGGCATATGCAGCTTCCAGAAGAGAGTGCTAATAGCTTCCCCTTCTCCTTCATGCAGGTTGCCATGAGTGATACCAGTCTTCTCCAAATCACACAGAGTGATGGGGAGCGGATCCTGACTGAATATAGCCATAAAACTGGGCTTTATCCTGCAACAGTTTGTGGCTCAGTGATGCCAGACCACTTACTGGTTGCATGGTGTGTGAAGGTGTCCTACCATGGAGTATGGAATAAGACTGGCCTCCCCAAAATCCTTGTGAGAAGGATCAAAGAGTTCCTATGTGAGAGCTTCACTGAGCTGTGCAGGGAAGACTTCCGCTCCATCTGCAGATGCAGTAACAAGCTATTCAGGGTCCTACATAGCGTGTAGGCACAGAGCAAGCTGCACTTCACACCTCAGTGCCTTAATGTGCTTGTAGTAAGACAAAAATTGTGAACTCACCAGAAGTGCCCTCCCTGGAGTCGGCGCTCAATTGGGAAACATCTTGGGAGGAGGGGACTTGCTCCAGTATGTTGAAGAGATCCTGGCTTTTGAGGATTCCTGGGTAGCCATTCTTCTTCTCCTTCTTCCCCTGTGCCACTATGCTGTCCTCCACGCTGACACCAGGAGTCTCTTGGCCAGACTTCACGGTCACACTTTGGAGGCTGGTCGGGTCCCTCCCTCCCAGAATCGCATCTAGCTGCTTGTAGAACCTGTATCTATGCTGTGCTGCATTAGACCATCCATTAACCTCCTTCACCTTGTGGTGGAACTGCTCGAGTTCCTTGATTTTCACTCTGCACTGCTGGGTGTCCTTGGAATATTCTTTGGCCATCAGGCAGTTTATGATCTTCGTGTAAATGTCCACATTTCATTTGCTTGTTTGGAGCTCAGAGAGAATGGATTCTTCTCCTCATTCCTCAAGGAGGTCCAAGATCTCCCAGATGCTCCACGCTGGCACTCTTCTGCACCCCTGGGAAACGAAGCCTATGGGACTAGAAATATTTGAAAACATGGAAGTATCTGAGCCATTAGAAGTCATGGCTACACGTGTCATGGTGTGCTGCTTGCTCTAAGATGTGCTTGCAACACTGGCCACACAGGAAATGAAATTCAAATTTTCCTGGGCTTTTTCCTTTTCTCCTGAAGAGCAGTAGAGGTGCAAGTTCTAGCCAAAGCAGTCAGAGCAGAGAACTGTGGGATACTTCCCAGAGGCCAATAGCCTTGACTTTCAACAATTCTGCATCTACATTATCATAAACTCAACCATGTAAGGCTGGGAACAGTGTTACTCCTCGTGAAATCAGGAGTAACCAACATTGACTTCAGCGACCCTTAAGGATGACATGAGGGGGTTGGTAGTGTAGACATATCATTTAGAACATTGACCATATGCAGCTAAATTCAATGTAAAGTCCTAGTGTACACCAGGCCACAGATTGTTCTCACTGGTACTTATGTAAATCAAGAATCACTGTTAACTAATAACCCTGTATTGTTGCGGGAAAAAGGAATCAGGCCTTTTAACAAGAAATAGACATCGAACATAAATATTACAAACAGCTAGGAAATACATTTTTTAAAAAGTTATGATTCTAACAAATAAATCTGTCTTACAAAAAGAATAATAATGAAAATAAAGTTGAAGAGCTGGGATGATGTCTTGATGATCCCTTACAAGGGTCTTCACCTGTCCCCTCTTAGTCAAAGATAAAATACCCATTCTCCTGAGGGTATGTCTATACTTGCAGCCTAATTCGAACTAGGGCTGCAAATGTAGGCTTTCGGAATTGCAAATCAAGCCTGGGATTTAAATATCCCATGCTTGATTTGCACCTTCCCGGCCGGGCTCCATTTTTTTTTTTTTTTGAAATTTACAAGCCCGAAGTAACTACCCTCATCTACACGCGGCAGTGAAACGGGCGTTCGAAATAAAGCCCTAGTTCGAACTAAAGGTTAAACCTCATTGCAGGAGGAATCACAGGTGGAAGATGCAAATCAAGCACGGGATATTTAAATCCCGGGCTTGATTTGCAATTCCGAATGCCTACATTTGCAGCCCTAGTTCGAATTAGGCTGCAAGTGTAGACATACCCTTAGAGAATTCAGAATCAGGCTGAAAACAGGAACAAACACATGTATCTGGTATTGTGTATGCTGAAAAAGAAAAGAAAAAAGAATCACAGCTGAAGAATCACCATATTTCCCTAAAGATAAGGACAACAACATACTTGCAAACATGAACATCTTTGTCATACTAAATTTGTGAGAGAGCTAATTTAGCAGAATACAACATGGCTGATTGTCTTGTAAACAAGATGCTCAGTTTTAGATTTTTATGCTTGTGAATAGCATGGGGAAGTGGATTCAGAAATAAGTAAGATAATTTTAAAAATTAGCAAATACTGCGTCCTCAAAGAGAGAAAAAAAACACTAAGAAAGAAAAATCTATTGGTGGATTAAATGTACTTTAAAGAGACAACAGGGTAACTTGTGCATTTCTGTTTTTATCAGTATAATAGATATTTTTAACAATCAGGAGATCTTCCCCTTTCTGACAGCAAGTGTCAGAAGCCATATGAACCTGTCAAGAAAACTGTGTAAATTGGGAAGTGTTTTGAGAGGTTATTAAAGTGGAGACACAAATGATTAGAAGTAATGATTGCTTCCTTAGCTACAGTATCAGAGATCTAAGCACAAAATCTATTGTCTAGATATGGTTCTAGTGAACAAGACAATCTAAATAAATTTTAAAGAGCGATACAAAGGTCAAAAGGTCACAATATAATTAATTTAACCTGGAATCAATAATTGCTTAAAGAAGAAAGGCAGACATGATGGCATGAGGGAAAAAAAACAGCTGCTATAAGGATACTGAAATAATATACTGGAAAGCAACTCAAGTGGAAGATCAAACAGTAAAATGCACATCTCATACGTCACATATGAAGCCAGGCTAAATAAAGTCTGTCAGAGTCCTGAGAAATGCTAATGAAAAGCGGGTAGAGGACCAGGCCCATGTTAAGTAGCCATGAAAAAAGGAACAGACAGTGGAAGTAACAGTCAGAACAAGCACCTAATAATGAGGTATCTGAAAAAAGAGAAATTGAGAAATCTTATACTATATACAGTATAAGACTTTATGTACTGCATGATAATGAGAATGCAATATTTAAAAGAATTAAGAAAAACGTATTTTGACTTTGCATGCAACTAAAATACTTAAAAAAAAAGCTTAAGGGAATTATATCTGAGATCCTAAAACAAAGATAATGGTGTTATCATTATTCAGTTACCTGCTCTTTGGAGAGCAAAGATATACTAGCTGACAGATAGCTGATACATAGAAAGGGACATGTAGATGATTGTTGTTGAAAGTCAGGGGATTCTGATGGAAATGTGTTTTGTAAGTTTATATTTGCTGTTTTCAGTAATAGCCTAAATAATCAAAAGAATGTAATGAGGTTTTCAAACCTCCTAGGAAACTTTTTAATGGTTTAAGGTATTTTTTTTCTTTTTTCCCTTTTTTCTTATATTTTGAAATATACTTGTATATCCCATAGAACTAATTTTTGTTTAGAGGTATTCAGTGAAGTTTGGTTTGTTAGGTTTTCCTCCACAGAGAAAGAAATACTTTTTTTTAATTAAGAGAACAAAAAGGAAACAAAAGATAAGAAAGAAATTGAAAATCAGAGAGAGAAAGAACTAGAGAACGATGGTATATGTATTATTATGGATTGTGATAAAAACAAGTGTAGGATTAATATTCAGCATACGCCATACACCACTATTAATCATCTCATAACTCCATGGCTTACAGCCTCCCACCCTCCCCATACTGATCCTGTCAGTAAGTTGGAACTATTCCCTTTTTATTTTCCTTCGGGAGATTCGTTCAGGCTGCTTCATTTGGGACTGATCCTCTCACATCTGAAAAGGTCTTTTAGGAAGCAAGTTGACTGGCAACACCTCCCTCCCATTCTGCCATAGCAGATAGGAAGGCCTTCTTGTCTCATTGGAGCATGGAGTTTAGAATCACAGAAATCTGAACCATTCCTGTATGAGGTAGATCGGGAAAACCCAATAGCACAGTCCCTACCTATTTTTCAGGCTCCCCAGATTAGAGAAATGTACTGTAGTGGGTGTACACTGTGATGCAGTATCGTAAATGTTAAACAAAGACTCTTACAATGTGAAGCAGAAGAATTAGAAATTATTCAGAGAAGAAGAGGAAAATGCACAATCTTTAAATGAGTGCTTAATATGAGCACAATTCCTGTTTCAAATAAATCTGTGCCAAAAATGGAACAAGGAGGCATAATGTCAGATTTACCAAACAAAGTCATGAGCAAAGTTAGAATTTAACTTTACTTAGAGAGACTAAGAAGCATTCGGCAGAACTTTATGCTATTATAAATGTCAGTGCCAACTTTGGGCCATTATACTGAAGAAGCAAGAAACATAATTAAGAGGAGCCCAGAGAGAGACAGTGGAGAAGCTCAATCTCAGACTGCACCTTCCCCAGGATGTTTCATGCTGTCTACTTCAGCCCTCAAATGAAATTAACAAAACACTTAACCAAAGTCCCAAGTTTGGTTATAATTGTAATAAATGTGAGCATTAGGACCCTTTTGTCTGTGACATAATTTAGAGCAGACTCTTGATTGTCTAAATCTTGCCAAGTTTGGGATTATTCTACACTCATTATCAGAGAGCAGTAACTATGCAGTGACCCCCATCCTATCAAGGACAGCAAAGTTTGGCCACAGCAGAAAATCTGGGCCTAATAGTTCATCTTTGATAAATTTTAAATAGAGTTAATATTTATGAATATTTTAATAGAAAATGTTAATAGAAAACATGTGCAGAGATGAATATTATAAGAACCTAACACATTTCAGAGACATTTATAAATGATTTTGAACATTCCAATATGTAAGTATATTATTATGACTGCTAAAATACAATTAAAATATTTTAATATCATTCATTCATTAATCCCAATATATTATTTTATGGTTTTTAAAGCATTTCCATTAACTATTTATTGCTATGATACTATTTACCAATGCTACCCTCTTTTTAGAATGGAAAGTTATATTGGAAGGTTTTTTTTTATATATCCAGACAAAAGGAAGAAAAAAAAGGAAGCATTTAGTAATTTTCAAAATATATGTGTATGTTTTTGTTTGTTTTAAATCCATCCATTCATTCTTGTTGGTATTATCAAAATATATTATTTATATTATTAACATGAAAATCAAAGGGAGACTGAAAATACTTCAAGAACAGCTTCCTTCATGGTAGTTCATTTTCATATCCCATCAGAAAGCAGTGAGAGGTACAACTAAAATGATATACTCCTTTGATTTATAGCAGGGGTGGGCAATATTTTTTGATACAAGGCCACTCCAAGAATTTGGTAAGTGATCAAGTGCTGTCGTCTTCCCTGATATTAATGGAGGAGGTGTAGAATCTGGGATGGAGGTTGGGTGCAGAAAGGAGCTCGGGGTAAGTTATTGGGGTGCAGGAGGGATTGTGGGATCTGGGAGGGAGTTTGGGTGAAGGATGGTGTTGTGCAGCAGTTTGGACTGTGAATGGGGGTAGGAGATTTGGGTGCAAGGCCCGAGAGGGGGTTGTGGCCTGGAAGAGGCATGTAAGAGGGGGTGCAGGGTCTGGGAAGGGGTATGTATACAGGAGTAGGGGTGCAGAGGGTTTGAGTTACGTGGGATAGGAGTACAGGAATGTGGAGAAGAAGGTTGGCAAGAAGCTGAGGGCTAGATGGCAGAGATGCCAGAGGCAGGCTCTGGCTGGGGATGAGCTTACCTTGGTGGATCCCAGCCAGCAGCCCAGAATGTTCCTTAGCCAGGGTCACTGCCTTCCATGCCCCCGCACATGCTCAGAGCAGCTTCAGGGGCCACATGTATGCTGCTCTGACCTGAACGCCGTGAGCCTGGGAGATGACAGAAGGGGTACTTCAAATGCTGCTTGTCCTGCAAACAGACAGCTCCTATTGGCCGGAAACTGGTCAATGGTAGCTGCAAGATTTTGCTGGGGGCAAGGGTAGTGTGAAAAGCCTCTCCCCCTTCCCTTGGGCTCACAGCAATCATAATGCCTGCAGCCCACTTATCTGAGTGCCAAGCAGGGGCAGGCCAGGCAGGGAGCAGGCTGAGACTCCCATGGGACAGATCCAGTAGCTAGGTGGGCCAGATCTGCCCCCAGGGTCTTTTTCCCAGAATTGATGTATAGTGTACAGAGGATTGAGATTTTTCAAAGAGGAATGCACTTGCATGTGTATAAAAACAGTACCATCTTTCAATCTTTAGAAGCTATTCAAGTGTTCAAATATACACATATCAGTAAAAGGATAGACAACAAACAAATTGCCAAAGCATTACTTTCAATGCTGCTTGCAAAATTAATATCCCCTCAAACTTTTACAAATAGAACTGAATATGATAATTCCAACACGCCGAGGTTTGTTTCTCTTTCTCAAATCTCCTTCAGTCAAATTGTGCCTCCCATTGCTGTTGTGTAACCTCAGTAGACTGGTTGAGCCTATACAAGTATAGAGGAAGGTAGAAATTGACAAATGCTGTTGTCTATCCCAATTACAGATAACAAGGCCAGATTAAGGGACAGGCAATACAGGTAAATGCCTAGACACACAACTCCCATAATCATGTGATTATACTGTATTTTGTTTTAAAAAAGAAACAAAAATAAGTATGTTTCTAGCTCTGAGGTTATACAGAAAAATCTAAGCAATTGAGCCAAGCTTACCTGCTACAGTGGCATTTTCTTGAGTCTGTAGAGAGCCTAAAATGATAGCAATGAGTAGTATGAAGTGAATGCAGTAGAATTGTAAACACCAAACTCCCCTGTTCTGAGAACACACACACACTATTGTGTGCTAGAACAAGAAAGCAGTAGGCCTAATATAATACCCCGAATAAAATGCTGGAGAAAATGCCAGGGACTGCCCTTCAGTTACCAACTCCACCACACTAGGCTGTGTCTAAACTACATCCTGTACAGGATCTTTCGAAATGGGGCTTTTCTGTCAAAAATGCCCCGTCTAAACTTCCGGGTTTTTTTCGAAAAAGCCCCATTTCGAAAAAAAAGCAGCAGCCGCCATTATGCAAATGAAGCACGGGCTATAGACTCATAGACTCATAGACTTTAAGGTCAGAAGAGACCATTATGATCATCTAGTCTGACCCCCTGCACAATGCAGGCCACAGAATCTCACCCACCCACTCCTGGAATAATCCTCTCACCTATATCTCAGATATTGAAGCCTTCAAATAGTTTAAAGACCCCAAGATGCAGAGAATCCTCCAGCTGTGATCTGTGCCCCATGCTACAGAGGAAGGCGAAAAACCTCCAGGGCCTCTGCCAATCTACCCTGGAGGAAAATTCCTTCCCGACCCCAAATATGGCGATCAGCTGTACCCTGAGCATGTGGGCAAGACTCACCAGCCAGACACCCAGGAAAAGTTCTCTATAGTAACTCCTATCATCCCTCCATTGGCCTATTTACCACTGATAATGAAAGGTCAATTAGTTACCAAGATCATGTTATCTCATCAAACCATCCCCTTCATAAATCCATCTAGCTTAATCTTGAAGCCAGATAGGTCTTTTGCCCCCACTACTTCCCTTGCAGGGCTGTTCCAGAACTTCGCTCCTCTAATGGTTAGAAACCTTTGTCTAATTTCAAGTCTAAACTTCCTATTAGCCAGCTTATATCCTTTTGTTCTTGTGTCCACATTGGTATTAAGCTTAAATAATTCCTCTCCCTCCCTGGTATTTATCCTTCTAATATATTTAAAGAGAGCAATCATGTCTCCCCTCAGCCTTCTTTTGGTTAATGTAAACAAGCCAAGCTCCTTGAGTCTCCTTTCATAAGACAGGTTTTCCATTCCTCGGATCATCCTAGTGGCCCTTCTTTGTACCTGTTCCAGTTTGAATTCATCCTTCTTAAACATGGGAGACCAGAACTGCACACAGTATTCCAAATGAGGTCTCACCAATGCCTTGTATAACGGCACTAACACCTCCTTATCCCTACTGGAAATACCTCACCTAATGCATCCCAAGACCGTATTAGCCTTTTTCACAGTCATGTCATAATGGCGGCTCATAGTCATCCTATAATCAACCAGGACTCCGAGGTCCTTCTCCTCCTCTGTTACTTCCAACTGATGTGTCCCCAGCTTATAACTAAAATTCTTGTTATTAATCCCTAAATGCATAACCTTACACTTCTCACTATTAAATTTCATCCTATTGCTATCACTCCAATTTACAAGGTCATCCAGATCTTCCTGTATGATATCCCGACCCTTTTCTGAATTGGCAATACCTCCCAACTTTGTGTCATCCGCAAATTTTATCAGGATACTCCCACTTTTGGTGCCAAGGTCAGTAATAAAAAGATTAAATAAAATTGGCCCCAAAACTGATCCCTGAGGAACTCCGCTAGTAACCTTCCTCCAACCTGATAGTTCACCTTTCAGTATGACCCGCTGTAGTCTCCCCTTTAACCAGTTGCTTATCCACCTCTCAATTTTCATATTGATCCCCATCTTTTCGAATTTAACCAATAATTCCCCATGTGGTACTGTATCAAATGTTTGTTTGCCTTACTAAAATCGAGGTAGATTAGATCCACTGCATTTCCTTTATCTAAAAAATCTGTTACTTTCTCAAAAAAGGAGATCAGGTTGGTTTGTCATGATCTACCTTTTGTAAAACCATGTTGTAATTTGTCCCAATTGCCATTAGCCTCAATGTCCCTAACTACTTTCTCCTTCAAAATTTTTTTCTAAGATCTTGCATACTACAGATCAAACTAACAGGCCTGTAGTTACCCGGGTCGTTTTTTTCCCCTTTCTTAAAAATAGGAACTATATTAGCAATTCTCCAGTCAAATGATACAACCACTGAGTTTAGAGATTTATTAAAAAATTTTGCTAATGGACTTGCAATTTCATGTGCCAGTTCCTTTAATATTCTTGCATGAAGATTATCTGGTCCCCCTGATTTACTCCCATTAAGCTGTTCAAGTTTGGCTTTTACCTCAGATATGGTAATATCTACCTCCATATCCTTATTCTCATTTGTTATGTTACCCTTATCCCTAAGCTCTTCATTAGCCTCATTAAAGACTGAAGCAAAGTATTTGTTTAGATATTGGGCCATGCCTAGATTATCCTTAACCTCCACTCCATCCTCAGTAATTAGCGGTCCTACTTCTTCTTTTTTTGGTTTTTTCCTATTTATATGGCTATAAAACCTTTTACTATTGGTTTTAATTCCCTTTGCAAGGTCCAACTCTACATGACTTTTAGCCTTTCTTACTTTGTCCCTACATGCTCTAACCTCAATAAGGTAGCTTTCTTTGCTGGCCCCTCCCATCTTCTACTCCTTATATGCTTTCTGCATATATTTAAATCCTGGCTTCATTTGCAATATCAATGTGCCTAATCTATATCCCTTTATTGAAAAAGGGATGTATTTTAGACACAGACAAAGTTTCCAGAGTCCCTAATTGCCTTAATTTAGCTCTGAATAACACACAGATCTGTAGAGGGTCCCTTTGAGTTCAGTATTCAAAGAAAAAAAGTAGATAAAGTGATATGTTAAATGTATTGCTTCACTGTTGAATGATAGCAGATGTCAGGTCTGCTGCCCACTGAAGAAGATAATAGCAATAAAAAGTCCAGCTACATTCTCAGTACAAGTTACTTAAATGACACATATTCACCTGTATTAGTAGCAGGACTCTCACAAACGGCATGAAGATAAACCATCTTTTATTTCACGGATCCCATCCCAACACCAGTTGCCAGGGTATAATTTTGCTTCAAGAATTTACTCCAGTTAGAGTGATTAAGGCAAGGAGCAAAATCCCTTGCTGTCTGCTATTGCTCCATCCCCAAAAATCTGCTTAAAAACCCACATCATCTTTCAAGACTAAGAACTTGCCCACATACTTTAGAACAATAAATTATAATAACGGGCTATGTCTGCACTACATCATTCACATCAGCACAGCTGCATCATTTTAGTACTTCTGGTGAAGATGACCTAAGCCAACAGGAGAGAGCTCTCCTATTGCCTTAGTGACTCCACCTCTGCACAAGGTGGCGGCTATACCAGCAGAATCTTTCCCATTGCTTTAGCATTGTCAACTCCAACACTTAGGTTGCTATAACTTTCATGGTTAGGGAGTGGATTATTCACATCCCTGAATCACATACATTATAGTAAAGTAATTTGTACTGTAGATATAGCTTAGCCTAGGTGTATTGACCTGTGCCACAATATTATTTAACTATTCTTTTAAGGGTGCCTTATTGTTCCAGAAATTACAGAGAGTCTTCTTGGTGACTGCATGATTTTTTTTTTCATCTCAATCATTTGAGCAGCAAAATTAGGGTTCTTTTCATCCTTCCAGTTCTAATTGCCCTAGTGATGGCTTTTGTTTTCCTTTTACATTTTGGTATGCATGTTTATTAGGAATGTACTAGATACTAGAGCCTATGTGGCCAAGCATTTGAACCTCCTTGAACACTTGTCTCTATCGTCATGGTGACATGGGCAGTAGAGCTGGATCATTTTTCTGGTGAATAGAAAGTTTGCTAGAAAAAAATGCATTTCTGAATAACCAACACCATTAGCAAATTTGATGTAATTTTGCCATATAATTTCAGCCAAAAGTTTTCAGCTCTGAGGCACCATTTAGAATGTGGCAGGAGGAGGCAGTGGAGCCATTATCTCTCTTTTAATCTTTAGCACATGAACTTTCTGATATGGAACATCCAGGGTTAATTCCCCTCTACTTGATGTGGGAAAGGGATTGGAGCTTGGGTCTCCCACACTATAGAAGAATGCTCTTACCCCTGACCTCTTGAATATTCTGGGATAGAGCTTTTTGTGTCTCTCCTTCGGAAGCTGTTCTATTGTGTGTACAGTCAGTCATTGAACCAGAGAGTGAGTGATTCTAGTAGTTAAAGTACTCTCCTGAGTAGTAAGAGACCCACTTTCAAGACCCTGCATTAATTCCTAATTTATAATTTCCCACTTCTGTCAAGCATATAAAAGGGCTTGGTTGCTAAAACACCAGAGATAACCACATTTCAAGTCACCTTTCAAACATTACGATGTAAGAGTCCATAATACCCAAAGGACTGACTTGATAAGCAATACTAGAACATGAAATGATAGATGGGGAGGGACGGGGAATCCTATACAAATATAGAGCTCTAATGAGACACAGAGCCTATATGCTGACTTCATATGCTATCAAAATTGGAAACCAGACAATAGTAGCCTGTGTATAGGGGGTAACACTGGCTACAACAAAAATACTGCAAGCTATTCAATTATGTTTATCTTGTAAAACTATTCTATCTGAAAAGAAGTGTCACTTACCCATGATTAATTCAGAAAATAGCAATCATGAGGTAAGTGGTGGGTGTTTTGCTATCTGCAATATCTGGAGCAGACTATTAAATAAAAGTTTCTTTACATTTCTAATATGGCACAACCCACAGGGTGTTATTGTAGAGTAAAGGAAACAGTTTGATGCAGGCCTTTCTGAGTGTCTGAAATTAAAGGAATTAAAAAAAAAATAACGGCAGTCTCTAAGTTATGAAAAGTGTTTTGAATATTCCTTTACATACCTTATCCAGTTACAAGGCCTAGCTTACAATCAAAATGATTTTACTAATGCAAACAAAAAACAAATTAATGTTTTTTCTTCTATAAACTGATTTTTTTTAAACCATCTTTTATGCACTGTAATTGCAGCTGGGAAAAAAGATCATAAATTCTGATTGGATAACAAATTCTTGGTCCTTCGTGCATTATAAGTGGGTCCAAGCATGCTGAAGTTACTTGATATTCTCCTCAAATACTATTTATGTCAGTGTAGGAGAGGGTTAGCCCAGGATACACTCAAGTATCATTCACTTAGATGCCAAGAAAATCCCCAAGTAGGCAGCAATATATGTATGCGAAGGTATCTTTGCCATTGTATATTGTAGTTCAGAACAACAGAACAAACAAGTGGTGCTAGTCTGGACATGGGTTCCAAAGAGTCAGGAGGGATGGACCTAACAAGTAAACAAATGGATTCTTTCTATGAAAGGGAGATTTAAGAACTGCCAAAATCTGAAGTTTGTTTATTTAAAAAGAACCCAAAAGACAAGTATGATCAAAACCAGAAAGAAGAGGAGTCAGGCAATGGTCTGCAATCAGCTGAACATTGCTGCTGCTGCTGTCTCTGCTGATGATTATTATACTTTGGTTATCATACTGAAGATATGTTTAATGCCACAACATATATGTTATATAGGTGGAACTTTAAATAAATGTTAAGCTCCTTATTTGCATAACAGCCAAATCAGGTACATATAAACTCATCCAGCAAGTTCTAGTTTTGTGTATTTTGATAATGGGTAAAATCTTGGCCTCATTGAAGTCCATAAGGAATTTGCTGTTGAGTGAGACAAGGATTTCACTTAATACAGGTATAGGGAAACAGTGATATTTGATCAAATTCTGCTCTTCATTTCACTAATGAAACTCCAATTAATTTATGTTTTTAAATTAAAACACCATGATTTCATTGTGGCTGCATTGGCGTGACAAATAAAGGTTTGATTTTGTGTGAGAAATTAATCCTCGATATAATGATAATGAGTTCACTGGAATTACATGAAAAAGGAATATGATCCATTTGTTGTTGTTACTACTGCAGAAAGTCTGTAGAGGGAGCATAAGACCATAACAATATTTTCTGTGGGTCCCACTTAATGGCTATTCGTTCTTATTTTATATGCGTTGTAACTCATATATACACTCAGGGCCAAACTTTTCCAAAAATGATTAATAAATTACAATGGAAATTTTTAAACAAAGATAATACATATTAAAAACTGGAAAAAAAACAAGTTAATTAAATTGTTATTTCATTCCCTGTCACTATTCCAAAACAAATAACTTTGTTTAAAAAAAAAACAGTTAAGTTTGTGAAGTGACAATTTAGTTACAAATCCTAAAAACAAAATACAGAAAATGAATTAAAAAAACTTAAAAAACAACAAATAGTCTAGTAGCAATTTAAAGACTAACAAAACATGTAGATGGTATCATGAGCATTCATGGTCAAAACCCACTTCTTCAGATGACTGGAGTATAATGAGTCCAGATCCAAGGATAAATAAGGGGAAAGAGGGGGAGGAGGGAAGAAAAAGAAAGACAGTGAGTAGATAAAACTTAAAAAAAAATAATCAGTCTAGCAGCACTCTAAGGACCAACAAAACATGTAGATGGTGAGTAGATAGTTCAAGTAGTTACAGGAGTCTTTTAAGAACCATTAGCACGTCCATTGTTTGCTTGGTTGGTTAAGTTATTAGAAGGTGGAAAATAGTGTGTGAGCCATCCAATATCCTTGTTTAGACCATTAGCATAAGAATTAAACTTGTGAATCAACTTAACTTCATGCATTCACATATATTTTAGGTGTTCCTCCCTTTAGATATTCAACTGTTGCAATGGTTTTGTGCCCCTTGTAATCAGTTTGGCTGTTGTGGGATCACAAATTGTGTTAACACTAAATGGAGGAGATGTGAGAGATGATCAACAATGCTTGCAGTTACTGTGGGAGTGCAAAAAAAGTCAGACTCTGTTTAACTCAGTTAAAAGGAGAGACCCTGCCAGTGGAATACACTTGAATGAACAGAGGCTCCACTTCCAGAGCCCTAAAGAATAAGATGGGGAGTCAGCAGGCTGCGTTCCCTCCAGGCATGAGCTGTAAGACTGGTTCAACCTGTTTCTCCCCACTGTTTCAATGACAGAGTTAAAGAAAGGCTCCATAAGGAGTCTCTTTGGTATGTAAATTTACTCCAGTGAATGCTGGAACCTCTTGTGGCTGGACTGTGCTTTGGACTAAGAGCTGAAATCACTGACAGCTGAAATCACTAGGTTTGGTCCTGAGTCAAATCCACCACAAGGCAGCAGAAGATGTGATGGGTAGACAGCAAGGTGGCGATGGAGAGGCATGAGGAGTGGCCAGCAGAGTGGCAACAGCGAGGGGTGATCAATGGACAGTCATGGGGAGCAGCCAGCATATCGGCAGCAGCAAGGGATGATGAATGGCCACCAGAGTAGCACTAGACAGCAGTAAGCAGATGGATGGAGAGTGACGAGCGGAGTGGGTGAGATGCCTCCTACTGCCCACCCCCCACTCAAAATGGGAGGTGAATTCTGCAGATCACCGCTGAACTCTGGTCTGCCTTGATGAAGGGCAACGACTGAGTTGGCTGCAGAGGAGGGTTGAGCATGTGAAGGGGACATTTACATTGCTGGACTTGAGAGCTTGAGAGGAAAAGGACATTGCCCAACCTACTTGAGCTGGGACGTTTACTTGTGGTTTGGTTATGAACTGTGTTTGTGGTGTTTTCCCAGATTAATGCCACTTTACTTCTTTCCCCTTTTATTAAATATTTCTTTTCCACACTCAGACTCTGTGCTTGTGAGTGGGGAAGCATTGCCTCCCAGAGGTGCCCAGGGGTGTTGTGTGAATTTTCCAGGTTACTGGGTGGGGGCTTGAGCCAGTTCTGTGATGGATGGATGGAGAGGACTGCTAGCCATTGAACCCAGCACTGGCTGCTGCTGGTGCTACCTTTCAGAAGGGTTACACATAGTTAAAATAATGTTAAGTCTGGTTAATTTTTATTTGTGGTAGCTCAGACCAAAGGTCCATCTAAGCCTAGTGCCCTGTTTTCCAACAAAAGCCAATGCCAGATTTTTCAGAGGGGATGAACAGAACAGAGCTATTAGAGGAGTGACTCTTCCCCTAAATTCCCATCACAGTTTCTGGCACTTAGAGGTTTAGGGACACTCAGAGCATGGGGTTATACTCCTGACCATCTTAGCTAATAGACATTGAGGGATCCACTCTCCATGAACTTATCTAATTCTTTTTTCAACCCATTTGTAGTTTTGTCTTCACAGCATCCCCTGGCAATGAATTCCACCATTGTATGAAGTAATTTTTAAACTTGCTCCCTATTAGTGTCATTGTGTGTCGACGGTTCTTGTTTTATATGAAGGGGTAACTGATACTTATTCCACAGAATTCCTGATTTTATAGACTTCTATCAGGATGTCTCTTTTCTATGATGAACAACCTAATGCTTTATTATTATCTCTCCTCACATAGAAGCTATTCCAGATGTGCAAGCTGTATTCCAGGTATAGGCCTACCATGGATTTATATAGTGACATTATGATGTGACATTATGATAATGTTTTATTATCTAACCCTTTTTTAATGGTTCCTAACATTACTAGCTTTTTTGACTGGCTCTACACATTTAGCAGACGTTGTCAGAGAATCATCCACAATGTCTCCAAGATGTCTTTCTTGAGTATAAAAGCACATGAAACTTTGTTATGGAACCTAGAGTTAAGGTTTTCCGGCACTTTCAATTATAAAACCCTATTTCAGTTCCTGATAACTTTGCCCAACTGTTTGTTCTGATCCTTGCTGGGGCATTTGCACCAAGTCTGATTTTTTAAAAGAAGGCTTCGGCTAAAATAGTTCAGCAGTGCCTAAGAATTAGCTTGTGGGAAAAATACATAGCTCCCATGTTAAAAAAAATCTTGCAATTGTTATGTTGAGAAACTGTAGTACCTTATGCCTCATAGCAGAGACTCAAAATTCAGCAGGCAAGTCACCTTTTTGTAAGAGATTTTGCCTTTTGCTGATCCCATCAAAAATTTGTATCAGTAACGAAGAGGACTGGCTGGATAGGGAGACTGGGCTGTGTTGCCTAATGGAGCTGAAACTACTGCAAGGAGCCTGGGGAGTGAGTCTAAATCTGAGGCCCAGGGTGAAAAGTAGACTGGGACTCTGTTAGGGCTCCTAAAGGAGGAAACTGGGGAGGCAGAAGGCAAGAAACCAGTGAACAGAGAAGAAGCAAGACTGGGATAAGAACAGGTTCTATGGGACAGATGCAGAAGAGATGAGGATTGTGTGAGGTTGGGGGCGGGGGAGTCTGAATGCCTGAGGGTATGTTAATACTAGAACACATTTCCCTCCAGCCCATAGAACAGATCTCAAGATTCCTGATGCCATGTTTGCACTCTACCAGTGAGTGTTGATTTAGCAAATAATGGAGAGCTACTAAATTGACCACAAAGTGCTCTGTGGTTGACTCTGGTACTGCACTGGAATGAGAGAAGTAAGGTAAGTTGTAGGGAAAGCATCTACCATTAACACAGCATGGTATAGACACTGCAGTAAGACAACCTAAGCTATATCAACTCCTGCTACATTATTCAAGAAGCTAGAGTAGTGTAACTTAGGACAATATACTCCGGTAGTGTGGACAAGGCCTAAGTCTCAACCTTCCTTTTCAGTCCATAATTATCTTTAAAATGCATTGGCCAAACATGTCCTTGAGTGCTACTCCACAAATTCCTGCTATTGCCAATTACTTCATTAGCTCAATTGCAAGAAGTCTGTTCTGTGAATTTAAAAGATCCTGACCTTTCCAGTGGCCCAAGAAAGTGTCAAAATGAGGGCACATGATGGAATTTCTGTTGTGTTTGTTTTTTAAGCATAAGATAATACATACTTTTTTTATGTAAATCTGAATTACTTCATGACTAAGTAAATAAGCATTCAAAACTCTTGTATAACACTGATGAATATAGATGCACTCTCTTACTAGTGTATTCACATTTGTAGTTGGTTAATATTTATTGACTTCTAACCTCTGATTTAATCCTTTTTGGATTTATGCATTATTGTGTCACATGAATCAAGTGGGGGGGAAAACAACAACACCACCACCACCAAAACAGTTCCATTCATAAAAGAACTGATCAATCATAGAAAATAGTATAACTAACCAACAAAAAGTGAGGTTGTTGCTATTTGCTGGTGATTACTTTGAAAATCTTCATGCTATATGTCAAATAACTATACACAAACCCTTCTGGTTCATAATACTGAATGTCATGTAGTTCTCTTTCAATAGTCATTTAGCTTTTTGGTAATGGGCTATATCACTTTTAAATTACATGCTTGACTTGACCACACTTCTGTATGACATTATTTAAATATACAAAGATGCCTGTACACACGCTCTAGGCACCCTGACAACTAATTAAACTCACAATCCATATAGGAATGCCACTCTGAAATAATATGATAAAGCCTTTTGCAAAGTAATTATATTTGAGTGACTTTTTTTCTTAGCTGTCCTATTGAAAAGAAAGAACAGTTTCATTCTTCGCTCCATTTGCACTAAGAAGCTGACCTACTTCATTTGAACAAGTTACATTCATTTGTCTTGCTTGGACTGCAGTGCCAGTGATGGGATTAAAAAGCTTTGTGAGAAGACAAAACAGGATAATATTTGAAGCACTGCCCAGGACTGTAAGACTTTGCAGTATCTTAGGGTTATTCCATATCATATAATACACTCATGTGATCTGAAGATGGTCTACTTCTGTGGCATCAAGAAAAATAATACTCGTTATTTTTGAAACGTGTGTTGTTAAAGTCATTACTTTAGAGACAACATGCAGTCTGGGTACATGTACGCTATGTGCTTATTTCAAAATAAGCTAATTTGGAATAATAACTCCTGAATTAGCTATTTCAAAATAGTGTGTCCTCACTACAAATGCCCATCGAAATAGCACTGAACTATATCAAAATGATGCGACCACACTGATTGGAGGCTGAATCACATTTAAAGTCCCTCAGAAGCATTTCGGGCAGGGCATCAAGTCAACAGTCACTTCCTGGAGCCTGAGGCTATCCTGGGGCTTAAAGGAATTCCCCTTTACAGTCATGTCTCAGGCTATGTCTAGACTGCAAGCATCTTGCAAAAGAGGCTTTTTCGAAAGATACTTTCGAAAAAGCCTCTTTCAAAAAAGAGCGCCTAGACTACAACCAGTACTTTCGAAAAAGCAAGCCACTTTTGAAAGAGAGCACCCAGGCAGTCTGGATGCTCTCTTTCGAAAAAGCACAGTTTGCATTACATTGCTCCTTTTTCCGAAACAGCACTTTCAAAAAAAGGCATTCTTCCTTGTAAAATGAAGTTTTCCATGGTCAAAAAAACTGCCACATTCTTTCGATTTACTTTCGAAAGAACGCAGCAGCAGTCTGGATGCAGGGGAAGTTTTTGCGAAAAAAAGGCCACTTTTTTTTAAAAAAAACCCTGTAGTCTAGAAACACCCTCAGGCACTTCACCTTTCCCTACTTCCTCAAAGGACAGCAAACTCATCTCACTGCGTGCTCTGGTTGCCCTTGTAGACACCACAGCACTCCAGCTATGGAGCCGGACCTGTTGCAAAGCATTTGCTGGCTCTTAGACCTCATGCCATACCTCCTGGTGCAGTTACTGCGAGCTGCCCACATGAGCTCACTGTAGGGCACCTCCTCACCTCTCTCGACATGTTGCTCATGCAGCACAATCTCTTCCATCCTCCCCTTCACACCGTGCACCGGCATGTCTGGCACCAGGAAACCAGTTCCAACAGACAGGGGCGGCCCTAGACTAGCTGCCAGCAACTGGCACCCTAGGCAAACCATGCAATCGGCGCCCCCGTCCCACAACGCCAAGGGCAGATATAGGCTGAGGTTTTTGGTAAACTGGGAAACATTTTGCCCCTATTTTCCATTTAATGTTTTTTAAGCATATTAATTTAGACAGGAATAATTATTTGGTTTCTCCATCCACCCAATGTTTCTGAGATCAGATTAAAATAGAGACACGAAATTTTCAGAATAGATTTGTACACGACAATTTTCAGAATAGATTTGTACACGACAGTTAGACGATATTTCAGTACAATTTCAAATAAAAATGCATTGCAAATGTTAATTATAATTTTTATTATTACAAATCCAAAATAGTCCATTATGCTATCCTGCTTTAACTGCCATTACCACCACATCACTAGGGACAGGGGGGCTGGGGATGGAGTTCTGTGGCTGGGGTGTGGGGAGAGGGGAGAGGGAATAGGGTGCCAATGGGGGACAGAGTACCCTGAACCCACCTCCTCCCAGGATTCCTGCCCCCACCCAGGGAAGCCGGCGCGCGCCTCTCCCGGGGCCAACCCCCCTCCCACGGCACAGGGGAAGCCGGCACATGCCTCCCCCAGGGCCAACCCCCCCTCCCGCAGCACGGGGAAACCCCCGCATGCCGCCTCTCCCGGGTCTGACCCCTCCTCCTGTGGCACAGGGGAAGCCAGCACATGCCTCCCCCGGGGCCAACCCCCCCTCCCGCGGCACGGGGAAACCCCCGCATGCCGCCTCTCCCGGGTCTGACCCCTCCTCCTGTGGCGCAGGAGAAGCTGGCACTTGCCTCCCCCGGGGCTACTCCCTTCCCCCCCCGTGGCACAGGGGAATCTGGCGTGTGCCTCCCCCGGGGCCAACTCCCCACGTTCCTCCTCCCAGGCCGACTCACCCCTCCTGCGGCACAGGGAAGCCTTCCTCCGGGGCCGACGCCAGGAAGGGGAAGTGGCAGGGAATTTGGCAACCCATTTAATTTGGTGCCCTAGGCAGCTGTCGAGTTTGTATATAGGCACGGGCCGCCCCTGCTGACAGATAGTCATGGAATGGTGGGACAACCAGCAGCGGCTCCAGAACTTCCTCATGCAGAAGGACACCTTCCTGGAGTTCTGTGAGTGGCTTGCTGCTGCCCTCTAGTGACGCGACACCCACATGAAACTCACCATCACCCTCCGGTAGCCATCACCAGTAGCCATCGCCATTTGGAATCTCGCCATGCTGGACAGCTACCACTCCATCAGAAACCAGGTTGGCATGGGGAGATCGATTGTCTGGGCCATGTTCATGCAGATATGGCACTCTCATGCTATTGCCCCAGGAGAGTGGTAAACTGCTGGAATGGGGTTCCCTGTGGAAGCGGGAGACTCTCCCTCCTTGGAGGTTTTTCAGTCCCACCATCACAAAGCCCTGCTAGGGATGAGGTAATTTGAGGTTGTGCCTGCTGTGGGAAAGGGTTTAGGCTAGGGGAATTCCTGCCAGGGCTCTGGCAGCCCTGTGGTTCTATGTTTGTATCTTTCTACAAGTGGTGAGGGACATCAACACCATCCTGCTGCACAGGGTCATCATTCTGGGTGACATGGACACCATCATGGCTGGCTTTGCTGCCATAGGCTAATCCAACCTGTGGGGAGAGAGGGGGAGAATTGACAGCACCCACATCCCCATTCGGTCCCTCAACCACCAGGCTTTCGAACACATCAACCGGAAGGGGTATTTTTCCATGGTCTTGCAGGCCATTGTGGACCACTGCAGCTGCTTCACAAATGTCGGGTGATAAAGGGAAGTGCACGATGCCTGCTTCTTCTCCAACTCCAGCCTCTATGAGAAGATGCATGCCAGGACTTTTTTCTCTGACTGCATCATCAAGGTCAGGGACATAGATATGCTGATGTGCATTGTGAGGACGTAGCCTAACCTTTGCTACCATGTCTGACTGAAGCCCTACATAGGACACCTAGACTCCACAAAGGAACGTTTCAATGGCAGACTTAGCAGGGCCCACGTTGTGACTGGAAATGCCTTCAGCCATTTGAAAGGAGGTTCTGTTGAGGAAAGGAGGTTCCTCACCCGGCTGGACCTTGATGAACAGAACATCCCCCAGGTGGTGGTGGTGACCAGCTGAGTCCTGCACAACTTGTGTGAGAACAAGGGGGAGATATTCCTGCCAGCATGGGGGGCAGAGGCTGAGAAGTTGGGCAGGGCCTTTGAGTCACACACTGCTGCAATCCAGCAGACCATCAGGGATCTGTGTGCATCCATGAGGCTGTGAGGAAGAGTTTCAGCCAAAGACACATGAGAGACCCTTCCCTGGGCCTCCCCACAAAGGGCTTCTGCATTCCCTGAAGGTCTCACAGGGTCAGGAGGAGGATGTGGGAGGTGTTACATGCACTCCACTCGCAGCTGGCTCAGCTGTGAAGAAAAGTGAGAAGGGCAGTCATCCCAGGAGACAGAGTGCATGAAGCCTAGCCCTCATCTCTGAGCCAACACCAAAAGGTTTCAGTTCAGAAGAAGGCGATGTGCTTCAAGCAAGGCCATCTGTGGCCTAATCAGCGAGCACTTTCCTGCAGGGACACAGATATCCCAGGGGAGCCTTGCTACCCCCATGTCCCGGGGACAAGCAAGCATGGGAAGGTGCCGACTACACTCCTCTTTCCTCTGTGCAGGGCACATGCTGGGACTGGCAGTGGTGGCATCCCACAGGGAAAGGACTTCTATCCCTGCCCAGTGGAGGAGAGGAGGAGGAGGACGGTGTTGGGGGAGGTATGTGTGAGCAGATAGAGTGCTTGCCAGATAGAGTGCTACTGGGGTACCCTCCTCTTCCTGTCTCCCAGCAGGCCCCCCTGCAGGGGCTTGGTGTCCTCCTCCTTGACTCCTTGGCACACTTGCCAGGGATTGCTGCCCCAGGATTGCGGACATGAGCCTATGCCATGTCCCCAGCCTCATCCAACCCCTGGGTGATATCCTGAGGGGGGGGGTGGCTTCAGGGACAACATGAACTCCTGGCTGGTGGGCATGGTGTTGGTGCTGGCCTCCTCCTCTACCTTTTTTTCCTCCTTGCCTATGGGCCTGCCCTCCAGTAGGCTGATGATGGGCATCTCCAGCCCAGAGCTCATAACTGGGGGGGTAGGGAAGGAGGGGAGGGACTGACCACCCTCCCAGGATGTGGTAGAGTTGTTCATAATACTGGCATGAGTGTTGTGCCACTCCGGAGTGGTAGCTCCACTCCCCTGGTCTTCGAGTAGGCCTGCCTTAGTTCTTTAACTTTCATGCGCACCTGCTCCTGTGTGCGCATGTGGCCCTTCTGGCCCAGGCTGTTGGCTATCTGGCTGTAGATGTCCAAATTCCTGCACCTGGTGCAGAGATCCTCGAGGTTTGCCTCCTCTCCCCAGACCTCAATAAGATACAGGATCTCTGCACCAGACGAGGATGGTACCCTCCTCTTCTGCTTCTGGGCAAGAGCTTAGGGAGCTGGCTGCCAGCTCCCTAGCAGCCATAGAGAGCTTGCTGGAAGAGCAGGGGTCTGCCATGGCACCACAAATCAGTCCTACTGTGTGCCACAGGGCTGGCAGGATCTTTCTTCTGCCATGAGCACTTTCTTCTGTGGCTGCAGCTTTTTAAAGCCTTCAGGGGAAGGAGAACTATAGAGTTCTGATGGGTGTGGACAGAGTGGCCACCAGGGCAGCTGTGAGAAGCCTCGGAGTCCAATTATTTCAAAATAACCACAGCTGTGCCATCTACACACACCCTATTTCAAAATAATAATAATAATTATTATTATTCCTCATGAAATGAGGCTTTATTATTCTGGAATTAGAAGCCCATTATTTCAAAATTGTTTCAAAATAATGGGCTAGCTGCGTAGACGCTCACCTTGTTATTTAAAAATAACACTGCTTTGCAGACATGCCCTAAGAGCGTTAAGCAGGGTTTATTTATTGACTGGAAATAATATTGATTATTTTTCTGTTGATAGCCCATCTCTTAAAGGAGGAAATGTCTCCATTATAACTATTGTCAGCATGTGAAAATATGCCCGGTTAAACTAATTTCTTAACTGCTACCTGTCTAAGTATTTATAATTATTGTTTCAAGTTTTATTAGTTCCAAGACAAATAATCTGTTAACAGGATGCTATAAAAATGTTTAAGAAGCAAGGGGGCACATGTAATTGTTTAATGTGACATAAAGTTTGTCAGACTTAAGGGAGTTTTACCCCTCTTTCTGATACTAATATTTGACTGCTGATACCAATGTCACTTCATGGCAAACAGCAGATGTCACAAGGTTTTGGTTTTGTGCAGTTTTGGGCTCGCAGTCATCACTTCTCTTGGATGAAGACCTCCATTTCTTTCTCTCCTCTCTCTTGGCTTTGTTTCTCTACATACACCTCGAATTCCCCAGAAAGTCAAACTATCTAAATAGATCTGTTATGCCTTCCTTCCTCAGAAGCTATAAATGCATAAAATGCCCACACTTATAATGTACCACAAAACTTTTTCTAACTAAATACTTTTATTTGTAAGGTGAAAGCATTAGAGAGGAAACATTAAAAATAATAATCGAATCTGAACATGCTTTTTAACTGAGCAGATATCAACCTAATTCAAAAAAGGGTTTTGGCCAGTAAACAAGCTATTCAAACCCTACCAATGTGATGTTCTGTGATCACAAGTGCATTATATCTGTTAACTCAGAACAAGAATCCTCATGAATCATAGTCATTGCCTTGGCTGGATTTGACCTCTGATTTTATCCTCCTGTAACAGGTGATCAGCAGACATTTTGTTTCTCCTCGAATAGCACAGTGCCAAAATGATGGGTCCTGACTTGGGATTTGTATCTCCTACTCTCAAATATTTCCTAGCAAGTCCACCCAATTAGCAGTGCAGTCTTATCTGGCCCACTGTTTTAAAAAGGTCCTTTGAAGCTCATAACACTTCTACATTCGTCCTTTCTCCACTTAAATAAGTCATATACAACCATAAACATTTGCACGTTTAATACAATGAACTACTATTTAAAATTAAGTCAGTAGGATTTGTCCAGGATATTGTAGGAACTTGCCATATCTCATATTTCTTGGCACAGCAGGGAGGCAGAAGATGATACTTTCAGACCCCGTACAGCTGCCGAAAAAAGACAAGGGAATATTGACCCATCCTTGTGGTGCTGTCTAGCTTTGTGAAGGCTCTGTTTCCCTGTTGTCAAAGATTGTCAGTTGCATGTTTCTGTGACAATCCACTCATTAAAGACAATTGTAACAGAGCAGCTCACAGGGTTATCACCTTTGGTCTGGGTTCATGTTGTGATAACAAAGTTGTTATGCAGGTAATTTTGTTTGTATTGGTTACATCTCTTTACAAACCGGTTATTATGAGTCCTCATTCTTTCAATCTTCTCAACATTTGCAGGGGAGAGGGAGGATGAATATTAAAAAAATTCATTGTCAGCAGTGCTAACAGCATGTAGTGGCTGTCAAGGAACACTAATCCCTTCTGAGGTTGAAATTTATCCATGTTTCAGAGAAGATGGGGAGCATTTAGTCAGTTGGTAGTGGCAGATGTCTGTATTATTATTTTAATTATGTTTTGTTTTTCTGCAATAAACCAAGCTATAAAGATGTTTGGCTTGGTCTACACTAAGGACTTATGTCAGCATAACTATGGCACTCAGGGGAATGGAATATCCACATTTCTGAGTGATGTATTTATACTAAACTAACCCCTGGCATAGATTGCACACCATTGATAGGAGGGCTTCTCACATCAACCTACCATCTCACAGGGTGAAATAGAACCTATGCTGATGGGAGAAGCTCTCATATCAGTGTAGGTAGCATCTTTATTAAGTGTTACTGTGGCACAGCTGCATCCGTGCAGCTGTGTTGCTGCAGTGCTGTATGCATAGCTTGTTTTCCATATAGTGAGAATTCTGCTACTTTTAGAACTAATAGTGCTTTCTGTAAGACCATATCACTAATTGTACTTTGTCCATCCTGTGGAATGGTATCCTGGGGACTTCACATATCTCTGAATTTGGGAGTTGAAGAGGCAGAAAATTGTTTGCAGTATAACAACCACAGTCTCAACATTCCAGTTCGTGTACTAAGTTCTACAGGCCCCTGATCATGAACCTGAAAACTTCTTCCATTTATTGTACTTATGAAGGAGAGTCCAAACACAAGTTAGGGAAACTACAAGTATTTGAAGCACTACATTAAACAAGTAAAACTATTTTTAAAAGAAATATACAGCAACAAAAGATAATGGGACTGATGTGTGTATGGACAAATGCTAACGTCTCTGCACCCATCTCGTTGCTCTTCCCCAAACAAGGGAAAGGGGAAAAACACGAAGGAAAATGTTCTAGGGGCAAAGTGGATGCCTCCTGCATGGAATTTAGGGGGCAAGTACTTGGTGGAATTCAGGGACACCCACAGGCTTATCATTCCTTTTCTGGATGCCAAGGTGTCCCTATCAGAAGTTTGAGATGACAGTGGAAGATGTGACCCTTGGAGCAGCCAGACAGCCAACACCAGTTTCCCCAGAGGTGGGGCAGGCAATGGTATTAGGAAGGCAGGATAAGCAATCCCCTGAAGGTAAGAAGTTGGGGTGGGTTGCATAGTGGCTAGGGAATTTGCCTGGGAAGCACAGGATGGTGGGCTTGAGTCCTGCCACCCCCTCCCCCAGGCAGCCACTGGGGGGCCAACACCAGTTGCCCCAGAGATGGAGCTGACTCCTGGATTAGTAAGGCAGCATATGGGGAGCCTGGGCCCTCTACCTCACCAATACCAAAGGCATCAGCAATTCATGGTGCGATGCAACACCCTCAGTATCAGGCAGACCATGAGTTCATAAAGACATGAGTCCTAGCAACCTTTCCATTAGGGAATGAGCCTGTTCCCTGTGGCTACATCTACAGTGTGGTTTTTTTGCGGAATAGGCAATGCAAATTGAGCGCTCATTTGCATACCTTCCGATCCTTTTTGTGGACGAGGTTGTTGCTATAAAAAGCCCTGTTTAGAGGAATAAGGGATCTTGTGCAACAGGGTTTTTTTCCGACAAATGGCCCCATCTACACAGGGCTTTTTATTGCAACGACCTCTTCCACAAAAAAGGGATTGGAAGAAGATATGCAAATGAGAGTGTGGTATATGCACATGAGTGCAGCATTTGCATTTCCTCTTCCACACAAAAAATGCAGTGTAGATGTAGCCTATGTGTTCCCCATGCCAATGTTCATTAGAATCTCTGTCTACCGGAGATCTTGATCCTTCTGTGGTTTGAAGAACTCAAACTGCTTTTGGTTCCTTCTGTCCATGACAATAAGCAGCAACTCCTCCTTCTCATTCTGTCTCTGCTGTCACTGGGGTGCTGATCCTGCTCTCCATGTGAAATTGTTTCCCTCTCAGGATATAAAAATCATTCCAGTTCAGAGACAGAATATAGCATATTTTCTCCTTTTGAAGATTGTGCCTATGTAACAAAAATTCTCTGCGGAAAGCTACAATTTTTATACTTTTCAGCATTCCAGGAATGTGACTGTTAGAATGCCCTTGGTTCACAGATTGCTGTGCAGTTCATGTGGAAGATGAATTTAAAAAAATTAAAGTTTTCATAATGCTGAAGGTGAGAAGGAAAATTGTTGCACTTTCTTACAGGGGATATGTTATGAGTTTTCAATTTCTTCTTTAAAAGGCTGGACAACATTTGGAGAACACCATGGTTTTCAAGGTACCAGAATGGTGGCTTTTCAGTCCTGTGGGAGACATATGGGTCTCTCTACCAGAAAGGTATTTCTGCTAATGGTCACCCATCTGCATATTGCTGAACAGAAGGGTTGGTCAGGTATGAAGGTGGACGTTAAGATGCAGATTAATTTTTTTGCTACGCCACAAATGTATTGACATAAGCTTAAGAGAGACAGAGGCATTTTGACTGGAAATTGACTGCAGTATCCCTTTTATAATGAAGAGCTCAGGACTTTAGGTGGTGATCAGAAACTTCAGGAACAAAATAGCATTCTGCTGTCTTTTTCTTTTCTTGTGCATTATAGCATTGTTAGGCAGGCAGAAGGGCAAGATTTATTCTGATGTTGCAGAGGAGTTGGGCAGAAGGCAGAGTTTTCATGATTATATCCAAATTCTGTATGACAGCTGAAAACGGTCAATTTCCAGTCAAAATGCCTCTCAGTCCAGATGGCCAGTCTGTCACAGATCACTGACAGCAATTCTTAAATTATACTTTAAATGTAACATAGGTAAAGTACAATTAACAACAAAATCTTATGCATCTTTATTAATCCAGGCATACACATACTAACACTAATCCTACACTAAAGTATACTATACTTATACTGTAATTAAAAATTGGCAGGCTTATTCTATCCTGTTAGTTTCAATGCCCTGCCTTATGATTGCTGCCACCATCAGCTCTGTTTCACAGCTCTGCTCCCAATCTCTCTCTCTCTCTCTCTCCTCTTTTCAAACCGTACTGTCTGTCTTGTGTACTGTCCTGTTAAGACATCAGATCTTATTATGCATGATTATCTCTAATTGTATATCACAGAATTATGCTGCCCCTCTTTGGCTTTCTGCCAATACTATGACTCTTCCCCCTCCCTCCCCCACTGAACAGAGAATCTGGGTAGTTCCCCTGATGCTCTACAGTATAAAACTCACCTGTGAATGATATCAGAAACTGCAGTAGAGTAAGATGGAAAGTGTCTCTGCCTCCCCCCACTTTTAGGGAGGAACCCCAAAAACATAACCTGATAGGCAGCAAGTTTCTATTTTCCTCACATTAAAAGAAAAAGGGAAATAAAAGATTTAAAATGGGCTTTATTTCTAAGTCAGTTTTTTTTTCCCTCATGTGGCAAGAGACACACACCATCTGCTAGTATCACAGGTGCCCAGCATGAATTAACAACAACAGACAAGTAAATGTAAACAAGCATGCATAGCTTTTTGCTTTTCTGAAAATTTTATATAAATACATTTGTAATGACCCCGAACCATTTGTTTCAGATGATGTTTTGCTGTTGCTCAGTTAGATTTCCTGTTTTTGAGAGTGCAACTCATTTGCTAATAGATTATTCTCTCTGAATTAAAGCTACCTGAAATTTCTGATCTGGCCCTTTGAGTATTGGGCTACCGTGAGAGTGAAATTTTTCATGGAATTTTTGTAAAATAATTGATCCCATTTTAAAAAATGTGCAACAATAAACCCTTTTCCTTGAATTCCAAACTAGAGAAAATATTCAATCAGAAACTGTGTAAACCTGAGAAATTATAGACTTTTTAATGGACTATTAGCACTGGTCTACACTGTTTCAAAATAACAAGGAGAGCATCCACACTACCAAGCCCGTTATTTCAAAATAAGGGGACTGGTTATTTCAAAATAATAACTCCTGCTTTCCACAAGGAATAATGCTTATTTTAAAATAGTTATTTCAAGAGTTATTATTTCAAAATAAGTTATTTTGGAATAATTTCCTAGTGTAGACATGCCCTTACAGTCACATTCTTTGCCCTTCTATGGCCCCTTTGTTCCATGGGTACAATACTGGCTCTGCTTGTTACCTGGGCATTTATCCTGTGCAAGGAAATAGCCAGATGCCATAGAATTTGTGTGGCATCTCCATGTCACCCTCCCAGGCCCTAATGCAGAGGAAAAGGCCAGGAAAAAGAGATATGACCAAAACATAGTTGTACTCTATTGATCCCTAGCTGCTGAACTAGGTCCAATTAACCACAGGAATATTGGATCAACTTAGTGCAGCCTTGAGGCTATTCTAAGTTGACTCATTGACATAACTGTCTATTAGTTGGCGAAAGAACCAGAATATTGTAAAGGCAACAAAGCTATGTTTGCCAGCCAAAGAACCACCACTTCTTTTCCTATACTGAAAAATACTCACCTGAATCTGGATATCAAGCTGTTAGCCTCAACAAAGATTCACCCCAGCTTGTCCTTTAGAAAGACTCCATTTAGTGTACTAAATATATATATTATATAGTCCCTATAGCTGATGGTCTGCCTGGAATTATCTGCCTGGGATTTCCTAGGAGACTGCATGTATTAAATAACTCTAATTGGGGGCAGAAAGAAGTGTTACTGCTTAGAACTCTAATAACTCTAATATAGAGTTTTGCAGTGAGATTGCAAGGGAAAGGACACCACAGATCGCATCATAAATTCACATAGACAACACAGAATAGTTGACTCACACACCAAATTAGGTCTCTGTTTTGAATCAGCATTTTGAATCACTAAGGAGCTTTATACCTTCTAAGTTATGTAGGCACTTAAGTCCCATTGATTTCAGTGGGTGCTAGAGCCTCTGAACAACAGATTATGGATACAGAGAGAAACTGGTCCAAAGTGATGCAAACATGTAAAGGCACATTTCACTTTTTTCTGATCAGGAAGGGTATTATGAAATGAATAAATAAGGAGATCAGAATAGAGATGCATCATGCTACTCTAACAAAGAATTTTCCTCTAGTAGGTCTATAATCTAAAAGTTTATGGTATCATTTTTCTGAAGGCTGTATGATAAGCCTCTCTATATAATACATTTTGCAACTCAGCAATCTATAGTTTTACAATGCAAACAATGATAAGAATGTATCTTCTTCTGAAAACTGGAACCCTTCTCTTTTTGTAAATTTTAAAACAGATCATAAATAAATCTCTTGACATTTATATCTTAACCATACAAGAAAAATGCACAGGAAAGAAAATGAAAAAGACCCTAACTTCTGTATTTTCAACAAGCACATTTATTTATTAATACTAACCCACCTGATATCAAAGAATCAAAGTTATAAAGACATTACAATCATGAACACCTATTGCAAAATTTAGTGTGTTAATATTTCATGAATTAAAGAAAGTGTTCAAGTATGACTTTGGGGGATACATGCAAATATTTGAATCTATGATTTTTATCATAATTCCCTGTTGAAAAAAAAAAAGATTATAATCTCCTAAAAAAGGAAGTAGCAGAGCAGAACATTCTTTGTCATGATGAAACTAGCATACTTGTTTATATAAAGCCATATTTAGCCACTTGCTCAGTATCCATTACTCGATTTTGGCCAGTTCCTTTATTTCTCCAAGACTGCACTGCAGCATCCACGAAGATAGATAGATTTAATTGGATATCATTTGCAAGAGAACGTGCACCAGAAATGCACTACTAATCATCCCAGAAGACAGCAAAGACAAATGGTCAATGAATAACCCGTTATCAAACATATGCATTCCACAGCAATCTGCAAAGAAGCCAACATTTTTTCCCAAGTGCTCCCATCAGGGTTTCATTATTAATGTATATCATGGCAATGAAGAATCTTAAACAATCAGATCATCTAATGACCAAGAGTATGGAGAGTATGATTATAAATGTATAAGGTCTTAAATGACCAAAGTTATCTCAGCAGTTTTACCAAAGAAGCTCTTAGAGAAGAGTTGTAATCAACTCTTTAACAAACTAAGGAAGCATATAGGAAATACATAGCTATAACCATTGAGTTAAGGGGAAAAGGATACCACAGAGGTCGGCAACCTTTGGCATGTGGCCTTTCAGGGTAATCCACTGGTTGGCTGCAAGACAGTTTGTACTGCATAATTCTGATTGCCTAACATTGAACTTACCAGGTGTCCTGTATTCAGCGTAGGAAAATATGGTCACCCTACTTAGGCCTCCTCTCCCCTCAATTGGCATTTCCTATTGTATAACTCATTCTGTTTATTAGCTTTTGTGGATCCTATTCTTAGGTGCCTAAATCTCCCATTGATTTGGATAGGAACTCTACTCCCCCAGCTAATATCTAGGGAATCTACTAGTTGTCAGGATACTTAAATATTATGCAATGCTGCACTGAGTTTAAGTCCCTTTTGTAGATCTAATTCCAAGAGTCATCAAACATCAGACACAAGAGTATGACAACATCAATTTCAACCACACAAGTGAGCAACAATGACATGTCAAACAAGCCACTGAATTTTAAGATCTGCAATTAAGTAATTAGTCATAACCCTTCACATAGGGGACCCCTCCCCAAATCATTGAATGAAATAGTTATGATGACTTCATCACTATAGTGTGTTGATTTTACATAGTTTTATTTTCATGATAATTTTAATATTAAAAGATTTTTACTCTAATAAGTAATTTTAATACTGAATGAACATTAAATATTTAAAGCAATATTATAACCAATTGTTTTTAGGATTCAGCTACAAGAAATGCTTATTAAAATATAACCATTTGCAAAAATGATGGCATCCTGTCTTCAGTTCATTAATAAAATATTGGCTGGATTATAATATTTATAAATTTATATAACAAGGCAGATGGATGTTTTAAAGTTTAACAGGTACAAGTTATTTACAATCTTCTGATAAACACTATGACTAAGACTGTACACCTTGCTTAAAAAAAGACTTGAGACTTTGACTGCCTCAGTTTTTCATTGCTCTATTGGCAATTAAAAAAGAACCAGATTCTCAGAAGTGCTGAGTAAAAGCACTGGCCAGTTATGCAAATGTAGTCCATGACATTTTGATCTACAGCATAAGTGAGATTTCTGGAGAGTATGATTGTTTATTGCCAGTCCAAAGACAAAGCGAGGTGTAAGGAAATGTATCTCATGTGCTCCTCTATTACCTATCTCCTCAGAGAACCTGACACAAATCCCATTAAAGTATTTGCATTGACTTCTCCAGCAGTCAGATTAGACCCACATGTAGAAAGAAGGTACAAAAAAGCTCATATCATATGTGCAGTTTTTTATTCCTTCTACCAGTTCCTTGAAGGATGACATTCACACTGTTGGTTTTTTAGTCTCATACTTGCTATTTTAAAAGTCTCTGCTCTGGAAATCTTGTTATATAAGCATCTCAGCTTCCATTAAAAAAGCAATCTTCTATTTTTCATGGCTGAGAGAAGAAGAGCTTAAATATGAACTCTAAAGCCTCAAAGCTAGAAGGTAAATAAGAAGAGCTCCAATTTCCTTCATTATTTAAAATAATCTTTAGGATTATTTGAGGCTTCTCGCCTCCTTGAATCATGAATTATAGAATCATAGAACACTACAACTGGAAGGGACCTCAAGAGGTTATCGAGTCCAGTCCCCTGCCCTCATGGCAGGACCATGCACTGTCTAGATCATCCCTGACAGGTGTCTGTCTAACCTGCTCTTAAATATCTCCAGTGATGGAGATTCCACAACACTCCTAGGTAATGTATTCCAGTGTTTAACCACCCTGACAGTTAGGAAGTTTTTCCTAACATCCAACCTAAACCTTCCTTGCTGAAATGTATGCCCATTGCTTCTTGTCCTATCATCAGAGGCCAAGGAGAACAATTTTCCTCCCTCCTCCTTATAACACCCTTTTATATACTTGAAAACTGCTGTCATCTCCTCTCTCAATCTTCTCTTCTCTAAACTAAACAAGCCCAATTCTTTCAGTCTTCCCTCATAGCTCATGTTTTCTAGACCTTTACTCATTTTTGTTACTCTTTTATGGACCTTCTCCAATTTCTCCACATCTTTCTTGAAATGTGGTGCCCAAAACTGGACACAATACTCCAGTTGAGGCCTAATCAGCACAGAGGAGAGTGGAAGAATGAATTCTTGTGTCTTGCTCATCACATTTCTATAAATGTATCCCAGAATCATGTTTGCTTTTTTGCAACAGTGTCACACTGTTGACTCATGTTTAACTTGTCATCTACTATGACCCCTAAATCCCTTTCTCAGTACTCCTTCCTAGACCATCACTTCCCATTCTTTGTGTGTGAAACTGATTGTTCCTTCCTAAGTGGAGCACTTTGCATTTGTCCTTATTAAATTTCATCCTGTTTACTTCATACCATTTCTCTGGTTTGTTCAGCTCATTTTGAATTTTGACCCTATCCTCCAAAGCACTTACAACCCCTCCCAGCTTGGTATCATCTGTAAACATAATAAGCATACTCTCTATACCATCATCTAAATCATTGAAGAAGATATTGAACAGAAGCAGTCCCACAAGAGATCCCTGCAGAACTTCACTTGACTGTGAACCATTAATAATTACTCTCTGAGAATGGTTATCCAGCCAGTTATGTACCCAACCATCTAGGTTGTATTTTCCTAGTTTATTGATAAAAAGGTCATGTGAGACCATGTCAAATGCCTTACTAAAGTCTAAGTATATCACGTCCACCACTTCTCCCGTATCCACAAGACTTGTTATCCTATCAAAGAAAGTTATCAGATTGGTTTGACATGATTTGTTCTTTACAAATCCATGCTGGCTGTTACCTATCACCTTATTTTCTTCCAGATGTTTGCAATTAATGCAAGTAATTTATTACTATAGTGGCACTTAGTGAACACAGTCACAGACCAAGGCCCCATTGTGATAGGTGCTGTACAAACACATAAGAGATAGTCCTTGCCCCAAACAGTTTTCATTCTAGATAAAAGTAATCCATACAGGAAGTTCAAGGAAACTTTGAGACAGTAGTGATCAGCATGAAACGCACTGGCCAGATCCCGCCAGCTTCATGACCTCTGCGAAGTTTTAGTAGGCATTCTCAGGAGTGGTGGGAGAGAAAACAATTATGGAAGCAATCTTGTACCATCTCTTGTACAATATTGTGTACTGTTCTGAACCTGATTCCTTATTGCAGTCTGCAGGCAATACAACAATAAGAACAATTATAATAGTAGGAAAACAATTGGTTAAACTATATTTACACTTCAGGTTAAGTAAACTGCACAAAAAGCAATATTGAAAATTTGCTGGCATGTATCAGCCACCTAAATTTACAGTTAATTATTTTTGTTTTACCCCAGAGTTGATTTTAAAACCACTGTGCATGTACTGAAAAGGAAATTCTGTTTATGGGCTGAATTAGGTGCAAATCTTCTGCTTAGATGGCTATCAGGCTTTCAAGAGTTCTGGCTTGCATACAGAAGTTCTTCACAGTTTCATTTGTTAAATAATGAAAAAATAATTAGAGCTTTGCGTATGTCTACCTAAAATATGGGGAAACTCTGCTGGGCATGCATAATTTCATCATTAAATTGTATACTTAGCTATAAATTGATTCTTTGGGGCCAGTTAAATAATCTGGTACAGAAATATTTTGGTCAAGTTTAATTGCTTTCTGTGTCATTGGCTATTTTTACACCGTGGGGGGGTTTCAGAAGAGGCTTTTCCGACATTTGGCCCATCTACACGGGGCCAAATATTGAAAAAACCTCCTCTTTCAGAAGATCCCTTATTCCTCATAAAATGAGGAATACAGGGATGCCAAAAGAACGTGCCCGCTTATTCAGAAACTGTTCTGAAAAAGCGAATATGTTCCCTGGATGCAGCAGAGTTTTTCTGGGATACCTCTGGTAGCCCGGAAAAACTCTACAGTCTAGACATAGCCATAATATGTTGTTACTCAGTTAGCACGGTTGTTTATACAGAATTCTCAAACATTACAGCATAAGGAGAATATTTCTTACTATCATGTTTATGTGCTGATTGATTTATAAATTCTTTGACCTCAAAGGCTCTTGAGATATAGAAGGTATGTCTTTACTCAGTAAAGCAAACAATGAACGTCACTGTTTCAATTGAGGTCCTATAATGCTGTGTTTGTAGTAGAAGATGCCAGAATTAAACAAAAAAAAAACCCCAAAACAAAACAAAACAAACAAACAAACAAAAAACAAACTAAAGGGACTTTACGTAAAAGGACTTCTTAGTCACTACCTTTTGCAAGAACTAAATAAACCTAAATCTTTATAAAAATGTCAGGTAATTTCACACTTAAAGGATTTACTTACTTGGCATTAAAAAATATTTCTAATTTTGATATTATAGTAATCATCATTCAGCACTGATGTTACCAAACAGGGTGAATGGTTTTGCTCACAGTTTTACCAGCATTGGCAACTCTTCAGTATACTATAACCTTTATCTTAAATTTCTTTAGTCAAATTAACCCAAACCAAATCCAACCAAAACAAACAAACAAACAAACGCTACCACAAATACCACAAGCAAAAAAGCATGACAAACATGCAGGACCAACATTATAAGACATTCAAGTTGATTCTCGAATAAAAGCTCATGGGATTGTAACCACTGCTCTATATACCAAGAAATTGGATTTATATTGGTTTCATGGGTGTATGTTTTTGCAAAGAATACATAGGAGAGACCCTTTGACTGTGATCAAGATGGTACCTTTTGTGGTCCCCTCCCAGTGTTTGGTCATTGAGTGGACCCATACTGCTTCATCCTTGACTCTGGAAGGGGCTGGTGGGACCAGGATTTCTATGCTGCTAGCTCTGCTTAGCAGCCAGTCTGATGGAAGAAATTCATTAGAAAGGACATTGCTAACTCTCTCACATGCAAAAAATACCTGATACTGGAGGATCACTCCATCAGTAGCACTGTATATTATTAAGATTCTCTTTTGGCCTTGACTACTGATTCAGGGATTCCTAAGCATATTTCTCCTATACAATATCCTCTCTGGTCACCTTTATATGTAAATATCCTGTGAGAGATTATTAGTATGGGCAGAGGTTAAAACTCTAATGGGAGAAATCATACACTCAGTCTAATAGATTGCAACAGAGGTTTTCAAGGTCCTATGTTGTTGCAGAAAACCTTTTTCTCAATTGTCTTTCAGAACACCCAGTGGAACTGTTCTGGGCAGTTGACAATCTAATGAAGCCCGGTTGCCGTTACTCAGAAACAGAGTCAAGTTTTTCAAACTATGAGGAATTTTCTATCCAAGAACAAAATCAGTTGGTCTCATAGGAGATTGGCTGCTTTATTATTTTTTTAAAGACACTGGAGGGACTCATGTCTGGAATGGACAAATGCAATTTCTTTGATTGACTTTGGGCGATTTTCATTCACTGAAGTGCTGGGGGAAAACTTAGCCTGTGATCTGTGAGTTAGACACATGTCAGTCATATCTAGTTAAATCAAGTTACTATATCTAGGAATCCTAGGTTCCATGATTATAGTTCCAATCATTTGCTTTGAAAAATGGAATTCTAGATGATATGTTCATTATACTGTCTGAGAAAGCCACTGAAGTTTCTTAAAAATTATAGACAGTTAAATGGAAAATACTTGAACAAGAAAACAAAAGCTGTGTAAAAATGCCTTTTTACTACTGTACCTCCTATTTCCTAGGAGGTCGTTCTGTAGCATGTCTTTTAAACACAAATACATGCTTTATCACCGTCAAGAGAGCTATTTGTCAAGTTAACAAGATCTTTGACTCTAGGATGAATTCTGTGAGATCTCAAGTCCCACTGAAACCAACACATATGAGAAAAGTCAAAAACATAATTTCAACATTCCATGCTATAGCCTCTCTGCTCCACACAGTCCCTTTCTTGAGCAGTCGTTCTTTCAGTCACAGTCATCCTGCTATTTGGAAGGGCGTGCTTATTAACCTAAGTGTACATCCTACAGATGTAGCCAAATCCATTTGACATTCTCTGGACGTTTCTCTCATTCACCATCTTCCTCCACCCCAGAGTAATCCCTATGGAAAGCAGTATTAGTATTAGATTTTTTATAGTTCTTCTCAGAAGAGTAACAGAGAAGCTGTTCTTTCAGGCTTAAAAAATCTCAGAGGGGTAGCTGTGTGATTCTGTAACTTTAAAAACGGGTATTCCTATGGCACCTGAGAGACCAATAAAATATACATAAAAGTCTCAGAGGGGTAGCCATGTTAGTCTGTAACTTAAAAAAACTTTAAAAACAACAATGGCCCTGTAGCACCTTAGGGTACATCTAGACTGCTTTCCTCTTCCAAAAGAGGAAATGTAAATGAAGTGCTGATTAGCATATTCTCACGTTTCATTTGCATATCCTCTTCCGACCCTTTTTGCGGAAGAAGTTTTTTGCCAAAAAACTCAGTCTAGACATGGCTTTTTCGTGAAAAAAACCCTTTTTTCGAACGAACCCATAGTCCTCAAAAAATGAGGTTTACAGGTTCTTTCAAAATGGGGTTTTTTCCACAAAAAAGCCGCATCTAGACTGCATTTTTTGGTGAAAAACCTCTTTTGCAAAAAGGTTCAGAAGAGGATATGCGAATGAAGCATGAGAATATGCTAATCAGCACCTCATTTGCATTTCCTCTTTTGGAAGAGGAAAGCCATCTAGATGTACACTTATAGACTAACTAAAAATGTATTCAAAGGTGCTTATCTCTTACAAAGTAATTTCAGGAATCAACTACACTGTGTCTGTGGAACTGGCCTTCATATGCAAATTTGACTTCATCTCTCATGGCTTGAACAAGGATGGGCCATTATATTCATTATATTCATTAGGGTATAATGGGCTATTATACCCTAATGACATCAAAAGCTAAGTATTGGGCACTTACAGCCCACTCTAAAGCTTCATTTAGCACAGACACTTTAATTGACGGATTTTTCCCCTTCCCCTGTGCTCTCTTTTTAGGATGTACAATTGAACCTCTGTGCCTCTTGCTCCATATTTGTCATCTGATGCAGTAAGTTGTGCACATGATAGTTCATGATACTATCTATGTATTTTTGGTTAGTTTCTAAAGTGCTACAAATATATATATAGTATCAATAGCTTTTGTAGGCAAAACTCACTTTGTCTGAGGTGCTGGAGAGGAATATCAGAAACCCAAAATTTATAACAGAAAAAGAAAGGGAAAAAAGGTACCTGTCAATTGTCGGACTCTTGCTAAGGAGGCTAATTAAGTGTACTGGAAGTGTCCATAACATCAACTTTTGATGTAAAAATAAAGTGTTAAATGAAGGGAAGGCTGGCTTTATAATGCGACATCCAATTAATGTCTTTGTTCAGGGAAAAAGTGTCAAGTTTGCAGATGAATATCAATTCTGCACTCTCTCTCTATAATTGGCTGGTGACATTTCTTTGTAGAAGAATGGCTACTTGTAAATCCACGATTGAGTGCCCAGGAAGGTTAAAATGTTCCCCTACAAATTTCTGTGTGTTACCATTCCTGATGTCTAATTTGTGTCCATTTATCTTTTGTTGTAGAGACTGTCCAGCTTAGCCAATATACATGGCAGAGGGGCATTGCTGGTACTTGATGGCATGTTTCACATTAGAGGATGAGCAGTTGTATGAACCCCTGATGCTGTGGCTTATGTGTGGTTAGGTCCTGTGATGGAGACACTTGTATAGATGTGTGGAGAGTTGGCAATGGGGTTTTTTGCAAGTGCAGGTTCCTGGGTGAGTGTATCTGAGGTCTGATATGTGGCTGCTGGAAAGTATTTGCTTCGGTGAGGGGATTGTTTGTAGGGGAGGATTGGCCTGTCCCCAAGGTCTGTCAGAGTGAGGGATCTTTTTTCCAGGCTAGGTTGTAGATTGTCAATGATGCACTTTCAGGCCTAGTTCAATGTGTATCCAAATTTGAAAATGCTAAGCTAATTATAGGAAGACATGACAATAAAGGAAAACCAAAGTAGATAGGGGATAGTTTTCTTCTATAGTTACTACTTCTGGCTGCAATCCCTGCCACAAGATTTAATAAACATATCAAATAAACTCAATTACAGGATATCTTGTCTCTTGACCACCCGCCAGTTCCATTTCTTTGCTTTTATCATCATTGTTGACCATACTCCATGCACTAAATTCTAAAAGTTTTATAGATGTCAAGGCCAAAATGGATGGTTGTGATCATTTAGTTTGACCTCCTGTATAACACAGGCCATAGACCTTCCCCAAAATACTTGAACAAGATACATAGTAACTTCCCAAAATATGGTTTCTGCTACACATTTAACAAAGATAGGATAATTACTTACAGATTGCAGTCCTTCACTTGGATGCTAAAAATAGCAGCCATATAAAAAAACTATTATATAAATAAATCTTACAAGTGTAGATTTTGGATAGCAATGGGTAAACAAGTCAAACATAACAGAAAGATTAAGTGAAAACTATGGAGGCTATTGAGTGTATTACTTTCACCTTGAGTCATAAGTCAAATTTCTATCAACAAAATATTTTTCAGAATCTCTAGAGCATAAAAGGCAAGAGAATGCTGATTTAAAGAACTAGCATTTCTCTTCTGGAGATCTGGACAAAGAAAATCTGATTTCCATCATACTTTACTTGATATTTGTCCGAATCTAAAGCCACTACTGTTTGACACTATAGGCTTATTAAAGACAACCGGGGGAAAAAATCACTTTTTGCTGTTGTGGGGAAAAATCTGCTGTGTCTTCAAAGATGTGTGGCAAACACTTGTATATTCCCTATTGCTTACGCTAGGTGGCTTCTAGCTAGTACTCTTAATTGCTCATTGAAATTGCAAGACATTTATCTCATTGTTTACTAACATGATTTGATGAACGTGTACAAGTACCTGAAGTGGAGAAAGAATTGATTATCAAAGTGCTCTTTAATCTAATGGAGAAAGGCACAACAAGAGACAATGACTGACCATTAAAACCAGATAAATTCAATTTAGAAATGGGCAAAATTTTTAATTGTGAGCGTGAATAAATAGTGAAACAAAGTACCAAGGGAAGCAGTGGATTCTCCATCTCTTGAAATCCTTAAATCATGCATGGGTTCCTTTCTGGAAAATATGCATTAGTCATAGTTTTGGGGCTCAATACATGAGGTTATTATGAAATTATATGACTTGTCTTAAATAAGAGGTCAAACCAGATGGTCTAATGTTCCCATCTAGCATTAATGTCTATGAATAGACACACAAACCCTAATCACTTAATTTACTTTCATAGAAATTTTGCATCCCTGACTAGGTTCTGTCTAGCGTAGATTGCAAATTTCTCAAGGCAGGGAATTGTAATTTTCTTTGTCTAAACAGCACCAGGAACTCCTTTAGAAGTGTATAAATATTTGACAAATATTTAGAATTCAGTGGTTTGAACATATTACAATTTTATAAGAAATTAACTATCAATCTTTGATTGCAAGGACGATTTTAATCCTGAAAGGGCACATTGAAGACTGACTCATCAGCCAACACTAGCCATGATGATTGGGTTTGGCTGAGCAGGGTCTTCTTCTATAGTAGGATTTAATCTTGGCTCTACCCTGTTACAGCATGAAAGGGCTTTGTAAGAGCTAGATGTACAGGAGAATTCAGACACCACTGCAATCTACAAAGCTCGGATACACTGCCGTCTAACTCTGTAGGTGCTCACATTTTTTCTGTAAAAGTCCCCTTGATGTCTAATTTCTGCCTCAAGGCCTGCATATTGTTGCCCCAAATAGCTGCCAAGCACTTATTTCATGACTAAACTCCAGTGTAGCCTTAAGCCAGAAGGATACACATTCTCCCGCCTATTTTTCCTTCTGTAGGGGTGATCAGAACACACAAAATGGTCAAGTGTGTTCTTGATGTTGATTACAAGAAGAGATTATCACCTCTTTCCAGCCCAGGTTTACACAATGAATTGTGTGAGGAGAGTGGGGCTTAGGATATGTGCCTCTCATTAGTATCTGCCTTTGCTAGCTTTGCTTAGCATGCTGACTTTTGTGGATTCACTTTTCCAGTGTCTTTCTATCTCCTTGAATTGTACAGGGAGTCTAGGTTCCTGACACACTGTGTCTGCCACTGCATGGCTAGGCATTTAATATTAGGCACTGCAACACCTAAGTCCCTTTGAGAATCTGGGCCTAGTATACTTTACCACACAAGTCAAGTTCTGCTCCTCCCATAATCTCTGAAAGCCCTAACCCACACTAGCTGTTCGGACCATTACTTAGCTAGGACACCTCCCTATTCAATTCTGCATCATAAGTGTAAGATAGCCTTTATTTACAAAGTAGATTTCTTTTCAAGTCTCACCTTAAATTTATAGTAGTTGCACTTTTATTCATGGGTGCTGTAGTAAATAGTGACGATGAAATATGTGTTTCACTGACTCTGAGATTTGGATCACTTGTTTTGCCTCTCCCTGCCCCCCCTCCTCCCAAAGCCCTTCAAAATCTTCATCGTTCACCTCAGCAGCAGTACCTTAGCATGTGATATGACTGGTGTCTCACTTTGCTGGCTGAGAAGCAGTGAATCTCATTGACTGAGGAACAATGTCAGACTGGAGAAAGCTACCTTGTTTTAATGGCTACCATATTTTTGTAGTGATATGTGTTTATGTATGTAACATTTGTTATAACATTCAATAAATGATTTTGCATTACATTACATCTTCCAGTGCTGAGAGATGGGTTATGCAGACATTGAAATCTCTCATGCTTCAGTTGTTAATGCTAAAATTAATCCAACAAGGATGTCTTCACTGATATTTTGCTGGGCAGAACGTGTATATGTGATGATTATGCATTTATCTGAAAAAAATATAGGCTTTAAAAATTCAAGGAAAAACTAGTTTCCGGCAGTTCAGTCAACACTGAATACGTTTTATCTCTGTTCCATCTATACACTAAGAAATCTCAAATGTGATGGTTCATCTTTCTTTCTTGTTATCAGTCCATAAGTGAGATCATTGCTGCATAGCTGATTTCCTTAGGTGCTGTGGGAAGCAGTGGTAGTTGCTTATAGATAATGTCCTTTCTTCAGTGACAAATGCCAGACCATAGAGCTATGTTGGAACTGGACTTCTGTATGGGCCATCTGTCAAGTGATCCTCTTTGAATAAGTACTAAGAACTGCAATGCAATTTTGTTCACTGATATGCTAGTGTCCTCTATGACTATTGCAGGAGGCTCATTTAATGATGGTTTTTTTCCTCCCCTTTTCTTCGTAATTGCAATCATTGCTTTGTGGCAGTGGCACACACACACACACACACACACACACACACACACACACACACACACACATACACAAAGTTATTTGCATATTAGCATTTAAGTTTTGTGTCACATCTGGATAAAATGAAAGAAACTGGCACCAAGAAATTGTGCAAGCTGTAGCTAATACTCATGTGACATTTACCACTGAGACTAAGTTTCTCTAGGCTCCAAGAGAGGTTTTTAACTACATCATAGAGTCATTTGTAAGGAACTTGGGAATTCTTTAAAGTAGCTCTGAAGTAACACTTGAAACTAAACCTTGAAGATCTTTTCACAACAAACAATTTGTTCAACAAATATAGTACCTTTATATGCCTTGTAATTATTTATAAATAGGCTTATTTTTTTACAAATTTGTTCATTATTTGAATTTAACTGGTGAATAATTTTTATACAAAATATACACTGCTCACAAACAGTCCCAGGGCTTCCTTTGAGTATTGTCTATTTGTAGTTAACTGTGTATGTTATATGACTTTTCACATAACAAAAATCCCATGGAATTCTTTCTGCTCCCTGATTGGATAGCTCCTAAATCCACTAAAGCTTTCAAGATGGTCATGTGAACATTTCCCAGGCTTCACACACCATACAAATCATACCTAGTCTCATACAAATGTCCATGTGTGATGCTGAGGCAGCAAGGATTAAATAATAAGCAGGAGGAATGTCCAAAAAGCTATGAAGAAAGCATTGGGCTGATCCCTGTTTATTTAAAATCTGCTTAAACTTTGACAGTGAAAGTCTAAGTGTACAAGACTGAGGTGTCCAGATCTGGTCTGGGTTAACCGTGCAATTCTCATGGGAGAATCTACACATGAACTGACTATTGAACCATACAAAACACAAAATAAAATATTGGAACAAACTAGTCATTCTTCATGAAGAAATAAAAAAATTACCACTGAAAAAAGGTTTAAATGGGACATTTAAAATTGTTGGAACTATTTTCCTGGCTTATTCCAAAATGAAATTCCAGTGTAATAACCCTGATTTTGTAAAGTGTTTCCATTCTGAATGAACTTCATATGACAGTGGAATACAGTTCTCTATGCAGCTCTATTTGCTGAGTGACATGAGTGAAACAGAGTGATGAAAACCTTTTATAGGAGTATAGTAACACATCCCAAATATACATTTCGTAGGTATAAATAATATAAAGCCTTTAATAGATAAAATGAAAAATCAAAATATTTCAGGTGTTCCCCAAAATATTGATGGGACATAAGGCCATTGTATCAAAAACTAGGATTGTCTAGGTAAAACCAGAATATATAATCTCTGCTTTCATGAGTTCCTACCATGGAAATCATCAGTGGGATTTAAGTACAGAAACTAACCTCATGAATCAAAAGTGCCATTTCGAGGGCTTAGGGGGGTAGCAGCTGTGTGCTCCGGGATGCGTCTAGCTTTTCATCCCATTCCGCAGATGCTAAGGGAGTGAGGGGAAGTGCTTGCATTCTGTGCATTCTTCTCGCACCTAGCTGGTGAGCTGTCTTCACCGGAGCGCACGGATGCTGCCCCACCCCTACGCGCTTGAAGTGGCACCCTTGTCCTGAATCTTCTGTGAGCGTTTAAGTGTGTTAACAACACATCTACTGGCTAGGGGACTGAAAACAAGATTGGCAGGAAATGCATAGTATGACTACTGCTGGGGCTTAGAAGTGAGTTAAGTACACATTGGGACTGATCACATGCCTAAATGCTGAAATTTAGATGCCTTAGGAATGTTTATGGTGAAAATATAGGGAACTGGGCACTATAGACACCTACAGAGGTAGTGGACCATAAATGTTGGATTTAGGCATCCAAAATGGCAATTAGGTGCCTAAGTGCCCAATGGGAACATCAGCCATACAGTCTTGAGTTATATTCTTCCTATAAAGAATGTTAACATTTATAAGCAAAAGATGAGAAGCTGATAAATCTTCTTCTCCAAACTTCTTTCAAATTCCTTTTCAACATCCTAATCCGTGGATATGAATAAATTAATGAGGAGCCTCTGAGAAGGGCTATCTTCATAAAAATTTCCATGATTCCTTCACAGATAGAGAGCAAGATTCACTTTGATGGATGGGAACTTTTGTGTGTAATTCTTATTAACAATAATGAGACTTACACACATATTTTAAATCCCTGATCATCACATTGAGACTATACTGCTTAAATGTTTTTGGCAAGGCATTAATTCTTTCTTCTGGTATTTCACACACAATTCAATTGTTGCATTCAGGGAACTTGTTCTCCAGTATATCTAATCCATAAATATCTCAAATCACTTTGAAAATTTTATATGTACAGTGCATTTTGAAAGATTTTCTTTGACAATCTTATATTTATAGAGTGTTAAGTAAATCAGCATAGAACATTTCAATCTAACAGCAAGTAAGGTAAAAGAGAAACCATCTACAACATACACAAATAAGAATAATAGGTAAGGAAGGAAGAAGAGAAAGGAATCACTAATACGACAAATAACCATCTTTTCCAAGTTCAACATTTGGCCTGTGTTCAGTGGGCCTCCCCACACCAAATCAACCAGAGCAAAGGCTCTCAATGCTTCGGCAGAATATTCAGAGGGATGTCTACAATGAGAGTCTTCACACCATATTAGGCTCTTCCTGAAGGCCCTAATTGATAAGTCCATCCCTAAAGTTAAGCACGTTTAAATACCTTGCTGAATGGTGGCTCTACTGACTATGAAATCAATAGGAGTTTTTTTATTGACTTCACTGGAAGTAGTGTCAGTGCTTTCCATTTGTAAAATCATCTGTGGAATTCTAGATGTGTGGTTTCCTCTGCTGACTTGTATATTAAATGTTTTGGAGTTTTTTAATTAAATACAATAGGGCTCTAAATAAATTTATTTCCACTATTTATTGTGGTGCTCCACAATGCTGCCTCTTTTCTTTGTGTCACTACAAGGAGGTTCACCAATGAGACACAGTGAATTCCCTAGATTTACTCACACAGGACCTGACCCAAAGGCGTATGAAATTAATTGGAGTATTCCTTATAACCAAAATGGGTATTGGATGAAGCTCAGAGTCATGGGATACTTTGACACAATAAAAAAGATTAATGATGTCTGAAGTGTAGCTGGTTTGGCTTCCTGGAGGGGTTCCTCTACCTCCGGGCCTGTGGGCGGCCACTCCGTCCCACTACACTGGCCCTTTAAGCCATTCCCCAAGTCACTAGTCCCTGCCCAGCCTTCCTTCAGGCAAGGCAGCACACACAGGGAGTACAAAGCCGGGTCCTGGTTCAGGGTGGGCTAACACCTCCTTTAGTTCAGGTTCCCAGCCCTGCTTCAGAGTAGGACAACAAACAAACAGTTAGCAGTCCTACGGACCCAGGTCTTGCTTCAGGCTGGGCAGCAAACACAGTTCGTACGGGGGCCAGGCCCTGGGTCAGGGTGGGACAAGAGCACAGTTAGTTCATAAAGCAAGGCCAGGCCCTGGTTCAGGGCATGGCAGCAACAACCACCATCCGTTTGTAAGTGGGAAACCAGGCCCTGGTTCAAGGGATGGCCGCAAACAAGCAAAGTCAGGTTAGAAATAGGCCAGGGCCTGGTTCAGGGTGGGCTGGGAACAAATACAGGCAGTAATAAACACAGTTAATGGTAAGGAACGGCCAGGTCCTTGGTCCAGGGCATGGTAGCAACAAATGCAGTCCATTTGTGAGGGGTGGCCAGGCCCTTGATTCAGGGCATGGCAGCAACAACCACAGTTAGTTTATAAAGTGTGGCTGGGCCCTTAGTTCAGGGCATGGCAGCAACAAACACAGTCAGTCGACAGACAGGCCAGGCCCTGGTTCAGGGCGTGGCAGCAAACAACTGCCACAGGTTTGGGGGCCCCTTGGTCAGGAGGGGTGCAGGCCAATTGCCTGCAGTGGCAGCAAGGGGGAGGTTGCCACCCGGTAGGTGGTGGCAGGGGGGGTGCAGGCCCGCCCACTCCACTGTGCCCCATCCCAGGGCCCTAGGAGCAGCAGTGCAGGCTGCTACAGGCTCAGCGGGGGCTCCAGCCTGAAACACACCGGCCTTAGGGCCTTTAACAGTCCCCTCTAACCCCTGGGCCACGTCCCTTCTCCCCCTCAGCTGGTACCTGGGTCTCTGGCTGTGCAGTTGGGGAGTCCAGTGTGGTCTCGTCCCACTGGGGTCCCAGAGGTCTGATCCAGTCCTCTGCCACTTGCAGGTCCAAGGGGCTCAGCCAGTTCCTGGGTGCCAGCTGTGGCGGGCGTCTGGGCTGGTCCTCTGGGTCGGGCTCCATCAGGGGTTTGGGCCAAGGATGAGGCCTTAGCAGCTGCTGCGGTCTCTCCCAGTTCCTGGGTGCAGGCTGGGGTATGGAGTCAGGCTGGCCCTCTGGATCCTCAGGGGTTGATGTGGTTGGAGGCCCAGGCCAAACCTCAGCCTCCCAGGCCAGGAGCGAGTAGTCGGCCTCTGGCTCAGGGGTGGTTGGAGGCCCTGGACAAGCCTCTGCCCTAGCTTCCCCGGCTGAGAGCACTGAGCAGGCCTCTGGTTCTTCCACAGGCTGGGCCCTGACTGAGTCCCTAGGCTGGGCTTTTATAGCCCTGGGCCCACCCCCTGAGTTCCTATCAGGTGCCCGGACAGAGTCAGGCTCTGCCCATCATGGCGGCCGGAGGGTTCCTCCTCCTCCAGGTCAGTGGGCGGCCACTCTGCCCCACTACAGAAGCTCTTGATGATATTCTTTTAGTAATCATTTTTTTCTTTTCCTTGTTATTTGGGTATCTCCATGCCCTTAACATTAAAAGCTCAAATGTTGTAGGTGTAGGTTGATGGTGTAGGGAAGAGGGGTTTGGATTTATTAGGAACTGGGGACACTTTTGGGAGAGGGGGAGCCTATACAGGAAGGATGGGCTCCACCTAAACCAGGGTGGAACCAGACTGCTGGCACTAAACATTAAAAAGGCCGTAGAGCAGTTTTTAAACTGAGAGATGGGGGAAAGCCGATTGGTGTGGAGATGCACGTAAATCGGAGGGAGACTTCTCTTAGAGGAGAATCCATTGATAGAGATTCTCTAAGCTGTAGTCAGAAAGAGAGGAGGAGAGAGGGCAAACCATGGGCCAGAGCAGACAAACAACCGCATACAAAGGAATCCAATGCATCAGGGAAGGGCAGACAAATAAGCAGTGGCAAATTTTTAAAGTGCTTCTACACAAATGCTAGGAGTCTGACTAATAAGATGGGTGAACTAGAGTACCTAGTATTAAATGAGGAGATTGACATAATAGGCATCACTGAAACCTGTGGAATGAGGAAAATCTGTGGGACACAATCATACCGGGATATAAAATATATCAAAGGATAGAGCAGGCCGGGTGGGTGGCGGAGTGGCACTGTATGTGAAAGATAATGTAGAATCAAATGAAATAAAAATATTAAATGAATCAACATGTTCAATAGAATCGCTATGGATAGTAATTCCATGCTCCAAAAAATAAGAAATTAGCAGTAGGGATATATTACCACCACCTGACCAGGACAGGATACTGACATTGAAATGCTGAGGGAGATTAGAGAGGCTACCAAAACAAAGAACTCTATAATAATGGGGATTTTAATTACCCCATATTGACTGGATACATGTCACCTCAGGAAGAGAAGGAGATAAAATTTCTCAATGGCTTAAATGACTGCTTCTTGGAGCAGCTAGTGCAGGAACCCACAAGGAGAGGCACTCGATTTAGTCCTGAGTGGAGCGCAGGATCAGGTCCAGGAAATAACCGCAGGACCGCTTGGGAATAGTGACCATAATATAATAACATTCAACATTCCTGTGGTGGGAAGAACACCTCAGCAGACCAGCACCCTGGCATTTAATTTCAAAAAGGGGAATTACACAAAAATGAGGAGGTTAGTTAAACAGAAATTAAAAGGCACAGTGACTAGAGCCAAATCCCTGCAAGCTGCATGGAAACTTTTAAAGACACCATAATAGAGGCCCAACTTAAATGTATACCCCAAATTAAAAACATAGCAAGAGACCTAAAAAGAGTCACTGTGGCTTAACCACCATGTAAAAGAAGCAGTGAGGGACAAAAAGGCATCTTTTAAGAAGTGGAAGTCCGATCCTAGTGAGATAAATAGAAAGGAACATAAACACTGTCAAATCAAGTGTAAAATGTAATAAGAAAAGCAAAAAGATTTTGAGGAACAGCTAGCCAAAACTCAAAAAGAAATAACAAAATGTTTTTAAGTACATTAGAAGCAGGAAGCCTGCTAAAAACCTGTGGGTCCCCTAGACGATCGAACTATAAAAGGCGCAATCAAGGACGATAAAGCCATTGCGGAGAAACTAAATGATTTCTTTGCTTCAGTCTTCACGGCTGAGGATGTTGGGGAGATTCCCAAATCTGCACCGCCCTTTGTGGGTAATGAATCTGAGGAACTGTCCCGGATTGAAGTGTCATTAGAGGAGGTTTTGGAACAAATAGAAAACTTAATGTTAACAAATCTCCGGGACCGGATGGCATTCATCCAAGGGTTCTAAAAGAACTCAAATGGGAAATTGCTGAACTATTATCTGTGGTTTGTAACCTATCCCTTAAATCGGCTTCCGTACTAATGACTGGAAGGTAGCCAATGTGACACCAATATTTAAAAAGGGCTCTAGAGGCGATCCGGCAATTACAGACCGTAAGTCTAACTTCAGTACCGGGCAAATTAGTCGAAACAATAGTAAAGAATAAAATTGTGAAGCATGTAGAAGAACATAATTTGTTGGACAAAAGTCAACATGGGTTCTGTAAAGGGAAATCCTGTCTTACTAATCTATTAGAGTTCTTTGAAGGGGTTAACAAACATGCATGGACAAGGGGGATCCAGTAGATATAGTATACTTAGATTTCCAGAAAGCTTTGACAAGGTCCTCACCAAAGGCTCTTGTAAATTACATGGCCATGGGATAAGAGGGAAGGTCCTTTCTTGGATTGAGAACTGGTTAAAAGACAGGAAACAAAGGGTAGGAATAAATGGTAAATTTTCAGAATGGAGAGGGGTAACTAGTGGTGTCCCCAAGGGTCAGTCCTAGGACCAATCCTGTTCAACTTATTCATAAATGATCTGGAGAAAGGGGTAAGCAGTGAGGTGGTAAAGTTTATGGATGATACCAAACTGTTTAGGATAGTCAAGACAGAAGCAGACTGTAAGGGACTCCAAGAAGATCTCACCAAACTGAGTGATTGGGCAACAAAATGGCAAATGAAATTTAATGTGGATAAGTGTAAAGTAATGCACATTGGGGAAAAATAACCCCAACTATACGACAGTATGATGGGGGCTAATTTGGCTACGACAAATCAGGAAAGAGATCTTGGAGTTATCGTGACAGTTCTCTGAAAACTTCCACACATGTGCAGCGGCGGTCAAAAAGGCAAATAGGATGCTAGGTATTATTAAGAAAGGGATAGAAAATAAGACCCGGAATATCTTACTGCCCCTGTATAAAACTATGGTACGCCCACATCTTGAATACTGTGTACAGATGTGGTCTCTCACCTCAAAAAGATATTTTGGCCTTGGAAAGGGTTCAGAAAAGGGCAACTAAAATGATTAGGGGTTTGGAACGGGTCCCGTATGTGAGGAGAGGTTAAAGCGACTGGGACTTTTCAGTTTAGAAAAGAGGAGACTGAGGGGGATATGATAGAGGTGTATAAAATCATGAGTGGTGTGGAGAGGCCGATAAAGAAAAGTTATTTATTAGTTCCCTAAATAGAAGAACTAGAGGACACCAAATGAAATTAATGGGTAGCAGGTTTAAAACTAATAAAAGAAAGTTCTTCTTCACACAGCGTGTAGTCAGCATGTGGAACTCCTTGCCAGAGGAGGCTGTGAAGGCTAGGACTATAACAGAGTTTAAAGAGAAGCTAGATAATTTCATGGAGGTTAGGTCCATAAAAGGCTATTAGCCAGGGATAAAATGGTGTCCTTGGCCTCTGTTTGACAGAGGCTGGAGAGGGATGGCAGGAGACAAAGCGCTTGATCATTGTCTTCGGTCCACCCTCTGGGGCACCTGGTGCTGGCCACTGTCGGCAGACAGGATACTGGGCTAGATGGACCTTTGGTCTGACCCGCTACGGCCGTTCTTATGTTCTTATGTTCTTATGTTAAGAATTTGGAAACCTGAATATTTTATCATCATGAACTGCAACAGAAGCAAATAAAAAGAAGAAGACACACTTTTGCATCCATATTGTTGAATCAGTCTTGTGCTTTATTGTCAGGAATACACTTAGATCATTCAGATATGTTTGAAGATTTCAGAAGTTAATGATACAATGTGGGTAAGGTAATATAATTCTTAGGTAATACGAACTTCTGCTGGTTAGAGAGATAAGCTTTCAGCTTTTCTGAAGTCTTCCTCAGGTGTGGGAAAGATACACAGAGCATGAGAGTTAAATACATAATTGGAAAAATATTTTAGTAGAAATGGCACAGTAGACCCCAAGCTTCTTGTTCAAACTATGGAAACAGCCCTGGCTACTAGGATGGCTTTCTAATATGCCAGACTCTTCATGAGCCAACCTGAGGATGAATTCCTGGATAAAAGCACCACAAAACCTTCTGTTATATATTCATATTCTGGACAGATGATTGAATACCTCCATATATTTCCCCTCCAACAATGACCTCCAATCTGTTAAACTCTTTCTGCAATACTCCTTAACTAGTATCAGCTTCTTGGACACTATCATCATCTTCATCAGTGGAACCCTACAGACAACTATATACAAGAAAACACACAGATCAGCACATTTACTTTAACTGATCCAATAACCATGTCAAATGCAACAAGAAATGTGTTATCTACAGCCAGGCACCCAGACACCTCAGATATACATTGAGATGAAATTGTGGAGTTAGAAATTCAGCCTTAACACAACCAAAAATTGCCTTCATCAAACAAGGATACTCTAGGCCAGCAGATGTAATACTTGCAGACACATTTTCACTGCCTGCTACAGCTACACTGTAGCCTTCTTCCAGAAAAGCTTATGCAAATGAAGCACGGCGTGGAATATCACCATGCTTAATTTGCATAATTAATTAGCAGGTGCTTTAAAGAAGAGGCTTTGCAAGAAAGGAGCTGTGTAGACGGCTCCTTTGCAAACCCTCTCTGCAACAGCCGCTCTTCCTGAAAAAATGAGGAAGAACGGCTGTTGCGCAAGAGGGGGTTTTGCACAAAAGGAGCCATCTACACAGCTCCTTTTTGCGCAAAAGCCTCCTGTGCAAAAGCGGCTGCTAATTAATTATGCAAATGAAGGGCAGTGATATTCCACGCCGTGCTTCATTTGCATAAGCTTTTCCGGAAGAAGGCTACGATGTAGCCTGTGATACTGTGATTAATATCCTCCACAACACACCTTTCAAGATCCATTAGTTCTATACATGCCTACCACATCCAGTGTACTAAATGCCCCAATAACAACTATCTGGGTGAAACAAGACAGTCGTTACACTCTAATGAATTCACACAGGAAAATGATAAAAGACAAAAATACCATATCACCTGTGGCTGATCACTTCTCACAAAGCAATCAATCAGTCCCTATTCTCAAAGACAATCTGTACAACACTTTCAAAAAACATATCTAGAAGCTTACATTTGCTAGACTGTAGAAATCCTGGTCTTAATAAGGACAACAGATTTATGGCTTATTACTACAATCTGTAACTCACAAACCTCCCTTTTTTGTTCTATGACTACAGGGCTGTTAATGAGCCACTTCACCTTGAATGGTCCCTTAGAATACATGCTTACTACTTATCCTAAACTACTTGTCCCTAGTATTTAGCTGTGACACTTTGAGTACCTTTTTCAGACCTGAGGAAGAGCTCTATGAAGCTTGAAAGCTTCTCTTTCACTAACAATAAAAATATTACTTCTCTCTCCTGGTCTCTCTCACATCCTGTGGCTGACACAGCTACAACAGTGTGAAGAGGCATTAACTATGTTATGAATACACTGATGGCATGTACCTCCAAAAGAACTTGGCTGACACTATCCAATAACCACGTCTGGTCCTAACACATTCAGGGCATTCCATCTTTGATATATGAAGTCAAAACATATTAGGCAGTAAACTGGGATTGAGACAAACTCATTGTTACCTGTTAGTGTGACAGAAATCCAGAAGAATTAACAGAACAAGTATGTTTTTTACTATGACAATAAGTTATTCAATTTCTGAGGGATGATAGGAATTGCTTGTAGGAAGAAAACTGTACAGTAGCAATTGCTTCCTTCGTAAAGTTTAATAATCATCCTTGACCTTGTACTTCTCTGTAAGGTGAAAATATATTACTACTTCCACACATTTCTACTTCTGGTGTATATTTCTTTGTATTTCTGCAGGTGAAAGATCATCACACCTCAGCTTTAAAAGCAGAGTCGGTTAATTGACCCATTTATACATCTTACAAAATACTTTCCATTTATGTATTCACAATGAAAATAATAAAGATGGCAATATAATAAATGCTGCTTTTATGACAGAGCTAGAGTCTTTCAAATGACATATTAGCCTCAGACAAATCAGTCAAACACTCTAAGAGGCATTATAGAGCTAAATACCATAAAATAATAAACTTAGTTGGAATTTTTTAAATGATCAGATGTTGAATAAGCTGGACAAAAAATTCAAAAGGCCTTTGATTTTCTGTTGAGAGTATGCATTTTCATGTACATTTACACATGCGGATTGGACATGCATTATCCAATTTGTGCATACAATGTTCATGTAAATGTGTGTGAACAAATTTTGAATGTGCACAAATTAGAGACCCTTTTAAAATGTGTTTGGGGATATCTTCTAGTTTTGCCATAAACCATTTGTATATTTTATATATGTTAAGTAATAATACTTCAAACATAATTAATGATTTTATTGAAAAAATGTGCCTTGAGAAATACAAGAGCAAATATTTGAAGAATTTTGAAAAGTATACTTGGCTGTGTGTGTTGCTAATTTAACTCTTTCACTATTGGTAGTCCATGCTTGTGGTTTTGCATCAGCTTACAATATTGTTTATCAGTTTGAAGGGCACATTAGGAACAACAACAGAGGGTGAGTTAGGGTAGTGTTTCTTAAGTACGGAGTACCAGGATTTTTCACAGCATGAATGAAATTTTAAATATACCTTATCTCCTCTGCATTGCAGTCTTCATTGTATCTATGTGTCTGTGTTCTAAGTCAAGCCGCATAAATATGGTGAGTGGTGTATTACCATTGAACTAAATGATTAGCATATTTCCAAGAGGATGCAATTCATCATGTGTCTCTTTTCATGAGCCTTTGAAGGAAAGGATTATGTTCACATAATTATGGGTGACAGCCTTTATTTTGTTTCAAGTTGCCAGCCTCTTCTTTTCCATACATTTGCCATTGACTGTCTTCCATGATTGTCTTTACAGTAGGCTGAGCATTTTCTTGTCTTCCTCTCTTTCATATCCCCGAGTGGCAGATATGACTACAACAATCCTTTCAATACAGGTAAAGCAGCAGTTGACTGTCTTTCTTCATGATTTATGGTAATTACTGAGGACTTCAAGTTTATGATTATGCTTAAACAAGAAGAAAGCTGCAGTGTATATTTCTTATTTACATTTCCCCAGTGCTTGCTGTTCACTGTTGTATTTTAACTAAAAGTGCATTTTAACACATATCTTTAAAATGTAATGCTTGACCTTAACAATAAAGGTCTTAAATCTGTGATTCTTATTCCTTGTAACAGAATGTAATTTTTGAATGCTTATTTTGTTTCCCTTCTTTGGGAAAGGGGGTTGAGTAGACAGTTTCTACCCCACCACGGATTAATATTAATTTCTGAAAAGATTTGTGAAGTTATTTTTCGGGGGGGCAAGGGTTGTGCATTTCCAAATGTGATAGTGGAATAAACAAACAAGAGAATAAAATCCATCACAGTCAAATTATCGATCTTTATCATTAAAGAAACAGCAGTGGAAAATAGGTGGTTTAATGGTGTTAGCTACTGGTCTCTCACCAGGAACAAGAGTGGATACTATGAGGTGCTTGGCTTCCTGAACTCCAAGGAGTCAATATTAAAAAAAAAAAAAAAAAAAGATTCCCACAATCAAGCATCTAGATTCTTATTTAGGAAGCTAAGTCAATGGGCTCCCCTTCAAAGGTGCTGCGACAGCAACTGAGCCAGTATTCTAGTCTCTGTTTTACCAGGATGAGCCACAGAAAAGCCTATGTGTCTTTGTCTGAGAACAAGTCCAGACACAGAAAAAAACTGCTACAAATTATGGTAAATCCTGCAGCAGGGATCAGTATTCAGTGAGGAAGGAAGTCTCTGAGAAAAGGGCTGACCTGGAGTGGTCCCTTCCCACCCATCCCCTCTTTAATCAGTTAATCAGTTAAACACTACATTTAACTGGTTAACAAATTAAACAGGATTTTTCATCCCTAGTGAGAATTGATGAACCCTCATTTGAATATCTCCCTGAGCAGGAATACAGCTCTAATATATACATGAGGATGAATTATTCTGCCCTATTGCACTGGTGTCCCTAAAAATTGGGGAAGAGTTTAAAAGGAAGTGGGTTGGAATAGTGGAATAACCCCTTTGTGTTAGACATAGACTGGAACGCTGTCTCATTTAGGGAGAAAACCCAGAAACCCTATAAGAAAGGCCTGAAATCCATGGAGAAGAGAAAAGAGCCAAAATACACATAGAAACTTTGGAAAACATGAGACTGGAGAACACAAGCCGGAAAGAAAATACAGAAAGGGAAATACCTGAGAGCTGAAGAGGGAAAAACAAGACAAGAACATAGTCTCATTTTATAAAGATAATACAAGTTTGTTAATAGCAGTTGAGCAGTTATAAGAACTCCCACCTCTAGAGTGCAAAAGGGAGTGATCCCATATGCATTCGGGGGATTGGGAGAACAGGAGAAACCAGGAGAAAGAGGAATACAAGCAAACCCTCAACAAAACAAGGACTGAGGGGAATATCTCTCTCCAGGTTGCCCCTGGTATGGGGTCTTGTGGGCCAAATTATAACAACAGGGGAGACCTCCACTCACCCAATGTGATTTTTTGTGGGTGGAGAATCGATGGAAACTACAAGAAGATCCTAGATAAGCACCCTATGGGCAAATAAAGGCTGTTGTCAAGTAGCACTTCCAGTAAATGGGGTGGGGAGTATGGAGGAAGAAACATCTCTCCATTAGGCACAGGAGGAGGTATGTGACAGAGTGCTGGGAATCAGCAGTTGAACCAGCACACTGATCACTGTTTAACCAGTTAGGCCCCTGGGGGCAGCCTGAGTTAGGAGAGGGGCTTCTGATTACCAGATGGGAATATGCATGGGAGTTAAAAAACTACTTAGCCCCTTTGCAGGGAGATTGGATAAAAAAAGAACAGTAAGGATGTGCAATTGGGGGAGAAAGAGCGTGTGCACAAGCAAGTTGGACCTGATTAAAGGAGCTTTCTGTGTGGAGAGACTTTTACCCACCCCACAGTCCCAGCCCATGGGAGAACTGGTTAATAAACTGAATGACTCTGTGAATAATATAACTGTAAAAGGTGGTGAAATGGAGCATGGTAAATAAACCACATGGTGGTATTCACAAAAGCAAGGTCTCTTAGTGGCTTGAGTGACAGATAAGAAGATGGGAGGAGAGGGTATCCTATCATGGGTTACCAGAAATTCTCACTGAAGTCAGTGGATGCTGATTTGTGCTTACTACCTTTAAAAATTAAGTCATTTGTTTATGCAGCTAACTTTAGGCAGCTGTTTCTTTTAAAATCTTGGCCTAGGAGTTCAGAGTACCCCCTCCCCATCCAGGAGGTCCTCAATACCTTAGGTACTCAGTCCTTAAAATTCTAGCCAGGACAAAAGCATAGTAAATGGTAAACATTACAAGTTCATGCCTCAGGAAAAAAACTAGGTGTTCTGGTTTATACTATTTTGATCCCACATAAAAAATAAATGTCTAGCAGTCTGAAAAATTGTGTAAAGAACATGAGCTGAATATTGGATACATTCAATGCCATAAGGTCAGATTACTCAGATTATATTGTATTAGACATAGGTTTTAAGATGAAGCATGTTTTTTCCCCACAGGTTGAATATAAATACAATTTACACATGTTTTGAAAATATATCATTGTACGAGATCAGTGAAACTGGAGTCAGAGGGTTCATGTTCTCTGGAGGGGTTGTTATTGATCAGACACAAGAAAAACAGGAAATACAGAGAGTTGGGCTGGAAGCAAAGGAGCCATTTGGATGGAGTAGTGCAGAGGATTTAATAAAATTCCACTTTTTCAATTTAGCTTGCATTCATCTTCTCTCTTTGCAAATGAAACAATCAGATTACTCATTATAATCCTTTTGCCATGGTAACCCACACTTTTCAACTAAACAGTCTTTGACCCATTCAAGGATTTTGTCATCCACTTTATCTTCTGTCAATACTCTATTTGTAACTAACTTTCATTATGTACCTAAGCACCAAATAGCACTAATTATTTCAGTCAGAATATTATTAGTTGTTAGGAATTCCTGAAAACAGAAAAGCTTTTCAACTAAACTTTTTCCATAGACATGAATGATAGAAATTAGCATTTTTATCAAGATTTTGAACATTTGGAATTTTAGAAAAGGTGAAAAAATCCTATATATGCATTTGAACTGTGATATCTATGGCATATCCCATATAACTGCTATGACATCTGTACATGTTAACTAACATTCAATCAGAGAACACTTTTAAGACACTGGCTTCTCCTATCACATCACAGGGTGCTACAGCAGGGGTGGGTAATAAGCAGTCCGCAGGCCAGATGTGATTTGCTAGGGTTAGTCCCTTGTGGGCCACCAGCTTTTTATTTACTTGCACATCTGCTGGTACGGCGATTTCCGCTTTTCCTGGCCATATCCCGCAGCTCCCATTGGCCAGGAACAGTGATCTGTAGCCAAAGGGTAGGTAAATAAGATGCCGGCAATCCACCAGGGGTTAACCCCAACAAACAACCTCTGGCTTATTGCCCACCCTTGTGTGACAGTAATATAAAATAAAATAAATAATATTCAGAAAGCAGGAACTAAACGAACATCATGAAGCATCTCTTCCTTTGCAATCACTTCTTTTTTTAATTTTTTTTTTTTTTTTTTGCACATGGAGGAAATTAATAAAACTTGCTTATACATTCAAAGACTACTAACTTTTTTAAAGAATTTATATAGAGATTGTTAAACTTTCTCTAATACATGGTAAAAAGTTAATATATCAGACACTCTGGCCAGTGCTTGCTTTAAAAGAGGTGTCCCACAAAAAGCTTCAGTGTTACGTTTGTAAGATGCACATGGGATCTTTTTGGGGGAAAAAGCAATTTGCCGTGTTTATTAAGAGTACAATTGCTAAGCAGCTAGCATATACTCACACAGACACACACACACATACAGACACACACTCTGTCCTGCCAGTCAATGCCAGAGTTACTAGTCCAGGGTCCGGATCCGTCAGGTGGCCAGCTAGATTGATCACAGATAGGGAGGAGCTGGGTTCTGTTGGTTGTGACACGATGCTCCAGGGGAAGTCTTGGCAAAATGAACCCAAAAAACATGGCAAAGCAGCCCATTTTTAGAGTAGTTTTCCTTCATTGTGATCAGTGAGTTTTTCAGAGTCATGCTGTAATTGCCATTTGACATGTACTTGTTTTCTTAAGTTATTCTTCTCATATCACACTCTATTTTGTCCCATATGATAGGTTCTTACCTTATTGTTTAGAGATGTCAATTTGCCCTCCTCTCACATATCAGTAGGGATATACAGCAATCTCCTGGAGCCTTTATTTCTATCTTTTGGCTCCTCCCTAGAACGTATGATCTGGTGAAGACCTTAACACTTATCTTCTAATATACATTTCTCATTCACACACACAAAACAGTGTTGATTTCTTCCTTACACAGAAACAATATAAACATTTAAACAGGAACATCAAGTTACAGGAGTACCATACAAAAATATCTGAGAGGACAAAAGGAATTTTAAATTAGTTAATTAACTTTATTTCTAGATGGACATGCTGGAGGGATATTTAGGACAAAATCTGGGCTATACTGAATTTCATTTTGGTTTGCAATTCAATATTAAATATATAGTGAGACAGCATGCATGAATGAAAACTAACTCAATTTCTTCTCACTTTCACTACATTTCATTAACTTTTTAATAAAAAGAGTAGTAAGGAGAACAAAGGAATGCTTGGAGGCTAGGAACAATAGTGTGACGTTACTTATTATTATTATTTATACTTAGTTTATAATTTATATTATAAATTTTTATCCTGTTTCTTATGTTTTCATTGCGGCATTTTCATTTTTTGAAAATGATGATCATTATCCCATTTGATTTAATGGACACAATATGGGCCAGTAATGCATACATACATTATTTTTCACTAGTCACATTTTTTCCTTTTCCCTCTCATAGAGCTGTGCACTGTAATTATGGTTCTCTGTTGCATCAGTTAGACCTGTCAGCATACCAGGCACTCTGTATTTTAGACTTAGAATACTGCTAATTCTAGCCCTGATCAGTCCTTTAGCTTCAAGGATGCAGAACGGCTGTTTTGTTTTGGTTTCTTCACCTTTTAATATTTTTCTCGTAAAATAAATGTAATTGTTACATCTTTGCTCTTTATAGAACATAAAGAATATGAGGGAACCACAAAGGGTATGTCTATTTTAGAGCTGGCAGATGTGATACCCAGCTCTCACGCATACTCACACTAACTTTGCCCAAGCTATCAACTAAAAATAGATGTCACCAGTAGCACTAGTTGTACTTCAGCCTAGCTGCGTGAACATGCACACCAGGGATTGGGCTTAATTGTATTCCAGATGGTTAGTTCAAATGGCTGCCCATGGCACCACAGACACACTATTTTTTAGGCTCTACTTTGAGCAAAGTTGGCACAGGTATGTCCATGTGAATGAATACGCACAACAAAAACATAGCTGGGTTCCATATAACCATGTTTACTATGTATTATATATCATAAGGCCAAACTACATAGCAACAGTGCTGCTGGTTTAGATTCTGGTGCTTTGTGAAATAGAAGACTGGGAGATTCCTTAGAGGGATTGCAGTAGTATAAAACTCTGAATGTTAGTTCATATGAAAACTACTGTAAAAGAATTTTAGCGTTCACAATAGAAGTGACTGGGTATTTTTCAATTAAACATTTTTTTCAATCAGAAAAATGTCATTGTATTGAAACTGATAATGAAATGTACTGGGTTTAACAAAAGTTTTGTTAAGAAAGTTTTCCCTAGGCCAAGATAGAATTTCTGCTTAGAGAAAGAGTAATCACATACTTAATCCTACAAAGCAGAACAAAAACATTGGGATCCACCCATTGTGATAAAAAACCACACCCAGTATTTTCTTCCACAATTTTCTTCCAAATATTGATCTGAGGAAGTGGGTCTGGCCCATGAAAGCTCATCACCTAATAAACCATCTTGTTAGTCTTTAAAGTGCTAGATAGTTCTGTCTTTTGTTTCAGCTAGACCAGACTAACACGGCTGCATCTCTATCACTATTCCACACCCAGTATTAACACTCTACACACGCTTATAATTATTTTGATACAAAATATGCCTTCAGGTATCATTTGAAAAATAACTTGCTGGTCAATAATACCATGGTGAAATGTATGGAGTAACATTGTATGTAAAGGTATCAATTCCCACTGTGTTGTGTTGTTAGCTTATGGTCAAACCTACATGGCCCTGAGGAGGCAAATGTTAAAAAGATTTTAACAAATGAATGTGAGTTTATTACTTCAATTTGCATATAAATAGCAATCAAGGTCCTGGAGACAGCAAGATGGGGAAATGGCAGAAGATAAGACAAAAACATGCTTTAGTTTTTGGACCAGAAAGAACATGGAGCCAGGTTCACCACCAGTCCAGATTCCATGGCACTTTCACTATTTAAATAAACTTTTCTTTAAGGGGTGATGCTCAGAAGAATCCACTTCCAAGTTGAGTGAGTGGCAAACAAACCCAGGCTAACACTCTCACTATCTCTCAGGAAAACAATGAAACCAGACCTTTGAGTTTGTGGGGAGATCTTGATCTGAGAGTTTGGTGATTCTTTTTGCTGGAACATGCAATAAGGATTTTACCTTGAACTAAGGCTAGCTCGTTATGATTTAACTATTAGAATGCATTTTATTTTCATTTCTTTTTGTGACCATTTATGACTTTAATATCTTAGATTTTAAGCAAGCACAAAAATTGTGCCTTGTATTTAAATAAAACTTGTTTTAATTTTGTAATAAAAAGAAATTCAGTGTTTGGGTAAACTGAACTCTTTCATAACTCCAGTTAAAAGAGCAAATGTTTGAATATTGGCTTTTTACAAGAGCAACAGATTGTTAATATCTAAACTGTCCAAGAAAGGGCTAAACAATGCAGAACACGAGTTTTGGGGGAAAATTAAGGACTGGGAGTGTTTTATGGTCACCCTGGAAGTAGTAACCAAGTGTGGTGGCAGCCAGAGTGACTGGAATGTTGCTGAGGCTGCTAGATCAGAGGTGTTGATGCAGGACTGCTGCTATACACAGACACTTCAGGTGTGACCTGAGTGCTGCTCAGTTAAACTATTTGTGACTCATCCTCCCTGAGAGCTACAATAGCAAAACACCATGGGGTATCCAGTGTTATGGGATATGTGGTGAAACAACACACAACTCCTTAATGGTGTGGACTGCATCTCGGAATGAGACATCCACTCAGCCCAAGAATAACTAATGGCCCAATGGTCAGGACATTCCCTTGGGAGAAGTGAAATGGGTTTAAGTCCATATTCTAAATGAGGTAAAGCAGGGAGGTCTTCTACACCATGTCTTAGTACATTAAACACTGAGATATTGGCTGTGGGAGGAGTTAGGTGTCTTTTTTAAAAATTCCAGGTTTTATTTCAGATGTGGAATAGGAAAATTTCCAAACTCTTGAAAATGTTGGAGGGGATGAATAGGCAAACTGTTTAAACATTTTCAGGTGTTAAAATACATAACTGCACAGAAAAAAAATCATTAAAACAGTTTTTGTTTCCTGCCAGCTTGCCTATCAGGCTTCTCAGCACCTCGACTGGCCAGGTTATTAGGAGCACAGAAGCCCTTGGTTTCCCATCCGTTCCTCAGAAGGCTGGACTTGAAGAATCCCCAGATTCCTAGCTCTGGTGAAGCCCAGCAGGTGAAACAGGTCTTCAAGGTCCTCCCATTGGAATTAGGCAGAGAATAGAAATTCTATTTTACAGAGAATTTCAAAATTTTGGATAACTGTTCAAAACCAGAGTGAAACAAAATTTCAAAATCTTCTGTGAAATGGAATGACCATTCACCGCCTGGTTCTATTGCAATACAATACTTTGCTGCATGATCACATACTATTTTTATATGGAACTGCTGACTCATTCAGTGACTGATCCATTGACTCTAGTGTGAGCTGGATCAAGACCTCAGTACACAGGATGCAAGGTTCTAATAAGCAAGGTTGCTGTTCAATATGCCGTTTAATTCTCACTGTTCAATGTGCAACCCTGAATAATTTTAGATTGAAAGAGAAAGCGGTTCAAATAAGACCTGAAAATTATTATTTAATGTTTATATTACTGTAATGTCCAGAGTTCTCAATCAGTAACTTACAGTAACTTACAGCTTAAAAAATAGCAAATAGTCCTGCAGCACTTTACAGACTAACAAAATGTGTAGATTGTATCAAGAACTTTCATGGGCACAACCCACTTCTTCAGATGAATGGAGTAAAGGGGGCTAGTTATTTGCCCCTTTACTCCATTCATCTGAAGAAATGGGTTATGCCCATGAAAGTTCTTGATACCATCTACATTTTTGTTAGTCTCTAACGGTATGTCTAGACTTCATCCCTCTGTCAGCCGAGGGATGCAGATTAGGCAGGTCGACATTACAAATGAGGCAGGGATTTAAATATCCCATGCCTAATTTGCATAAAAATGGCCGTCGCATTTTGCCAACTCTGCACTTTGTTAGCAAAAAGCAGCAGTCTAGAGGGGGATCTTTCGAGAAAGAAAGCCTTTTTCGACAGATCTTGTAAACCTCCTTGCAGGAGGCATAAGGGATCTGTCGAAAAAGGCTTTCTTTCTCGACAGATCCCCCTCTAGACTGCTGCTTTTTGCCGACAAAGTGCGGAGTCGGCAAAACGCGATGGCCATTTTTATGCAAGTTAGGCATGGGATAATTAAATCCCTGCCTCATTTGCAATGTCGACCTGCCTAATCTGCATCCCTCTGCCGACAGAGGGATGCCGTCTAGACATACCCTCCGGTGCTGCAGGACTATTTACTTTTAAAAAAAAATTTCAGTTATAGACTAACACAGCCAGCGCTCTGAAACTTTTGAACTCACAGGTAGGTGCGAACTTGGGTATGTTTGCCAACTCTAGTAAAAGAAGTTCAGTACATCTTTAATATTTCCACAATTATAATAAATATTTTGACGAGAGTTAATTAAATGACTTCAAAAATTGTATCTTATTTTTAATTTTTTGCATTTTCATTGTGATTACTTTTGTCACTGCTTATCCACTAGCTCTTATCTACAGTGGGAGCTGTAAGCCACTTTTCATCCTCACTTGCTTTCCATTCAGCTATAGATAAAGTGTAGTGTATCTCCATGTTCAACTCCTACAATAATATAATAAATATACAACCTATCATGAGTGATGGTAATGCAGTTGGTATTCAATTTAGTGCATAAATAATGTACATAAAGACGATGATAAATATTGGCCTGCTGTATCCCACAATAGGAATCCACAGGCTGGAACAAGGGAAGCTGAAATATTGTACCAGCACCAGCAGACTTCTTGGAAATCATGATTATGCAATTTAGAATTACAGCTTTCCACTTGCTGTGAAAGAAAGTGACTTAATTGGAATACCTTTTTGTCTGAATGAGGTCTAGATAATAACAGGAAAATTTGACTCTATTTAAATGCATCAGATCTACTTGCAGCTCTTTCAAATAATTGATACAGTCAGGGTTCTGGGCAACTGCACCTGTATTTCCCTTCCATGGCTCAGCAAAGAAATCAATCTCTTGCCTTCTAGCTCCAACTGACACCTCTTTTGCACCACCTGTGGACCTGTCCACAACTGCAGCTTCAGATGCATTAAGGTGGGATGTAACATGGTTACTGCCTCTGTTAGCTTCTTTACAGCTTCCCTCCTGGGGCTCAAAACTAAGATTTTCCCCACCTGATGGACCCTCTGCCAGTAGACTGGATGTTGCCTGCAGACTTTGTCCAGCATCCTCTTCTGGTCAGTAGAATACAGGAAGTCTACTGCAATGTCTTTGTCCAGTCCTCAGTGCTGAGCTGCCTTTCTCTGCACTGCTTAGAAACTTGACCTTTCTTCAGCTGTTCAGGAATCATTTTTTCCCATCTTTCTTTTCATTCCTTCTTTCCCTCAAAGGAATGAGACTTCTCTGTGCTTTCTCCCTTGCTTGCACTGCTTCTGGCACCTATAAGCTGTGTCTAGACTACATCCCTTTTCTCGAAAAAGGGATGTAAATTAAACACTTCAAAATTGCAAATGAAGCCAGGATTTAAATTTCCTGTGCTTCATTTGCATAATGGCAACCACGGTTTTTTTCGAAAAAGGTCTTTTCAAAGGAAAAACGGCAGTTTAGATGGCGATCTTTTGAAAATAAACCCCTTTTTCAAAAGATCCCGTACTCCTCAAAAAATGAGGTTTACAGGATCTTTCAAAAAGGGTTTTATTTTTGAAAGATCCCCGTCTAAACTGCCATTTTTCTATCGAAAAGCCCCGTTTCGAAAAAACTGCAGATGCCATTATGCAAATGAAGCCCGGGAAATTTAAATCCCGGCTTCATTTGCAATTTCGAAGTGCCTCATTTACATCCTTTTTTCGAGAAAAGGGATGTAGTCTAGACACAGCTTATAGGTGCCAGAAGCAGTGCAAGCAAGGGGAGAAAGCACAGAGAAGTCTCATTCCTTTGACAGAGGGATGTAGTCTAGACGTATAGAAAGTTAGACTTTCAGAAATCACACATGATATGGCCATACATGACATAATTTAGGCCAACTGCACTGATATTGACCCATGGTTCAGTAATGGCTTCACCTGTCACCTCACTTGGACAGAAACCCACATGTCTCTTTACCTCCTGAACAGAGAACAGAAAGAGTTATATGTTACCACACAGCACTTACTTAGCAAGCACATTTATTCTCAAGCTGAAAGTATTACACAGAAAATATTGAAATAAAAAAAACTACAGGTCTGCTAATAAGCTTACTAGAAATTGCCCATCAGTCTGATGAGCCCTTCAGATCATGTCTAGTCAGGGAATAGCTTCAACATTCAGCCATTACAGAAGAGGATTCTAAAATTAACAGCTTTAATGGCTTCCACAGAATTGGCAACTTTATAGCTGTAGAAATATGAATAAACTGGTTCACTTTTTAATCCGTTCAATGGATAATTTGTGGTATTAACATTTCTGAAATTATGAGTGATATGTGTATTTGGAGCCTTCATATCTGAATATCAGATTATTTCCTTTTGCCTTGAAAGCACCTGTATCAATTTGAGTTACTAATCCTCAGAGAATTCAGCCCATAAAGGCACCCAGTTTAGGTCTTCATTTAAGTTTGCTAATCATTTTGTCTCTTATTGTTAGCATCTTTGGAGTGTGTTATGTGGTGAGGAGATTTTAATTTTTCTAAATCAATGGGGCTCCAGTAGAATCCCAGAATATTTTGGCAAGTGCTCACGTCCATGCTGCTTTTATATTGAGTGATGCCTTTATGCTTAGCATGCACTGTGTGTGCTATGTATTTCTCCCATTTCCTTGTATTTTGCCAAACACTCAGTTTGAACAATGAGCTAGTGTGTACATTAATTGGAACGGAAGTGTGCTGCTCAATATATTTCTGGTAAAATCTTTGTCAGCACAAAGAGTCTGTAAGAGTGAAGAATGAACTTGACATAATACTGAATGCGGTCTCTTCCAAAATTCACCAGTAAGTGGTAGAAGTTAATAAATCGGGCAGTGCCAATTAGAATTCATAATTTAGGATACAATTTGGTAGAATTTTATTAAAAGGATTTTTAAGACTAAGTAACAGAAAAAAAATAGCTGTTTGAGATTCTCATTCTGTTCACTTAGCCCATTGCATCTTAGTGGGATAAATGATAAAATACAGTGAATTCTTTTTGTGAACATGAACTATGAATGAGATACAAAGATGATTCAGCAGTTTATTCTAAGCTCCTTTCAAAGTGAGGGTATTAACTCTGTTATTTCTAATTTAGAAATATTTTCAGATTTTCTTATGATTCAAGAAACAGAACAATACAGATCATTTCAGCCATATTGCCTCCTATTTTCACCATGCAAATAACAAAAATGCAACCATCTGTCTATTTTTTTTTATAATAAAGGAACAATGGTCACAAACTACTCTGATAAATTTGTCTTTGTGAAAAATCATGACCCATTCTATTTTTTCTCCATGGATTCACTATTCCATTTATTTGATATTTCTGTAAATACAGTCCTACTCAGTGCATTAAGTCTTTATCTACTGTAACCTCAAGATCTCATTATCTATGACATTTCACTGTTCAGCACCAGAGGTGACTGCGGTATTCCAAGTCAACATATTGTAAAGGTCATCATTGATGGTGGGGAGGTTAAAAGATATCTTAAAGTATCCCTTAAAAATCAATTATAAGAAACAATTCAACCTTCAGAAAAATTCCTGCATCTGTTATCTTAATTAACTGAGTGCCACAGTTATTAGAGTGGAGCTGGTTGTAGTGGTATAATGAAGGTTCAGTTTAAACCACCATTAAAAACAGCATTCAGAGATTTATGCCCTGGCTGGTTTTTAAATTTCATCAGTCTGAAATTTGGTTTACAAGTTGTCAGACATCCTGTAAATCTGCTTTGCTAAAATGATAAATACATGCATTACATTTTCTTAAGATATGTAGCAGAAGGGGACGGAGGAGGAGAATATATTTATCATGGTATCAAATATTTTTTAGCAAGCAAGAAGTTTAAAAACTGGCTTGTTTTAAACAGAAACATTTTCAGGCAATTAGCCTTTAATGATGGGCTAATTTTCTGAGGAAAAAAATGAAAATCAACTAATATTTATTTGTGAAAAAATAGCCTGTCTTCTCTTTGTCTATATGATATTTAGAGATTTTTTTTATTTGCATCCCCAATATTGGATAGTGCTACTGCTTAATCTGTGATGATATCTGCTTCTTTTGTTTTGCCATTTTTCCTTTTTCTTATTCCATTTCTTAGGATGATTTTCACATGTTTAAATATCCTTAAATTATCAGAGAAATTATTAGGTGGCTAAAGTACAGATAATCAAACAGCCTGAATAAGTCTTTTAAGCCCCACCAAAACAAAACATTTATTATCCAGTTTATTCTGGATGATATTCTCACATATCTTAGGCAATGTCTAGATTACAAGCCTTTTTCGAATAAGGCTTTCACAAAAGAATCTTTCGAAAAAGCTTCTTTCGACAGAGATCATTTAGACAGCAACCAGTATTTTTGAAAAAGAGAGCCACTTTTTTGAAAGAGAGAACCCAGGCAGTCTGGATGCTCTGTTTCGAAAAAGCACTGTTTGTGTTCAATAAAGCCTTTTTTCGAAAGAGCACTTTGGAAAAAAGTGTTATTCCTCGTAAAATGAGGTTTTCTGAGGTCGAAAAAACTGCCGCGTTCTTTCAATTTAATTTTGAAACAATGTGGCAGCAGTCTATAGATGAAGGTGAAGTTTTTTCAAAAAAAGGTCACTTTTTTCGAACAAACCCTGTAGTCTAGAGAAACCCTTACAGTACTACTAAGCAATAGTATTAACTCACGCAGGTGATGTCTACACTGCAGAGTTTTTCCGGAAAAATGGCTGTTTTTCTGGAAAAACTACACTTACGTACACACTGCAGTTGCATTCTTTCGACAGAAAGAATGACAGTGTTTATGTTCTTTTCTATTTATCGCACTAGGATTGGACTTCCACTTCTTAAAAGATGCCTTTTTGTCCCTCACTGCTTCTTTTACATGGTAGTTAAGCCACGGTGACTCTTTTTAAGGTCTCTTGCTATGTTTTTTAATTTTGGGTATACATTTAAGTTGGGCCTCTATTCTGGTGTCTTTAAAAAGTTTCCATGCAGCTTGCAGGGATTTGGCTCTAGTCACTGTGCCTTTTAATTTCTGTTTACCTAACCTCCTCATTTTTGTGTAATTCTCCTTTTTGAAATTAAATGACAGAGTGCTGGACTGCTGAGGTGTTCTTCCCACCACAGGAATGTTAAATGTTATTAATTTATGGTCACTATTCCCAAGCTGTCCTGTAACGGTTATCCCTTGGACCTGATCCTGCGCTCCACTCAGGACTAAATCGAGAATTACCTCTCCCCTTGTGGGTTCCTGTACCAGCTGCTCCAAGAAGCAGTCATTTAAGCCTTTCAGAAATTTTATCTCTGCTTCTCTTCCTGAGGTGACATGTATCCAGTCAATGTGGGGATAATTTAAATCCTCCATTATTATAGAGTTCTTTATTTTGGTAGCCTCTCTAATCTCCCTCGGCATTTCAATGTCAGTATCGCTGTCCTGGTCAGGTGGTCGATAATATATCCCTACTGCTAATTTCTTATTATTGGAGCATGGAATTACTATCCATAGCGATTCTATTGAACATGTTGATTCATTTAATATTTTTATTTCATTTGATTCTACATTATCTTTCACATACAGTGCCACTCCGCCACCCACCCGGCCTGCTCTATCCTTCCGATATATTTTATATCCCGCATGATTGTGTCCTACAGATTTTCTCATTCCACCATGTTTCAGTGATGCCTATTATGTCAATCTCTCCTTTAATACAAGGTACTCTAGTTCACCCATCTTATTAGTCAGACTCCTAGCATTTGTGTAGAAGCACTTTAAAAATTTGCCACTGCTTATTTGTCTGCCCTTCCCTGATGCATTGGATTCCTTTATATGCGGTTGTTTGTCTGCTCGGGCCCATGGTTTGTCCCCTCCCCTCCTCTCTTTCTGACTACAGCTTAGAGAATCTCTATCAATGGATTCTCCTCTAAGAGAGGGTATGTCTACACTAGCCCCTTAGTTCGAACTAGGGAGGCTGATGTAGGCATTCGAAGTTGCAAATGAAGCCCGGGATTTAAATATCCCGGGCTTTATTTGCATCTTTCGTCGGGCACCATTTTTAAATTCCTTTGTCCACTTGCTGTTACACGCGGCAGTCAAACGTTAACTCGAACTAAGTCTTTAGTTTGAGTTAACTGTTACACCTCATTCCACGAGGTGTAATATTAACTCGAACCAAAGACTTAGTTCGAAAGTTAACGCTTGACTGCCGCGCGTAGCCGCGGCAGTTAGTTCGACAAAGGAGATTTAAAAATGGTGCCCGGACGGGAAGATGCAAATAAAGCCCGGGATATTTAAATCGCGGGCTTCATTTGCAACTTCGAATGCCTACATCAGCCTCCCTAGTTCGAACTAGGGGGCTAGTGTAGACATACCCAGAAGTCTCCATCCGATTTATGTGCATCTCCGCACCAATCGGCTTCCCCCCATTGACATTTTTCCCCCATGTCTACTTGTGTCTCATAATTTCTCATCCATATAGTCTCCTTTCTCACCCCATGTCATTTCTTGCTCAGTCTGAATGTGCCTTCCCCAGTTCATTGCTCCTGCCCCAAATAAATCCTCTCTTGCTTTCCTTATAGCTCTAAGCCTGCCTGTTTCTCATGGACCCAGTTTATTTTTTTCTGTGTGCTAGTCCTGGTTGTGTCCCCTGTCCAATACTTGAGCCCCCAAGGCTGCCCTTTAAACTCACATCTCTTCTACCCAGACAGCCCCAGTTCTGCAGTTTAATGGAATTTACGTGTGTGTGTGTGTGTGTGTGTGTGTGTGTGTGTGTGTGTGTGTGTGTAAAACAAAGGCTCCAAGAAACTTTAAACATGGTTGTCATTGGCTTTCTGAGCTGAGAAGAAAAAAAAACTAGCACTGCCTTCTTCTACTCCAGTAAAGAGAGTGAAAGATGGAACGTGGATCAACACTGCCTCTTGTATCACTTCTCTTCTTCCCAGTCTAGTGATGAGCAGGAAGGGCAGTGCTGAAAGCAGTCTCCTCCCCTCAGCACAGAAAGCTATTGTCAATGTTTATAGGTTGTCTAACTGGACACGGAACCAGAGATCTTTATGATCCCAGAGGGAATGCGCTGGTACTTTGGGAAGTTAATCCAGAGGTTGTCTCAAAAGATGCACAAATCAGGGTAATTTTATTTGTTTGTAAATTTTAATTGGTAAAAAGTTCAGGTGAGAAGTTGCAGGGGCCTGTATTTGGCCCAGAAGAGCTAAGCCCTGTATGTGCCAAAGCCCACATATTGCTGGCACAGGGAAGCCTCTGTGACCCTCAGCTAAGCTATGAGGGGGGAACAGGAGAAGGAGGAGCAATTTCCAGCCTGTTCACACCCTGAACCTGCAGGGTCCCCAGCAGCCTCTGAGGCAGAGGCTTAGATCCCTCTTCATCTACCCCCACACCTGGTACTGGGTCCTGCTCCATCCCCAAGGGTGTCCTCCTCAATCCCATAAGGTGCTATCCTCTATTGAGCCACCTCTCTGGCCGGCATGGGAGGTAATGCTCAACCTCAACTACTGCTCAACCTCTCTCCTTATTCTGACCATTTCTGTAGGCTCCCACAGCAGGTTGTTGCAACCTGGTGAGTCTTCCTCCAGACAGGAGCTAGTAACTTAAAAATTGAAAGCTTTCCAGCTTCCCAGACCTATTAGCATAACACCGAACCCATGAAAGAGCCATTAAGTGGCAAGGAAGCCATCTAAAAGGCATGTGCCAACTCGGAGGTATACACGATCAGTTTCTGAATTTACAGACAAAAATAGTTGTACATTATTATAATATCTCTACAGGACCTTAGTTTAAAATTTGCTTTAAATATTTCATTAGTTTGCTGCTAAAGATTATAAAATCTTGTCTCTAAAAAATCCTTGCAAAGATTTTTAGATGAGCGCTCTGATTATTCAGCTTTAGACTTAAATATCTGGATCTTCAAACATATAGTTTTTTTAAATAATTTCTTCAAAAGACCACCCTTATCTAAAATACATATTTTAATTTTAACTGTTATAGTACAACTACAAAAACTCGTTTTCAAAATCTTCCAGTCATTTCTGTCCATTTCCTCCACTATAATCTTTTTTCTTTCATACCTTCTCCCTTTTCTTCCAGATATCTAGACAAATGACTTTCCCTTTCTTTCTTTATGACAATTTGATCAACTTGCTTTAAGAGAACCCTCCACCAAAATCAGTACCTTAGTAAGACATAATATTCTTTGTTATGCCTATAATCTTTGGAAACTTATTTTTAACATAAATATATGGTGAAGTTATATAAACATGTATATTATTATGGAGATCATATAAAATAGATTAGTACTCCCTTTTCCTAAAAGCAATGAATTTTGTTATGAAGACACTAAACCACTCTGACTGATTAATTTAAATTAATATCTTTGTTTCAGGGCATTCAATATTTAGTAACCTGGAATTATTACTTTATTGAAGTATGTTTAAAATATAAAATCATCTTAGATTTTGACAGTAGGGAGGGGTGGGACCTGGACAGGGCCTGGACAGAGCCGGGGTGGACTATGGGTGGGGCCACAGGCTGGGAAGCTTGCCTCCCCAGTCAGCAGCTTCACCCACAACCCATGCCGACTGCGTTTGCTGAAGCTTCTGCAGCAAGTTTCTTTAGGCCCTGGTGCACAATGCATCCTTAGGATTTAATGCAATAATGGGCAACAGAGGTCAATGAGGGGGCCATATGAGTGGCCCTTCTTCATCTCAGTGGTCTGCAAGATTGTTGTAATCAACAGCGTTTCCTGGGATATGGTAGTTTTGCTAACTGTGCTTGTGTACTTAGAATTTGCCAGGTGTGCTGACCAAACCATCGTATCACTTTGATCGGATGCAGAGGGAGCACACGGCTCTCACAGTCAAAGTTGTGTGTAATCAGCATGCACCTCACTTCACGTGCCCTTGCTTTACGTTTCTGCCACTTTAGTAATACTGGTAGGGAAAAAAACCTACTCGGTTGGAAACAAGCAGAATCTGGCCATGGGCTATGGTAAGCAAAATATCTCACAGGCCACACATAGAACCCCAATGGACCACATGTGGCCCGTGAGTTGCAGGTTGCCCAACACTGGCTTAACCCCCTTTCTGCATATGGTGGCCTAGGAAGACTTTGCACCAGGCACCAGGAGAGGCAGATCTTTTGGGGATAGATAGATGTGGAGGGCAGAGAGTGCCAGGGAAGAGTGGTTGGGTCAGCCATCCCCACCACCCACGACAGAGAGGTTCATGGGAATGTGTGTATGTGTATGTGTATGTGTGTGTGACCTCTCCTTGTTTGAACCCTAAAGCCTTAAAGATAAGAAGGTAAATAAAAAGAGTACAACTATTCAGTATTTTCCTTTTAAAAGGAGCTCAGTCAACTTGATGTTCATTTGAATGTTTGTATGATTGATTTCCTTTAACTCACTTGAATATTAGTAACTTTACCAGATGTCCCATATTCAGCATTGGATAGTATGGTCACCATAGTTTTAAAGGATGTTGGGGCATTAACGTAATAGAGTTATTATTTGAAACACATTGTGGTGTTGGGACATCTGGTCACCTTAACCTGAAGACAGGATAATATTCATGCAAGAATAATTTTATATGCAAAGTTTTAACAGTTGACTTAATTTCACATATAATCGTATTGGGTTCTGAATGTTTTATGTGCTCATTTAAAGAACAAAATACCTTGACCCACATATGAAAAATGATGGGCCTGTATTTATTATTTATTGGGATACCCTGAGATCCTCTTTTCCACTGCAGAATTAATCACTTATGTATCTTTATTTGGCATCTGCGCTGTTCCAGATTTTGAACCCAGGCCTGGGACTCCCCAGAAATTTGCTGCATTCTGGCCTCTACCCAATATCAGCTGAAATGGAGTGCAAGGAGAAAGATAATAGGACTATAGCCTCAGGCAATGCACCACCCACAGGAGCACAGACTATAGGATTTGCTCAGCTCCACCAGGTGGTCCACCTACCCTATTTAGGCTCAAAAGAGGCACAGATAATTCTTCCAAGCAAGGTGATTTTGAGTGACTCTGTTTGTGCCTGCCTCTTAAACCTAAACTCCTTAATGGCCCCTGGCTGCATTCCTGTTTTCACCATGCTCCTACATGCTTGATTTGTGTTTCTGTGATGGGGCGGACAGGCCCCGCACTGAAGGGCAGGGAGTAGCCCAGGCCCAGCTGGCTAAGAAGGCCCTGCACATCCAGCTCTTCTGGGCATGCTCCCAGCAGAGCCCGAGTATAAAAGCAGAGAGAGTCCTGCAGCAAGGAAGGCCGCTGGGGGAAGGAGGAGGTCAGGCCGCACCTATGTTTCTGCAGCAGCTGAGACCTGAGTCGCTGCCCGCAGCCGACCCCGGAGCCGAGCCAGCAGCCACCACCCCCTGGGAGGCAGGAGCACCTGCAACCCCAGCGCCAGCCCCAGTAAGGACTGGTCCGGGAGGCCAGCAGACTATGGGGGTACCAGGGCATGGTAGGAAGCAGCCCAGGGCAGAGGACTGGGAGAGCGGCTCGGTGTGTAGCGGCCGGATCCCCCGCCGAGCAGGCAGGAGCAAAAGTCCCTGCCTAAAGGGCCCTGGACTGGGACCCGGTGGAGAGGGAGGGCCCGGTCCTCCTACCACCCTTTTCCCTTCCCTGGACAATCACCCCTGGCCAGGGGGGGCTTTTCTTGTGACTGGGCTGCAGGTGCTGTATATACCCTGCTAGAGGGGCTGGAACTTTGTGACTGGGCCGTAAGGGCCATATATACCTGCTAGAGGGGTCTGAACTTTGTTACTGGGCTGTAAGAGCCATATATACCCTGCTAGAGGGACATGAACTTTGTGATTGGGCCGCAGGTGCCATATATACTCTGATAGAGGGACATGAACTTTGGGGCTATGCTTTAAGGGACGCATGTAACCTAACACGGGGGAAGGGTGTTTTTGGGTTGGGCCACAAGGGCCGTGTATATCCTAGGGGCAGGTCATAGATCCCGGACAGGTGGCCCCAACCCCGAGGTGGAGACATGCCCCTCAACAGTCTCTCATCCAATTTCTGCCCTTAACACCTCACCTCCAATCATCATTTAATAGTCCTGCTTGCAACCCAGGCCACTCACTTCTGACCCTGACTGTGGGTTGATTCTTATCTCTGGCATTTAATAGCTGACCTGGGCTCTGATACTCAGTTTTGTTTCCTGGTTTTGACTCTGGCTTGACCACTGGCTGTGCTAACTGAAGATAACTCTGGTGCTGATCCTGGCCTTTGTTCATGACCTGAATTCCTGCTGTGCCCACTACATCAGATTACTGCTGTGCCCACTACCAGATAGCTTCAAACCAGTACATAACAGCATACAACAATACTATTCCCATGCTGGCCAGGCTGAAACATGGAGGACAGATGCAGTGTACATCACAAATCCCACGCTATCCCAGGAAAACTTATTTTACGCATACCTGTACTAACACTGTCATTCCTTACTATACATTGCATAACACCTTTCATGACCAGCTTAGTTATGTTTCAGGAACCAACAGCATGCTCTGTCCATGTGCTGTTTATACATATCCTGAGCTACATTCTAGGTTTATCTTGTCCCTAGAACCAAGGTGTTCTTTCTTAGCTTTGCTTGATTGAGTCCAGGCTAATGATTGCTATGCCCAATTTTACAATTTAATGTTATATTTACCTTTCCTATTTTGCCCATTGAGAAATGAGGGCTTACTTTTGTCAAGTTACTCATGTGACATTAGACTTATACTATTTTCAGGAGGAAATACTTGTTAAACAAAATCTATTTATTTTTCTAATTGATCAGATATTAATTCAGGTAATGCTTTCTGTGCCAAGTTGCAGTACAATCAGTAGACATTTACACCCAAAACCTTAGTTTAAATTAAAATAATTTTTCCACTTAACTGTAAGAGCAAGACGTATTTTCATGCACAAATAGAGACTATTATAAACAGTCATAGTAATAAAAACTGTGGGTGATAAAATACCAACGTCAAAAGTGATTTGTGCATTATGGGTCTGTTTTAAAAGTGCTATATTGATCTAGTTTCTGTTTTTAATAGCTCTTCAGTCTCTTCAAGATTCCCATTGAGGTGAATAGATTGGTAAAGAGAAAATCTATACATAAAAAATTAAATGAACGAACTAATTTTTTAATTTTTTTTAGAAGCATGACTATTTGCTCAGATACAATCCATCTCTTCCTTCAGGAAACTGCAAAACATTTCTACTAGACCTTTTTTGTCTACTTTCACCTGCTAAATTTCCTTCAGCATCCAGATGGCAACAATCAGAGTGAATTAAGCCAAGATCTGTTGATCCAGGCACGTTGGGAAAGCCAAGAGCCATTAGAGCTCTGATGGGAAGCACTATTAGAGACAACAAGTTTGTGCAACACCTGGGAAGCAGTAGGAATATTTGGCAGGACAGAAGGCAGTCAGAAGCTCCTCTGTGGGTATGTCTACACAGTAAGTGGCAGCCTACAGCAATAATCCTCCAAATACAGGCTGATAGACTCAGATTCCTGTGCTAAAACTGGCGATGTAGCCAACACTTTTCAATCGTTGCCTGTGAGGGAGCGCAGACTCTGAATCCACTACCTTAATTCCAAATATTACACAACTATTTTAGCACCATTGCGCAAGCCCAAGTTTGTCAACCAAGACTCTGAGACTGGCCACCATTCACATACCTGATATAGTGTATATTAAAATTGTAAGCTGTCACTTAAAATGGTAGTGTTTTTCTCTGGTTCTGGCTGTTAGCTCAGAGGCAATCAGAGTAAGTCTCAGCCAGCCAGAAGTAAGGTGGGGGTAAGTTTTGCCTTGTTGTTTTGAGGTCTGGTCTTCTATGAGTCTCTGTTTTTTGGTTCTTGTATGTTATCATTCTGAATTCTGGCCAATGGAGAGACTTGATGAAACTTTCCATCAAAAGTATGTGTGGTTTTTATCTAACATCTCTGGGTAGAAACAAGACAGAGAAAACATTCTAGAGACCTGCTTTTTCACAGATTCTTCCACTTGCTGACTCAGGTTAGTACATGTGCAAACTGTTCAGGTGACAATACTGGTAGAATTTGTAGATTGACAGAAACAGGGAAGAGAAGATGTCCCTTTCCTAGCTAGTGTCTCCTCGTTATGTCAGATACCAGATGAGGAGCCTCAGGCATGGGTTGACAGTTGATTCCCTTCTCAATCCTATGATCACCTAATCCTCATCTCTTTATTGTGGCCCGGGTAACTAGACTGAGGCAGAGGTGCAGTGGGCAGCCCAGACTGCATAAGACTGATTCAGATGTGTCAGTCTCAGCACATATTGAGGTTGTTGCCTGTGACCATTCCTCCATTTATTTATGCAGATGCTTATATGGAAAAGCAGCCACCCACTGATCTAGGTATTATCAAATGTGTGCAGCTATGGGCCACGTTTTTGTCATCTGGGTCACAATACAGGGAGATTGTTGTACCTTTGGGAGTCACTTCTTAGTTTAGGCAGTAAGAGTCTTGCTTGGGGTATTAGATGCCCTAGGTTCCAATCTTAAGTAAGCCTAAAAAAGTAGGGGAAAATGCTTTCTTGAGTTAGTGGGTGAAGTCCCACATGCATTGTTACACTGAGGGTCAGACAAAGGGATTGTCACGGTCCCTTCTCGCCTTGAGTCTGATCTGGTTGTATTTCTAGTTGTTACAAGATGGTCCTTTATTTATGTATGATCAGGAAGTTAAAATCCTTTCATTTGGACACATATGTTGCTATTGCCATTCATGCCTTTATCACTCCTACATTCCTGCCTCCCCCTCCTGTCTGCCTCCCTTCCAGAGACAATAAAGCATACCTGTTGTTTTGAAACCAACAACTATAACTTTTTTATTTGAGGGTCTGGAGAAGGAACTTGGTGGAAGGGGAGCGGCAGGATGGGAAGGAGAGGCTCAGAGATGGGGATAGGAGTGGCACCTGCCTCAGGCAGTCCCATTGCCTCGTGTGCGGGACACTTGGCTGACACAGGGGAGGGCTAGAAAGTGGGGGGCAGGGACAGGAGTAGAAGAAGGAGCAGGAGTGGCAGTAGAAGCAGGAGCAGGCACAGGAGTGGCAGCAGAAGTGGCTCCCCACTTGATGGCAGCTGTGATTGTTGTACACAGGGACCGGCCCTGCTGCATCAGCTTATGCCAGGTGGTACGCTGGAGAGCCAGGTCCTCCTGGAGCCTGCGGTCCTGCTGGTCCAGGGAGCACTGAAGGGCACACAGGCAGGTGACATGCTCCCCCTGCACGCCCTCTTGGGTCCTCCTTCCCCTCTGAGTCCCATGGGGTCAGGAGGAGGGAATGGGAGATGTCGCCCACTCCCTACTTGCACATGATCCAGCTGTGGAGAACAAAGAGAAGGGCAGTCATCCCTGGAGACACTGTGCCTCAAGCCATGCCCTCATCTCTGAGCTGACACCAAAAGGTCTTGGGTCAGATGATGGGAATGTGCTTTGAGCAAGGCCACCTGAGGCCTAGACAGCAGGCCCTTTCCTGCAGGGACACTAATGTCCCCGCGGGAAGCCTTGATACCCCCTTGCTGCAGGGACAAGCAGTCATGGGACGGTGCCGGCCAGGCTGGGAGCCTGTGTGTGGGGGTGGGTGATGGGGCAACTCAATTAATCTCTGCGCTACACAGACACCAAGTCCGGCAGTGAAGGCATCCTGCACAGAGAGAGGACTTCTATCCATGCCTGCTGGGGGAGAGGGAGACAGGGTATTGGGGGGAAGTGTGTGTAAGCGGCAGACACCGCTTGCTGAAAAGGGTGCTGCTGGTGTCCCCTCCACTTCCTTCCCCTGACCAAGTTCCCATGCAGGAGCTCAGTGTCCTCCACTTCAGCGCACTGCCCCCGGGAGTGGGTGCTGCCCCAAGAGTACAGGCTGAACCATGTGGTGTGTGTGGCACTATTGTGTGTGTCTGTCACCACGTCCCCCCAACAGTGGAGACATGTGGTGGGTGGAGGGTGTCCCACCCCGGGGTCAGGAGTGTCCCACCCCGGGGTCAGGAGTGTCCCACCCCGGGGTCAAGAGTAAGGCAGGCTGTGCAAACACCCTGTGAGCAGGAGCATGAAGGTCCTCTGTGACTGGCTTCTGGGGATGTGTTCTGTGGATAGATGCTTCCTGTGCACCCATGTGCAAGGTCTGCTGTCAGCAAGAGTAAGTCTCAGGTCCAACACTGGGTTGTCAAAGTACAAAGGACGCTACACAGGTATCTGTCAAACACAAGTAGTTTATTTCTTGACAGCTAACAGCTGCACCCCTTAACTAGAAGGGCAACATAACAAAGAAGCGGCATATCTTACGTCCCTTCCTGCTAGCCGGGGATCCCAAGTCAGCTGCGGACGAAGTGGGAGGTTGTCTCAGCTTCCGAGGCGCCGGTACCCAAAGCCCATCAGTGAGGTCCAAATTGCTGTGCTCTGGTGCAGCTTTAAATACTGTGTTTCTACCTTCTTTGTGGCAGTTTGGAGATTTCCAGGGGTTACTCATTGCTTGTTACAGTATGGCTCAGTTGTACTGCTTGTCCTTTGACTTTGTTTACATGATCAGTACATTTAGGTAAACAAGATTGTTATGTTCCCGCCCTTATCTACAATTTGTTCTTGCTACAATGGCGTATGTTCCTAGAGGCTTGCTTCTGGCTCATCAGTAGTAGGAAAAGGGGGGTAATAGGAAAGGGGGGAGAATGCAGGCCTCACCACCCCTAAACTTGCATGTATGAAGTTCTTCCGCAATTAAACCCTACATCCCCAGGCTAAGAAGGCCAAGCGAGGAGCACCCAGGAGCCCCTGGCCACCCACCACCTCCCTTCACCCCCTCCCCGTGTGTGTAGGGAAAAGTGGAGCACTTACCCAATGAGCCTTCCCCTGCCTCACATGGCTTCTGGGAGACATCCTGAGAAGGGGCACGCACTCCAGGTCAGGGCTGGTGGCCCTTGAGATGGCGCTGACCTCACCCGGCACCTCCTTTTCTTCCTTCTCCTCCTTGATGTCCCCGGCACTGCCCTCTGGGTGGGCCATGATGGGTATCTCCAGTGTCGAGTTTACAACGGGGGACTGGGAGGAGGAACTGACCCCCCTCCAAGGGTGTGATGGAGCTGCTCGTAATAGGGGCAGGTCTGGGGTGCTGCTTCAGAGAGGAAGCTGCCCTCCTTAGCTTTGGTGTATGCCTGCCTCAGCTCCTTAATCTTCATGCACACTTGTTCTTCCATGCTCATGTGTCCCCTTGTGTGAGGCTTGTGGGCATCCACCCATAAATGTCCTCATTCCATCATCTGCTCCGGAGATCCTGTTGATTCTCCTCCTTACCCCAGATCTCCAGGAGATCCAAGATCTCCGCACCAGACCAGGACAGGGCTTATCATAGAATCATAGAACCATAGAGCTGGAAGAGACCTCAGAAGGTCATCAAGTCCAACCCCCTGCTCTAGGCAGGACCAATCCCAACTAAATCAACCCAGCCAGGGCTTGGTCAAGCCGAGAATTAAACACCTCCAGGGATGGAGATTCCACTACTTCCCTAGGTAACCCATTCCAGTGCTTCACTACCCTCCTAGTGAAATAGTTTTTCCTAATATCCAACCTGGACCTCTCCCACCACAACTTGAGACCATTGCTCCTTGTTCTGCCATCTGTCACTACTGAGAACAGCCTCTCTCCATCCTCTTTGGAACCTCCCTTCAGGAAGTTGAAGGCTGCTATCAAATCCCCCCTCACTCTTCGCTTCTGCAGACTAAACAGACCCAACTCCTCAGCCGCTCCTCATAAGTCATATGCTCCAGCCCCTAATCATTTTGGTTGCCCTCCGCTGGACCCTCTCCAATGCGTCCACATCCTTTTTGTAGTGGGGGGCCCAGAACTGGACACAATACTTCAGATGTGGCCTCACCAGAGCCGAATAAAGGGGAATAATGACATCTCTGGATCTGCTGGCAATGCTCCTCCTAATGCACCCTAATATGCCATTAGCCTTTTTGGCTACAAGGGCACACTGTTTACTCATATCCAGCTTCTCATCCACTGTAACCCCCAGGTCCTTTCTGCAGAACTACTACTTAACTGGTTGGTCCCCAGCTTGTAACTGTGCTTGGGATTCTTCCGTCCCAAGTGCAGGACTCTGCACGTGTCCTTGTTGAACCTCATCAGATTTCTTGTGGCCCAATCCTCCAATTTGTCTAAGTCACTCTGGACCCTATCTCTGCCCTCAAGCGTATCTACCTCTCCCCCTAGCTTAGTGTCATCCGCAAACTTGCCTCTTCTGCCCCTGGCTAGGGACTTGAAAGCTGCCCAGAGCTGTGGTGGCAGTTGCTGGGTCTTGGCTGGGATGGTGGGTTCAGCCATGACAGCAGAGAGTAAGGATGGGGCTGCTGTGGCTACAAGCCCCCTGCCTCCTGCCTGCAGCTTTCAGAACAGTAAGGGAAGAAGGACTATAGAGCTCTGATGACTGTGGACAGAGAAGCCAGCAGGATACCATGGGATTTCATGGAAGCCCCTTATTTCGAAATAACTGTCTACACATGCACTATTTTGAAATAACTATTTCGAAATAAACATTATTCCTTGTAAATTGAGGGTTACAGATTTTGAAATAAGCTGCCCATTATTTTGAACTTATTTCAAAATAATGGGCTTGCTGTGCGGTCACTCACTTTGTTATGTCAAAATAACGCTGCTGAATAGACATGCCCTTAAAGCCCAAGGAAGCACTGGAGAATAATTACTTTGAATGACTTTGGGGAATGGTAATTTGAAATAGCAGCAGTGGAGCATCCACACTACTGCTATTTTGAAATGAACTAAGCATTATTCCTCTGGGAAAGCAGGAGTTATTATGGTGAAATAACCAGCCCCTTGTTTCAAAATAATGGGGTTTGTAGTGCGGACACTCCGCTTGTTATTTGGAAATAAGGGGAGTTATTTTGAAATAATTTCCTAGTATAGACCAGAGCTAACCCATTTATTTGGGCATAAGCTGACATATATGATGAAGTAGGTTGTAGCCCATTAAAGCTTATGTCCAAATATATGTGTTAGGCTTGAAATGCCACAGGACTCCTTTTTTTTAAAGTAAATTCTTTACATCGGTCTCCATGGCTGAGAATGGAGCATCGTTCCCAAATCTGAGTCATTCTTTTCAGAGGACAATTCTTTTCATCGGACAGTCTACAGCTGCCATAAGAGGAGAGTTTGGAACAAGTTAATATATTAAACTTTAATAAGACACCAGGACCAGATAGTTTTCAACTAAGAGTTCTTAATCCATCATTTAAATCAATTTCTGTACAACATGAGTGTGGGATAGCTAATGTGACACCAATTTTTGAAAAGGCTTGAATGGTAACCCCAGGAATTATAGGCCAGTAAGCCTGACTTCAGTAGGGCTAGATCTAGACTGCAACATTTTTGCAGAAAAAGTTACGCAAAATCTGCTCTGCATTTTGCTTAGCTTTTTCTGCTTTTTTTCTGGAAGAGGCTTTTCTGCCATTTGGCCCCATCTAGACAGGGCCAAATGGTGGAAAAGCCTCCTCTTTCAGTGGATCCCTTATGCCTCATGAAATGAGGTATACAGGGCTGCCTGAAAGAGCACATTTGCTCTTCCACAAAAATAAGCGGAAGAGCAAACGCATTCCTTGGATGCAGCAACGTTTTTGTGGGATACCTCTGGATACCCCATAGTCTAGATGTAGCCTAGCAATAAAACTGATTGAAACTATAGTAAAGTACAGAATTGTCAGATAGATACATAAATGAGAAGGATTTGTTGGGGGAAGAGTCAATGTGTCTCTTATAAAGGGAAAGCATGCCTCACCAATCTATTAGATTTCCTTGAGAAGTTAATAAACATATGAACAAGGGGGATCCAGTTAATATTGCATAATTAAATTTTTAGATAACCTTTGACAAAGATCACTTATCAATGGCTCTTCTGTGAAATAAGCTGTCATGGGATAAGAGGAAAGGTCATCTCATAGATTGGTAACTAGTTAAAAGATAGGAAACAAAGAGAAGGAATAAATGATCAGTGTTTAGAATGCAGAGAGGAAAATAGTGTGTCCAACAGTTGTTTGTTCTGAGACCCAGTGCTATTCATCATATTCTTTAATGATCAGAGCAAAGGGGTAAACAGCGAGGTGGAAAATTTTTCAAATGTTACAAAAGTACAGAAGATAGTTAAGTTCAAAGCAAACTGCAAAGAGTTATAAAGGGTTCTTAGAAGACTTTTTGACTGGGCAACAAAATGACAGATGAAATTCAATTATGATAAATGCAAAATAATGCATATTGGAGAACATAATCCCAGTTATATATATATAAAATAATAGGGTCTAAATTAGTTGTTATCACTCAAGAAAGAGATGTTGGAGCAATTGTGGATTGATCTCTGATACTATCCATTCAATATGCATCCACAGTCAATATTGGGAATCATTAAGAAAGGGATAGCTAATAGAATACTAAATGCCTATATATAAATCCATGGTATGCCTACATTTTGAATACTGCATGCAGATGTGGTTGCCTCATCTCAAAAAAGATATATTAGAATTGGATTTTAGAGAAGGGAAAAAAATGATTGGGGTAGGAAACAACTTCTATATGAAAACAGATTAATAAGTTTGGGGCATTTCATCTTGGAAAAGAGATGACTAATGAGGGATAGGATAGACTAGTCTGGAAAAAATAAAGAGAGAAGTGTTGTTTACTTCTTCTCAAAATACAAGAACTAATAGGCAGCAGTTTAAACAAAAATCAGAAGAAAGTATTTCTTCATGTAACACATAGTCAACATGTGGAACTCTTTGCTAGGGCATGTTGTGAAGGCCAACACTATAAAAGGGTTCAAAAAAGAATTAGATAAATTCCAGAAGGTTAGGTCCATCAATGGTTATTAGCAAGGATGGGCTGGTGTCCCTAGCTTCTATTTGCCAGAAGCTGGGAATATTAGCTAGGATCACTTGATGCTTACCTGTTCAGTTCATTCCTTCTGAGGCCATGGGAGCTGACATCCTCAGCAGGTGGCTGGCTGTGAGCTCCCGGAAGGGGCAGGGACTTGGGCTGAAGGGCAGGGGCTGGGGACAGCTAGCCCTCAGCACTGTTTCCCCTCTCCCCCCAGATCTGTGTGGAACATGCCTCGTGATGCTCCTCCCATGATTTAAAGAGGCTGGGGCTCTAACTGCCACCACAATCACTGCTGCAGTAGTAGCAACAAATTGCTGGGCTCCAAGGCAATTGTCACATCTACCCCCATTCTCCATTGGCAGGCCTGCACCTGGCATTGGCCACTGTCAGAAGACAGGACACTGGGCAAGATGGACCTTTTCTTTGACCATGTATAGTCATTTCTATGTTCCTATGATAAGGTGGACAAGTAAGAAATGAAAGTTTGTTTGAGTCTTTAAAATGTAATAATTGATCATGAAAAAGCAATTAACTCATGTACATAACGAGCAACTTTTACCTCCCAGTAAGTGAGTTTACATAAAATATTTTGTAAGTGAGTTTACATAAAATATTTTGTGAGTAACATCACTTTCTTTAATAATTCATTTCTGATTATGCAAATATTTAAAAGCTTTGTCCTTTTGGAAATAAAGATGTTAAAAGAATGCTTTCTACTTTAGATTTTATGGATAAATTGAAAAACTTCTTTTGTGAGCTCTTAATTTATTACAATTATGTCTTTTAAAAATGAGAAAATATAATTTCGGAATACAGAACTTTAAATTATGAAAGCTAATTTAGAGCCTTGGTATTTTAAAATGTTTTGGTTTATTATGAAATTTCAGATAGTGGGATGATTATGAAAGATCAACAGAAAAAACCTCTGGGTATTTCTATATGCAACATAGCTTGTATAACTAAAATTGAAGCAGAGACTCTAACCTATATTGATAGCCATATAGAGCTGTTTTGTCCAATTTGATCTCATTACTGAATTACAATGTCCCAATCTATAAGTAAATCTGTATATCTATTCATTTGTCCCTTCCTTTCTTCAAAAACAGAGATGTGGCACCTAAAACAATGAAAGTTACTTTACTCACAATTTTAGTTTTCTAAATGCATTTTCAAAGATGCAGTGTAAAGTACATCCATGTAAGCTAAGATATTTATAACAGAAAGATATAGGTCTGAGTCGTTCACATAAGAAGCTAAATTAACACCACTCATTCAATAACAATACATGGGTTAAATAGCTAGAAATTGCATTATGCCATACTCTATTTCAGAAAATTCTATACCCCACAGGTTGCCTTTTGAGCTTTCAGGTCTGTAGTTTTGTAATGGTTTGTAGCACTGCCAATAACGAGTCTGCAGGGAGCTCTGTTATAAATGTCCCGATTCTTTCAATTGCTCTATTTCCACTGCATGCTGGGATACCCAACTGTGTGAAATCAAGCCATGGATTATCCATTTACTACCACTTTATCCTATGGGAAATGAACTTGAAAACAAATAGGCTATGCATTTGTAATAAATTCAGAGAAAAATGTATTTATCTTCAAGTAGAGAAATGACAACGAGCAAAATTTAAAATTTGAAATCTTCACATTTTACCAAAAATGTAACTGTTTCCTGTCCAGAAATTGCACTGGCATTAATGTAATGTGAATGTTTCTTTAGAAGCCAGGTTACTATACATGGACCTGTAATATTTTTGTAATTTAAATTAACTTAAATTTCTTTCTATGTTCTTTAATCATGGGTCTGCCTCTATAGTATTCAAGAAAAAAAAATACCACTCAAAGAGAGTTTTTGTCTGAATAAGGATTGTAGGATTTGACCTTAAAAGCTTGGTGTGATAGCCAGGATGCCAGGGGAGTCATCTGGGGTCACTCAAGCTATGTCTAGACTGCAGGCTTCTTTAGGAAGAAGCTTTTCTAGAAGAAATCTGCTGAAAGAGAACGTCCACACTGCCAAAGCATATCAAAAAAGCAATCTGCTTTTTCGAAAATAGCATCCAGACTGCATGGACGCTATCTTGCATGTGAGCTTTTTTCTCTTTGCTCTTCTTGAGAAAGAACTCCCTCTACTCCATCCACACATGCCTTTTTCTGAAAGAGCTCTTTCGGGAAAAGGCTTCTTCCTCGTAGAAAGAGGTTTACTAATGTCGGAAAAACCCCTTTGTTCTTTCAATTTTCTTTTGAAAGAATGCAATTGCAATGTGAACGTAATTGAAGTTTTTTCAGAAAAATGGCCGTTTTTCCAAAAAAAACCCTCTGTAGTATAGACATACCCTCTGGGTGTATTGCAAGACATGGAGTAATCAATCCCCAAAGCTGGTGGTTTTTCCAATATTTATATTTACCAAAACAGCACAAAACAGCTCCTGTATTAATGTATTGGTAAATTAGAAGTTCAAACAATGCAGTTCCCTTACAGTTTCCAGCCTCAGGCTTCTACCCAGACACCCAAGTCAGAGAAAGTTCTCGCAGTCCCAAAGGATCGGACATATTACTTCCAGGTCAATAAATATTTCAAACTTTATCCCAAATACACACTAATAGACAATTCTTATTAAATAAGCTAAAATGTATTTTAAAAGAAAAAGAGAGAGAGTATTGGCTAAACGATCAATATACATACAGACATGAGTCCAATTCTTGAGGTTCAGATACATAATAGAGATGGTGATCTTGTAGTTATAAAAAATTCTTTTAGAATTTAGTCCATGGTTATAGTCCAAAATCCATATCCAGGGTGATTAAAGTCAATGACTGAGATCTCAATCCTTATGGCCTAGGTTTCTCCTGTATGAAACCTCAAGCAGATCTTAGGTCAAGTCTACACTGGCAAATTACCGTGAGTAAATCAGCCCCCTTCATTGTAATTTTTGAGGTGTCTACACTGGCAAGACATTTAGTGCAACACTAGCGCCACAATTGTTGCATTCTAGGTAAACCACCTTGGCGAGAAGCATAGATCTTGCTGCATTCTTGATATAGTGCTGGGGTTCCAGGGTATTACTGCATCATGACTGGCCTCCTGTACCCTTCCTGCAATGCCTGTTCTGGACTCTCTGATCATCTGTTTGAACTCTACTGCCTTGTTCTCAGGTGGCCAACACTAAGACTTATCCTTTGAATTCTTTTGGAATTTGAAAGTCCCCTTCCTTTTGCTTGGCAACGCGTAGTGTGCTTTCAGTGCATCCTTTCAGTTGGCCATGCCTGCTCTGCACATCAGGAGATCCCCTAGTTGGAGCCATACTGAGGTGCTGGATTTCATTAATGTTTGGAGAGAGGAGGCACTCCAGTCTCAGCTGTGTTCAGCCACAGGAATTATGATACCAACAGGCAGATCTCAAGAGGCATGACTGAAAGGGGCCATGAGCAGAATGCACTGCAGTGCAGGTCAAAGTAAAGGAGCTGCAAAATGCCTACCACAAGGTGAGGGAAGCAAACCACTGCTCCAGTGTTATGCTCATAATTTGCAGGTTCTACAAAGAGCTGGATGATATACTTGAAGGTGACCCCACCTCTGCTCCAAACACCCCTGTGGATACTTTGGGAGCTCAGGAGAAAATTAAAAATGGACTGAGACAATAGGAGGAAGTTGTGGATAAGTGAACTGAGGGGGAGGAGGACCCAGAGCCAGAGGAAGGCTTGGTATCCACAGATGCTTGCAGTTAAAAGCTGTTTTGTACCCCTGATGAGGAGAGCCAGTTGCAGCACTCGGTGGCTGCAGATGATGCACCTTGTAAGTGGGTTAGGTCTCAGAAAGTGCTCAAGTGAGTAGCGGGAAGCAGGAGGGTTACGGAAAGAAGGCTTGGTTCTGTTGCACACCAACTCAGGTGTGCTCAGACACGGAACAGGGCAATCACTTACTCCATGGTAATCTGCCTCACAGATCTCATCCAAAGTGTCATGCTACTGCTGGGCCATGCATCTGTGCAAATTTGCTGGCAACACAAATGCGGTCTTTGTCCCCTGAAGACTGGCATTCTCTTACCATTGTGCCATCAGTGAGGGAGGACCACTGCTGTGCAAGGACAAGCCACATACAATCCCGGATGAAACCCATAGTCAAGTAAAGACCCTCCTATGCTTCCTTGCTCACCCTAAGAAGCAAAATGTCTTCTAGGATGAAAGCAGCCAATATTTAAAAAGGGCTCTAGAGGCGATCCCGGCAATTATATACCAGTAAGTCTAATGTCAGTACCAGGCAAACTGGTTGAAACAATAGTCAGAATAAAATTGTCAGACACTTAGAAGAACATAATTTGTTGGGCAAAAGTCAACATGGTTTCTGTAAAGAGAAATCATGTCTTACTAATCTATTAGAGTTCTTTGAAGGGCGATCGGAATAGCACGCAGGCGAGATTATGCTAATGAAGCATAATCCCCACTTCATTAGCAATTTCAGTCACCTACATTTGCATCCTTAGTTCAAACTACCCTGGTGCAAGTGTAGATGTACCCTAAGTGATTGGGCAACAAAATGGCAAATGAAATTTAATGTGGATAAATGTAAAGTAATGCAGATTGGAAAAAAATAACACCAACTATACATACAATATGATGGGGGCTAATTTAGCTACAACTAATTAGGAAAGAGATTTTGGAGTCATTGTGGATAGTTCTCTGAAGACATCCATTCAGTGTGCAGTGGCAGTCAAAAAAGCAAAAAGGATGTTAGGAATAATTAACAAAGGTCTAGAGAATAAGAGAGAGAATATCTTATTGCTCTTATATAAATCCATGGTACGCCCACATCTTGAATACTGCGTACAGATGTGGTCTCCTCATCTCAAAAAAGATATACTGGCCTTAGAAAAGGTTCAGAGAAGGGCAACTAAAATGATTAGGGGTTTGGAACAGATCCCACATGAGGAGAGATTAAAGAGACTGGGACTTTTCAGCTTGGAAAAGAGGAGACTAAGGGAGGATATGATAGAGGTATATAAAATCATGAGTGGTGTGGAGAAAGTAAATAAGGAAAAGTTATTTACTTGTTCCCATAACATAAGAACTAGAGGCAACCAAATGAAACTAATGGGCAGAAGGTTTAAAACAAATACAAGGAAGTTCTTCTTCACACAGCGCATAGTCAATCTGTGGAACTCCTTGCCTGAGGAGGTTGTGAAGGCTAGGACTATAACAGGGTTTAAAAGAGAACTAGATAAATTCATGGAGGTTAAGTCCATTAATGGCTATTAGCCAGGATGGGTAAGGAATGGTGTCCCTAGCTTCTGTTTGCCAGAGGGTGGAGATGGATGGCAGGAGAGAGATTGCTTGATCGTTACCTGTTCGGTTCACTCCCTCTTGGACACCTGGCATTGGCCACTGTTGGCAGACAGGATACTGGGCTGGATGGACTTTTGGTCTGACCCAGTATGGCCGTTCTTATATTCTTATGTTCTTATGTTTAAATGAGTGTCCATTACTAACTATGGGTGTGTCTAGACTACATGGCTCTGTCGACGGAGGCATAAGAGATCGGTCGGCAAAGGCTTCCCTAGCCGACAGATCCACGTCTAGACTGCCGTGCTGTGTCGGATCAGCTGATCATCAGCACAGCGCGACGGCCATGTTTATTTTAATGAAGCAGGGATTATTTAAATCCCCGCTTCTTTGACTATGCCAAATAAACTAATTTACATGGCTCCATCAACGGAGCCATGTAGTATAGACACACCCTGTCCTACCCCCCAGCAGTGATGTCCTCAAATCACACCTGCCCAGAGTACAGCATGGCTTTGTGTGAATGAAAGCCCTTTCTGCCCAGCATGAATGAGAATCCCTGCCCCACTTTCTGGACCATCCTGTATTAATGTCTGTAAAATACCCAGAGTAATCCTCAAGAACCTACAAAGCACGGAGAAATACCCCTTGAAGATAATGTATTCAGAGGTTAGGTAGCTTTTTACCACAATTGGAATATCTTCACAGCACAAGACCTGAGCAGACACCCACCATTGTACTGTTCTAACAATGAAAGTTTTGAATTTCAAAGTTTTACTTTAACCTAATGCAATAGCCCAACTGTTGCTTACACCTCTTCCTAACAAATCTCTAAAGGTTGACCTGGGTCAGTCAGTCTAAGAGCTGGTTAAATCTTTTTTCGGGCCATGTGCCACATTTTAATCATATCTAATATTTCAATCAGATAAAATGTGACACTTGGACATACAGTTTTTATTATGTTCACAATAGCCCAATTTAAATGCAAAATCTGTGCACATATCTAACTTTCACATTTTTGCCGGGTATTTGGTGTAAAGCCTTTTAAAACTGTGAGCCTTAGAAACAGATTTTTAAAGGTATTACAGTGCATAACGATGCATATCTATATATATATATGTCCAGGAGAAATAAGAGTTAGGTGCATATATATACTTATGAAAATCCCAGAGAGGCTATGTTCATTTTTTAGGTGCCTAAATATCTTGCAAAGCCCTAGCCCTTAATGACAGACCTGATCCACAGCCTATTAAAATCTGCAGAGTGAGGATATATAGGAATATGCTTATTTGGTAAAAGCTATTGCTGAACTATCAATGAAAACCCATGCTACACACTAGATCAGGTATATTAGCCTGATCTTTCACATGTTTACAAATAAAGAACAGAAAAATAACTGTTCATTATACCACAAATAATTATTGATTCTTGCTAAATTTGGGCTTTTTAATAAGGCCGGACACCATTTCAGGGCTAAGCACTTCATCTCTAACCAAAAATATTTATGTTATAGCTATGACAAAAAGTAATATGTTCATGCAGATTTATTCCACTGAAAAATTAAGAAATCATTTCAATATTTATAATGTATTTGAATACATTAAATCAATTACTAATCATCTAGGAGTATCCAAAAAGGCATTTTAATCATATGATGATAATTTCTAAGCACAGTGCTTTTTTTTTTTTTTTATGGTACTGCCCGGTACGAAGTACCAGCACCTCCAGTCAGAGCTCAACAACTTTTCTCTTGGAGTACCGGCACCATTTTTTTTTTTTTTTTACAAAAAAAGCACTGTCTAAGCATAACTCTTATCTTCCTTGCCTTCACCCCTTCCCCATTATTCTCATCAGTTCTTAATGAAGTAATACTGAATGTAGAGCAATGAGTAGTATCATTGAGAACAATGTGTTTTTAGACTGCAAAAATCCCCTGCTGTAAAGTAGGGATAATAACAATTAAGTAAAAAGTTTGAAAACAGACTCACCAGAATGCAAATACTAGTATATTTAGATGCTGTGCTTGATGTAATCCATGCTGTCATTCAGGATTATAGAGGCCAATAGACTGACTCTGTCCTAAGGGTGTGAACTGGGACAGATCAATCAGTTTACATTGCATCCGCAAAGGATGAACAGCTGGTATGGAAATTACTCTTCTATGCTGACGAAGTGACCAACCCACCAGAGATTATAGATTAAGGCAAGATTGATGACTAAAACTTGCAAATAAAATCCTCTTTAAATGTGTTCCAACTGATTACAAAGCTAGGTTTCAGGCATCCCGCCACAGCAATTTCTTAGAACGGGACTGTCATTAACATTTGGCATGAAATGAACTCTCTCCAGGGTCTGCCGTTAATATCAAATACATTCGTGTTTTTATTTGTAGATTATTTAAAAAAGATTCCTATTGACTAATTCTTTAAATTAAAACATTATTTCTGAATTTTGATAAACAATGATAAACCTCTCCACATGTGGCTCATCGGAGGATGAGGTGGTTGAACTCTGGGGCACACAACAAGAGCTCCTCGGGTATTTTCTGAATGACCATTGAGTTGGAATTGACTGGGTGAGGAAAGGAATATTTATTCTTTTTTCTGGGCTGAGGAATGATTTATTGCACTTACTGGCTCATCTTAACATGATTTGCAAGCGACAGTTTTAAGGGAGTATTCCAAAGTCTGGAGGAGGTGGGAGGAGAGCATGAGGTGGCTTGAAAGGAATATAGAAGGAAGGTGAGGAGTTGAGAAGGCAGAGAGAAGGGTTTTGTTTAAATGCAGAAAGGTATGTCTACACTTGCACCTTCTTTCGAGAGAGGGATGCAAATGAAGACATTCAAAACTGCAAATGAAGCCGGGATTTAAATGTCCTGTGCATCATTTGCATAATCGCATTGTGCTATTTCAAAATAGCGCTATTTTGAAATAACAGATGCTGTTAAGATGCGGTTATTTCAAAAGAAAACCCTTCTCTCGAAATAACTGGTAAACCTCATTGTATGAGGAATAAGGGTTATTCTCAGAGAAGGGTTTTCTCTTAAAAAAAACACGTCTTAACAGAGTCTGTTATTTTGAAATAGTGCTATTTAGAAATAGTGCCATAACGTGATTATGCAAATGAAGTGTGGGATATTTAAATCCTGGCCTTCATTTGCAATTTTGAATGTCTTCATTTGCATCCCTCTCTAGAAAGAGGGTGCAAGTGTAGACATACCCGAAGAGATTAAGGGAGGATGGTATGTGAAAATGTATTTTGAGAGGCTAGAAAGAGTGAAGGAAGCTTTTAAGAGGGATTTGCAGGTTGAGGAATTTATGATGAGGGAAGAAAGGTCCTTAGGAGAGTCAGAAATAGGCCAAAGAAGGAACACAGAACAAATGAAAGTGCTGGGAACCTCATAAGGTGGAAAGGGTGTCTGTGTGCATATGTGTGGATCTCCATCTATCTAGGAGGGAACATTTTCATCCTAGAAACCTGCTGGGGATGGGGTCCAGAGGTACTTTCAAGGGGGATTTATGTTCTCCACTACTCATCATAAGCAAAATGCCACGTTGCCTGATAGATGAGTTATAGCCTGGCACAGAGGCATATGTATAGTATTGCAGCCCTCTACTGTATATGAATGGAAGACTGTACATTCCAGTTTATATGATTACTTCCTTTATTTTTCTGTCCTTTGTAGATATATAAAGTTGATGACCCATTGATTCCTATTGGTCAGGGAAAGCAGATAGGTTAAATACTAGTTTAAATTAAAAACCAACATTGAACATTGTAAATCTAGATACAAAGAAATCAAAAAAAGATGCAGGAAACCAAAAGGGCAAGGGACAAGGGAAGATGCAGCAAATATGCTAAGACTGGTTTCTAAAAGAGTCATGTGAATAAAGGAATTTTTAAGTCACTAGCAATTCTGAAAACATTTTTTAAATGTTTCAGGTTAAACTTAATGATTTTTTAATGTTTGGCAAAATACGCATTTCTTTTCAACAGATTTGAAATATTTCATGTATATTTTGATCAATTTAAATATTTTGTTGTTTTTAATAAAATGAGAGAAAATTTTGAAACAATAATTTTGAACAAAAACAAGTTTCTGAACTATCAAAACAAAATACACTAAGGACCTTTTTCAGAGCAAAGATTTGTAAGGTCCAAAACTACTAAGCAAAAAACTGAGCTCTTGCTAAAGAATGTTGGACAAGGTCAGAGCAATTGGAATTGATGCAGGGATTAATGAGGCAGGAAGTCCTTGGAGTCTTATGTATGATACAGCTATTCCTTTGAATGGTGTTAGTCCTTCCTCCCTGCTTCCTACCTAATTTCCAGCTTTTGGCCTGCAACTCTGGCTTTATTCTTTGGCTTATATCCCAGACTCACTAGATCTTTCTAATATCTGAACAGATCTATTTGTTTTCATTCCTGTCAGCTGTTAGTTGCTAAACCTTTAGCTGTTGCACGTCACTGGACAGATAAATGTCAGTTAACCCAGCTTAGTGATTTACTGTACTCTGAGGTTTCTATTCCGTAGTAATCATGGTGTTGTTGTTGTTGTTTTTATTTAGATGGGAGTAGGATTAACCGAATCATGTTAAAATATGTCCCATTGTTTGAAAACTATTCACCAGTGTAAAAAATCATATCTCTATTGATTAAATGCCTTACTAATTCTAGAAAACATCTTTTACCTTAGGCCTTCTTGATGTTTCCCCTCTTTTCAATTAGAATAAGCCCAATTGTCTCATTCTTCTCTCATAATTTATATTCATCTAAACTGATTTGTCATCCTAAATTGCAGCCTCTCCAAGATGGCTGAGTAAACCCAAGCTTAAAAGCCAAGGAATCCAAGGTTGTGCTCCCCTACTACTGACACTGTCAATAAAGTGGAAACTGACACTGTCAGTAAAGAGCATGAGTGATTGTACCAAAGAAAAGGTCTCTGTCTGGTTTGTGGGCACAGAAATGGCAGTAGGTCATGGGGCCTACCTGCGGCCTGTTATAGTTAGAAAAATACTCTACTTAAGAAAGATGATTTGGAATTTATTATCAAATTTAGAAACCTTCTCATGTTAGGAACTTGGACAATACTTCAGGAGAATGCACAATATATGAAGAGGGACTGCCATTTATTATGTTTGTTTATCACTTATATACTCAGCCCCATTTTCCTCTATTAGGAAAATGTTTGTTATTTGCTTCTGTTTTACTCTTTAAAAACATTGGTCATAAAACATAAAGATACCCTACAGCTGTAACTAGTATGAAAACCCAACTAAACAAGCCTTATTTATTTTTGTACCTATGGGAAACAAATCCACTTAGTTATTGCATCTTATTTCTAACAGCTGACTTTGTCCTGTTGCTCCACTGTTACTATAAATTATTACAACAGAATGTATTTTCTTGGTTAGTTAAATGTTTTCTTGAAAACTGAAATGTTTTGTCTTACAACATTAACTTTGCCATAGGGTCTTTGGAAGTCAAAATATTGTTGATATAAACATAGACCCTAAACACCAGGGCTGAGCTAGACTACACGGAACAGTCGAAAGAGGATATGCAAATTCCGTGGAAATTTGCATATCTTATTCCGATTGCACTTTCAAAAGCAGAGCTTTTGAAAGTGAAAGTAGTTTAGACACGGCTTTTTTCGGTGAACCCCCTTTTGTCAAAAAGCCGCTTTTCCTCAAAAAATGAGGTTTACGTGGCTTTTCAACAAAGGGGGGGATTCGCCGAAAAAGCTGCGTCTAAACTACTTTCACTTTCGAAAGCAGAGCTTTCTTTTTTTCTTCCTCTTTTTTGACTGTTCAATGTAGTCTAGATAAGCCCAGGAAGAGATGATGATGATGAATATTTCTTTCCCCAGGAAAATCCTTCATCTTTATTAAAGATGAGACATAATAAATAACCATTAGCAGTAATTAAATGTATGAGTAACAATCTAGTCTGGGGGTATGTCTACATTTCATTCCTCTTCCGAGAGAGGAATGCAAATGCAGAGACCCGAAATTGCAACCGAAGCAGGATTTAAATATCCCGAACTTCATTTGCATAATCGCGTTATGGCGCTATTTCGAACTAGTGCTATTTTGAGAGAAAAAACAGGGTTATTTCCAGATAAAATCCTTCCCTCAAAATAACCCTTAGTTATTATTTCGAGGGAAGGGTTTTATCTTGAAATAGCCCCATTTTTTCTCTTGAAATAGCGCTATTTAGAAATAGCACCATAACACGATTATGCAAATGAAGCACGGGATATTTAAATCCCCACTTCATTTGCAATTTCGGTTGTCTGAATTTGCATTCCTCTCGGAAGAGGAATGAAATGTAGACATATCCTACATTAATACTACTCATAAATAGATGGCATCCTTCTACTGGAGTGACCACGTCTCTCTCTTTCTTCTTATGAACTGATGAAGGTTGCATGCACCAAGGTCAGTGGTTGAGCCACAAGGATATAGGCTTTTATGTATTCAACAGAAGCAATCTTGAACTTACTCTGGAATTTGCTTCAGAATTTGTCCAGATCCAGGATCTAGCACCCTTCAGGAGATACCATCATCTCTGGGTCTTTTGTTATGTATGGGGTAGAAAGAAGTGAATGGAGATGAGGTGAAGTTATAATGTAGGTAGTGAGGAGGACCAATCTGTCTTAATATTCCACTTGTGTGTTTACATTGGTTATTAAAATGGCACCCTGATCGTTGACTGAAGCTTATGAGTGCTACACTGTAACATTGCCTCTGTGAATATACTGAAAATACTAAATTCAGGACAAAGTGCTGAGAAATAGAGCAGATGGACCCTAAAACAGATGGTTATTCTCTCACAAGATGTACAAAACCAGGAACAAAAGTAAAGAAGTAAGAAAAGCAATTTTCTAGTCATTCCAATCCTTGTATCATCACCAAAAACATTGAACTTAATGATGAGTGGATATTTAAAACCAGTTTAATCAAACAAAAGGTTCTTCTGATCTAAAAGGATGACCCACGTACCCCAGTCAATATATAACTCAAACCTTACCCAATAATCATGTTGTTGCCAATCTATTAGTATCTAAAATCTAAAGATGTGTTTAAAAGAAACAACACAAGAAAGAATGGTGAGATAATGTTGGTTAAAGGAATTAAATACCTACAGTGCAAAGTTCTTGGATCAGTCTTGGAATAAACTGCTGATTGTTAAGTTTCTGGTTGCTTCAAAATTGTTGGAAGATCCTCAGTCCTGTGGTTAGAATGCACCCATTAGTATAAGTTCATAGTCCAGAGGACTGAACAAGAAAGAAGCAAAATGAAGATGTTTCCAGGGCTTTTTATAGCTTCTGAAAATTGAAGGGATTCCCATTGTTCTCACTGTGGAAAATTACAGGGACCAGGATGCTATTTGGAGTCCTATGGGCAACTCACATGTTCATGCATGCTTTAATTTTGTCATAGAGGAAACCATTACGTATGCTCCAGATAGAGAATTCATAGGAAAGTCCATTAAATGTAGATAGGCGTCTTCCATTGTGAGCGAAGTATTCTTTTGATGGGTCATTCAACTTGAATAATTCCTTCTCGATGTTCTGACTAAACACCTTGTGGGTCTATCCAGAAGCAAACATTTGGAATACTGGTTTAGAATTAATGGTCATAACTTCATATACAAAAATGGTTCATGCATGCACAAAGCATAATCATATTCAGTAAATAATAACTCTTGAATTGATGCTTTACTTGACAGATTTTTTTAATATTTGTTACAATTATGTATCAGTGGTAGCAACAATGATCTGCATGGTCATATTTTAATCAGATAATGTCACAATAATACAAATCAGCAGGGCCTGATTAAATTCATCCTAAATTGCTTAAAGAAGTGTCTAAAGCAGTCCTGGAACCATTAGCAATTATTTTTGAGAACTCAAGAAGTACGGGTAAGGTGTAAGGGAACTGGAGAAAGGCAAATATAGAACCTATCTTTAGAAAGGTAACAAAGCCTAACTTTGATACCCAGAAAGATACTGAAATAAATTATTAAACAATTTATAAGTGTGTAAGGGCCCTCTTGGGGGAGGGTAAAGGGACCGGGCATCAGGGGGCTACGGCCTACCAGCAGGTCCGCAGCTTCCGTGATGCCCTGCTCACTTTCGGCTACGGTCATGGTTTGCTGCGGGGCCCAATGGGGACTGCTGGCACTCCTGCCGGCGAGGATCTTCCCCAGCCCTCTCGATGCCGCCGATCATCTTTACCACTCTGAACACCCGGGGCTGTGGGTCGGGTCTCCGCAGGAGTCGGGTACTCTCCTTCCTGTGGGGGGGGGTACTCTGTCATATACCTGAGGAGACCCACACGGCTCCGGCCGCCAAGGCTAGCTGGCAGCTGGAGTGAGGGGACAGGGTATATTTCAGCCACCTGTTGGCCGGGGTGGCTACCCTGTTCTCCCCGAACCTGCAGCCTGAGGTGCTGGGGACCACCGAGGTCGTGCAGGGTCACCTGCTGCATCTCCGGGTTTGGATGGAGGGGCCGACACTAAATCTCATCAACATCTAAGCCTCGACATCCACCCTGGAGAGGCTCTGCTTCTATCAGTGGGCATCTGCCTTCCTCTGCTCTTTGGATCCTTGCAAGTGCCTGGTCCTGGGTGGGGACTTCAACTGCACCCTCGAGGAGTGGGGCCATACGGGGATCGAGCAGTGCCCGGTCACAGAGACATCCTCAGGGAGGTAATAGATCATCACTCCCTGGTGGACGTCTGGCTAGACCTCCACCTGGACAAGGACATGGTGTTTACCTACGTCCAGGTGGTGGGTCATCGGTCTTTCCACTCCCGGTTAGACCGCATTTATCTTTCTTTTTCTCATCTCTTCCAGGCCCACACCTCCAGCATTAGGCCAGCCCCATTCTTGGACCACCACTTGGTGGCCATGACAGCCTCTCTTTCCTCAGAGAGGCCGGGGCCGGCCTACTGGCATTTCAATAACAGCCTGCTGGAGGATGTGGGCTTCGTAGCGTCCTTCCGGGAGTTCTGGCTGGCCTGGCGTGGGAGGCGGTGTGCCTTTCCCTTGGCGCGGTGGTGGTGGGATGTGGGGAAGGTGCGCACGCAGCTCTTCTGCCGTGACTACAACCGGGGAGCCAGCTGGCAGAGAGATGCGGTGATAGAGCAGTTGGAACGGGAGGTTTTAGAGCTAGAGAGGTGGCTGGCCACCGGCCCCGAGGATCCATCCCTCTGTGGAGCATACTGGGAGAAGCAGGAGGAACTCCGGGCCCTCGAGGACCTTCGGGCTCGGAGTACCTTTGTTCGTTCTCTCATCCATCTCCTTCGGGAGATGGACCGAGGCTCCCGCTTCTTCTACGCCCTGGAGAAAAAGAGAGGGGCTAAAAAGCACATCGTCTGCCTTCTGGCAGAGGATGGCACTCCCCTCATGGATCCGGTGGAGATGCGCAAGAGGGCTCGTGCTTTCTACGCCTCTCTTTTCTCCCCAGATCTGACCGACGCCGACGCCCGCAGGGTTCGCTGGAACTAACTCCCGACGGTCAGCGCGGGCAACTGGGACTGGCTAGAGTTGCCTCTCTCTCTGGCCAAGATCTCAGAAGCCCTCCGTCTCATGCCCACCAATAAATCCCCGGGTATGGACGGGCTGACTGTGAAGTTCTCCCAAGGCCGTGCTCGCCTTGCTACCCAAGAAGGGGGACCTCCACGATCTGAGAAATTGGCGTCCCGTCTTGCTCCTCAGCATGGACTATAAAATCGTTGTCAAAGCCATCTCCCTAAGGCTGAAGTCTGTGCTATTGGACATGGTCCATCCAGACCAGACCTACACTGTCCTGGGCCGAACCATCTTTGAAAACCTTTTTCTGGTCCGGGATCTCTTAGAGCTTAGGTGTAGGGACAGTCTGTTGTTCGCCCTCCTGTCCTTGGATCAGGAGAAGGTGTTCGACCAGATAGACCACGGGTACCTCCTGGGCACCCTGCAGGCCTTCGGCTTCGGGCCCCATTTTGTGGGGTTTCTCCAGGTGCTGTATGCCTCCGCAGAGTGCTGGGTCAAGCTCAACTGGACCCTGACCACACCGGTCAGCTTCAGATGGGGAATACGTCAAGGCTGTCCACTGTCAGGCCAGCTGTACGCTTTGGCCATAGAGCCCTTCCTCCATCTCCTTCGCAAGAGGTTGACGGGGTTGGTGCTCTGTGAGCCAGATATGAGGATGGTCCTGTTGGCATATGCCGACGACGTGCTCCTCGTGGTCAAGGACCCGGGAGACTTTGTGTGGGTGGAGGCTTGCCAAGCTGTCTACTCGGCGGCTTCCTCTGCCTGGGTCAACTGGGTCAAGTGCTCTGGCCTGGTGGTAGGGGCTGGGTGGCAGGCGGGCTCCCTCCCACCCGCACTTCAGGCCATCAGGTGGAGCTTGGGTCCACTGCTCTATCTCAGCGTTTTTCTCTCCGCCACGCATCCCTCTCCGCTGGAGAACTGGCAAGGTTTAGAGTCCAGGGTGGTTGGGCGGTTACAGAGATGGACAGGACTGCTCCGGTGCCTCTCCCTGTGCGGGAGGGCACTGGTACTTAACCAATTGGTCCTGTCCATGCTCTGGCACCGTCTCAACACCCTGGTCCCCACCCCCTCCGGGTTTCCTGGCCCATATTCAGCAGCTCATGCTGCAGTTCTTCTGGCCAGGACTGCATTGGGTCTCTGCAGGGGTTCTCCATCTCACCCTGGAGGAGGGAGGGCAGGGCCTGACGTGTTTGCGCACGTGGTTTCATGTCCTCTGCCTCCGGGCCCTGCAGAGACTCCTATTTGATGCATGTAGTCCGGCGTGGAGCACTCTTGCGCACGCTTTCCTTCGCCACTTCCGAGGGCTCTGATATGACCGGCAGCTCCTTTATTTGAGAAGTCTTCTGCGAGACCTCTCCGGGCTGCCAGCCTTCTACCAGGACCTCCTCCAGACCTGGAAGCTGCTTGTGGTGACCAGGTCCTTGGGAGCCACCGTGGGGGCAGACCTCTTCGCAGAGCCCCTGCTACACAATCCCCATCTACGTGTGCAGGCGGCGGAGTCCCCCTGGGTGCGCCAGAGGTTGGTCCTGGCAGAAGTCACCAGAGTCGGACACCTCCTGGACTACGACTGGGGAGACGGGGTGATCCTCGGGCGCTCGCCCAGTGCATGGGCCTCTCCACCCTACGTACTCCCCGGCGTGTACTTCAGGAGGTAAAGGACGCTTTGCCGCCCACTGCTCGGGTTTATCTTGACAAGGTCCTGCGAGAGGGTGCACCCCGCCCACCCCTTACCCCCAGCCCTCCTGAACTCTCCATTGGCCCCCAGCCCTGCGTTCCTTCCCGACCACCTCCCCCTCATCACCCGAGCCGTCTGCATGTGTTGCAGCTGGTCCCCTTCCGAACTGCGCCAAAGAGCCACCTGTACACGCTCATGCTTCACACGTTCCACTTCCCCACCCTTGTGTCCCACCCAGACACCAAATGGCGGGACCTTCTACCACCAATAGAGGGTGGGGAGCCCCGGTGGGCCAGCTTCTATTCGACCTTGGTTCCACGGCCCACAGGGGACATCAGCTAGACAATCCTGCACGGCACGGTGAGCACGGGTGTGTACTTGGCATGGTTCACCCCCAGTCCCAACACTTGCCTCTTCTGTGGCATGAGGGAGACCCTGGCGTACATCTACCTCGAGTGCGCCAGGTTACAGCCCCTCTTTCAGCTCCTCCAGAACCTCCTGTTGAGGTTCTGGTAGCAATTTTCCCCCCACTTGTTAATTTACACACACCCCATCCGCGGCCCCACAAAGTTGCAGTACCTCCTGGTCAACCTCCTCCTGGCCGTCGCCAAATTGTCAATTTATAAAACCAGGGAGAAGAGGTTGGCTGGGGAGGGGCCTGGGACTGTGGGGCCTATTTCCGTTGCTGTATCTGCTCAAATATCCGGGCAGAGTTCCAATGGGCAGCGTCCGCTGGCTCACTTGAGATTTTCAGGGTGCAGTGGGTGCTGTCCAGGGTTCTCTACTCGGTATCCCCATCCGGTTCCCTCGTTTTAGCCCTTTGACCCTCACACCTGTCCCTGTTTTCTCATTATTTGTCCCATGTAATCAGTTGGCTTTCTGGGCTCTGTGGAGCCTCTGCGTAGGCTGTGGGGAGGTCCTTTAGATGTGGGCAGGCTAATGCCCACCCACCTCCCGGATACCAAATAGTCCCTGCTTATCTGCCCTCCATGAGGCCTCGGCATCCCCCTGCTCTCAGGCTGCTACATAAGCATCTACAAGATAAGAGGATTATAAATAATTGCCTACATAAATTTGTTTAGAACATATCATACTAACACAATCTACTTTCCTTCATTGACATAATTACTGACCTAAAAGATGGGGGAAGCAGTAGATGTGTTTTATCATTAGTAAGGTTTTTAACATAGCCTATATGACATTCTCTTAAACAAACTAAGGAAAGGTAACTAGATGCAATAGCTATAATGTGAGCACCCAACTAATTGAAAGAACATTCTCAAAGAGTAGTTATCAATGGTTCACTGTCCACCTTGGAAGTCGTCTCCAGTGGAGTCCTGTGTGGTATGTCCTGGGTCTGGTATTAGACAATATATACTTGGATAATGGAGTGAAGAGTATGTATATAAAGTCTCCGGCTTACACCAAGAAGGGAGTTGCAAGCACTTTTATGGAAAATATAAGAATTCAAAATGGTATTAATAAATTGGAGTCTGGTGTGAAATGAACAAGATGAAATTCAATGAAGACAAATGCAACATTGAATTTGAAAGGGAAAAATCAAATACACAAATGCAAAATGGGGACTAACTGGTTAGGTGGTGGTAGTACAGGATGGAATCTATATGTTTTAGGGGATGATACCACAAATTGACAATACATGCCAGCAATGTGATGCAGTTGAAAAAAGATTACCATATTTCTGGAGTGTTCTATGTAAGGTATAGAAGATGATTGTTTCACTCTGCTGAGCACTGATGAGGCCAAGAAAGAGTATTATCTCCTGTTTTGAGGGCCCCGCTTTAAGAAAGATATAGACAAATTGGTTAAAGTCCAGAGGAGATCAATAAAAATGATAAAAAGTTTAGAAAATTTGATCTATAGGGAAAGGTTATCAAAACTAGACATGTTTATTCTTGATCAGATATGATGGAGAGGAGACCTGATAAATCTTCAGATATGTTACGAAGAGGCAGTGATCAATTATTCTTCATGTCCAGTGAAGGCAGGACAAGAAGTAATCAGCTAGATCTGTGGCAAAGGAGATTTTAGTTAGATATTTGAAAACCTTTCTAACTATAATGATAGATAAACTCTGGAATAGGCTTCCAAGGGATGTTGTAAAATCATTGTAGGTTTTTAAGAACAAGTTAGGCAAACTGCTGTGGGGGGTAGTCTGGTTACATGTGGTCCTGCCTTAGTCATTGGTGGGTTTCATTGGTTGACTTCTCAAGGTCTCTTCCACCCTACATTTATTAGCTACTTAAGTTGGCATGCCTTCAATGACATTACTCACGTGTTTAAATAAGGGCTATTGATTAAACGCAGTTAACTCACCAAATTAACTAAAAAAAAATCGTGATTAATCACACTGTTTTATTAAACAATAAAATGTCAACTGAAATTTATTAAACATTTTGAATGTTTTTCTACATTTTCAAATATACCGATTTCTATTACAACACAGAATACAAAGGGTACAGTGCTCACTTAATATTTTTATTACAAATATTTGCAGTGCTAAAATGAGAAAAACAGTATCTTTCAGTTCACCTTTTACAAATACAGTAATGCAATTTATTTAATGCGAAATGCAGCTTACAAGGGTAGAATGTATTTTGTTATATAACTGCATTCAAAAACAAAAGAATGTAAAACTTCAGATCCTGTAAGTCCACTTGCGTCTACCTCTTCTTCAGCCTGTTGCTAAAATAATAGGTTGCGCACAGTCAACCTGTGGAACTTTGTCAGAGGAGGTTGTGAAGACCAGGACTTTAACAGGGTTCAAAAAAGAACTAGATACATTCTTGGAGGTTAGGTCCATCAATATTTATTAGCCAGAATGAGCAGGAACGGTGTGCCTAGCCTCTTTTTGTCAGGGGCTGGGAATGGATGACAGGAGAGGGATTACTCGATGGTCACCTGTTTCTGTTCACTCCCTCTGGGGCATCTGGTACTGGTCACTGATGGAAGACAGGATATTGAGTGAAATGGACCTTTGGTCTCATGCAGTATGGCCATACTTATGTTTTTTATGTTCTTATGGCAAACATGTTTGTTTACATTAGCTGGAGGTAAGGCTGCCTGCTTCTTATTTACAATGTCACCTGAAAGTGAGAACAGGTGTTTGCATGGAATCCTTGTAGCCAGCATTGCCAGATAGTTACATGACAGATACAATTAAATATTTATATGCCTCTTCATACTTCAGTTACCTCTCTTGCATCCACACTGCAATTGTACTAATGCAGGACTCAGACACTGGGTTCCAGGACCCTGCAGAGTTGGAGGGACTGAGCCTAAGTTAAACTAGGACCTAGGATTTTATCCCTATTGCTTTCCTGTGTACATGTGGCCCTGGCTTGACTCGGGTCGTGGGAGTTCACTGCATGTATTCTGCAGATCTCAGTAGCAGAGAAGTAGTTGTGCAGGAAGCCATCACAGCTGGTCATAAGCACCACTACTGCCTGCCCAAGTGCACTCTTCCTTCCTTTTCCCTTCCTGGTGATAGTGGCTCTAGCTCTTCTTCACTGCTGCATGGAGCTTGCCCAGAGCAGGGAGCAAAATTGCCAGGAAGGATGTAGGTACCAGACAATCCCCAGGCTGGATTATGACAGGAGCAATCCCACCCCACTCCCTGTAGGGTGGCTCTTGGTTCCTTCCAGCATTCTTGTCCTTCGTCCCAGGCTTCTCTTGCCCTTCCTGGGGCTGCAGGTGCAGGGGTGCCCAGGCTGCATGCACTATCTGGGCAATGAGTGGGAACCTCCCCAAAGCTTCCCCTCAGCCTCCTGGTCAGTGGCAGGGACAGAGATAAGAGATTCCTAGGCAGTGCTGGAGCACACTGACCCCAATGCATGTCACCACTTTGCAGCTGGTAGTGGACAGGCTGGGATGCATGTGTTTTTAAAGCAGTGGTCTCCAACCTTTTTAAGCATGAGATCACTTTTTGAATTTAAGTGCAATCCAAGATCAACCTCAAACCCAAATACCCTTGTCCCCCCCTCCTCTGTGCCCCTTCTCCAAAGCCCCACCCCTGCTCACTCCATCCTCCCTCCTTTCTCCATCCTCCCTCCCTTTCACCAGGCTGGGGCAGAGGGTTGGGGTGCAGGCTCTGGTCTTGGATTAAGGGATTTGGAGTGTGAGGGGGCTCTGGTCTTAGCTTGGGGTAGGCATTTGGGGTGCTGGAGGGGGTTCTAGGTGCAGACTCTGGGAGGGCATTTGGATGTAGGGGTACTAGGGGCTGGGGCAGGGACTTGCGGTGCAGGAGGGGGGTTCATGACTGGGGTAGGGTTTTGGGATGTGGGCTCCAGCTGGGCACTGGTTACCTCAGTTGGTTCCTGGGTGGTGGTGCAGTGGGGCTATGGCAGGCTCACCCCTGCCCTGGTCTTGCATCACTCACAAAAGCTGCCAGCAAACTCCCTCCCAAGTCCTGTTGTGCCCCCTCTCTGCTCTGTGGAAATGGGATACAAGGGGGGAGAGGGGGCACCTTGACATGAGCACCCTTCCTCTCCCTCCCCTGCCCTACCCAGAAAGCAGGAGGCTCCTGAGGAGACAGCTCCAAGGCAAAGGGCAGAAAGTGTACAGCAGTGCGGGGGAGAAGCAGCTGAAGTGCTGGCACTTGATAGACTCTTGGCCAAACCAGTCAGGATCACCTGTCAGAGGTGCCAAGATCTACCAGTAGATCCCGATCTACTGGTTGGTGACCACTGTTTTAAAGGATGGAATCTTTAGAAGGACAACAGTGATCCCCTATCTGGGTCATGAGGGCAGGAGATACACACACTGGAGGCAATGGAACAGGGAAGGAAGCAGATATTTCTGGGGTCCCTGGGAGGGATTTCCAAGAGCTGAAGAACATGATTATTAGGTAGACCAGTGGATTACCATGTTGTTTGCTTCTTGAGACTTGTTAGTAAAGTGGGAGTAAAAGAGCACCAGCAGTTGAACACTGAGGGCTGTTTCTGCACCGGTGATCCACTGAGCTATGATTAGAAGTCTTTGTATGGGGGTACTGACTCAGAGGCTATAAGTGTGCCCCACTCAGGATGCTCCTCCTGCAGGGCAAGTGATGTGCAGTTTGCACAAGCATACTATCAAGGACTTCAGAGTTTCACAATGGCGATCAATATGGTCAAGTCATTGTCTAGCCCCCTTACCCTAATCACTATTTCCCATCATGTCATTCTGACTTCCATGGCATAGTAATCAATACCACACCCACTCAAGCACTGTTCCTCCCCAAGTACATAGCTCTGTTTATGTCAATGCCATTTGTTAAGAATAGCATAGCTGCCTGTTCATGAATGGAGCCAGTACAGTTCTCCACTGTGCATCATGTTCCTAAGGCTATAATATCAACATTGAGAGAGGATATTCTGGCATTTTGGAGTAAGATTGCTTTGACTTGGTTCGGTGCACTACAGTGGGGATGCCAGAGCAGTTGGTTCAAGCATCATTTATAAAATTCCTAACCAATGGTTACAATGCAATGTGGATGTTCAAGCCCTAACATCATTCAGATGATTCAAGTCCCACTAACCTTAGAATTACATGATTTTGTAGATAGAGCCTGAAAAAATCAAGTGACTATTGCCATGTAACCACATAATATTACAAAATTAATCATTATACAACATTAGATAGTTAAACAAACCAAAAGTTCTTATAAGATTAGAAACATAGTAAGTATGTATGGGTTATAGCACAAACATTAGAGACATAATATAAAAGACATTGGATCAAACTTCAGAGGAAAATACTTGAGAAGAAATAGTAAATTTGACCAATAATTCACAGATGTTGAGGTTTTTTTTCTTGTAATAGTTTGTAAGTTTTATTTAGCAGCTACCAACTTATTACTCTACATCCACAGGATTATGTATTTTTGCTTGACAGAGTAATGATTATTTGCAGTGTTGTTGTATCTGTGTTAGTCCCAGGATATGAGAGAGATAAGATGGGAGAGGTAACATCTTCTATTGAACCAATGTCTGTTTGTGATATGAAGAAGCTTTTCAGCTCCATAGGGCTTTTCTTCAGGTCTGTGGAATTCTGCAGTTTGCCTCTTTCAGCAATAGAGGTTGGTTGGACTAAAAATATTACCTCACCCACCTTGTCTCTGACGACTACTACTACTACTACTACTACTAATCTCCATTCTATCAGACAGAGTGATTGTGACTGTCTGCTCCCAGCCAAAACAATTTCCCAGTCCCAGCTCCAGGCTCCATCTAACCAGCATACATACAGGTACTTACAATCCAGCTGACTCCTTGACAAGTACCTGTATGGGAAGGCTTCCACTAGGGCAATAGCCAGTTTCTCAGGGATGCACCGTGGTTGCAGTAAACATACACAAAATCATACCTTCTTGTACTGCATAGGGAGTTACAAAGTGTAAACTCAGAAGATGTGTGTAAGCTCCCTCAGTGTGGAGAGGAATATGCAACAGCCTTTTGCCCCAACTTATGATTCTCATGCACTGGTTTAGACAAAGCAAAAATAAGCTTATTTACTACAAAAAATAGATTTAAAAGATTATAACTGATAACAAACAAAGCAAAGCAGATAACCAAGCAAATAAACAAAAATTATGAACTTAATATATGTAATATATTGGATATGAATAGAAGATTATCTCCTTAAAAAAGATATAAACATGTTACAGATTCTTAAGGGGTAAGCTGTACTTGCTTACAAACTGGAACCATCAGATGTTCTATTCACAGGCTAAATATCCCTTTAACTTGGGTCCAGCACTTCACCTAGTTCAGTCTTCCTTCCTCAAGTGTATTCAAGGGTCTTCTGGTATGGGGAGTGAAGAACACTATATGATGTCACCCCCTGAATTATACAGCTTTTCATATGATGTGAACTCTTTGCTTGAAAGCTTGGTCCACAGACTGGCCAGTAGAAACATACTAGCATCTCAAGATGTAGTTCATATTTGTTAATGGGTTGGTGAAATCTAAATATAGACTATATTACCAATGTGAGTTGTATGCCCTGCTTTTGTCAGTCTGTTCTGAGCTAGGCACTCATAGTCATGAGACACTCCAGACAGCATACTTATCCTTTTCACTTTGATTGAATTCCAATGACCTGCTTTGTCATCATACATAAGAATGATCCTACTAGGTCAGATCAAAGATCTATTTAGCCCAGTATCCTGTCTTCTGACAGTGGCCAATTCCAGATGCTTCACAGAGAATGATCAGAACAGGTAATCATCACATAATCCGTTCCCTGTTCTCCATTCCCAGTTTCTGGCAAAGAAAGATTAGGGATATTATCCCTACTCATCCTGACTAATAGCGATTGATGGATCTCTCCTCCCTTTCGTAGATTTGGCCCTTACAACACATATATTCATCTCCTCCTTTGGTGAAAAAAATCTAGGACTAACTTGAGTCTATCTATTCTCTGCTTTCCTCATTTTTTCTGTAACTTATTTCATATGTTGATGTCTCTTTTTATGGTAGTTAAGCCTACTTGAAACCTGATTTCTGCTTTTTAACACTATTTGGCCTACTTTAAGAATATCTTGTCTTGTTGCCTTCTGTGCTACAGTTTGGAGAATAGCAGCATCAGAGAGATGCTCTATTAGCAAATACAAAAGTGCAGATCCTTCAGTTTTGATGAAGTTTCACCAATATAAAGTGTGTGTAATTAAAGGGAATATTGGATCCTAGATTTCATATGGAGTGTTCTTGTACAAAGCCTTTTCCAGTACAACTTTTTTTCTGGTTGTCAGTTGTCAGTATAGTAAAGTTGTCAGTATATATATATATATATAGCAAACCACACCAACACTTTCCCTCTATCAGTTAAATAATCTTATGCAAAAGTAGAATTATTTTCCCTACATCAATAAAGCAATCAACATACAATTTCTTAACAAACTTTTCAATAGTAAAATCTTCTTAAAGTTTCAGTTATGGACTTTCAGCATACAAATGGCATCTTCAGTTGTTTCCTAGGTTACTGACACATATCCACCACCAGAATCTGCACAATGAAACAAAACAGCCTGCAGCATTTCCATTTTTTTGAATTTTTATGTATTCTTTGCATTCTCACAAATATATCAGTACTAAAATACAATAAAAAATACACAAAACAGGTAGTGGTAGTAGGCTAAAACCACACCAAAGTCCTTTATGAAGGAAGAGACTAAATAATTCTCCTGAAAATACAAAATACAGAATACAACAAAGGTGCACAGTGTCATTATATTATCCTGGCAAGAACTTCTTCATGCTCCTGATTAGGACATTGGCACACTGAACTAGTCACAACCTATAAAAAATTAGAGTCTGGTTTAATGTCTGTTGAAATAAATGAAAAGTCTCCAATTGATATAAATGAAATTTGGATCAGGCTCTTGGTGCATTTGGACTATAGTCATCTTCTGATAATCTTCAAATATGTTAAGGGATGTTACAAAAAGGACAGTGATTGATTGTTCTTCATGTCCACTGAAGGTAAAACAAGAAGTAATCAGTTTAATCTTCAACAAAGGAGATTTGGGTTAGATATTACAAAACCTTTCTATCTATAAGGAGAGTTAAGCACTATAACAGGCTTCCAAGGTAGGATGTTAAACATCATTAAACATTTTTAAGAATAAGTTACACCAACAGCTGTTGGGTATGGGAAAAGTATAATGGCTCTTGCCTCAGTGCAGGTGACTGGATTTGATGATCTCTCAAGGTCCCTTCTAGCTCGAAATTTCTATTATTTTCCATGTATTATAGTTAGGCACATTTCTTGAAATATTCCCATATTGTATTTTCCCCTTTACAACTATGTAAATTGAAAGTGTCCCATTTTAGAAATAGGGTAAAACTGTACTTTGCTCACAAAAGGCAATCTGAATGTTCAAGTTTGAATGGTATCTTACATCTCCAAAGTACTGTGAGTTCTTACTCACAATTAGTATCTTATTCCATAAATAATGCTCACTAAGACTACTTGTGATGTAAGATACTATTCAATGTGAGCAGAAGTATGCAGTCTACCCCTCAGCAAGTTGTATCAGTAATAATGATAATTATATTCTAGAGTCTAGTCATGCACTTTGCTGAGGCATAACTCCCACAGAAGAACCAGATTGCACAAGTGAGACTAGATTTTACAACCCATCGCAATTCAATTTGAACGTCTAAATAAGGACAATCTTTTCAAAAGTTCTCAACACACTGTCCTTGCCCTATAACACCAGAAATGAATGCTCAGAAGAGCTCTGTACCCCATGTGCTCAGCTCTTCTCAGACCTGTTATTTTGGTGGCTAAATGGGAGCTGAGCAATTTGAAAATCTGACACTAGGGGGGCATCTAGATAGTGATGCTATTTAGGGATACTTCTGGTATCCAGAAATAGCATTTTCCGTGTCTTGACAGCACGCCTGTTGTTTCAAAATAGCTTTCAAAATAATGGGTATACTATTCTGATGTCCCTGTAAACCTCATTCCATGAGGATTAAGGCTATGTCTAGACTACAGGCTTCTTTTGGAAGAAGCTTTTTTCGGAAGAGCTCTTCCAAAAGAACTTCTTCCGAAAGAGAACGTCCACACTGCAAAAATGCATCCAAAAGCTATCTGCTTTTTTGAAAGAGAGCATCCAGACTGAATGGATGCTCTCTCGCATGTAAGCTGTGATTGCTATGGACAAAATGGCCACCAGGGCACTTGTGCTTTTTCCTCTTTCCTCTTCTTCCAAAAGAACTCCCTCTTCCTCGTCCACACACACCTTTTTGTGAAAGAACTTTTTCACAAAAAGGCTTCTTCCTCGTAGAATAAGAATTACCAATGCTGGAAAACCCCCTCTGTTCTTTCGATTTTCTTGCAGAAGAATGCAATTTCAGTGTGGATGTTCCTCAAGGTTTTTTGGAAAAATGGCTGTTTTTTCCAAAAAAACTCTGTAGTGTAGACATACCCTAAGGGATGTTTCGAAATAGTGGTTTATTTTGAAATTTGGTGTTGTGTATGCAGTACCAAATTTTGAAATAAGCTATTTTGAAATTAACTCAAAATAAGCTATGCAATTTGTGTAGCTCAAATTGTGTAGGTTATTTCAAGCTAAGAGTGCAGTGAGGATGCACACTTGGTGTGTAAATTGAGTCTTGAAAATTCTGTCTTTTATGCATTATTTTTAGGTTATATTGGAAATGCTGATGGACTCTAGGAGAGCCCGGAGTCCATCAGCAGAGGGGCTGGAACTGGCCTTCTCTGATCTGCCTAACTCCCACATTTGGGACTAGTCAGGTCTCAAAGGTGCTGGACCAGGGAGATCCAAACTACTGTGGCTAATACAAAAAAATGTGAATATTTCATCAGGGAACTTCATTAACATCTTTTGTTCAACAGCTAGGTTTCAGAAACCACAAACTGCTTTTCTGCCTATCTGTGACATAATGAAGATGACATGCACACACTTGCCTGAAATAATAGCTTTACATCAAGAGAAATGCTTATCATATTCTAGATAATTTTGAATCTGCCAGTCCCTCTTCTGTTTGACGTACTAGTAAAGTACACACCATTGATAGGAATTAGGAAGTAAATTAACTATAAATGTGATTTTGGGTTTAAATCCCTACAGTTTTTATATGAATCTATTGTTTATGTTGCCACGGTTTTGAATATTTTAATTCTATCAGCTCTCAAAAGAGGTATTTGGCACCTTTTAACTATTACTTCTTAGTTGAGTAAAAAATACTTCACATTTTGTTTGAAATGTAACACATCTACAAATTTGAATTTCAAATTATTTTAAAGTTCTCCATCTCACCTTTACAAAAATCTAGACTTAGTAGTGAAAGAGATGGTTGTCTGTAGGATCTCTGCATTATTTGTTGCAGACATTGTAATGTGGGTATGACATTATCTGACTGAAATATCACTCATATTGTTAAAATGTGGCACATGGCCAAAAAGGGTTAAACAGCTTCTAAGCTGAATCACCCAGGGTTGATCTTTAAAGATTTGTTGGGAAGATGCTAAACAATAGGTGGGCCTAAGTCAGAATCTTCATTTTTTCCTGGTTTGGAATTTGATCTGGTTTGAAGTCATGTTAATTAATCAAATTTAATATGATTTAAACAAATAAAACCCCCATAATTCAACTAGTTCCATTCAACCAACCAATTTCAATTTGATTTCATCTATAGTTTGGCAAATGCTATTCAATCTATAATAGCATCATCTGATTTTTGGATTACAGTGACAAGGAATCTCCTATTAAGAATTTAGAATAGTAGAAAATATGTAGCAGGTATTAATTAATAGGAATTTGTTTCAAGGGATAAGTCCACAACCCCCCCAAAAAATGTCCAAAACAAAAAACAAAATAATATTCACTCTATTTGACCACACCCTTTCTAAACATATTCCTTTGTAATAGTCATTTTTAGTGCCAGTTGATGTCCCCCTTATTTTAAACTGACCCTTTTACTGAGAGAGCCTACAACAAAAGGACAAATTGAAACTTCCTTTAGAAAAAATAGAAGGGTATGGTGCATATACAGTATCTTGCTTACCATCGTGCATCATTTGATGTATCAGATCAGTACTTATGTGTGAAATAATCTTCTACTGGAATTCATACTCTCCTTGGAATGGAGCAATGAGTCTAAGGAATGGCCTTCTGGATGTCACTTTATGACATGAAAGCTTGTTCACAACTACAGTAACAATTTCTATTCTCATCAGGACTCTGCAGTCACCTATATCAGTTACCTCCTAATGCCTTATCAGTTCTCTGTATTTTTAAAGATACTATAATTTCTGTATGGTGTTTGTTTTTTGTTAGTAACACCCTCTAGACTCAAAAAAAATGAGTCCTTCCTTTCTACCAGTTTTGTTGTGTTCCATTTGACAAATAATGAGTAACCACCTGTGTGTGTGTGTGTGTGTGTGTGTGTGTATAAAATAACATAGGTATATTTCATTTGTTTCCCTATTGATGTCCATTAATGATGTCAGAAGAGCTCTGGAAACTGCATTTATAAATCCTTTGCTGGCTTTACTATTTGATAAAGCAACTACCATAGGTGCTTTATAAACACTATTATATTATTTGTTGATTATTTTCTGACTTCTTCACAATGGAGTGGCAGTTAAACATATTTAAAATCAAAAGGATAGTCCCTATCAAACTCCTTTTTTAATATTCTCACTGTCAGCCCACCAAAATGCAAAATACTTTTATCGTTATTTAATATAAATTGATTAAAGTAAGTGATGTAAATACTTAGGCTCATATTTTTAAAGGTGCACTATCACCATCATCATATGCAAAATCCTTGATAGTTTTACAAAATAGAAAATTAGTAGCCACACTTTCAAGCTGAATAAAACTTTGATCCTTCACCACTGAATTCAATGGGAATTTTGTCACTGATATCAATGGGAAATGGATTATGTCCTAAACTGATTGTTTTGTAAACAAATTTCATTCATATTTTCGTAATTTTATACCTATCAATAATAGATTGGTTTGGTTCTAGCCCTAAATACTCAGTTCTTCCTAAATTTTTATTCAATCCATAAATAAATCCTTAAATCCTCAGAGAAACATGTAGTAACGTCAATGTGAATAAAGACTGAATCAATTCTCATGTCTAGATTTCTAACTTGTGGAAATCAGTCATGTCAATGCGCCTATGCTGACTTACACTAGCTTTTCATTTGACCCTGAGAAAGGTCCTTAGTGTTCATCAGTCTCTTCTGCTTTCTGTCAGACTAATTCTAAATCTTTCCATTTTTTATTTCATAGGAAACAAGAGGAATTACTCAGCTTTCAGAGACTTGATGGTGTGCTGCGGTGAAGTCAAAAGATGTTTAGTTGATGACTTCCTAGTGGTGCATGCTGTGGTAACATTCTAATAACTGTAAAAAGCAATGAAATTTTATTGCTTAAGATTTAGTTAATGAAGCAAAACACCTCAAATAATTATTAGGAAATATAGTTAATGTGCAGGCAACATTTTCAAATGTTGCTATGTATATACTTTCTGAAAAAAAAATGTGTATATTTCTCTCTGCCAGACAGTGTCAAGAAAACCAGGAAGGAACAGCAGAGGGTTGGAGAGAAAAGGTGGATATTCAGAGGCATTACCCTTACTACATAGCATCTGTCAGCTTCTCCCCAGGAACTACCTGAAAATGCACCTTGCCTAGAGGAAAAGAGAAAGAGTCAGGGGACATTCTCATAATGTGGCATATTCCTTCCTGAAAACAGCATAACTTACTGTGCAAATCCATTAATAACAACAACTAAATAGGTCTTTTGTTTTCTATTAAATAGAAGACTCTGCTGTTAATTGCCCACAACTATCATGAGCACAGGAACATGAAACCTATGCAAATACACTCATCTTTACCATTTGTCCTGTACTCTATTCTAGTTTTTCTGTTTATCCACTGCCTCTTGCATGTGACCATAATCTTAGATTTTTGCTTTCAGGGACATTTATTTTATTTGTCTGTATAGCAGCTATCACAATGGAACCTGAATCTCTGACGGGGACTGTGAGGTACTGCCATAATCTAAATAAGTAATAAATATCATTTAGCTATACCATGTTACTTTAAAAGAAGTATAAAACCCTTAACTCATCTATTTTGTCATTCCTATAAAGTATTGATTAATATTAGGCATTGCTTGAAGTGATGGCCAGTGACTGACACTGAAATCAGTGATAATATTTTATAGTGATGAAAGCCTGATTAAAAATTAAATAAACTAAAATATTTCATCTATGTATTTTATGTACATAATCCTACTCATCAGTATACTGTAGCAGAATGTAGGTATTTCCTTGACTGCTCACGAATTTGGAATTATTCATAGACCTGCAGTTACATGTTTTTCTTTCAATATAAGATTAGAGATTTTGTTTTTGATGAAAGGTGAAACACCTGTCATCTGATCAAAATATTGATTTTGGAAGTATTCTCTTATAATTACTCTGTACTTAGGTCAAGTGCTGCTCTGTTACTCTTCTACTATTCCAGTGAAATAAGTGGCATTGCCTTGGTGTTATGCATTGAAGAATTTGCCTCTCTGTGTGAGTTGGTTATGGAGTTGCAATGTCTGATCATCCAGTAGGTTGGAAGCATCATTATTACTATACATTATTTGTACTCCCAAAGACCCAAAAAGGATCAGGGTTCCCTTGTACTACATACTGTACTGGTACATGGGAAGACCCAGTTCTTGCCCTGAAAAATGTACAGTGTAATATGAAACAAAGCACAAATGGATGTAAGATAAATTGGAAGCCACGCTGTGTGGGAAGGAGGACATGGATAATGACAGAAAGATCACACAGTAGAGGTAAGCTATTGCATAATTAGATTTTCCACCCCCTGGCTTCTACTCAATCTACCCATCATCAGTTAGCTGATTTCATTCCAGCATAAGAACAGTTGTGAATATTGAGGAGCACCACTTCTGTGGAGGAGAAAGAAAGATGGAGGGGATTCATTTTTCATTATATGTGACTGTAGTTGCAGCATGTAGTGGCAGTACTTTTTTTTGCTATGTACCTGAACAGCAGGTCAATTTAAAGGGCCTATTGTTTGTTCACAGCAAATAACAACTACTCAGTAGTTGCAGGGTTATATGGTTTGTGTCAGGCAATGACACAAATTATATATGCCACAAATGTTTCTTTTGTAGTCGTTAAATAACACTCAGAAAATTGCCTTGTAACTTACCGTCTTTAGATGTAATGATATCACTGTTGTTTACAAGACAGAAAAAATAGTATGTAATTACCTTGTCATTACATAATATTTACCATTCAACATGATCCTTGTGTCATTGCAAGAGTTTCCCATTGGGATTCAAGGTTATGAAGTATCAACAGTTCCATGTCTTGTCAGCACCGAGGCTGTCTGCTATTACCTTTTATGCACAAAGTAATCTATCCTCAGTGTTCCTGGAATTGCAGCAATTAACAGAGTTGTTGCAGTCAGCACTGGTTAATCTGATTTTTTGTGGGTTATATGAGGCAGAATTGCAGTCTTCAGACTTCTGGTAAAAAGGATCAGGTCTCCAGAGTTTTCTTTCTTCTTGCAGTGATCAACTGTCTTCTACAATATCCCATAGCAGTACTGCCACCAGCAGAAGTGTAGTATGGTGCTTAATTACAAAGTGTCATAAATTCATATGCCATTTGTAACTTTAATAGTAAGTCATCAGTGAGATTTGTTCTGCCAGCACTAGAGCTGTAGAACACTGAAAGTAGAATTTCACAAGTTAATGGCCTGCCCTTTTCTGACAGCACACCAGGCTTTCACACTATTAACTAGCACTCTGCTTCACTCAACCACTGAACTGTAGACAAGAGCACTTTAGCAAATCTGAACAGCAGAAAACATCAAGTAAATCAAAAGCCTGTTTGGAATGAGGGGAAAAAATAGGGAGGAAAATATGAATAAAAAAAAAAGTAATTAGGTAAACAAAAGCAGGGAATTTTATATGATTTGGTTTGATAATCACATCAGTACTATTTTAACTGACGCATTGATATGGCCTAGGATAACAAAACATGCAATATTTAAATATTGGATACATATTTTGCAAAACAATTCAAACATTACATTATTTTTTCCATTTGTTTCAGAAGCAGTATTTTAAGTTGATGAGATGGTACTTATTTCTGTGTAATATATTAGTATAAAATAAATAAACCCAGAAAATTATGATGTGGAGATATCTAAATTTTACAAAAATATCTGTAATGGAAATATTTCAGGGGAAACGTTGAACATTTTTATATTTGTATGTTTTATATTTCTCAATGCTCATCACTAAAATATACTTGCACACATTAGTTTGCTCCTCTATGATATTGTGTGTCAGGGTGCATCTACATAGCAAGGTTTAACTCGAAGTAAGCTACTCAAATTGAACTACGTCAATTGCATAGCTTATTTCAAAATTGGGAGCGTCTACACAGTACTTATTTCAAAATAGAGCTCTCTTCCTCTGACTTCCCTTACTCCTTGTACAATGAGGGTTACAGGAGTAGGAGTAAGAAGTCCTCCAGCTTCAGAGTATTTCGATGTTATTTCAAAATAACTACCTGCTGAGTAGATGCAGAGTAAGTTATTTCAAAATAACGCTAGTTATTTCAAAATAATGTTGCTGTGTAGACGTACCCTCAGTGAACAAATGTTGTGGCCAAATATTTCCCTAGGAAAATCCATGGAAGAAAATGAACGCTGGTACCTGAATTCCAGTACACTCAGCACATCTCTGATGATGTTGCCAAATGGACAAAGGACCAAATATATATGGGATTTTTAAAGATCAGAAGTAGCATCTAGGAAAGGGTCCGTGAAACAAATCAGTGTATGTAACCTAGTAGCATATGAATATGTACCAACAATTAACTCACATATACTATACCTGTTGAATATTCAACCACAGTATTATTAGAGTAAAAATTATATTGCATCCCATTTAGAATCAGAGTATGTTGTATTTTTTTTGTCATCTTATTAATCAGAATTTCATGTGGTGTGGACAGATTGCATATGACTTCAGTTAGACTTCCATGTTTACATTAGAGAGAACTTGTCCTAATAGCAAGTTTGAGAGCCTGTCAGTCTATGGCTGGACTCACTTTATATAACTGTGTTGTGTATTTCACTCAAGCAATATATGAATCCTATCCTAAGCACTACTCTGCTAAAAGGTACTGCTGTTCTAATTCATATATTTAGTTATCTAAGAAATTACAAAGCACTTAGTGGATTGAAGGAGAGAAGCTGTTTCCACATTTAAATTTACAGAAAATGTCAATGCTGCCACATTTTGCCATCAACAAAGAATGTTGGATCAACCTTCAAAATTACAAAGTGGAACAAAACCATTTAAAAAAAATTAAAAATACAAAAGGTGACATGATAAATATGAAATTGAATTGTTACATAATTAGAAATATAAGCCTTGGAGGTCACAGGAATAAACACAAAACGAAACTAACATGAGTAAAGATTCGATGACTGCTAATGATGCAGACCTCATGTGTGATTTAAATACTTCATGCACATTTTTAGAGTCAAGTCACAGCAAGGCAGATGCCAGAGAGATTGGAAAATGAGATGGGAAGTAGGTGGGTAATAAGAGACAGAAGTGACAGAACAGCCCAAGGATTTAAAAAAAAAAAGTTTAACTGTCACTCAGTGTTCTTGTAAGATATTAACAAACTCACAGAGATGATTACTTTAAGTTTTCTACTTGTCTCATTTGCCTCAATTAAATGGCGCTGAAAAGAATGCACACTATCAAATTTGAAGAAAAATCCTTACTTCTTAATATTCTTTCTAGTTGTTCTCCCATAGAAATAAAATATTAATGCCCTGTGGTCACAGGTCCACTTTTTACCTGTCGGGCAGAATCTCTCATATACTTCTTAAAATGTTGACATAAAACATCTAGACAAAGAAATGAGAGGATTATTAATGACAGTGAGCAATTTCAAATCCAGTTTTGGCTTCTCGGCATTTAAGGAAGTAAGGCTGGGTATACACACGCCGACATTTATTATAACAAAAAAAAAGAAAGAATCTTTAGTGATATAAAGGTATTGCATATGTTAACATTTAATCAGAATTTACATATAACATTAGGGAGAGTGTAAAAGGGTAAAATTGATTTTTTTTAAATTATCTTGACAATGGAGGGAACACAAGCTGAACAGATCCTAGCTTTCCCTTTAAAAGCAATAGGACAGTCAGGTTATGTCTGCACTGCAGATAAGATAGAAGCAGCCACAATCGATCTTTCAGAGTTTGAATTAACGGGTCTAGTGAAGAGACGGCACCGAGAAGACACGCCCATCAATGTCGGTAGTCCTGCTTCTATGAGGAATAAGGGAAATCTAAGGGTATGTCTACACAGCAAAGTTATTTCGAAATAACTGCCATTATTTCAAAATAACTTTCCTAGTGTTTACAGAAGCCAACCACTATTTCAAAAATATTTCAAAATAGCGGAGGGCTTATTTAAAAATTGGTAAACCTCATTCTATGAGGAATAGTGCCTATTTCGAAACAGCTATTTTGAAATAGGCGCTGTTTACACAGGGAATAGGGGCTATTTCGAAATAGGGGGCCTCCAGCCTTCCCCAGGGTGCCCTGGTGGCCACTCTGGGCACAAACAGGAAGACTCCTCTTCTCCCTCCCGCTCCCAGAGCCCTTAAAGGGGTAGAGTCTGGCCACAGTCTTTTGTGGCTAGCACCAGGCCTGCCAGCCCAGAGCTATTCTGCTACTGCCCCTGACCCAGGCCGCAGCATGAGCCAGCAAGCCACTGGAAGCCAGCCCTCCACCACTCCCCAGGACCAGTCTGCCAGCTCCCAGGGGCCTGTCAGGGGCCGGAGAAGGTGGGCATCTTCCTGGTCCAGTGTGGAGATCATGGACCTGACTGAGGTTTGGGGAGATGCTGCCAACGTCCATGATCTCCACACTAGATGGAGGAATGCGGCTGTCTAAAGCTGCATGGCTGCCAGCCTGGCCACCTAAGGCCACATCTGAACCCAGGAACAGGTTCGGATGAAAATTAAGGAGCAGCAGCAGGTGTATGCAGGGACACAGGGGCCAGCTCCCAACTAGGGGCAGACCCAGAGAGCTGCCCCTGTTTGGATGCCCTGGACCGCATCCTGGGAGGCAGGACGGTCTGTGCCCCCAGGTGGTCATCAACCCTGGAGCAGAGGGCCCTGACCAGTGCACAGAGAAGGAGGAGGGCCCTTCCGAGCCATCCCAGAGGACCTGTCGCTGGTGTCGTCCAAGGCCAGGGAGGCAACAACATGTGAGTACCATCACTGTCCTCTTATGCAGGGGTGGGAGGGGAGGGAGACCAGGGACTGCGCACATGGGCCTTGCTGACCACGGATCATGCAGCAACCTGTGCACGTGTGAGCACATGCTGTGCCACCCTGGGCACGTGGCCCCAGCTGGCTGCCACACAGGGGCCTTGGCCTGTTAGCCACACGTGTGTGTGAAGAGACATGACATGCTCCTGAACCCGGGGTGAGACACAGCAGGACGCCCTCCCTCCACAAGCCCCCTCTACACAGAGGCAGGGGACATCTCCCTCCCGCCCCCACACACACACTGATGCAGCATAGGGGCATGGATGCAGTCTCGGGGCAGCTCCCACTTCCGGGGATAGCAGGACATCCCGAACATGGCCTGTGTGCAAGCACATCGGCTTTGATGGTGTGGAGAATTGTCGTCCTCGCTTGCAGAGGGGGGCTGGGCTTCACCCACTGTGTCCACAGTGATAACTGACCACAGCCGCACCAGCTGTGAGTGCAGGGTGCACCACCCCACCCAGGTCATCCTCCTGCACCCGAGAACTCTGCAGGCTTACCCGTGCACAAGAGGACTACCAGCCACACTAGCAGCCACACCTGGGGACACTGCGAGCCCTGAACCACACCCTGGGTACAAGAAGACCTGCAGCTCTGGCGGGTGAGCTGGTGGGAGCAGCTTGCCCAGGGCTGTGCCATCTGTGAGCACCTGCAGACGCTGGTGCAGAGATTACTGCCTCCTGCCGCTCCAGCCCCTGCTGTCTCCCCAGCTACCGCTCCTCTTCCCGCTCCTTCTCCCCCCTCCTGCTTCTCCCTCCACACCCTCCACCCTCCCCACCCCTCCCCCCCGGGACGCCGAGGCACCCACACCTGCAGTGCTGGGAGACAGTTGGGCCGGCAAGACCCCCAACCCTGAGCCCTGAGTTTCTCCTCCCCCTTCCTCCCCTTGCCTCTCCATTCCAGCTCCCTCCTCCCAGGTTTCCCCCTCCCCTCTCTTCCCCTCTCTCCTCCTCTCTCTCGCCTTCTTTTACCAGTCTCACCTGAGTTCCATTCCCCCCCACCCCAGTTTTGTTCAATAAAGAGACTTTGTTTTCATGAACACATGTGTCTTTCATTTGACATCAGGAAGGGGGGTTAAGGAGGGGGTAAGTGGAAGGACGTGAGGGAGGAATGAGGCACAAGCCCTCAGTGTGGCACACCAGGGAGACTGTTACTGCTCCTCTGGGTGGAAGCTCTCCCACAGGGCCTCCCGGGTATGGATAGCCCCCCAATGGACCTCCCAGATGGCAGCCATGCAGGGCTGTGTGTACAGGCCGGCCAACTGGTTGGCCTGTGCCATCCAGCCTGGCAGGAAAGCCTCCCCCTTCCGCTTCCACAAATTGTGCAGTACACAGCATGCTTCCATCACATGCGGAATATTCTGCTCTGAGAGGTCCAGGCAGTGAGGAGGCATCTAAAATGGGCCTTCAGCTGGCTGAAGACACCCTCCACTACGATAAAGACCCTGTTCAGCCTGGTATTAAATGCCTGTCAGGAAGAGTTGAGGTGTCCCATGTAGGGCTTCATGAGCCAGGGTTGTAGGGGATAGGCTGCATCCCCCACCAGGCAGACAGGCATGTCCACATCTCCAACCCTGATGTGGCAGTCGGGGAAGAAAGTCCCAGCGTGCAGCCTCTGGCACACGGCGGAGTTGCAGTAGACCCGCATGTCATGTGCTCTGCTGGACCAGCCCACACTGATGCCCATAAAGTGGCTCCGGTGATCAGACTGGGGGTTGGGTTGCTGCAAATCCTGTGAGGCAGCCTGCAGAAAGTGCTGCCAGGCTCGCAGCAACAAGTCCAAGAGAAGCACCAGAGTGCCCAGGGTTGGCTCTGGCTCCATGCTGCAGAGTGCTGTGGTGTCCTGAGTGAGGGCAACCAGAACATGCAGAGGAAAAAATGCTTTGCTATCCCTCATCGAAGTAGGCAAGCAAGCAGGGAAACCTGAGAACTGGCTGTGCAGGGGGGTCCTTTTAAGCACCTGATGCCCTGCCAGAATTGGTTCTGGCCAACCTTAAATGTGATTCAGCATCCAATCAGTGTGGACGCACTATTTCAAAATAGCAAAATGCTATTTCGAAGTCATTTTGTGTCTAGATGCGTTATTTTGAAATAACATATTTTGAAATAACTATTTTAAAATTAGATATTTCAAAATAATGCTGTAGTGTAGACATACCCGAAGGGAGAGTGAGCTCTCTTAGACTTCCCACAGTATGGATGGCACCAAAATTCAAGTTAAGGTACTTTGACTTCAGCTATGCAATTAATGTAGATGAAGTTGCTTATCTTAATTCGAACTATCCCCTAGTGTAGACGAGGCCCCAATGAGTCATTTTTACATCTACAGTCCAAGATGTCTTAATTCTCTAAATAAACTTTGGTTTACACAGTCAGAGCTGTAGAAAATCAACTTCAAAAACTGAAGGAAAGGATTACATATTACAAAAGTCAGTACAGTATCTGTGCTGGGTTTACACCACTGTAACTGAGAACAGATGTTGGTCTGAAGCCTTGTTATTTTGTTTTGAAAATGAATCTCTTACTATTTACAGTACTGTCAGGTGCCTGGGACTGAAAGCAGCAAACTCATTTAACAACATTAACTAGAAGACAAGGAATGAATTTGATGAAGTTTATATTCTCTGGCTTGGATAAAATATGAAATCCCTTTAGCTCAGCTCAGCATTTATATTAGTGCTGGGATATGTGAGTTTGTACTAGTCTCTGGTTGCATAGAAATGACTTTCTAATTATGTGTTACAAAAACCCAAGTATTTTTTCCTTGATGCATTACAGTGGTTCATGTTACAAGTGAAGATAAACTAATGTTTTGAATTGTTTAGAAATGTTACTTATCACTACGGCGATTCTTTTGGATTTTAGGGATGGCATTCTTCTCCCGCAGTCCTTCCCCCATCTGTCTATGAAAGGGACTTTGCATTCAGATTTTCCCCCTCTATGTAGAGAACAGTTGTTGGATTGCTTCACCATTTTCTCTGGTCCTTCCTAGAAATTGCTCAGTGAGTCCAGGCTCCAAGTTTGGGGAAAGGGCAGATAGTGGGTGCTTTCTTCAGGTTCCTCAAAGTGTTTGACATTGTGCATGCTCTTGTACTAATCATAGAATACACTCTTTGTGTGTTGTTACTTTATCACCATTGATAATAGTGATACAGACATGTTAAGCATTGTTTTCTCAACAAAAACCTATATTTCACTTTGATCTACTGACCCTAAATAAAACCCAGACACTCTTATTCTTTAGAGCACTCACTTGTTAATACTCCAGATGTACCCCTCATTTTTACCATGCCAGTGCTCTGAAAATAAAACAATAAATATTGTAAAAAATATTGTTTAAAATTATAGGTCTGAATAGGAAGTAAGAAAAGACCACGTTTCTATTATGCTTTTAGTTAGTGATATTTGTATTTGCATACGCCCAACATAACTTAATTTTAAATATCTTCCATTTTTCACTCCATTTAACAATTTCTTACATTGTTTGTAGAGAAATGTGGTAAATTAATTTTAGAACATTTTCATTTTCCTATAAATAACACTATGTATTGTTAAATAGAGCAAATAAGGCAAACAGGTTTTTTTTTAAATCAGGCCTCTGTTTTATTAATCATTTCATTATATAGCTTTCATTGCACTTGTTGTAATTTTCTTACTGAACATTGAGAAAATAATTCCTACCCTACGAGGACGATGAACCTTGTCAGCAACAGCAGAAAACGGATTACTTTGAAATATTGCTGTTTAGGTATAATATTTCTTTTTTTCAATCCTTTAAAAAGGTCATTCCATTTTTATTAGTTTGACCCATTATTCAGAAAAGGAAATTTGGAAAAACAGTGCCTAACGGTGAGATGCTGAATTTTTGCAATATAAGGTTTTCATATTGATTCAGAGTTTCTTGTGAATGGCCAGAAGGGACCATTATGATCATGTAGTCTGCCCTCCTATACAACTCAAGCCATAGCACTTTCCCAAAATAATTAAATTCTATCTTTTAGAAAAACACATAATCTTGACTTAATAATTACCAGTGATGGAGAATCCACAACAACCCGTAGTAAATGATTCCATTAGTTAATAAGTCTTACCAATAAAATGTATGCCTCATTTCTAGTCTGAATGTGTCTAGTTTCAATTTCCTACCAAAGTAATTTGTTATACTTTGCTTTGCTAGATTGATGAGCTCATTCTTAAATATTTTCCCCAAATAGATTCTATAGACAATGGGCAAGTTATCATCTTAATTTTCTCTTTGGTAATCTAAATAGATTGAGTTCCTTGTGTCCATCACTATAAGGCATGTTTTCTAATCCTCTTTTCATTCTTTTTTTACTCTTACTTGAACCCTCTCCAATTTATCGATATCCTTCTTGAATTGTAGGTGCAAGATCTTGACACAGTATTCCAGCAGCAGTTGTGCGAGAGTCAAATATATTGGGAAAATAACTTCTACACTCCCAACTCACAATTCCCCATTTATTTATCTTTGGAATGCGTTAGCTCTTTTGGCCACAGTGTCACAGTGTGAATTCTTATTCTGCTGATTATAATATACTCCAGCTCCCAAATCTTTTTTCTAAGTCACTGCTTCACAGTAAATGTGCACTGTAATGTTTATTCCTATATGTATATGTTTACACTTAGCTGTATTAAAAACACAAATTGTTTGTTGCATCTCTTTACCAGCAATCCAGATAGTGCTGAATCAGTGCTATATATTTAGTACACTGACAATTTTTGTCATCTACAATCTTTCAGCAATGTTATCTTCCACCTCACTGAGAAAATATTAAACAGCAGATCCACTTGATGACAATTCTCCATTTACAGTTACATTTTGTAACCTATCAGATAGCCAGATTTTAATTCAGTTAATGCTTACCATGTTAATGTTATATCATTCTAGCTTTTAAATATAAAAATATCATGTGGTACCACATCAAATGCCTTACAGAAATCTAAGTATATTATGTCAACACTATTACCTTTATCACCCGCTTATAATATCCGAAAAAGGTATCTAGTTAGTGTCAAAAGAGCTAAGATCATGTTGATTTGCATAAATTACATGATTGCCACTTAGTTCTTTGTTCATCGAGTTCTGTATCAGCTGCTCCATTATCTTTTCCAGGATTATAATTTAGGCTAACAGGCCTGTAGTTTCCCAGGACATCCCATTTCCCCTTTTTCAAACATTGGCAAGACAATAGCTTTCTTCCATTCTTCTATAACTTCCCCAGTGCTCCAATATTTATTGAAAATCAACATTAATGTTGCAGCACACTCCTCGGTCAGTTTTTTAAAAACTCTTGTATGCAAGTTAATTGGACCTGTGATTGAAAAAAAGGTCTAATGTTAGTAGCATATGCTTAACATGCTCTAGAGAAAGCAGTGCAATCGAAAGAATGTTATCACTGTATAATGAATCTATATCATATGTTTCCATTTCTTCATTATAAATGATAATTCTATTATGTCAGTCTAGTAATGGATCAATACCATTTTGAGGATTATTTTAATATTTTTCTAAAATCCTTCTTATTGTCCATAACAATGCTTGCCATAGATTTTTCCTTTTGTCCCTTGGCTTTCCTTATCAATATTGTGATTCTGATTTATATTAATTACTATCAACTTTCCATTGTGGAATTGTAACCTTTTGGGGAATCTGGAAAGGTATTCTTAAAAGATTCCCAATGATTATTCATATTTTTTCAGATTATAGTCTTCTTTTCAATTGATTTGTTTCATAATTGTTTTCAGCATTATGAAATTGGCCCAATTAGAGGACTATATATACACCATTATAAATAGGCGTATAAAGATCTGGTCATCCTGTTCCCTACTGCAGTTTTGTGGCAGACCTATCTTGTACTTCATCTTCTGCTTTATCTGTAACCATTCATGATAATTTTCTTTCAAATTATCAGAGACTTGGAAATATGTAATGACATATTTGAAATAGAGTGCCATTCCTCTTCAGAATGCAGTAATACCAACTAGATCAAATTTATGATCATAAATGAGTAATTCTAATTCCTCCTGTTTATTATCAAAGCACTTTCCATTGGTATATAGGCAATTAAAGAATTTATGCTCTTCATGCCCTTTGGTTCCTTGATTTTTTTTCTCAAAATCTTGATTTTTGTACTGAATGCTTGTATCTTTCCCCTTTTTTACCTTCCCCTTTTGCTGTTAGTTTAACACCCTCATAACTACTGTAGCCAGCTTTTCCTTGAGAGGATTGGTTACCCTTCTACTGAGGTGGAGTCCATCTAAACAATATGGCCCTGTCTTCCTATATGATGTAAGCAGGGGCTGAACTGCTGCTTGCTATCAGCCAGCTAAAAGAAGAGGTGGGTGTGCCCGCTGCAATTGTTTAGCTCTGCAAGGTAATTAACTGTTAACTGTTGATATGTAAATACAGCTCAGGAGAGAATACGAGGTGTGGCTATGTAAATCCCATTCAGCCAGGGCTGATGGAGGGTCAGTGTTGGAATGGAATGTGGAGAATTGTAAATAATTTGGGACTGTTGTGGGGGTCACTAATCATGCTACCCCTAAATGTGGGAACTGTAAAACATGCCACCAGTGCTTGCAGGAGAGACACCACCATCATGGTAAGAGGTCTTGGAAGAACAAGCCTCCCCACTTCCAGAGTTGAGTGAACTGAGCTGGGGGGAAGGGTTAAAGGGCTTGAGTCAGCCTGCTTCACACCTGCCAGGTGTGAGCTGTAAGACTGGCCCAACCTACCCCTTTCCCCCTGGCTGCGTCTAGACTGGCAAGTTTTTCCGCAAAAGCAGCCAATATTGCGGAAAAACTTGCCAGCTGTCTACACTGGCCGCTTGAATTTGCGCAAGAACACTGACGATCTGATGTAAGATTGTCAGTGTTCTTGCGCAAATACTATGCTGCTCCCGTTTGGGAAAAAGCCCTCTTGCTCAAAATGTATTTGCGCAAGAGGGCCAGTGTAGACAGCTCAGGACTGTTTTGCTCAAAAAGGCCCCGATGGCGAAAATGGCGATCGGGGCTTTCTTGTGCAAAACCGCGTCTAGACTGGCATGGACGCTTTTCTGCAAAAAGTGCTTTTGCGCAAAAGTGTCCGTGCCAATCTAGACGCTCTTTTCCTCAAAGGCTTTTAACGGAAAAACTTTTCCGTTAAAAGCATTTGTGGAAAATCATGCCAGTCTAGACGCAGCCCCTTTGTTTTAAGGACAGACCTAAAGCAGACTCCCTGAGCAGTCTTTTCTTTTGCTAGTCCAGTGGCAGCTGGATTCCTTTGCCAGTCCAGCTGGTGGCTAAAGAGTTGAAATCACTGAGAGCTGAAATCACTGGTTTGGCTGAGAGCCAGCCCCATTGAAGCCAGTGAAGCGGCGGCGACCAGCAGAGTGGCTGGTGGGAATCACTGGCTGGTGGCGTAACATGGCCGGTAGGAGTGGCAGCAGGCGAGGAGCGGCGAGGAGCAGTGACCAGCGGCATGGCGTGGAGCGGCGATCAGCGGCATGGCGTGGTGATCAGCGGCGTGGCGTGGAGCGGTAGCAGGCGAGGAGCGGCAACTAGCGGCGGCAGCAGGCGAGGAGCATCGGCAGGCGACCAGCGGAGCATCCGGTGGCGTGGGATGAAACAGCTGGTGGAGCGTGGCGGAGTGTCGTAAGGTGCCCCCTATCTATCCCTCCACCCCCATTTCTACCCAGGTTGGGAGGTGAAACCCTGCGGGTGAACTTTGGGACTCTGGGTGGCACGAACCAGGGACAGAGACTTTTGGGGTGTCGGACTCTTTGGACTTCAGTTGATTCTTGGTTGGGGGACGGGGGGCTTAGCTCATGTTTGGGTTATGAACTCTGTTTGTGGTGTTTTCCCCAAGTTAATGCCGTATGACTTCTCTCTCTGTCTAATTAAATGTTTCTTTCCTACACTCAGACTCAGTGCTTGCGAGTGGGGAAGCATTGCCTCTCAGAGGCACCCAGGGGTGTTTGAATTTCCCAGTTACTGGGTGGGGGCTCGAGCCGGTTCTGTGTGAGATGGACCCCAAGATATTGAACCCAGCCCTGGTTACTGCCAGGCCTACCTGGCAGAAAGGTTACATAAGGTAAACCAGTGTTCCACAAAAGAAAAGCCCTCCACTTTATCCCACTTACTTAGACTTCAGTTCACTTGCAGTTCTGCCTTCCTTTTCTCCATGGGACAAGAAGAATTTTGGAGAAGGTGGCTTGGACTTTCTTTTTCTTCAGCATGCTTCCAATTTACCTTAGGTAATCTGTGGTCTGTAAGATGTCCCATGATGCAATTTCATGCAATTAATTCTTGTCTGTTGTGTTCAGAAACTTATCAAATCTTGTGATTTGGCTCCAGAAAAGTAATACATCTCTTGGTTGTCTGCCTGTCCTTTGGAAGAAGTTTTTTGATTCTTCTGAATATTGATTTCCTACAAGGATCATCTCTCTACCCTATACAATTGGAAAAGTCTTTGCAGGTAACAGTAATATTTTTTACACGTTGGCTGAGCTGCCATCCACACATATGTCCTGTACGTAGCTACATTTCCTTGGGCTGACTAAATCCTAAGAGGTATCTTCCTTAGTTTCCATGTTGGTGTCAATTTGAAATTTCAAGCTATGTGGAATTTATCTTTTTTTTTTTTTTTTTAATCTCCGGTGGCCACAGTCTGTCTATCCCAGATTAAGAGGAATTAGTGGTAGTTTTTGAAGGAAGTTATTTCCCACAAAATTAAAAAGGAAATATTTTCTGCAACTGGGAGGTCTTTGGGACAGGTTTTCTGTTTTTCTATGTATATGTATAGTACATAGCAAAATTTGCCATGATGCAAATAATAAATTGTAATAACAGATGAAGCAGTTTTCGTATATACATCTCTTTCACACAGTTTAAAGTGAAACAGAGGTATATATATGAAAATGGAGAAAATTCCTGGAGACAACTGCACTTGAAATATACCACACAGAATGCTGGGGACCTTTAAAGTTTGACACAAGGTGCTGAATGAGCAATTACATTACTGTAAAGTTGATCCCAGATTTTACTTATATTCTAAACCTACTTCATCTTATTAAAATACTAAATCCACTGTCCTATTAATAGTGAAAAAGAAATTGCCAAAGTGGGACTAAAAAAGCAGTGGGAGAAAGAGAATTCTTAACATAGAGGAGACACAGATAGAAAGGTAGGTAGTTTTTTATAAAGCTGACAACTGCTTAAATACCAAACCAAGAGAAATAGTCAGAGCAGTCTAATATTTTCATTTCCTCTTTGCAGTCATGAACAGTATATGGATCTAGATGAGTAAACTATGATGTTCACATATTTATTCATTTCAAGGGGGAAATAAGCTTAACTCTAATGCAGCAGTTCATCCCTATTCAGTTGTTTACATAAACATGGAGCTAAGTGTAAGATGGTGTTAAAGTCCAAATTCAATGGAACTTAAACATATGGGGTATGTCTACACTAGCCCCCTAGTTTGAACTAGGGAGGCTAATGTAGGCATTCGAAGTTGCAAATGAAGCCCGGGATTTAAATATCCCGGGCTTTATTTGCATCTTCCCATTCGAGCGCCATTTTTAAATCCCTTTGTCCGAACTAACTGCCCGGCTACATGCAGCAGTCAAATGTTACAGACTAAGTCCTTGTTTGAGTTAACTGTTACACCTCATTCCACGAGGTGTAACAGTTAACTCAAACTAAGGACTTAGTTCGAGTTAACGCTTGACTGCTGCGCAGTCAGCGGGCAGTTAGTTCGACAAAGATTTAAAAATGGCGCTCGACGGGAAGATGCAAATAAAGCCCGGGATATTTAAATCCCGGGCTTCATTTGCAACTTCGAATGCCTACATTAGCCTCCCTAGTTCGAACTAGGGGGCTAGTGTAGACATACCCATGTTTAAATGTTTTATGGAGTTAGAACTTAGAATGCTAAATATGATACTGGAATATTGACTTGTTATACAATTCCATATTCATTATTCTTTGGGGTCTGAGTACCACTGTGACTACTGAAAAATTAAAGAAAGTTTCATTTTAAGAGTTAGTCTACTGGCAAAAAAAATTATAGAGACAAAATACACTATATACCTCAGAATAATAAATGATCAGGATAATTTAAGCTCCTTTTCCCTGTTGCATTATTATTGTTGGCTTGCCATTATTCCTTCCTTGTAATTCAGTTGTTCAGCATTTCTCCAGTAACAGATATTGTACCTAGTTCTTCAAGCATGTTTAATGCAAATTATTAGTTATTACATATTAAACATCATAGAATGTTTTATGCAGGGCAGAGTTTCTCAAAGTGGTCTGCAAAACCACTTTGAGAAAGCTGCTAACTGGCTGCACCAGTGTGTTAATTTACCGGCGCCACAGCCAAGGAAACTTGCGGCTCCCATTGGTTCCAGTTTGCCGTTTGCAGTCAAGAGGAGCTGTGGGAAGAGGAGACTTAGCCCATGCCGCTTCTCATAGAGCTGTGGTGCCAGTAAATATACATACTGGGGTGGCCCATAAGCAGCTTTCTCTAAGTGATTTCGCAGACCACTTTGAGAAACACCGATGTAGGGAGATATGTTTACATTCAGTGGTTCCCAACCTTTTTTATATCATGGACTGGCAAACCCATACACAAACTTTTGGTGAACTGGTAACATTTTATTTTCATATAGGCATTTTCATTCTACAAATAATGAATATGCCAGTATGCAAATCAGTCCGCCCAAAAGCCCTGGCCCCGAGAGCCACCGTGAACAGCCATCTTCAGCTCCGGCAGTCGTCACATGGTGGGCAGCTGCCACAGCTGAAACCCGCTGTTCACAGCAGCTCTGGGGGCCGGGGTACATCCCAGCCCCAGAGCTCCCCAGTGCCAGCCCTCTGCCTCTTAGAGCCGCCCACCCCCAGAACTCCCCAGAACTAACCCCACCCTTGGAACTCCCAGTTTCTGCTCCATTCCCCTCACCTAGCCCTGCACTGCATCCCAGCCTTCAGCTGAGTGCTGCTGCCCGGGTTGTGGCTGCTCTAAAGCCTCCATGCCGGGCTCCATGTAGTCCTCCCAATACACAGCAAACCGCTCTTCCACCTCTGGGAGGATACCCCACCCTTACCCTGTGAGAGGTGGGCAGGACATGTCTCCCTCAACAGCCGCAGTTGGAGTGGAGGTGATGTGCAGTATACCCCAGCCCCAGAGGTGTCGTGGAGTGGTTCACAGTCTGGCACCGGGCCACGGCCTGGCAGTTGGGTACTGCTGTTTTATTACATATCAGTATTCCTTAAAAACAGTTGTATGATTAGTCTGTATAACCTGATAATTAAAATACTAGTATTGTAAGTTGAATAGAGCTTGAACAACAGAACTACAAAAGGCAGTTATACTGTAGTTTAGTGATATATATATATATATATATATAAAACAGATTTAAAACTTTTATTTCTGAGTTACAAAAGATATTTTAAAAGTGCTATGTTTTCTTCATAGTTATCTCTTGAGGTCAGCTTTAAGCAAATTAATTGTCATAGTATTGATATTTTTAGTGATCAGTGCTTTATGCAATAAATTCTTTTAATCATATGCATTATTATTTGTCTATTGTTTCCTATGCAAGAACACGCACATGAAAAATAGTTTATGTTTTTTAAAAGATTTCAATGCATAATTAATTAATTGTAAAAATGTATTTTCCCTGGTCTTCTCTTCTTCCTTGTTGTCATGTATTTTCTCATTTAAAAATAAGCATGAGGCCCTAGGTCAGTGGGCAGAAACGTGTGGCTCATGGTCCGCATGTGGCCTTTCAGAGTAATTTGATTGTGGGCTGTGAGATATTTTGCTGAAATTAACTGTCTCTGTAGCTGCTAGTGCGTTTGGCTGTCTGTTGCCAACCACTGAGCACAAAATCAGCAAAATGTCTTGTGACCCACAATCAGATTACTCCAATGGGCCACATGTGGGCCACAGGATACTCTCCATTGCCATAGGTTCATTCTGTGTTCATGATGCTCTAGTTCATGTGACAGGTAACAGTTAAGTATGATGCAACACTGATCTTAGAAGCTTAGTAAGGAAAGGTTCCACTGAGCTTCCAAACTGTGTAAGAAACTTTAATCTTAAATTTCTTGAGAATTTAAGTATTACAGCTTCAGGAATACAGCTGTTAAATCTATAGACAAAATCAGCCTTGTTAGGTCACTAGCCAGAGCATTGGGAGACCTGAATTCAATTTTATGTCATCGGGGTACTGACAGAATTTCTGGTCTCTAGGCTGAAGGGGACAGCTCCATTTGCAAGGGGTGGGGCCTCAGGTGGAAAGAGTGGGGGGTAGGGGCAGCCAGCCCTCAGCATTGCATGAACTGTGCCACAGCCCTACTCACTGCCCAGAGAGCACTTCCCAAGGCTCTAGAGGCAATTTAAAACGTCCGAGGGTCCGTTCACCACCACTGCCACAGTAGTGAAAGTGGTGGCTGGGAACCCTGAGCCCTTTTGAATTGCTAGGCCCCAGAACAGTTGCCTCATTGCCCCCTTGCCTCCCCTCTGTCGGTGAGCCTTTCTGTCATAGATTTTTTGTGGGGGACAATCGCTTAGGTTATGTCTACACAGAAATTGGGTAGTATAATTCCAAACTTGGCTAGATGTAAATGTCTTAGCTCTACTTGAGTTAATTTATAAAATAGCAGTGTGGGCTTGGTGATATGCATGGCAGCTTGAGCTAGCCACCTTAATATATACCCTGGAAGTCAAGTGGGATTGTACTTGAGTACTCGACTACTAATTTTGGCATAGTAGCTCAAGCAGAGATTTTGTGTGAACATCGATCCAAGCTGGGAATTACATCTCCCAGCTGCTGTTGATAAATGCTTAGTACCTCATTTCCCTACCTGTATAATGCAGATAATAGCATTTTCCTACCTCAGAGGTTGTTGAGATGATACATTAAGAAGCAGTGCTCAGGTACTGTAGTAATGAGGTCTATTAAAGAATCTTAAACTGCTTGTCTAAAACATGGTGTTCTGAGATATATTTCTTCATATTATTAGGGAAGATTTCTCATAAAAAAAACTGATGTGGAAAAACTATACCCTGGGATAAAGGCAAGATAATTGGCACAGTAATTTACCACTGGCTTAGGAAAGGACACTAATGGCTCATCTAGACTACAGGGAACAGTCAAAAGAAGATAGGCAAATTCCCCGGGAATTTGCCTATCTTCTTCCGTTCACACTTTCGAAAGCCGAGCTTTTGAAAGTGAAAGTAATTAAGACGCAGCTTTTTCAGCGAACCCACACTTTGTCAAAAAGCTGCATAAACCTTCTTTTTTGAGCATAAGCGGCTTTTTGACGAAGAGGGCGGTTCACTGAAAAAGCCGCTTCTTAATTACTTTCACTTTCGAAAGCTTTGCTAAGGGCCAAAGGTTAATGGATAAGAACCTTTAAACACAGTGAAGAACTGTGGTGGGGCCACAGATATCCTTGAGATATTTGGGGTCTGCCCTTTTTTCACATTTTGGCAGCACTCATATACCTTTGTCGTGCCTAGAATATTTTTCTGAAATGAACATAGCAGCAGGTTACCCATTTCCCATTTAAATCTCATTTAAATCAATGTACTGTCATCCTATTTAAATCCATGAGATGTCTCATGAAGTTACTTACATTTCAATGGAAGTAGCAGACAGATGGGTGAATACAAACAAATAAAGACAATGTTAACTGGTATGATAGACAGTGATCTCAGCATACCATTGACCCAGATATTGTCACAAGTTTTGTAGGCATCACAGGGATGTAGAGTTTTAAGGAGGAATTTAAAGGATTATAGTGAGATAAAAGTTTATTCAGATCTCCTCTCAAGTGTGAGTGGCAGCTTACAAGAAAGCACAAAGGTGTCTGTTTGAAAATTTAACAAATGGACAATACAGGCTCACTGGAAGGTCATTGGAAGAAGTTGACAGCCTGATAATAAATGGGTGGGGCTAGACCATGAAATGCCTTGAAAGTGAAGTTGTAACCCACACACCTACTCACACAACAAGTTCTAGAGGTGCTAGGTTCAATTCCTCCTGTTGGCATAGCAAGTGGGGGCCTGCCTGTGGTATCAACTGGGAAAAGACAATGGGATGTGCTTCCTCAGCTAGGGGAAGTATGTAACCCACACACTTTTGGGTGTAGTGTACTGTCTTATCTAGTGGCTCTGAGGCCACTTACAGAGGGACTAATGAGTCTGCTCTATAGCTTTTGCTGAGAGCCAGCTGGCTTTTGGCTCAGGCATTAAGCTCCAGGGCTACGTCTAGACTGGCGCGCTTTTGCGCCAGAGCTATGCAAATGAGGCTCAGCATTGGAATATCGCCGAGCCTCATTTGCATAACTAATGAACCGCCATTGAAGAGGCTCTTGCGCAAGACGGGCTGTCTACACTGCCCCTTCTTGCACAAGAAAATCCTTTTGCAGCCGCATGCCGATTATTTTCAGGCATAACGGCTTTGCGCAAAGAGGTTTTTCTTGGCGCAAGAAGGGGCAGTGTAGACAGCCCCGCCTTGCGCAAGAGCCTCTTCCGCAAAAATGGCGGTTCATTAGCTATGCAAATGAGTCTCGGCGATATTCCAACGCTGAGCCTCATTTGCATAGCTCTGGCGCAAAAGCGCGCCAGTCTAGATGTAGCCCAGAGGTCCCAGGTTCAATTCCTCCCGTTGGCCTTGAAAAGAGACAACATGCATTATGTTTGATGCAACTGAGAAGAGGGAGTCCTGTGGAGGGACACAAAGGCTACATCTACAATACACAATTATTTTGGAATAAGCTATCCCGGAATATTTATTCTGAAATAGCTTATTTTGAAATAGCATTTCTACACTGCAGGGAAGCCTAAAAATTAGGCAGACTTTCCTAATGTAGGCAGACTTTCCTAATGTAGATGTGCTATCTTGATTTAGAGCCCCAGGAGGAATAACTTAGAATGGCTCTGGGAAGGGGGTATTTTGAAATAGCAGAAGTGGAGCATCTACACAGCTCCTATTTTGAAATAACTATTTTGCTATAGGCATTATTCTTCATAGAATGAGGTTTATAGAAGCCAGAATAAGCCATCTGTTATTTTGAAATTATTTCAAAATAACGGAATTGCTGTATAGATGCTTGCATAGTTATTTTGGAATGACAACCATTATTCTGAAATAACTTTGCTGTGTAGATACACCCAAAGAAAGGAGTAACATGGTCAAAATAAAAGTTAGGAAAATGTTCTTTGTAGCATCGTGCAGAATATAAATGAATAGGACAAGATCATATTTGTAAAGAAAAGATAAAAAGGATGTTATAGCACTTGAGGTGGAAAATGACAAGACCCTGGATGAGAGTTTTCACTGCATAGATGGATAGGTATGCCACATGTCAAGGCTTTTGCACTCTGGCACTTTGAATGCAGAAGGTAGGGGCCTGCAAGAGACTTTAAAATACCTTGCCACTATAGGCTTCTCCTTAAAAACTCCCCAAGGTCACAGATTCCCTGACCTTGGGTGGTACGCGCTGCCACCACCCAAATGCAAAACCCTCCTTGAAAGCCCAGGAAGATGTATTTGGGAATTCCTTCCTGTGGGCTAACCCCAAGGTATTTAATCCTCCCTCAGCAGAAAGCTTGAAAATAAAATGCAGTTTCTTAATATGCAGTTTCTCAGGCACATACACACAGATCCTCCTGCGTTCTAGGACACAGGAATCAGGTCAAGATCTTAAAAGGTGATTTTATTAACAAAACAAGACATACGTGATAAAACATACTTGGTTGCTACGTATCACAGAGTAACTGAAAAAAGGCAGATTAAAAGTTTCTTCTCTGGGATTCAGTTTAAAAGTTACCATGTATGATGGGGAGGGGGAGTATACATGGCTCAGCACAGAGGAGTTGTACCAGACCCAAAATTTTAAAAAAAATCCTGATCATGTCTAAGTAAACATCCCCGTTCTACTTACATGTCAGTTGTTGCAAGGTTTAGACTTTTCTAGACATGGATATTGCTGGAAATCCTATGCCTTGTTCCTGGCTTAACTCATGTCTGTATCTCTCCTCTGGTCACACAAAGACTATAGCTGACAGATCCTGATTTCTTCAAAAACTTACACTCTCTATTCAATAGCTCTTCTGGCTCCTTGCAACCATTTCCTGGAGATTCTCAGGAATGCACTATCTCTGGGTTTAACCCTTACAGGCAATTTAGATTACTGAATGGCTGGGATGTCAAAAAAAGAGTAATGCCATCCCAGGCATCACACCACAATTTATAGTGGTTATGCCAAAAGAATTGGCAAGATTTAGCCATAATCTGAATAAGAAACCATAGAGAGAGATTTGAATCAAAGATTACTCTCAACAGGTTATGGACCTAAGAGATGGGCAAGATGGTCACGTTGTCCACTGTGACTGAGAAAGGAGGTGGGTGGGAAGGCTTGTGGGAAAAGATTGAAAACTATTTTCAAAGATTCCTAAATTCCAAGGGCAGAATGTACCATTGTAATCCTCTATCCATCTCTTTGACCATCTGTATAAAACAGGCCAAAGAGCATCTGCAAAATAATTTGTTACGAACTATAGCATACCTTCTAGCCTTGTTGAGTTTGACCTAATGGCTAGATATTTATGAAGAAATAGCAAAGATAAATAAAAAAAGTTTTAGTTTGCGCAGGAGACAGGACTGAAGTAGACTTGTGAGTCACCAGAATAGATATTAGGACCAAGCACAGAGCCCTGTGTTTCTATCTGGGAAGGGACAAGCAAAAAGACAATTTTTTGCTAAACCAGCTGTAACTTCAAAACCATTTATTGAAAATACATTAGATTTACAGAAAAAGTTCTACTATATTCAACAGTAACTTTCTAACAGCTGATAATATAATTGACCTAGGTTGGAGGAGGAGTGAAAATTACAATTATAATTAAATTCTTGTTGCAGTCTTAATTATGGTGAGATGAATGTCACCTCATTATAATGATTATATTCATTTTCTTGTCATTTTTGATAAAGTGATGCAAATCCCTCTCCCCTTGCTGGGTTTCAGAGGCCAGATTCCACCCCAGGAGAGAACATTTACATTGGTACTTTTATACCTGTAGCATGTGCCACCACAAGCCTGCCTCAGCGGAAATTGAATTTATAACTTGCTGTTGTTCATTTTGTTTGTTTGTTTATTGCAATGTAACTATACTCCATGTGAATGATAATCAACCATATCCTATGTTAAATTGTGTCAAAGGTTAATTTGCCTGTGACAGGCTACAACTCCATGCTAGCACCTCCTGATCAGATCCACAGATCAGTACACCAACATGTAATGTGGTCTTGCCTGCTGACATTTCTGTTCCTAGACTCTTGTCACCCTAAGTGTCATAAGCTCTTCAGGACACAGTCCCGCTGTGTCATATTCCCCCATTCTCCACAGTCTGACAGTCCTGCCAATCCTGGATTTCTGAATTTGCCTTAACATCTCTGTATCCTTTTGGACTGAAAGCTCTCTAGAATAAGGACTTTTATTTACTTATGTCCTATTAGAATTATACTAATACTAAAGACTAAGTTTATTTCTGTTCTAGCAACTCTTTGGTGGACAGTTGATGCATGGTCTGTCTCCATTCAAGGCTGTCTCCATTTAGTATATTATTGTAGACACTGATTTTCTGAAACCATTTGGGGGTTGAATTGTTGGATCTTTTCAAGTGAGAGGTGTGTACTGACACATAAAATACACATAAAAATCCTGGTGTCTATTACAAAGGGCTAAATGGGCATCATAGCATCATAGAAATGTATGACTGAAAGGGACCTTGACAGAGCATGTTTCCTGTTCTAAGATTGCTTATAAATTTCCAGTTACCACCTTTAGGGTTGGCAGGTTCTTTGTCTCAGGATCAGGCCCAGTATTCAATTATTCTATGGCTGGGAACCCTGATGTGCACAGATACCACACTCCCACTACAGGAATTCTTGTATAATTGTAAATATAGTTTATTAATACATTTAGCACAAACACCCCAATTACATAAGATAAATAGGGAATGTACATCTGTATTTCTGTAACATATACTCACACCATTCCTTCTAGAACAACTTGAGGTGTTAGCCATCATCTTTTTCATGACCTTTACCTTCCCCATTATTGCCAGTGGCCATCATTCTGGTACCTCCCAAGGACTCCTAGTCTGGAATGCCACTTTTATAATATGTTTTGCTGACGTTGTAATGTTTGATGCATATTCAGTAAGGGATGTTTCCTTTTCTCCGTATTTGTATTTCCTCACCTTACTAATGGTGAAGTGTCTTTTTCCAATAGGTCAGTGTATAATTGATCTCAACATATGCATCAATTCATTACTATGGGCCTTTTGTGGTCATCTATCACATTTATAATTTCTGTCCTACCCGGTTATTCGTTCTGGTCTCAAGCAGTTATTTCAGGATTTTCTAAGTAATGAAGTACCTGCTAAGTTTGAGGGTATTCTTGGAAGCCCCAATATCATGGAAGTCACTCTGTCTTACCACCATCTATCTAGGTGAAAGGTCCTAAACATATGTGAGCTAACCATGCTATTTGGGTGAAAAGTCTCAGATACTCTGCCTAATACTAACTTTGCCTTAGCTCAACATATAGGATGTGGTTTGTAAGTCTTTTGTATTACAGATAAACTGCCAATATAAATCAATCATAACTTATTATAATAAACATATAATCAAAACAATAAGGAAGTAATCAATTTATATATCTACAGGAAAGCAATTAGGTTAGCCCTATAGGCTGCACATGTACTCCAGTCCCCTAAATTAAGGAAGGTCTTATTTAGACAGGTATTCATCTAAACTGTACTCAGAAATTTTCAGTGATGGAGATTCCTCAGCCTCCCTAGGTAGTTTGTTCTAGTGCATTACTATCAATGCAGTGCAGAAGTTTTTCCTATTGTCTCACCTACATCTCCCTTGTTCATTACTTCTTGTCTTGTCCTCAGTGGATAAGGAGAACAAACGATCTCCTTCCTCTTTGTAATAATCATTTATGTACTTGAAGACTATTATTATGTCCTTCCTCCATTTTTTTTTCAAGACTAAACCTATCCATTTTTTTCAGTCTTTCCTCATTGGTCATATTTCTGGATGATCAATCATTTTTGATGCTTTCCTCTGGACTTTTCCCCAATTGTCTACATATTTCCCAAATAGCAAGGCCCACAACTAGACACAGTACTACAGTTCAAGCTATGCAGAATCTGTGCTGAATAGAGTGGAAGAATTACTTAATGTGTATTGCCTATAACACTCCTCATAATACATGCGAGGATGATAAGAACATAAGAGCATAAGTATGGCCATACTGGATCAGACCAAAGGTCCATCCAGCTAAGTACCCTGTCTGCCAACAGTAGTCAATGCCAGGTGCCCCAGAGGGAGTGAATCGAACAGGTAATGATCAAGCGATCTCTCTCCTGCCATCCAGCTCCACCTCTGACAAACAGAGGCTAGGGACACCATTCCTTATCCATACTGGCTAATAGCCTTTTATGGACTTAACCTTCATGAATTTATCTAGTTCTCTTTTAAACCCTGTTATAGTCCTAGCCTTCACAACCTCCTCAGGCAAGGAGTTCCACAGATTGACTATGCACTGTGTGAAGAAGAACTTCCTTTTATTTGTTTTAAACCTGTTGTCTATTAGTTTCATATGCTGACCCCTAGTTTTTATATTATGGGAACAAGTAAATAACTTTTCCTTATTCACTTTCTCCACACCACTCATGATTTTATGATGATGATTCACATTGACTCATGTTTATTTTGTGATCTATTACAACCCCAGATTATTTTCTGCCATATTTATTCCTGGGCAGCCATTTCCTATTTTGTATGTGTGCAGTTGATTAGTCCTTCCTAAATGTAGTAATTTGTCCTTATTGAATTTCATCCTATTAATTTCCAACAATTTCTCCAGTTTGCCAAGACCAACATGTAGGATGATGATGAAGAAAACACAGATGGGGAAGACAAATATAATAGAGCCAGGTGGTGATGTTAAAGAACATTTTCTTCTGACATATGACATGGGTAATTTACATTGATTTCACGGCAGTGAAACAAAGGCAAAAGGAATTCCTTTGGTGCATTGTATTGTAAGATATTAAAACCAGCACAGTTTAGAAAGATTTGAATAGAAAAGATAAACCATGAGAAGGACTTTGTTTAATTGCTGAATATTAAAATCTGTTACTGTACTATGAAAGGGGACAGTTTTTTCAGATTCATGAATAGCCCATCGTTTTATAGACAGTAATGTGTACACATTCATTGAGGGCCATGAGTTGAGTAGTCACCATTTGTGATTTTGCTAAGTAATAATATTGCCCTGCTTACAAAGATGAATTTTTTTTGTTTTGTCAGGAAAATAAATAAGTACTCGTTTTTCTTAAGCTCTGTGCTTACTCTGTATATGATTAATGTGCTGCACTTGCAAAATCTTATTCCTGTTATCTCAATAGTTAAATGTTTAATATTTTTTTCCAAACCCCACTCTTTACATGGAAGTTTTTTTAACAAAAATCATCTGAGGGTTTAATTCTATATCAGATACACTTTTGAGTGACTGTATACATAATGTTCACATATCTATTCCTGATATGTTTGTCATCTGGAGTTCTATTCTACCTGTATAGTAGTTTTAAGCATCTTGTTTACACCAAATATACCTTCGACTACTTGCTTCCCTAAGGCAAAAATAAGTATGTGGCAAGGGAAGAAGGGTTAAATTTAGGAGATCAGTTCTTTATGGAATATCCCAATGTAGGTTTTATTAAGTATTCTGTATGACAGTGCAAAAGTTAGGTGGGTTCCAGTGTATTCATCACAGCAGATTTTGTTGTAAATAGTGATAATTTATAGCCACAACTTATCAATAATATTACCTTTTAATATCTTTATTTTAATTTGGGCCTCATTAAATTTTCCAACCAGCTTCCATTTGTCGATGTGTGTTAGTTATGTAAAGTACAAGGCCATTTTGTCTGTGTATATGTGGGTAGTGAAGTAAAGGGTGCAAGCTAAGCAAAATTATTCTAAAGCTTTTCAAGCCATTCAGGGATCAGAAACTAAGTTGAAGTTTCTGGCCTTCTAGCTGGCCATCTCAATCAAAGAAAAGGTCAATCTGCTCAGAAAATCCCTGCCCCAACCTCCCACCAAGCTTCAAAAACACCTCCAGCTGTGCAGATGAGTTATGTGAACTGTCTGAGATGAGGAGCTTCAGGGGTAGCCGAGTTAGTCTGTTACAGAAAAAAAACAACAAATGGTCTGGTAGCACTTTATAGACTAACGAAACATGCAGATGATATCATGAGCTTTTGTGGGCACAGCCCACTTCTTCAGATGACCGGTCATCTGAAGAAGTGGGCTGTGCCCACAAAAGCTCATGATACCATCTACATGTTTCGTTAGTCTATAAAGTGCTACCAGACCATTGTTGTTGTTTTTTTGTCTGAGATGAAACTGCTGATTATGAACCTCCTGCTTTCCATGATATTCTGTTCTCTGTTCCTGTAATCATAGAATCATAATGCATAAGAACCAATTAGTAGATGGTTTGCTCAAGCTCCTGGAAACAATGATCTCTCAATAAATATGCTTCAGAGGGGTAGCCGAGTTAGTCTGTAACAGGAAAAACAACGAATAGTCTAGTAGTACCTTAAAGACTAACAAAACATGTAGATGGTATCATGAGCTTTCATGGGCACAACCCACTTCTTATGGTTAGAGAAATATGAAAAAAGCATAAACTTTGGAGGGCAAAAACTCACTTTGTCAGATGAACGCAGTGGAGATTACAGAGGCAGGCATAAATATAGTATTCCTGTCTCTGTAATTTCCATTCCATGCATCTGACAAAGTGGATTTTTGCCAACAAAAGCTTATGCCAAAATAAATCTTTTAGTCCTTTAAGATCCCTCAGGACCCCTTGTTCTTTTTGTGGATACAAACTAACATGTCTGCCCCTCTGATAAAAGCATAATCTCACCCAAATTAATATTTCATCATTTTATTAGAGTAATCAAATCTATACTAGCCACATGATTCCCAGCTATCTGTAAACATTCCTATGGTCTTTTGTTATCTCACTATACCATCTGCTATTGAGGGTGTGGAAGGGAGTGAAATGTATATCAGTTTTCCTTAAATGAAACCGCAAACCATCAAACCTTGAATTTAATGTGCAAATGAATTTACATACAACAAACCTACATTAAAATAATGCTTTTGCATTGCAAAGTCAAGCACTTGAAAGACAGGGAATAGTAGAATTGTCTAAGCAGCCTTAATTCTTTCTTCCTCATCATGGGCACTGAATGAAGCAGAGGTCCTGTGGAAAAAAGCAGTGGAGTATATTATAATTGAAGACTATATATATATATATATATATATATATGCACAATGTGGGTATGTCTACACTACAGTGTTAATTCAAGTTAACTTAATTCGAAATAGTTAATTCGAATTACGCTAATTTGAATTAACGCATCTACACACAAAACCTATTTCAAAATAGTGTTTTGTTATTTCGAAATAGCGTGTCCACACTGAGTGGACTCTGAATCGGCGTTAAGGCTGGCCGGAACCAGTTCCGGGAGGGCACCAGGTCAGGACTTAATGTGTGGGGCTGCTGCCTGAGGCTATCCAAGGTCTGTGCTTAAAGGGACCCTACCCCCACCCCAGACAGACAGTTCTCAGGTTTCCCTGCTGGCTTGTCTACTTCGATGAGGGACAGCAAAGCATTTTTGTCTTTGCATGCTCTGTTAGCCCTCACTCGGGACACCACAGCACTCTGCCACAGGGAGCCAGAGCTGCCCCTGGGCACTCTGGTGCGTCTTGTGGACGTGTTGCCATCAGCCTGGCTGCACTTGCTGCAGGCTGCCATTCGGGAGGTCCATCGGGAGGCTGTCAGTATCCAGGGGGCCCTGTGGGAGAGCTTCTGCCCCGAGGAGCACTAACAGTCTCCCTGGTCTGCCCCACTGGGGGCTTGTGCCCCATTCCTCCCTCATGTTCTTCCACTTACCCCTTCCTAGCCCCCCCCTTCCTGATGTCAGATAAAATACACTTTTTTTTCAAAAATAGAAACTCTGTTTATTTAACAAAATGGCTGGGGGGGAGATGAAGTTCTGGGGAGACTGGGGAAAGGAGGCAGGAGACAGGAGGAGAGAGGGTGGAAGAGGGGAGGGGGAAAACTGGGAGGAGGGAGCTGGAAGGGGAAGCAAGGGAAAGAAGGGGGAGGGGAAGCTCAGCGCTCAGGGTTGGGGGTCTCATCTGGCCACATGTCTCCCAGCACAGCAGGTGCGGGGCCTCAGCATCCCCGGGGGGCTGGGGAGGAGGGTGTGAAGGTTGAGGTGGGGGGTGTGGAGATTGAGCAGGAGGGTGAGGAGGTTGAGGAGGGAGAGACGGGAGGGGGAGAAGAAGTGGGAGGAGAAACGGTAGCTGGGGGGGGGCAGCAGGTGCTGGAGTGGCACGAGGCAGCATGCTCCTCACCAGGGTCTGCAGATGGGTACAGATTGCACAACTCTGGGCAAGAAGCTCCCTCTGGAACTCCCGTTCTTCCTGTGATTGCTGCGCCATGATGTGGGTCAGGGCTCGCAGGGACCCCAGGTGCTGCTCTCAGTACCCCTGCCGTGTTGCGGTCATCCTGTGGAGCCCTCGGGTGCGGGAGGATGTCCCAGGTGGGGTAGTGCGCCCTGCACGTGCAGCTGGTGCAGCTGTGGAGAAAGAAGAGAAGTGGTCAGTTCTCTCTGGGGACACAGTGGGTGAAGCCCAGCCCCCCCCCCGCGAGGTGACGATGACCGTGCCCTGCACCTTCAGAGCCACTGTGCTTGCACAGAGGCCATGGTCAGAATGTCCGGCTATCCCTGGGAGTGGGAGCTGCCCCGAGACCGTACCCATGCCCCTGTGCTGTGTATAGTGTGGGTGAGGTGGGAGAGGGAGATGTTAGAGGGGGCTTGTGAAAGGAGGGCGTCCTGCTGCATCCCATCCCAGGGTCAGGAGCATGTCAGGTCTCTTCACACACGCGTGTGCCTATCAGGCCACGGCCCCTGTGTGGCACACAGCTGGAGCCACCTGCCCAGGGGTGGCATGGCACGTGCTCGCATGTGCACAGGTTGCTGCATGATCCGTGGTAAGCAAGGCCCATGCGCGCGGTCTCTGGTCTCCTTCCCCAACCCCCAGGAAGGGGACAGTGATGGCACTTACATGGTGTGGCCTCCCCGGACGACCCTGCTGAGTCTGCAGATGGGACTGCTCGGGGGTCCTGGTGGTGTGGCGGCTCCTGCTCTGTGCCCTGGTCAGGGCCCTCTGGTCCCGTCTCGCTGCCCCCCGGGGTAGCACGGACTGTCCCGCCCCTCAGGATGTGGTCCAGTGCCTCCAAGTAGGGGCAGATGTCTGCCCCTGCTGAGGAGCTGCCCTGAGTAACCCTGGCATACCCCTGCCGCAGCTCTTTAATTTTCAGGTGCACCTGCTCCTGGGTGTGCCTGTGGCCTTTCTGGGCCATGGTGGCAGCTATGCGGCCATAGACGGCCATGTTCCTCCATCTACTGCGGAGATCATGGACATTGGGGGCCTGCCCCCAAACCTCAATGAGGTCCATGATCTCCCCACTAGTCCAGCAGGGAGCATGGCATCTACGACCCCTGGCTGGCTCCTGGGTGCTGGGGGACTGGGCGGGGGATGGCTGGCTGGCACTGGCTGCCTGGCTCATGGTGGGGCCACTGGGTCGGGGCAGAGACTGCTGGCAGGCCTGAATCTGGCATGTGCAGTCTGGCCAGAGTCTATCCCTTTAAGGGCTCCGGGGCTGGGGGAGAGGAGAGGAGTTTTCCTGGTTTGGCCCAGAGTGGCCACCAGGGGAAACTGGGAAGGGCTGGAGGCCCCCTATTTCGAATTAAGTGTCTACAAAGCACTTAATTCGAAATAGCTATTTCAAATTTGGCATTACTCCTCGTAGAATGAGGTTTACCAAATTCTAATTAAGCAACCCGCTATTTCGAATTAATTTTGAAATAATGGTTTGCATGTATAGACGCTATTAAAGTTAATTCGAAATGACGGCTGTTATTTCTAATTAACTTTGCAGTGTAGACATACCCTGAGACAGCATTAAGGCTTCACAGGCTGACTTAACTTAGTCAATTCCTGGTGAATGCCAAGTGAGAGAAGGGTGATGACAATTTCTAACACTATATAAATCAGCTAAATCTGAAGAAAATTTTATGGAACAAACAAAAGTCACATCTCTAGTCCCAGGACTTTACTTAGAGCTGACAGAAGCTTTTCATGGAAATTTTTGATGTTGGCACAAAAAAAAACCCAACCCAAAACAAAACCAAAAAACAATTTGGCCACAAAAGGAAGAGACTTTTCACATTAAATTTTTGTTGGTTAAAAATATGATTTTCCTTTGAAAAACAGTTTTGACAGAAAATTTTGGACTGGTCCTTTATTTCCATTTCACAAAGGAATTTGTACCATATTTAATATTCTTTATAAGAGAATTGTATTTGAATGATATTTGGGGTGCAATATATTCTAAGGTTGCAAGAGGAAATAAATATTGCAATTTTCTTTTGGTATCCATTATTTTTAATCCCACTAGCTAAACAATGGCAATCACCAGTAATGCCATACACATGTACACTCTTATAGCATTTCACATGGAGGCTACTTTTCATATTTTAACATAGAAGGAGAAAGCAATGCAACAACTAGAACTTCTCTGAAGTTTCCTCCTGATGGATTCTCTGTGGTTCATGGTGAGAAGGGACCTGCTGTTTTCCAAGTTATAGCTGTTCTTAAACAGCATAGCAGTTTCCTAACACCTCACACACAGAGACACCAGTACAATTATTAATACCTATGTTTCATTTTTGGGAAGCCTGCCTCATACTTTTTCCCATAAAAGCCTGTAATGTTTTATTATTATCATAAAATTCTGTGGTTTAAGCTAAGGCAGTGCATTTGAATGAGATCTTAAGGAGCTGTATGGGCACAATGTGGCTGTTTCTATCTTGGAAGCAAAGGGGAGTTTGCTGTGACTGTGAGGAATCTAAATATGTTTGGGAATTATTGAGTCTGTAGTAACATGTATGAAGTAGAATTTATGTTTTTGTTGCTTTAATTGATAATTTCTGTTAGTGATATTCATGGACAGGAAACGTAGGTGAGTAAATTTAATTAATAGCTAACTAGATTTTGTATGAGTGTTAAATAGCCTGCTTGCCAAAACATGCTGTGCCCTAATAAATTCAACTGCATCACTATGAACTTGTAACCCATTTGGCACTAACATGAATAGAATGTGATAGGTAGTTTGGAAGACATTAAAAATTACTAGATAATCACTGTTTTGCAATGGATTTCAAGAAATGAATGACATGTCATGTGCTCAGAGATGCTTTGGCGATAGATTAGATTGATGGCCCTTTAGCTCAGCAATAAGAGTACTGGTGCAAAAAATTATCCATGCAGTAAATACTAATACAGGACTTGTGGCATTCAAAATCTGCATAATATTCATCTGAGTAAAAGTGAATGGTAGAGTACTGTGCCATAAATCACCTTCAGTAAGAGTCAATAATTTGCATAAAATAAAATAAAATAAAATAAAATAAAATGTATGAAACCTATATGCTCAAGATGTAGCAAAACTATCTGTAGGAAATTCAAGCATTTTGAACCTGTTGGTTGCCATAGTAGCAAACAATTTGTATATTAGCTATTATTTTAAGCATTTTGATTTTCATTGTTTCAGGATATTTAGCAACAATCACTACTTCTTTTGAACAATGAACTTTATTCAGTCTTATTATATAATAATGTGTGACTTTTAAAAAAGATTTTATAATCATTCCATCTTTCTTTCCTGCTGTTGTCTCTCCATATATGTATGAGTAAGAGAGAAAGATAAATATTTTTTCCTATGCAAGAAGCACTGAAATGCCAGTTATCTGATTCCACTAACAGCATTCTTCTAATATTGAAGCTACTTTATCTAGGAATAAGTTGAAGAAGAATAATTAAGAAGCTGAATTTGTACATGTGCAAGATTACAAGATTTATAGGAAATGATAAATCAAATACAAGTTTATTTAAACTCTTCTACATATTAGGATGAGGGGGAGAAGACACAAGGCTCATAGGTTGTCAGTTCATGCTAGACTAGCAAGCAAGGAAGTTACTGGAGCCATAGCTCTAGCCTGTTTTACTTTATTCTGTAGAGATTGCTCCACACTGGGAGGAAAGTGGGATATTCTATCAAATGAAAGATACAATAAATGCTATGTTACAGGCATATATTTATACAAATTTATTTCTTATACTTTGTAATAGAAAATATTATGTCATGTCAGACGTAAAGATGGAAGTGATTAGCACCTATGATTTGATTTTAACTAGGGCTGTCATTTAGTGGGCGTTAACGCCTGCGATTAATGCAGGGCAGAATTAACTCGTTAAAAAAAAATTAAGGCTATGTCTAGACTACAGGGAAGATTCAAAGAGGACATGCAAATTCTGCAGGAATTTGCATATCTTCTTCTGATCTCACTTTTGAAAGTGAAAGTAATCTAGACGCAGGTTTTTTTCGGCAACCCCCCCTTTTTTGAAAAGCCGCTTTTCATCAAAAAATGAGGTTTACGCGGCTTTTCGAAAAAGGGGGAGTTGCTGAAAAAAAATGCTTTCAAAAGTAAGATCAGAAGAAGATATGCAAATTCCACAGGAATTTGCATATCCTCTTTCAACTCTTCCATGTAGTCTAGACCAGCCCTGACTCACCTTAATCCTAGAGGTCAGCAAACCAGCATGAGCTGCTTCAGAGACGCCCTCTAGTAAGGTACAGTAATGCAAACCACCACCAGAGGGCGCATGGGGAAAAAAGGAGACAGAAAGGAGGAAAAAACCTTGAAGCCATGGTTCCAGCTCCAGCTGAGAAGTAAACAAGAAAAGTAAAGACCCTGACATCTGTCCCTCTCCCCTCCCAGGTGACCATATTTTTTTTAAATAAAACAGTTGAGGGGACAGGGAAGGGGGCTCACTCAAACTGTTCCTCCCCCCACCCTCCTGGCAGGGCTCACCCAAGTCACCCTCTCTTTGCCTCCTGGGGCTGGGACTGATCCTCCCCCACATCTAATTCTGCGGCTGAATCCCCCTTCCCAAACTCTGCACTGCCCATGGTGGGGTCCACCTCCCCAGGCCAGGGCCTGACCCCTCCCCTGAGCTTGGGGGCTGACCACCACCCCTGAGCCCTATGCCACATGCAGATAGGGGCTGAGACTCCCCTGAAGTCTTCACTGCCCATGGTAGAGTCTACGCTCTCCGGCCCAGTGCTGCCGCTAACAAAGGATTCTTTTGAATAGGACACAAATATATTGATTATATAGAAGAATTTAAGTTCAGCTTTCATAATAGAATTTGCACTACAGTACTTCAGTGAGGTGAACTGAAGTTTTTTTTTACAGTGTAAATGTTTTGTAATAAATAATAAATATAAAGTGAGCACTATACACTTTGTCTTCTGTGTTGTAATTGAAATCAATATATTAGAAGATGCAGAAAACATCTAAAAATATTTTAAAAGATACTATTCTTATTATTGTTTTACAGTGTGATTAATTGTGCAATTAATCACAATTAATTTTCTAATCACTTGACAGCCCTAATTTTAACCCTTGGATCAGGCAGCCAATATAATTTTTTATTGCCAGGAAAGATTTACTGCTGATAGGTAGAGTCAACATCAGAGACAGATCTTAGAGATGAATTCTGTGGTATACTTCAGTAGTGTCATGAATGTTCAGCTGAAAACCAAATAGAAAGTTCAGGTTCTTTTTCCTCCTGTGGCTAAAACAAAGATTCAGAAGCTTTTAGTATGAAAGAACTTAGAAACACCACAACTTTACAGTTCTAACCAGAGATCTGATCCATATAAAAAGACTGTATGTAATGTAAACAAACTCTGAATGAATCTCTAACATGGAGATTCACTGTGTACATGTTTAATAATGACAAATTATATAAATACTCAATGATATGCATGAATGTATCAATTCATTATATAAGGTCCATTTTTAAAATATTACTTATATATATGGTAGTGCTTTCTTCTACAGGCTTTATTACATGGGTATGGTGTGTACTTGTTCTTAAAATGGATCCTTCCTTAATAAGAGTAATAATTAAATTCCTAAAAATGAGCATTAGAATAAGAAACTGCCATATGCAATTTTTCTCTTTTGTTATGGTTTGGTAAACTGGTTTGTTACAAGGAAATAAATGACACTGAAAAGAGAAATGTTGCTGATATTTAACAAAAAATGACAACAAAAAAACCTTGATGAAATGAGCAGTAGCTTAAAAATAAGCAAATCACTATAATTTAGTACATACGAAGAGGAAGAAAATATTCTGATAAAAAAAGGATGATCATGCTGGGTTTTTTAAAGTAGAATACTATAGGAAGCAGTATAAAACTGAAACTTTTTGTTTTAAATGATGCTGCCTGGACTTGTAAACCTAGATTTTTTTTTGGAAGTTTGATAAAAAAGATTTTGTGGCCTATGCAGTCCATGTTACTAGAAGTATAGGCTGCACAGAGAAAGCAGAATTTGGCCTTTTAGCTGTCACATTTTTTACAGAAAACAAAACAAAACAGGTTAATGATTTTTCTTCCAGTTCTTAAGGTGGAACTCGGAATAGGGACATTCCACATTCACAATTACTTGAGTTTTTAATGTCTTTCTCGTGTACAATAGAATTCACTTACCCTTTGCTCTGAGTGTTTGATCCTTTCCTGTCACAACCTTCAGACTGCTGCGATAGCTTTATATGCCATCTTTAGTTGTCACCTTCTGTGACAGGTATTCCACAACCTGCCTTGATAACCTATTCCAGCACTTAACTATCCACAGAATTTTTTTTCTTAATATTTATTCTAAATCTCCCTTGTTCCAAAAGAAGCCAATTACTTCTTATCCTACTTATAGGGGATGTGGAGAACAACTGAGAACTATATTCTCTCAAGCTCAGTAAGCAAAATGTCCTGTCATATGGAGTTTAAAATAAAAATAATCATTAAGATACTGTAATCACATCCCATATAGAAGCAGCTATTATGCCTTATTTTGAATTATGCCTTGTAATCATGAAACAGTGTTTATTTCAATCTCAAATATGCTGATAGCAGGGAATTATTATGCTCGAAGTCTAGCAGAGGTTTAGTAGTACTGAAGTTTGTTCTTTCTCATACTGGTGTTCAGCCAACTTGCTTCCAATAAACAGTGAAACTAATGCTGTACTACACAGAGTCCAAAATTAGACTGCCTTGTCTTCATAACAGTTGTCCAGCAATTAAACTATATAACAACACTGGTAAATTAGCTAATTAATTTAGAAGATCATGCCATTCCCTTTGATTCTCCATTAAATAGTCCCGTTGTATATATTGGTATTGTAAGATGAGATGTGAACATAGGTCTTTGGAAGGAACCCCATTGTTAGAAGTTACTAATTTTTTATTAATAGGAATAAACTTTTACTAGATCCTTTCTGCTGTGCTAGCTAGAAAACATTTGTCTAATTGCTATTGCTATTCTCCTGCCCCTCCCCAAACACCTACCCAACATCCTTGACCCACACGTTGCTGCTGCATACTATATAAGCAGGTAAAAGAAATGCAGTTGGCCAACATCAAACAGGCACAAGAAATTGGAAACTTTGTCTATTTTTTTTAAGTTTGTTTTTCCCCCTATTTTGGAAAATCTGAAAAGTGGGTTTTCTTTTGTAGGAGAATTCAGTAGAGTTTAATGCTAAGAGCTTACCAAAATGGAAAAACAAAAGAAGAAGAAGTGGCAAACCAAAAGGCAAAAAAAAGTAAAGAGAAAAATATAGGCCAAATCTTCAGCGTAATGGCTTCTACATGTGGATCATCGAATGGAACCCCACCATCAGTTTCTTTGCTGATGCTAGATCCATCACTGGATTCAGGTTCAGGCTCCTCTAGCTTTAGTACTGCAACCAAATGGTGTTCGTGTTTGTATAGTTAAATAGATAGCAAATTCAGCTGTGCATCCCCCTAACTGGAGTTATATCTTTGCAATTTCATTGAAGTCAACAGGTTTGTTCAGGGAACATCTATATGTCTTTCCGATGTCAAGCCACCTTTTCACAGAACTCCTGAATTTGCATCTGTCTGAAAGCTCTTCAGCTGCAATGCCAAGTAGTTTATTTAATCATCTGTTCATCACATGTAATTTCATACGTAATCAATGTATGTTAAATACATTTACATTGTAGGATTATAAAAGTATAGGATTGATAAGTATTTACAAGTAATGAGTATGTGTTAGGTCTTAGTAAATCATGGCTGAAACTTGGTCAATTTTTTATCCATCAAAATGTGAAATATAAGCTTGGTGAACAATGATAAATGTTACTTTCAGGTTTTGGTCATACAGAGATTCACGTATAATACACGTAAAAGGAAAAAATATCTTATTTTCAAAATATACACTTTCAGAGTGAAATACATGTCATTGACATAAAACCAAATGATGCCCTAACCATGGGCCACAGAACCTTATTCACTTTTGAGACTGCATAGGCGGTCCTCAGCAAGAGTGACATTGTGGGCGCTACATACTTTCTTAGTGAACTTTCCAATCCTAACAATCCTATGTCCTAAATTATATCAGCCAAAACTAGGATAACCCGGTGGGAGAATAGTGGGGGGAAGGGATGGAATCAAATGCTCTGTCTGCAGTAAATGTCAAGGCATTGCCCTAAGAATTTGATGGTGATATTCTGGAACTTGTCTAGATCATCAATCTTTCTCCAAGACTACCTCTGTGAAAGTACAGGAAGCATTCTCAAAGCAGTCTCTGCACAATCACACAGTGCAAGGTACTTCCTCCTGATATAAGAAAAAAATATAGTGTAAATATGCAAATCTCCATTGAACTAAATGAAATAACATTACTTTACAATATTAATCAATCATTTTCTGCTATTAACACTGAATGATTAGAACGCCAGCTCTTATAGCAGTAAATGTTCTTTCTTTTGAGGGTATAAAATGAAATCTTTTTTAACATACTTGTCAGTTGAATCCAGGAGAGGATTTGGGCTTGAAACATGCCCTTCAGAATCAAACACAACCTGAATGTTTTTCCTTGGATGGGTCATCTATGGAAGAAGAGTAAATGGAAGGTTAAACTAGTCTTTTTTTTTTTATCATTTCTCAAACACTGCTCAAACTAATGAAGTGTAGCTCGAAGGGGAAAAGAATAAAACAAAACAAAAATCATTCTATAAAACAGCTAGAAGGAACAGCTTAGTCACAAGGGGCTAAGAGTTCACCATTTTTCCTTATAAACAAATAAATTATATTTCTGTAATTTATGTCACTGTATCTTACTCAGTCCAGTCAGTGTCTCACATCTTTTTATGTTCACTGATAAAATGTATTTGCCTTTAGCTGCTCTGCTTTTAAACTTCAGAATACATGTAACAGAGATATTTCAGGGTAACTTTCCCTCCTATGGAGCAGAGCAAGACTTTAAGATTAATTTTATTGCAAAAGTTTAATCTCTTTTACCATTTGCACGGTGTGATTGTTTTAGGCTGTTTTAATTTTCTTTTGTTTGTTTCAGGTTTAAAGAAGTTCATTTTGTCAGAAGTGTGCTTTTTTATATACACAGTACATAATATTTTACATGAACAGTTCCATGCTAATTAATCTTAAAGTTAGATATCCTAGTAAAAAGTTCCAATGAGAGTTTCATTCTCACCAACACAACTTCATAACAACATCACCTACCTCTAATCCTCCATATCATATCATATCATATCATATCATATATCATCAAACACCTAAAAATTTTCATCCATAGATCTCAAAGTGCATTGCAAAGGAGATCAGTATCAATATCCCTATTTTACAGATGGGGAAACTGAAACATGGGGCAGGGAAGTAACTTGTCCAGTGCCACTAGGTAAAGAACTGGCAGAGCTCAAGTTTCCTGAATCTCTTTCCAGTGTCCCATCCACTAAGCAAACTATCTCTGAGAGACTGTGATCTTAAGACTTGTTCTCAAAGTCTCTTATCTCTCATATTCAAATTCAATTTAAAGAATAAATTGGCTTGTGCCAAAAATTCAGACCTATATCTGCATCGAAATCCCAATTTTTCTAACATTCAATATGTTGGATCTAGTGTTTGGGTTTGGTCCCATTATAATAAAAAAGTGCAGCCCTCTATGGAAGGCTATCATAAGAAATACATATTTCCATGGAGAATAATCCCTTACTTTTTCTTAAATGATATTTTTTACTTTTGAAGTTAAGGGTCCTGCAATATTCAAATCCTCTAGTTTTTCATTAAAAGAGAGAAGAAAAAAAGTTTGGGTAAACAAAGCACATTGTAAAAGATTTTACAGTTTATTCGTCACTATATTTATTGTCTGATCTTGCCATTCTGGGTCCTAAAAATTCCTAATGATTACATGCAGTCTTTTTGCCTCAAGAAAGACTGATGGATAGAATATGTAACAGTATTGAATAAATTTGTAAACTTGTTCCAGAACTGCTAATAAAATGGCTACAGTATGTGAGAATGAAAGACAATCAAAGATAATGTGCAAGGATGCAGAATCATAAACATACTAATCATTTATCTTGCTATATTGTATTTCTCTCAATTGCCCTCAAACCTCTGCCTTCTTTTTTTTATCATCAGACTCAAAAACCAAAATGGTGAAACTTTCTTTTTGTAATTTGTTTTCAAAACAAGAAAGGACTCATTTGGCAAAATATCCCTTCCTCTTTCCTGTGGTGTGGCGGGAAGGCCTTTTAACAACTTGCAGTTACATGGTTCATCAGTAGGTGTTTCTGTATGAGGAGGGCCCTACCAAATGTGTGGTCCATTTTGGTCAGTTTCATAGTCCTATAATTTTTTAAATTATATTTTTTTATGATTTCAGCTCTTTCAACCTATATTATAATTGTAGGGTATTCTGATCCAAAAGGGAGTTGCGTGTGGGGGTGTGTCTCAAAGTTATTGGTTGTGGTGTGTTGCAGTGCTACTACCCTTACTTCTGTGACACTGCTGGTGGAAGTGCTGCCTTCATAACTGGATTCTTGGAGAGTGGTGGCTGCTGGCTGGGAGCCCAGTTCTGAAGGCAGCACCTCCAGCAGCAGCAGCATAGAAGGATCCCTGCACAGCTAGGAATTTAGTCAGCAGCCACTACTTTTCATCTTCCCAGCTCTGGCAGCAGCAGTTCAGAATTAAGGGTTGCAAAACCATACCAGACCATGCTTAATTCATGCTGGTGCTGGCAGGGACTACCTTCAGAGATGAGCACCTGGCCAATAGCTGCTGTTCTGAGGCTGCCCAGCTCTGAAGGCAGTGCAGAAGTATTGGTGGCAATACCACAAGCACCCCTAAAATAATCTTGTGATTCCTTTTGAGACAGGACCCCCAACTTGAGAAACACTGGTCTTCCCCATGATAGCTATATAGCGTAGGGTAAAAGTACATAACAAGCTAGATTTCTTGGGGGGAAACCAGATTTCACGGTCTGTGTCACTGTTTTTGGCTGTGAATTCAGTAGGACTCTATATATGAGAGAGAATGATAGCCTTTGTGATGGAGCATTCCATATTTTTATGGAACTATGATTATGAATATGAATATAACTGGAATATGCTTTTTGCGAGAGACTTCATGTAAGATATCAATGGAAATGTTGTAATCTATCAAATATGATTATCCCATTTGGATGCATGTATCATTTTTGCAGATCAAATTAGGAATGTTGAACTGTATATTTGTAGTTGCATATTTGCTGCTTTGCGTCAAACCCATTGCTTACACTTCAGGGATGTGATGGCCTATTAGCAAGAAACAATGGAGCTTAACCTTTCTGCAGACATGTAGTTCCTCACATGAAGTATGGAGAGAGAGGCCGTGCAGAGACATGGGACCATGTTACTTGATGGTGGGATCCATTTTGGATGAAGTATCTTTCCACAAGGGATGAGGGAAAGTATAGGCTGAACACAAAGGATTCCCACTTCTTACAATACGTATTTAATAATGTAGAATGAGGTAATCCAGGTTGTCAGTTCTCCCTGGCTACCCCATCAAAGATGATTGCTGGAAACAACTAAGACTGAGCTTGGGGAAGGAACTGGGACCAGGCTGGACAGATATTTAGTCTGTGAAGACTATTAGAACAACTTTTAGGGTGAGATTCTAAATCTAACTAGTTTTTTTAGTGTATTAAGTTTAGCTTGTGTGTTCTGTTTTATTTTGCTTAGTAATCTACTTTGTTCTGTGTGTTATCTCTTATGACCATTTTAATCCCACCTTTTATACTTAATAAAGTCACTTTTGTTTATTAATAAATCCATTGTATATAATTCTTACCTTGGGGAAGGGGGAATGTCTCTCTTTATATTGAGAAGGAGGGCACATTTCAAGTTTATATTATGCAGCTCTCTGCACAGCATAACAAAAATTATCTAGGGTTTTGTTCTGAGAGGGGCTGTGAACTTGAGTGCGGGGAAAAGTCTCATACTGTCTGCTTACATACCGTGTGTGTGTGTGTGTGTGTGTGTGTGTGTGTGTGTGTGTGTGTGCATGCGCAGCTTTGGGGATGTGATCTGTGCTGAAGCAGGCTGAAGAGCTGGGCTTAGCAAAACAGGGCTATAGGGTGAAGAGTCTCAGTGGGGCCTCAGCATATTAGGTGACAATCCCAAGGAGGTCCTGAGCTGCACAGCCTTCTTGAAGTCTTCAGACTAGATTCAGATCTCAGTGATAGAATTGTGAAGCACTAGTAACTTCAATGAGTACTGAGGTCTGAATCTGGCTCCATGTCATTATTCCCTTGTATGGAAGAATAATGTGCATTAAGAGTCAGAAATTTCCTCTTACTCTTCCCTGACATAAGGTAATAGCAATTTGTCTTTCTTCCTTTGCTCCCGTAAAAGCGGACAAGAAAGTGAAAATGATCATACTCTTGAAATATAATATTTATTACTAATCTAGTAGGTGATCATTTCTGAATCATAAGGGGAGGAGTCTAATGACAGCCACTGAAATGGGAATGACATGTTATTCTAAATGGAGCAACACGTTCTGTGGTAAGTAGGGAAATATTTGGTTGAAATATATTTTAAAAATTCAGAAATTTCACTTCTCCATAAACAAATCCAATTCTACCAGTACATGGGTGCTACTATGTTGAGTGGGCTTTCATGTACGCGGCTACCTCTCTGACACATGTACAGTGCAGTTCCCAATAAACTGAAATTCCTGTGATATGTCGCAGACATTTGGGATTTTCTTGTTATATAAAGAAAGAAGCTGTTCAACCGATTAATTGCTTTTTAATAATGATCTCCATGGATGTGAGGTATTTTACTGTATTCTGGGTGCTAGTAGGCTTCAACAGAGCATTGTATGGCATGTATATTGAGGGTACGTATATTTTTTTCTTTAAATATGTGTCAGGGAGACAAGCAGAAGGGAAGCCAGGGAAGAGATTGAGGAAGAGAGAAGATCTTATCTCTCTCTCTCTCTCTCTCTCTCTCAATCTCTCTCTCTCAATCTCTCTCTCTCTATGTATATATATATATATTGTTGTCTTCATTCTCATGAATTTCTTTGTTCAATGTTAAAAAGAAGTGACTCTTTCTGTGGTTCTTTATCATTGCTATTTGATCATTTCAGCTAACTCCATAAAGCCACAGAAATGAAGAGGAGGTTGCCTAAGGCTGATTAGTTTATCTATATGCACATAGGCCTGATGGGAGACTTGCCCCAGGTTCCTTATGGTCCTCAGCCTTGAAAACTTGTCATCGTTAGATGGGGCTTACTTCCTGGAACATGGTTCCTTTTAAGTCTACAGAGCTGTTGAACTGAACTCATATTTATGAATTCCAGCTTTCCTTTCTATCAGTATTTTCCAATATTGGTTATAATTTCCTGGTTAAGTGAATACTCCTGCCAGCATCGGGGTGGGTGGAGGACAGAATTGCTGGCTCATTGGGAAAGGTGCAGAGGAGGCCCAAATCCATCCTTCTGTAAGGGGCAGGGCCTCAGGACGAAAGGGCAGGGCTGGGATAGCCATACCTTAATGGCTCCGGGGCCATGCCAGCCTCCATCCTTGCCAGTCAACACTTAGCTCTAGGTGGTGATTTAAAGGTCTTGGGGCAGTTACCACTTTTGCCTCTCACTGTTGGTGGGCCTGGCCAGCACAGAATTGCTACACTATTCATTTAATTAGCTTAAAATTAGCTAATTAGCTTAAAATTAGCTTAAAAGGGTTCTGCACATGCTTGAAGCAAATGCATTTAAAAATTTGATCTATTACAGGTATTTGCAGAAAACCTTTTTGCAACATTTATCCAATTCCACTATTTAATATGTATGATTTTTTTTAATTTAGTTCGCCTTCCTTAAAGTTTGTATGTTCTTATTAGAGGGCACATTCTCCTGTGTTCAATCCTTTCTTAAATGATAAATTAAGTGCCACACTGAAGAGATAAAGCAGATTCTTGATACCTCTAGATAGCTGTGCATACCTAACCATTTTCTGCTTTTGGCAAGTAACCAATCTGAAAATTAAAATGAAATAACTCAGTCCATATTTATCTGACTGGTCTGAACTCAACATTGTCTTACAAACTTTATCTTTCAGCACAACTAAAATTAAAAGACCTAAAAAACAGAACTTCAAGGGGAAAGATAAAATGACATTTATAAGAAAGAGATTTTCGTTAATAGCTATGTGCCTAATCCATCCTAAGCCAAGAAAATAGACCATAGACTGGCAACTGAACAAAAATACAGCTGTAGGTACTTGGTTGTAGATTTTATTTTCACCTGTTAAAAGATATCAGAAAAAATAGATGTATGTTTATTCTTCATTAGCAACAGAGAATTAGGAAGTTTTCTTAGAGACAACACACTCAAAATGCGTGGGAGAGAGTAGCACTAATTCTCTTTATTACTTTTCTGTTCAGTGTTCTTCTTCAGGATTAGTTAGAGAGGCCAATCAATATACTGAGAATTTGTCCAAGTTTATTTTTTTAGAAAATAAGGCAGAGAAACCCATCTAAACTAAGCAAGGACCTTGATTGTTTGCAGCATCTGCCTTCTATGTGCAGCCTGGACAGTTTTTCAGTTGAGGTACAGAACAATAATTTTGCCAGAGCTGTGTAGAGCAAGCATAATTTTTTACAGAATTTTTATCACATATTTATTATCTCCTCAGATATAAATGTAGATTGGCACTGTTCTCAAAGCAAGCAGGTCTGTTGCAAAAGTACCAAGTTACCCATGTGAGAATAACATATAGCTCTTTTCATTATTCTGATACAAAATATGTCTCTGTGACTTTTACTGCTCCACTAGTTCCTTTTACCCTCTTGGATTTTGAAAGGCATTTACATTCTGTTTCATGAGCTATGCTTGTTCTACACATAGGCCATCAAAAGGAGAAGTTGAAGCATGGTTGTGACATGTCCTATGCAACTTTATGAAAACATCCTTAGTATAATATCTGGACTTAGTTCAGTGAGTGTTTGAAAGTTATGAGCGTCAGCACTTGAGACCATTGGATTCCCAATTTTTTTTGCCTGAAGTAGAAATAAAGCTTAATTTCTACCATACTAATGTAGATAAAATTTTTGCCTGCCCACATTCTTCCCTACCCATATATAATCTCATGGGCTTTCATGGGCAAAACCCAATTCTTCAGATAAGGCTTGAAAAGATAGGGATTTTTTTCTTCGTTTTTTTTTACCAATCCCTCCCCCCTATTTTTTCAAATCATCTGCAATATTTCACGTGTTCTGAAACAATTTTTTCTTCATTTTTTTCCCCTTTATAGTGGTTTTCATATATTTTAGTTTTAACAATAGCTAAATTCTGAAACAAATCACCATTTCAAAACAAAAAGTTGAAACATTTTATTGCAAATAATAAAAATGGAGCATTTAGACTTTTCCCCCACTTTTTTTTTTTTAGCAGAAACTGTTAGTTGTATTCACTCGAATTAACAAATAGTTTCAGTGCCCTGAACAATGTGGAGGCAGTTGGCAAATTTATTATATGTGGTAAATTTTTGCCCCACTCTACTGTTTTTTTTTCAAGACTCATTCTCTTTGTACAGCCTGTGTTTCAAGCTCTTTGGCTGAAGGATTTCATTGATCTCAAAGAAGACATTCTATTCTATTCTATTCTATTCTATTCTATAGGCTCTTATACTTGCCTCATCACTATCATATACGAATGTCTGCCAGTAACACATTACATGATCTGACTAACATCTGTTGTGTGTAGTTAATTTTCTTTGTGTGTTCAGTGTGCTATATAGGAAGTTATTTACAAAAAACCCACTGCTATATATATATTTATATTAGGAAAAGCAAAGTTGAAATGTGCTTTGCCCTTATTATAGAAAGTTGCATTGTGCTAAAGGAGCAAAATTGTCAACCAAGTTCCTCTTCATGAGCTGTTAGTTGATTTTTTGGTATCCTCAATGAAGGCCAATGAGCACCTCAAGGATAAGGACCAAGATTTTGAAGATGACTTGATATGGCTTCCATGTCATCCTCCCTTCAATGAAACTCCATGGCTACGTCTATACTGTGTATTGTTGCGCAAGAAGATATGCAAATGAGGCACAGGGATGAATATGAGGAGCAGTATAGACAGCTCCTTCTTGCGCAAAACCCCCTTCCACAAAAATGGCGGCTCATTAGGTATTCAAATGAGGCGCGGTGATATTCATCCCCACACCTCATTTGCATATCTTCTTGCATAACAATGTGCAGTATAGACATAGTCCATAAGTAGAATAAAATCTTTAAGGTGTAAACCATTGAATCCTTTAGAATGCTTTAAATGACTCTTTGAGTTTTGTCTGTTCATGTCATGTAAGACTACAGGGCACTACACTTCAACCTTTACAGCAGTTCAAATAAGCTCATTGCTGTAGATTGTTTGTGTTTACAGAACTTGTAAATTGCTTTAAACAGTTCACTATATGTGGATTGCACTTCACCTGTTGTTAAGTGCCCAACTAAAATATATATTTTTTCTGCTAACTTGATTTTTCTTGCATTTTGAAATGTTTATTATTGGTTTCTTTAAAATATTTTTTTTTCAATGAACTGACTGATTTGCAACCCTAACTATCCTGGTCATAGGCAAAAAAGAGAGTGAAATAAATATAAAGCTTGTTTTTGTACATTTAATTGCTTTATATCATGATGTCTCAATCTTTAACGTGTCATGTTATATCATGGGCATGAAGTGGTAAAAAGAAGTCTAATTAAGTAACACTTGACCTTGTAGAATGTGAGATGTGGTAAATTCAATAAAACTTGTCTCAGTATCACTAGTTTGCTGGTAATTTAGACTGACAGGTGTTTTCTAACTGAACCTGGGACAATAAAGAAAGCGTCAAATTTCCAAAAGAATTCAGCACGCTGTCTGCTGAGCACTTACAAAATATCATTTATTAAGCACCTAAATTGGATATGACCTCTTTTGAAAAGCTGGTCCATGACCATTTTTTTTCCTGATATAATCTGCACAACCTATTCATGTGTGTTGATTTTCTTCCCTTTGTACAATAAAGAAGACAAAAAAATGCAAACCATATGAAGAAGATTGAGCAGAGCACAGATTTAAAGGGGAAATAAATATAGAATTGGGATAAACTATAAGTGAGAGGATGAAGAGGCTTCGTATATTTAAGTACTATATGTAAAATTATGGAAACTAATTTTAGATGTCTATAAAATTAAGTAAAAAGTTCTGATCTCTTGGAAAAACTCCATATTTAGTCTCCTCTGCAAATCTGAATTTAAAATGCAGCAATGCTGTTTGTTCTCTCTGAAAGTCACAGAGACTGGATAGTGGGTTTATTACAGAATACAGTATCTTGTTTCTTAGACTCATCCCAGTCTCTATTCATTATCTTGATTACATTGACCCAATGTATTCAATTCAAAGTAATAGAATACAGTGACCCAATAAATCTTTTTTTTTTTTCAGTTCAGTAACTAAAAGAAACTTAAGAAAATATCTGCTGTGTCTAATAATTCTGAATTATCAGACAATTCAATCTAGAATGATGAATTTATCTTGAAATGGGATGAGGTTTGTAGAGGAAGGGACCTAGATTATTTTCCCAAACAATGGAAATTCAGTGAAAGTCAAGACTTTATTAGTGCACTTATTTCAGACAATCCTCTGTTTTTGATAGTTAAAATTCGCTTCTTTCCCCTCCGTTTGCATGTTTCCCTTCCTAATTTTTTCCCGTTTTTCTCAATTTATGTTTTTTTCCTCTTCCATTTACTTCTTCATAATATTTTCTCCCAAGTTAATTATGTGGCTTTCCCTTGCCACTCCTCTTGGGACTGATAAGAAGCATGACTTTCAGTAGGATTGATGGAGCAGCCTACAAAGCTGACACAGCAGAACGAGTGAAAGCATTGCTCAAAATTAAATTAAGAGGCCTTTCTTAGCAACCTAATGTTAGCATTTGACTGTGGAATTACTGGCAAGAAACTCAGGATTAGTCTGTTGCTGACAAGCAGGTAGAAGGTATGGGAACTGCAAAGCCAAGATTTTCAGCCCATGGAGTAAGCAAGTAAGTACACTGTGTCTTTGTAGTTACTCCTGTGGATGGTATAAGAGTTAGATTATTGAATTCTGGAGGATGTTGTAATATGCCTCTCTTGGTCAAATATATAGTCAGCACAAAATAGAACATTTGGAGATTAGGGGCAGTAAAGACAAAATGGAAGGTGCAGGGATAGAAGAATAAAAATCATAAATTAATTTGGCCAAATTTGCATGCACTCTCGATGAAACCATTGCTGTTGCAGTTCACCAAACAATGCAATATATGCATTATTAAAGAACTTTATAAGCATTTTCAAATTAACACACACAATCCTTACAAATTATGGAAATTCAAACACAAGGGGAAATCTGATAAGTGAAGGACCAGATTTATAAAGGTAAATAGGTGCCTAAAGATACAGATAGATGCTTAACTCATATGATTTGTCCCCCTTTGTGTATTTAGCCATAGTCTCCTAATTAATGTTATAGGTACAGCTCACTAACTTAATAAAATATACAAAGGGTTCCACTAACCTTCTATTAGATAAAGATTATTTTGCTGTACAGTGGGTGGTCCATCCATTGGAATAGCCTGACCTTCCATACAGCAATTGTTTATTTATTTTTTATAAAGAGTATAGATTAAGTGATATCAAGTGAAAGAGATAAAAACAGATATTGGTACAAGCAAATAAAAAAGAAACCACGCATCTAAAAGCCTAAAATTTCATCTAGCAAGATACAGTCTTAATCAAGATGGTTTCTTTTTATCCCTAGTCTCCTTTCCAGCATTTTACTAGCCCGCCAGGACAAGACATATCAGACAGATCAAATCATTGGTTTTTTTATGTCAAGGAGGTATATCGAATCTCTCTTTCTCTTTGCTCCTTATAGTCCCCAAAGAATGCTTTTGACTTACAACACAGGAAGATCTCCTACCGGTATAATCACCTGTGTCAGGGTGCTGGAGCCATATTAGTTTTGGGTCTCTCAAGATCAGGCTCAGAGTAATCTCTACTGATTTAGCTTGATATTAGCCATAAACAAAACTATGTAAACTGAGGCAAACCTACATTTCTTTGTCTAGGACAGACACATTTATTATTTCTACCTTGGCTAGATGTCTGATCTTGAGCAACTTCTAGTAACAACATAGAGAGAGGGAATCCAAAATTTTATATATAACATTAGCACTTGCATTTTATAAAAATATTAATGTTCACTATGTTATTAGCATTCACGATACCTCACAGGGCATATATTGTACAAATATTATTTCAGTTGGGAGTAAGATATGAATACTGGGTTTCCTAGGCTCACAAGGATCTTTTAACATGCATAGTCAAGGCTTTGTTATTACTGTTTAGTCAGAATATGGCATCCCCAGCAGCAGAGTGACCTGAATCATTGTTCAGGGAAACCAGTTCAGAATTTGCTCACAGGCAAGAATTTCAACTTCTGAACCAGCAGCGCTTGTTCTTGCAGCATCTTGTCACTTCCGCTTTTGTTTCCTGGGCAGATATATATCTGGCCTGACCCTAATTAATTTGTGAATTCTGAGGCAATCACAGCTTGAGGTTGCAATCTGTTCTCCTTTTATTGCATACTTATAGATACCATTAATATAATATCAATTTACATGCACTCAGAAAGTGGAGAATAGACCCTTTCTGTTTCATGCTCACGTAATAATATTATGGATTGATTTCTCTGCTGAAACATTTATAGAGAAAATTCACATTACTTACTATTAATGAGCACTATTTTAGTTATTTGCTTTTTGCAGGTTGTGATTAATGTCAAACAAATTGAATTACTGTGAAAGTGGTTTTGCTTAAAACAAAATTAAGAATCCACATGCAGTGTACAAATAGCAAAATTTCATTTCTTAATATTAATCTAACCAGTACACTACAGTGAACAACTGAATTGATAAGATTTTTCTCATATCTACCAATGACCACCAATTATACAGCATGCTTGGTTTCCCGCAATTCTCTTGTATGCTCAATAAAAATTGATATGACTGGAAGTATATGAAATCACTACTAACACAGCTGAAAGGGAAAAAAAAATGTTAATTTAACATATCCTTCAGCAGCCTGTCATAAGCAAATTAAAGAGAACCTTAATGTAAAGTACTGTAGCATGGCACTTGGCAAACATGCTCTTCCAGCTTTAGATGAATCAGCTCATTTAAGCCCTGAAGAATTCAGATATAAATATTATTCATATCAGATGGTATAAAAGGTCCCCAGTGGACTGTGTTGCATTATCTCAGTTCAGTTCCTTTTGAAGAAAAGGGTATGTGTGAATGGAGTGCAATATTATAACTTAAGCGCAACACTGTTTGAAGTTTCCAGAATGGTGTGCATAGATATGTGGACAATAAAAATTGGATAGTATTCTGTATTTGGCTATAGCAATTTATATTCCAAAGAAACCCTGAGAGCCAAATTCATTGCTTTTTTGTTTTGCTTACAGACAGCAGAAATCCAAACAAAATCCAGGATTTTGACAATTAGGAAAAGGGGATTAGGCTGATAATGCTTGTTCTTTGTGTAAGAGACTTCTGGCCTCCCTTTTTCTACACAGCCTCCAGAGTTATCTCTTTACCGTAGAAATATTCAGGCTTGTCTTCACCAGGAAATTACTTGGGTGCATAACAAAACCTTGGGGAGCCATGATACCAACTATGACTTTGTAGTTTGTTAGTCTGTCAGTTGGCTGGGAGTAATCCTTACCAGATCTAATAGTTTTCAAGAGAAGACACATCCCCAGTGACTCTTCCATACCTCAGGACCAGATTCTACTCCTCCTACACTGAATGATTGTACTTTACTCAGGGAGCAGTCCAAGTAGGAAAGAAAGCTAAACAAAAAAGTATTTCCTGACAACATGTCACACTGTTGACTACACTAAATACATGAATAGTAATCTCCAAAATAGTTAGGAGTAATATGACTATTAACTAGAGAAAAGAATATTTGTCAAATATTATATCATCTCTATTACTTCATGCACAATAGCTATGCTTTGTGGTAAGCATGTGTAACCACCACTTTGCAGATTTGAACCTGGGACCTCAGGGTACATCTACATTGCTTAGGCCAGTGGTTCTCAACTTGTTTCAGTCCATGGACCACCAGGCCAATCAAAAAAATTTTGTGGACCACCTCCAGCACAGGACGAATGACACAGCAACCACTCAGCATGACGGCGGTAGCTACACTGATGCTCAGAGCCTCAGACAGAAGTTACTGGCAACACAACGTGGTTGCATCCTAGGTGACGCTATGGATGACGCCCCACGTGCCTGTGAAAACGGCGTAAAACAGCCTAACAGTGGCACCTGCTCACGCCGTGTGACTTTGGACAATGTTCCTGTGGACCACCGAAATAGTCACGATGGACCACCAGTGGTCCATGGACCACCAGTTGAGAACCACAGGCTTAGGCTGTAGAGCCCCCTTGTTTCTATCTCTCTTTGTAAGTGGTCTAAGTGCCACTACATGGAACAGTGAACTACACTAGATTGTAGTTTACATGAGTGCACTGTGCTACTTCCAGTTAAATATAAGCACATATAGTTACAATAAAGTTAAATACAATCCCTTCAATTGTGGAGTGTTATACCATGTCAGACTGCATTTTGTTATAAATGAATAGACCCTAAAATGACACTTTCCAATTCAATATATTGCAACAAATATGACATGATATGGCAAAAACCCTCAGAATGTCTATAATAAAAAGCCCCTATTTCCTCAAATGACATGCTCAGTATTGTAATTTGATTAGCACATACTTCATGCTATTCTTCAGGAGATTGCTTTCCCTTTAATTACCCATGGGTTCACTTTTTGAGGTACTTCATTACTTTCACGTTTCTAACTGCATCAATCACTCCTATTACACCTTTTCAATTACAATGATAATAATATAAATGGAATTATTAGATTACAAATTAAAATGTGAATATAACAATTAATCTTCTCTTAAGCCTTTACAACTAACTAGAAGTATAATGAGACAGATTTTTTCCACTAGATAATTCCTTTTCTTTTATCGATTACAACTTTTCCTCTCTTTTTTGGGTGTTGGTGGGAGTGCTCAGTGGAAATTCTATCTTTTTAGTTTTCAAATAATAATATTCCTTCCTGAAATCTGCTTTTGGGTATCCTCTTCTCACCATCAGCTGGGAAACAGGTCTCAATTCACACATCTCGCCTGTTGACAAAGATGCTGTTTGTGGACTTTCCTTTGAATACCTACATTTTCAGAACTGGCTAATGATTTTGAATGCCTCAATGTTTGGGCGCCCAACTCAACATATGTTGAAAATTCATTTTTCAGATGGCAGCTGGTCAGCACTTTCAGGCCTCTTTAAGACTGTTTTATGTTGGGTTCCTGGAAATTGAGGTGTCCTGAAATCATTTTGAATATATAGGACAAAAAAACTCCATGCAGAGGGAACTCTACTGCTGAACAGAGGCTCATTGACTTTAGTTGCAGGATTGAAGCCTAAAGCTAAATTCCTATATTCTTTCTTTGTATAAACAGTATTTACCACCTTCCACCTTCATGTTCCTAGTCCTCAACTCAAAACCGTCTTGCAGTGGGTTATGAAACCATGATTAGTACTGTGCTTTTTAAAAACCCACTAGAAATTCAGAAATACTGTCACCTTCTCTGGTTCATAATCTCCCGCCTTATACTCTTATCTAACGCAGTACTGGTGAAAAATATAAGCGGTGAAATCCCGGTAACATTGAATCAAATGGCAAAACTCCCACTGGCTTCAATGAGGCAAAGATTTTTCCAAAATGTTAATCACTGCAAATATCAGTTTTCTGGTCAGTGTTAGGTAAACTATTCTTTTCTTGCCTATGATTGTAAATAACATTTATATAACAACACATTTAAGTTCTGTGAGTATTTGATTAATTGAAATATGATTATTTAATATAACAAACTAGAAACCTTCCATATTTGCATACATGCTCATTTCTCTTCTCCCTTCCCTCTTTCCTTTTTAACCAGAGGACTTTTTCATTGCTTCTTCAGTTTTGCTCTATAGCAGGTTTTTTAGGGTTTTTTTTTTTTTTCATCCCATACTTCCTGATACAATTCTTTTTAAAATGCTTTTCTATTCTCAAAGCTCAAGCATGTAGTCTCAATCCCAATAACTTTCACACACAGATTAAAGAAATTAAAAAAATAGAAAGTCAAAATAGAAGGCAATACAAGATATCTTTCCACAGTAATACGTTGCAACACGATTATGTCAATACGTTCAATGAAAAAGAAGGCTACTGTCCATTCAAGCTGACCCTTTATAGTGCATCAGTTTCTGTCCTTTTCTTGTGCATTTCTTGAACTCACCCTAAACGAGTATATGCAAAGCACCCCAGGAGGTGGAACTGCTTTTGGATTGTTACAATGTGAGGGACTAGAGTCATTACCCACATCTCCCTTCATTGATTTAAGATGGCAGAGGAACTGTGGTAACCCTCCTCCATGGATTCAAATACAACCTCTAGCCTACATATAACTTTCATCAAGTGAATACAATGGTCCCCAAACATACTGTATGTAATTGCTTTATCTTTCATGGGAATCATAAGAATTGCTTAGTTACATACACCAAACCAAACCTGCTGTCATCCTGGATGCCTTCCACTGCATCAGTATAATAATATTTGCCCTTTTATCATTAATGGCTACTTATAATAAACAGGTTACTTCAAATGGAGATCTAAAAATCTGTTAAATATCAAGAAGAGGAAGATTTGACAGGGCTAAGCGAGAAGGATTCAGTAAAATAGCTTATTTTAATCTTTTAAATTAAAAGAAAAAAAGGAATCATAGAATCATAGAATACTAGGACTGGAAGGGACCTCGAGAGGTCATCGAGTCCAGTCCCCTGCCCTCATGGCAGGACCAAATACTGTCTAGACCATCCCCGATAGACATTTATCTAACCTACTCTTAAATATCTCCAGAGATGGAGATTCCACAACCTCCCTGGGCAATTTATTCCAGTGTCTGACTACCCTTACAGTTAGGAACTTTTTCCTAATGTCCAACCTAAACCTCCCTTGCTGCAGTTTAAGCCAATTGCTTCTTGTTCTATCCTCAGAGGCCAAGATGAACAAGTTTCCTCCCTCCTCCTTATGACACCCTTTTAGATATCTAAAAACTGCTATCATGTCCCCCCTCAATCTTCTCTTTTCTAAACTAAACAAACCCAATTCCTTCAGTCTTCCCTCATAGGTCATGTTCTCTAGACCTTTAATCATTCTCGTTGCTCTTCTCTGGACCCTCTCCAATTTCTCCACATCTTTCTTGAAATGCGGTGCCCAGATCTGGACACAATACTCCAACTGAGGCCTAACCAGCGCAGAGTAGAGCGGAAGAATGACTTCTCGTGTCTTGCTCACAACACACCTGTTAATGCATCCCAGAATCATGTTTGCTTTCTTTGCAACAGCATCACACTGCTGACTCTTGAATGTTTTCAAGAGAACCAAAGGAGCAGTACAATGGTAAATGGAATCATAAGACTTATAGCAAACCAAATACACTATTATGCTGGCTTCCTTTCACTGCAGCAGGGCTGTAACATTAGCCCAATTATGATAAAGGATGATATGACCCCAGAAGACACTTGAAGGAGAGTCAGCCTTTGCCTCCTGATGACATCAAATTGTGAGTGGGTTTGTTGTCTGGGCATCTTTAAGAAATGTTTGACAATTTCAGTTTTGCTACTCCAGATAGTCATTCACCAATCTGCACTCAGCATGTAGTGGCTTTGAGGCATAATGTTCGGTCAGTGACATTTTTCCTCTCCCACAATCTCTAATAAACCTTTTTGAGCCCTTAACAAAAATTGAACTTCTGTGCATGCTACATTAAAATATAAGTGAATTGCCCACTTCTTGGGATGACAACTTGTCAGGATGGCCCAACCAATTTTAACAAGTTTCCAGTATCTGTACGTGAGTCCCTGTACCTGCTGAATACTGATCCTGTCACTGTTCCTCCTTTGCTCGGTGTTTAACAATTCATTTATCCATTGATATCAGCATAGTGTCATATTAGGACAGACACATGCACGGAATTAAGTGTCAGGCTGCAACTTTTATTAATTTTTAACATAAGGGAGGGGTATTTCCCACCCCTCACCTGCATTTAATTGGTTCCAGTGTGAAGGGTAGGTACAGGGCTCCTTACTATAAAACCCCTAACTAATTCTGCCTGCAGCTCAGGCAGAAAAGGACTGCTCCCAGGGAGCCTGCAATGGACTCAACATCAGCTGCAAACTAGGAGGAAGTGCCACAAAGAGCCAGAACCTCATAAGAACAAAAGAATGTCCATGCTGGTCAAACCAAAGGTCCATCCATCCCAGTGCCCTTTCTTTGAACAGTACTTGTTGCCAGATATTTCAGAGCAAATGAACACAATAGGACAATTCTCAAGTTCCCAATCATCTCCTTCCAGCTTTTGACAGGCAGAGTCTGAGTGACACCTGGTGCATGAGATTGCGCCCTTGACTATCTTGGCTGATAACCAATGGTGGGCCTCTCCTTCATGAACTTACATAATTCTTTCTTTTATCTGGTTTTAGTTGTATATCTTCCAAAGACAAAACACTGGCACAAGCCTCTTATTAAGATGGACCATTTCAGGTGATCGTTATGTTGCTTTTGAAATGGATGCCAAGTTGTTTTGTGTTTGCACATTGAGGTACAAGTCCCTTGAGCAGTCCTGTCTGTCTTTTTACACAAGGTGTAGATTTCCCCCATCAGTGGAAACAACATTATTATATTTCTCAAAATGATTAGCCTAGCTAGATCATTATGTTTATCTTAAAATATGTTATCATTGGCTTCATCTGTCCTTTCTTGAGAAAAGTAACTAAAGGCTATATGACCAGATTCATGGGATTTTTATCAGCACAAAGTTTTGCAAATATATTTAAAGGGCAAATGAATCAGAATGTGTATTGTCACATTACATAGAACATAACTAGGATGAATGCATCAGTAAGATAAACATAAACCTTAATAACTGAGCTATACTAAACCTAAATAGCTTGAGTTAAATATGGCTTTTTTGCAAGAGAAGAGAGTAAGGACAATGTAAAGCCCCTATTGACCCTAATTATCTTACCCATTACAAAGATAGCTTCCCCAATTATCGCCTCTAATATCATTATCTCATAGACACTAACCTCCCCCCCTCATCCCCCCTCTGTTCTAAAATCTGATTTGTCTATTTTATATGTGTTCACTTTTTTTGATTGTATCCCTTTGGTATATATGGTCATGCCAATTTTTTTCCATGCCAATTTGATCTGAGGAAGTGGGTCTGGCCCACAAAGCTCATCACCTAATAAACCATCTTGTTAGTCTTTAAAGTGCTGCATAGTCCTGTCTTTTGTTTCAGCAAGACCAGACTAACACGGCTACATCTCTATTCCTATTGACCCTCGTTAGTTGGAAAACAAAATGTAACTCCCTTTTATATACAGACTGCATTTCAGAAGGATGTGAGTGATTTAAGTGACCAACATACCAGGAAATGTGTTTAGCATAATATTTTTACCTGGTCTCTCACCGTTTCAGTTAAAAAAAAAGCTCTTAAATGAGCTTAGCAGCTGATAATCAAAAAGGACAGAGTTGATAACTTTTATCAGATTTGAGAGATGCCTTGATGAGAACATGCCCAGCCTGTCAACAGCTCTGACTTTTTCCAATCACAACAGAAGAGTGGAAATGAGAGACACTTGTTTTGTACTGCTATAGCTTGAACAGGGTGAATATCTGGTTAGTGTATTTTCTATGGCTCAGGCAAAAACATCTCTTATGTGACCTTCTGTGTAAGGTCAGGAACAGAATTTTTTGGAGTGCAGACCTACAAAACAGAGTCTCCTAAGTAAACCCCAGTTCTCTAGTCATTGCATCTGGACAATGCTAAATAAAGGTCTAGAGACAAATTAAATAAAACAACTACTTAGACTGCTAAGAGCTGAACTGCACAAAACCTTTCTATAGAGCCAATAACCCCCAAACTATTTGGAAGGTTAGCATGCCATGAAATAACCAATGAAAGAGCAAGTTAAGCCCATTACATTACCAGAACAAACTCTCACTGGGTGATTTACTCTGAGGACATCATGCTGTTGCTAGCAGCTTTGATGAAAACTGTCTTGCCCAGATTAATCTTTTCACAAGTGTCATATACATCACAAAGCTGTGCAATCAACTTGGAGAGTTTGAATCTTGGGTAGCAGAGAGGGCAAAAATATTTCATTCAAATCCCTCTCTTAAAGTAAGTACTCAGAATTTTTCCTCCAGGCCTAGCAATTCCCTAGTCCATTGGAAGAGCATAACAAATGACTTCACATGTGCTCTTTTAGAATATCTTCAAAAATGTTGAACACGGGCTTTATTTATTACTCATCTTGCAATTTCTAAAATCATTTGCCGGTGGAATTGATTTGGAAAAGAACTGGATATAATTCTTTTTCAGTCTTGAAAAATTGTATCATACACTAAAACAGTTCTATCCCTTGATAATCCCTGAGATATTCTTTGATCCTTGATTCAGTTATCCTCTGTTCTTTAGCATACCTGCACATTTTCAGAAAGAAAAATAAAAGAATTTGCTCCCTGCTATTAGTCTATATATAATTTGCAAAGCTGGCACAATGTATCATTAAGTTGGGTTGTTCTTGTTGTCTCCTTGTAGATTAACTGTTGCTCTAGTAGATTAATAGTTCTTGTTGCAATATCAAAATGAACCAGGTCTCTTTGTCAGCCTTCTGTACAGTTAAGCCTCAGTGATTCTACTCCTATTTTATTCCGCCATTCTCTCACTCTTTCCCTCTCGCCCCCTCAACCTTGCTATATTAAAGATTTCAAGGCTTTTGAATTATGAAGGCCCAACTCGGGTCGCTGAAATTAGAATACGTCTAGAACTCCCTGTTTAGAGAGCTGACTAGTTGGCACATATGAAGCCAATTAGTGTACCCCAAAAGTGGCACTTCACATTTTGATGGTGGAGTTTGTATAATCTCTTAACTGCACAGTATTGTAGATCACATAGAATCATAGAATATCAGAACTGGAAGGGACCTCACGAGGTCATCAAGTCCAGTCCCCTGCCCTTACTGGACCAAGCACCATCTAGATCATCCCTGATAGATGTCTGTCTAACCTGTTCTTAAATATCTCCCATGATGGAGATTCCACAATCTCCCTAGGCAATTTATTTCAGTGTTTAATCACCCTGACAATTGGCAAGTTTTTCCTAATGTCCAACCTAAACCTCCCTTGCTGCAATTTAAGCCCAATGCTTCTTGTCCTATTATCAGAGATCCAGGAGAATAATTTTTCTTCTTCCTCACTGTAACACTCTTTTAGGTGCTAACCCCAAAGAATTTACACCTTCACTTTGACAGATATGGCACTGACTTCCACACTTACGTGTCCCTTAAATAATACAATTATATTATCATCTGAAAATACTCATATATCAGAAATTCTTCCTTTCAGAGGTCCCAATTTCTTGGACTTATATAATATCATGATAGCCCAATCTAAAGACAAATGTTAGGCAAATTAAGATAAGGTGAACTAGAATAATATTAAATAAAAGAACGCTGAATCTAGGATACCATGATGATAATAGTAGTGTCATTGCAATATAGTATTATAGTCTGCAAAACTTAAAAAACAACAGTCTAGTAGCTCTTTAAAGACTAACAAAACATGTAGCTGGTATCATGAGCTTTTGTGGGCAAAACCCACTTCTTCAGATGACCGGAGTATAATGAGTCCAGATCCAAGGATAAATAAGGGAAGTGGGGAGGGGAGGGGAAGGAAGAAAAAGAGACAGTGAGTAAATAAAACATAAAAAACAACAATCAGTCTGGCAGCACTCTAAAGACCAACAAAACATAGATGGTGAATAGATAGTTCAAGTAGTTACAGGAGTCTGTTAAGAACCCTTAGCACCTCCATTGTTTCTTTGTTTGGTTAAGTTATTAGAAGGTGGAAGATAAGTGTGTGAGCCATACAATATCCTGGTTTAGGCCATTAGCATAAGAATTAAACTTGTGAATGAAGTTAAGTTCCCATCCTTCTCTGTGTATTTGGCTTGTGGAATTAGTCTGAAACAGAACGGCAACTTGAAGATCCATTAATGAGTGTCCAGGAAGATTGAAGTTTTCTCCAACAGGTTTTTGTGTGTTGCCTTTTCGGATATCTGGTTTGTGTCCATTAATTCTTTCCCGTAGAGATCGTGCAGTTTGGCCAATATACATTGCAGTGGGGCATTGCTGGCATTTGATGGCATAGATCACATTAGTGGATCTGCAATTGCATGAGCCTTTGATTTGGTGTCTGATGTCATTGTGTCCAGTGATTAAATCATTAGTATAGATGTGAGTGCAGAGTTGGCAGTGGGGCTGATTGCAGGGATGGGTCCCAGGATGATTATGATGGAGGTTACTGGTTACAGGAAAGAATTTGTTTGGGGCTAGGTGGTTGTCTATAAGCGAGAATAGGCCTTTCCCCCAAGGCCTCTGAGAGTGAGGGGTCATGTTCCAGGATAGGTTGCAGATTGTTGATAATGCATTGGAGGAGTTTAAGTTGTATACTGTAGGTGATAGCAAGTAAAATTCTGTTGTTTTCTCTTCTGGGCCTGTCTTGAAGTAGTTCATGTCTGGGTACTATTTTGGCTCTGTCAGTCTGTTTTTTCACTTCTCTGGATGGGTATTTCAGTTTTAAGAATGCCCTATATAGATCTGGCTCACGAAAGCTCATCACCTTTTAAACCATCTTGTTAGTCTTTAAAGTGGGGTTGGAGCAAATCCTGTTGTACCTTAAGGCTTGGCTGTATACAATAGATTGAGAAATATGTCTGGGATGTAAGCCAGAGGCATGAAGGTAAGTGTAGCGGTTGGTAGGTTTCCAGTAAATGGTGGTAGAAATTTGTCCATCATTTAATAGTACTGCCTCTAGCTTCCATCCCAGACACATTTCTTCTCCTCCTCCCCCTTCCCTTATTTATCCTTGGATCTGGACTCATTATACTCCGGTCATCTGAAGAAGTGGGTTTTGCCCACGAAAGCTCATGATACCATCAACATGTTTTGTTAGTCTTTAAAGTGCTACTAGACTATTTGTTGTTTTTAAAGTTTTTCCTGTTACAGACTAACTCGGCTACCCCTCTGTAGATTATAGTCTGAGGCAGTTTTCTGAGGTGCATTAGATGGTGATTCAGATTACATCTTCACAGTTCAATAAATAAAACCGATAACAATATTTCGGGTACTCTGCCTTTTTTATACCTTAAAGTTACTGTAACATAATTCTGTTCAAAAATTTGTCTTTCATTGACTTATTTTAAAAATCTCAAAAGGACGAGAATAACAAAAAGTCTATAAAAGTTAAGTTTCTAAAGTACATTGCTAGGATGCAGACTTCTTGAACCAGAGTAAGTTTATAGCAACAGCTGGCTTACTCTAACTTGGCAGATTTCTAGACACCTACATTTCATAGCTTCCTGCTCAAGAAAAAAAAAAGTGTGCTCACAGACACACACATACACAACCTGCAAAAACGTTCTCCAAACTTCAACCTCACTCTTTTCAGATGGATTTCAATAAACACTTCATGCTCAATTGCTCCTGTGGGTGTAGGTACAAAGCTGCCACCCAATCATTTAACATAAGTCCTGCACTAACATGCATTGCTGCATATATGGATGATCGAACATGCTTGTAAGGGACACAGGGAACTTGCTTGTTTAGCCCTTGCTAAACAGTTTCTCCTGCTTCTTCACCATTTTGCTTGACTCCAAATCTTGAACAGTTCTCAGCATGTGACAAGAGGAGCAGCCAGTGGAGATCTTTCCTGCTGGGTCAAGGTATGAAAGCAGAAGAAACCAACCCCAAAATTTCCTGAATCAGAGGGAGCCCTGCCAAATCATCATGGACAGCTATCAAATGGGTCTGTTGAGTGTTTGACAAGGAAGAACAAATCTGAAGGAGAAGAATCCGATCAAGGAGAAGCCCAACTACATAATATCTGTCTGAAAGAGAGGAGCTATAGAAAAGGGCAGAGCAGAAGAAGAAAGAGCAGATGAAATTTCCTCAGAAGAAGGATATCAAGGAAGACAGAGAAAAGGAAACAGGGTAGAGACATCTGCAATGGTCATTCCATATTTTGCAGCCTAAGTCTATGCTTAGAGTCAACTGTGAATGTTCATTCTCAAGGGTATGTAGATTTAAAGATTTGAGAGGTAACTCCCAGTGATCTTCTTTAATGGTATTTTGGGAGAGCTTAAACTTCATTCATAAAATATACAGCAAAGTACATGAGAAATGTGGTTTATCATACATTTAAGAGCTTAAAAATTTCTCTCCAAGTGCTTTACAAGTTGTACAATTGCATGGACAGATATCTTTTTATAAGATAGAAGCAAGCGTATAAAGCAATGTAATATATATTTGTAAGGGAGTGACTATGCTAAAGCCTGTGTTAAATCCTTGGAAATGACCAGCATGTACTGAAACTTGGTATTTCATAGGAAATTAAGGTTGGCAGATGTGCAATTCCCATTTATTTACAATATTTGAAAATCATGAGATTTTCCCCTTTTTTGAAAATCCCATCTTAAATGTCTATAGAAGCCTGAGCGGTTTCATGCTGAGATGAGTACTTATATAGGTCTCCAAAATCAAAATGGATACTGGTAGCTTACAAAAAATGGTAATTACCATATGTCTTTTCAATGAAACTACTTCTTGATAATTGCTATAAAATGCTAACAAGTATTTTTATGAGTAGTTTATACATTGTTTGGTGTAAGAAAGAGGACAGGGACCTGGCACAGGATCAATCATTTTCATGTATATGATTTTCTTACAAATCACACCTAAGATTCTTACCTTTTAACATTAAAATGCTTCATTGGGTGATGCCACTGATTTTAGCGGGGCCAGGATTTGCTCCATTATGATTATTTTGTCTGACCTCCTGTATAAATGAAGCCTGTAGAATTTTATCCAGTAATTCAGGGATCATTTCTGGTTGAGCTAAAGCATTCGTTAAAGTAAGAGCCTGTCGTGGTGTACAAGATGTGAAATGTAAAACTGCAGTTTGTTCTAGTTTTTGTCTTCTTTTTCCTGTTTTGCAACCTATTTATTTCCCCATAAACAACTAAGAAAATAGAAGCAGTTTGTCCTAACTTTCTGGTACTGTCCAGTCTGGTATTTTCAATTCATGCAGTACACTGTATATCAATAAGGAGATGGATTGTTAGGGTTTCTGCTGAGACATGGTAGCACCAACTTCACGTTTTACATGCTCTCCAAGTCCAATGAACTCTGGAGCACACAGACATTGTGCTATAACAAACAAAACAAAAATGAACCTCCCCAAAAAAACCCAAACACACATACATGCACACACACAACCAAACAAAAACAAAGAAAAACTAACCAAGCAAATAATATATTATGAACAAATATTACTTTACATTAACATACTCATAGGACAGTATTTTCAAACCAGGAGTCAAGTGTTTAAATTTGTAAAACATTAAGTTGTATCATGAAAAACCTGGCTCAGACAAGTTTTAGGAAATAAATTAATAGCTTCTAAGGCAAGTGTCAGCACAGCACAACTAATAACATAATGGATATAAGGCATAATTATTAATTTGGATTAAGCAGCTAGAGTTTTCAATACACCCATTCCATAAGCCAATAGGTTTGAACTGGTCTTTATTAATGTCCATTTCTAATTGTGTATTCCTGTGTTCATTTCATCCAGCTTCTCTATTGTATTATGGCCAAGTTAAGGAATCAAATTATTTAGTACCTACATGGATTTTAGTGACTTTTTCTTGGTTTGCAATTTTATTTTTAAAGCAATTAGGATAAAAATGAGTATTTACACCAATATATTTAAAAAAACCCAGGGCCATTGTTTCCTTCACACATTTCTATTTTCTACAAGGACTGACAATTATGATGTCTCTATAGCTCACCTGCTCTGGCCAGGTAATGAAATTAATTCTGCTATTAGCAGAATTACAGGTGATCAGGATTTTGTTGATAAAACCTTTTTTTCACTGGAATGTGCTGATTCACCAAAATGAAACTTCTTGTGGGAAGTGTAAGTTTTGCTTTGGTATTTGTTTTGGGTAGGGAGAGGTGAATGGAAAAAAAACTTTAAAGATGTTGTAATGAGACACATTTACACGTTTTCAAAACATTTAAATGAATAACTTGTTGGAACTGACATAACCTCAGTAAGTTTTGGTGTTGAAAAACCATCATTTTCAAATGAAATAATATTTTTCAAAAAGTTCCTGATTACCTCAAGTTTCAAGATTTCCTCAAGTCAGAGCATGGGGGTCTCCACATGATGTCCTTGTCTGCAGACACCAATCCTGCAGCTTCCATTGATCAGTAATGGGGAACTGTGGCCAGTAGAGTCTGTGGGGTTGGTGCCTGTAGATGAGGGACAGCACATGGAGCCACTGCTGTACATGCCAGCTACTTTCAAGCATGATTAAAATAATCAAGATTAAAATAATAAACTCTAAAAACAATGAGCATCCTGTGACACCTAAGAGGATGACAATGGGTCATTAAGACCTTTAGAATTCCTGAGGCTTTGGGGGACCAGTCCTTGAAAATGTCCCACCAACGATGCTTGGTTAGGTCGACTATTTCATCACCCAGTTGTTCAATCTGGTGGTCTTTAGCTAAAACATTAATTTGGGTGGTCACCATGGAGTGGACTATTAGTTGGGCCCTTTTTTGGCCACGTTGGAACTCTTGTTTAAGAGTTCAGTTGAAATGGACCAGTTCTGGAGAGGGGGAACAGGGAGGCTGGGCATAAGGGCTGAAACATCAGTGGTTTGGAATGAGGGTGGCACCCGTGTGCTATGTTGGGTACCGTTGACCAGAACACTGGACACATTGTGGGTACATTGAGTTTGGCTATCAGTAAAATTACTTTCTTGACCTGAGGGCAACAGTAACAGGAAACATTTTTGCATGAGATTGTGACACACATAGAGGAATATCCTGTGTTAAGAACAGATACCCTATTCTGCAGTGGTAGGAAAACACAGAAACCCTTCTTCTCAGGACCCGGCTCAGAAAAGCAGGCATCCTGGAGCACCGAGCCAGGTAGACAGACCCAAGAATCCAATATAACCTGTGAGCTGTGAACAGTGGGGGTGTCCTAAAACCAGAGTCCAGTTGGATTGAGTTCTAAGGGGGAGCCATAACTGGTCTGCCACTGACTAGGGGGTTTCAATTAGCTGGCAGGGGACCGTAGCTGGTTTGGTGCCACCCCAAATTTGTAAGTGGAGCAAACCCTATATTGGCCCTGTTGAAGTCCATGAGGGGCTGTGGCTGAAATCCCAGTCCAAATTGGGGTCCTGTTGCACCGAAAGGGGAATTGTACCACTGTTCATTTGGGACACTTGACCTTCCCATCAAATTTGTGTCTGCAAATGGATCACTACACAGAAATGGTCCCAGGATCAGTGAGTCCATATGGATACCACCGCCCGTAGGAGTTCTGGGGTTAACACTAAGCCATCCAGAGTGATGGTTGGTGATTTGACTTGCCACTGAAGTTATGTCGGGGAGCTGTCAGATGAGAGCTTTGCCCATTCCCGTAGACGTGACCCCACGGATGCCAATTTATTAGCGAAGTCTTCTACATCTATGGAATTGAGGATTCCCATTCCTGCCCCCGCATGCGCTGCAGGAATGAGGACCCCCTTTTAGTCCATCTGTTGTTTATGTTTCATACCACTTTGAGTAACTACCTATCTTTAAAATGTTACTTTCATACTAAGTTGTTATCATTTACAGGAATCTACCTGAACTTCCTCTTTTACCCCTCCCACTAAGCCCTCCTTCAGAGCTGCTTTTTGTCTGGGCCCAATCCTTTATTTTACTCACTGAACAGTTTCTTTTATACCTACATACTCCAACTTCTGCTTTACTTGCAATATTTCCTCTTTTTTTCAAAAACAATATACACACAATAATGCTAACATTCAGACAAACACCACTAGACAAACATAAAACATGAAACTTGAAACATAAACATAAAACACAATTTTTGATGCAATAATACATCCATCTTATTTTGATTGCTCTTTAGCTGGTACCAGCTCTTTTAATGTTCTGAAAAACAAAAGAACATTTTTCTACCGTCTTGGAGGTGGTACATTATATCTTGTAATACCCCTTTTTTTAACAAATATCTTTGCTGATTTCTTTATTTGCCTGCAGTTACCTCAATAATTACCTATACTTTTATTCTATAAACTGTGCAGGTTTCAGTAATTTCTTCCTTTTATTGGTTTAGGGTAAATTATCCCACTGTTGAATTATTAAATTAAAGAGGTGGTATACCTCAGTTTCCTTTTTATACTGCAGACAAGATGTGTTTCCAACTACCTCTGTTTCAGCAATGTTTTCAGAATTTCCCCAATCGCTCATTGGTCCTCAGGAGGATAGTAGTACTGCTTTGGGATGGAACTAGAGGGCCATCAGTTTGAATAGGGTGCCCCAGGTAACAACCACAGTAATATTTGTCCGCGACCCAAACCTCAGGTACCAGGCTTTTTCTGCATCTGTTGGTCCTCTGGTGACACTTGCCAAGCCAAATAAGCCTGCCACAGAAGCCCTGTTGACGTGGTTGTCTGTTCTTATTGGGTTTATACAAAAGCCAGGTATTTTTCATAGTTATTATCCAAGTCCGGAATCGTGTTCCCTCCCAAGATCACCCTGGGACTCCAGGAATCCATGTCTAAATTCTGCAGCCATGCCACAATGGGTGAGGTCTGATTCAATGAGCCCCACTTCTGTTTTTCTGCCTGACTCGCTCTCCCTTACCTTTACCAAACAGTGGCATGGTGCCCTCTGTTTCCTCGCACTTCCCTAGGTTCTGGCTCTACCTGGGGACTCAGCACCCTACCCACCATGGTAGCCAGAAATATAAGAGAGCTGCATGTGATCACTAGGCTCCCCTGGTGGTAGTTCTGATTGAGAGAAAGACACCTGCCCTGCGTCAAATGTTACTCAAATTCAATTTTAACCTTTTGCTGCCCCACCCACTGTCACATACTGCTTGAGTTCAAATTAACCCTTTGCTGCCCGCATTCTCCACCACTGAATGTTACCTGTTCTTGGAATCAACCAAGGAATAAGCTCAAACAAAGGGTGAACTTGAGTAGCACTGAAGCTTGTTTATTAGTACAGATTCTTAATGGTATGGCAATATTCACACACATACATCATGTTGACAGTTGGGAGGCAGGCTGCAAGTGGCGGGAGTTAGTTTTGATTTCACAGGTGGCTGAGACTGACCAGGCCACAGCTTCCCTGGAGATCATGAACAGTCAGGGCCTGACAGTGCCGAACAAGGGAAAGTCCAACCTGTACTGTATTTACATGAAAAAGTTGAAAAATGAATTATATTTAATTACAGTCAGCTCATATGTATGAGTTCAGGAGACAGGACAGCAGTAGAGGATCAAATGAAGTTAGAAAAAGTGTACACAATAAAATAGTCAGCCTATTACACTTCAATGCTTATGTAGCATCAGTGTAAATTAATCAGATTTGCAGAAATATCACTTATTAAAATTGCCCATTTTATTCCTATAATCATTTTTTCACCAGCTGTGATTTTCCCTCTTTTTATATCTTTTATATATAGCATCTACTCCATCACTTAATATTACCTCCAATTATGTATTTTTCTAATGTATATTACAAAAAATGACTGTATTACCTGGCTCTCAAAGATTTCTGTCTTTCTGCCCTTATTTTGAAATAAGAAGTGGAGCATCCACACTACAAAGCCCATTATTTCAAAATAACAGGGTAGTTATTTTAAAATAATAACTCCAGCTTTCCATGAGGAATAATGCTTTTTTTAGAAATTGTTATTTCAAAATAACATTAGTGTGGACACTCGGCTGCTACTATTTCAAAATAATTGGCCTCTAGAGGCCTCTCTCAGCTGCATTTGTGGCTGCTTTGGCCACACTTGGCATCTCCAATGCTCCCCTTCTCCTGCAGACCATTTAAAGCAGCAGGCAGGATCATCTGCTGCGGCAGGAGCACCAGGGCCTGTGCGAAGGGGTTCTCGGGTTCGGGATGTAGTCGTCATGCTGAAGCAGCATGTGGGTAGTTTGGGCAAACTGTGCCATGAGGTGCAGCATGAGCCCCGTGAGCCTGGCACTGCTTAGCCGCAGCTCCAGCTCCATGTTGCAAGTGCTATGGCATTCTCAAGGGCAACCAGAGCACACAGCATGAGTTTGGTGTCTCATGAGGGGGTAAGCAGTAGGGGTACGTCTACATTTGCTCCCTAGTTCGGACTAGGGATGCAAATGCAGATGAGCGAAGTAGCTAATGAAGCCAGGATTTAAATATCCCGCGCTCCATTAGCACGATCTCGCTGGCGCGCTAGTTCGAATCACAGCTGATTCGAACCAGGAAGTACGCACTGGGACATGTTAGTTCGAACCAAAGCCCTTGGTTCGAACTAACGTTACTCCTAATTTTTTGCTTCATTAGCTACTTCGCTCGTCTGCATTTGCATCCCTAGTCCGAACTAGGGAGCAAATGTAGACATACCCTAGAGGAATAGCATGTGAGATGCGGCTCTAGAGACGTGTCCCTGTAAGCAAGTGTCACAGCTAGCCTCAATAAGCAGCTACATGAAATGTCCATCTTCCTGGTGCCCTCTCCGAAGTGCTTCTGGGGGGGCTTTAAATCCAATGCAGGCTCCAATCAGTGTGGATGCATTATTTTGAAATAATTCTGATATATTTCAATTCTGCTTTGTAGTGTGGATGGGCTATTTCAAAATTATTATTTTGGGAGTTATTGTTTCAAAATAATTTATTTCAAAATAATTTCCTAGTGTAGACATGCCCTCCGAGTAGCTAAAGCTTGCACTGTCCCACGTCACTTTTACTAGCTGGCCAGCCTAGTTGAAATACCATTCCCCACATTATTATATTCAAGAAGGACTTTTTTCTAGAAATGGCAATCATTGTAATATGGGAGTTAGTGTGGTTCACCCAACAAATAATAAAGGGATTAGGCAGCAACATGTGCAGTGCTCCTAGACTGATATTTTTTCTTTAATGATGTATTAACAAACATCGGGATCCTTGTTTGCTTAACAGAACTCTATTAAATGTTTATGGAAGAGAAATTGAAAGCTGTCCTATGAAGTTTAGATGATCTATTGGGAAATGGAAAATAAAGGAATAAGAGGTGTGAAGACAAATACAGAGAGTCATCATTTCCACCGTGAAAAGTAGTTTTTAAAGGTTGTCATGCCGAAACCAGAAATATCAGCTTTTTTTCCTCCAATGAAAGTATCTGTATAGCTGTATGATCAGTAGAACTGGATAAATTATTCATTATAAATAATGTATTAATTAAATGTACTGTAGCATATACTTCTGTTCACAAGATTTCTTCAAGGAGATGACAGTTTTAAAAATAATTATTCAAGTTTTTTAATAAGAGTTTGGTGCAAACTCATTTCAGTCAATGGACTGAATGTAAACTTTTTGCTCCCAGTGTTTTAAATTCACAATTAGGAATTTATATTGGCCATCCCTAGGGGGGCACTAGGCCTGGGGCAATCCCCTCAGTGTCCCAGGCGTGAGGCCTGGTGCAGCTTCACTGCCACAGGCCCTGCCCCACCACACCTCTGCTCTCCGCCAACCCACCTCTGCTCCATTCTGCCCCTTCCCCACCCTTTCTCCAAGCTCTGCCATGTCCATTCTCATCTTTGCTCTTCTCCTTTACCTCTGTCCCATGTGATGCAAGCCAGGGAATTACCAGGGTCAGGAGACAGCAGGGGTCTCTCCGCCCCCACCCTCTGCACTCCCCATGATGGCAGGAGCCAGAGCGGCCTGGCAGCCTGCTCGTATATCTCACGCTGTCCCACCCTGTCCTGCCACCCAGCCAGCCCACTATGCCTCACTTCTTCTCAACAGTGGGAAGAATAGTACCCTGGAGAAGGCTGGGAGAGGGTGGTGGGGAGAAGTGGAACATGCTGCCAGGCCATTCCTCTCCCACCACTGCAGTGAATGTGTGAGTATGGAGGGAGGGAGGGAAGAGTAGAGCAACCCCTGCTGCCACCCCACATCAGACACAGCCATAGGACAGTTGAGGTGGCTGCCATGGGGCCCCCCAAAGCATTAGGTTTGGCACATCCACTCCAAACAGTCCTATGGAAAGTGACAGCTCTTGTAAATTGTTGCAAAAAAACAACCAACCAAGCAAACTTTTTGCTATTTCTGCTAATACATTGTTGTAAGCATGACACAAAAAGTAATTCTTCAAATCTATTCCATGCTGATTAAGCATCAGATGGAATATTTTGTTCAGTTATGGTCAGCAAATTTCAGGAAAGATGTGGAGAAATTGAAAAAAGTCCTGGGAAGAGCAATACAAATATTAAAGATCTAAGTACATGACCTATATGGATTTTTTTTTTTTTTTTTTTTTTTTTAGTCTGGAGAAGAGAAGGCTGAATGTAGACATAATAATTTTCAAGTACAAGGAGGATGGAGAAAATGTTCTCTTTAATCTATGAGGATTGGACAAGAAGTAATGGGGTTAGTGTGAGGGAGGGGACTAAGTTTCAAGCTTGTCTTCTGGAGGCCCCATGGCTCTGCTTCAACCCTTCCCATAAAGGACAGTAGAAAGGTGCTCCAAGCTGCTTACAGTGCCTGTATGGGAAGCAACCAATTGGGACCCAGCAGGCTAGTACAAGTAGAGTTGCAAGGCCAGACTGAGATCAGTACCTTGCTAGACCTGGAGGAGAGAGGATGGTGTGTCAGGCTGACTGAGGGAGCTACAGGATCTCATACAGAACAGTGCTGGCAAAGGCTGAGAGGAATGTGAATGCTCTCTGTGCTGACTGCTCTCTGGGCTACACCAGGACAAGGCCCTGAGATAAGGGTGAAGAATGTGCTGGAGACATGGGGAAGAAGCTCAGGAAATTAGAGAATTAGTGTAGCTTAGATAAAGGAGCACAACATGGCTGCTATTTAGTTGGTCTCTAGGCTAGTACCTGAACTAGAGGGTGGCCTTAAGTCTCCTTTAGACTCACCACCTATTGGGATGCTGGCCTAGATTTTATATATCCCAGAAGAGAAATTAATTATTTTTGAGACCCAGATGAAGAGCTGGGGCCAGAAAGCCCCCCAAAAAGAGGGTGAAGGCCTTGTCCCCATTGAAGGCATCTTAGCCCTAACGAAGCTAATGACAAAAATGATTTCAATGGCGCCATGATGTTATGCTTTAACTTTTCCACCAAAGGATGCCACTAGCCCCTCAGATTACACATGTATTCTGCTTTGAAGTGAGTTTTGTGTACACAGATCTCAGGTCAGAATCCTGCCTTTACTTTGTAGCTAAGAAAATATACAGTAAAAGCCACATTATTCAGTACTTAATAAATCAGAAAGCTCAATGAATCAACATTTCCTATATCTCTCAATACAAATCTTCAGTCTAGTGATTTGGATATACTGGCGAAGAGGTTATACAATTGTACATCTTGCAATCTACTTTTATGCGAAGGAGATAGAAAACAAGTAAGCAAGATGAAAAGAGAGATTTATTCAACAAAGCTGTTTCCAGAGTGTGTCATAGGGTCATTACAAATTCAACCCAATCTCCTCCATCTTCTACATCTACAATGATCATTGGTGTTGTTAACAATGAACCTGAGCCATTGCAAGATCCCAAAATGTCTCTGAATCATCAAAGAAAGATTAAATTATGTTCAATATCATTTTAGTATTAAGTGTGTTTTTAGTGACCTAGGTGTATATCATACACTGCCCAAAGTGATATGTAGTGTCATAAGATAATATATTGTATAGATAACTTGTATACACCTAACGGTGCATCTATACTGCACTGTAACTCAAATTAAGATATGCTATTTGGGCTATGCAAATTGCATATCTTATTTTGATACTATTTCAAAATAGCTTATTTCATCATTTGGCACTGTCTACAGTCTACACACTGTGTACACAGTCTACACACTGTCTACACAGTGCCAAATTTCAAAATAAAGTGCTATTCCAAAACGTCCCTTACTTCTCATAGAATGAGGTTTACAGGGATGTCAGAATAGCGAGCCCTACATTTTATACTTAGATCTTACCAACCAATTGTTAAGTGTCAACTCTTCAGGCACTATAAAAGCTTAACCATAGAGTCACAGGAGCTTCAGGGGGCAGCCAAAGTTAGTCTGTTACAGAAAAAAACAACAAATGGTCTGGTAGCACTTTATAGGCTAACGAAACATGTAGATGGTATCATGAGCTTTCGTGGGCACAGCCCACTTCTTCAGATGACCAGAGTTATGAGTTGGGGATATGAAAACTCGAAATAAATAGGAGAGGAGAAGGGGAGGGGGGAGAGGAAAATAAAGGGAGGGGGGTGGGAGACAGAGCATCATTAAGTATCTGGAGAATGGGTACTTAAACCTAAACAGATAAAAATCAAAGTCAATAGATAGATTCCTAAAACAGGAAGGATACCACTCAGGGGAGCTGTTAGCACCTTCAGTGGTTATTAAGTAGGTAGAGTCCCCACCAGCCCATATCATGATTGAGTCCATTAGCATGTGAATTGAATTTGAGGATGAACTGGGATTTCAGGGCTTTTCTGTGTATTTGGCTTGTAGAGCTGGTTTGTGACAAGACAGCTACTTGCAGGTCTGTCAGACTGTGGTTAGGCAAGCTGAATCTCACACCTTGACAGCAAAAATCACAGTAGTATTCAGGTTACCATTTCCAATTGACCAGTCCCTTATTCCAGGTCAATTCCCCATTAGATCCCACACCAAAGAAAATGTTTGTAATTTTTTAAATAAATTGTATACAAGTTATTTATTAGGAAAAGGAAATTAGAATTATTTACAAAGTGAAATCAGGCAAATTCAAATGAATTACAATCTTAAATTTCAAAAAGTAATAGAAGCTTCTTAGTAAATAAGGTCTATATGTCTTAGTCTGGATTACCCCTAAAAGCAGAAAACCTTTACTCCTCATGGTAACAGTAGCATTTAGAAAATTTCCTTCTTATTAAGGGTCTTTATCCCCAGCCTGCCAAGTGACCTGAGTTGCAAACTTTCCTGATGGGAGAATCCACTTCTATGTCTCATCTTCACAGGTGAGAAAATAGAACACGTGTTTCTATCCTCTATAACATCTCACAATAGTCCTTCTGTTGTTGACAGACTTTTTTTGATTGGTCAGGGTGTAACACCTTTTGTTGAAGAACAGCACTTCATACTAGTTAATGTTTCTCATATCTGGTGATTTATGGTGGTTTACAATACAATTAAAATATTACATTACCATCTGTAATATAGATGTTACGAGTGAGCTTAATGTATGCAGCAATTCACAAGTATTCAATCAAGTCTAAACACAAAATATATGTTTATGATTAAAATGTGTATGTTAACTATACTAACACAGAGATGAACCAGACTGGTTCCAGCCATGTATATGTCAGTTTTCAGTTGAGACACAAGGGCTTTGGGCTGAGCTGAAAGCAGATCTGCCAGTGTGACAGTTCAGAACCTCTATACAACTCGAGTTGAAGTCTAGCTACATACATGGAGGTACTGTCATAACTCAAAAGAAGGAGAAAATATTGTCCATGCCCATATGTCAGGAGAGAAAATACTTATGAGTGAAACAGGGTGGATGTAAACACCTGACTATTCTATTATTCAGTATCCAAATGTTTACAGACTTGATCCTGCCCCCACTCAGTGCAGTGGCAAAACTGCCATTATTCAGCTATATTGAAAGGATAGGAGACACTTGATATGGATTGTAATCAGGCCACAACTTTATTCTGAGATGTGTGGGACTACTTGGGGGATAAAAGTGTATAGTGCAGACAAATTCATGTTAATTCCATAACTATCCTGGGCGTCTGCCAGGTTTCCATCCAGGTCCCCCAGCTAAACCATGGCTTGGACCTTTCCATTCACTCTCCCTGATTTACCCTCCCTCATAGAAAGGTTAATCTGGGCTATAACAAAGGTGGGGTTCTTTCCCTGGCATACCAGTCCAAAGAGCCCTGAAACCCTGCCGCATTCTATTAACCAACATCTCCTTTTACAAGTCTGTTCGCAGACCATTTGTCTGATCACTGGGTGCCTTTCCTCTGGAACACCAGCAATGCACATCAATCCCTTGAAAAAGAGCGTCTAGACAACCAGAACTTTCGAAAAAGCAGGCAGTCTGCATGCTCTCTTTCTAAAAAGCACAGTTTGCATTACATAGTACCTTTTTTCGAAAGAGCACTTTCGAAAAGAGGCGTTCTTCCTCATAAAACGAGGTTTTCCATGGTCGAAAAAACTGCAGCATTCTTTCAATTTACTTTTGAAAGAATGTGGCAGCAGTCTAGATGCAGGGGAAGTTTTTTCGAAAAAACCCTGTAGTCTAGACACATCCTTACAAAATAAGTCACAACAAAGTTTAGCTTCTTTTCTCCTCACCATAATATGTCTTCCCTGACACCTCTATGGGGAAGGTGAAAAAATATGAATGCAATGAAGTCAATCTTGTTGTGTGAAAAATTGCTTTCCAACTCTCTATAAAGGAACAACCAGTGTAATGCCCATAGCAGATCCTAACCTGCGGTATGTCTACACTACAGCACTAATTCAAACTAACTTAATTCAAATTAGTTAATTCGAACTAAGCTAATTCGAATTAGTGCATCTAGACTTAAAAACTAATTCGAATTAGCATTTTGCTAATTCGAACTAGCATGTCCACATTGAGTGGACCCTGAACCGAAGTTAAGGCTGGCCGGAACCAGTGCCGGCAGGGCATCAGGTTAGGACTTAGAGTGTGGAGCTGCTGCCTCAGGCTAGCCGAGGGCTGTGCTTAAAGGGACCCGACCCCACCCCGACAGACAGTTCTCAGGGTTCCCCGCTTGCTTGTCTAACTCGATGAGGGACAGCAAAGCAGTCTTGTCTTGGAGTGCCCTGAGTGCCCACACTCGGCACATCACAGCACTCGGCCATCAGCCCGGCTGCACTTGCCAGGCTGCCATCCGGGGGGGTCAATCGGGGGGCTGTCAGGATCCAGGAGGCCCTGCAGGAGAGCTTCCACCCCGAGGAGCCCGCAGAGCCATCCCCAGTCCTCCCCATCGGGGCTCGTGCCCCATTCCTCCTCACCTCCTTCCACTTACTCCTCCCTAGCCCCCTTCCTGATGTAAAAATAAAGGACACGTGTGTTCAAAAATAGAAACTCTCTTTATTTAACAAAACTGGGATTAACCTCTGGGGAGACTGGGAAAAGGAGGTGAGAGAGGGTGGGAGAGGGGAGGGGGAAACCTGGGAGGAGGGAGCTGGAAGGGGAAGCCAGGGGAAGAAGGAGGAGGGAAGTATCAAACTATGGTACGCCATATCTTCAGTACTGTGTACAGATGTGGTCTCTTCAAAAAAGATATTTTGGCCTTGGAAAGGGTTCAGAAAAGGGCAACTACAATGATTAGGGGTTTGGAACTGGTCCCATATGAAAAGAGGCTAAAGAGACTGGGACTTTTCAGCTTAGAAAAGAGGAGACTGAGGGGGGATATGATAGAGGTCTATAAAATCATGAGTGATATGGAGAGGGTGAATAAAGAAAAGTTCTTCATTAGTTCCCATAATAGAAGGACTAGAGGACACCAAATGAAATTAATGGACAGCAGGTTTAAAACTAATAAGTGAAAGTTCTTCTTCACACAGCACATAGTCAACCTGTGGAACTCCTTGCCACAGGAGGCTGTGAAGGCTAGAACTATAACAGAGTTTAAAGAGAAGTTAGATAAATTCATGGAGGTTGGGTCCATGGAGTGCTATTAGCCAGGGGTAGGAACGGTGTCCCTGGCCTCTGTTTGTGGAAGGCTGGAGATGGATGGCACGAGACAAATCGCTTGGTCATTGTCTTCAGTCCATCCCCTCCGGGGTACCTGATGGTAGCCGCTGTCGGCAGACAGGCTACTGGGCTAGATGGACCTTTGGTCTGACCCAGTACGGCCATTCTTATGTTCTTATGTTCTAAGCTCAGGGCTCAGGGTCGGGGGTCTCACTGGACCAACTTGATTTTCATGCAAACCTGCTCCTGGGTTTGCATGTGGCCTTTGGTGGCCAGGCTGGCAGCTATCCTGCCCTAGACGGCCGCATTCCTGTGCCTAGTGCGGAGGTCGTGGACGTTGGAGGCTTCCCCCCAAACCTGGATGAGGTCCATGATCTCCGCACTAGACCAGGCAGGCGCCCGCCTCTTGCAGTCCTGGGCAGGCTCCTGGGAGCCGCCAGCCTGGTCCTGGGAAGAGGCGGAGGGCTGGGTGGCAGCGTGTGGCTGGCTCATGCCATGCCAGGTGCAGGGTCTGCTGGCTGGGTGCTGGCAGGCTTGCAACTGGCACGAGCACTGTAGCCAGACCGTGCCCCTTTAAGGCCCGGGCCGGGAGGGGGCAGAAGTTTCCTGGTTTGGCCCAGAGTGGCCACCAGGGCAAGCTGGGAAGGGCTAGCCTCCAACTAGTTCGAATTAAGTGGCTACACAGCCTTTAATTCGAACTACTTAATTCGAACTAGGCGTTAGTCCTCAGAGAATGAGGTTTACCTAGTTAGAATTAAGCGCTCTGCTAGTTCGAATTAAGTTTGAACTAGCAGTTTGTATGTATAGATGCTATGAAAGTTAATTCGAACTAACAGCTGTTAGTTCGAATTAACTTTGTAGTGTAGACATACCCCTGGATATTAGCTCTATTTGGGAGGGAGGGTGTCTGCTGTCTTGCTGGTATGTGGAGAAAGGGCTTCCAATGCTCAGTTACCCTTTTAAAGCCTTTAGTCCACATCTGCAAGGGGTAAGTCAGTGCTGCAAAGCTGGGCAAAAGCTATGTTCTTCCAACAGTTTCAACCTCCTTCTTTATCCTTCCCCTCTGCCATAAAGCTCTACTTCCTCCAACCTGCCACCTCCTGAAATGGGTTTAGTATGCTCATTTATTTTAATAGGTATAGTTATTTAATTCCATAGATAAGCAAATACAGACCTGTTTCTGTGTTAAAAGTACTTCCCATGTATTAAAATATTTGAATTGTTGAAGCACTGCTCTCAATATCTTCAATTTAAAAAAAACCCAAACCTTTCATCTAAGTTGCAAATGGCAACTCTTCCATTATGCAGCCAAAAGATCTTTTAGGGTGAAAAGGGTGTAGAATGAATTGAAAAGGGTTTAAAATGGCACACACTGTGGCGTTCTGAAAACTTATTTACTTTGAATAAAAATGAAAAGGGAACTGAGATAAAATAGCTGTAACAATCCATGTGCTATTGCTGAGATACACAGCATTTCATAAGAAAAAGGCATTCACCAGTATGTAATATGAACTTTTGTTCTTAGAATTTTAAGAAAAAATATGTAGGTTGCTCATTTTCACATATTTATTTTTTCCTATGGAAACCTGGGTATTTTTGGCTCACACTGGTATAAAGATATTCAATAATAAAATTGTTTTTGGCCAGAAAGTCAAAGGAAATAAAAACCTTTCATGTGTTACTTTCTGTCCTATGTTCACTGAGGACAAGTGGCAAAGCTCTCATTAACTTTTTTTAGTACAGGATCATTGCTTAACCAACCACAGAGCTTCTAATCATTTCCTTCCCTTCTCTCTCCAGGTTGACTTTGCTTTGTTTTGTTTGTATCCATGGTTGTGGTCAGGGCTCTATTCTGCCACCTTTACTCATGTTGATTATACCCTCCATTGACTTCAATGGGGCTGCTTAATGAGAATGTACAACATGCACAAGGATGATACATACTGACACTTGTCTTATTAGTTCTTCAGGGCAGAGTTTGTATCTTTATATGTGCTGCACAGCACTTCAGCATTTCTGAACAATATGAAATAGACTAAATAAGCATAAGAGATCCCCTGAGACCAGTTTAGTTTGATCTGTTACTGATATGATATTATTAAGGATGGGGGCACCATTATATTTCCAGTAGCTGTGATATTGTTTTCTCTTTACATTAGTTTTTTTTTCTTGCTGGGCTGCACATGTAATATTTTTGGGAGGTAATGCCTCATGTGATATCCAGTATTTATGTAATAATGGTGGTGCAAGAGCCTCAAGTTTTTGGCTCTTTCACTAAGACATCCCACTATCCTGCACAAGTTAAATCCGTTTTCCTGTCAGTTGAAGTTTTTTTCTTGATGTTACCTTTTAACAATAAATTAACTTATTACTGTATATGGAGTGCTTCACTCTTCTTAATCCCTGTTAACTTTGGTCAACAAAATATAAGCTATCTCTGCCAGAATACTGAACACAATTGGTTGAAATTGGTTGAAATTATTGTGTCAAAACTTTTTTTTTTTTTTTTTTTTAAGAAAGATGGCTTTTCAAGTGTAGTAAAAGCAATGTAGTAGAAAATATTCATTTTGGTTAAAATATTTTTTTTCAATGAAAAGTAAGAGAAAATTAATTCAGAGGCTTGATATTACCCCATTTTAATTGTTTTATGTTTCCCCTCCAATAATTAATAAGTGAGAAGGAGAAAAAGCAAAATTGCTAAAATTTAGAACTTTTGTGGGGTTGTTGCTTAGCAGGGGTTTTTAAAACAAAAATTGTTTCAATTTTCATTAAGCTTGCGAAAGAAAGTTTGAAATAAAATGAAACATTTTCTTTTTAATTTCAATTATTTTCTTGGAAATGCATATTTTCCAAATATCTTTAACCGAAAACTATGTTATCTCCAAATTGCCTATGTCTGGCTGAAAATCAAGCAAGTAATATTATATTAAATATAGAACATAACCAAAACTCATAAGTATACATATTTTCATTAAGATCCATGTTTTCTAAGGGCATGTCTATACTAGGACATTATTTCAAAATTACTTATTTCAAAATGATAACTCCCAAAATAACTATTTTGAAATAAACAATGAGAAGTCCTGTGTGACCTTATAGACTAACAGATTTATTGGAGCATAAGCTTTCATAGGCAAAGACCCACCTCATCAGATGTTATTCTGCTCAACAGCTGATTCGAACCAGGAAGTGCGCTCCGGGACGCATTAGTTCGAATCAAACCCCTTGGTTCGAACTAACGTTACTCCTCATTTTTTGCATCCCTAGCTCGAACTAGGGAGCAAGTGTAGACGTACCCTAGGGAAAGCAGGAGTTATTATTTTGAAATAAGAGGCTTGGTAGTGTGGACATTCCGCTTGTTATTTCAAAACAAGGGCTACATGAGGGCTAAAGGTCCATCTTAAAGTGCAAGCACTAAAAATATGTCCATGTTTTGGAGAGAATATTATATTCAGGATTTTGAGAAAAGCCTCAATCTGAGAAACAGCTTGTTTGCATTAAAGGAGCAGTTGCCTTTCTCTTTGCTTCACAGACTTATGGATCTAAGCTTGATTATCGTTATCTGCTCTTTGTCAACATTTATTTAAAAGTGAATCTTATAAAGGTTTTTATCAAGAGTATATTTTTAAAATAAATGTAAATAAGTAATATACACTTCATTATTTTAAAGTTTCAGAATCCTCTGACCCTTTTTACAATGATAAATGACAGTCTTCCTAATTTCTATTGGTTCATCAAATCCATATTGTGTAATACAATGTAATACTATAATTGGGTGCAACATGTCACAATGTTTTGCCATTCAGGGAAATCTTAAAAAGATATGTTCACTGAACATTATGATCTCAAGCAAATGCTCATTAAAGACCAAGTTGAATTATCTCTGTTACTTCTGCCTCCTTGTATAGTATAACAAACTTTGAAAATAGCTGTTTCATATATATCTATTTGCCACATTTGCCAGTTTTCTGACAGCTCACTTGGGCAAATCTAATACTGAATGCAATTTAATTAAAGCCCCAAAATTCTTAATATAATATTAAATTTATGATATGATAAAAAAAACACATTTAAAATGATATGTATTGCTGGGAAATTCTTAATTTTTTTCTGAGTGTGTTTACGGCAAAACAACATTAGTTCAATGTAGGTTTTTAAAAAGCTTTTTTTTCCCATTGACAGTGTAAAAACAAGAACTCATACGGAACCTCAAAGGGTCGCTCATCCCTGGGTAGTGGGCTAGCACAAATCTTATGCAGCACATAGATCCCACTTAAACCTATGCATGGGGGTGATTTGCACCTAATTGCTTAAACTACAGTAGTATTAATAAAAATTAATACATATAAAAAATTGTATTTTTCAAAAAATCTATGCAAATATTCATAGAATCATAGAATCATAGAGCTGGAAGAGACCTCAGGAGGTCAAGTCCAGCCCCCTGCGCAAGGCAGGACCAATCCCAACTAAATCAACCCAGCCAGGGCTTGTCAAGCTGAGACTTAAAACCTCTAGGGATGGAGATTCCACCACCTCTCTAGGTAACCCATTCCAGTGCTTCACCACCCTCCTAGTGAAACAATTTTTCTTAATATCCAACCTAGACCTCTCCCATTGTTAATCATTCTGAGACATTTTAGGGCTTCAGCAAACTATCTAACCTGCCAGAAACAAGATGGGTCCACTTAAAGCCTGATCTAAAGCCCATTACAGTAAATGGGTGTGTTTACATGATATCAGTAGGCTATGGGTCAGTCTCATAGACCCTACTAAAACTTGAAAGGAAAATTCAACCATCCTGGATGTACCTGAATCTGTAAAGCCTTTGAGACAGATTAGGGTACAGGATTAGTTATCTGAAATACACTCCTCTCCATTATTGGTCAAAGCCTGCATTCTTTATTTAGGTAAATAACTCGCTGAAGTCAAACCATGCAAAATGAAGTTACAAAATAGTTATAGTCATTACAATATTACAAAACATCACTATTTCAACTTAAATCAAGATGTATTTCTTTCTTAGGCTATTTCTTTCCTTTTTTTTGAAAAAATTTCACCTGCATCTAGACTGCCATCGCGTTCTTTCAAAATTAAATCGAAAGAATGTGGAGGGTTTTTTGACAGCGGTAAACATCATTTTACGAGGAAGAATGCCTTTTTTCAAAAGAACTCTTTCGAAAAAAAGCGTTCTTGAATGTAAACAGAGCTTTTTTGAAAGAGAGTGTCCAGATTGCCTGGGTACTCTCTTTCGAAAAAGCAGATAGCTTTTTTTTGAAAGACTTGTGGCTGTCTAGATGATCTCTTTCAAAAGAGGCTTTATTGAAAGAGCTCTTTCAAAAAAGCCTCTTTCAAAAGAGGATTGTAGTCTAGATGTTCCCTTAGGCTACATCTAGACTGCAAGCCTTTTTGGAAAAAAACCATCTAGACTACAACCAGTACTTTTGAAAAAGCAAGCCGCTCTTTTGAAAGAGAGCATCCAGGCAGTCTGGATGCTCTCTTTCGATAAAGCACAGTTTGCATTACATAGCACCTTTTTTCGAAAGAGCACTTTCAAAAAAAGGCGTTCTTCCTCATAAAATGGGGTTTTCTGCGGTCAAAAAAACTGCAACGTTCTTTCGATTTACTTTCGAAAGAATGTGGGAGCAGTCTAGACACAGGCCACTTTTTCTGAAATAACCCTATAGTCTAGACACACCCTTAGTGTTTCTTTTTCTTCTCTGTATATTAGGTAGATCCCAGGAAGTGCTGACCATCCACAGCTCCTAGTAACCATAAGTTTTGTAGGTTCTCCACTCTAGAACTGGCCAGAAAATAGTTTCCCTCACAAATAAAAATGTCTTCAATATCTTAAATAAAATAAAATACAATAAAAAAAAATAAAATAAAAATCCCATTTCAGTTAAGGAAAACAGCCAAAATCAGGGCAGTTTGGTTGAATATGAACATTTTGATAATTTCAGAGTGTTTCATTTTATTTGACAATTTTTTGTTTATTTTTCTATTATTATTAATTTGTATTTCATAACAAAAATGCATTTAAATATTATGTTTCAAAATTTCAAAATATTTAAAAGTCATCAACTTTTTTAAGTTAAAAAAAATTGCCAGATCCAAGCCATTCCTGCAAAGAAATCTTCGAGCTTGCGAACAGGAGCAGCTAACAGGGAGTTTGGAGAGGGAGTTTAGAGGGGGAGGTTAGAGGGCACTAGTGACTTCTGACCTTCTTTAAAACATAACTCTTATAATAATCTATATTCCACAGATTTAAAAAGAATCCCAGTTTATACTTAAACTTATTCATTAGAAAAATGGAGATAGAAGCCCAGCAGCAGAGTGGGGGCTATCCTGTTTATTGCGTCGAGTGTAACATGTATGATTACCTGCCCTGTGGGTGGGTGGTGTATGTGTGCACCCATTGCAAGGAGCTCTGACCCTCAGAGACCGAGTTCGGGCTTTGGAGGCCAGGGTGGCTGAACTGGAGGAGCTAAGGGAGGTAGAGAGATATGTTGATGAGACTTTCCGGGAAACTCTAGTACTGTCCCACCTCCAGTCTCTTAAGGAGCATGAAAGTCTCAAGGGAACAGAGCATTCAATGGGAGCAGAGGGAAACCATCCCGTAGTTGGGACCCTCCTTCCAGAGGATGTTGCGGTATCCTCTCGCACTGAGGATACCTCTGAGGGGGAGGGAATGCCAGTTGTTAGGAAGAGGCAGGTGTTAGTAGTGGGTGATTCGATCGTTAGAAACATAGATAGTTGGGTTTGTGATGACCGGGAGAACCGTATGGTCACTTGCCTGCCTGGTGCGAAGGTTGCAGATCTCTCGAGGCATCTAGATAGACTTATGTGTAGTGCTGGGAGGAGCCGGTGGTCGTGGTACATGTAGGTACCAATGGCGTAGGGAAGGGTAGGAGAGATGTCCTGGAGGCCAAATTTGGGCTGCTAGGAAGAGACTGAAATCCAGGACCTCTATGGTGGCATTCTCAGAAATGCTTCCAGTTCCATGCGCAGGGCCAGGTAGGCAGGCAGAGCTTCAGAGTCTCAATGTGTGGATGAGACGATGGTGTAGAAGAGGGGTTTGGATTTATTAGGAACTGGGGACACTTTTGGGAGAGAGGCCTATACAGGAAGGATGGGCTCCACCTAAACCAGAGTGGAACCAGACTGCTGGCACTAAACATTAAAAAGGCCGTAGAGCAGTTTTTAAACTAAGAGATGGGGAAAGCCAATTGGTGCGGAGATGCACGTAAATCGGAGGAGACTTCTCTTAGAGGAGAATCCATTGATAGAGATTCTCTAAGCTGTAGTCAGAAAGAGAGGAGAGAGGGCAAACCATGGGCCAGAGCAGACAAACAACCACATACAAAGGAATCCAATGCATCAGGAAGGGCAGACAAATAAGCAGTGGCAAATTTTTAAAGGGCTTCTACACAAATGCTAGTAGTCTGACTAATAAGATGGGTGAACTAGAGTACCTCGTATTAAAGGAGGAGGTTGACATAATAGGCATCACTGAAACCTGGTGGAATGAGGAAAATCTGTGGGACACAATCACCGGGATATAAAATATATCAAAGGATAGAGCAGGCCGGGTGGGTGGCGGAGTGGCACTGTATGTGAAAGATAATGTAGAATCAAATGAAATAAAAATATTAAATGAATCAACATGTTCAATAGAATCGCTATGGATAGTAATTCCATGCTCCAATAATAAGAAATTAGCAGTAGGGATATATTGCGACCACCTGACCAGGACAGCGATACTGACATTGAAATGCTGAGGAGATTAGAGAGGCTACCAAAATAAAGAACTCTATAATAATGGAGGATTTAAATTATCCCCACATTGACTGGATACATGTCACCTCAGGAAGAGAAGCAGAGATAAAATTTCTCAAAGGCTTAAATGACTGCTTCTTGGAGCAGCTGGTACAGGAACCCACAAGGGGAGAGGCAATTCTCGATTTAGTCCTGAGTGGAGCGCAGGATCAGGTCCAGGAGATAACCATTACAGGACGGCTTGGGAACAGTGACCATAATATAATAACATTTAACATTCCTGTGGTGGGAAGAACACCTCAGCAGTCCAGCACTCTGGCATTTAATTTCAAAGAATTACACAAAAATGAGGAGGTTAGTTAAACAGAAATTAAAAGGCACAGTGACTAGAGCCAAATCCCTGCAAGCTGCATGGAAACTTTTCAAAGACACCATAGTAGAGGCCCAACTTAAATGTATACCCCAAATTAAAAACATAGCAAGAGACCTAAAAAAGAGTCACCGTGGCTTAACTACCATGTAAAAGAAGCAGTGAGGACAAAAGGCATCTTTTAAGAAGTGGAAGTCAATCCTAGTGCGATAAATAGAAAAGAACATAAACACTGTCAAATCAAGTGTAAAAATGTAATAAGAAAAGCAAAAAAAGATTTTGAGGAACAGCTAGCCAAAAACTCAAAAGAAATAACAAAATGTTTTTTAAGTACATTAGAAGCAGGAAGCCTGCTAAAAACCTGTGGGTCCCTAGACGATCGAGATATAAAAGGAGCAATCAAGGATGATAAAGCCATTGCGGAGAAACTTAAATGATTTCTTTGCTTCAGTCTTCACGGCTGAGGACGTTGGAGATTCCCAAATCTGCACCGCCCTTGTGGGTGATGAATCTGAGGAACTGTCCCGGATTGAAGTGTCATTAGAGGAGGTTTGGAACAAATAGAAAACTTAATGTTAACAAATCTCCGGGACCGGATGGCATTCATCCAAGGGTTCTAAAAGAACCCAAATGGGAAATTGCTGAACTATTATCTGTGGTTTGTAACCTATCCTTTAAATCGGCTTCCTGTACCTAATGACTGGAAGGTAGCCAACGTGACACCAATATTTAAAAGGGCTCTAGAGGCGATCCTGGCAATTACAGACCGGTAAGTCTAACTTCAGTACCGGGCAAATTAGTCGAAACAATAGTAAAGAATAAAATTGTGAGGCACGTAGAAGAACATAATTTGTTGGACACAGAAGTCAACATGGTTTCTGTAAAGGGAAATCATGTCTTACTAGTCTATTAGAGTTCTTTGAAGGGGTTAACAAACATGCGGACAAGGGGGATCCAGAGATATAGTATACTTAGATTTTCAGAAAGTTTTGACAAGGTCCTCACCAAAGGCTCTTGTGTAAATTACATTGCCATGGGATAAGAGGGAAGGTCCTTTCATGGATTGAGAACTGGTTAAAAGACAGGAAACAAAGGGTAGGAATAAATGGTAATTTTTCAGAATGGAGAGGGGTAACTAGTGGTATCCCCCAAGGGTCAGTCCTAGGACCAATCCTGTTCAACTTATTCATAAATGATCTGGAGAAAGGGGTAAGCAGTGAGGTGGTAAAGTTTATGGATGATACCAAATTGTTTAGGATAGTCAAGACAGAAGCAGACTGTGAGGGACTCCAAGAAGATCTCACCAAACTGAGTGATTGGGCAACAAAATGGCAAATGAAATTTAATGTGGATAAGTGTAAAGTAATGCACATCGGGAAAAATAACCCCAACTATATACAGTATGATGGGGGCTAATTTGGCTATGACAAATCAGGAAAGAGATCTTGGAGTTATCGTGGATAGTTCTCTGAAAACTTCCACACAGTGTGCAGCGCGGTCAAAAAGGCAAATAGGATGCTAGAATTATTAAGAAAGGGATAGAAAATAAGACCCAGAATATCTTACTGCCCTGTAAAAACTATGGTACACCCACATCTTGAATACTGTGTACAGATGTGGTCTCTCACCTCAAAAAGATATTTTGGCCTTGGAAAGGGTTCAGAAAAGGGCAACTAAAATGATTAGGGGTTTGGAACGGGTCCCATATGAAGAGAGGTTAAAGCGACTGGGACTTTTCAGTTTAGAAAAGAGGAGACTGAGGGGGGATATGATAGAGGTGTATAAAATCATGAGTGGTGTGGAGAGGGCTGATAAAGAAAAGTTATTTATTAGTTCCCATAATAGAAGAACTAGAGGACACCAAATGAAATTAATGGGTAGCAGGTTTAAAACTAATAAAAGAAAGTTCTTCTTCACACAGAGTGTAGTCAACCTGTGGAACTCCTTGCCAGAGGAGGCTGTGAAGGCTAGGACTATAACAGAGTTTAAAGAGAAGCTAGATAGTTTCATGGAGGTTGGGTCCATAAAAGGCTATTAGCCAGGGGATAGAAATGGTGTTCCTTGCCTCTGTTTGTCAGAGGCTGGAGAAGGATGGCAGGAGACAAATCGCTTGATCATTGTCTTTGGTCCACCCTCTCTGGGGCACCTGGTGCTGGCCACTGTCGGCAGACAGGCTACTGGGCTAGATGGACCTTTGGTCTGACCTAGTACGGCCGTTCTTATGTTCTTATGTTCTTATTGATAGGGATAATGTGGGATTTAAGACATGGGGGAAGGAAGGATAACACAACAGAAGGAAAGGAGGAAGAAGGGGAGGGTGGAAATAGAACAGTGTTTCTGAAAGTAGTCCGTGAAACCACTTTGAGAAACATACCAACTGGCTGTGCTGGTGTGTTTACTTACCAGCGCCGTGGACATGGAGCCTTGCAGCTCCCATTGGCTCAGGTTCACTGTTTGCAGCCAAGGGGAGCTGCAGGATGCATTATGGGCCAGGCCACTACTTCCCGCAGCTCCCCTTGGCTGCAAATGGCAAATGGGAGCCAATGGGAGCCACAAGGCTCCATGGACGTGGAGCTGGTAAGTAAAATAAATAAATAATAAATAAAATAAATGAATGAATGGAGATGCCTATCTCCTAGAACTGGAAGGGACCTTGAAAGGTCATCGAGTCCAGCCCCCTGCCTTCACAGCAGGACCAAGTACCATCCCAAGTAAACAAACCAGTATGTCCAGTTAGCATGTTTCTCAAAGGGGTTTCATGGACCATTTTGAAAAACACTGAAATAGAGGGAAGGAAAGTAGTTTCAGGGTATATGGAAAGAGAAAGAGACAAACCACAATATAAGGAAAGAAAAAAGTGCTGTGGAAGAATGAAAAATCAAAAAGGGATAGAGGGAAAGTACCAACAAAAGAAGCACATGAAACTTGTATCATTGTGTTGTCAAAATAGTGCATGAAATAAGGTAAATGTTAGTGTATGTGCTTTCTCCCCTATGCAAACACAGAATATAGAATGTGAGGGATTTGCCTGCCTCTGGTAGAATTCATCCTTGCTTCCAGATACTGTGGTGCTAAATATTCCTTGCAGAACTGGTGGTTACCGTAAATCTTAGATTCTTCAGAAAAAGCAATTGATATCTCCATTTTGCCTTTTGAACAAACCAATCTGCACAGAAAAGGCTTAAAGCTAAACATGCAGGGAATACGTCTGAACTCCTTTACAAAATATTTATTTCCTTCCTATGTGGCAATTTTCACACACTAACTTAAGTTCACCACTATCTTTTTCTATATTCTAGATTTGTCAAAAGACACCATCCAGGTAATTGTGCAGCTGTCAAAGAAACACTAAGAAATCCACACATCAGCACAAGCAAAGACTGAAAGAGACAGGGATAAAAATGTACCTACATTTGGCAAAGAAACTATGCACCTTCTAAAAATGAGTAAGGTGTCCCCAGAATCAAGCAGTGTAAGAGTCAATGTTACAGAAGTCTTTGAATGGAGATTTAGAGGTAGCAACAGTAGGAAGCCACAGACTTTGAATAATACAGTACAGTAAATTCCCACCTTTGATATTGAGTGAAAAAAGAAATATCCTTTTGATATTTTGTAGGTAACAGCCTGGCAATTTTCTTTACATACTGTGATTTCTTTATGGGAAGCAATTGTCATTTGCATTACATTTTAGTAGGGATTTCATATTATTATGTTAGTGTGCTTCATTTCACTAGCATCTGTGCTTCTGCAGTGTACAACTTGGTTGACTTGATTCACATGTTAAAATGTGCATACAGCCTTTTCTTCTTCATTGTGCATTCTGCTCATGTAATGCACAAAATGATGAAATGCACAAAAGTCATACTGCAGCAGTTCCAGATTAAAACATGCCCTTGTTTTTAAAGCCTTATTCAAATTCCTTATCAATCAATACTATCTACTTTATATTTATTTTATTAGCCAGTCCACTATCAAAAATAGCAGGAATTATTTTAGGGATTATATTTGCCCTAACAACAGTCTTATATTACACATCTTATTTCTGTTCCATTCCTATTTCTGTTATCCTACTGCCTGTGTTATACTGAGTAGATTTCTCAGTCTTCAACACAGTTATACAACTCAGAGCAGAATCCTCACTCTGTGCTCCTTTAAGTTCTCATCTAATTGAAGATGGTTTTGCTGTAAATGCTACCTGTCCTTCCTCTCCCATTACTCTTGGAAACCTGGTAAAGCAAAGGCCTAACCGTTCTTGGTTTTGCATGCAAGCTCTGTGACTAGGTTGCAATGCTCCTGTGAACCCCATCCCTCAATATCCTCTGCTGTTCCAGAAAGACAACCAGCACTCATATTGGCTTTCCTACAAAGATACCAGATGCTTGAATTTAAATATGCTGATTCTGATTCCTGTGATGTTTAGCTTTCTCATGGCTATAAAATATTCATTTTAGATGACAAGGTGTGGGGTATAACACAGATAGACTCTATATCCCCTGTTTTAGTGCTGTAGCCAGACAGGAACCCCCCTGTAACATCCATTTTTGCTTGCCTGGAGCACACAGGGCACACAGAGCAGTAAAATCAGCATAGTCTTTGAAGCCTTGACAGGAGGCCTGGATATGCTAGCTCACAGTAACCCTGGACAACTGTAAGCATAGATATGAGGGTGATCGAGCTAATCGCTGACCAAGAGGCTGCAAAGGAGTGCCCTTGACTGAAAGCCAAATTGATACAAACACACACTCATCTGGGGGGAGAAATCTCCCGCCCAGTAAAGAATGTCCAGTACTCACAATTTAGTTATCTCTCTTGCAAGTGTAAATTAAGCTGAAACTCCCTTGTAAGAACTGGCGTCACAAAGACGGACCAACACAATTTGGCATCTTAGATAAGAAAGAGGATACGGGCCCCGATGGGTATAAAGATGGGTCCAGCAGCACACTTACTCTAAGTGTCAATCTACCATCTATCTGCTGGTCGGGTTAGGTGATTGGCCTCCCGAGGTTCCATGGGGATGCCCACCTCGTATTCGTCTTTCCTAGGAATTGAGGGACCGGCCCTGGCCTGATACATTGGAGTCGAGAGGCACAGAAGGGGGTAAAAATTGTACCTGTATATGTCCTTTGTTTAAGTATATATACATAGAATTAGAGCTCTTTAAAGATTAAGCTGTCACTTGGTACCATTATTTCTATTTTCTATCTTTATTTTCTTTGTAACCATTTTTTAAGATCTATATTTGCTAGCAGTTAAGAAATAGAGCAATAGCCATTGTAACCATATGATTTATAAGCTTCTTTAATAAACCTGCAACTGTTTAAGCTTTAACCTGACTCCTTCAGCTGCTGTAACAGAACCAAGCACAATTTAAAAGAACTCCAGCCGGTCATAAGGGACAGATACAGGCAGAGCTGGGCCTTTGGATCGTGTCGCCTCCAAGGGACAGATCCGTGGGGCACCTCTCAGCCTTCCCTAGGCTGCCCGCTGCGAAGGGATCATGTGTTCCTAGCAATTGAAGTCTGAGGTGTAATAAGCTCTCCCTGTAAACTCTGGGGCATCTGTCAGCCTGTTGGCTGCCCGCCGTGAAGGGACCCCGGTCCTAGTGGTCAAAGACACGGACGTAAAACTTCTTGGGACACCCGTCGGCCTTCCCTAAGGCCGCCCGCTGCGACAGGACCTTGTGTCCCAGCAGTTGAAGACTCGGGTGTATAACACACACACACGCACTGCCCTGACCATCGTCTGACAAGTGATTGGAAATCTTCACCTGCATTAGGTGGAGAGGACACACCACTTCTGCCTGTGTTAGTGTATCTGTCTTAATAGACTATTACTCCCAATTTTCACCCTTGTTACTGATACAGTACTGTTTCTTTTAGGTGAAGTATGAAACTGGACCCCCAGGAGATTATTGTAAATGTCTGATACTTCTTGCAATCTGGTCTATTCCCAAGGCAAGAATTCACCTTGATAAGGGTGAGACAGATATCCAAGGAAGATTTGCTTCTGTAAACCATATTTAACCTGAGTTAAATAGTTAATCATTAGCCGATGTGGTGGTTTTCTATATCACATCTGCATGTGGCTAACCTGTTTTTTACCCTCTAACTTGGTATTGTTATAGATTAAATGCTTTTGGATCAGACTGAAAAAATAAGTACCTTAAGTATGACTGGTACATTTTAAATATTTCAAGAATTCCCCTTGAATCCTCTACTCCAAAGGAATCAGTCATCTCAGATTTTGGGACTTATTTTTATATAATGAAAGTTAAAGATGAAAGAATTTGAAGGTGCTCTTTTATACTGAGACCATGTCAAAGCTGAATAGATGTTTCTTGGATTCAAAGACCACTGAGGAAACAGGCATGTCAATATATTTGAGGCATTATCTCTATATGCCACAATGCCTTAAAAAATGTCCTTGTTAATTAAAATTTTGAAAAAGACAGTTCTGCTTTGTTGGTGGTTCATGTCCAAAGACAATTTTTCAAATACATCAATTTTCCAGCTGTTGTAGTTGAATGTTTGAAAAGTTTTCATGTGTGCCCTGCGTCCAAACAAGCAAGAAGACTTACATTATCTTCTAGTATATTGAAGGGTCCCAGAAGTAAACCTTGATATGGTAAAAACTTCTCAAAGTCCAATTGATAAATGACTGTGAGCATCTTAAGATCTTTACCATATTCTATGAAATAGTCTTACAGTTCTGATTTTCATTTCAAATGAGTTTCTACAACTTTTATCAAAATAGGTTTTTAATTGAATCTAATCTCTTGTCTGCAGTTAGTTATATTAGGACCCACTCCTGGAACAGCTTATGCGAGTGCTTAACTTTAAGCATGTGACTTTTTTCACTAACTTCAGTGGAACTACTGAGGAGCTTCAAGTTAAGTACTTACATGTTTGCAACCTTTGGGCCTTAGGCTGAGCTTTCAAAAGATGTGCTCAGCATTGCAGTGCCTGGCTGATGAAGGAGGCTAAAGAACATTTTTAAAAGTTATTTACGGGGAGTCTAATTCCTGTTGAATGGTCATCGGATTTTGGCTCCTAAGTCTCCAAATCACTTTTTTAAATTATATTTATGCTCCTAAATGTGGGTCTTCATTCTAAAAACACTTTTTAGTTTTATGAAACACACAGCATCCATTATTAAACTGCTTAAAATGAAAAACGAATCTGAATTAAAAAAAGATCTGAATATTAATATGGAGTATGGGTCTTGATATTTTCCTCATTTCGGTGAGAACATGTAAGATAACAACCAACTCCAATGCAAAACTTATATTAATAAATATCCATTGGGCACTCAGAGCAACCTTTGGTTAAACAGTGCTTTTTGTAAGACAGTGCCTATAATGATGTTCCATTAAATCTGGTTTGTTACGTCTGTTATCACAATGTCAATGGGTTAACTGAATGATCAGCAGCAAAGGCTAAAGTGCTAATCTAAGACAATGATTTACAGGCAAACTATTGTTCAAAGATAACAAAATCATACTACAGTACTATCGAATGCTCATAACACAAGAACGGAAAGCAATTTTCTTACATATCCTAGATTATTGACCAGAACAAACTATTTTAGCATGCTGAAACTATTCTAATAATTAATTAATTAACTGCTCACTAGCTCATTTGGCTAGTTTCATTATTTTTCCAGCTGCTTTTATCTCTAGCTGAAATATTTCAAGATGTTGTTATTATTATTACACTATTTACAGTATCTAAATGAAAAAAAATAGAACTTATATTTGGACTGGATTAGAGCACTTAACAGACACTAGTTAAAATAAGCATCCAAACACCTCAAAAATATTTTAAAAGAACAAAAAGGTCACGTAACAATTATTGGAAATTGTTCTCGCACTTTGCTGTATTTTAAACATACAGACAAAATCTAGATCACCTTTACAGTTCCATACGATTGTACCTAGAGGTCTCAACTTTGATTAGAGTCCCATTGTGCCTCTGATAGATGCAAAACAGAGAGGGATTGAATAGCTTGCTTAAGTTCAGAGAGTAAGGTTGTAGTACAACTCAGAACCAGGCCATTTCTTTGAGTCCCAGCCTTAACTACAAGACCACCCATGAACAAATTCCATCAGCGCTCACAGAATCAGAACATTAGCAGCTTTGTGTATTTATTGACTATTTAAAATTGATAACATATATAATCAAATGTTTCTTGCTGGGTTTTTCCTCCAACAGTGAGGATAATCTTGTGTTCATGATGCTACATTTTATGCCTGACAATGCAAGGGGGTTGGTGCCTTCCTCAAGGTTCTGAAAAAACTCATTTCTCACTAAAGTCCATGACAGATAAGCGTACCTTACTCAGCGCTTTGAAGGATCAAACCCATTCTGAGCAAATGCAGCTATTTACTGGAATAATTTTCTTTTCTACAGAGATGGGTTTATATATAAAATCACCATTTGCAAATTGACTGGAATATTTCACCTTTTTGTTTGAAATTATATTTGGTAATGGATTAGCATATTGACAGAAGTACTTAATGTGCTACAATATTTGTGTATTTTTGGTGGTTGGTTAATGTACAAATGACCTTGCAACACATCTAATTGCAATGCATCATTTCAGAGTTATGTGGGTTCCATAAAATATAAATGTTTGTGTGTCACACTACATGACATAGGACATTAAACTTAGCAGTGTGTTCATAACGTGCTCAATGTGGTTTGAGATTATATGGAACATAGAGTTTTTGCAGAACATTAACAGCCTTAAACCCATTCTAACTGTAAAATTCCCTTTGATTTGCTACTGTATGGTATGCTTAGTAATAAATTGCCTAAGTTATTAATACATTTTCATTATACAACTGATCTGTAAAAGTTAAGGAATGCAGGTGAGAAATTAAAACCTGCCTTAATCTGTGAACCAGCAGGTTTCCTATGCCCTCATAATTAAAAATAGATGAATGAAGATTTTTGAGAAATGACTAACTGTGCTGCTGAGGTGGCCAGTCTTAATCCAAACTTTTCAAATGATTGTAGCTTGCTCAAAGAAATAAGCACACAATTATATTTTCAGACAGCTTTTAACACAGTCCTTCAACAAAGGCTTTTAAATAAAGAAAGATGTAATGGAATAAGGGGCAAGGTCCTCTCAGGGATTGGTAACTGCTTAAAAATAAGAAACAAAGAATAGAAATAAATTATTAGTTTTTAGAATGGAGAGAGGTAAATAGTGGTCTACACCAAAGGTCTGTTCTGGGACCAGTAGTATTCAACATATTCATAAATGATTAGGAAAAAGAAGTAAATTGAGAAGTGGCAAATTTTTCAGATGATACAAAATTATGCAAGATAGTTAAGTCCAAAGCAAACTGTGAAGCATTACAAAGGGATCACACAAAGCTAGGTGACAGGGTAACAAAATGGCAGATGAAATTCAATGTTGATAAATGTACATTGGAAAATATAATCCCAATTATACATATAAAATGATGGACTCTAAATTAACTGTAACTCTGTGGGAATGGTTATCTAATTAGTTATGCACCGACCTCATAGCAGATCCATCAATATTGTAGTTCCCTAGTTTCTTAATGAGAAGATCATGCAAGATTATAATAAAAGCCTTACTAAAACTAGATATACCACATCTTCCACTTCCCCCATCTATAAGGCTTATTACTCTGTAGGGGTGCATCTATACAGCTAGGCTTAACTCAAAATAAGCTGCACAAACTGAGCTACATCAATTGCATAGCTTATTTTGAAATAGCTTACTTTGAAAATGGTAGCATCTACACAGCACTTATTTTGAAATAGAGCACTCTTCCTCTGACTTCCCTTACTCCTTGTACAATGAGGGTTACAGGAGTCAGAGTAAGAAGCCCTCCAGCTTGACAGTATTTCAACATTATTTCTCAATAACTGCCTGCTGTGTAGTCGCAGACTAAGTTAGTTCACTGTGTTAGGTGTCCAATTGTCATGCTTGATGTCTTTAGCTAGTTTGATCTCAGTTTGTGCCTTGGACTTTGTAATTTTGCCCCTACATACGTATGTTATTTACTTATATTAATCCTTTCTAATTTGACTTATTTTCCACTCTTTGTAGAATTTTTTTTAAAATTTTCAGATCGTTCAAGATCTCCTGATTAAGCCAGAGTGGTGTCTTTCCTACATAGTGGAATAGTTTGCTCTTGTGCCCTTAATAATGTTTCTTTGAAATACTGCCAAATGCGCTCAATTGTTTTTCCTTTTAGACTTTCTTCCCATGGGATCCTCCCTACCAACTGCCTGAGTTTGCTAGTCTGCCTTCTTGACATCCATTGTGTTAACTGAGGAATGTAATCAGTTGTTCTCTGTATCCACTGAAAGTAGGGCAAGAGGAAATGTGCTTGACCGCAGCATGGGAGATTTAGATTAGATATTGTGAAAAACATACTAAATATAAGAGTAGCAAAGCTCTGGAATATACTTCCAAGGAAGGCTGTGGAATCCCCATCTTTGCAAGTTTTTAAGAAAGGTTGGTCAAACACTGTCAGGGACTCTTTTGGTTTATTTGTTCCTCTCAGCACAGGAGATTGGACTAGCTGACTTCTCAAGATTCTGTCTATCCCTAGATTTCATTGATCTGGCTAGCTTAGGAAGTTCTTTGCTCATCTTGCTAGCTTTTTAAAAAATCCTACCTTTAGGGGATCTAACACTCCTCATGAATTGTATGGGGGGGCCTCCTACATTGTTGTTCAAGGTTGTGAATTCTGCTAGTCAGCATGGCATCTGGCACTGCCATGTCGCACTCCTAAGTATTATAGTGGTTAAACCCTCTTGTGAATCCCATGAACATAGAAAGTTCCCAAGCACAATAGTTGTTCAGTACCAGGCATTTAGTAAATAAAAACTGTACTGCAATTTACAACTATATTTCAGATAACATGATGATTTCTGTGATGCAGAGACACTGCTTAGACTAGAATTTCCCCTTTTGTGTGTCTTTATAGAGTTTAACACCAAATCTGTAGAAGAATATTAATAAAATATGAATAAAATATATCCTTATAGGCAATTACATATGCTGGTGGTTAAAATATAACTGTTTCTATGTATGGCTTGTCAATGTATTCTTTATTGTAAATTGAACTACAGACAGTTATTAACCTATATTTATAATAGTGATATGGGAAACATTTCTGCAACTGTTTTACAGATAAATAAATAATCCTTTTAAAGACTAGACAAATTATCACTGTGGTTTATGCAACAATTACATTGACACCAAGTAACAATATGTCTGCTTTTGGCGGCAGTAATGATGAGCTGCTTGCAAACTCCTAGAAATAAATTGCAATGGTGCTAGCTTATTTTGATAGTGCTAACGTGTAATGTGCTATTCCCTTAAAAACAGATTTAAAACTACATCCTTGTTTGTTGATTATATAAGTTAGAATGGTATCTTAAATAACTATCAATAAAAATTGCTCCTGAACACTAAATATATTTTATATGTGAAATCTTCAACCTAACAATCAAATTATTCTGACACAAGTGGCAGTTGTACCAGAAAATTCCATCAGACCATAAGAGACCAATGGCTGAGCATCAGACAGTTATGATTTCATGAATCTTATCAAAACATAGATACAATGTATTATTCAGTATTGATTAGTATTTATTTATAGTATGTAGCCCCAAAATGCAGCAGGCACTGTCCAGATATAAAGTATGAAAAAGCCCTTCTCCTTGAAATTTGCCAGATCACTATTCCCTATACAATTTAAGCTATTAAATCTGTTGCTCACTTTGAAACTCTGTCTTTAATCTTATCCATTCAAATCATAGGCCCAGTTTATACCAAATCTGAACTACACCCTTTGTTTCTAACTGCTTACAGGATGACATTACATCCTTAAACCCTGGTCCCACTAAAGTCAGTGGAAAAACTCCCACTACAGGTTGTACCTTCCTACACTGGGACTCTCTAGTCCGCCAACATCCATCGTCCGACAGGAACAAGGATGTTTCTACACCAGAGAGCCTAGAGGTAGGGAGGTCTGACAGAATGGCCACAAGCTCGACAGGGTGGCTGGTGATGCAGCTTGAAACCCCTTTGCAGAGGGACTGCCAGCATGGCCGGGAACCCCATAGCAAGTCAGGAGCTCCAGCAGCAGTGGGGCTGGCAGCAGCTAGGGAGCTTTGCTCCCAAAAGCAGTGGGACTGGCAGTGGCTGGTGAACTCCTGCTCTGGGGAGCCCTGAACAGGCCAGCAGCAGGGGAGCCAACGACAGAGCCTTAGCCCATTGGAAGCAGCCAGAGATTGGCAGCAGCAGGGCAGGGGTCCAGGACAGAAGGAGCAAACAAAAGGGACAACATGTTGGGAGGCTGGTGGCAGGGGACCTCCCTTGGTTTGGCAACTTCCCTTGTTCAAGGATGGTCAGGTCCTGAGGGTGCTAGACCAGGGAGATTCACCCTGTAGCTTAAATGGGAACAAGGTAACCTATATTTCAGAATTTTTTCTACTTATATATAACAAATACATTTTATTATTTTCTTCTTATATATAACATCTCAATACACCCAGTATAAAAAAAGAGTTGTGTGATTACAGGTAACATGTTTCAAATAAACTCTTACAGATAATTTATTCACAAACCTTACTTTGGAAACTTAAAAATGTACAAGAGATTTACCTTAACTAGAAAGCTACTAGGACGGTAACTACCAAGGGACACAGAGTTCCTCTCAGAAAGAAATGAGAATCCATGTAACTGACCAATGAAACACGCCACAGGATTCACTCCTTGCAATTTTGACCAGGTTATGTTTGGACTTGTATCAATGAGAGAAAACATTTCCCTCTATCTGAGCATGATACACCAAATGGTGTCAGAATATTTGTGCCTTCACCATCCCTTTTCCCTGGAAAAGAGCTCAGCAGGAGAAGAAAGCACTGTAGAGGTTTTTACCAAATTCAGAACTCTGTTATGCTAGGCAACATGCACATACATAGATGTCATTGTCTTCTCCTCAAAATTTAACAGGGACTAATTATAATGACTTTTCCATATTCTGATAAGAAAAAGTTACCCCGCTTGCAAAACTACGGATGATTTTTTGGTCATAGCAAATGAGTTCATGAGAACGTGCACATTTCCCTTAGACAACTTTCACAAGATAAACAAAATTGAAAAGTATTTTTCAATTCTTCTCATACAAGTCCACTCAGTCCTACTTTCTGTTTATCAATCACTAAGACAATTTTGTTGCATTTTCAGGAGATCATGCTGCCCGCTTCTTATTTACAATGTCATCCAAAAGTAATAATAGCATTCACGTGGCACTGTTGTAACCATCATTGCGAGGTATTTATGTGCCAGATATGTTAAACATGCTTTGACTTGTAGGCTCAAAAGTTTTACATGATTTTGGTTTGGAGTCCATCTATGAACAAAAATAATCGTAATTCTACATTTGGAATTTGCACTTTTGTGATAAAGAGATTTCACTACAGTACTTGTATAAGGTGGAAAATATTTTTGTTTACCTTTTATACAGTGCAAATATTTGTAATAAAATAATATCAAGTGAGCATTGTACATTTTATATTCTGTTGTAATTAAAATCAATACTTTTGCAAATGTAGAAAAAAATCCCAAATATATAATACATTAAAATTGGTATTTTATTATTGTTTAACAAAGCAATTAAAACTGTGATTAATCTCTATTTTTTATCTTGCAATTAATTGTGATTGTTTGCTTCAATAATTATGACAGCCCTAGCTCTCACAAGAAGTTTGAGTTTTGACAAATCAGCATTTTCAAGCAAAAAAAGATATAATTGAAAAATCTCCAGCATCAGCTACACCATTATTTCAGTGGCTTGTTCTGTTACGGTTGGCACTTTGCACAAAGAAGATTTAACTAAGGTAAAGCCCCCATCTTCAATCAGATGACAATGGGTGGAAATCATGTGCCCTCTCTGTTCACAGATTTATAGATTCCAAGGCCAGAAGGGACAACTGTGATAATCTATTCTTACAGCCTGTGTAACATGAGTAATAGAACCTCCCCAAAATAATTCCTAGATTATATCTTTTGGGGGGAAAAACAACCTTTATTTAACAATTGTCAGTGATGAACATTCCATTGATACTTGATAATTTCTCCCAGTGGTTAATTACCCTCACAGTCAAAAATTTACACCATATTTTCAAGTCTGAATTCATCTGGCTTCAACCTACAGTCATTGGATCGATCATGTTATACCTTTCTCTGTTAGACTGAAAAGCCCATTATTAAATATTTACCCTCTCTGGGTACGTCTACACTGCAGCACTATTTTGGGATACCAGAGGTATCCCAAAATAGCCAGCCTGAATCTTAACAGCAAGACTGTTATTTTGAAATATAACAGGCTCACTATTCTGTTGTTCCTCTAAACCTCATTCCACGAGGAGTAAGGGACGTTTTGGAATAGTGGGTTATTTTGTAATTTGGCACTGTGTAAATGAAATCACCCTTTAACCAGCTCTTTTTTAACCTAAATAGATTGACCTCCTTAAGTCTATCTCCATAAGATATATGTTCTTATATTTCACTCATTCCTGAAGCTTTTCTTTGTATCATCTCCAATTTATCAAATGTCTTCATGAATTCTGAGCATAGTATTCCACCCAGGCCCACCAATGTGTGTGTGTGTGTGTGTGTGTGTGTGTAAAGAGAGCAGTTGCATCCCAGGACCCGACGATTTAAAGGGTCCAGAGCTCCCAGCAATGCCTCTGCTACTGAAGCAGCAGCTGGAGCCCTGGAACCTTTAAATTGTCACCAGAGCACCATGCTCTCTGGGCAGTTTTGAAGGCTGGAGGGGGTGGGGTTCAGTGCACTCCACACCCTCCTAACTTGCCCAGGGGGCTCATGAAGGCTGTTGGATTCTTTGATTCCACCAGTGGTTGCACTAGTGCCAAATACAGAGGAAAAATAACACCCATACTCCTAGTCAAGATTCCCCTGTTTATACAACCCAGGACTGCATTAGCTCTTTTGGCCAAAGCATCATATTGGGAGTTCATGTTCAGTTAAGGGCCCCACATGTTTCTGAGTCTCTGCTTCTCAGGATAGATTTTGTCTAACTATGACCTATATTCTTTGTTCCTTGATGTATACATTTACATTTAGCCATGTTAAAATGCATATTATTTTCTTGTGTCCAATTTATCAAGCAATCCGTGTCAATTTGAATCAGTGACCTGTCCTTTTCATTATTTACCCCCGCCCCAATTTTTGCATTGTCTGCAAACTTATCAGTGCTTATTTTATGTTTTCTTCCACGCCACTGGAAAATAATGAAATAGTGTAATGTGAAGTACCAATCCCTGCCAGCCCATTGATGATTCCTCATTTACAATTACATTTGAGACTGCGTACATGTCTGGATTTTAATCCATTTAATGTGAGCTAGGTTTATTTTATACAGTTCTAGTTTTTGTTGTGGGCATATGGCTCTGATTGCAGGACTGGATTCTTAGTACATACCTTAAGTTTTCCATTCCAGTTCATCCATCTGATTGGTAAGTGTTTAAGATGCACAGGTGCAAAATCCCAATATCCCTCAGCTCCCATTGATGTCCTGACATTTATAACATAATCCAGAATCCCCTCACTCTAACAGAACCCATATGAATGAAATTAATGAATAAAACAAAGCATGCCAGGAAGTGGGAACTTTCATAAAGCTAGGAACCAAAGTGATTTAGCCTTATAAAAAGATAATTACTTATAAAATTATATGCACTTAGACAATTTATTTAAATAGGAACTCTTAGTGCACCAATTTATATGAACTAGACCATTAAGACCCACATTTTTTATCTTACTTTTAGAAAATTATTATTTCATAATATATATTGTAGCAAAAATGTTCCTAGCAAGATAATTGTGTAAAAATATCTATTTAGGATAATTTTGTTAGAGAAAGAGTGAGTGAGAATAATAATGATTAGAGAGGAAAAAGATTTTCTTGTTGAGAAATTATTCCAAAGACACCGAATAAATAAATACAAATAAAAAAATTTCTATCAAGATTCTTACTACCAACACTTAAATGAGCCACTATTTTTGTCACTGTGAAAACAGTTGTGTGAAGGAAAACCATCTATTATACTTCTAAGTGTAATTCATGTGGAGGTACAATCATAGAGTTATAGGTAAAAAGGGACTGTAAAGATCATCTAATTTAACCTGCCAAGATGCAGAATTTCTTGTGTCTATACTTGTGCTAATGCCCCATAAAACTTTTCCATCCTTGGATTTATTGCAGTAGCTATTTTAGCATGAATGGGAATGTTTCCCCCTCCTACCAGCCAATGAGGAAGAAGGGTTTCACAATGTTTCCTACCACCAGAGGTACTGAAGATTTGGGTGGCAATGGATCCTCCTGAAGGCCACTTAAACACCTAAAGAGAGAACCACTGAATCCAAGGATGCAGTGAAGAGGAAGAGAAGGAGGTCTCCAAGGGTACACAGCAGCATTATTTTGGAATAACAGATGTTATTCCAAAATACCAAAGTGTGTGTCTACTCAGAAGCAGTTTTTTTGACATAATGTTAAAATAGTGTCCTTCTGGAGGACTTCTTACTCTGACTCCTGTAACTCTCGTTTTACGAGGATTAAGAGAAGTCGGAGGAAGAGTTCTCTATTTCAAAATATGTGCTGTGTACATATGCCTTAATTTGAAATAAGCTATTTCAATGTAAGCTAGACAATAAGCATAGCTTATTTCACGTTTAGCCCTGCTGTGTAGATATACCACATGTTCATTTGAAGACTGATATAAGGCTTATAGGGGCTTGAGATAAGTTATTGGAGAAAGGGGCTAATGGGCTTTCCAGCTGTGATATTTTCTTCACCCAGGCTCAAAGAATCTACAAAACCTCTAGCACTGACTCAGGTTCAGGTTTGATATGAACATTTACTTAGTTCTGTTGCTGGAAAGGACCAGGACCCAGAAATGATTATTTTAATTTTAGACACTTGAGCATCTTAGGGTGCATTTACACTTCACCCTTAGCTTGTAATAAGATAAGCAATTTGCGCTATGCAAATTATGTATCTTATTTCAATTCTTTTTCAAAATAGGCTATTTTGAAAATTGGAGTGTCTACACAGCACCAGATCATATATATAGTAGTCCAATGTCTGTGACTCTGTAACGCTGAAACACTGGCTGTTACCTCTGGGCGGCGCTGTTGCCTCCCGTCATGGTGCTCGGCTGACTTCTGCACCGCTCAGCCGGGCCGCTGCGTGGGAGCAAGCAGAGCAAGCAGCTGTTTGGGGTCAGCGCTCCCCAAGCAGCACAGGGGTGCTGCATGGGGAGCGTGGGGCCCAAACGGCCGCTTGTGCTGCTTGCTCCTGTGCGGCAGCCCGGCTGAGCGGCGCAGAAGTCAGCCGAGCGCCACAGCGGGAGGCAACAGCGCTGCCCAGAAGGAACATCCAGGGGCCGGGGCCTGGACGAACGTGAGTCTCTGACGTCAGGAAAGGGCACCAGATTCAAAAGGAGGAAAGCGGAGCAGACACAGAGGACGGGGAGGAGACAGTGAGGAGAATGAGGAGGCGGAGAGGAGGCGGAGGACAGTGAAAGAGAGAGTGAGAGAGATGCAGCAGGAGGAGGAGAAGAGAAACACAGAGTGAGAGGAGGGAGGGGGAGAAGAGAAGAGAGAGAGAAGGAGAGAGAGGCAGGAGGTGGACGAGCTGGACGAAGAGAGAAGAGAGAGGCAAGGCAGTAGGAGGAGAAGAGAGAGAGAGGTCGTTTGCGCTGCTTGCTCCCATGCGGCGGCCTGGCTGAGTGGCGCAGAAGTCAGCCGAGCGCCATGGCGTGAGGCGAAATGGGGCGGGGCGGTGACATACACGCCCGGGGCCGGGGCCTGGACGAGCATGCATCCCCGACGGAGACAGAGGAGAGCAGAGAGAGAGTGAGAGGCAGGAGGAGGAGAAGAAGAGAAAGGGAGAGTGAGAGGCAGGAGGGGGAGAAGAGAAAGAGAGAGAGAGGCAGAAGGCGGAGGAGAGCTGAGAGAGAGAGGGGGAGGTAGTAGGAGGAGGAGAGAGAGACCAGAGGCTCAGGAGAGAAGAGCGACGTGGAGGAGAGACCTGAAAATCCCGTCTTATGACGGGCTAATTGGCTAGTTTCAAAATAAAACACTATTTCAAGACATCCCTTATCCCTCATGTAATGAGGTTTTCAGGGATGCCGAAATAGTGCATCCACTATATTTTGAAATAGCGGACGTGTTCAAAAGACGCGGGGTAGCTATTTAGTGATATCTGCGGTATCCCAAAATAGCATTGGAATGTAGACATACCCTTAGAAAACACTTTGCTATACCAATGCAATTTTCCTTTTACATGTGGTATCCATGACTATTTGATACTTGTCCCACCTACAAACAAAACTGCAGAAGTACACAATTTTCATGGTGTGATGCTGGATCTGTGCCGTATTGTTTGCAAGTTTGCTACTACCACAAATATTATTTTGACTGTATTACATTATGGTTTTCCTTACAAATAATGGGGTTGACATTAGCTTTTTGATCATAATTACTTTGGGTTTTCACACAATTCAAAAATTGGTCTCTAGATTACTTTATTGAATTTCTTAGAGCACTGATGTAAGGTCAATAGGAGAATGTGAGAAAAGGATGATTATTTTTCCATTAACTCAGATATCTAAAATGATATATTTCTCCTTTTTAAAATAATGCTTTCTAAATCAGAAATCTATATCAGATTTTTAATTCTTTTGGCTTCGGTCAGTAAATACATTTGTAAACTGGAAAAGAATGAAATGGAGGTTCATTATCATAGAAATTTAGCTAGACTGCTATTTATAATAATTATATCAATATTTCCTACTTTCTACATTCAGGTGAGACAAACCAAATGCACAAATATGGTATGGGAGAAAACGGGCCTGGCAGCAGCACTGCTGAGAAGGATCTGGGAGATATGGTGGATCACAACCTCAACATAATTAATTAATGCAATGCTGTTGCAAACACAGCAAATGAAATATTAGTTTGCATTAACAGAGGCATAGCATGCTAGTCACAGAAGGTGATAGTACAGCTCTGCTCAGCTCTGGATACTGTATGCAATTTTGCTTACCAATGTATAAAAAGGATGAAAAGAAAATGGAAAGGATTCAGGAGCCAGTGACACATATGATCTAAAGGATGAAATGCAAACCATATGAGCAAATGTTGAAGGAACTAGCTATATTTACTTTAGAAAAGAGGAGATTAAGGAGGGATATGACAGTGGTCTTCAAATACTTGAAAGCCTGTGCTTTCTTCACATAGAGCAGGACAAGAGGCAGTGAGTTCAAAATACAGCATAACTGATTTAGATTGAAATCTCAGGAAAACCTTCCTAACTGTAAGAACACTAGGACAATGAAACAGTCTGCCTTGGGTGGCTGAAGAAGCTTCTTCACTGGAGGTTTTCAAAAGGAGATTGGACAGCCATCTGCCTTGGATAATCCTGGGCTTGGAGCCAGTGCAGTGGAAGAGCAGGGTTGCCAATGATAGTCATTGTATAAATATCATGATATTTAGTGTTTTTCTTTATGCAGCTAGCACCTGAAGTAAAGAGATTATCTGAGTATCTCACTTTTCGTGTTTTGGAAAAGCAGGTTACAGAGAAAAGCTTGAAAATATGATTCCAGTGCAATCTAAGGAATCAAAAACCAGAAGATACAGTAAAAGACGTGTGATTTTTAAACCAGTCCTAGGATATTTTTGTGGGTGTGTGTGTGATTAATTTATTTTTGAATGATTGGTATCGACAATACTGGGGAACAAAAACTATTGTAAACATCCATACTCACATCACAGTTAGGACCTGACTCCACATAAACAGGAGTGCAGACAATGGTAGTGCTGGTGGCTGTAACACCAAACCCTAAATTGAGAAGAAAATAGTTGTGCACATTCCAACTATCCTAGGGCTTGTCCACATTACAGAGAAAATCGAAGCTGCCACAGTCAATCTTTTGTGGTTCGAATTAGCAGGTCTAGTGAAGACAAGCTGATTTGAACTGAGAGGGCACTCCCAGCAGTACAGGTAGTCCTGATCCTATGAGGAGTAAGGGAAGTCGAAGGGAGTGCGTTCCCGTTGACCTTCCGCTGTGTGGACAGCACCAAAATGTAATTGAAGACAGTTCAACTCCAACTACGTAATTTACGTAGGTGGAATTATGTATCTTAATTTGAGTTTATCCCCTAGTGTAGACCTAGGCCAATGGAGTTAGGCATCTGCAGTTTAGTGGATTTACCCCAAAATGACACACTTACATGGGTTATGAAACAAAACTGTCTGATTAAGAAAAAGTAAAGGACACAGGTTAGTTAGAATACAGAATAATCCATTTAAAGAGATCACACAGAACAACACAAAATAACATTACAATTCTAATAAGAAATAACTGATCATCTCATTCTTCTGATTACATTCTGGCCATACTAATTCTAATCCCTAAGGCTCTATCTGCTTTCTGGAAGAACCACATCCTTGAGGGTGAGAGTTCTTTCAAAATCAGGGTATTAAAGTCTGTGGGTATGTCTACACTGCCACCCTAGTTCGAACTAGGGTGGCTAATGTAGGCATTCAAACTTGCAAATGAAGCCCGCAGCATGGACTAGGTAGTTCGAATTAAAGCTCCTCATTCAAACTACCGTTACTCCTCCTCATTGCAGGAAGAGTAACGGTAGTTTGAATTAGGAGCTTTAATTCGAACTACCTAGTCCGTGCCGCGTGTGGCCACGGGCAGGTAGTTCGAACTACGGGGCATTTAAAAATGGCAGCGCCCGGGAACATGCAAATAAAGCCCGGGATATTTAAATCCCCGGGCTTCATTTGTAAGTTTGAATGCCTACATTAGCCACCCTAGTTCGAACTAGGGTGGCAGTGTAGACATACCCTGTCTGGTTTGTCTGTACTGAGCAGATATATCTCCACTTTGGTACAGGAACTTGAAACAGGTGTTGGCTGCTGTTTTTGAGATACAACTGCACTCTTCACACCTGCCAAGGATCCCTGCACCTGAGTCAAGTTCCATGGTAGTTCTCTGGTCCTCAAAAGTGTTCTATGGTAACTCCCTTGAAGCCTATCCATATCTGGAAGTCTTTTTTCTGGGCCTTTTTATTGACCCACATTTTGACAATCCAAACTCAGGACTTCCCTTCCCTAAGCTGCATTCCTGGAATTTATTTCTCTCCCTTCGTGGTTAGATACATGCCAATCTCTCTGCCTCAACACAAGATGACTCATCTTCTCTCCAAAAGCAATCTGACAAATGAGTCCCTCCCAACTAATGAAAATATCTTGATTGCTCCAAAGCAGCAACAATTTAACTCCTTGTAGGAAAGAAAGCACTGGCCTTTATAGGATCCCTATTTCCTCTTCCATTACTCTATAATGTGCCACTTCTTATTTACCAAAAGGACACTGGAATACTGGAAGGAGGTCGTTACCAGATTTGTCCAATACTATGGGGTATGCTCATTTATTAGGGTTACTCTTATGGGACTGGGGAAGGTTATCAATTCTATCAGTGTGCTGCTTATGCTCTCATATGGAGCTGAATTCTCTTCCTGTTGCCAATTCCCCCTCCCACTGGAGCTCTCCTGCAGGAACTAGGTTCCTCAGGATGGGGTTCTTACCACCTTAGCAACATACACAGACACTCATACCCACTAACAGAGCATGTCTGAGAGGACTGGATAATCAGCACTCACAAGCTGACCCCCTCATATGTCCGTGGACTCAGCTGGCTGGGTTTAACAGCAATGCCACGCTGCACCCTCATGTGCCTTGGACTCAATGGGCTGGATTAAACAGCACTTTAAGCTGCCATCCTCACATGCCCCCAGGTTCAGCACTTCCCTATCCCCACTTTCACACCACAATCATTCACTGGTAAACCACACGATGAGCAAACCCCACAGGACTTTGGGCACTACAGAGATCTTTAGCTTGGATACAAGAAGTGTTGTTGCAGAGTGAATGGGGAAGCCAAAACAACATCCCTTGAGGAAGAGTGAGCAAAAGAGAAAGAGAGAGGGAAGCAACCATCTTAATAAGGAAAGTTATTTATTTCTGAGTAGTGAATAGATATCAAACAGTTACAATATTAAATCTAAATTGAAACTGATTGCAAATGTTAGGTAACCATATAACAGTTTACATAGGGCAGGGTCAGGAGGCTATGCTTAGAGAGGTAGTTGATGGGAGAGAGAGAGAGAGAGAGAGAGAGAAAGAGAGAGAGCTCATCACTCCATGGAGCGTGCACTGATCGGGGTTCCCAGATGATGATGGTAGCCGGGGGTTCAGAGGGCAGGAGACAAGCAGAGCAGAGCCCCGGCATGATCAGACAGGAAATGAAGAAGTCTCAATGGAACTGAAGCAGTTTAAATCCAGGTATCAGAACAGTTTTTCTTGGGGCAAGGATAGGAGTTTTTATAGGGATAGGACAATAGTTCTAAGAGAAAGAGGCGAGACAATAGAGACTGATCAGCCCTGGTTATGGGTGATGTTCCTTGAACGAGCTCACAATGCAACTAGGCAGTTTCAGTATTTTAGATGTCAATAGGATCGTTACTAGAATTGGTCTGATAATGACTAATTTGGGTGTGAGCAGGCCTGGGTTCAGTAGCATCTGGAGTAGAGATTTCCCATCAGGCAGTGCTTCTCTGCTTTCGGTATTCCATAGTTCACTGCGATACCTGCCTTGGAAGAGTTGGTCTCCATTCTGTATGCTAATGAGTTCTATCTTAAATGCAGATGAGGCTGGAGTGTTTCCTGAATTAGTTTAGGTGTGTCTTCCCTGGCCTTTTCATTGCTTTGTCTGAAACCAGCCGAGGCCTAGGGGAAGGGGGGGATGGTTTTCCATGAATGTCACTCCCTGGCTCCCCAAAAGCACAGGGCTGGTAGGTAACAAGGTATGAGCCTTGTCTAGTCCCCACAGACCAAAGAACAAAATTTAGAAAGTAACCAACAGAAAACTTCAAAGATCGAGTGAAAGGGCCACCTCATCTTATGAGGCATCTTAAGGGGAGCAGATATCATTGGGCCTAGTTTGAACTAGGGATGCAAATGCAGGCATTCAAAATAGTCAATGAAGCGGGGATTTAAATATCCTGTGCTTCATTAGCATGATCTCACCGGCACGTTATCTCCGAATGCCAGCTGTTTTGAAAGTGAAAGTGCGCGCCGGGACACGTTAGTTCGAACCAAACCCCTTGGTTCGAACTAACGTTACTCTTCATGGCTATATCCACAATTTGGCATGAAATGATGTCATTAGAAAGTAGGATCATATTTAGTTGTGATGATGCTTTCTCCTAGCAAAACCACACTCTAACCTTTGCAGCAGGAAGTAGTAGTTTCGTAGCTAGGTTGTGCAGTTTACTCATTTTGGAAATGTGTAAAGTCACATGGTAAGAAGCCTCAGCAGCCTTCGTATTAACAGTTCTTTTTCTCCTGTTAACTAAGGGTATGTCTACACTGCACCCTTATTTTGGAATAAACTGTTTCGGAATAGAAACTTCAAAATAGCTTATTTTGAAATGGTGCATCTATACAGCAAATGCCCATTGAAATAGTGCTGAACTATTTCGAAATAGAGCGTCCACACTCGTTAGATGCTGAATCACATTTAAGGTCATGTGGAAGCACTTCAGGCAAGGCATCAGAACAGCAGTCACTTCCCATAGCTGCTTCCTGAGGCTATCTGAGGCTCAAGCTTTAAGGGACCCCACCGTACAGCCATGTATTAGGCTCCTCTCCTTGAGGGATAGCAAAGCCTTTTCACTGCCTGTTCTGGTTGCCCTTGTGGACACCACAGCTCTCCTGCCATGGAGCCAGAGTTGATTCCAAGCTGTTAACGGCTTTTAGACCTGATGCCCCACCTCCTGCTGCAGTTACTGCAGGCTGCCTTCATGGTCTTGCAGGAATAGGACCCCTAGCTCATTACAAGGCACACCCTCTCCTCTCTCTCTTCTTTTAACCTTCATCCACACCTGCTCCTGGGTGCAGATGTGTTGCCTCTGCCCCAGGCTGTCGGTCATCAAAATAATAAACATCTAATTAAATTAGAATGAACACACCTTTCCTTAACAATTTAAAAACACGGGGTTTAACAGACTTTGTAGTGCATAATATCTTTCATCACTTCTGAATTTGTTCCGAGAGACTGCTGGACATTGCAGGAGATATCTGTGGGGAACAGAGGAGCTGGGATTCACTGACTGTTCCCTTCAAGGCAAAGTTAGGATTGGCAGAGGAATTTGCTGGTGACATGGGCAGGCAGGTATGTCAGGATGTTGTCCCAAAGCTTAGCAGCAGTAGCAAAACTCTCACTTGGTGAGTCTGAGGGGGTAGTGCAATGATTCACAATTCTGAGAACCTCAGCAGACCGACACATTGTCTGATGAGTCACGGAAATTTAGGATGGGAGAGTGTTGGGGTCACTGCAAAAAGTAACTGGAGAGAGGAAGCCAAGGGCTTTAAACTAGGTTCGTCGGGGGACGGTGACCAAAACCCTGAGGGGAGTGGGAAAGTCGGATACCGGGAAGAAATGCAGAGAGGAACGAGCAAGAAAGGAGGACCCCTGTTTCGAATGGAGAAGATAGGGCGATCAACTGGTTACCTGAGGTGTTTGTACACTAATGCGAGAAGCCTGGGCATCAAACAGGAAGAACTGGAGGCCCTGACCCAGTCCGAGAAATATGATTTAATTGGGATAACAGAGACTTGGTGGGATGACTCGCATGACTGAAGCGCTGTCATGGAAGGGTATAGACTGTTCAGGAAGAATAGGCAGGGGAGAAAAGGAGGAGGAGTTGCACTATATGTAAGAGAGCACTATGATTGCGCTGAACTCCAGTATAAAGAGGAGAAAACCTGTTGAGAGTCTATGGGTTAAGTTTAAAGGAGCAAACAACAGCAGTGATGTTGTGGTTGGTGTCTGCTACAGGCCACCGAATCAGGTGGATGAGGTAGATGAGGCTTTCTTCGGACAACTGAGAGAAGCTTCCGGATCGCAGGCCCTGGTTCTCGTGGGGGACTTCAATCACCCTGACATCTGTTGGGAAACCAATACGGCAGTACACAGGCAATCCAGGAAGTTTTTGGAGAATGTTGGGGATAACTTCTTGACACAAGTGCTGAAGGATCCGACCAGGGGCCGTGCGCAGCTTGACCTTCTGCTCACAAACAGGGAGGAACTAATAGGGGAAGTGGAGGTAGGTGACAAACTGGGAAGCAGTGATCATGAGATGGTAGATTTCAGGATCCTAATCAAAGGAAGAAAAGAGAGTAGTAAAATACACACCTTGGACTTCAAAAAAGCAGATTTTGACTCCCTCAGAGATCTGATGGACAGAATCCCCTGGGATGCTAACATGAAGGGGAAAGGAGTCCAGGACAGCTGGCAGTATTTTAAAGAAGCCTTATTGAAGGCACAGAAAGAAACCATCCCGACGCCAAGCAAGAGAGGCAAACATGGTAGGAGACCGGATTGGCTTACGGGGGAAATCATTGGTGAACTTAAGCACAAAAAGGAAGCTTACAAAAGTGGAAACTTGGACAAATGACCAGGAGGGGTTTAAATGTATAGCTCGAGAATGCCGGGGTTATCAGGAAGGCGAAAGCGCAAATGGAATTGCGACTGGCTAAGGATGTGAAGGATAACAAGAAGGTTTCTACAGGCATGTTAACAAGAAGAAGGTGATCAGAGAGGGTGTGCGGCCCTACTAGATGAAGGAGGTAACCTAGTGACAGATGATGTGGGGAAAGATGAAGTACTCAATGCTTTCTTTGCCTCTGTATTCACGGACAAGGTCGGCTCCTGGACTTCTGCGCTAAGTGACGCAAGATGGGATGAAGATGGACAGCCCGTGGTGGGTAAAGAACAGGTTAGGAACTATTTAGAAAAGCTAAACATACACAAATCCATGGGTCCGGACTTAATGCATCCGAGGGTACTGAGGGAGTTGGCAAATGTCATTGAGGAGCCTTTGGCCATTATCTTTGAAAAGTCGTGGAGATCGGGAGAAATCCCGGATGATTGGAAAAAGGCAAATGTAGTGCCCATCTTCAAAAAAGGGAAGAAGGACGATCCAGGGAACTATAGGCCGGTCAGTCTTACCTCGGTTCCTGGAAAAATCATGGAAGGGATCCTTAAGGAATCCATTTTGAGGCACTTGGAAGAGAGGAAAGTGATTAGGAATAGTCAGCATGGATTCACAAAGGGCAAGTCATGCCTGACCAATCTGATCAGCTTCTATGATGAGGTAACTGGCTCTGTGGACGTGGGAAAGAAAGTGGATGTGATATACCTTGACTTTAGCAAGGCTTTTGATACGGTCTCCCACAATATTCTTGCCAGCAAGTTAAGGGAATGTGGATTGGATAAATGGACAGTAAGATGGATAGAAAAATGGCTAGAAGGCCGGGCCCAGCAGGTAGTGCTCAACGGCTCGATTTCAGGTTGGCGGTCAGTTTCTAGCGGAGTGCCCCAAGGTTCAGTTCTAGGACCGGTTTTGTTCAATATCTTTATTAATGACCTGGATGAGGGGATGGATTGCACCCTCAGCAAGTTTGCGGATGACACTAAGCTAGGGGGAGAGGTAGATACGCTTGAGGGCAGAGATAGGGTCCAGAGTGACTTAGACAAATTGGAGGATTGGGCCACAAGAAATCTGATGAAGTTCAACAAGGACAAGTGCAGAGTCCTGCACTTGGGATGGAAGAATCCCAATCACAGTTACAAGCTGGGGACCAACCAGTTAAGTAGTAATTCTGCAGAAAAGGACCTGGGGGTTACAGTGGATGAGAAGCTGGATATGAGTCAACAGTGTGCCCTTGTAGCTAAGAAGGCTAATGGCATATTAGGTTGCATTAAGAGGAGCATTGCCAGCAGATCCAGCGATGTCATTATTCCCCTTTATTCGGCTTTGGTGAGGCCACATCTGGAGTATTGTGTCCAGTTCTGGGCCCCCCACTACAAAAAGGATGTGGACGCATTGGAGAGGGTCCAGCGGAAGGCAACCAAAATGATTAGGGGGCTGGAGCATATGACTTATGAGGAGAGGCTGAGGGAGTTGGGTCTGTTTAGTCTGCAGGAGCGAAGAGTGAGGGGGGATTTGATAGCAGCCTTCAACTTCCTGAAGGGAGGTTCCAAAGAAGATGGAGAGAGGCTGTTCTCAATAGTGACAGATGGCAGAACAAGGAGCAATGGTCTCAAGTTGTGGTGGGAGAGGTCCAGGTTGGATATTAGGAAAAACTATTTCACTAGGAGGGTAGTGAAGCACTGGAATGGGTTACCTAGGGAAGTAGTGGAGTCTCCATCCCTGGAGGTGTTTAAGTCTCGGCTTGACCAAGCCCTGGCTGGGTTGATTTAGTTGGGATTGGTCCTGCCTAGAGTAGGGGGTTGGACTTGATGACCTTCTGAGGTCTTTTCCAGCTCTATGGTTCTATGATTCTATGTGTGAGCTCCCTATTTTAAGGTTGGCAGTTGGTGTCAGGGCTGTGAGCCACACAGAATAGCATTGAAGGCACCCAGAGTTGCAGGACAGGTATTGACACATCTTTTATTGGTTTGGGTTGAACTTCTAAGCATCACAGAGGAGCCAGCTATAGGCTCTTCTCCTGGATGGGGCTGTGCTCCCTGCCACCTGCCACCGCCTCCAGACCCCACACCATGCCAGCCCAGACTGGGGCTATGTCCTCCACCATGCCAGCTGGCCCTGCTGCCTCCAGCTCTGGCAGTGGCTGTGCCCCACCACAACCAGAGTGCCGGTCTGAGCTGCATGCCCAGGGCTGTGCACTCCTCCATGCTGGCCCCACTCGGGCTGGACACTCCACTGCCAGCCTAGCCAGGGCTATGATTCTGAGCCTGGCCAGCTGGGGCTCTTTGGTCCATCAATATCTGTGGGTCCTGCCCGACACCAAAGGTCTCGGTTCAGACTATGGCAATGTGCTTTGAGCAAGGCCATCTGTTGCCTACAGAGCGGGTACTTTTCTTGAGGAGCACAGACATCATAGGGGAGCATCATGACACCCACGTCCCAGGGCAAGCAGGCATGGGAAGGTGCCAACTAGGCCAGGAGCCTGCAGGCAGGAAGGGGGGATGGGGTAGCTTGGCCTCCTTTTGTGTTCAGCACATTCCGGGTCCAATACCAGCGGCATCCCAGAGTAAGAACTTCTATCTTTGTCCGCATAAGGGGGGATGAGCAGCAGAGACTGCCTGCCTGAGAGAGTGTTACTAGGGTTCCCTCCTCTATCTCCTGCTGGCAGGTTTCCAAGCAGGGAATCAGTCTCCTTCCACATCACCACACTTGACCAGGAGTGGATGCTGCCCGAGGGCAGGCATGACCCTGTGCCATGTGCAGTATTGCTGTGTGGTTCCGTGTCTCCAGCCTCCTTAGTGGTGACTTGTGCTGAGAAGGTGTCCCACCACATATTCTGGAGTAAGGCAGGCCTTTCCAGGAACCTTGTGACAAGGAGCAAGGGATTCCTGTGTAAGAACATCATAGCTTACTCATAGAGTACTCTGGATTGGACTTCTATGTGCACACATGTGCACAGGCTGCTGGGTGGATCCCAAGCCAAGTAGGATGAGAGAGGAGCATACACCTTGTAGCCCACCACCTGACCCCGTGTGTGCATAAGGAAAGTTATAGAACTCACCTGAAGTGCCTTCCACAGGTCCGTCTGACACCTGGGAGGCATCCTGGGAGGGAGGGACCAGCTTCAGGCTGAGGATCAGCTCCTGGCTTGCAGGCATGTTCAACTGGCTGGCCTGCTCCACCTCTTCCTTCTCTTCCCAAGGGCGGAATTTTGGCAGGGTAGGGGGGGCAGCAACTGTGTGCTCTGGGGTGCAGCTTGCTTTTGATCCCATTCCCCAGATGCTAAGAGAGTGAGAGGAAAGTGCTTGTATTCTGTGCATGCTTCTCACTCCTGGCTGGTGAGCTCCTTTCACCAGCCACGTGTGAGAGGCAAGCATGGAAAGCAAGCACTTTTCCCTCACTCCCTTAGCATCCGGGGAATGGGTTCAAAAGCAAGCCGCGCAATGGAGCACACAGCTGCTGCCCCCCCTACCCTGCTGAAATTTTACCCTTGACTCTTTCTCCTCCCGTCATCCTCCTCCACAACCCCACCCCCATGGAAGCTGTTCAAGGCTCCCTATCTTGCTATAGGCTCCTGGGTGTGTCCTGACAGGACTCAGTGATGACATGGGGGCCGTGACTGGCCCTCCTTACAGGATGGCATTGAGCTGGTCGTAGTAACGGCATGTATGCAGTGCCACCCACGAGCATCTTCTCTGCTCCCTGCCCTTATTGTAGGCCTGCTGGAGCTCTTTAATTTTCATGCAGATCTTGTCAAGTATCCATATATGTTCCTCCTCAGCTAGGCTGGCAGCCATCTGGCTGTAGACATCTGCACTGTGTCTTCTGGTACAGAGATCCTGGAGCTTGATTTCCTCACCCAAGACCTCAATGAGATCCTGGATCTCTGCATCAGTCCAGGCCAGTGCTCTTCTGTGTCCCTGGCCAGGGGCAGCTGAGGGTGCTGCGGGAGTACTGGCAGCCATGGGAGGCTCAGAGGAAGTGCTGGGATCGGCCGCAGCTCCTGTGTTGCTGTGGTGTGGTATGGGGCTGGCAGAGATCTGCATGTGCCACAAGCCCTTTTCCTAGTGCCTGTTGCTTTAAAAGCTCTGCAGGAGAAGAAAAGCTGAGGAGATGTCAGGCATGACCACAGCAGCCATAAGTGCAGCTGTAAGAGGCCTCTGGAGGCCAATTACTTCGAAATAGCAGCGGCTGAGCATCCACACTCAGGCTATTGTGAAATGACAGTTTTGAAATAAAAATTATTCTTCATGACAAGCACGAGTTATTATTTGAAATAACCAGTCCATTATTTCGAAATAATAGGCTTGGTAATGTGGACACTCTGCTTGTTATTTCAAAATAAGTTATTTTCAAATAACTCCCTAGTGTAGACCAGGGCTGGGGCTCTGATCACTGACTGGAACTATTAGGTGCTACCATAGAACCAACAGTTAATACTAATAAATAACTAATTGATTTCTTCCTAAAAATTGCACTCTACAGTTTGCTTTTGTCAGATATTGTTTTGGGGTACATTGCTATGTCTGCAGATCTCTTCCCGCTCATTTCTCATTTGCTAATATTCATGATTCATAATAAACATCAGATAGAATGATATCCATAACTTATTGCACACAATATTCTGCAACAAAAGTTGATATTTACATTTGTGTTTTTTCTGCTCTGGAAATAGTGACAGCTGTTTTATTTGATTGTTATCTAACAGTCCTGTACATGAGAATAGGTGTTGGGTATTTTCCCAGGGACAGGATTTCTGTGTTCTCTGTATCCTGCTCCTAATTATCCTCCAAGGATTCAAGGTTTGAGTTAGGTTCTACTTTTTGTGCTGTATGCTTTTCTCTTCCTGATTCAAGAGCTCTTGAGTTTATCTCCAGAGATCACCAGCCCTTTAAATATACTTACATATTTTTACTTGACTTTCCATCCTCCTCAGGTACCTTGGGTGTAAATCAAAGATGGGATTGAGCCAAGGAGCTGAAATGTGCAACTTAGCTCAAGGAACAAAATTTAGGACTCTGATCCTTTGAGATTCTGGATACGGCCAGGCAGTGAGTCAGCAGGAGCTGAGGCTGCTCCTTATCACTTAGAAGATGTTCCATATCTTGCATCATCAGGCATAAAATGTAGCAAACAGAAACAATATAAGTCTCTTTGCTGACATGAGCATTCATAATTTTTTGGTTCCTGAAGACAGTGCTCTTTTTCATTCCTAAAGTATAAAATCCTGTTTTACTCAGTAACATGAATATTAGGGAGTGGTCGCTTGTGTTGGTGGGCACTACAGGAAATCCTAGAATCATAGGGTTGGAAGAGACCTCAAGAGATCATTGAGTCCAACCCCTGCTAAAATCAGGACCATCCCAGCCATTGTTTTGTCAAGCCGGGACTTAAAACCTCTAGGGATGGAGATTTCACCACCTCCCCAGGTAACACATTCCAGTACTTCACCACCCTCCTAGTGAAATAGTTTTCCTAATTTCCAACCTAGACCTCCCACACTGCAGCTTCAGGCCATTGCTTCTCATTCTGTCATCTGTCACCTCTGAGAACAGCCTCTCTCCATCTTCTTTGGAACCCCAATTCAGACAGTTTGAAGGCTGCTATCAAATCCCCCCTCACTCTACTCTTCTCCTGACTAAATAAGCCCAAATCCCTCAGCCTCTCCTCATAGGTCATGTGCTCCAGCCTCCTAATCATTTTTGTTGCTCTCCTCTGAACTTTCTTCAATGCTTCCACCTCCTTTCTGTAATGGGGGGCCCAGAATTGGACTCAATACACCAGATGTGGCTTCATCAATGCCGAATAAAGCAGATTAATCACTTCCCTAGATCTGCTGGCAGGGAACCTACTAATATACCCCAGTATGCCATTAACCTTCTTGGTTACAAGAGCACATTGTTGACTCATATCTAGCTTCTCAACCACTGTAATCTCCAGGTCCTTTTCTGCAGAAATGCTGCTTAGTCAGTTGGTCCCCAGCCTGTAGCAGTGCTTGGGTTCTTCCATCTGCACTTGTCTTTGTTGAACCTCATCAGATTTCTTTTGACCCTCCACTTTGTCTTGGTCATTCTGGATCCTATCCATACCCTCCAGCATATTTACCTCTCCCCCTAGCTTACTGTCATCTGCAAACTCATGTGTTGAGATAAAATAATGAGCTAGATGATTAAAGAATTAGGAAATATGGTTTTTCCCTCATTTCAAAGACTTCAAAAGCTTCCTTTAACAATATATTTTGAACAAATGAAATCCAAATATTCCTTCCTAGAATCCTGTGTACACAGTCAGCTCTTGGTCATGGTCTCATTGCAGGCCTCTCTGCATCAGCTGGCCTTATTTATTTCCTTGCCCAATTCAAAATCATGCTGAGTCCAAGAGCCTCTTCCTTAGAAGATGTTTTTGATAGGGGCTTCATAGGTTCTTATTTTAAATTTATTTTATTGGCCATTTCTGTTGTTGGATAGTGCTGATTTTCCAAAAGCTCAGTAAGGAAAGAGTCTCATTTAACTGAGCTAGACTCATTGTCATGATATTTCATTTCATGTTCCTGTTCTGCACCCTCTCTAGTGACTGTCTGTGGGCTAGAACATCAAACTGGATGTTATGACCCTCAGGTCCCATGGGGCACAGGCACTCAATATGAAAAAAAATGCAAACTACTGCCGTAGAAGTCTTAATGTCTTTCCAATTTGATCTAGCCTGCTTGCTTAGTAACTTTGGAGAATCCAGCTGCTACCTGGAAAGCTGCTGAAAGTTGATCCTGTAACCATCTAACGCAGAGATCCTTTTTATAAATGTTTCCTCAGTATGCTGTCTCTGAAGCTTCATCTGGTATGGTGTTTTTATTACTGCAATTATTTATTTATTTTGAAATCTAGTCCAAAAAAATGCTAAATTAATAAAACCCCAGTACTGCAGTTTTAAAATGAAAAACAGAAAGTGGAAACAGATTCTTTTTTTGTTGTTGTTTTTCACAAATTTGGGTTTCTCAAACTATTTTTTTCCTGAAAAAAAATCAGGGTTTTTTCATTCTTTTTTGGGGAGGGGACAATTGGCCAAAACTAATTTATTTTTTAACAAAAATATGTTTAAATTTTTTTTTACCCATTTCTAATTCTTAGAGCTCTAATTATTCTAGCCTTACATTTCTATAATTCTATGATTATTTTCATAATCCTCCTTTAACATATCACGAGTTTCCTACTTCCTGTCCTTCTTCCCAAACCAGACAGACTTCTCTGTGTGTTTGTTCAGATACAAAGTCAAACAACCTTCCCTAAGAAGGGTATGAAAAAGTAATCTTCAGTGAGGTTAACATTCTGATTTCATAGGCCCCTTAATGGCTATGTGGGAGTATAACAAAGTTATCCTAATCCATCTGTGCCTTCATTAGACTCTCTGGGTATAACTTCTTTTAAAAAATGTTTTTCTTCTCATTTCTCTCTCTTGTGAAAGCTTCCTACTGATTTCCCTGCTGCTTCTCCAGGTGGGAAGGGTGGGTAGGGAACCAAATTGGTTAGAGTTGTTTCCTGCTGCTTATCCTACTCCTGCTGCTCCTGCTCCACTGAACAACTGCCTCAGGAAGGGGTTTGAGGCCTGCTTATTAATGATTAATTCTTCCTTAAGAGAATCAAAGCCCCACTGATTTATTCAAGCTTTCATCTTATTTGTAAATACTAATTTTCAATCAGAGAATAGAACAATATTGTGACATAGGGGATAAACCATTTAATATAACATTGTGACTATGTTTAGTCACAGCAATCCCTGAAACAAAATTTTGAGCAGTCTGTGGGTTCAAATTCATCTATTTGTATCATTCATTGAATAAATAAGATGCAATTCATCATGCAATGGAGATGCAGATACATTAACACATTCATATATATATATATATATATAATTTAAATATTATATTTGCACACATATGCAGACACGCACTATAGTTACACACATATGCTAGATAGCTATATCTATCTGCATACCTGCACATTCTTATATACAGTACAACTTGATATTTCAAGGAAAAAAGCTTTTTTTTTTTCACTTTCCCTGTCATAATCTGTATGCCTCCCACTTTCAAATAGTTTCTTCTCTCTGATGCTGACCTACTCTAAACAGCATGAAAAAAACCCAACAGTATGGGACTACTTGTGATGTACTGCATCCTGATTAGAAACTATTGAGCTAGTTCTTCATTAAAACTGCTGTAGTTTGCTTCCAAAATCCATTGACATTAATTTTGTATACCCCCACTTTTAAACTTTAGATCTCAGGCTCCATGTGTGTTGTGCTGTGTCTAGCTACTCTGCATTTCGTACTGGCTGTCTCTTGATTAAATATAGCTGGTGAGTAGTAAATTTAAAGATGTGTTTTGCTGGCATGAATAGAAGTGAGCCAGGAACTGTGAGTAACAGGTATTTTTAAAAAATTGGAAGATGTTTTCTAGTGACTGGTGCTGAATCCTCATGCATGTCTAGTCATATAATCACTTGAGAACCAGGAGTGAACTGAGGGGAAAAATCCCCAATTGATATATCTCCTGAAAAATCTGCTTCTGGGCAGAACAAATTCACTAGACATGAGGAACCTCAGACTAGATCATTGAGGCCAATTAAATGAATTACTGTAGAAGAACAGAAGATAATTCGTGAATGACATCTAATCTATTCTAATTTAATTGCACAAAAACTTAATGTGGGTAGTTTCAGTGTCTGTAGTGTATTGTGTCATTTTATTTGAAGCAGCACCTTTTTTAGAAAGCTTTTCTGGGGACCTACAGTGAATTCTGATTTTAGTTGTGGGTGTGTAATCTATTGTTTTCCATTAGAAACCAAATTATTAAAGAATTGTAAAGAAAACCCCTACAGAGATAATAGCCATTTTGCCACTTTTACACTTCTTAAAGGTGTATCAAGGATCCTTCTGACCTGCAGGTATAAATTATAATTTATTGTCAAGTACCTTTTACCAGAAATAAAGCTGTTAGTTTATGACAGCTTAAGATGCTATGTCACAAATGAGAGAGGAAAATGACTTGCTAATTCACTGAAGTAATGTATCTGCCAAGCCAGGTTTTAAAGAAAAAAAAACCCAACAATGTAAGCACTCTAAGATGGATACATAGTATTTAAAATGAATGTGTAGTCATGTCATGAGGCTTATTTTGGGGGCAGACAGTGGCCTGTCTTGTGCAGCTCAGCAATGAATCAAGGGGGGGAGGGGGGGAGGCACCCTGTATGTTCCTCGCACCAATTACGTGGATATTGGGTTTCAATACATGGAGGAGAACTTCTGAGGTGTTCCTGTGTTTCCCCCTGCACCCCTGAAAGGGGAGTAGGATGAGGTAGAAAGTAGACAAATCCTGAACTCCCTCACCTTCAATGTGCCACCTAGGATGTGTATGCAAATGCACTGGAGCACGTGTGCTGTACTAGACAGAAACCTCACACAGGATACTTCCCACTTCCGACAGAGAGGCACAGGTCTAAAACCTGCTGTCTAGGTTGCTCCTGGGGCAGTGCATTGCACTGCTCCTTGCTCCAAGAAAGCCCCAATATTTTCCATCTTTCTTGAATGTCAGGCAGAAAGTCTTTCTAATACAGATCTCCTCATTTTAATGTGGTTAGACATACATTAATCCTGCCTGACAAGAAATCTATAATTAATGGCTCTCAGGTGAGTGTTGTCACTCAAGTCTCAGCCATTTTCTCTTGTGTGTCTCTTAGCAAACCACTTTAAAGTCTAAAGTGATATCCTTTAAAATATTATTCAGAATTGTCTTGCATCTGCTTCAAAGAGGTATGTTCCAAATTGTTACATCTAGATGGTATTATGGTCTTTATGAATTATCATGTTTGTCTATAAACCTAGCTGGAGAGAGAAAGAAATTCCTGCCCTTGATTGTCTTCTACAATGGAAAATGCATACAGGGGTCCTGACATGATTTACCCATTCTCTAATATTGAATCTTGGACCTTGATACCTGAGCTTTTCTGAGGCTATCACTACAGAGTTCCCTTTAAGGAAGTGGTCAAAGTTTACCCGCCACCACAACCTCTCATTTCTATTGAAATGGGCAGGGAATAGGCCCTGAATCCATAGATCTCAAGGGAAAATCCCATGGGAGTCAAAATAAAATGATATACTTTTGTATAGATTTTTGGACCCATGCTACAGAAAGTGATACATAATTATATTTCTGATAAAGATTTTTTGATTGGATGGTTTAAACAGCCTATAGGAAGAATATATACCACCTTTGAACATGAACTTTTTAAAAGTAACCTTAAATCTTGCTGTTTTCATATGCAATACATTCATTGGGGCTTTTCAATATATGACAAAGGCTGCAGCTGTCCACAGAGATCCCCTGTCTCCAAGATCATTTGCCTTTCATGGGATCCAGGCAGAGAACCTGGAACTTTAACTCCAGTCAAAACACAGGAATATAATACTTCATCACAACATCCATATAACATTACCACAAACAATACAAAAAATATTGTTGCAACATGATGAACACGTTTCAGATTATTTCCATCTAAATTAACAAATCCCTCCATTAGCAAATATCCAACAGAACACACTTGATTATAATCATGACCGTACACACAAGCCATCAGCCTCAACTTTACAGCAATTCAACATTGCAAACATCAAAAACATCCATTTCCACTAATTCTGCATGATCAGAGTTTAAGGTAGAACATTTTGTGTGCAGGTCAAGAGTGGAGATATGATTGTGTAGGTTATGGATATGAGTGAGGTCATGTGCAGAAAGACAAACCATCGCTGTACATTGCTATGGCTGGATAAGGATTAGTGGTTATAGGTAGGAAACACTGCCTCTTGTCTGCATCTCACCATTGGTGGTAACAACACTGTTCAATTATTATGGCTGCTCAGTGCTTCAGAGCATCAAACATAGAGGTATCATGCTTCAGGTTCCCAAAAAGAGGATACTGCCAGAGGGAGGAAGGGGGGGAGGAAGAGGAGGAGTGCTGGAGAAGGTTAGAGTTGGGGATCTTGTTTGGGGGAGGGGTTCCTGCAGTGAAGGTATTCACTGCAGGTGCGGGAGGAGGGGGGAGGAAGGAAAGAGGGGGAAGGCGGAAGCATGTTGCTCCCTGATAGGGTGGCAGGGCAGCTAACACAAGCCCAGTTTGCAGCAGCAACTGACAGTCAGTACCTCCCTGTGGGACTCCCAACCCCAGAGTGGGAAGCCAGGGCTTTGGGTGGGTGGTATCCAGCAGATGTAGCTTAGGAGAATAAACAAATCTGTTGTGGATGCAGGTGTAGGACCAATCAGGAAGTGGACATATTGGAACTCTTTGTGAACTGCAGTTTGTCTGCTCTGCAAAACCCCCCAGACATTTCCTTTTATTTGAAAAATCCATCCAGATAGAGAAAGGAAGGTCAAAAAAGAGGCAACGGCTGGGAAAACCCCAAAGACCCAGCTGTACCACATCTCTAGGCGCTTTAGCATTTAGGCCTGATAAGCTGTAGATATGGTGCTGTTTCCTCCCCACTCCAATGAGTTTACCCTCCCCATCCTCCAAAACATTCCTTCTCACACTCCGAGGGGGGCATGAGCTATAGTTTGTTGACTGCTGTTAGACCAACCTCTTCTTAAAAACTTTCAAAGATGGCGATTCCATAACACCCCTTGGATAAATATTCCTGGGTATAAGTACCCTTACAATTCCCTTTCTAACTGTAAATACCCGTACAATTAGAAAACTTTTCTGAATATATAACCAAATATTCCTTCCTGCATATTAAACCGATTACTTCTTGTCCTACCTTCAGTGGACATAAAAAAACAATTGATCACTGACCTCTTATATATTTGAGGACTTATCAAGTGTCTCCAGCGCAGTCTTCTTTTTGGGCCCATAATGCACAAACAATGACAGATGAGCCAATAGATTAAAAAGAATTCAGACAGGCTGTGTCTACACTGGCACCCTTTTTCGGAAAAGGGATGCTAATGAGACACAGCGCAATTGCAAATCCGCGGGGGATTTAAATATCCCCGCGGCATTTCATGACATAACTGCCGCTTTTTCCGGCTCGGGGTTTTGCGGAGAAAAGCGCCAGTCTAGACGCTATCTTGCGGAAAATAAACCCTTTTCCGCAAGATCTCTTATTCCTACTTGAAAGTGGGAATAAGAGATCTTGCGGAAAAGGGTTTATTTTCCGCAAGATCGCGTTTGACTGGCGCTTTCTCCGCAAAACCCCGAGCCGAAAAAAGCGCAGTTATGTTCATAAATGCCGCTGGGGATATTTAAATCCCCCGCGGATTTGCAATTGCGCTGTGTCTCATTAGCATCCCTTTTCCGAAAAAGGGTGCCAGTGTAGACACAGCCACAGTGTATAAAGGGAATCAGCACAAAGGAAAGAAGCAGAATCTATTCTCTGTGTATTACCAGGCTCTGTATGGTTTGGGTGCTACATCCTCTGCCACATTCTCCTTAAGGTCATCTTTTATTGGAAGCTATGCAATGGGAAGTTCATGGAGTTTCCTCTGCCCCCTCGTGTATGTTACTGGCAGGAGTGAACTCTTGCCAGGAAATATATGTTGTGGTAACTTATTAAATGTTATTTACGAAAAACAGTTAACATGTTGCATAGTTCCCTGCATGATGAATTTTACCCTGACATGGATTTTTATAGCTGAGTTAGAAATTGCTGAAAATTCAGAGCTATAGTAGAAACATCGGAATAATCTTCATTTCAGCAGCACAGACTTACCACTATAGGTAATATGCTGATCCCCTTACCATACAGCTGAAATAACACTCACAAATATGTATCACTTCCTAGTGAAGACAATAGAGTTACATGAGAAAATTTGGTCCTATATTTTAGAGTGCATATTTGTTAAAGAGTTAGTTGGATATAGTGGTTGTTGGTTGAAATGTCCGATTGACTTCAGTGAGTCAGGATTTATCCCTATAGGCACTTTCCATTTCTAATGGTTCTCACTCTCCTGTGTCTCATTTCTATTATCTTTGATAGTACATGAATTTCTATCTGCGTGGCATCCAGTATACATTCAAGAATGCTTATAACAATACAGTCAGATTTATGAGACTATTATTCCCTATTATTTCAGGTACTGCATTTCATTCAGGCTCTGAATAAATTAATTAGAGCACTAAAGCTAAGGAGCCAGAACATGGGAATAACACAGATGCTTGTCATCAGTGAATGAAGGCAAGAATATACAACTCTTCCATTATGTAATGTGTACACAATTTTTGCAAAAATTTGCTTTGGTTTATCCAAGAGACAAAGAGCTGCTATTTTATAGCAATGAGTTAGCATTGGATGTCGCACTCTCATTATGTGATGTTCAATCTTCTCCTATCAAGTCAAAGTGTCATCCCGTCAAACTCAATTACTCTCTCAGAGATTCCATCAGGTTACACTATAGGCACATTACCATTGTTATTCATGGCTATGTTTTGTGGAACCAGAAGCACAACAAAAGAATTAGCCTATGATTACAGAACATTGCTGTTACCATATCAACCCAGCTTTGAAACCTGCAGTTTGTTCTTTGAGAAGAACAATAGTTAGCCAATCATAAATAGGAAGGAGATAAAATATTAATGGGCAGGAAACTGAGGGAACTTACCTCAGAAGATTTTGAAATATGAGGGTCTGGAATTTCCTACAGTTATAATGCATTTTATACACAGTCAAAACTATATTTCAAGTCTACAGGTCCACTGAGTATTTTTAAGATTTGTTCATGAGAATAACAAAACAATGGTCATACTGGGCCAGACCAAAGGTCCATTTCTTTTACAGTATCTTCTCTTCTGACAGGGGCCATGCTTGATGCTCCAGAGACAATAAACAGAACACAGCAATTCTAAGCAACTTGTCTCTTGTTGTCTAGTTCCAATATCTAGCCACTGGATTTATGGACACATAGAGCATGGAGTTGAATCCCTGACTATCGTGGCTAATAGCCACTGATGGATCTGTTCTCCATGAACTTATCTAATTCTTTTTGGAAACCAGTTATATTTTAGTCCTTCACAACAGCCCAAGGTAATGAGTTATAAAGGTTGACAGTTCCTTTTTTTGTTTGTTTATTTTAAACCTGTTGCCTATTTAATCTCTAGTTTTTGTATAATGTGAAGTGGTAAACAACATTCATTTATTCACTTTCTACCTGCCATTCATGATTTTATGGACTTCTATCATATTCACCATTAGTGATTTCTTTTCTAAGATGAAAACTTGTCTTTTTAATCTCTCCTGATATAGAAATTGTTCGATACCATAATTATTTTCATTGCATTTCTCTTTATCTTTTCCACTACTAATATATCTTTTTGAGATATAGCAACCAGAACACCATTCAGTATTCAAAATGTGAGCATACCACAGATTTAAAGAAGTAGCATGATGACATTTTCTGTTTTATTATCTATCTTTTTCCTAATGGTTCAGAATATTCTGTTAGCTTATTTGACTGCATATTGAGAAGATATTTCCAGAGAACTATTCACAATAGCTTCAAGATATCTTTCTTCAGTGTTAACAATTAATTCAGATGTCATTATTTTATATGTAAAATCAGGATCATTTTTTTTCCAATGTGCCCAGTCACCTAGTTTTGTGATATCCCTTTGTAACTCTTCACAGCTTTGAATTTACCTATTTTGAGTAGCTTTGTGGTCTTCACATTTTGAAGGATCTCAGTACAGATCCTTGTGGGACCCCACCATTTGCCCCTCTCTGTTGAGAAAACTAAACATTTATTCCTATACATTAATTCCTAACTTTTAATCAGTTACCAATCCATAAGAGGACCTTTACTTCTATCACATGACAACTTAGGATCCTTAAGAATCTTTGGTGTGTGGGACCTTGCCAAAGTCCAGATATACTGTATCAACTGAATGACCTGTATCAGCTGAATAACTAGCATTATTTCTAAATAACTTAGGGTATGTCTACACTTGCACCCTAGTTCGAACTAGGGATGCAAATGCAGGCATTCGAAATAGTCAATGAAGTGGGGATTTAAATATCCCGCACTTCATTAGCATGATCTCGCCGGCACATTACTCCGAATGCCAGCTGTTTCGAAAGTGAAAGTTTACGCCAGGACGCATTAGTTCGAATGAAACCCGTTGGTTTGAACTAACATTACTCTCTCTTTTTATAAGAACTGGACTCACGCAGGAGTCCTTCCTCCAGGTTCCTCACCAAGGAGCATGCCCAGACCTCCCTCAATCCAGGCCCTTTGTTTGCTTGTGTCTTTAATTAGTCACCACCTGGCTCCTGGCCCCAAGTCATAGCCTTGTTGTTTCCCTCACCCCAAACACGCTCCTTTCACACACACATTCTTATCACAAGGTAGAATACAGCTTAGAGCAAGTTACAACCAAAGTGGCTGAGAGTTACAAAGATTACAAAGTTGCAAGGCTCAACAACGACCAAGCTTACAGTAGGTTTCTGAAGTTATAAAGCAAAGTAGCTGAGAGTCACAAAGTTGCAAAGCTCAACAATCTTACAAGAAGGTGCACAATTTAAAAGGCAAGGTAGCTGAAAGTTACAAAGAAACAAGTACAAAGCCAAAGATACCTTCCAGAGCACAGCATCTGACTGAGACTTAGAAGACAACTACCCCCCTTAAACAGTGTTCACAGCAATGCATTCAGCAGCAGGTTTTGTCATTCTCTAAGTCATGTGTTGGCAGGACCTTACAGTTTAATGCATTTTAAGAAAATGTATGTGTAAATCAAGTAATAGGTCAGACAGAGGCTTTTATTAACAGTGTCCACCAGGGCACCTGTGTTATTTCCTGAAGGCCTCTTTTTTCGTAAGAACTCCCTCTTCTGCATCCACACACACCTTTTTCCAAAAAAGCTTTTTCAGAAAAAGGCTTCTTTCTTGTAGAAGGAGGTTTACTGCCATTGGAAAAAAACCCCTCCATTCTTTCGACTTTTTGTTGAAAGAACTCCATAGCAGTGTGGACACAAGTATTGTTTTTCCGGAAGAATGGCTGGTTTTTTTTTTAAACGCTGCAGTGTAGATGAACCCTAAGAACAAAAGGCATTCAGGCCAGTTGGTTAGACTGCTAATAACTCACTATCTTACTATGAAAAATATTTGGTTTAGACATATTTCCGTTCATATTGCTCCTATTTCAGCAAACACTTAATTTCAAGCATTTGTGTATACCACTTGTATTCGAAGGGATTACTCATATGTGAAAAGTTAACCAAATGTGTATGTGCTCTGTATTTCTGTTCCCCTGATTTTTTTTATTCCTAAGAACTTTACTATGCTCTTTATTTCTTAAGAAATCTGTTACTGATGTTTATTGAAGACAAGGTAAGAGAATGATGTAATTAAACTATGACAGGAGTGTCTGATGGAAGTCTTTTTTCTGAATAGATAGGCAGATTTTTGTAGATAAAAAAGGATGAAGCAGACATCACCAAGATCCTATTTTTAATGGCCACTATGTTACAAGCATGTAGTTCTGGAGAGGTTAATAGTTAAGAATTGTTACAAGTGCTTTAACTAGGCAATTAGATTTGATCTAATCTTTTAACCTCTCACCTGTAATCAAGAGTGGCTTAAAGGGGGAAAACGGTAAGTCTTATTAAATATTGTAGTGCTTTTGCATGCAGTATATCTGATCTTGCAGAAGTTAGCTGAAAAATTGCAAATTGAGCCATAGCATTTTGATTGTAGGCTCTCTTTTTGTAGATTAATACTAGAAAATGCACACAAAACCGTACTGAAATTAAATATTGTTACTTATAAAAATAATTCTGCCTAAAGATTTGTTACTATTGTTTAAAATATGGTTTTATTAGTTCAGAAAACCTATTTGCAAGCTAAAAGGAAAAGCACACATTGATGTAAAAATAGATAATGTCTATATTATTTTAAGTTTTAGACATGAGGATCATATTTTCACCTTCGAGCAACATTTTAGACATGTAAGAGTTACAATATAACTGAAGTTATTTTCTGACAAGCAAATCGTTATTGCATTATCCTCGTAAGAATATACCTTGGGGGGGAGGGAGCGGGCTCTCTTTCCTGGCAAGGAAATAGTAATAAACCATGGATGAACATATCAACCATTTTATCTGGACAACATTTGTGGAATACTTTTACTGAGAAAAAAAATTCTTTTATTATTATTAACAGCACAGAAAATGTAGTTATTCTTTCCCTCACAAGGAAACACACATTACTTTGATAAGAACATTTCATTTGTACTGCCCTAAAAAGAACATGATTTTTACTCACATATAAATTTTTTTGAATGAAAGATTGGTAGAGTTTTTTTCCCCTTTTTTTAATTCTAGGAGCTGTTTTTTGTTTGTTTGTTTGTTTGTTTGTTTGAATTTACAGAAGAACATACAAAAGAATATTAGGGGAGCCAAAAGTGTAAATAAAATTACAGTGGATAAAATCAAGTATAAATTATAAAGTTATCTGGGAATCATACCAAACTGACCCCTGAGCTTCCCATTGGGACGTATCTCAAAAATAATTCCCCTACTAATCCAAACCAATGTGCCTGTATATGTATTTAAATGCATTTTTATTGCAAGCTTTTTCACTAGATTAGGGAGGAAGGTTAGACCAGTGTTTAGGGGTGCTACCTGGGATCTAAGAAAGATGATGTAGATATGCAACTAGTGGGATTTTCAGAAGGTCTCTGGTGCCTAACTCCGATGGAAACAGAAGTTAGGTGCCCGAGTATTTTTTGAAAATCACCTAGGCATCTGTCTGCTTCTTTAGATGCCTAAATACTTTTCACAATCTCATCCTGAGTCTGTGTCTCAGTTTCCCCATCTGTATAATGGAATAAGAACACTTCCCTATACCACAAGGCTGGTACATAAATACATTAAAGATTGTGAGGTATTGAGATGCTGTGGTAATGGTGGCAATACACATACCACACATAGAAGTCACTGCTATCTTAGAAAGATAGTAACAAATTAGGAGCAGTGCAGAGAATTGTTATGGATCTGGTTAGGGTTACCCTTGGTGTAGCTGCTTGAGTAGACTGGACTCAGGAATGTTTTCATTGTCTCATGAAAATCTGCTGATCTCTGTTCACACTAGCATTCATACTGTTGCTATCATGGTGCCTCGCTAGGCGTAATACAGTGTCATAATGAATGGTGATGATAGCATGTCCCTCACAAATGTGCTTTCCAGGATATGGAAAACAAGAATAAGAACCCAGGATGAACTTGAAAGCTGGCAACCTCTCAGATCACTTAAAATCTGACAACATATGGAAATGATGTTTTCCAGATTGAGGAGGAGAAAACCTGAAGATTAAAAGTACAGCTACGTGGATTGGCAAAAATATGGATCATGTTAATACTTTACTTTTTAGAATAAATACTAAATATCATACTTTGGGTTTAAACCAGTCTAATCACTGATCAGAATGAGACCTAATATGATGGCATATTATCCCACACTTACTTACTGTTGGATTCTTAAACATTACTTTAAAGCAACAAGCAGTGGCCTCTGTCAGAGACAGGATACTGGACTAGATTGACCTGTGAGTCTGGGTAAGCACGGCAATTCTTCTGTTCCTATATTTCTTCATCTTTGAACATTACTTCATTGGGTGCTACAGTACTGAGCTTATTCTGATACACATGAAGCAAGTGTTGCTCTAAACAGAATCTAGTTTTTGCCAGATGCAAAATTAAGAAAAAGTACCAGGATTCACTGAGACTTTAAACACACTTAGAATGCAATTTCATATGGGTCAAGGAAGCTAGAGGCCCACTTCACTTGGCCTGAAGCTCACAAAAAAAAGGTTTTGTTTTCACACAGAAAACAAATGGATTGAAAAAACATGCTTCTCAAAATTTTCATTGGAGAGTTTCGCCTGTTTGTCAAAAAAGCAATAAACAAAAACAAAGAACAAATTGTAAAAATCCCCATTTTAAAGCTGCTAGTAGAAGTTTGTGGCTATATGGACCATGATTAAAGACTAAGAGGTGGAATACTTTTGATACAAGGTTTACCTGGGTTAGAGAAAAAAGAATGAATAAAGCAGACGGACAAAAACTCATAAAACATGGAGCTCATTTAAAATCCAGTGCATTTAGTGGTGAAAGACAACATACCAAAACAAAGGGGTAGAGAGACATAAATGAAATCTACATTGAAAAGCAACTTTACATATCCAAAGTGTAAAAATCGTTCAAAAACTCTGGAGGAATATGTGCTACTGTTCACATTTGCCCAGCAAGAGGTCATGGCTCTGAATTATATAATAACTGTAATCACTTTCCCAAGGGATGAAAATATGACCCCATAAGTCATGAATACTATTGATCAACAGGTGACAAAACAATGTTTTCATCAGAATGAGCTTTTTATTGATATGGTCAGTGCTAATGATGCTCAAAATAAAAGTAGATCATGCATACAAGTGAAACATTTGCTACTTTCTTATTAGGACCACAGATACTCTGATTGTTAGATATAAACAATATTAGATCTTAAGCAAACTCTGTGTCAAACAAAATATTATGTAGATTAAAATCTCATCTTCCATTCCACTCTAAGAAACATCTGTCCATAGTGAACAGTGTAAAGTATGAGGTTTATGAAAATTGGAAAAACATAGAAAGCATATTATGCTTGAATTTTATGTTTTGGCCATTCATATATGGGAAACATTTAAATATTGAACTTATCAAACTGCTACTATCTATAGCTAAAACTGAGACTAGATAATCTGATACTCATACAGATGCATTTTCAAGGCATTTGGACAATGTCCACGGAAATGTTCTTTTCATCTTAAGATAACAATTACCCCCACTTGTTAACATTCTAAGAAAAGTACCATTTTCATTCCATGATTACTTGCAGCAGAGATTAGTTTTTCAGAATAATCAAGAGGCCAAACTACAGATTGGCACTTAACAAATTAGATGGCAAATTAATGCCTCAAACATGAACATTCAAAATCTGACTGGATATCTGAAATATTAAATAAAATTACCCTTTAATATTCGTTGAAGTGAGGAGTTTAAATTCATCTCTGGTAAAAATCCTTTAGGTTTGCATACACTACACCACCAAATGTACTGTTCCTTTGTAGAGGGACTTACTTTTTAAAAATATGCTCCAGTCAACTGAATCCTTACAGCATTATTAAAACAAAACACAGAATACTATGGTCCTGTTTGCTTGCCTTATTTAAAAGGGGCACAAAAATGTTTCCTTTGTGCACAACCTCCTACTTCCTGGTCTCTTGTCCCTTTCTTCTATTCCATCTGTCCCATCCTTTTTCTATCTTCTGGTTTAGCTTTTTCTCCCTTTATCCATTCTGTTTTTCCTCATACAGAAGATGTTTCAGAAGAATCCTTATGAAACACAAGAGCAGATTTTACCATGAAAGTGATCTGCTTAGGCAAATTTCATTTTTCCTTAAGAGCAACAGAATAGAAACACAGTGAAATTTAAAGATGTTCAGTTTCATTTTGAGATTCCTAGTTGTGATGCAAACAGAGCTTTGCTGAGACATCTTCTGGTAGGGGAGCAGAGGTGATGGGAGATAAGGGGAGACTTGCTAGAGAATAAGAAAAAAAATCCCTGATGTGAAACTCTGCTGTGTCAGTAGGCAAGGTTTGACAAACCACCCTGGTTGGTTTCCCACTCTGGTCCTGGTGACAGAGGTCATTTCTGGACTTCAGAGATATAATGGTCCCACATCCCTTCACCAGGCTAGAGATTATGAAGAATGGCCCTCTAAACGCTTTGAGACTCCTTTCCAGGTTAGTGCTGAATAACAAGCAAGGATAGATCCTTCTTTCTACTGCACTAGTGTACTGACAACTTCAAAAATGTAGAACTTGCTATCTCAATAAAATACAAGTTGTCTGGGAAGCAGAGTGAGGTTCAGAAACCATCCAAAACCATGCTCTGAAATGTGTTTAGCCTCTGTATGCCAGACGCTGGAATGGGTGATGGGATGGATCACTTGATGCTTTTCTGTTCATTCCCTCTGGGGCACTTGGCATTGACTACGGCTGGGAGACAGGATACAGAAGTAGATGAACCATTGGTCTGACCAGTATAACCATTTTTGTGCTCTTACATGCTTGGTAAGTTTGTAGATACCAATTCACAGTTCATGACATGAAAGCTTATATTGAGGCAGAATAGTGCATGGTAGCATATTCCACTTTGGTAATACAAGATTACCACCTTTTTCTTATACATATATGTGCATGTGACATACAAAATACAAATCCAGTTATTGCTATCAATATGTTTATAGTTTTAAGTCCTTGATATTTAGTTTAACAGTTACAAAATATAGTAAAAACTTGATGCAGGAGGCTAATTTCATCATAGGTGAAACAACTTGAAGCAGAAAGAAAAAACAAAACAGGGTAATAGAGAATGTATTTCTATCTGAGTTTTCTTATTTTTAGTAAGTATTACTGGTCATATAATATAACTATAAATCCTTGAATAACTTAAAGAAACTTTTTTGAAGAATAGTTCTGCAAGAGTGTGCTAAGCAGTGTGGTGAATAATGAATTAATTATGAATTGGTAGCCCCATGTGGTTAATTTCCAGCTTCCCTGCCTGATACAATATCACTGATTTGAATATACTGTTTATTATAGAAGTTTTCCTTTATCCTTCCTAGGTGGTAGCAGCCAGAAGCATATATTTGTATATGTATGTTTTATTTCTGTTTTCACATTCCAGACCCCTATGGGGCCCCTTCCAATCCAGATAGTTCAAATGAAATGCTAGGCCTGTGGAGATTATTTACAAAGCTCAGTGGCCTCTCCACATGAATAGCCAAGGTAGGGTGCAGTAAAAAAAAGAAAAACATGGGATGAGAATCACATTGAGCAATTTTCCAAAAGATTCCTTCATGATGGAAATTTTCTCTTCTTCCTTCTCCCCCTCACAAGGAAAAAAGAGAGGTTTTCTCTCCTAATCTCATGGATTTCTCAGCATTCCAATGAATCTCCTTTCTTTGTGAGACCCTACACTTCTGTTGTAGCTTCTGTCCAACTACAGTAATGCCATCAGGAGACCCTTCTTTTAAAGGAATTTCCCCTATTCAAAGGACTCCATAAGGATATTTATACAACTTCTTGGTATTTATCCCTATGTCTACTACCCTAAGATATAGAAGGTACGAATTCCACAATCTAAAGGTCAAATCCTGCTTCAGTGACACTACTTCCTTATACCTTGTAAGTAGTCGTATGTTATTAGTTTGGGAGATATTTCCTGAGTCTATCAGAAATATGGCTTAGGTCAAAAGTGAAATAGATTGCAGATTTGGAACTAGCATATACCTTTTTCTGTTACATACACATTAAAAACACATACACTGACATATTATAACCCAGGAAAGGTCCAAAACAGGAACCTCAGATGTAATGAAGGGTATAATCCAGAATTGTTGTGGTTGGCAGAGGAACAATGCATACCCAAACTCTCAAAGAGTTTTGTGTTGTTCATAATAATTTGGAATATATTGAAACACAAGATTAGAGCTAAACAAATTAGCAACTCAGTGGAAAGCTGAGAAACTACCGGAGTAGCCTAAAATCACTCAATTTAGCAATTTGTCAATGATCCTGTGGCTATCATAAGGCAACATGGGGTAAGAAATAGGGGTAAGATAATAAACAAATTGTACCCTATCAAGTCTGACAGCAGAAAATTAATTATGGATCATGATTGTGCTTGGTCACGAGCTGTTTGATAGTACTAATAGAAATTCCACAAATATGAGAATATTATTTATGGTTTCCCATTGTGGAAGGGGTCCAGAAATCAAATTGTGGACTTTCTATGCCCCACTGAACTTTTGCCACGGGGTAGGTACACCCATTCACAGGCTGTTGAGACATGTATGGTCAAAAGAAGGGGAAGAGGCTGAAATGCTGAGGTCCTATGCTGGTAACCCTTCCTATAAAATGTGGTAGTACAGCCCAAAGGCCAGAGTGATGTAGCATGGCCCAGGGTTCAGAGTCAATAAAGTCACACCCCTTCTAGGGGACCGCGTGGCCTACTCAGGATAGGGGGATTCAGGCCCTCCCTCCTCCTCAGAGTCGCAACTCAGGGCCCTAGCTGTGGTGGACTTATGTGCCACTGAGTCAGCAGTCATCCTCCTGAAACACTCTGACTAGTTCCTAGGTTTCCCCGACCAGAGCAAAGTCTAAGTCCCTTGGGCTGATTCGAACCCTGTCTTCACCTGTAAAGTTGCCATGGGTCTCTGGGGTCCACAGGCAGTGCAGCTCCTGATGGCATAGCCTCCTCTCTGGGTTTGTGAGGCAGCATGGAATCCATCTGGAGCTCTGTGTGTCGGGGCTCTGGAGTCCGAGCAGATCTAGCAGGTACCTAGAAAGAGCTTGCTGCCGTCTGCATCTCTCCTTTCACCAGCCTGCTTCCTTTTATATCTTGCTTCCAGTCTAAAAATGCCCATCTGAGGCAAAGGGGTATGGATTCCTCAGTCTGCAATGCACAGTTAATACCTGCAGGGCCAGGGTGAGGTAGGTATGCCTGTCAAACCATCAAATCATTAAAATGCCTGTTATGGCTAGTTTGGGAGGATTTCTAACTTTTCAACAGAACATGTTCTTTATGTTTTCTAAGCTGACAAAATGTTTTAAGTAAACAAGTATTTGCTTTGGTGACACTACGCTATCCCTAGAACCATTCAAAATGAAATTTAAAATACTCCACCATGGTCACTGTTGGCTAAATTTTACCTTTATGGTATCAGGAAAATCTCTAGGGGGGTAATGCACATAATTATGCTCTTGGCGAGCTTCTTAACTGTACAACCACATTTTGCTGCTGATCTCATGTGTACTGCTGTTCACGTTAATCTCTGTTATTCTGGGCAAATGAGAAATCTAGCCTGAAGTAACAATACTGTACTGTGCCTTACGTGTGCCACAGGCTAATAACACTGGCAGTGGGAGGTTAACTGCAGACCTGGACATGCAAGTGAACAATGAGCTGATTTGACTGAGGCTAAGGAAGACTTTGATCCTGCAAGTATTTACAAGTATGAGTATTTTTAAAGATGTAATTACTCTTACTAATTTTGATAGGTCTGTTTTCTAAGAATTGCTTAATTGGGTCCTAAAATTCTACATCACCACTATAGGATAATGCCTTGGTCAAATTAGATCAAGGGCCAATTCCTGCTGAACTTGACCAAATATGAATAGTCAATGGAACTGCTTGTGTCCATACAATTAAGCAGGTGCATAAGTGCTTTGCAGAACTGGAACCCAAATCATGTGTGATGAATGGCTGAGTGACTGCTTCTCTAGACAAAGTCATAGTTCAGGTTCCTGTAATCTCCTAGAGTGGGTGGGCTCACTGGAAAACTACAGCTCCCACAATGGCATTTATATTTCCCTCTGACTCAGCTATGGGGTGCATCATCGGATATATAGTCTAGCCAGGAATTCTGGCCCATTGGAGAAAATGGAAGAATCATGCTCCCAAACTACAATTCCTAGAATCCAATGTAACACAATGAGAAAATAGAAATTAAAATTGATATGATGTTAATATAGCTAAATGCATACATTTGCATCTAGAAACAAATAATGTAGACCGTATTTCCATAATGAGAAACTCTATCCTGGGAAGCAGTGACCCTGGAAAAATATTGAGGGTGAAGCTAATAAATAATCAGCTGAACAGCAGCTCCCCAGTACAGTGTTGTAACCAAAAGAACTAGTGCAATACTGAGATCCTAAACAGAGGAACCTCAAGTAGGAGCAGGGTTTTCCTCTGCATTTTGCACTGGTATAACTGCTGCTGGAATGTTATGTCTAATTCTGGTGTCCACAATTCAACAAGGATGTTGATAAATTGGAGAAAGTTGTATGAAGAGCTACAAGACTATTTAAAAGCTTATAAATCATGCTTTTGAGTGACAGACTCAAGCAGCTCAATCTATTTTGCTTAATGAAGAGTAGGTTAAGGGGTGACTTGTTTATCTACTATATATTTGAGAGAGTTTGCCTGTCTGTCTGTCTGTTCAAGAACTCCTCCTAAATGGAGGACCACCAAATTAGGTCTGCAGCTTCCTCTTATCACAACTTAAAGCAAGATCAGGGTTTGGTTATGCCAGGAAAATGGGATGGGCCCAGAATGGGATTGCTTCTCATAAAACTATATGGAAAAGAGACAGAATCAGAATCAGGCAGGTGAAAGGTGCTGGCAGGTGGTGCTCGCCTCTCCATCCAGGAGTACCCCAACTCCAGGGCTCCTACCTCCAGGCACACTTTAGGAATGTCAGGGGGCTTAAGTCACTCACAATTCATGCTGGCTGTTCCCTTTTATCACGGAGCAAGGGGAAAGTACACAGTTTGCTGCATTACTCACTCTGGCTGGGCAGATGAACTTGGATCTGCCCCAGCCTCAGGAGACATGCATCCCTCCTCCAGCTGTGCCCGCTGGAGCTGCAGCAGCCATGAGGAGACATGTATCACCTGGCCCCAAGCTGCTTCAGTGAGAGAGGGTCGGGGTAGTCCTCTCTCCATAGATTATGCACAGGATGGGAAAGTTGACTTTAAAATTGGATTCTGCAACTGGGTTGCTGTGACCAAGAGATGTGATCATTTAACTCAATAATGTTTGTGAAGTGCTGCTTAGTTGAAAATTATCAAGATCCGTTATTGACAGAACCTAGGAATGGTTGACTCCCATCCTGCACTTACTCCTCTTAAACACTGTGGTGTCAGACAGCTCCTTTCTGCTATCATCTGAGGCTGAAGCTAGCCATACTTTGTCTCACCCTAGAAGTACTTTTTGGTTTTGAAAGTTGAAGTGATCTTCAACCACTTCTGAGCTGCATTTTTCACATTCTTTTTAACTGCTTGTTTTTGTATGCTGAAAAAATGGATTAACTTTAAATGTACAACCATGACATACAAAGAAGTGCTCAAGTGTGGTTTTCTCTCATAAAGTTACTGTGGTTTTGTCAGGCACAATAAATTCTCTCAAGTTTAACGCTGAGAAAATGCATACATTTCTAGCTATGTTTAATGCACAGTATAAGGGCAAACCCAGTTAAGAGTTTGTCCATATAGTAGGTTATTGAACTTTACAAAAGCTGAGGTTTCTAAAGCACACTATTAATTGGTCTGTGTAGACACTGCAGGTGTGCTTTAACGTGATGCTGTTAGAAACAGTGCCATAAAAAGTTTACTAGGGGATCTACAGTTTGCACCATCAGGGTTTTCATGAACCAATTAAGGTGCAACACATTAGTGAACTTTAGAAACTACTTTCCTGTAAAGGGCATTATCATGCTATGTAGAAAGACCCTTTGGCTGTGTCTAGACTGGCCAGTTTTTCTGGAAAATCAGCCGCTTTTCCGGAAAAACTTGCCAGCTGTCTACACTGGCCGCTTGAATTTCCGCAAGAACACTGACGATCTCATGTAAGATTGTCAGTGTTCTTGCAGAAATACTATGCTGCTCCCATTCGGGCAAAAGTCCTTTTGCGCAAAAGGGCCAGTGTAGACAGCGCGGTATTGTTTTGCGCAAAAAAGCCCCGATCGTGAAAATGGCGATCGGGGCTTTTATGCACAAAAGCGCGTCTAGATTGGCACGGACGCTTTTCCGCAAAAAGTGCTTTTGCGGAAAAGCGTCCATGCCAATCTAGACGCTCTTTTCCGCAAATGCTTTTAACGGAAAACTTTTCCATTAAAAGCATTTGCGGAAAATCATGCCAGTCTAGACGTAGCCCTACAGAACAAAATAAATGTCAAGGATTAAAGCCACCTTTGCACATTCATTCCTGTGCCAGTCACAGCTGAGCTAAGTCAGTGAATCTGACTCCCAAGCTCCTGATTTCCTTTAAAAGTATTACTAATCCAGCAGACAACAAGTCCTTTTGCACACCTTCACTGCCAGGGAAGTCATGAAACTCCCCTGTATTTCATTTTCCCTTTACCTGTGAGATAAGGATGATGTCCATGGCTGTGACACAGGGATATTTAGAGCAAGCCTTTGAATGAGGAATACTTATTGACATAAATGCTAGAATAATGGGTGTTGGGGGTGGTGCTGCACCCCCTGGCTGTGTCTAGACTGGCCAGTTTTTGCGCAAAATCAGCCGCTTTTGCGCAAAAACTTGCCAGCTGTCTACACTGGCCGCTTGATTTTCCGCAAAAGCACTGACGTTCTCATGTACGAAATCAGTGCTTTTTGCGGAAAAGCTTTGACGCTCCGTTCGGGCAAAAGTCCCTTTGCGCAAAACTGTTGCGCAAAAAGGGCCAGTGTAGACAGCTGAGATTTGTTTTGCGCAAAAAAGCCTGATGGCTAAAGCGGCGATCAGGGCTTTCTTGCAAAGCGCGTCTAGAACTGGCACAGACGCTTTTCCGCAAAAAGTGCTTTTGCGCAAAAGCATCCATGCCAATCTAGACGCTCTTTTCCGCAAATACTTTTAACGGAAAACCTTTTCCGTTAAAAGCATTTGCAGAAAATCATGCCAGTCTAGACGCAGCCCCTGACTTGAAGTGATTTCTATCATATATGCAATTTACAGTTTTGTTCAATATCTCTCAGCACCTCTCCCCCCTCAAAAAAAAAAAAAAAAAAAAGTTCCAGCACCCATGCCTATTGACTTCAATGAGAGTTACTCCTGCAGAGTGTTTCTAATAGTGGGCTCTTAATTAATGTTGCTAAATGGCTTTGATATTTCTAGATAGTAGGCTTACCCGATGACAGGAATGTTCTTATTTATATTCTCAAATCCAACTGTGGTAAAATCACTTTAGCATGGCAGTATTCTCCTTAGATCGTTAGAGGCTGGTTGTTCTGACAAGGTTCTATGGGCTCAGCAACTTGCTGTAATTTCCATGTGCAAACTGTTAAAAAATATACTTAGTAGCCTGAAATTGTCTCTGCATGATTGTGAAGCAAAAGGACCAAAGTATTAATCTTTGCTCAGAGAGAACTCAGTCAAAAAATTATATTTCTGTAACTTGCTACAGATGGTGAAATTGAAGGCCATAAAGAGAACAGAATGAACTGCTGTTAGATAATCTTGCCTTTTGCTGCTAGTCTACTTGTTTTCTGAACAATCATCTTCAAATATTTACAAGGGGGGAAAGTGTTGATTTAAAAATGAAATGAATCTCATTTTGTAATTAAAGATCCCTTTTGTTTTAGCTTATCTGATAAACTTGGTTTAACCACTTGCAATTCATACTGCAGTAAACAAGTTTCAGAGATATCAGAGAAACCTATTTTCTTTCCAATGACAGGTAATTTGGCATAATACATGTAATTCATAATGATGTGCTATATATTTCCTACAAGAAAACAAAACCCACAAAATTTAATAAAGATACGGGTCTGAGCAAGCTCCATTCAAATCACTGGGAGTCTGTCCTTGACTTTAATGGGAATTAGATTGGGCAATCAATGACTTCCTTCTTAGGTGTTTAGCGCCATTTATTTGCCTTAACAGGTAAATAATTGACTGAGGAGAGTTTAGCTCCCCAGCTACACTGAAGCATAGTGAATCTTGATATTCAGTGAAAATACAAGCATTGATACATACAATCTGAATGTTTTTTTCCTCAGAAACATCTCTCAATCCCTTTGATGTGACTATGAATTTCAAAATATAGGAGTTTTATTTTTGAAAGCATTTAAGAAAGAAGTGCAAATAGACATCCAAATAACTCTATTTAGGATTAGAAGTTAACAGGAGCTGCTCAGCATCTCAGGATGTAGGTAACAAATTTTACATATTAAAATGTTTTAAACTTTTGCTGTATGTTTTTCCAAATACCAATGAGGGGCCAGAATCAGAGCTAGGAAAAGCCCCTTGTACCAGTATTTTTCTTGGGTTATTATTTCTCAACCTATTGAGCTGTTCTTGTATACAGCAATTGCTCCAGCTGTTCAGAGGAGCGCACACAGTCACAGGTGGGGAGTGTGTGTTAACATTAATATCTTCAAAAGCAGCCTGAGAAGTATACCTCCCTACCTCTGACAACTGGTCCAAGACCTTCCAAAAATCAAGAGGCTTAGAGTTTTCTGATTGCTTGGCAGCTTTGTTATTTTTTATTTGCGTTTTTTGGCAAGGGTAGATTTAGGAGATTATGACTATTTTCTTATCTTCTGGAAAAAATCAGTGACAACCTTTCAATCCTGGTGCTTGGTTTTTATTAGATTATGTTTTCCAGGTTATTCTCAAAAGAAAAAGGTAGAAGTTAATTTTAAATTAAATCTAAATATTCTGTTTTACATTTCTATGTCCTTCATACTGGATAAACCTCAGAAATGGGAATATCAAAAACTACTACTAGTATTAGAAGGCAGAAAAAGGGGAGGGAAACTATATCACATTAATGATCATTCAACATGAAGAGCAAAATCAGGACGTGCACTTGGTAGATCTGTGTAATATGGTGGTGCCTAGAATGGGCTTCGTAGCCTGATCATATTCTAAAACCAAAATCCTGATATTAATGATGAGGTAAATGTAATTAAATGAACAGTGACATCTGAGTTCATCCTTTACAAATGCATTAACTACCTACAGATGGTTAACAGCCATGATGAATGGTTGGTGAATGATCATGTGACATAGAATGGATACTAGTGGATGCCCATGCTGCACCTAACATAATGGTATGTTGTGTCAAAATGGGATAAGAGGGCTTCATGTGAGACTGGGAGATAAAAAGTTAGTGTCCAGCAGCATGCATAAACAATTTTACAAAGGGATCCACTTAAATTCAAGGGCACTGTGGCAAGTGCCTTTAGTGTATATTAAAGCTGGATCTATTGTTATAAGTAAACCAATATGACATTTCTTGAGGATTTTTTTTTTTAGCTTAAAATGAGGTCTGGTTTTTTTTAATGCATATGCAATTGCTCATTTTGTGGGTGTGTATATCACTGTTTACATTTTAATTACACACATCTTTACACTTTTCTTTTGTAATGTATAGATACTAATACAAAACATCTTTAGCTTGTTCTTAGTAATGCATTTTTTTTCTAAATAACCTGCCTTTATTTTCACATTTCCCCCTTATGTATGTTTGGCCTTATGAACAGTATAGTATAAATGCTGTAACCATGTTGTTTCTTCAAGAGTGCTTAGTCACTCATATTACCATAGAATACCGTTCATTTCCAGTAGATGTAACAGCTGAGACAAAAATAAGGGTGGCTTTGGACTGCAGCCTTTGTGTACAAGGAGAAGCCTGTTTATAAGTGTGAGATAGCTCAGGGAACCTACATCTCTGGGGAGGATCCTGGACAGCAGTTAAAAGTTTCAGCCTCCAGCTGAAGAAGAGATTTTACTGAGCTGTTTGGGAGAGGCGTATACATTCATGAGCAGCCAATTAGTGTTAATTATTCACATATTATAAAACAGGAATAGTCAGACATCTGTTCCATTTCAAAGAGGATTAAGTCATTGTCACATGCATTTAATCAGCAGATTATTGCAGAAGAATATGGGTCATATATCTCCATTATTTGGTAAATGATGTTATCTGGTTCCTAATTCTGTGTGCGGCAGGACAAGTCTTTTGAAATAACAAGTAGGAGAACAAGATAAATGGACAAGAAGATTTTCCATCACTACCTCTTTTCATCTCCCTGCTAATTTAGGACTTTTCCCTATTGCACGTTTACTAGTGTGTTTTTTTTTCTATTTTGATTTTAAATGTGGCTTGTAACAGTCCCCTTGGGAATTTATTTCATAGTCAAGTGTGTTTTAGCAAACTGGTTTCATCTGTTTCAGGTCTCTTACTTCTCCATTTACTGTATAATAACCTTTGTTTAACTCACCTTCTTCCACTGAAAAAGCTGTAAGTGACTCTTTGATGATGGGTTTTTAGCCATGTAGCTGAAATGTAGCTTTATGCAAAGGAGGTGCCTCAGTGTACCTTACCAGACATACTTTCTGACTTGCAGAGAGGAACAGCCTAGTATTCAGCTGTTGGTAAAGACGTATTAAAAAGCCTGTTTGTTATTAATGTTAAAGCAGGAATAAACCAAAAGGATCTATTTGTCTCTATCGCCACTCTTTTACTGTTAGGATTGTTTTCTTATGTATTTTAAGAGTGTAATTTTTTTTTGTACTAGAGCTCTTTTTACAGAAGCTATTATATGAAGCATTCATCTGAAGAAGTGGGTTGTTTCAGAAGAAGACGGAAAGCTCATGCTACCGTCTACATGTTTTGTTAGTCTTTAAGGTGCTGCTAGACTATTTGTTGTTTATTAAGTTTTTGTGTAATTTTTGTTTGTAGGAGTACAGAATAAGGAATGTGTGTTAGAAGATAAGTGTGAAGGCCATCACAGGACCAAATGTTCTAAGCAGGAGCCAAGGACAGATGTAAAGGAGATTTCTGTGCACCCCTATTAAGATGTGTATGAAGAGCAGATTTACGATCCTAAAGGATAAGGCAAGCACCTAGGGTTGCCAGGTGTCCAGTATTGATCTGGACAGTCTGGTATTTTCACCTCCTGTCTGGTAAAAAAAAAAAAATGCGGAGAATACCGGACACCTAAAATATCCGGTATGTTCTGATTTTTTTTCCCAGACAGGAGGCAAAAATACCGAACTGTCCAGGTCAATACCGGACACCTTGCAACCCTACACACAACCGGGTCCAGACCCCCTGCTTACCTGGTTCTGCAGGGGAGCTTTCTGGCCCGGAACAGGGAGACAAGATGGCTGCTAGAAGCCTGTTAGGAGAGGCAGAGCCCGACTATTCTTAAAGGGACCATGCTGGTTTTTAAAAAAATTGTTTATTTTATTTGCTTAACTCTCGAGGTCTCCCCCCCCCCCACTTTTTTTTTAACAGAATTTTTTCCCTGGTGGTGGTGGTTTTTTTGGGGGGGAGGGAGAAGTGTTCGGTATTTTTGGTTAAACCATCTGGTAACCCTACAAACGCCATCAATTAGGACAAAATAGTTGTAATATGAGAACAACTTAAGAAAACAAGCACTTGTCAAACAGCAGTTGATTACAACATGATGGTATGAAACTTACTGATCCTAAGGAAAAAGAACAGCTCTAAAAAGTAATATGTTTTGCCCACAAAAGCTCATGATACTATAATATATATATATACAGTAGACTTCCAATAATCCGGAACCTATGGGATTTAGGTGGTGCCGGATTATCAGATATGCCGGACTATCAGGAGGTACTATAAGCAGGTTATATATATACTGTATACATTATATACTGTATATAAGTGTTCTTAACCTTTTTTATTATACATACTGTATACAGTATACTGTAATGTTTTAGTTTTTTTAAGCCTTTTTTACCCTTTTTGCTCAGTTCAGCTGCTGCCGCTGTTACCTTGTGACTCATTTTTGGCCGAAGCTCACTCACTAGGCTCTTGCCATTTTGATGTCGGACTACCAGGAGTGCCGGACTATTGGAGTTTTAGTGTGTGTGTGTGTGTGTGTGTGTGTGTGTGTGAATATATATATATGTGTGTGAGAGTCTCTAAGATGATACAGGTCTATTTGTTTTTTACTATAAAAAGGGGCTGTTTTGCCATAAATTTTGGATTCCACCATGCCAAGATTCTGGAGCATTGGTCTGGATTGATAGAGCCCCGCTCCTCCCTATCTGTGATCAATCAGGTTAGCTGTCAGAAGAATCCAGACCCTGGACTGGTAACTATAACATCGTTTGGTGGGACTGTGTGTACGTGTGTCTACATGGGCATATGCTAGCTGCTTTACTATTGATTTGTATTATTAATAAACGCAATGTATTGCCTTTTCACTTAAAAAGATCCCATGTGCTTCTTATAAACATAACATTTTCTCCATGCACTTGCTATGGATGTGCCACACCAGGTTATAGATTGCTAGAATTAGTTTTCTTTGCAATGAAATAATTATCCCATTGGATATATCTTTTGTAATACACTACAGCTATGGTACCTGTGTAATAAATTTCTCCCTTCTTTCCCTAAGCATTGTTTCCCTTTCCTCAAGTTCAAAACCTACTTTTGAGCCCTTCTCTGCTTTATTTTCAAACCAAACTCTTCAGCAGCCATTTACAATTCCTGTTCAAGGGCCACTGCCTAGAATCACTTGTCATGAGACTCAGCTGATAGCCTGCTTCTTGTTATTTGGCTCTGAAGAACACATCTTTTATCTCTTCTTCTCAAAATCTTTTAAAATGTTTTTCTAGGAAACTCATAACTAACATCATTATTTTGACAAGAAACTGCTATTAACCATTCCTCAATAAACATACTGTTCATAGGATTTCTACCATGCCCTATACAAGCATTCTTAATCTAATCAATATTTGCACAATTAAAAAAATAGGTTGGTGTATCTTCTGTCTATAAAGAGAAACCAAACATTAAAAAAGTCAGCTATATTATGATTGTACTCTAAGATGGGAATTTTTCAAGGGAGCCTAAGGAAGTTAGGTTTTCAACTCCCATTGAAATCCCAGCTCATCTGGTTTAAGGCACCAAGTGAATTTATTTCTTAGTAATACATACTTTTTTTTTTTTTATTCCCTCTCTAGATTGCTCATGACCACAGGCTACTTGTAGTCAATTTAATGATAATAGGATATTTTTTCTTGCCACATGAACAGTAACAGCCTCATGTTCCTAATGGTAAGTGCGGTACAATGTGAAATGAAAGCCGAATTAAAATTCCTGGATTTAATCAATGAATAGCTTCCCACAAGTTCAGATGAAAGAAGGAAGAAAGAATGATAAAGAAGGGGGGAAATGACCAACAGGGATTCCTCTAAATGGCATCAAGTGATTCATATTTTTTTCTAAAACTTAAAAAAGGTCACAATTCATATTTTTAGGTGTTTTAGTCTCTCTTCACCCTTCTCTCTTTGACTTACTATTAATGGAAGAGATTCCTTCTTTCATTCTCACTAACCACCTTTGACATTCAATTGACAGCATTATCTTTCTTTGTTCTCAGCCATTTTTCATAGATTAAAGATAGCACAATGCATTGGGGAAAGAAATGTAGACCGGATGCACTTCATTGAACATAGCCCTGACAACACAAAAGGCCAAATCATCAAAATTGTCTTAATTCCTGTACATTTGAATGCTTTTAACTATTTCACTCAATTTGGAGAGCGTACAGATTTTTGCATGTTTCAAAACAGCTAGACACCAATCAGTAGTTAGATATCTAACAAAATCTGAGCTTTGGCATAGAAACTTGCATATCCCAGGTTACATGCCCCAGATCTTACATGCACAATTTGAATGTAACTAGAGTGCACTTGGGGCTACGTACACACACTCACACGAACAAATAGGACTATTCCAAAAAGAAAAAAGGGAAATATTTATTTACAGGTCAATTAATGGAGAAAAACAACCAGGGAAGAATCACAGAATACTGGAAATGGAAGGGACCTCAAGAGGCCATCAAGTCCAGTCCCCTGCTCTCACAGCAGGACCACGCACCACCCAGATCATCCCTGATAGATATTTATCTAACTGGCTCTTAAATATCTTCAATGATGGAGATTACATAATCTCCTTAGGCAATTTATTCCCATGCCTAACCAGCCTGACAAGAAGTTTTTCCTAATCTCCAACCTAAACTTCCCTTGCTCCAAACCCATTGCTTCTTGTCTTACCATCACAGGTTAAGGAGAATTTTTTTTTCTCCTTCCTCCTTATAACAGTCTTATAGGTACTTGAAAGTAGCTATCATTTCCTCTCTCAGGGTGTGTTTAGAGTACAGGGTTTTGTCGACAAAAGTGGACTTCTGTTGACAAAACTATACCTGCGTCTACACTACTGCCGAGTTCTGTTGACATAACATCGACGTAACTACTGCTGACAGAACTCGGCAGTTTTGTCAATGGCAGTAAACCTCATTCTATGAGGAATAACGCCTTTTGTCAACAGAGTTCTGTCGACAGAAGGTGTTATTGCATCTACACTGTCCTTTGCTTCTACACTCTCATGACGACAAAGCGGCTTGCTTTGTCGACAGAACTGGATGTAGTATAGACGCTCTTTGTCAACAGAAGCTTTGTCGACAGTATCTGTTGACAAAACCTCTGTCGACAAAAGCCTGTAGTCTAGACGTACCCTCTGTCTTCTCTTTTCCAAACTAAACAAACACAGTTATTTCAGTCTTCCCTCATAGGTCATATTTTCTAGGCCTTAAATCATTTTTGTTGCTCTTTTCTGGACCTTTTCTAATTTATCCACACCTTTCCTGAAATGTGAAGCCTGGAACTGGACACAATATTCCAGTTGAGGCCTAATCAGTGTAGAGTAGAGCAGAAGAATTACTTCTTGTGGCTTGCTCATAATACTGCTGTTAATTAATCCCAAATGTGATTCTGCTTTTTTTTGGAAGTCTCTCACTGTTGACTCATATTTAGTTTATTGTATACTATGATCCTTAGACATTTTTGCAGTACTCCATGCTAAACAGCCGCTTCCCATTTTCTTTGTGTGAAAATGACTGTTCTTCCATAAGTGCAATACTTTGCATTTATCCTTATTGAACTTCATGCTAATTCTCAGACCATTTCTCCAGTTTGTCCAGATCATTTTAAATGATGACCCTATCCCTTCCAGCTTGGTATCATCTGCAGACTTTATAAGCATACTCACTATGCCATTATCATTGATCAAATAAGATAAAGAGAGCAGCAAAACAGGGTTATCTCTGATATAAGGACCCATGGGCACATTAACATGATAGTATAAAAGGATAGACATTCAGCACTACATGTAGTATCAGAGTTCAGAAATCCTGGCAGAGTTCTAGACCAGCAGTAAGTTTTGGGTACTACTGGTCCTCTTCAGCACCACTAAGCTTTCCCCAACAAACCCCTCCAATGCGCTCTCTGTAAACACATTCTGAGCAACAATTTCTCAACTTAATTGGCCACAACTTCTCTCCTATTCCCAGTACAAAGTCACAAGCCCCAGGACTGATAGGCCCATGAGTACTGGATGAAGGTGATATTGGGCCCAGATCTTGTTGGCCCTTCTCAGATTATTCCTTCCTGGTGCAGTGCTGCTCCTGGATTCTACCCTTCTCCTGGATCCCATCCTTGGACATCTTCTGTCACCTGTTTTGTCTCTCCCAGACTTTGGGCTGGTTCTCAGTTGTTTTGCTCACTTTAGGCCCTATTCTCTGGAGTTAGACACACACACGCTGCTCCTGCTCTCTCCTACCTGTTCCCCTGGAATAACCAGATTTTCCTCTCTCTATAGGAATACGTCTACACTGTAGCATTTTGTCGGCAGAGGAAATGCAAATTAAGCACTCATTAGCATTCTCGCACTCTCATTTGCATAGTCTCTTCTGATTGGTTTTGTGAAAGAGGTTTTTTGCAGAAAAAAATGCAGTGTAGATGGGGCCATTTTGTGCAAAAAAACCTTTTTGCGCAAGATCCTGTATATCTCCTTTTTTGAGGGATAAGGGATCTTGTGCAAAAAGGGATTTTTGCACAAAATGGCCCCGTCTACACTGCGTTTTTTTCCTCAAAAACCTCTTCCGCAAAACGGATCAGAAGAGACTATGCGCGAATGAGAGCATGAGAAATGCTAATGAGCACTTCATTTGCATTTCCTTTGCTGACAAAATGATACAGTGTAGACGTAGCCATCTGAAAAGGAAGTTTTAAAGGGGACATGATTTCCAAACCTGCTACATAGGCAATTTTTTTATATCTGAAGCATTCTGGTCAGAAAGAACCTAATATGGCTTAGTAATTTAACACCTTCTTTGGGAGCTGACCAATGGGAATGCAGAGCCTGGTGCCTCAGGTCAGGTGAAGTGCATGTATCCTACCACAGAGTGTCCTTCCCCACCCTGCCAAGAGCTGGACTTGCTGGCTACTTCCTGGGCACAGCACAGTGGTTCAGGACAGGCACGGGGTAGCCTGCATCAGCTCCACAGCACTGCTGACTGGAACTGCCCGGGTCTCTTTTTTGACCAGGTATTCCAATTGAAACTTAGCTGTGTAACTTAGCTGCCCACTATTAGACCCTAGATTGGATCCCAGTGTATAGGGTGGGCCTGGCTCTCCCATCAACTCCAACAGATGTGACTTGTCCAACATCATATAAGAAGTCAGATACAGATGTGGTAATTGCACCCCGTCTTCTGATCCCTGGAGCAATGCTTCAATCACAAAACCATCCCACTTGTTTCATAAGTCTAACGTTATTTATATGGCCTAATATAAGATTCCATAGTTCTCATGTTGGTAACATTTCCTCTTTTATCCCATTTAAGTTCAGTTTATTATGGGAAAATGCTGAAGTTATCTTTAAACTGATTGGATTGTTTCTTGTCACTACTGGTTGGACCTCTCTTGTTTGGGACCTAACCGGTCTCAGATGAGGGATTTTGCCAGACCAGGGGAGGTCATATCTGGCCCCTCTGCTACCAGCTCCCCCTTCCCCCCACGCTAGACCGGTCCCCGTTCCCTCTGCCTGCTATGCCGGGCAACCCAGCTCGCATCATGCTGGACTCATGCCCTGCCAAACAGCCCACCTGGGGCACACTGGACAGCCTAGATGAGCAGCCTTTCCATTCCCAGATCCTCTAGGCAGCTCTGTTGCAGTGAACCAGGCTTCTAGCCCCTCCTGGCAGCCCAGCTGGAGCATGCTGAGCAGCCTGGCTAAGCAGCCCCACTATGGCAGGCTGGGCTCCCAACCTGCTGGGCAGCCCCACTAGGGTACTCCTGGCTTCTTAATAGTGGAGATCTAGGCTCCTGGTCCTGCTGGCAGCTCACTGCCAGCAGCCCACAACTCTGCCAGTCCGCAGGGCTCCTAAGGTATGTCTAGACTACATGGCTCCGTGAAACGAGGCTTACAGGATCGGTCGGCAGAGGCTTCCCCTAGCCAACCTATCCGCGTCTAGACTACCGCGCTGTGCCGGATCAGCTGACCGTCGGCACAGTGCGGTGGCCATGTTTATTTTAATGAAGCGGGGGATTATTTAAATCCCCACTTCTTTGCCTTTGCCGGGTAAACTAGTTTACATGGCTCCATCAATGGAGCCATGTAGTCTAGACATACCCCTAGGTACCAGCGCTCCACCAGGATTCTCTGGTCCTGAAACGTCCCTGGTTGTGCCAGACCAGAGAGTCCTGGTTTAGAGAGGTGCAATCTGTACTAGTTCTTCTAAGTCCACTACCTTTTTATCATATTGTGCTTACTTCTAAGTTAACTCAGAGATAGATTGAAATGGTATTAACCAGAGCACATTGCTCATTTCCAATATTCAAGCTAGTGAACAGGAAAATTTGAGAGGGAGTTTGTAAGAGGAAGTTGCAATGAGATTGCTATGGTTAGGAAGGGCCACATTACCAGTGCCAGCGTTGCACCTGTCTCCTCCACCTTCACCTGTATCCAGATAGAGAATCTGAGAATGATTGCAAATCTAAACCTGGATCTGGAAGAGGCAGAGATTGGTGCCTGCATTTCCCACTGTCAGAAAGCCAGGAGGTGGGAGTCCATCCACTATGAAAGGTATCTGGTGGTGCAATCTCTGAAGAAGCTGATGGGAGCACTACAGGAGGAGGTGGCTAAGTGAAGGAGCACTCATGCTCATGAGTAATTTATTAACAGTATTCACATGGAGCTGTTCCAGGCCAAGGAAGCTCTACAACTAGAAAAGACTACTGTCATGCCACAGCAGGAGAAGGATATGGGTTTGTCACAGGGAGAACAGTGGTTTCTTGTTGTTTCTGGCAGTAGGCAGTGTCCCACCCTTCTCCCAGTGCCTGCACCATAATGAGTGAGGACTGTTATGCTGTCTTGGCATGAGGTATCACCCCAAATATGAATGAGGAGAAGCTATATATCTCCAAGGCTGAGAGGATCACAGCCACCACTCACAGGAGGAAATGTTGGGTAGTGGTGGTTTGTGACTCTCCTCTAGGGGAGACAGAATGATACCTGGGGGCTTCAGTTTCCTTGACATTGCGGTGCTGTTCTAGGAAGAAGGGCTGCTAATCAGAAATGGGTTCCACCTATCAAAGAAGGGAAAGCAAATTTGGATACAGACTGGCTAACCTAGGGAGGAGGATTTTAAACTAGGTTCAGTGTAGGCAGGTGAAAAAACGCCCAATGAAAAATCCAAAACATGGAGACCTGGGAGAAGATTTAGATTTAGGGAGGAGCATGGGCTGTGATAGCAGAGTTAAGTAAGACATAAAATGGAGCATAGAAGGGAAATCAAATTAGTGTCTTAGATGTCTGTCTACTAATGTGTGAAGTATGGGAAATAAACTGAAAGAACTTGAAACATAAGTATAAAGATAATGGGTTTCAGGAAGCAAGACTTTAGCAAACACAAGGAGTTGGTAAGTAAGGTCTCATGGGGAGCAAGTCTAAGAGGAAAAACAGTTCAAGAGACTTGTTTTTTTTTCGGAGACCCTATTAAGGGCACTAGAGTAAACTATCTCACTGAAATAGCAAAGATTGCAATATGGCAAGAGACCACCCTGTCTTAACAAGGAGATCGTCAATGGTCTGAAATTCAAAAACACAAGTCTATAAGAAATGGAATTTAGATCAAATTACAAAGGATAAATACAAACAAATAACACAAATATGTAAGGAAAAAATGAGAGAGTACAAGGCACAAAATAATATTAAATTCATGGGAAATTCTTATGTCTATATGTAAAGTAGGATAACATAGTCAATTTACAATTAAGTTTAACAAATAATCCAAAGAGAAGAGGTGATATCTTCTGAATTGAAAAAGTTTATTTCCACCTGATTAAAAACATACAACCACATGCTATGGTTGCTAATCTAATTTCACCAAAAGTACTGTGAAAACATCATTAGTTACTTCAAAGGCCTCATGTATACACCACATTTTGTTTTCTGGCAGGTAAATGAAGGGATTGATTTCTGTGAGACCAGCCTCATTGCTGTTTATCACCAAGGTGGCCTTCTCAAAAGGTGTCAGTAAAATGATTTAGCGACATCCTATGGTTCATTAAGCAGGTGTTAGATGCATTACCATCATGCGGGGCTTCAAAGTCATTGATGTCTTTGTACTGATCAGTCATAAAAGAATAAAGCTGGTCAATAAGGTACCTCTTATTTGAGTTGTTGCAGAGGTAGTCTGAAAAGAAAGTGAACAGCAGATGAAGCATTTTTAATTGTACAGCATCTAAGAACATAATTTTAAGAAGCCTACACTGATGCAAATGGCCTATTGTGCATTGCAACCATGGGAATGCAGCAAATTTTCAGAACTGTTTAATTTGCTCTGCATTTTCTAAGTGGTTGGGACCAGGGCATAGTTAAAGAAGTAGGTACTCATTTGGCAGATTAGAAAGTATTACAAGGTTTCCCACACACTTAGCCAAGTGCTGATAACTTTTTATCAGTAGCATGCTTGCATTAGCCTGAGGTCCTAACCACTTTTTTTTTTTTTTTTTTTTTTTGCCTTGTGTTATTCTTACTGCCTGTGAAATAAAGTCAGTGCTATAAAATTTCCTGCCACACACAGGCATGGATACAGCACCACTCACAATTCCTGTTGGAGCAATAGGGTAGCACTAGGTGGTATAGCTGAAGGCATCCATGAACTGCTCAATCAGGAAAATACAGAACCTGAAATAATATACTGGGATCTGCCAAAACCAATTCAATTACAGCAAGTGATGTGGTGTGGGCAATCACAGCATGGCCATTCAATTAGCTCGTGCATTTTTGTATCCTTTCCTGCCAGCTTGTGTATTCCTGTAAGGTTTGTCCAGACATTCTGTGGAAGAAGCTGCTGTTGCCTGCTACTTCAGTATTAGAAGGGGTTTTCCAATAATCTTGCTGAAGAATCCTCACATCTAAATAACAGCACATATATTATGCATTAAAGGGATCCCTTTTTGGTGGTTTTGTTTTCTTTTTGCTTTGGTCAGATTTCAGAATGTCTGGTAAAAGCTTCCTCCAAATGAACACTAGATTGAACTGGAGAAGGTTTCAGTGGTATGGTCACTGTAGTTTGCCATGATTGACAGGACTGGTTCCCTCTCTAGGGCACTGCAAGCTGAAAAAAGGCCCATGGTAATAGATCTGCAGACTTACCGTGCAAAGAAAAGGTATGAATCTCTACTTATGATAGATACTTCCCTCCTTTCAAAGGCACTTCATAAGTCTTTGTAGGTCAAACTGTTGTGCTCAAAGAACACATGAAAGTGCTTTTGTGAGGAGCAGTCAGAGCACATTTGTTATAACTAGAGTGTGAGCCCATTTGAAGCTGAACCTTCATCCTTTCTCCAGACTGAAACAAATCTGAACCTTTTCTAGGTTTGGGAAAACTTGATTGAGAAACTATCTATCACTCTGCATCAGAACATGGGAGTGGACTGCTAAGTCACCAGAGTGAACAGAGATCCAACACTACAGTGGAAAACAGAACACTTCTGAAGATCCTCCCAGTACTGGAAGGAGTAGGAGAGTGCCATGCCTTCCCTGACAGACCTCAAGAAGGCAGCAAAGACAGGAAAGAAGTTTTAAAGGGTAAAGAGTTGACTGAGAAGGGCTAAAAGTCTGGATAAACTAGATGAGCTTCCAGATAATCATCTAAGATATCATAAGATAATCAACTAAGCCATTTTTTTCAGAACTCTTAACATTTTCATTTCCTTCCCAGGCAGGCCATCATATGGAAAGATTTAGCAGGGAACAGTGGATCATGAAGACAAGATAGGATATGAGAGAGGCAGAATTCTCCAGGACCAGCCACATGGTAAATAATACTTTCCTCTGTCCATGATTTAAAGGTTCTTCAGGAGTTGGGGGCTTATGTGTGTGTATTGCAAGGAGGGATAGAAAACTCTTAGGCTACATCTACACTGCAGGCTTCTTGTGTAAAAACTGTTTTATGCAAGAGTTCTTGTGCAAAAGGTCTTCCACAAGAGCGCGTCCACACTGCCATGTGCTTTTGCGCAAGAGATGTGCTTTTGCGCCAGAGCGTCCACGGCAGCGTGGACGCTCTCTTGTGCAAGAAAGCTCTGATGGCCATTTTAGCCATAGGGCTTTCTTGCGCAAGAAATTCATGTTACCTGTCTACACTGCCTTCTTGTGGAAGAGCTCTTGCGCAAGAGCATTTATTCCTCGTGGGGAGAGGAATAACTCTTCCAGAAGAAGCCCTGTTTTCTGACGCTGTACTGTAAATTTGCTTGCGCAAGAATGCATGTGCAGTATAGCCACTCTGTAAGTTTTTGTGCAAGAACAACTGTTCTTGCGCAAAAAGCCTGCACTGTATACCTAGCCTTAGGGTATGTATAAACAGCGGAGCTATTTCGGGATACTGGAGTGATTCACCATCTTACACAGGCCTGTATTTTCAAAATAGATTTTGAAATAATGGGAGCGCTATTCCAGCAACCCTGTAACCCTTGTTGAAATAGTGTGATATTTCAAAATACATGCGTAGCTTATTCTTAGATAAGGATGCTGTGTAGACGTTCACTTTGGCAGCATAAAATAGATCTGAATTTTGAAGATTATCTTCCTCTAAAGAAAATCTACCTGGCATTTAAGGTATAATACAACAACTATATCTTTCTCTTTTGCCATGTTGTCAAATATGGTACCATTTTTATAAGGGTTTAGACCTGATCTTCCTTTTGTGAATTCAAACCCAATAATATCTTATCTATTTAGTTATCTCCTTGCTGGTGGGTATTTAATAGTGTTTCCAATTGTTACATATTCACATTTCAGAATCTTCAATAGATTACTTTTTTTAAATTATAAATGCTGTTTCAGCATTTTCTCAATACATTGGTAAGAATTACTTTCTCCCCTCCCCCCGGATGTAAAATATCTACATAGTTCTTATGTATCTTGTTCTTTGTTTCTATTTTCTTCAGTATTCTGAAGCTGCTCTCATACTGGCACAGATTTTTTTCTGCATTCAGATATTCCAATTTTGTTATCGCATGTCCGATCTAATGTAATCTCTGGTTTAATTCACTAGTTCTTCACTGAATGCCTGTTTTGGTATCTGTGCCTTATGAAAAATGTGACAAAGAACAAAATGTACTTGGAAGATGTCCAACTACATATCAAAAATCCTCATACGGTCTTCATGTTAGTCTCTAACTTTTCTTATCATTCACTTGCACTCCTGTAACATAGAGAAGACAGAAAAGATGACAAAATTATCTGATATTTTATACTTTGTACAATATATCCAAGTGTTTTGCCTTGGCTTAATGTTTGCAAGCCACGGTGACTTGACTCTTCTCAGTGGCATGCATAACCACTGTCTGTATGTGAAATTATCTCTGTAAATATTCTTTCTCTATATTTTTGTCCTTCATTAATTTGTCCCATTTAGTTTCACCAAATAATTTTTATATTCTTCCTTCACTCCACCACCTTTTGGCTTTCACTTTTTTATTCAAATTCCAAGCTTAAGAGCTGATCATACAGTCACTACAGTGAAGAAAAGCAGGACTTAATGTTCAGATAGAATACTGGCACTCTTCTTTAAATACTTTTGGTTTATGTATCTCCTAGTAGGCCCTGAAAAATCATGTATTTTTAATGAAGAATGAGCTGCTGCCTTACATTCTCTGGCATATACATTTGCATTTTGTGCATCTTGATACCAAATATGGTCAGAATCTCCAAGCATAGGAAATTGCACATTCTTAGATGTCTAAATTGCACATTCTCAGATGCAGGTATAAGAACATAAGAATGGCCATACTGGGTCAGACCAAAGGTCCATCTAGCCCAGTATCCTGTCTCCCAACAGTGGCCAATGTCAGACCCCCCCCCCCCCCCGAGGGAGTGAACACAACAGGGAATCTTCAAGCAATCCCTCTCTAGTCACCCATTCCCAGCCTCTGACATAGGCTAAGGACTCCATTCCTATTCATCCTGGCTAATAGCCATTGATGAACCTAACCTCTATGAATTTATCTAGTTCTTTTTGGAACCCTGTTAATGTTCTGGTCTTCACAATCTCCTCTGGCAAGGAGTTCCCCCAGGCTGGCTGTTGAAGGAAAAACTTCATTTTGTTTGTTTTAAACCTGCTACCTATTAATTCCATTTGGAGACCCCCTAGTTCTTACGTTATGGGGCCAAGTAAATAACTTTTCCTTATTCACTTTTTCCACACCAGTCATGATTTTATAGACCTCTATCATATCCCCCCCTTAGTCTCCTCTTTTCTAATATGAAGAGTCCCAGTTCTTATAATATATCTTCATAAGGGACCCATTCCAATCTCCTAATTATTTTTGTGCCCTTTTCTGAACTTTTTCCAATACCAATCTATCTTTTTTGAGATGAGGCGACTGCATCTGTATGCAGTATTCAAGATGTGGGTGTACCATGTTTTTATACAGAGGTCTTAAGATATTCTCAGTCTTATTCTCTATCCCTTTTTTAATGATTCCTAACATTCTATTTAAAATATGTTCCTTTCAGTCAAGAAAGCAATAGACTGGTGAGGTTGATATATCATGGAAAAAAATGATCTATTGCGACAGAGAAGTTGGAAGAAATCAGAAAACAACTTCTCCAACTATATGTTCTCCCTCCACACTGACAAGCTAATCAGTGAGCTCACAGTGGAAACTTTTCCAGTCGTTTAATCATTCTCAGCACCTTTCTTTGAATTCCCTCAAACTTTGCTATAACCTTTTTGAGGTGAGATGACCAGAACTGAACATAGTTCTGGAAATTGGCATTATATTGTCTATATTATTTTCCATTCTATTCCTGATGTGTTGTAACATTTTCTCTACTTTTTTCACCACTGTTGCACATTGAACAAACATCTTCACTTGTATTTATAACAATGCTGGGCTCTTTTTTTCTGTAGCTGAGATAATTAACTAAGAAGCCAGAGAGGTGCCTGAGTAGTTCCAGTTATTTCCTCTACTTTAAATTGCATCTATTGTCATGTGCCTCATTCATCTAGTGTCATTGGGTATGTCTACACTACACACTTATTTCTAAAAAAGCTATTTTGGAATAATAACTCCTGAAATAACTATTTCAAAGTAGTGTATAGACACTACAAATGCCCATCAAAATAGTGCAGAATTATGTTGAAATAGAGCATCCACACTGATTGGAGCCTGTATTATATTTAAAGCCCCCTGGAAGCATTCCAGGCAAGGCATCAGGACAGCAGTCACTTCCTAGAGCTGCTGCCTGAGACTATCTGAGGCTCCTGCTTAAAGGAGTTCCCCTCTATAGCCATGTCTCACTCTCCTCTCCATTGTCTACCTGCACGAGGGACAGCAAACTCTTTTCACTGTGTGCTCTGGTTGCCCTTGCAGACACCACAACACTTCTTCCATGGAGCCAGACCTGCTGCAAAGCACTCACTTAGACCTTATGCTGCACCTCCTGGCACAGTTATTGCAGGCTGCTCATGTGGCACTGCAGGACCAGCAGCTCACTCTGGAGCTCCTCACCCTATTGCATGTGCTTTTCATGCAGTACAGCGCCCCCCTAACCCTTCCCTGCACACCGTGAACCACCGATTCGGGTGACTGAACACTAGTTCCAACTGGTGGGACCAGATCATCGTGGAGTGGTGGAACAACCAGCAGTGGCTCCAGAACCTCCACATGGGGAAGGACACCTTCCTGGAGCTGTGCGAGTGGCTCCTACTCTTTGTTTTCTGTCTTAGTCCATATCTGATTCATTACACTACCTGCTTCTCATATTGTGATTACTTATTTTCTTCAGGAGCTTTTATGAGGGATTTTTGGCAAAGATCTTTAGCAAATTAAAATAAATTATGTCAACAAGTTCCCTATTATCCACTATTTTATTGATACAATGATAGCACTGCTTCCTTTAATAGAAGCAACATGGTCAGTAAGAACAAGGAAACATACGGATTAGATACATATAGGCTAGACTCTACAGGCCTGAGATTCTACAGGACTGTTCCCACATCATAGATCCATAACCTATACATCTCTTTCAGACTTTACCCTTACGATCTGTACTACCATCTGCTCTTTCTTCCATATTGTGTAAAAGAGCTGCTCATATGTTGTTCCCAAATGTTCTTTGAAGTACCATTTCCTTCTACTTAATATGTTCCAATATAAAACATGTAACCCTTCTGCCAGGCCGAGTTAATAGCAGCAAGGGCCGGGTTCAGTATCTAGGGGTCTCCTCCCAACATGGTAATACAACATCGGCTCGAGCCCCCACCCAGTGACCTGGGAAATCTTACATACACCTCTGGGCACCTCAAAGAGGCAATTCTTCCCCTCTCGCAAGCACAGACCCTCAGTATAGCAGCAAACCTTTAATAACATGAGGTAACCGATATCAGCATTAAATTGGGAAAACACCACAACTCAGATTCATAGACCAAACATGAGCAAAGACCCACCCCCCAGCCATGAATCACCCAAAGTCCCAAAAGTCCAACATCCCAAGGCTATGTCTACACTCGCGGCTTCTTGCGCAAGTACGGCCGTTCTTGCGCAAGAATCTGCAGAGCGTCCACACTGCCTGCCCGCTCTTGCGCAAGTAAATTTACAGTATGGCATGGTAAGAGAGGGCTTCTTGCACAAGAGCTACGCTCTTTTTTAACAGGTGTAAGCTCTCTTGCGCAGGGGCTCTTGTGCAAGAGGGCAGTGTGGACGCTCGGCAGGGATTTCTTGCGCAAGAAAGCACTATATCTAAAATTGCCATCAGAGTTTTCTTGCGCAAGAGAGCGTCCACACGGCCATGGGTGCTCTTGCGCAAAAGCACAGCTCGCACATGGCAGTGTGGACGTTTTCTTGCGCAAGACTTCTTGCACAAGAACACTTGCGCAAGATGTTCTTGCGCAAGAAGCCGCGAGTGTAGACATAGCCCAAGAGTCTCTTGAGTCCAGCAACCCAAAAATCACCCAAAGTCCAACACCTCAAAAGTCTCTGCCCCGGGTCAGTGCTGCCCCAGGGTTCAAAAGTTCACCCGGCAGGGTTTTACCATCCCAACCTGGAGGGGGCAGGGATTGATTCACCTTACGTGGTCCGCCGATGGCTCCACCTCTCCGTAGGGTTCTGCTGCCGCCGTCAACGCAAGTCACTCCGCCACACTCCACCTGTTGTCCAGTGAGCCGCCTCAGCCATCCCACGACCTGTCCAGCCCCGCCAGCTGTCTCGGTCCACGCCCCTGGCCGCCAGCTGGTTGTTCCTGCAGCTGCTCCTCTGGCTGTCTGCTGCCGCTCCTACTGGCCGCAGGTCGTCCCCGCCAGCCGCTCTGCTGGCCTCCTGCACCCGCCGGTCGTCCCCGCAAACCACTCTGCTGTCCGCCTGCGCTTGCTGGTTGTCCCTGCAAGCTGCTCTGCTAGTAGCTCAGCAGCATAGCGCCAGGCTCTCCACAGCAATAGTGATTTCAGCTCTTCCGCAGTATAGCGCCAGGCTCCTCACAGCACACAGTGATTTCAGCTCTTCAGCAAGTTCAGCTCATAATAGAGGAGCCTCAGTGCTAGTGCTCCACTGGCCCACAGTGAAGTCAACTCAGCAGCTCACAACTAGACTCCTAATGGAATCCAAATTAGTTCTGATATTCTACAGTGGAGGGAGGGAAGGAGGGAGGAATGGATGCAATCGGTGTTGTTTAAGCCCTCAGACAGGGCCCTACCACCAGGTACAAAGACTTGTCCCCAGCCTTTCTCAACTTGACTGGGTTTGGAACCCATGCCCCTCATCTAGCGAGTGCTACTTAGTTTATGGCGAATCCCTCTGTCATAAACAGTTCCACCATTCCATTGTCCTTGATTCCCATAATCAGGGTAACAACACTTTTATCCCCCCTGCCTCAATAACAGAGACTGGGGATCCCACAGTAGTCAAAGTGACCATTTGGGCTGCTGTGAGCACATACTAGGCGGGGTGGGTATGTCTATGCAAATTGGGTGTATCTATGCAAATGAGATCAGCCCCTGAAGTCTCTTTGCACCACTCGCCACAGTTCACCACCAGATGTCAGTGAACTTATCCTGACCCTGCTTACAAACAAAATAGCTGAAAACTCTATTTATTAATATTTATGGGCATATTGGCAGCTGAAAGCCCATGCTGTTATACAGGGGGTAATTAATTAAGTTAACTAGGTAAAAAAACCTGAAAATGATTGAGAACTTAAAAATGGATGGTGACAGACCATGAAGCTCAGTACTGATTGAACCTGGTGATATTCTAACCAAAAGAAACTCTCAGCCATGTTTATAGCTCAGGGGTGGGCAATAATTTTTGACTGGGGGCCATTTCAGAAATTTTTAAAGTGGCCTTGGAAGGGGTGGGGCTTCAGGCAGAGGGGGCAGGGCCAGGACACCTCTGTGCTTCCTGCCCACTGACCCTGATTGGTCTGTGGGTAGGTGTCACGATCTGAGCCTCCCCTCAGACTTACAGCCGTGTCATCACTGGGTTTAGAGGCAAAGCCTCCCACCCGGGTGCTCACCCTTCCCCGTGTCTCAGTCTTCACTGCTGTAATATCGGCACTACTTGCCATTAAAAACGCCCTGGAATAACCTCAGCAATAGGGCCTCTGCCCTTGTAATACTACCCGATTGATGGGAGGGGGACCTGGGCCCACCCTCACTCCAGGTCCCGACTCAGGACCCTAAGGACAGGGAGTTAGCTCCCTGTCCGGTTGGTGGGGCAGCTGCTGTAACTCACCAACCCTTGAGCTGCCTGTCAGGCTCCAATGCTCAGTCTTGGGTCACTTCCTCCCATCGCCGTGGTGGTATTCTAGCCAGTGTCCTGATGACCCTCCGGTTTCTCTGGCCTCTGGCTTTCTCCATCGGTGGCTTCCGCTCCTCCCTGATCCTCTCCCCTCTGTTCCTCTCCTGTTTCTCCTCCTCTTTCCTTCCACGTTGTCCCCTCTGCGTTCTCTCATTCCCCTTTTCTACTTCCTGTGTCTCTTCAGGCTGGGCTCTGCTCCCTCTCCGGTGTCCCCGCTGCGTCAGCACGCCACCTTGCGTCACTTCCAGGAGTGGCGGCTGAACAAGTGGCGCACGGCCGCCGAGAGGCTGTTTCTTCCCTGCTAAGTGCCTTGGCAGGGCTTTCGGGAGTCCGGGGCTCAAGGGAGTCTGTGGCAGCTGTTGCCACTGTACTCGCGGCCCCGTCACAGTAGAGAAGCATGTGAAGTCTTTTCCCCTGCCCCCTCTGAACAGCTAGTGGTTCCCTCTAGGTGCCTGCACCTCTGGCGATCGGAGGAGACTTCACGCACTCTCCCCCCCAGGTTAATCAGGGCTTGGAGGTAGGGGGAGCATGTGAAGTCTGCTACCACCCTGCAAGGGAGCACCATGCTTAGAATCACCCACCGGCTGAGCAGCAGCTGGCAGTTGACTCTAAGTGCCAAGCCCCTTGCAAGGTGGAAGGGGACTCTGAACGCTCCTCCTGCCCCCAGGCCAATCAGGGGATCACATGAATTCTTCTCCCACTCTGCCCCCATCCTGCAAGGAGAATGTGGTACTTCGGTTTGGCCTGGGAGTGGGGGTGAGTGTAAGATCTCTCACTCCCTGCCCTCTGGTGTGCTACACTTAGAGTCAACTGGCTAGAGTTGACCCTACATGAAGGGTGCTCCCCCATCCCTAGGCCCTGGTTGGCCTGGGGTCAGGGGAGAAGCAGGACCTCCGCAGGCCAGATCCAACCTGCTTAGCAGGTCGGATCCGGCCAGCGGAGGCCCTTTTGCCCACCCCAGCTATAGCTGCATCTATTGCTTCATAATAACTCAGCAGACATTCCGCACTTCTGAGGGATGTTTGAGGGTGATTGTGTTGATTTCTGAGTAGGCTGTGTTTGTGCTGGCAGAATTGTATGGGTGGAAAATGAGGGAAATGTGCTGCCGTGAGGTATATGTGTGTTGGGGTTATTCTTTGTGCTGGTGTGTTGATGCGAGGGTGGTTGTGTTGAGTTAGTGTTTGGGGGAGTTGTGCTGGGAGATCTGGGTTGGTGTGAGAGGGTGGCAAATCGGTGTATGATTGCAGCAGTTGGGCCAAGCAGTCTACCACCTGTGTGGTCTCCCTCATGGAGTCAGTGAAATTGTTGCTTGCCAATTAGCTGATTAGTAAGAGTGGTGATTGGTTGAGTTACTTATAGCACAGTGATCAGGGACACTTGGTGAGACACAGATGTATGATTTATGGTAGCTGTTCAGTGACCAAGTATAATTTGGAAAGTTAAAATGACTGAGAACTTAAACTGGACAATACGAGATCACAAAACCCAGTAATGATTCAACCTGAAAAAAACAACCCTCATACTTGTAGCTGCTTCCATCACTTTACAATGACTTGGCAGACATTTTAGGATGCAGAATGGTACACAGATTTACATAACTGGGATCTTATTCTATAAATAGTGATCCTTTCACTCACAAACCCAACTACTTTCCACACAGATCATTATCTTTAGTTTTGTCAAGATTAGAACTTCTATTCCACATTGTTTTTGTTCTGTTTTAAGATCTTCTAACTTTGTTACATCTCAGCTTTACATTTCCTTTAAAGCTTGTGATATTTAGCTCTGCAATGATATGTTATCACATCCCATGAAGCTAAAATCTCGTGTGTGTGTGTGTGTGTGTGTGTGTGTGTGTGTGTGTATACAAAATATATTCGCAGTCTTTGCTCCATTATCTTCTTTTAAGCACTGTGTCAATGTCCATGTTTCTTCTTGGTCCTCTTTTTAAGCCTTGATGTTAGTTTCTTCACCAATCATTTGTTTGTAAGGGTAATTTCTTTTTCTCTGCTAACTTACGTGTAGACTATCTACTTAGATATGCCTACCTCTTTCACCTGTCCATTAGTTCAAATAGAATGATTGATACTTAATACGTCTTTGGGGCTTAATTATTCAGGCTGTGCTACTATATTACTAAAATTGAAAACCTAACATGATTAGCTGTGTTACTATGATCAGGGATATTCTACTGATGTTGTATTCATTGGTCTAGCAAAGCTTTTGCTTTGGTTAATTGCTTGAGAAACTTAGAAGCTAGGGTTTGTGACCAAGTGGTAAATTAGTTTTCTAGTTATTTCATTTTCAATAAACAGGTGGTAAAACTTCAAGATACCTTACCACAGTATCTTAAGCTTATTTTAACAGGACTACAAGGCTTTCCATCAGCTTTTTCTCACTTAAATAATTTGGTCATTTATAGTAATATTCAGGGCTCGACAAATCACTGAATCTACTTGCCTGTGGCGAGTAGATTTCAGCCGGTTGCCCCGTTTACCAGCTGTGCGCGCATGTGCAATGCGGATCTTGCGCAGTGCGGGGCTGGCGAGTAGGTTTTGCCACTGTTTGTCAAGCCCTGGTAATATTTATTCAGATACCTATTCAACTAATATGATGTTACAGATCACTGCAATAGAGAAAATAGCAAATAGGACAATCATCTTCACATGGAATGTTTATGATATATAATATGTGCTATGACGGTCTTAAAAAGCCAGAGATATTTGCATTTAAGATAGTTTTAAACCTGATTATTGTACAAGATGAAAATGTCATAGAATCATAAAACTGAAAGAAACCTCGAGAGCTCATCAAATCCCCTGCACTTGTGGTAGGAACAAGCACCATCTGGATCATCCCTGACAAGTGTTTATCTAACTTGCTCTTAAAAATCTCCAGTAATGGAGATTCCAAAACTTCCCTAGCCAATTTATTCCAGTGCTTAACCACATTGACAATTAGGAATTTTTTTTCTATTGTCTGACCTAAAGTTCCCTTGCTGCAATTTAAACACACTGCTTCTTGTCCCAGCCTCAGAGATTAAGGAGAATAATTTTTCTCTCTCTTCCATGTAACAGCCTTTCAGATATTCCCAGTTTTCTGTTTTCCAGACTAAACAAATCCACTTCTTTCAATCTTCCCTCATAGGCCATGTTTTCTAGTCCTTTAATCATTTTTTTTGCTGTCTCTGAACCCTCTCCAATTTGCCCACATCTATCCTTAAATATGGCACCCAGAACTCAATACTCCAGTTGAGGCCTAATCATCACATAGTAGAGCAGAATTACTTCTCATGTCTTACTTATAACATTCCTGCGAACACATCCTAGAATATTTGCTTTTTTTGCAGCAGCAGTGTCACACTGTAGATTCATATTTAGATTATGGACCAATATGACCTCTAGTTTCCTCTCTCTAGTACTCCTTCCTAGACTGTCATTTCCCACACTGTGGTATCCTGCAGTTCAGTGCTTCCTTATTGTACAACTATTTATAATGAAGTTCCCCTAACATAGCTGTTGGGGCAATCAAATTTGTAAATCCATTTATTCTGTTTCAGCCATTCTGTCATGACTCAGATGTTATTGGAATATGTTTTTCTGTCTCACTTTTGCACCTTCTCCCATCAACATTTGTTGTTATAGTAAGGTGGTAACTTATTAACTTAGATTTCCTTTTTACAGTTATGCTGATGGCTAGGGAAAATTTGTGGGCCTCCAAAAATAGTGCAGGATACGAAGTGGTGAAGGACTCCCTGATAACTTTTTAGCCCAATTATTAGAGTACTCACCTGGGAAGTGGAAGATAAAGTTCACTTTCTCTCCCTCTACCTGATAAAGAGTAGAGACTTGAACATAAGCTTCTCACACATCAGTTAAGTACAATAACCAGCAGGCTATAGAGCCATTTTCACAATTTGTCCCTGGACTAATGCCACTTTATTTACATTTCAAGTGGCAATGCAAATTCTTCATGATAATTAATCATCACTGGGTTTGAAAAAAATATAAGAAAGTTTCTACGGCCTAGTGGTTGGGGAACTGTCCTGTAATGCAGAAAATCCAACTTTATGTTTATGTGCCATTGACTAATTATTTCTAGAAATTAAATATCTTTATAATCACTCTAATGCATGTTTATGCAGTATGGGAGACCCATGGTCAAATCTCTTTTGCACATCCTGCAGAGGGGGACTTAAACCTGGGTCTTCCACTGAGCTAACAGCTACAAGGGAGGTACCTGTATATTTGTTTAACTTAAACTCTTAAATATTCATTTTGATTATAGCTGATTTTTTTTTCAGAACTGCCAATGAACCAATATTTCTCCAGCTCTGATCACCTATTTATATATTGGTATGTCTCTGAACTAAGTTATAAACAAACCCAACCCCACTAACTTTTTAAAGTTTGGCAAATTTTCATCAAAAAAGCAAGTACTAGCAACATATATTGATATCTAGTGTAAAAGGATTTGAACTTATGCTGTATATATATTAGATTTTAAAAGGTAGTAGACAATTACTTACATTATATTATCCACTGTTCATTCACAATTAAATTTAGAGATATTTAAACAATTATAGAATGGGCATATATATAGCTATGACAGTGATATAATTTACATACCTGTATGTCAGGGTCTGACTGAAAACCACTCAAAAATGTCAATGAGTTTCAGATCAGTCCCTAATTTCTTGAATTGGCCATTTATGTGTTGTTTATAATGTGTACATTAGGAAAGAAATTCTATAACCAAGAGTAAACATGCTTGTGTTCCATGGCATGCCATATAAAAGAAATGTGGAATGTGATTGTGTGACTAATTAAAGAAACACAAGTCACATAGAAAATCTATTAAAAGACACTAAGAAAGATTTTCTTTTGTTTGTCTCTAAATATAATAATATAGAATCACACTACAGCATACAAAAATATTTGTCTTCCTTTTCCATACGGCTCATTTCTTTTGCTACAGTGAAAGGCTAGCAAATTGAACTAACATAAAATACCTGCTGTTGCATGAACTGAAACTGCTGACGGAAAAAAGTATAGAAAAATATTTTTGCAGAACCATTTTACCTACATTTTTCTCCTGTTGTTTCAACGACTGGAAGATTCTTCAGCAGAAAGGAAAAAAAAGATTTTATTCACAAACAAAAACAAACTGTTTAGAAGACTCGATGTTATACGTCTACTCGTATCCTGTTGTTAGGGTAACTAAAGTTCTAAAAATAATTTTTAAATAAAGGGACATCACCTTAAGAGCTGCTTCAAGTAGTCATAGCAACTGGATTTTTTTAAGTAATTGTGGGCAACAGAGGTTTTTCCTCCTGACCTAAAGCTTTCCAAAAATATTATTTTACTGTCTGCTTTTATACAAAGTGCATTTGTTTCTTTAAAATCAGATCAAGACTAAATTAGGGATGTGCAAACCTATTCTAAATTGTTTCCTGTAAAGAAACTTCAGTGACCAATTGAAGAGTAGAGCTGGAAAACATTTTTCAGCCCAAACTCTTTTCAATTACAAATATTGATTTGGGTTGATTAATTAATTTCAATTATTTTAGTCAAAGGGGAAAGAAGTTCAGGAATCTCAACCATTCCTTTTGACAATGAAGTATTTTGATTTTGGGGGGATAGATTCAGTAGGTGATTTAGATGCCACTGCTAGTCACAGAACTAAGGAGATAGTGTCCGCCTGTAATAGCCTGTAATAGAGACCAATGTGGTTCATGTCCCTCATATATCCAGGTGAGTGCTTAACCATTCGGTATAATAGAAGACACTACCTCTTTGGTTTTGTTAATGGTGCCTATGTCCCCTTGGGAGTCTAGCCCTTCATTTCTGTTGCTTTTTAACATCCTCCCCAAACAATTCAGTTGATGCCTAACATTGAAACAAAATGTTATTTCTGACCAGAAAAAAATGTCCAACATTTGATTCACTAAAGATTCTGAAAAAAATTGCTGGTGGGTTAAAACAAAATGATTTTTTTGGCTTATTTTTAGAACTGCCAGTAAACCTAAAATATCATTCATCAGCACAACCTTATTTAAAACATTTCAGTTATTTATATTGCTTCCATCTGTATCAGAGAGGTGTACTCCTACCAAAGACTGTTACAAATACTGGCACTGAAAAGCACTTTCGATTAATTTAATATTCACTGTGAAGCATTACATTACAATGCATATGTATTTTGAAGGGCAGTTTTTCAAACATTCATACTCATCATGTGTTTATTAGATGGCATAGCTGCAATTTGCTTCATGGCCTAGTTTTGTTTATCAAAAGCTAAGATAATTTCATTCCCTTTACAGTGTTGAAAAGGATCTACTTCTAGCCTGAATGAGTTGAGGCGTACTGGACCTTAAAATCCAGCTCTGTTGTGAACAGGGACTTTATAAAAATTAGCACCTTTTTACACAACAGGAGCCTGATTCATCATTTTTACACACTGCTTCTATGTCAGTGTGATCAATTTGCATAATATTGTGGAGAAGCAGGCTCTAGATCTGTTCCCTGCATGTATTTCAAAAGTTTTACCTATTCACCTTTAATGACAAAATCAATTCATTAATACTTTAAATTCCCATTTTGTGTAGGAGCCAACACAGCTAAGAGAGAATGTGCTGGATATTATTCCCTCTACATTATTAACAAAAATGTTAATTCAGAGCCTGATGTAGAATTCCCTGAGTGTCTTTACATTTCAGTTAAACAACCATGGCTTTCCCGTGACAGCTGAGTTGAACTAGAGCTATGGGATTGTTTAATTGCAGTGTAGATACTTGGTCTCAGACTGCAATCCAGGCTCTGGGACCTCCCCACCACTCCTGAACCCCACAAACCTGGGTCAATTGAACTGGTCCAGCTGCCTGCATATAATTGCAGTATAGACATACACCCACATTCACTTCAACAGGATTTGAATTAGGTATTTAATTTCCATTCAGATACATGTAAATCAACCCCCTGCAGGCCATGAGGTTATAGAGATGTCACTGAGGGCATGATCTGAGGATAATGGAGTTGTACCAACATAATCAAAGACACAATTTGGACTGTAAAATCCATATTGCTGGGGAAGAGCTATACAGAAGGAGGAATATGGTTTGAAGACAAAGGTGTTTTTGTGGGGTTGGCAGCTGTAAACATAGCACATTTAATATGGAAACTTATTGATGAACACTAAACATGAAATTCATGAAGCCATTTTAACAGCATCTGTTTAAGAATTGGGAAATATTCAAAATCTGTCACTAGATAAGAACAGTATATTGCCCACATTTAGCCAATGACCTCATAATTTTGAGAGCTGAAAACCTTTGGACCAAAGATGAAAACATTTTTATGGCAGGTTGATTTTTTTTATTAATATATTTTGGCATCTATTTTAAGGTCTAATGTTATAAGAAGTCAGCAAGAGAACTGAATTAGCAGTGTAAAGGAATAAAGAAAGTGATATTTAAAGTTATTGATTTATAAGTTGGAGGAAAAAAATGTTCTGCTTTCTCCACTACTGTTAAAGAATGTATTGATATCATACAGGCATGACAATTAACATTGACTGGTAGACTATGGAAGCTCCATGGGCCTCCTGAAATCTGTAGAAGTTAGTCCCAGTTGTATAAGAGAGTTGTATAAGTGGGGTACATCATGCCCCAGTACCTCCACTACCCATGTACACACAACCCCCATAGCTACAGAATGATGGATGCGAATTCTGCATCACTACCTTTTCAAGAAAAATCTACAATTGCAACCCTGACTATGAGTCTGTGGACAATGACAATAAGCATGCTCAGAGTTCCAAATACGAGGAAACCAATGTGTAAGATTCCCTGGGTGAAGGAATATCAGTCAGCTGGGAAAGTAATGTAGAGTTGACACAGTTTGAAAACACTTCACTTTTTTCATTGACAGCTCCATTCTGGATGTCAGGCACAAAACAACTCAGAAGTAATGGGACCTCCAGGTACCTATCTCTTGAGGGAAAACCAGTGACTCAAATAATTTTGTTGTCCGATCAATCTAGGACCATAGACTGAGCCCTGTGAACATCTCTTTTCTTTCCCAAACAAGACACATTACAGTCCTTGACTGTTAAACTTCTACCACTACTTATTTCATGCACATGCATGTGAAGAATATGTAAAATTAGGAGTATTTCATCCAGGAGATAGGAAGTAGGCAGGTGATGGGGAGCTAGGAGTCCATTGGATGCTAAATAGTCAGTTTGCTGGGATACAAGATTTGCAACTTTCTCAGCCAGTGTAGCTCTGAATTTTGTGGTTGTTTTGTACTGGACTGGATACAGAAGCCCATCCAATGGAATGATTAAACGTTTAAAATGATATTTTAATTCAATCAATTAAAAGCATAAACAGCATGAGTTTGATTGAATCAATTTAAAGAAATACACAGAAGCCAATGTGCTTGTCAGCAAGAGTGAAAAATTTGTGTATCACCACTACACAGCTTGAATATTGTATCTCTCAATTAGATATAACAAACACACTTTTAGTTTATCAGAAAAGGATAGCTCTCGAGTAGAAATAAAATATGGTGCAGTTTTTGAAACATTTGTCGCTAACTAAAACGTAGGCATCCGGCAACCATTGTCAAACATTTAATAAACATGACAGCTTGATTAGTCATTCTTTGTTTTCCATAAGCAATTCTAAGTAAAGAAACACCTGATAGATTAAGATTTAAGTATGCTTTTAACAAGAAAAAATTAGCATAATAGATTAATGGAAACATCTGCCTTTTAAGAAAAAATGTCACTTCCACATGTTGTGGAAGAATTTATAAAATGTAATATATTAGAAAGAATTGTAAATATTTAACTACAGTTAGCTGCTGATAGAATACGTAAGAGACAACAAAATGAAAGTAAAGTGATTAAAACATCAAAGTAAAATCATAATTTAAAATTGCTTTCATGCTTGTCTAAACATGTGTATTGTTCTGGAAAAATATATAAATTAATATTAGGGGTAGCTAGTTCTGAAAGGTCCTCAGAATTCTCTAACTCTGGTTCCATTCAAGTCAATGACAAAAATTAGACTAATTTAAGATGTCTCAAGTTGGGCACCAAGAAAAGACACACAAAATCATCAACTGCTGTTGAAGGGGCAGGGCCTCAGACAGAAGGAGTGTGGGCTAGGGGCTAAGCTCCCCCAGCCAGCCCTTCACTGCTTCCTGGCTCATGCCACTCAGGGCTCTAGTGGGGATTTAAAGGAATCAGGGCTCTGACTGCTATCATTGTCACTCCCAATCAGTGAGCCTGTGTAGGTCCAAAATATCAGAAGTACAAAGATAAAGTATATTATTGTAATGCATATGTCTACAGTGCTGTTAAGTCAAAATCACTGCTGGCATTAATTAAAGCAGTTCCATTGACTTCTGAGACTGGATTAGTTTACACCAGCTGAGCATTTTGCTTGTATTCTCTTTAGGTTTTATTGTCATCAGAAAAAGAGGTTACACTGACAAAATAATTAAAATCAAACATTTTTTTTTTTACAGATGGGTGAATCCTGCTTTTAAACTTATGTTGTATCATTGCTTGAGTTACATATAGTTAGAATTTTCATTTTTAAAATAATATCAATCTTTAAAGCTAACATCAATGCGCAACCAACAATAAATAAATAAATAAATCTGTAATAAATTCTTAGCTTTGATCCTTTTGTTTTTTTTACTTTGTACTCTTATTCACCAGGCTTTGCTCCAGTAGTCCAACAAGTTTAGAAAAATAGAATCAAGAATATTAATTACCCTCACTGAGATTGTTTATATCTCATACGCAGCAATTTACAGCTTCACCTCAGGGTGATCTTGATGTTAATGTTCTAATAAGAATGTGTAGCCCTTGATCTCCCAAAAGCTCTGAACTACTAAACATAATTCAATTAATTCAAACTAAAACTAAAAATGTCTGTTTGCCAACATGAGAGGCTTGAAAGTAAAAGCGGGTGAACTAAAAATCCTGTCCTTCAAAGGACCTTGACATAAAAGGCATTTTTAAAACATGGTGGAATGACATAAATCAATGGGATAGTGCATTACCTGGGAATAGTGTGTAGGAAGGATACATTACTCCTGGTTTACATTATTACAATAATTCTCCTTATTTTGAAATAACAAACAGAGCATCTACACTACCACACCTGTTTTTTCAAAATAATGGGCTGGTTATTTCAAAATAATAACTCCTGATTGTCATGAGGAATAATTCTTATTGCAAAATAGTGGTAGTGTGGATGCTCAGCTGCTGCTGTTTTGAAATAATTGGTTCCAAAGGCCTCTCTCAGCTGCATTTGTGGCCACGCTGGCCACACATCTGACAACTCCACTGCTCACCTTCTCCTGCAGACTTTAAAGCTACAGGAAGAAGGGAAAGGGCTTGTGGCACCAGAGGAGCCCTGCTAGCCCATTGACACACTGCACCTTTGAGTGGAGCCATAAGTGACCCCAGTGCTCCTTCTGCACCCCCTTCACCTGTCAGCATGCCCACAGCACGCTCTGATGCCCTGGCCAGGAGTGAAAAGGGGCACTGCCCTTGACTGGTGCAGAGATCCTGGACCTCACCAAGGTCTGCTGGGAGGAGACCAACATCCAGGATCTCTGCACCAAGAGGTGCAATGCTGACATCTACAGCCAGATGGCCACCTGCCTGGCAGAGAAAGGGCACACCAGGAACCTGGACCAGGTCCGGATGAAAATTAAAAAGCTCCAGCAGGCCAACAAAAAAGCCAGGGAGCAAAATTCTCTCTCTGAAGTGGCACCGCACACCTACCATTCCTATAAGCAGCTGGATGCCACCTGGGAAAGGAGCCAGTCACCTCCCCCCATCATCAGTGATTCCAGCCAGAACACACCCAGCATCAGGCTCCACGAGGGTGGGGAACCTCAGCCTGGAGCCAGTCCCCCCGTCCCAGAATGTCTCCTAGGGATTGGACAATCATAGGAAGGCACTTCAGGTAAGTTCCATCACTTTCCTTATACACACACGGGTCAGGCAGTGAGATGAGAGGGGCTATACACTTCTCACTCGGCCTTCTCTGCCTGTGGCTCATACAACAGCCTGTGCACGTGGGTGCACATGGAGCACCACTCTGGAGCACTCAGCTCCATGACACTCACACAGCTCGTTCTCACAAGGTTCCTGCAGAGGCCTCCCTTGCTCCAGATTCCAGTATAGGACACCTTTCCACCACAAGCCACCACTAAGGAGGCTGGGACCATGGAAACACACAGCAGTGCTGCACATGGCACAGACTCATGCTGCACTAGGGCATCATCTGCTTCCTGTCAAGTGCAGTGATGTGGAGGAGACCAATCTCCTGCATGGGAACTTCTGGGGCAGAGAAAGAGTATGGGATCCCAGTAGCTTTGTCTCCAGAAAGTGGCCTGTGCTGCTCACACACACACCCCTCTCCTCCAGCAGACAGGGACAGAAGTTATCTCTCTGTGGGACATGACAAGTTGTCAGAAGGAAGATGAGCTGGCCCATTCCCCCCCTACTGCCCAGAGGCTCCTGGCCTGGCTGGCACCCTCCCATGCCTGCTTGTCCATGAGACATGGGTGTAGCTCCCCTGGGACATCCGTGCCCCTGCAGGAAAGTACCCGCTGTGTAGGCAACTTATGGCCTTGTTTGAAGCACGTCGCTATTGTCTGAACCAAGACCTTCCATGTTGGCTGAGATTAGGGCTAGACTTCATGCACATTGTCTCCTGTGATGATTGCCCTTTTTCCTTTTCTTCACAGCTGGGACAGCTGTGAGTGTGGCATGTCCTCCACCCCCGACACAATCTTCCCGACGCCACAAAATCTGCTGCAGAAAGTGCACCAAGGAAGACCTGCTGTGGGACCAGATAGCCTGCCTCCAGTCTCTTCTTTGGGGTTGTGATGAGGACTGCTGGGAGCAGGCAACCAACTGCCAAGAGTGCTAGGCTGACTGGTAGCAAAGGAAGGCCATTTGCTCAAAGCATGAGCCATGTGCTCCTCCATAACATCTGTCATGGAGCTCATGACTGTGTGTATGTAGTGGGTCACCAGTCACATCCCCCCCAATCCCCTCCAACTCCCTATACCCGCTCATGCATCCATCCCATCCCCTGGCTTCTCCCCTTAGCCCCCACAGGGCCTGCTGGGGCCCTAGAACACAGGATGGTGGGACCTCCAGTGCAGCCAAGGTCTCCAGAGCTGAATGGGGCAGGTGCCACTCCTAGCCCCATCCCTGAGCCCCTTCCCCCTCAAACTCCTGCCTCCCCTCTCCTCCATTCCAGATTCTTTCTTCAGTCCCTCCCCTGTTTTATATCCCTCAAATAAAGACAATTGTTAACTAAACAAGAAAGGCTTTTTTATTTGCTCTGCAGGGGAGGGGAAAGGTTGGAAGGAAGGTCAGAGAAGGAAGGGGTGGAGAGGAAAGGCACACAGGGCAATGCAGAGACCCCTTGTAGAAAGACCCAGGGAGAGTCTCACCAGTGGCCTTGGCTGAATCTTTCCCTCAAGGCCTCCCAGATGAGCACAGACCCCTGATCTGCTCTCCGTATGGCACTGGTGTCTGGCTGCTCATAAGCCCTGGCCAGCTGTTCAGCCTCTGTTTCCCACACTGGCAGGGCCAGTCCTAACCAATTGGTGGCCCTGGGTGACTGTCCGGATTGCCTGTAGGGTTGCCAGATGGTTTAAAAAAAAATACTGAACAAACATTTGTCAAGGAAAAAAAAAAAAAGGAAAAGAAAAGAGTAACCAGGGAAATCTGGGGAGAGGATTCTGGAGGTCAGGCCAAAATGCGGTCACAGGCCACCCCTAAGTCCGGCTTTGTTGGCAGCCCCTTGAAAATGGTGGCCCCGGGTGACTGCCTGGCTCACCTGCCCCTAAGACCAGCTCTGCACACTGGTAGGAAAGTATCCCCTTTGCTCTCACATATGTTGTGAAGTACATAGCAGGCCGCTACTACATGTGTGATGTTTCGATCGTGGAAGTCCAGATGTGTGAGGAGACTTCTGAAACTCCCCTTTAAGTGGCCAAAGGCACACTCAACCACCATTCACTACCTGCTGAGACCAGCATCGTAGTGGGGTCTGGGTTGCCTGTGTAGGGCTTCATCAGCCAGGGGAGTAAGAGGTAGTTTGCATCACCCAGAATGCACATAGTCACATCCATGTCCCTGACCCTGATGGTGTGGTCGGGGAAAAAAGTGCTAGTGTGCATTGACTGAAAAAGACTTGAGTTCCAGAATATTTGGGTATTGTGCGCCTTCCCCGACCAGCTAACATTAATGTCTGTGAACCAGCCCTTGTGGTCTACCAGGGCCTGCAGCACCATTGAAAAGTATCCCTTCCTGTTGATGTACTCTGAGGCACGGTGGTCAGGGGCCAGGATGTGGATATGAGTGCTATTTATGGCCCTCCTGCAGTTGGGGAAGCTTATGGCGGCAAAGCCAGCAACGATTGATGCCAGAGTGATGACCCTTCACAGCAATATGGTGTTGCTGGCCTTGGCTACCTGCACGAGCACAGCACCAACTATGGATTTCTCCATGACAAACTGGTTCTGCATGGAGCAGTAGCTAGCTGGCATGGTGAGCTTCCAGAGGTCAATGGTGACACACTTTTGCAGGAGGATGGCGAGTCTCATGTGAGGATGCTGGCAGGTAAAAGGGGTGTAGAAGTTATGGAGCCACTGCTGGTCATCCCATCACTGCAGGATGATGCGGTCCCACCAGTTGGAACTGGTGTCCTTCTACCAGAAGCAGTGTTCTATGGTGTACAGGGGACTGAGGATCATTTGCTGCAGCAGGAGTGTCAGAGTCCGGGTGAAGAGGTCACCTGGTCGGGGCAGCTCATCATGGTCCAGAAGCAATATGTGGACAGTCTGGATGAATTGTGCCATGCAGCAGCTCCGGCTCCATGTAGTCAGTGCTGTGGTGTCTGCAAAGGCAAACCGAGCACATGGCATGAGTTTGGTGTTCCACAGGGGGGTAGGCTGTGGAGAACTGGCTTATGAGACATAGCTGTAGAGAGCAGCCCCTTTAAAAACGAGTCTCAGCTAGCCTCACCAAGCAGCTACAGGAAGTGTCTGCTCTCCTGGAGCCCTCCCTGGGTGCTTTCAAGGGCTTTAAATGCGATTCACGATCCAATAAATGTAGATGTACTATTTCAAAATAACTCTGTGCTTTTTCATGCTGCCTCATAATGTGGATGCACTATTTCAAAATAGGTTTTTGGGGAGTTATTATTTTGAAATACATTATTTCAAAATAATTTCCTAGTGTAGACATGCCCTTGGATACTCTGAATTTAATGAGGTAAAAACATAATATAAAAATGGTCATAATGGGTCAGACGAAAGGTCCATTTAGCCCAGTATCCTATCTTCTGAAAGTGGTCAATTTTGGTGGGTAAACTTTTTGAGTTTCAAGTATCATCCAGACAAATCCCAAATCATAGGAATATTAACGTGCCTGCAGGACTGTACTACAAGATGAGAAAAGGGATATTGAGTAAATACTACTAATAGATATAATTCTAACATATGCATAATGCCAGAGAAGCCATTTGTCAACACCATTAATGGTTGTGGTTTTGAACACTTTATTCTGGAGTACATAAAAAGAGAAGCCCCTCTTAACATAGTCCTTCCTAAATATTACATAGGCTTTGGTTCAACTATGCACTAAATAACAGAGGCCACTATATAACTCTACCAGAACAAGGAATGTACCAAAAATCTAACTATGTGACATTAAATGTTGCAAGCAAGAGTGAACAGAGCAACAACAGAAAAGTTTGCATGTCCCACTGCAGAATTAATACATTCAATTTTGTATTATTTTATTCAGAATGCCAAATGTTCTGGACAGGGTGCCAAATTTGTATACCTTTTTTCAAAAGCACATATGGCTAAAATTATATCCCTATCTTAAAGATTATTTTCTTTTAAAACATGAAAGGAGGGTTGTTTCTTTATTTAAACTCTGATGCTAGAAGGTTTCTGCATGTTTTCTTTTCATCTTCCAATCTGCAGTTTTCTCATCATAAAGCATGTAAAAAGGGCACGTAAGAATTAGCCTCAAGTAATTCTGAAGGACCTCAAGTTCTAGTGCAGCAAAATATCTTGGCTCACCTGATATTATAAAGTGTTTAATTGTACATAATGAAGCTAATGGAAATAATTTTTAGTTAGAATAAAAGGTCATCATGGCACTGCAGATAGTAAAGGGAATTTTTCCAGACCAATTAAGGTTCTTGAAGGATTATTTGATCAAGAGCTAATACCATCAAGTACCCCAAAGTAGTCAGTTATCAAAATAATCCATATTTGGATGCCATTTAAAAATATGTGCTGTTGCTAATGCCTGATATTGAGAAGAACATAATTTATCTGAATCTTCAATAATGTGAAGGCCCGATCCGGCCTATTCTGTTTCCATCTGCTGACCCATTAAAGCTCAGTACTTCTGCTGATCCAGAACTCTAGATGCAAAACAATTAATTGTACATACATACAAAATCTCATGGGAGCAAAAAGACCTCTAAACTCACTAAAATAAAACACTCTCCATATTTCTTCCCTTCCTCACCAACCAAATTCTACCCTGAGTTAACTTTTCTGTGCTTCCTCAAAAGCCTGGGAGAATAAACAAATCTAACTGCATTTCCTAGAGGTAATCAATTCAGACTCTGTTGGACAATGACACAAAGAACATTTAATTTCAAGGGCCCCTCCTCAGGAACTTCCTACTGTTAGCAACTGCTAGTTTAAACCAAAACCTTCTAAACCTCAAGAGCCTAATTCATATCTCTGTTGCCATCTTTAGTCAAGTGAAGGAAATGGAATTGCTCAAATTTACACTTATGGAACTGAGATCAGAATCTGGCTTTAACCAGTGAAAGTCTCTGACTTAGTCAAACTACAGATCTCGAGGGTCCTCTGTTCAATGTTCTTCAATTAAACAGTCTGGCCCTGAGTCTGAAGGGACAATCTCCCTTTTCCAATCTAAATCTTAATTAGACACTTTAAGCTTTTCCTAGATTGCACATTCTTATGGGCAGGGAGTGTTTTTTTCTATATGTTTACACAATATCTAGCCCAGGGAAGTCAATCCTGATTGATGTTTTAGTATTGTGCATATATAATTATGCAAAGTTCTGATATTCCACAGGGACTTGGCATTTCCTTTCCAGGGGTACTATTTATTTTATTGGTATAATCTTGTGGCATTTTTGCTTCTAAGTTCTGCCACTATGATAAAACTCTGATTTAAATTATTTACATATAGAGTTTTCTTTTTTTTCCATTTATGAAAGTGCATGAGTGCTAAAGGAAGCTGTATGGATTTTAAAGATTTGTCTAATGGACAAAGAAAATAGCTATCAATACATTTTATGTAACAATAAAAGATGCTACTGAATTGTGATATTCTATCCTTACTGTGATCCAGTTCCACTGTACATTTCCTTTCTCAACTATCTTTAAGTTTTCCCTTCTAGATATGAAGGAAAAAAGCTTTTGTTCATTGAAGTGCTAATGATTCTTCTTTAAACTTGTTCTTCAATAAGTATTCACATATTTTTTAAAATTTTCTGTATTTTTGCAGAAGTTTTGCATGTTTTATTTTCAAGCATAATATGTATTCTGTATATTACCTAACTATGATTTAAGAGGAAGTAAGGGTAGGCCTCGTTCTCCATGGACTGCAACTTGATGTGGTGGGAAGGCTTCCATGGTATCGTGGCCCTGAAAGCTATTCTGGCAGGAATTAAAATGGTAGGGTCAGTCATGTCACACAAGTCGAAGGATAGAAGCCTAGCAATCCACCAGCCCTCCTGTAGATAGGATCCCTACAAGAAACAAAGCTTTTACAGAAACTTACATGACTTTTCAGCTCAAGGCAGTGGTGAAGGCCCTATGTTCTACATGAAATAAAGAGACATGTCAGTCAAATCAAGCCTAGAACTAAAAATATCTTTAAAATTATAATTTAAACTTTACATCTGCTTTCAAATGTTTAATTCAGCTTTACTTATATATGAAGTCCATGTCAAATCATCTAAGTTAAATGACAGCTCCTTTTTCCTACCTACTTTAAAGCCTTTTGACAAAATTAATACATTTTGAACTTGGGTGGTCAATACCCCCATTGCTTGGTCAGCAGCTAAACCAGGGCTACTCCACACACGGCCCACAGGACACCCGTCTGTTTGTGGCCCATGGTGCAGTTTGGGTTTTCTTGGGCCTCAACACCTGACCCACGAGTGGGAGCCAAAACAAAAAAGTAGTCAATATAATGCTTTTCTGTTGATATGCATTTTAGTAGTTAAATTCCTGGACTGTCATTGCTCATTAAAAGTGCTGTCATATGGGTAGAAATTGGGTAAATATTGCATTTTATTAATATCAGAAGAATTGACTTAAATGGAGCCTGCGTGTTGTGTAGTCTTGACTTAATCTTTGTATTCATGCACGTCAGTGTGAAATATATATATTTGCATGTATATGCAACTACATTTAAGTTGAGACCCTTGGCATGTGCTGTGAGTATCATTGTGGCCCCCAGAGCTTCCAAAATTGAGTAGCCCTAATGTAAACCAAACATTCTCATAATAGAAGTTAATGCAATGCTCCACAAATACAAAGTCTTCCTCTCTGCACCACCTGTCACTCTTTCAATTGTTTTTCCAGGGTCAATCTTCTTCAATTGTGCTTAACATCAGAACCTTTGGGGAAGACCACCTGTTTTCCCCTTATTTATCTTTCTTGATAATATTATTTGTTTTCTTCTAACATACAGGCAGTGGTTTTCAGGACTCTGTATTGCATTTGGCACTTCTAGGATCTAGGAAGCACCATATCATCCATTTTTCATGCTCAGGTCCATACTTGTTTTGCCTCTTCTTTCTTTGAAGTGAGTCATTTTCATACCTTTCTCCTTGACCATTGTTCTGGTTTCTATCTGTCTTTTGCCTGTTTTCAGTGTGCTTCATCTCCTCATCAAGGGCCATACATTTCTAGTTGGAAACTAACTTGGAAGACTTCATAGACATTTGCTCTTTTCTCTTTTTACTGCTCTTCCTACTTGCCACAGTCTTCTCTTTCCTTGCTCTTCCATAGATTGGATAGCTCCTTCCTTTTTGTGGTATCTAATTTTGTTTCCTTGATTTCTCTTGGATATGAGTTTGTGGCCATATGCATTCTTGCTCTATAGAGGCTTTTTTGTTGGTTTTTTTTACTTTTTTTTTCATACAACTTTCACATCTATCTGTCCTGGATGCTGTGGAGACTGCCCACAGAGGACCTGCAGAGTAACTAGTGAAGTCTTCTTACATGGTATTAATACTGCATTAGCCATTAATTCATTAAAATTCACATGTCTCTTAAAATACATGTGGCACTTACATATGATACCCATGTAAGGTGTTTTAGGGTAGGGCAAAATAGGAGTTTGCCTGAAAACACAGGAGTATTTTAATAAGATTAAGGTTTCTTGTTTGCATAATACAGATACTTCTGAATTTCCATTGTTGTAAGAACATATCCGCTATAATTTTGAAATATCTTTGTGAAACATACAGTCAATTTCATTCTTGGATTTGTCCTTTCTCTATCTGATAAATATAGTGCTCACAGCAAAATTTATAGCAGTTAAATAAAAGGTTTTTTCAATAATTTTGTACTTAGGATCTCTGTAGGTTCATTAATTTGCAAGATTAGAAATAGTTACAGACAGTAAATTTACAAAGATGAGAATTTTAAACTCTCTTTCACATTATGATAGTGTTTCATCCCTCTTAGACACATGTCATGCCATCTTTGGTTGAATTATGCAGCCTGCATTAGAATGGTACCTTTTTGTCTTACTCTTATTACAGCAAAATTGCATGCCCTATCTTAAATCCCCCCAAAAGCTTTGATTTCCCAAAAATCTGATATTGTGCTTAAAAATATATTCCATTTATTATTTTCCTTTCTTGAGCTTTTCTGGTTAATTTTAGAATATATTTCTAGTTAAAAAAAATCCTCCAGTACATAATACTTATCTCTTAACTGTATGGAATTCATATGTGAAGCAAGTGCACAATACAGAAGAGAACCTGAAATGCAGATAAGGGATCAATAATATGGACTGGAGAGGGAAATTCTGCCCCAAGTATACAACAATCACAGCAAAATAATTTTTAAAAATATACTTAAAATAATCTTTCATTTCATACACCAGTAGGAATTAAAAATACCCAGGAACTGAATTCACCAGCTATATTTTTTTTCTTTTAAATGTTTTTTAAAAATTACTTTTCAAGACAAATATGTTATAAAAAAAAGACCCTTAAATGCATGTCAATGAATGTTAGTCAACAAATGTAAATACTTTTCATTACATTCTGAAAAGAAGAATTTACTATAAGGCAGGGCTATAGAAAAATGAGTTTTAGATTTAAATAACATTCTGATAGCCTTAGAAAGTCAATATCACAGCTTTCCATACCCTGACAATTGTTTTCATATTTAAAAGAAGAAAATAAACATTTAATAAATCATTGGTCAGGAGGTCATTGAATCCAACTCCCTGCCCAAAGCAGGACCAACCCTAACTAAGTCATCCAAGTCAGGAATTTGTCAAGCCAGGATTTAAAAACTTCTAAGGATGGAGATTTTGCCACCTCCCTAGGCAACCCATTCCAGTGCTTTGCCACCCTCTTTGTGAAATAGCTATTCCTTATATCCAACCTAGACCTCCCCCACTGCTACTTGAGACCATTGCTCCTCTTTTTGCCATCTTTCACTATTGAAAACAGCCTCTCTCCATCCTCTTTGGAACCTCCCTTCAGGTAGTTAAAGGCTGCTATCAAATCCCCCATCACTCTTCTTTTCTGCAGACTAAACAAGCCCAAATCCTCCAGCCTCTCCTCATAGGCTTCGATATCCTAATCATTTTCATTACCCTTCGCTGGACCCTTTCCAATGTGTCCATATCTTTTCTGTAGTGGGCCCCCCAGAATTGGATGCAATACTCCTGATGTCACCAGTGCTGAATAAAGGGGAAGAATCACTTCTCCAGATCTGCTGGAAATGCACCTCCTAATGCACCCTAATATGCCAATAGCCTTTTTGGCTACAAGGACACATTGTTGACTCATATCCAGCTTCTCATCCACTGTAATCCCAAGGTCCTTTTCTGCTGAACTGCTGCTTAGCCAGTCAGTCCCCAGTCTGTAACGGTGCTTGGGATTCTTCCATTCAGAGTGCTGAACTCCTCACCTGTCCTCGTTGAGCTTCATCTGATTTGTTTTTTGGCCGAATCCTCCAGTATGTCTAGGTCATGCTGGATCCTATCCCTACCCTCCAGCGTATCTACCTCTCCCCCTAGCTTAGTGTCATCCGCAAACTTACTGAGGGCGCAATCCATCCCCTAATCCAGGTCATTAATAAAGATGTTGAACAAAACCGGATCTAGAACTGATTCTTGGGGCACTCCGCTTGAAACCGACCACCACCCAAAGAGCAAACCATTGATTACTACCCATTGAGCCCAACAATCTAGCCAGCTTTCTGTCCACCTTACAGTGCATTTATCCAATCCCTACTTCCTTAGCTTGCTGGGAAGAATACTGTGGGAGACTGTATCAAAAGCTTTGCTAAAATTTTGCTAACATCAAGGTATATCACACCCACTGACTTCTCCATGTCCATAGAGCCAGTTACCATGTCATAGAAGGCAATCAGGGTGGTCAGGCAATATTTGCCCTTGGTGAATTGATGTTGACTATTCCTGATCACTTTCCTCTCTTCCAAGTGCTTCAGAATGGATTTCTTGAGGATCACCTCCATGATTTTTCCAGGGACGGAGGTGAAGCTGACTGATCTGTAGTTTCCTGGATTTTCCTACTTCCCTTTTTTAAAGATGGGCACTACTTTTGCCTTTTTCCAGTCATCTGGGACTTCCCCTGATCTCTATGATTTTTCAAAGATAATGGCCAAAGGCTCTGCAATGACATCTGCCAACTCTCTCACTACCTTTGGATGCATTAAATTCGGCCCCATGGATTTTTGTATATCTAATTTTCTAAAATAGTGCTTAACCTGTACTTTCTCTACTGTGGGTTGCCTACCTCCTTCCCATACTGTGTTGCCTAGTAGAGTAGTCTGGGATCTGACCTTGTCTGTGAAGACAGAAGCAATAATAATAATAATTAATTAATAAAGCATTGAGTACTTCAGCTTTTCCCACATCATCAGTCACTAGGTTACTTCCCTCATCCAGTAAGTGTCCCACACTTTCCACGATCACCCTCTTATTGCTAACATGCCTGTAGAAACCTTTCTTGTTATCCTTTACATCCCTTGCTAGCTGCAGTTCCAATTGTGCTTTGTCCTTCCTGATTACTCCCCTGCCTGCTTGAGCAATATATTTATACTCCTCCCTAGTCATCTGTCCAAGTTTCACAGTAAGTAAAGCATTAGGGGAAAATGTTTAACATTCATTTCATACTCTAGAGAAAGTTTTGGTTGGGGGAGGAGGCATATCCTTTATAACCTGTAGAAATGCTCCTTAGTGATGAAGAAGAATATTTGTCTAGAAAAAATATTCTGGGATATACAAATATTATCTGGGAATGGGTGACAAGAGACTGGGAATGGGCAATAGGGGATGGTTCACTAGTTGATTACCTATTCTGTTCATTCCCTTGGGGCACCTGGCATTGGCTGTTCTTGGAAGACAGTATATTGGGCTAAATGGACCTTTGGTCTCACTAGTTCTGGTTCTTCTTATGTTCTGATAAAATATGCAATGACTCTCATCAGAATAAACAAATATACCATTTGAATTTGTTTCTATTGCACCAATTTGCAAAGCTTTAGAACTTAAATGATCTGATTGTGGCTTGATCCCAGGATGTATGATAGGGTACATCTACACTAATTAAAGATCCTAATTCGAACTACCGTTACTCCTCATTCCACGAGGAGTTATTATTGGGATAAATTTATATATAGCAAAGTTGTCTTTGATCAGGATATTCTAGGTCTAGAACCCATGCAATTTTCACAGAATCATAGTATTGTAGGAGTGGAAGGGATCTCACAACATCTTCTAGTCCAGTCCCCTGCACTCATGGCAGGACTAAATAGTATCAAGATCATCCCAATGATTGTTTGTCTAACCTGCTCTTAAAAATCGCTGGTGAGAGAAATTCCACAACCTCTTTAGGCAAGTTATTCCAGTTCTTTAACCTGTTACAAAGCTTTTCCTAATGTTCAACCTAAACCTCCCTCAATGCAATTTAAGCCCATTTCTTCTTGTCCTTTCCTCTGAGGTTAAAAACAACAATTTTTCTCTTTCCTTCTTCCAACAATCTTTTATGCAATTGAAAACTATTATCAAGTTCTCTCTCAGTCTTCTCCAGTAAACAAACCCAATTTTTTTCCATCTTCCCTCATAGATCATGTTTTCTAGACCTTTAATCATTTTTGTTGTTCTCCTCTGGACTTCTTCCAATTTCTCCACATCTTTCTTAACATGTGGTACCCAGAACTGGACACAGTTCTCCAGGTGAGTTTTAATCAGTGCAGAGTAGCCTGGAAGAATTACTTCTCCTGTCTTGCTTACAACACTGCTGCTTAATATGTCCAAAAATTATCTTTGTGCTTTTTTTTTTGCAACACTGTTGACTCATGTTTAGCTAGTGATCCACTATGAGCCCAGATACCTTTCCACAGTATTTCTTCCTATGTATTTTGGAGGAAGAGGAAGGAAACATTCTCTTGCAGGCTGATTTTAAAAAACTGCCTGTGCCCTTTCTTCAGGGATGCTGAGCCAATAGCACAGGGGGAATCAATGTCACTGTGCCAATGTGTTGGTATTTTCGGGCTCCCCTGCCACTGCTTCCTCAGCTCTTCTGTTCCAGACAATCTGAAAATATTCCTTATAATATATTTTCTAGTGTCCTTTTCCAGTCCTGTTTTAAATGTTCCTCCTCTGCTTCCTAGGAATATTACCCACAAGTCTACAGATCTGACCTTTTGTGATTTTTTTTTTGTAATTAACCTTAAGTTTTTCAACGCTAAACTAAGTCCTGGCCATTTTTTCCTACTTTTATTTTTGTACAAGAGGGTAAAGAGCAAGAAAGGTAAGAAATTCCTTTTTCTTCTTAGTGCACACAGCCTCCTCTGGGTAGACTGAACCTTTTCCCCCAGTTTGCAATTAATTACCTCTTCTACTGATATAAAACTATGTTCTTAACATTTTAATAGTTCAGTGAATAGTTCATAGTTCAGTGAATGTTGAGGTGAAGCACAGAGAGGATAAGATGTTTCTTCCTGGCATGTAAGCATCCAGGAAGTATATCATCCTGGTGAACAAAAACATTGTCAGTGGTGCACAAAGCTAATGTGCTAGGATGTATAGAGCTCACACCTAGGTCTCTGGGTAACTAATAAAACCTATAAAGCCCAAACGCCTGAATAAGAAGCTGGCACCAACCAGTGCTGATCACAGCAAGTCAATATGATCAGAGGAGCTGCACAGGAGAGCTATTCTGCATCCTTGCAGTATGACCTTCTGCACAGAATCCTGTCATGCACAAGTGTTTCTTTGACAGAGATACACCTGGCAGTGGCCTCGCTCATCTCTGCTGCACTGGCAAGATCTGATCCTTAATCTTGTAATGCTATTTACTGAGGGGAAGGAGGAGAGGAGAGGGAACATATTCAGTACATGATGATTTCTAAACTGCTCTAATTATATTGATTTTTTAAGAGAATATTTATCTTCTAAACATTTATTATTATATGATGTCCTTTATGATCCATTGAGAATTTGTTTGCTCAGCAGATAATCTTGTATTGCTATCATTTATTTTCTATATGCACACCATGTTTAAATACTGCAGGAGATCACTATTAACAGTTATAAGAGACCCTACTCAGGATGAAATTTCTGATCAAAGTGACAATATTAGCAGTGCTCTGCTCGGACTAGAGAACCCCTCATATTGAACATCAGCATGGCTATAATCTTTGCACATATTCAGAGGGCTGGAAGTTAACATCAAATGCTGGCTGAGTATTTGATTGGGGATGTCACTGAGTTGCATGAGTGTCTCAGAGGAGAACCAATGCATTAAATCTTAGTCACTCCAACAACGCCGGCAGATGCAGAACAAACTCCTGCTAGCACTGAACAGGGTGCTGGCTTGCATAAACCCTTGAGGTATGAATGTAAGAATCTGATAAGAAAAATATATTCCATATAATTCTCTTTCTGTAATTTTCTTCCTTACACAGAGGAATTGCCCTCACTGAGGCCGAGAACAGATAAGGAAGAGAAACTAGTGAAAAGGAAAAGTCCAAAGAAGCAATTAATTGCTGAATGAAGCTTTCTTTATTTTCAGCAGGGGGGAAAGAATGTTCTATACCTAAAGCATAAGTACACTGAATTCTATTTCTCACTCAGCCATAGACTCCCTATGTGACCTTGAGAGAATTACTCAAGGACTCTGTACCTCAATTTCCCCATCTATAAACCATGATAATATATGCCTAAATCTTAAGAGTATTGCAAGGCTAAATTAATTAATATCTGTACAGCATTTTGAAATATTTAGATGGGAAATACAGAAGTAAAATTTACTATTTCAAAATAGTATCCCAGATGTGATGTTATGATTAGAAAACAAAACAAAACAAAAATGTAGAAGTTAAATAATAGCTACCCCTCCATTTTCTACATTAGAGGAAGAGAAAATGCAGACTCCGGAGAAAATGCTCATTTAAGATTTTCAGTCTTGTTTCAATATTCTACTCTCCCTACATGTGCAAAAATCACCTGTACTATCCTGCAAAGATAGTTTGTCCTTAATTAGGAAGGCCATATTTTCTGGAACAGAGAAACCATCATCTAAACACAAAACTTCATGGAAATTATGTACAAGATAACAAAATTAATGAAAAATATTAATGAATATTCATCATTACGTATGAAGGTATAAGAACCTTTTCATACGGGGTAACATTTTAGTCTATTGAAAAATGCAAAGGGCAAAAATATAATGAAATGCTTAAACATGCTGTGTTTCTCACCCACACCTCCAAGGCCAGATCCAGTCAGCAATAAGGGGTCTGATTTATCATTGCTCTGCAAAACAGAATGGTATTGTTTGAAACCCACTTTGCACTACCATAAATGGCTGTATAAATCAGGCCCAGAATGGTTTATGTGGTGGAGTAAGTGATCAGTGAGCTGCTGGATGGAATCTGGGCAGAACTTTGACACATCAAAGTCTGCTGACCTTGAGAGTCAAATAATAATTCATTCAGCTCACAAGAGACAATACAGAGATGGCATTGTCATGGTAAGCCCTTCTGGTGCAGGAGAACCAACATGGTGTGGTGTGAAAGCCGGACTGACCGTCCCTAACTTCAGAACTTCTAAGAGAGGCAACAGATCTTCATGGAGTTGTACAAGGGACATTACCAAAACTCTAGTGCCAGAACATTTCATTCAGGGAAGCTTTACCAGTTCAGAAGTGGATGGCTATTGCTCTGTGGAAGCTATCTACACCAGAAAGCTATAGGTACATTGCAAACCACTACAGGGTTATAGAGGCTACTGTCAGGGTCATAGTTGTGCAGGCTTTGCGGTTTGTTCATTAAAAGGGTCACTAGCAGAATGGTTGTGGTGTGAAACTGGGGATAGGAAGGCGATGAAGCTGGGGGTATATGAGGGAGGCAGATTAAAGTGCTGTTTAAACCCAGCTCACTGAGTCCAAGGACACATGAGGGTCACAGCTGCTATTGCTGTCCAATCCAGCCTACTGGGTCCAGGGACATATAAGGGGGCAGCTTGTGAGTGCTGATTAACCAGTCCTCTCTGACGTGCTCTGGTAGTGGGTGTGAGTGTATGTGTTCATCTGATTCTAGAGTGAGAAGAACCCAGACCTGGAGAACCTAGATACTGCTGGATAGCTGTATTGAGAAGGAACTGGCAGAGGGGAGCAATAGAGCTCCATATGAGAACACAAGTAACACAGGCAGCACACTAAGGGTATGTCTACACTACAGCGTTATTTCGAAATATCTTATTTCGAAATAGTTAATTCAAAATAAGATATTCAAAATAATGTTTCTACACACAAAATGCATTTCAAAATAGCGTTTTGCTATTTCGAAATAGCGCGTCCACACTGATTGGACACTGAATCGTATTTAAGGCCAGCTGAAAACGGTTCCAGCAGGGCATCAGGTCAGTAGTGCTTAAAGGGACCCCCCTGGACAGCTGATTCTCAGCTTTCCCTGCTTGCTTGCCTACCTCACTGAGTGACAGCAAAGCATTTTTGTCTCTGCCTGCTTTGGTTGCCCTGACTCGGGACACCACAGCACTCGACACCATGGAGACAGAACTGCCCCTGGGCACTGTAGTGCTCATTTTGGATGTCTTGCTGCAAGCCTGGCAGCAATTGCTGGAGTCTGCCTCGCAGCATCAGCTGCAGCCCGACCCCCAGGCCTTCTTCCGGACCCTCCTGGGGGATGAGGAAGAGCAGCTGCAGTGCCTAGATGCCAGCGTGCCCCGCCACGTCTGGTGTCTGGACACCAGCAGTGACTGGTGGGACTACATCGTCCTGGAGCGCTGGGGAGATCAACAATGGACCCAGAACTTCAGAATGAAGGAGGACACCTTCCGTGAGCTCTGTGAGTGGCTTGCCCCTGCTCTGCAGCAATGGGACACGCACATGAGGCCAGCCATTCCCCTCCAGAAGCGTGTGGCCAGTTGGGCGTGGGGAGATCCACCATCGGAGCAGTGCTCATGCAGGTATGGCAGTCTCTGGCCACTGTGCCGGGGAAGAGGAGGGCAAGGAGGGGATGGACTGCCCCAGGGAAAAGGGGGGAGGTGGTACAAGTCCCCCCCTGGGAGGGTTTGTTCTGTCCCAGCTGCACTACAGACTGCCCGCGGTGGCCAGGATTGCAGGGGGTGTTGCTTCTGGGGAGGGGGTGCGGGGCAGTGGCGGGGAAGGAGCATTGTCAGCCACCTTGGCACCCCAGTGACTCTCAGTTTTGTGTGTCCCTCTGCAGGTGGTCAAAGCCATCAATAGAGTGCTGCTCCGCAGTCATCTGCCTCACTGATGTGGACGCAGTCATCGAGGGGTTTGGCGCCCTGGGCTTCCCCAATTGCAGGGGGGCAATCGAGGGGACACACATCCCCATCCATGCCTCGGAACACCAGGCCTCCCTGTACATAAACCGGAAGGGATGCTTCTTGGTCATCCTGCATGCTGTGTCTGCCCACTGGGGCCGCTTCCTGGACATCAACCTGGGCTGGTCCAGCAAAGCACACAACACGCGGGTTTACCGCAACTACTCCGTGTGCCAGAGGCTGCATGCCAGAACTTTCTTCCCCGACCACCACATCAGGGTCGGGGACGTGGACATGCCTGTGTGCCTGGTGGGGGATGCGGCCTACTCACTATAGCCCCAGATCATGAAGCCCTACATGGAACACCTCAACCCCTCCCGGCAGGCCTTTAATGACAGGCTCAGCAGAGCCGGCATCATGGTGGAGGGGGCCTTCGGACGGCTGAAGGCCTGATTTAGATGCCTCCTCACCCACCTGGACCTCTCCGAGAGGAATATTCTGCATGTGGTGGCAGCGTGCTGTGTGCTGCAGAATTTGTGTGAGTGGAAGGGGGAGCTTTCCTGCCAGGCTGGATGGCAGAGGCCGACCACTTGGCTGGCCTGTATGTGCAGTCCTGCACGGCTGCCAGCCAGGAGGCCCATCGAGGGGCTGTCGGTATCCGGGAGGCCCTGCAGGAGAGCTTCCTGGAAGAGATTCCTGGACGAGCTTCCTGGACGAGTGGACGAGTGAAGTTTCCCTGACATGTCCCACTGGGGCCTTGTGCCTTATTCCACCCTCACGTCCTTCCACTTTCCCCTCCCTAACCCCCCTTCCTGATGTAAAATAAAAACGTGTGTTGCCAAAAACAAACTCCGTTTATTGAACATAACTGGGGGGGGGGGAGAGGGAAGGAGGGCAAGAGAGGGGAGGAGAAAGGGTGGAAGAGGGGAGGGGTAAACCTGGGAGGAGGGAGCTGGAAGGGGGAGGCAAGGGGAGGAAGGGGGAGGAGAAGCTCAAGGTTGGGGGTCTTGCTGGTCCACCTGTCTCCCAGCACTGTGGGTGCGGGGCCTCGGTGTCCCCAGGGGTAGCAAGTATGGAGGCTGGGGTGGGTGGGTGGGGGAGTGGTGGGAGGGCGAGCTGGAGTGGGAGGAGGAGTGATAGTTATGGCGGCAGCAGGGGCTGAAGCAGCAGGAAGCACCAATCTCTACACCCGGTCTGCAGGTGGTCACAGATGGCATGGCCCTGGGCAAGCAGCTCCCACCAGCTCTCCTGCCGCAGCTGCAGGTCTTCATGCATCCAGTGCTCCAGGATGCAGACCTGCTTTCGCAGGATCCCCAGGTGCTGCTGCTGGTACTCCTCCTGGTTCCGGGTCACCCTACTGGCCCTGGTGTGGGAGGATGTCCTGGGTGGGGTGGGGTGGTGAGCCCTGCACTCGCAGCTGCTGTGCCTGTGGAGAAACAGGAGAAGCAGTTAGTTATCCCTGGGGACACAGTGGGTGAAGCCCAGCCCCCCCTCTGCACGGTGAGGACGGCAGGTCTCTGCACCATCAGAGCCGATGTACTTGCACACAGGCCATGTTTGGCATGTCCTTCTATCCCTGGGAGTGTGAGCTGGCCCGGGACTGCACCCATGCCCCTGTGCTGTATATAGTGTGGCAGTGGGTGGGGAAGGGGAGGGGAGATGTGCCCTGCCTCTGCGTAGAGGGGGCTTGTGGAGGGAGGGCATCATGCAGTGTCCCTCCCCGGGGTCAGGAGCATGTCATGTGCCTTCATACGTGCATGCATGTGGGTAACAGACCAGGGCCCCGTGTGGCAGCCAGCCGGGGCCACATGCCCAGGGTGTCACGGCACATGCACAGGTTGCTGTGTGCTCTGTGGTCAGCAAGGCCCACACGCGTGGTGCCTGGTATCCCTCTCTCTCCGCCCCTCATAAGGGGACAGTGATGGCACTCACATGTCGGGGCCTCCCCAGCCTCGGATGACACCGGTGCTCAGGGGTCCTGGGTGAGTGCCACGCTCCCTCCAGGCTCCTGCGACTCCTGGCCGTCGTCCTCCTCCTTTTCCTCCATGCCCATGTCAGGGCCCTCTGCCCCAGGTTCGATGATCACCTGGGGGGCATGGACCGTCTGACCCCCCAGGATGCGGTCCAGGGTATCATAATAGGGGCATGGGTCTGGGTCAGCCCCTATTTGGGAGCTGCCCCCTGTGGCCCTGGCATAGGCCTGCCAAAGCTCCTTTATCTTCATGCGCACCTGCTCCTGGGTGCGCATGTGCCCTTTGGTGGCCTATAGACGGCCGAGTTCCTGTGTCTAGTGCGGAGATCATGGACATTGGAGGCCTCCTCGCAAACCTCAATCAGGTCCATGATCTCTGCACTGGACCAGGAAGGTGCCTGCCTTTTGTGGCCCCTGGCAGGCTCCTGGGAGCTGCCAGCCTGCTCCTGGGGAGCGGTGGAGGTCTGGGTGCCAGTGGGTTGTTGGCTCATGCTGGGACAGGGGCAGTGACTGCTGGCTCTGTGCTGGCAGGCTTGCAGCTGGCATAGGCACTGTGACCAGAGTCTACCCCTTTAAGGGCTCTGGGGCTAGGGGGAAGCAGAAGAGTTTTCCTGGTTTGGCCCAGAGTGGCCACCAGGCAGGGGCGGACTGGCCCGGTGGGATACTGGGAATTTCCCAGTGGGCCGTCGTCCAGTGGGCCATCGTGTCTGCACGCCATTGCCACTCACTCCTAGCGGCTCTGCGTCCGCACTGTATGCGGCACGCAGAGCCCGACCCACCGCCTGCTCCGCGTGCCGGACATGACGCAGGGGGTGGTGCTTGAGGGGCACGCAGGGGTGATGTCATAGGGAGAGCCATTCTCAACCCATTTCCTGGGCCTATTTTGATTACCAGTACACTTCTGCCACCAGGGCACCCTAGGAAGATCTGGAGGCCCCCTATTTTAAAATAAGCATCTATACAGCCCTTATTTCGATTTAGCTATTTTGAATTTGGCGTTATTCCTCGTGGGTATGTCTACACTTGCTCCCTAGTGATTACAAAATAATTTCTAATTATTTTGAGCTAGGGATACAAATGTAGCCGACCGAAATTGCTAATGAAGCGGGGATTTAAAAATGAGGAGTAACGTTAGTTTGAACCAAGGGGTTTAATTCAAACTAACGCGTCCCGGAGCACACTTCCTGGTTCAAATCAGCTGTTGAGCGGAATATTGTGTGGGTGAGATTATGCTTATGAAGCGTGGGATATTTAAATCCCCACTTCATTAGCAATTTCAGTTGTCTACATTTGCATCCCTAGCTCAAACTAGGGAGCAAGTGTAGACGTACCCCGTGGAATGAAGTTTACCAAATTTGAAATAAGCGCTCTGCTATTTTGAATTAATTTTGAAATAGCGGTTTGGCTTTGTAGATGTTGGTAAAGTTATTTTGAAATAACTTTGCTGTGTAGACATACCCTGATAGAATTATCAAACACACCCCAGCAGAGTAACCCTAATAAATGAGCATACCCCAAAGTAACAGGCAAATCTGGTAACAGTAGTGTGCTAAAATCAGGACTGTGCTTGAAGGCAACAGAAGGGACTTTGTTCCCCAGAAATTATATTGTTCTGCACAGTAGTCTTCATCAACTGGTATTTTGGTGGACCCCACATAATTGCTCCTGGCTTGCCTCATGAAACTATACTGGCAACACCTACTGTGGAACAAGGGAATTAAATAACAAGTGATGTAACTGCAGAATAGTCATTGAGTGTGCATTTGGCAATCTCTTTGTTGCTACCTACACTCTCCTCTGGATGCCAGTATGCCAAAAACTGATTGTACAGTTGTCACTTGCTGCATACTTTGTAATGTTTCTGACAGTAATTAGGAGAAATTCCATCCTGAATGACTCAGGACAAGTCTGGTTTCCAAGCTTTGTACAGGCAATAAGCTATCACCCACATGCTGATCCTGGTTCCCAGAGGGCAAGAAGAATGTGGGATGCCATAAGTACATATCTCTTGAAGGCAGCAGATGACACCTGCCTGTACTGAAGGACACCTTCACACGTTGTACAGCTGCTGAAAATGTGCATGAAGACATATCAGCCCCACAAGCATGTGCCACATAGTTTTGTGAGGATTTTGTTAAACTGTTCATTGTCACCCATGCTAAGTGCCCTTCACAATTGTTACAGAGCTTTAATCCTTACTATAGTTGAAACTCATTATATGTTTCAGTAAGCCTTTCTATAAGGGAATCCTCCCAGTCACTCTGGTGTGCCTGCTGCTCCATGATCCAGATCAATGGCTCTTTCTGATTAAGGGACCGCTGCTCCTATGTCCTGAGGCTTTCAAAGTGCACCAAATTTCTCCCGTCCATCCCTATGAGTAGCATTTACAGGGTTCTTCTCCATTGGCCCAATGTCTCTGGTGTGCTGCTCCACCCCTCTTGGCAGCAAGGTTTCCCTCTTGGGATATGAAAAGTCCTGCTAGTTCAAAGGGCAGAGTACCATTATAAATATTTTCCTTTAGAAGAAATGTAACATCGCTTTGATGAAGATGGCCATGCTTTTGATACTTGTCAGCATTCCAGGAACATGACAGTTTAGCCTTGGTTTTCAGGCTACTCCTTCCTCATGGGCTGCAGAAGTCGAGGTTGCTAATAGATACATTAATTGATATTTTAAAAAATTCAAAATGCAGTTATCAAGGTACCAAAATGGAAAAGAAAAAATATGTCTTCCCATTCCTGTGGAGGAGATCCAGCAGAAATATTTCTCTGGCATAGACTGCTGATGGTCTACATGTTGCTGAATGGATGGGTTTGGTCAGTTACAAAGGTGGACAAATCAACTTTGCAGCACTGTCAGAACCTCAAGTCAAGATACCTGTAGGAGTATATGCTACAGTAGAAATTTGCTGAAATCGGTTTACAGGACAGGAAGGCTATTTGCCTGGAAATTGACCACATTGTCAGCTAGCATACAGAGTTTCTGTGAAAAAGGTTATGTGAATTGTGAATGTGAACACTGTTTACTGAACCTCATCCCTGGTATAATCCTGCCCTGTGCCTGCTTAACACCAGTGAAATGGACAGAAAAAAATACATGCTGCAGCTTTATTTTGTTCTCTGATGTTTCAGAGCAGCATATAAGCCTCGATTTGTCCATTGCAAAGGTACGCTGAACTGTTTATTCAACCACCAGACTGGCTCTTTTCCTGTGCCCTTCCCCCCAGAATGTACGCATAGTTCAGTATAGGGAGCAGCCAGATATTAGAGATAGAAATAATTTTGTAATCTTCCAAGGAAGTAAGGGCTGTTGTGATTACCTTTTTCTCACCAAACCAAAATGGTCTACAACTCTGTTGTGTTCCCTTCCCCATTCCAGACTTACTCACCTCCACCTGCAACACCCACCTCTATTCCATACAGATTCTGTTTGTAAGAGGAGAGGAAGATCAGGAATGGGTGGTGGGAGAAGCACTGAAACTCTATGCTTCCAAGGGACAACAGACAGCTGGAGGCCTTGTGACTACTGGAGGCCTTGTGGTTCTGCCACATCCTGCCTCAGAAAAAGAGGTAGTAGAGAGGTCCTCCTAGCAGGCTAGAGTGGCTGCAGGGGAAGCAGCCAATCAGAGGCCAGGAAGGACATTTAAAAGAAGCTGCAGAAAAGAGCAACAGGGAGTTGCAGTGGAGAGCTCAAAAAGTGAGGACTGGGTAACTGGAAGAGTAGCAGTGTTGTGGACAGTTCAGTGCGGAGAGCTCACAGTAAACAAGACAGAGCTTTGAGTTAAAGGCAAGGATGGCAGAAGGCTTCAGGGAAGTGGCTCAGAGAATGAGAGCAGCACTGGAACAGACATAGCAGATAGCTCCTATCTTCAGGGTTCCTAGGCTGAGGCTCCAGAGGGTGGGACTGGGTCCTCCCCCTAAAAAAAACCCCTCCCATTATTATCTAGGGTCATGGTTGCTGAGGGGAAGTAACCTGGCTCTTGTGGCATCCGGGAGGGCAGAGGAGGTAGGAGAATTGTACTACAGTGAGAGGGACCCTGAGAGGAAGCTGCATCCAGGAAGGAAGACCTGGAGGCATCGCTCCATTCCAGAGTGGGAACAAACTGAGAGAGATGGCACTGACAAAGACTCTGTTGGATTTGTACCCCAAAAGGGGTTTGTTTTATTTTTCACACAGATTGTGTGGGACTTGACCAGAGGGCTGAATCACCAAATAGCTTCCATAAAGAGAAAGAGAGTTCATGCACATTCTCTCCACCATGGGACACTGGCAAGAGGTGAGTGCAGCCCCATTACACTTCAGCACTGCACTTCAAACTTCCAGAGATATAGCAATACATGGAATATTATCAGGGAAGAAAAGTCAGTGCACAGTACTTTAAATGCCTTGGCTCTTAAAACAGGGAGTTTATCATGAAAGCAACTGTTGGAGTATTTTGCCCTCCCGTATAGGAGTCTCAAGTATTCTGTGTGTCCCTGGCATTAGGCCGAAGTCCATTCCATCCCAAACTATTTCAGCAGCCAGGAAATTTCCTAGTACTTATGAGAGTTCTTGCTATTCAGGTGGGGTTTTGGAGAACAGTACACCTTGATCAGTATCCTGATGTGGTCAATGAGCCAGGCAGCTTTTGAGCAGGAACCAGGTTCATCTGTATTGTTGTGTAAAGAGTGCAGTAGAAAGCTGTTTTGATGTGGTCAGCACATCTCACTACTGATGCAAACAATGGAAAATGAACCTGTATACATCAGGTAAGGGTCAGGAATAAGAGTTCAATGCATTGTGGGACTAGGGATGGAGACCTGGTGCTTGTCCCTTATCTCAGTCCACAATGCAAATTGATACAGGTATGGGGCCATGCTATAACCTAAGGCATGTAATTCATTCACAGCCCTCAGATGTGCTTTCTCACTCACCTTTCCAAGGTGCTTCCAGGGTCTAGATGTGGATAATAGAAACCTTATGGCACAAGAATGTGCATGGACAAATTTGCAGTCATTAGTGTGGATGTATCCTAAGGAAAGTATTAGAAGCTCGTGTTCCTATATTTGCTTGTTACTGACTATTAACTAAAGCAGACCATCCTCATTGAAGGGCCAGATTTCAGCAATACTTATGTGTAAGCCATTCCAGCCATTTTTGCAGTGTCTTCTGTCTAAAAGTAAGGGTGATTTTTCTGACCCAAAGTGAAACCAATGACAAAGCTCCCCTGGACTTCTATGGGGACTAGATTTTACTGTAGATTTATTGAGGGGCTGGATTTTTTAAAAAATAAAAAGTATTTTCCTCCTTGCCAACTCAAGAACAGTTAATGGAACTCTGCCAAAGCCTTCTTTAAAAAAACCCAGCAATAACAAGCATGAAGAAATTTCAGCAAAAGTGAGCGTCTGAGAACATTATGAGCATATGAAAATTGGAGTTCCATTTCAAACTATTTTGCAAGCTTAACTTCTGAGATTGCTAACGGGAACCTGCACTAGTCAGCCATTTTATGCTTGTTTTCAGTAGGTCTGTTTCAAATCAGAGCTTATTTGCCATTGCAGGCAACTCTGGTGAAGTGAAACAACCCACGCCTCATAATAGAATACCAGAAAAGAACATTTAATTCTATTGGGAAATATATAAAAAAAATCTAAAGCAAAAAGATATAGATGTGTTTGTTACTTTAGCCAATAGGTTGCAACTCTACCTTATATTTTTTTTAAAAAAACATGTATATAAAAGTTGTTTTCTAGCTTCTGTCAGTTTCTTGCAACACAAATTTTCCCAGAAGCGAGAAATTCAAGATGATCACTGACATGGATTCATACTTTGCCTCTTCAGCAATGTGAGTGTTAAGAATGGATTTTCACTTTTAAGGCTTTTGTCAGTTTGTGTCACAGCTTCAATGTTATCTAACCATAGTTTGTTTCTCTTTTATTTAATTATTTGGAGGAAAGAGGTAACTCGGAAATTGTAGCTTCTTCTTGAAAGCATCACTCTTTCAATTCCTAGCTAGCAATCATAGGGTAGCCATTTATTTTCTGAGTGCTACAGGTCAAGTCTTAAGCCACCAGAGTACTAAAGAAAAAAAATTACAGTTGTTTCTTGTACAGCAAAAATTGAACATTTTCTTTTTTTGACAGCAAGTCTTTTTAAATGGATCTAAAGTTTTTGGTGTTTCAATATAGAACTGTTTGGGCTTGTTTTTCAGGCTGTGTCTACACTTAAAATGCTACAGCTGCAGCACTTCAGTGTATACACGCCTCACTGTATACAGATAGGTTCTCTCATTGCTGTCATTAATCCACATCCCTTGTGGGTGGTAACTAGGACAACAGAAGACGTCTTCTGTTGACCTAGTGTTGTCTAGGCCAGGGATTTGGTTGTTTTATCTATGGGCTTGTCTACACTGCTACTTTACTGCACTGTAACTTTCTCATTCAGGGATGTGAAAAAACACACACACCCACACCCAAAGCACAGAACATTACAGTTCTGTAATACACCAGTGTAAACAGGTTTCCAGCAGTGTTAGCTGCTCTCCTCATGGAGGTGGTTTACCTAGAGTGCTGGAGAGCTTCCTTCCAGTGTTGGGTCCATGACCACACTGCCAAGTTAAAGTGCTGCTGCAGCAGGGCTGCAATGGCTGCGCTTTAAACTTCCAAGTGTAGAAAAAGCCTCAGTCTCTCAGGTGAGTAGATTTTTCACAATCCTGAGATGTAGCTATTCTGATACAAATTTCCAGTGTGGACCAACCTTAAAGTCCTAGAAAATAGGGAGCAAACAAGTGGTTTCTTCTCCACACTCACGCCCCATACACCAGAAGGGAGATCCTGGATATCTCATCGGGGAGGGGAGGGCATTCCATCCTGTACCCCTGAGGGAAGAAGGAAAGAGGAACCAGCCAGAAACTCCAGCTGGTAGGAACAGGAGCAGCCAAATCAGGGACTTTGGACTTTCCAGTCAAAAGTTTTCTGACTATCTCTGAATTTGCTGATTGTGAGGGAGAGTTTGGCACAAACAGTCAGTCTCTTCACCTGACCTTCATGCCACAACTACCCCTCCTTAGGCTATTCTCCCCTGCCCTAACTCTTTCACCTCTGCTTCAGCCAGGACAAGATATGGGGTGGTTTATCTTGTGAGCCCCCAGAAGGTGCGGGGCTGAGGGTGGAAAGGACTAAGACAAGGACAGTCAATCCTTAGCACTGTTCATACTCTGACACACACACACCAAGTTTCAGAACTCTGTGGAACAGCACTATGGCAGCAATACAAAGGGGTGGAAGTGGCAGCTGGGAGTGGTAGGCCCTGGGACAATTTTCTCCTATGCCCCTCTCGTTGGCAGGCCTGCCCCCCTTATTTTGGAGAGGATCAACTAAAGGGAAATAAACATACCCACATACAAACAAAACCCAAACCAAATAATAGAGATATCATGCCATTTGCCAACAACACATTGTTCACTAGGGCTACATCTATACTGATGGAATAGTTATTCCGAAGTAGCTTATTTCGAAATAGCATGTCTACACTGCAGGAAAGCCTCAAAATTGGTCTGAGGCAGGCTTCCTTAATGTAGACATGCTATCTCGATTTAGAGCCCCAGGACGAATAACTTAGAATGTCCCTGGTGAGGGGCTATTTCGAAATAGCAGCAGTGGCGCGTGTACACACGCCTTATTTTGAAAGAGCTGTTTCGGAATAGGAGTTATTCTTTGTGGAATAAGGTTTACAGAAGTCAGAATAAGCTGTCCTTTATTTCGAAATTATTTCAAAATAACGGAATTGCTGTGTAGACGCTTGCATAGTTATTTCGGAATAACGTCCATTATTCCACAATTCAATAACACACCCTTGATTTGAATATTCTGCCTCTTCTCCCATTCTGAGTGTATTGTCTATTTAGCAGGCAAGCTCTTTAGGGCAGGGGCTTTCTGCTATTCTGTGTCTGCACTTCTGCTATTCTGTGCCTAGCATAATGGGGTCCATTCTTGGTTAGCTCTTAAGCACCACCATAATAAACATGTTTAATAATGTAATTCTCCATTGTTTTGCCTCTAGTCATTTACCACTGTGCCAAGGGGAAGTAAAATGCTACCATTCTGATTTGGTATTCTTTCATGCTCACTTGGCACAAGTGGAAATGCAAAAGTCTCAAATTACATAACTTTGCCATGTAGGACACAGTGAATGCTTTTTAAAATGAATCCAGAATTCAGCTAAGAGCAAACCCCCAAAAGGTTAAGAAGGTTTTTGAATGATTATTTTCTTCAATAAAAAGACTCAGAATTCAAAGATCCATTCCTAACTAACTCATTCACCCTCCTATCCGCTTTCTATCTACTCCATATGAAAAAAGTTGCTACCACTTATGGTATAAGATCTTTAGGAGATCAGTTTTTAATCAGAGGTGGAGAGAAATGCTCCTGAAGGCACCTTGAATTCTATCCCCTTTTCTGCAAGCTTAATTTGGATTGCCCTGCCTTCCAAATTCTCTGTTCCCCTTTCTTCTGCAGAGGATTGCAGTAAAATATATTAAACTAAAAATGTACTCTAAAGCTGCATGTTATTCTTTTTCTCCTTCTACTTCTCTATTTGTATATTTTATTCTCTGCCATGGTTGCATTTTCCCTCTCTTTTTCACCTCTTACTTTTATATCTCTATTGCTCTTTCTATCTCTCATTCTTCTGTTTCCTCATGTTATTATTCCTTTGACCTTCTTCTGTCTAGTTATTTCAAACAGGTCTATTAACATGGTCACTAAGTTACAAACATTTCAGTTTTTCTCCCAATTAGTAGCTTGCTTTCCCCAATCATCTCTCTTCTCTCAGCCACCTGTGCATATGTCCCCCCTCTTTTTCTCTCTTCTCCCACATCCTTTGCAGGTTGTGTACATTCCTCTTTACTTTTCCTCAGGCCTAGTGTGTATGTGTCTCCTTTCTTGCCAGTCATCATTCATGTGATATTCGCTGTGCTCTCCCATTTCTTTTTGTGTGTCAGTTTGACCAGCACCTTTCACAAAACATTTTTTTTAAAATACGCTTCAGCATCACAACTCTCACCAGTTGCCATGGTTGCTGCGTGCAGTCTTAATAAACTTTTTAAAGTGTTTTGAAAAGTACACTAAAAGGCAGTCCTAGGCAAACTGCCAGCTGGAAGGATATAATAAGATACCGCACTTGCTTACCAGGTATTTCCCAGAATATCCATCCTGCTGGCTGCCTGCCCTACTAGACAGGGGCCTCCGGAAGGGCACGGCAGTACCTGTTCTGACAAATGTAATATCAACCTAGTGGCATGGAGACCCCAGAGAAGTATTTTACACAATTCCCTCAAGCCTGGGATTCTAAAGTCTGGCAGAAAAACTACAAAATAGCCAAGCACAAGGATATTGTGTGTACAGAATCTTGCCATTTTTCTACAAAAATCTTGCAAAATGAGTCATGATTTTCTCACCCCCTATTAGCACAGCAGAACAGTATGACATCTGCAGGTGCAGCACACCAGACACAGTTAAATATAAACCACTTGTTGCCTGCCTGAGTGAAAAATATTGGACCTCAACAGTGGGCTTACAGAGGCCTGACTGGGGTGCACCTTCATGGAGTTAGGCAAATCTTTGGCTTAAAGGTTCTGTGTTTAAACACAAATGGGAGAGAGATTTTCAAAACTGCCATCTTTAGATAGGAGCACAAGTCCTGTTGACAATAAGTGGGGCTTAGGCTTGTAAATCACTTAGCAACTTTTCAAAATCTCTCTCCAAAACTAAAAGGAAGATTCTCTGACAGTTTTGAATAGCTAAAAAACCCAGACTTACCAATTTAGGCCGCATTAGTGATGGTACTCCTGCTCCTTGCAAAGAGCAAAGGAAGCCAACAGGAGTGTTTGTTTCCATCGGCCTCCTACTTTGGAGACCACATGGAAACTCAAACCAAGGTACATTGACTCTATCTACATAATTAACGTAGCTGGAGTTGCATATCTTAATTAGACTTCCCCTCTAGTGTAAACCTGGCCTCAGTTAGATTTCAGATTCAAAACGTTCAGTAAATTAATATACCCCTCATTTAGTTTTACTCATAATGATTCCTTTCTGAATCAGTACAACCAGAAAACATTTTTGTTGTTTTAGTGCTTATTTCCTTCACTGATTCTTCATATCAGAGCCAGCCTTAGCATTTTGGATTGGCTTGCCATACAATCCCACCTCTCTAATCAAAGTATAGGTGATTTCTGTTCCAGCAGAGGGCTGGTTTAAGGATTCTAAGGAGAGGTGGAAAGATTGTTTGTAAGAAGGAGACACTCAGAACTTAACACAATCATTTACACATATTTGCAGGTCTTCTGTGGCCTTGATCGTGAAGTGCATTGCACATGGGCAAAAACGTATATCTGCCAGCAGCCCAATGACTGCAGGCATTCACCTGTGCGTAAAATACATTGCAAATTTGGTGCCTACATGTTCCCTAGCCACTGACTACAGAAAGTGGAGTAAACCTATTAGCTCTTTTCCGTTAACTTCTTCAAGTGTACATTCACAAGGGGAAAAGGGATTAGAAACTTACTTCAGAAAGGAAAAAAAGTCAAAACCTGAGAATTTACATATATTCAAGGGTTAGGTCTTGCAACTTGACTAGTGCAGGTACAGCAGGGCCACCTGATTAGATCTATGGCCGGATGTGACTCTTAGGTTCCACAAATCAGAGTGTCTGTGCCTGCCAGTCCAAAGGTGCTGGAAGCCTGCTTCTTTGATGTATAATGACACCTTAAATTTACTAACTAAAAGCCTTGTTTCCTGTTTGTTATTACTGGAGGGTGGCATACTTTGTATCTTTTGTGGCCTGAACTCTGTGCACATATTTGTACTCTTCTTGCATTCTTTCTTCCCCTACTCACTCCCTGAGCTTTCTGTGTGCCATTCTTCCCTCCTTCTCTATTTCATGGACGCCCCGCTCCTCCAACCCATGGAATAGGTGCTGGAGCTTAGAATGCTGGGGTTGCTGTTGCTGCTGCTTACAATTTGGTTAAATGGCTCTGAGTAGTCTCACAATAAAAATTGTTCTAGCACTCCTGAGCCATGGTCTCTGTGTGCACCCACATTCCCACTTTCCCCCATGCCTGGGATTCAATATGTCCTCTACGACTCCCTTCTCCTCACCATTGTTCCCTGATTCTGTTCCCCATGCCAGCAGCTCTGTGTGCCCTTTCCTCCTGTAGCACAGGGAATATGTACTCCCCATTCCTTCTTTCCACATGCACAAGGTCCTCCATTCTCACAGCTAATGCCAGGGGCTGCCTGTACCCTCATTCTACCTTCTGCCACATCAGAGTTTCTGTCTGCCCCATCTTACTCTCCAGCCACATCACTGTCTCCAGATTTCCTCTGTGCCACTCACTCTACACAACCTTCCATGCCAGGAGCTTTGTGTGCCTCCCATATCAGAGCCCACTATTATCTCTCCCATGCCTTTGTGCCCCCAGTAAGTTAGCAGATCTGTGAGATTTGCTGAGATATATTTAGGTTGTATATCTAACCTAAATATACCTGGGCTCTTACTTATATTTGCTTAATGCTCCTCTTGATCACACATATAACCTACTCACCTGAGTTTAGTGGTTCTTTTGTAACTTTTAGTGGGCTAGTTAACTTCATGTTTCCTCTCCAAGTGCTTCAATACAATTCCTATTGAAAAGTACATGGAAACCCAGAATTCAGTCACTGAGGATTTTCAGCCAAAACACCCCACAATAAAGCCCACCCCCACAACTCCAAAGAAATGAACTTAAGTCTCAAGTAGCAACTTTATAAAGATAAAAATAAGAATACTAATTTCTACTACTGATAATCCACATACATTTTCTTCATTGTTATACATAAACAAAGGAAACAAAATAAATTAAACCAATTAGTCCCATAAGAGACACAGTGAGATTTAAATCAGATTCCCAAAAGTTTTTCTTGTGTTCACCTGGCCTCCATCTGGAGCCCCTCCCATGCTCTGAAAAACTCAGCTCTAGTCCCCTCCCCCAATCCTGGAGCCCCCTCCTATATCCCAAACCCTTCATCCACAAGTCCACCTCAAAGCCTGCACCTCTAGTCAGAGCCATCACTCCCTCCTAAATCCCCAATCCACTGCCTCAGCCTGAAGTCCCCTCCCACACTCTGAACTCTTCATCTCTTCACCCCAAAGCCCTCACTCACACCCACACCCCACCCCTCTGAGGCATCCCACTGAAAATGAGTAAGTGAGTAAGAGTGGGGAGTGTTAGGGTTGGGTGGAGGTGGAGTAATTGTGGGGTATAGCCTTGCAGAAGAGGTGAGGCCTCAGAGTAGGCATGAGGCCAGGGTGTTTGATTTTAAGCAAGTAGAAAATGGGTAGCTCTAATCTTCTGTAGAGTGGTTGCAGAAATCTGGTGATTCTCTTTAAAGATGAAGATACATGTATCTCACATGACAGGATTTCTCTCACACTCTGCCTGTCTCACCCCCATGAGCACTGGGATTATATGAGGATAGTGAATGGGGAAGAGAAGAGGAGGGGAAATGCATGTGAATAGAAGTGACACAATAACTCGGCTTCTCTAAGCACTTACTACATACCAAACTGAGAGAAAGTGGAGGTCTGCTCCTAGTCTTGAGTACTGCAGGGTGAGAAAGAAAAAACATAGGACAACAATAAGAAAAGACCTCCTGTGTGTAGAATGAGAAAAAATGATCTTTAATATGCATCAAACTCCTGAGTTAATTCTCTGATGGGCTCTGTGTTTAGAATTCTTAAATATTCTTTAGAATTCTTTAGAATTCTTAAATATATATATAAAAGAAGAAAGGACTATTTCCTAAAACCAACAGAGCCAGAAATGCTTTTAAGGGAGAATGTGCTAACATGAATAATAATTATATATATATATCAGCTTAGTTGAAAACTCATCTGAAGCTGTTATAGTCTAAAATGAAAAATAAATAAAAGAATAATGTCATAAATCATGTGGATTCAGCAACAAATTATGTCTGGTAATCTATAACAAAATAATTCTTCCACTGATATCATGAGACAGAAGGAAGAAAAATCAGTGTCAGAGTATAGATTCTTGCTGAAGTGCTTCATGGGTACTTCTCATCTTCACTATGTTGCATAGTTTTACACTAATTATACGTAGATTAATTGAAAAGAAATCAGTTAAGGTTTAATAATTTATTAATTATCATTCTTTCATGTAGTATCTTTTGATTATCCTCTTATATCAACATTAAAACACAGACTACTAGCTTTTGAAACCTGCTGCTATTTTTCCTCCTTTGCTCTCTTCTCTTTGCCATGGGTACGGCTACACTGTCAGGTTTTTTTTTGTTTTGTTTTTTTGGAAGAGGTATGCAAATAGCGCTTGCATTTGCATATCTTCTTCCTTTTTTTTTTTTCCTGGAAGAGGCTTTTCCACCATTTGGCCCCATGTACACAGGACCAAATGTCAGAAACCCCCCCTCTTTTGAAAGCCTCGTTCTTCCTCGTAAAATGAGGTTTACAGGGGCTTTCAAAAGAGGGGGTTTTTTTCCCGACATGGCCCCGTGTAGACAGGGCCAAATGGTGGAAAAGCCTCTTCCGGGGGAAAAAATGGAAGAAGGTATGCAAATGCAAGAGCTATTTGCATACCTCTTCTGAAAAAAAAAAAAAAAAAGACAGTGTAGCCGTACCATCGCTCAACCACCTCTCTTCAGCCTCTCTTAATCTCTGGTCTAGTGAAGCTCTCCAATTTAGCATCTTGCTAACTGAATCATCTCAATTTGTGGTATTGATGTTGCAAGTTTTCAAGTCCCTCTTCCTAATATCCTTGAAAGTTTTTCCAGTAGCCTCAGATCATCCACAAGTTTTCCATACAGGAGATCTTTTGGAATGTGTCCATCCAGTGAGGGTGTTTAAGGAATAGTGTTTAAACATATTAATTTTCTCAAGTACTTTGGTATCAATGACTGGTTTTTCACTTGAGTTTTAGAATGCAATGAAGACAGGAGATGTGGAAAGTGTTCCGTTTTCTCTCATTATTGCTATATGCAGTCTAGGTCTTCCCACCATACAGCAGAGTGCTATAAACACACAGTGATAACATGTACATTGGTGTTCAGTGTCAGTTTCCTGTTATCCCACACATTCTTGATCAGTTGGCCAAATCTGGCAGCTGCTTTTGCAATGGAATAATTAAGCCTATCATCCAGAGACATGTTAAGTAGTGCAGTTGCTCCTAGATAGCTGAACTTGAACACAACTTCTAATGTCGTGCTAGCTTTTAATCCAAATTCAGTAACAGCCACCATAATGTAATAAAATTAAAATCTTTAAAGTGAGAGAAATGTCAACAAAGTCCACCACTATAGCATTTCATTTCAAAAAGGTGAACTGCAGAAAAATGAGGAAGCTAATAAAATGGAAAATAAAAAGAACAGTCACATGGGTGAAATGTCTGCAAGCTTCATGGAGATTATTTAGACAATACCATAATTTTAAAAAAACAACAGTATAAATAACAATAACAATACTAATGCTATATAGCTAAGCGAATGAGTAAAATAAACAGTTAAAGGCAAAAAGACATCCCTTGAACTAGAAGTCAACTCCTAATGAGAAAAATAGAAGAAGCATAAATTCTAGCAAGTCTAATGTAAAAGTATAATAAACAATATCAAGAAATCATTCGAAGAGCAACTACAGTGAAACCTTTGTTATCCGGCACTCTGTTAACCAGAAAACTTTGTTAACCGGCATTGCCCCGAGCCACAATACTGTCACATGTTCAGGTGCACAGGCCTGGCTTGGTTTACCATGATTGGCTTCACAATTTTTTATTTAAGAAGTACTAATCATCTTTAACTCAAAATAGAAATGTGATTCCAACTGCCTCACACTACCAAACTACCAATATTAAAAACTTGAGTTTTACTATGATTGTCCGTTGGTTTTTCCTAGGTTGATGGGACTCTCAGATAACTGGAATGCCCTAATCCCTGAGCGTGCCAGATAACACAGGTTTTACTGTAAATAAAGACAAAAAATAGAAAAAAAAATCCATCTGAAGCAGGACAACTGCCAAACAGTGGGGCCCCTGGATGAGTGATGTACTAAATGAGCACTTAAGAAAAACAAGTTCATTGCAGAGAAGGTGAATTAATTATCTACATTAGTCTTAGCAGCAGAGGATGTGCAAGAAATCCCCATGCCTGAGCCAGTTTGAGGTATCAAAGGACATGATTTTGAAACAGTAATAACTCCTCAGAACCGGATAGTATTCATTCAAGAGTTCTGAAGGAAATCAAGGAAGAAATATAAGAACCTTTGTGATACATAACCTATTGTTCAAATCAGCATCTGTAACAGATGATTGGCAGATAGTTAATGGAATGCCAGTTTTTAAAAAAAGGTTCCAGATGTGATTCTGGCAATTGCATGACAATAAGCCCAGCTTCAGTACCCTAAAAACTGTTTGAAACTATAGGAAAGAACAGAATTCATGAAAAACATAGAAGAACACAATATGTTGTAGAAGAGTCAACATGGCTTTCATAAAGAGAAATTATGCCTCCCTCATCTATTAGAATTTTTTGAGGGAGTCAACATCCCAATGGGCAACGATAATCCAGTTAATATAGCATACTTGGACTTCACAATACCCCACTTCAATGGCTCTTCAGCAAAGTGAGAATCCTAGAATAAGAGGATCTATTGGTTAATAGTTATGAAACAAAGTATAAGAATAAATTACCAGTTATCATAGTAGAGAAAGGTAAATAATGGGGTTCTTCCAAGAATTTATACTGGCACCAGTATTGTTCCATTAATCTCTATAAGGTTATGTCTATACTACCATGCTATTTTGGGATACCAGAGTATCCTGAAATAGTTATCCTGCATCTTCACAGTAAGCCCGTTATTTCAAAATATAAAGGGCTCACTATTGCAACGTCCCTGTAAATCTCATTCCATGAGGAGTAAAAGATGTTTCAGAATAGTGGGTTATTTTGAAATTATGAAATAAACTATTTCTAAATAAGACTGAAATAAGCTACACAACTTGAATAGTTCAAATTGTGTATCTTATTTTGACCTATGGTGCAGTGTAGACGTAGCCTAAATGATTTGGAAAACAGATAAGCAATCTGGCAAAATTTGCAGACAATACATAATTACTCAAGACAGTTAAGTCCATACCTGGCCCGAAAGAGTTGAAAAAGGGATCTCACAAAACTGGGTGATTATGCATCAAAATGGCAGATGTTGATAAGTCCAAAGAAATGCACATTGGAAAATAATAGTACCAACTATAATTACAAAATGAGATCTAAATTAGTGTTACTACTAAAGAAAGCGATCATGGAGTCATTTTGGATAGTTCTCTGATAATGTCTGTTCAATGTAGAGCAGCACTTGGGAGAAAAGCTAACAAAATGTTAGGAACTATTAAGAAAGGGATTATAAATTAGAAAACATTGCTACTGTATAAATCCATAGTATGCCCACACTTTCAAGCATGTGCAGTTCTGATCACCCCTATGTATTAGGAATGGAAAAGGTACAAAGGACAAGAAAAGTGGTTAAGGTTTGGAAAAGCTTTCATATGAGAAAAGATTAAAAAGACAGGTACTGTTCAGCTTAGGCGAGAGACAACTAAGGAGGATATGCTAGAAGTTATAAAATCAAAAATGGTACAGAAATTGAATAGGAAAGTTTTATTTACCCCATCACATAATACAGAATGTAGGGTCTCCCAATGAAATTAACAAGCAGTAAGATGAAAACAAACAAAATGAAGTACTACTTCACACAAAATACCATGGAACCTGTGGCACTCATTACCAAGGGATGTTATGAAGGGCAAAAGTATAACCAGATTCAGGGAAAGAAGTAGATACGTTTATTGAGGATAGATCAATGGCTAATAGCCAAGATAGTCAGGGATGCAACCACATTCTCCACACATCCCTAAGCTTCCAACTGCACAAACTGGTTCTGCATAACAGCAGATGGATCACAGAAAATTGCCCTGGTCTGTTCATTCCTTCTGAAGTGTCTTACACAGGCCATTGTCAGAGGACAGGATACTAGGCCAGATGACCCACTGGTCCAACACAGTATGGCTATTCTTATGCCCAGGTAAAAGCTAATCTGTTTTATTGTTGTGTTTTACTCATAATGTGATATAACTCCTTGTCACCCTATGTTTCAATATCATAGAATCATAGAACCATAGAGCTGGAAGAGACCTCAGAAGGTCATCAAGTCCAGACCCCTGCCCAAGGCAGGACCAATCCCAACTAAATCAACCTAGCCAGGGCTTTGTCAAGCCTAGACTTAAAAATCTCTAGGGATGGAGACTCCACTACTTCCCTAGATAACCTATTCCAGTGCTTCACCACTCTCCTAGTGAAATAGTGTTTCCTAATATCCAACCTGAACCTCTCCCACCACAACTTGAGACCATTGTTCCTTGTTCTGCCATCTGTCACTACTGAGAACAGCCTTTCTCCAGCCTCTTTGGAACCTCCCTTCAGGAAGTTGAAGGCTGCTATCAAAACCCCCCTCACTCCTTGCTTTGGCAGACTAAACAGACCCAACTCTCTCAGCCTCTCCTCGTAGGTCATATGCTCCAGCCCCCTAATCATTTTGGTTGCCCTCTGCTGGACCCTCTCCAATGCGTCCACATCCTTTTTGTAGTGGGGGGCCCAGAACTGGACACAATACTCCAGATGTGGCCTCACAAGAGCCGAATAAAGGGGAATAATCACATCTCTGGATCTGCTGGCAATGCTCCTCCTAATGCAACCTAATATTCCATTAGCCTTCTTGGCTACAAAGGCACACTATTGACTCATATCCAGCTTCTCATCCACTGTAATCCCTAGGTCCTTTTCTGCAGAACTACTACTTAGCTGGTTGGTCCCCAGCCCGTAACAATGCTTGGGATTCTTCCGTCCCAAGTGTAGAACTCTGCTCTTGTCCTTGTTGAACCTCATCAGATTTCTTGTGGCCCAATCCTCCAATTTGTCTAAGTCACTCTGGACCCTATCTCTGCCCTCGAGTATATCTACCTCTCCCCCTAGCTTAGTGTCATCTGCAAACTTGCTGAGGGTGCAATCCATCCCCTCATCCAGGTCCATTAATAAAGATGTTGAATAAAACCAGTCCCAGAACCGAACCTTAGGGCACTCCACTAGAAATCGACCGCCATCCTTTTGCATAAGACATCGAGCCGTTGATCACTACTCGCTGGACCCGACCTTCCAGCCAGCTTTCTATCCATCTTACCGTCCATTTATCCAATCCACATTCCCTTAACTTGCTGGCAAGAATGTTGTGGGAGACCGTATCAAAAGCCTTGCTAAAGTCAAGATATATCACATCCACTGACTTCCCCGTATCCACAGAGCCAGTTACCTCATCATAGAAGCTAATCAGATTGGTCAGGCATGACTTGCCCTTCATGAATCCATGCTGACTATTCCGGATCATCTTCCCCTCTTCCAAGTGCTTCAAAATGGATTCCTTGAGGATCCCCTCCATGATTTTTCCAGGGACTGAGGTAAGACTGACAGGCCTATAGTTCCCTGGATCGTCCTTCTTTCCTTTCTTAAAGATGGGCACTACATTTGCCTTTTTCCAATCATCCGGGATCAATCCTGATCTCCATGACTTTTCAAAGATAATGGCCAAAGGCTCCTCAATGACATTTGCCAACTCCGTCAGTACCCTCGGATGTATTAAGTCTGGACCCATGGATTTATGTACATTTAGCTTTTCTAAATAGTTCCTAACCTGTTCTTTCCCCACCAAGGGCTGTCCACCGTCGTCCCATATTGTGTCAGTTAGTGCATTAGTCTGGGACCTGAACTTGTCCGTGAAGACAGAGGCAAGGAAAGCATTGAGTACTTCAACTTTCCCCACATCATCTGTCACTAGGTTACCTCCTTCATCCAGTAGGGGCCCCACACCCTCTCTGATCACCTTCTTCTTGCTAACATGACTGTAGAAATGTTTCTTGTTATCCTTCACATCCTTTGCCAGTCGCAATTCCAATTGCGCTTTCACCTTCCTGATAAACCCCCGGCATTCTCGAGCTATACATATATACCCCTCCCTGGTCATTTGTCCAAGTTTCCACTTTTTGTAAGCTCCCTTTTTGTGCTTAAGTTCACCAAGGATTTCCCCTGCAAGCCAATCCAGTCTCCTATCATGTTTGCTTCTCTTGCTATTTTTTTGTATTTATTTATTTATTTATTTATGTGATTGCTTTGATCCCTGGTTGGCTTGCTATTTTTGCCACTCACTGAACTGCACAATATCATCAGGAAAGTATAGGTCTTCTAGGCATTTGCAATCCAGTCATGCTATGCCAGTGTTTGTATTGGTACACTTCTTCATTATCCAATCTATGGCAATTCCAAACAAGAGGCAGAATTTGGTCCTATTTCACACTTGTGTCTCTTGCTCAGTTGCTTACACTCATAGCATATTTTACATTACTGTACACAACCTTCATGGTGTTGATAACTTTACCTGTAATTTCACACTGATGAAGAATATTTAACAATATGTATATACAGGCTGACAAATGCGTATTGGAAATCAACAAAATTGTACTTGTTGCCTCTTTCATATTAAGCAGTATCACTATGGGTATGTCTACACAGCAAAGTTATTTCAAAATAACAGCCCTTATTTCGAAATAACTCTCCTAGGGTCTACACAGCCAAACCACCATTTTGAAATAAATTCGAAATAGCAGAACAAACCTATGAGGAATAACGCCAAATTCAAAATAGCTATTTCAAAATAAGTGCTGTGTAGACACTTATTTTGAAATAGGGGGCCTCCAGCCTTCCCAGGGTGCCCTGGTGGCTACTCCAGCCTCAACCAAGAACACTTCTCTCCCTCCCCATCTCCCCGGAGCCCTTAAAGGGGTAGACTCTGGCCACAGTGCCTGTGCCAGCTCCAAGCCTGCCAGCCCAGAGCCAGCAGTCACTGCCCCTGACCCAGTGGCCCCACAACATGAGCCAGCAAGCCACTGGCAGCCAGCCCTCCACCACTCCCCAGGAGCAGTCTGCCAGCTCCCAGGAGCCTAGCAGGGCCCAGAGAAGGCAGGCGCCTTCATGGTCCAGGGTGGCGATCATGGACCTTATTCAGGTTTGGGGGGGATGCCCCCAATGTCCATAATCTCCGTACTAGACAGAGGAACGTGGCCGTCTATGGCAGGACAGCTGCCAGCCTGGCCACCAAAGGCCACATGCGAACCCAGGAGCAGGTTTGAATGACAATCAAGTTGGTCCGGTGAGACCCCCAACCCTGAGCCCTGAGCTTCCCCTCCCCCTTCTTCCCCTTGCTTCCCCCTTCCAGCTCCCTCCTCCCAAGTTTCCCCCTCCCCTCTTCCACTCTCTCTTCTCCCCTCTCCCACCTCCTTTCCCCAGTCTCACGAGAATTTTATTCCCTCCCCCCAGTTTTGTTAAATAAAGAGAGTTTGTGTTCATGAAAATATGTGTATTTTATTTGACATCAGGAAGGGGGGCTAGGGAGGGGTAAGTGGAAGGATGTGAGGGAGGAATGAGGCGCAAGCACCCAGTGGGGCAGACCAGGGAGGCTCTTAATGCTCCTCAGGGTGGAAGCTCTCCCGCACAGACTTCAGATAGCCTCAGGCAGCAGCCCCACACAGTAAGTCCTGACCTGGTGCCCTGCTGGAACTGGTTCCAGCCAGCCTTAAATGCAATTCAGAGTCCACTCAGTGTGGCTGCGCTATTTTGAAATAGCAAAATGCTATTTCGAAATGCATTTTGTGTGTAGACGCGTTATTTCAAAATAAGCTATTTCGAAATAATGCTGTAGTGTAGACATACCCTTTGTGAAAGGGGTACAATCTAGAACTGTATGACCACTGTGTCCAGTGTACAGGCTGTCATGATGCTTTGCTAGTGACAAGCAGTAAATCCTTCCACATGTTTTTATCACTCAGCTACCAGCATGCAGAGACACACCCAGCTAAGATACATGAATTTTCTCTAAACCACTCATGAATTATACAAAGGGAGATGCCAGGAAATTATCCCTAGCCCCCACCCTTGTACCCCATAAATATGCCATCTTACTCTGCTCAAGACCTTCTTTTAAACAATGTAATCTCATTAATTAGGTAACCACTTCATGAAAGTATAATGCATGTGCACCAGCCTTTGTAATTTGATCAGAATCCCCAAGCACATTAGACATACTCACTGGTAAGGATAAACCCTTAAAATAAGTATTTTGACTACAAAATGATAGATTTTCAGTGATTATCAGGGGGAGGAATAAAGGTCAGAGATAGTTACCTAAGAAATAAAAAGTAAACACACATTCTAAATGCTAATTTTATCAGACTCAGGATGATTTGAATCAAACTGCTTTTCTCACTCTACTGGATATTGCAGGTGGGTTACAGTTTTTAATACATTGGCTGAATTCCCTTCTCAGCCTGGAATTAATCTTCCCAGTCAAAGTCTTTATCTTCTGAGTGTTTTTGTTGCCTTTGGAGTAGGTAGGAGAGGAGTTCATGTCCCAGGAAGGATACATCCCCATTGTGTGGTGCTTGCACAAATATCCCTTTCAGAATTGTAAATATCTTATTTAGAATTCCCCTGCTCATCTATGGCTCATAGTGGTCACTTAATGCTCTTCTAGGTGTGGGTCACCTCCTTTGTTGCCATAGGGGAGTTAGCTGTGGGCATCTCCTATACACAATGTATTTCAATAATGACCACATAGCAGAATATTATAATTCTATATACAATGATATACATATCTTGACAGAATAATTAGTTTCAGCAGATCATGATATTTCATATTATACCTTTCAAGGCATGCCTTATATGAAATATCACAATCATGTACCAATGATGAGTATGGTGGCTGTAGGGTGCTACGTTAAAGTAAAGATTGTCATGCACACTACAGGAGCCTTTTCCTAAAACAGAGAGCCAAATGATTCAGCTCCACTTCTTATTGTCAGTAAAATCACACACACTTTGGGACATATATATATAGTCCCAAATAACATGATTCTAAAGGAATAATCCTTCTCAGATCTATCTGTCTGTCTGTCTGTCTATATATCTATACCTTTTCATGACATAGCCATCACATTCTTTGTTTTAAACCAAGAACATACTTTTTCCCTACCTATTTTACTGTCTATGAATGGAGCAATAATGGACTAAATTCTGTAGCGGACATTGATAAGGGAGAGTTCATTATAGTTTGTAGAAATTGATTTAAGTGACATTTAATGGTATCATATCCACTGCCATTGATCCAGACACCACCTTTGCTGGTCACTTAAGATCAGGGCTACTCAACACGCAGGCCGTATGTAGCCTGAAGCCTGTTTGTTTGTGGCCCACGGTGCGGTTTGGGTTTATGCGTGGGAGCCAAAACAAAAAAGGAGTCAATATAATGGTCTTCTGCTGATATACGTTTTAGTAGTTACATTCCTGGACTGTCATTGCTCATTAAAACCACTGTCATACGAGTGGAAATCAGGTAAATATTGCATTTTATTAATATCAGCAGAACTGACTTAAATGGGGCCTGCATGTTGTGTAGTCTTGCCTTAGGCTTTGTATTCATTCCCGTCAGTGTGAAAGAAGCTATTGGCATATATTTGCATATATTTACATGTATATGCAACCAAACTTCAGTTGCGGCCCTCGGCATGTGCTGTGAGTATCGTTGTGGCCCCCGGGGCTTCCAAAGTTGTGTAGCCCTGCTTTAGATGAAACATACAATACTAGAACTGGTAGGAACCTCAAGAGGCCATCAAGTCCAGTCCAGTCCTCTGCACTCATGGCAGTACCAAGCACCATCTAGACAATCCTTGACAAGTGTTTGTCCAATCTGCTCTTAATAATCTCCAATGATGGAGATTCCACCATCTCCCTAGGCAATTTTTTCTAGTGCTTAATCACCCTGACAGGTAGGAAGTTTTTCTGAATGTCAAACCTAAACCTCCCTTGCTGCAATTTAAACCCATTTTTTCTTGTCCTGTCATCAGGAGTAAAGTAGAATAATTTTCTCCCTCCTACTTGTAACAAGCCTTTAGATACTTGAAAGCTGTTATCACATCTCCTCCATTCTTGTCTGTTCCAGACTAATCAACCCATTTTTTTTGCAATCTTTCTTTATAGGTCATGTTTTCATTTTTGTTGCTCTTCTCTGGACCTTCTCCAATTTGTCACATCTTTCCTGAAATGTGGCACCTAGAACTGGATACAGTACTCCAGTTGAGGACTAATCAATGTAGAGTAGAGTGAAAGAATTACTTCTCAGGTCTTAGAGTTTGTATTTATAACAAGAATATCCAAAGTTAAATTAGGAAATATTAAAAGAATAAACAAGATTTTTGGAAAGGTCCTCATAATGTTCAACACTTAAGCCAATCTCTAAGTATTGGCTGGCTAGAAGGAAATCTTCTCTGAAATAAGTTATCCAATAACTATTCATTCAAGTGTGTCTTGCATCTTCCTGTTAGACATTTGGTATTGACAGAGACTAAACATTACATTAAATTAACCTCCACTCTAATAAAAAACAACATTTTCTATGTTCTTATATGGGACAACTGTTAAAGTTCCAGTTGCTGATATCCTATTCTAAGAACATAATATTTCAGCATAGAGAAATTTTGTAGTCATGTAGTACAGGATGAAAAGGGATATCTTTGTCTCCATTGCTGAGTATTTCACTGTAGAACTCATCAAGATAATGGTTATCTATAATTAATTAGTATTATCTGGCTGCAGTCAAATGGAATTATTCGTCAGTTCTCACTTTCAGTCCCTGGATTTCAGTGTTCAAGACAGGGCTGTCTCATTGGACAGCCTTGAACTCTGGAATTTACCTCCCCTTTTGGCCCAACAGTGCCTAAGTTTACTGCTCTCTGGACCAAGACATGCACTCCCTCTATTAGCTTGAGGCTGCATAATATAAAGTGCCAATGGTGTGCTATATTTGTGTCTACAGCTGCAGATTTAAGTCTGAGTTCATTATTATTTGACATTTGTAAACTATTTTTATATTCCTCTAACAAACTGTGCACTTACTGCAAGAGATGGTGAATTAAAAAAAAAGAAGTAGCAATGCTAACGTAATATGAGATTTTAAATGTAATATACAGTAAAACTTCAATAGTCCGGCATCCAATTGTACGTCACTCCTGATAGTCTGGCATCAAAATGGCAAAAGCCTGGTGAGTGAGCTTCGGCAAAAAACGAGTCACAAGGCAGCAGCTGAACTGAGTAAAACTGGACGGGACCGAGTCAGTCTGCCACTGGCATTGTGTGACGCTGGACCGTGCTTGTGCTACAATAAAAAGGGTTAAAACCACTTTATATACAGTGTATACTGTATAACCCGCTTATAGTACCTCTTGATAGTCCGGCATATCTGATAATCCGGCACCACCTAGGTCCCAAAGGTTCCAGATTATTGGAAGTCTACTATTAATCCACATTCTGCATTTATTTACCATCTCAGCAGAGAGACTAAGAACTTTAGGGCACTAAAACTGAACTCATTCAACCACAGAAAATGTCATACTAGGAGGAAGCCTAAGGAATCTTGCAATGCCTCAGGGCATATGGTATACGTTGTGTTGGGAAAACAAAAATCCTCAATTTTTAAAGCAAATAATTCAAGATGATTTGGTCAGGACAGCAATAACATAAATAAAGTGCATTCATAAAGTAATTTTGGTGTCAAATGAAAAATTGTTGCTTACATAGAAATAATGAATCCTTTTACACTTCAGGCACTTACAATAATTCTATAACCAGCTCAAACAAATAAAACAAGAATCTGGAAAACCATAAAACAGATATCTTCTATGATTAAATGAATGAACCTGGTAATTAATGTGCACAAATCTGGAGGGGGTTGGGTAATCTGTTACAATGTGGACCTAATCCAAAGCCTCCTGAAGTCTATAGGACAATTTGAATTGATTTCAGCTGAGTTTGGGCACTCATTAGATGATCAAACTGTCTAAATTCCAAAAAAACCCTATGTTTTCCTATTCTATAGTGACATTAAATATTCTTTCCATTTATTTTTATCTATGTATCCGTGTATTTACATATTTATGTGTTTCCATTTATGTATGTATCTAAGTGTTTTATTGATATGGTTCTATTGTTGTACACAGTGTTTTGCAACATGAGAAGTGTGCCAAAAAATAAGTCATTGCCCCAAGAAGCTTATGGTCTAAACATGCCCAAGGGAAACACAAGCCATCAAAACACTGACATTTGCTAACTATTATCACTCTATAACAATGCTTTTATCTCTCTCACATGTAAGCTGTGATTGCAATAGACAGATTGGCCACCAGAGCACCAGTGTTTTCTTCCCTCTTTCCTCTTCTTCCAAAAGAACTCCCTCTTCCCCGTCCACATGCCTTTTTGCGAAAGAGCTCTTACACAAAAAGGCTTCTTCCTCATAGAATGAGGATTACTAATGCCAGAAAAAAACCCTCTGTTCTTTCGATTTTCTTGTAGAAGAATGCAGTTGCAGTGTGGACGTTCCTCAAGTTTTGTAAAAAAAAATGACAGTTTTTCCGACAAAACTCTGTAGAGTAAACATACCCATAGGAAATAGAAGGACCACAAAAGTGTATGTGCATGATGGAAGGTGGGGAGTGTCAAGCAATCAAATGTTATGGTGTTATGACCCTATGCATCAGCTTACAATGCCACTCACACATATTTGGCCTAGCTAACCATCCATTATGACAGCAGGGAAGATATTTTACCTTTACACCTCACCCTACCCCACTCTGTCATTACATCCCTTGTCTGTGTGCTATGAATACCTAAGCAACGAGAGAAGCTAACAAACAGAAGCAACAAACAAGGGATTTAGGAGGGTAAATTTGAAGGGGCCTAGATACACTCAATATTCTTTAAACTTCTTTAAAGTAAAACCAAAACTACCTGATAAAAATATCAAGAAAGGAATTAGTTCTAGGAGTAAAAAGAGAATGCAGGCAGATGCCCAGCAACAGAGTGGGGGCTATCCAGTTTATTGAACCCAATGTAGCATGTATGATTATCTTCCCTGCGGGCAGGTAGCATATGTATGCATTTGGTACAGGAAACTCCTGGCCCTCAGAAAGCCCATATGGGCTTTGAAGACCATGGTGGCTGAACTGGAGGAGATAAGGAAGACAGAGACGTGCATAGATTAGAGATTAATACATAGAGGGGAGATTAATAGACTGGGATTTATCAGCTTGGAAAAGAGGCAATTTGGGGGGAATATGAGAGATGTCTATAAAATCATGACTAATGTGAAGAAAGTGAATAGTTATTTACTCCTTCCCATAACACAAGAATTAGGGGTCTTCAAATGAAATTAATAGGTAGCAGGTTTAAAACAAGAAGAACTACTGAGTAACTACTTACCTGAGGATGTTGTGAAGGCCAAGACTATAGCAGGACTTAAAGAGGAGCTAGATAAATTCATGGAGGATAGATCCATCCATAGCTATTAGCCAGAATGGCCAGGGATGCTGTCCCTTGCCTTTGTTTGCCAGAAACTGGGAATGGGCAACAGGGAATAGATTACTTGGGGTGTGTCTACGCAGCAAAGTTATTTCGGAATAATGGCAGTTACTCCGAAATAACTATGCGAGCATCTACACAGCAATTCCATTATTTTGAAATAATTCCAAAATAATGGACCGCTTATTCCGACTTCTGTAAACCTCATTCTACAAAGAATAATGACTATTCTGAAATAGTTATTTTGGAATAGGGGCTGTGCAGATGCTCCACTTCTGCTATTTCAAAAAGCCTCTCACCAGAGCCATTCTAATTAATTCCTCCTGGGGCTCTAAATCAAGACAACATTTCTGCATTAGCGAAGCCTGCCTCGGATTTATTTTGAGGCTTCCCTGCAGTGTAGACATGCTATTTCAGAATAACTATTCCAGAATAGTTTATTCCAAAATAACTGTGCAGCGTAGGCATAGACTTGATGATTACCTGTTCTGTTCATTCCCTCTGGGGCACCTAGCATTGCCCATGGCCAGAAGACAGAATACTGGATTAGATGGACCTTTGGTCTGACTCTGTATGGCCATTCTTATATTCATATGTTATGTTCTTACATACTCCTTAAATTAGAGAGTTTCATGCCACCTTCCATGCTGGCCAGTAGAGGAACCCAGGCCCTCCTTTACTCAGAGTTCTTCCCAGAGACCCGGCAAAGAACAACTATGGTCTGCTTCCTCAGAGTCTTCTTGGTTGTTTCTCTCCACTCCATAGCACTTCATACCTTAGCCTGTTTCAAAGCTTTCTTCCTAAGGCTTTCCAGCTCTGAGAGAAAGTAATGTTTCCAAGGAGGTCCAGATCCTGCCCTTTTATCAAGATTCATAGACTATTGCTCCACCTGTGTGCCCTCCCAAGTTCTTGCCTGGCCTTTTGCCAGAATGGCTGTCTTGGGAGATGATCCCAAGACCTACTCTTCTTCTTGCCATTCTCAAGGCTTACAACCCTTCTTCTGTCCTGAAACCCAACCCCTTCCCAGCTGAGTCTCATATATTAGTGTTACATGCTGACACTCACCAACATTACAATTGCCACCATGTGTCCTAATTGAGCTTTCCAGCTCTCTTTAGTCCTATCAGTGTATTTAAACTCCATGGTCTGAGGAAAATAGGATGAAGTTTAATAAGGACAAATGCAAAGTACTCCACTTAGGAAGGAACAATCCGATTCACGCATACAGAATGGGAAGTGACTGTCTAGGAAGGAGTACTGCAGAAAGGGATCTTTCTGCAGAAAGGGATTTTTGTGACATTGTTACAAAAAAAGCAAACATAATTCTGGGATGAATTAACAGGAGTGTTGTGAGCAAGACACGAGAAGTCATTCTTCCGCTCTACTCTGCGCTGATTAGACTTCAGTATGAGTACTGTGTCTAGTTCTGGGCACCACATTTCAAGAAAGATGTGGAGAACTTGAAGAAGGTCCAGAGCAGAGAAACAAAAATGATTAAAGGTCTACAAAACATGAGCTATGAGGCAAGGCTGAAGGAACTGGACTTATTTAGTTTGGAAAAGAGAAGACTGAGAGGGGACATGATAGCAGTTTTCAAGTATCTAAAAGGGTGTCACAAGCAGGAGGGAGACAAATTGTTCTCCTTGGCTTCTGATGATAGGACAAGAAGCAGTGGGCTTAAACTGCAGCAAGGGAGGTTTTGGTTGGACATTAAGAAAAACTTCCTAACTTTCAGGATGGTTAAACACTGGAATAAATTGCCTAGGGAGGTTGTGGAATCTTCATCACTGGAGATATTTAAGAGCAGGTTAGACAGACATCTATCAGGGATGATATAGACTATGCTTGGTCCTGCCATGAGGGTAGGGAACTAGACTTGATGATCTCTCGAGGTCCCTTCCAGTTCTAGTATTCTATGATCATACATTTCATTTACTTGAAATGAGTATTATACCACTGTTATATTCGATAACTGCTCTAATAATTGAAATTCTTTTGAAGTCCCTCTATGACATAACAGCTTTGAAAAATGTGACTATAATATTTCACTGGCTGGCAAAAGGATTGGTTTTAGTAACATGAATATAAGTGTATATAAGAACATATATTTCATACACAATACCTGTGAGATACAACTTTATAGATAGATAGTCACACAAACAATTCTTGTTTATATACAGTTTGATTTAGTTCCTGGAAAAATATATCTTTCCTGCAATAAAATCAGTTCTAATGTAGCACAATAGAACAATATAAAACTAAAATTGAAGAAAAGTGTGTCTCAGGGCACCATATTCATTCAAATTTAGTTAAGATACATTCCTAGCCTGTGGTAACATAAGACCTGCTTGCAAAAATGTAACTCATAAACAGCTGTATCAAAACTATCACAGACAGTGTATTTCAGTAATATTCAGTGTGTTTGTTTTAAACAGCTTCAGAATATGTTCGAGGAATATTACTTTATATTGATGGAACATCTCTTTTAGTGCTGTATCAATAGAAAGCGCTTCTGGTAATACTCTAAATGATTCACAGTACAGCATATTTATTGGTTGTAAAAGTATGTTCAAGGGATTAACTTTACGACCTTAATGGAACAATAATTTAGAGGCTGCTCAAGCCTGGGAAATAATTCATAGTTTGAGACAGATTAAAGCAACAAATGATATTGAGAACTCCTGGCAAAATCCCAAAACTGTTACTGATTGCAGATATCTGGGAAAGATCTTGCCAATGTTTGTAGAAACAAACATAAAACAATAGTTGTTTTCTTTTCTACACATCTATTAAATGCACAAATCTTCGAATCCACAAAAACACTGTAGTGATTTTAACTTTATCAAGCACATATTGAGTATGTAAACATATATAACTGAATTTGAAATAAATCTCAGGTTTGTCATTGATACAGAGGTCAAGATCCTTATCTGATGTATATATATTTGTAACACACCGATTTCATTGCAATTACACTAATTTATGCCTGCTGGAGACCTGGGCCATTCAATAGCTAATATTTATATTATTTCTAACCTGTTGGTTATTGCAAAGTGTTTTCATTTAATGTTTTTTACTGATGTGTTAGTATTTCTTTAGTTCACAATCATCCATTACTATTTGCTCTAGCATTTTAGCCTTCTGTAGCTGATATTAAAAGGATACGCAGATATTTTCCACTATTTCTTTTTCTGTATTTCCAAATGTCTAGTTCTGGGTACCACATTTCAGAAAAGTTGTGGACAAATTGGAAAAAAGTCCAGAGAAAAGAAACAACAATTAAAGTTATAGAAAATATGACCACCAAGGAAAGATTTTTAAAAAATGGGTTGGTTAGTCTGGAAAAGAGAAGACTGAGAGGGGAGATGATGACAGTAGTCAAGTACATAAAAGGTTATTACAAGATGGAGGGAGAACAATTGTTCTTAATCTCTGAGGATAGGACAAGAAGCAATCGTTGGATTTACATTTCAGCAAGGGAAGTTTAGTTTGGACATTAGGAAAAAAACTTCTTAGTTGTCAAGGTGGTAAAGCAGTGGAATAAATTGCCTAGGAAGGCTGTGGAATCTCCATCATTGGAGATTTTTAAGTGCAGATTGAGTATCTGTCAGGGATTGTCTAGATGGTGTTTGGTCCTACCATGAGTGCAGGGGACTGGAGTTGATGACCTCACAAGGATCCCTCCAGTTCTAATATTGTATATTTCATCTAAAGTGACCAGCAAAGGTGTTGTCTGGATCAATGGAAGAAGATACGACACAATTAAATGTCACTGAGATCCATTTATACAAACTATAATGAATTCTCCTTTAGCAATGTCTGCTACAGAATTTAATCCATTTTTCTCTATGAATGGAGTAATAAAATGTGTAGGAAGAAAGTATGTTCTCACTTCAAACCAAAGGATGTGATAGTTAGGTCATGAAAAGATGTAATCCTATATATATGGGATGTGAGCAGCCAATGTTTTATTGCCCACCCTGGTCTAGATAATGCTTAGGATATGTCTACACTACAGGGCTGTCAAGGCTTCTTCCCCACTCTGGCATGATAAATGCAGAAGTGGGGGCCTGCAAAAGTACCCTAAAACCTTATCTTTCCAGGCTTTGGTATAAAACTTCCCCCAAAAATCTTAAAAACCTAGATTTTGGGGATAAAAATCCACTGCCAGCATTCAAGTAATGATAAGGAAACCAGGGGAGAGATCACTTGGGAAATCTCACCCCTAAAGTAAAACCAGGACACAAAAATTAACCAATACCAGGTTAATAAAAAAAAAGAGAAAGAACTTGTATTATCACCACAATACTCCTATTACAAGCATAGTGACTAGATGGAAAAGTCACCAATTAATAAATTCATGGGGAATTCCACCATGGAATTCCACCATGGGCCAAAACTTAGTTACAAAGGAGAGAAAAACCCATTTTTAAATGCACAGACATCAGATTCCCATTCCCAAACCATAAAACAATAACACCTAATGGATTTATCTAAACTTTACCCTACTTACAGATAGTGAAGAGTCTTTTATTGGACACAGACATGATGTCTGTCCCGTCTCCCTCAGTAGCTGGAGAGAAACTGCCCAGAGACAAAGGAGGGAAAAACCAAAAAATTCCTTTGTCCCAGTTTGAATTTCCTACCTACTTTTCTATTGGCTGCTGGCTACCTGGTTAGATAAGGGACATAGTTAACCCCTTAGTCCCCAGGCTGCTGGCTAACCCTCATGGTTATGACAAGGGCTTTGTCAGAAAAAGGTACGCAAATTGCGCTCCACAATTTGCGTAGCTTTTTCTGATAGTTTTTTCGGAAGAGGCTTTTCCCAAATTTGGCCTATCTACACTGGGCCAAACTTCTGAAAATAACCATCTTTCAGAAGAGCCCTTCTTCCTCACCGGAGAAGGAAGACAGGGCTTCTGAAAGAGCGCATCTGGGACATGACCCAGGGAGACCCTGCTTCTACTGATTTACAGAATTGTTTTAATTTCTCCTTCCCTGGTTCTTCAGGATAGATGACCATGCAGCTGTACCCAAGATGTAACTTTTTAAAGAATGTCCTATGTGTTAACAATGCTATCTTCCTTACTCCCTTATCTCCTGTGAATTAGATCCTGTACTCCTTGTAAGTTGCTGATGCCAGAAGTTTTGTGATGTGAAACCTGCCGACATCAGCTAAAAAGCTGTAAACTGTAAACAGGGGTGGGTATAATTATAAGAACATAAGAACATAAGAACGGTCGTACTGGGTCAGACCAAAGGTCCATCTAGCCCAGTAGCCTGTCTGCCGACAGTGGCCAGCACCAGGTGCCCCAGAGAGGGTAGACCGAAGACAATGATCAAGCGATTTGTCTCCTGCCATCCCTCTCCAGCCTCTGACAAACAGAGGCCAAGGACACCATTTTATCCCCTGGCTAATAGCCTTTTATGGACCTAACTCCATGAAATTATCTAGTTTCTCTTTAAACTCTATTATAGTCCTAGCCTTCACAGCCTCCTCTGGCAAAGAGTTCCACAGGCTGACTACACGCTGTGTGAAGAAGAACTTTCTTTTATTAGTTTTAAACCTGCTACCCATTAATTTCATTTGGTGTCCTCTAGTTCTTCTATTTAGGAACTAATAAATAACTTTTCTTTATCGGCCCTCTCCACACCACTCATGATTTTATATACCTCATCATATCCTCCTCAGTCTCCTCTTTTCTAAACTGAAAAGTCCCAGTCGCTTTAACCTCTCCTCATATGGGACCCGTTCCAAACCCCTAATCATTTTAGTTGCCCTTTTCTGAACCCTTTCTAAGGCCAAAATATTTTTTGAGGTGAGGAGACCACATCTGTACACAGTATTCAAGATGTGGGCGTACCATAGTTTTATACAGGGGCAGTAAGATATTCTGGGTCTTATTTTCTATCCCTTTCTTAATAATTCCTAGCATCCTATTTGCCTTTTGACCGCTGCACACTGTGTGGAAGTTTTCAGAGAACTGTCCACGATAACTCCAAGATCTCTTTCCTGATTTGTCATAGCTAAATTAGCCCCATCATACTGTACGATAGTTGGGGTTATTTTTCCCAATGTGCATTACTTTACACTTATCCACATTAAATTTCATTTGCCATTTTGTTGCCCAATCACTCAGTTTGGTGAGATCTTCTTGGAGTCCTCACAGTCTGCTTCTGTCTTGACTATCCTAAACAGTTTGGTATCATCTGCAAACTTTACCACCTCACTGCTTACCCCTTTCTCCAGATCATTTATGAATAAGTTGAACAGGATTGGTCCTAGGACTGACCCTTGGGGACACCACTAGTTACCCTCTCCATTCTGAACATTTACCATTTATTCCTACCCTTTGTTTCCTGTCTTTTAACCAGTTCTCAATCCAAGAAAGGACCTTCCTCTTATCCCATGGCCATGTAATTTACACAAGAGCCTTTGGTGAGGGACCTTGTCAAAGGCTTTCTGAAAATCTAAGTATACTATATCTACTGGATCCCCCTTGTCCGCATGTTTGTTAACCCCTTCAAAGAACTCTAATAGATTAGTAAGACAGGATTTCCCTTTACAGAAACCATGTTGACTTTTGTCCAACAAATTATGTTCTTCTATATGCTTCACAATTTTATTCTTTACTATTGTTTCGACTAATTTGTCTGGTACTGAAGTTAGACTTACCAGTCTGTAATTGCCCGGATCGCCTCTAGAGTCCTTTTTAAATATTGGTGTCACGTTGGCTACCTTCCAGTCATTAGGTACGGAAGCCGATTTAAGGGATAGGTTACAAACCACAGATAATAGTTCAGCAATTTCTCATTTGAGTTCTTTTAGAACCCTTGGATGAATGCCATCCGGTCCCGGAGATTTGTTAACATTAAGTTTTTCTATTTGTTCCAAAACCTCCTCTAATGACACTTCAATCTGGGACAGTTCCTCAGATTCATCACCCACAAAGGACGGTGCAGATTTGGGAATCTCCCAACGTCCTCAGCCGTGAAGACTGAAGCAAAGAAATCATTTAGTTTCTCCGCAATGGCTTTATTGTCCTTGATTGCGCCTTTTATAGTTCGATCGCCTAGGGACCCACAGGTTTTTTAGCAGGCTTCCTGCTTCTAATGTACTTAAAAACATTTTGTTATTTCTTTTGAGTTTTTGGCTAGCTGTTCCTCAAAATCTTTTTTGCTTTTCTTATTACATTTTTACACTTGATTTGACAGTGTTTATGTTCCTTTCTATTTATCTCACTAGGATTGACTTCCACTTCTTAAAAGATGCCTTTTGTCCTCACTGCTTCTTTTACATGGTGGTTAAGCCACGGTGACTCTTTTTAGGTCTCTTGCTATGTTTTTTAATTTGGGGTATACATTTAAGTTGGGCCTCTATTATGGTGTCTTTAAAAGTTTCCATGCAGCTTGCAGGATTTGGCTCTAGTCACTGTGCCTTTTAATTTCTGTTTAACTAACCTCCTCATTTTTGTGTAATTCTTTTGAAATTAAATGCCAGGGTGCTGGACTGCTGAGGTGTTCTTCCCACCACAGGAATGTTGAATGTTATTATATTATGGTCACTATTCCCAAGCAGTCCTGTAACGGTTATTTCCTGACCTGATCCTGCGCTCCACTCAGGACTAAATCGAGAATTGCCTCTCCTTGTGGGTTCCTGCACTAGCTGCTCCAAGAAGCAGTCATTTAAGCCATTGAGAAATTTTATCTCCGCTTCTCTTCCTGAGGTGACATGTATCCAGTCAATATGGGGGTAATTAAAATCCCCCATTATTATAGAGTTCTTTATTTTGGTAGCCTCTCTAATCTCCCTCTGCATTTCAATGTCAGTATCGCTGTCCTGGTCAGGTGGTCGGTAATATATACCTACTGCTAATTTCTTATTATTGGAGCATGGAATTACTATCCATAGCGATTCTATTGAACATGTTAATTCACTTAATATTTTTATTTCATTTGATTCTACATTATCTTTCACATACAGTGCCACTCCGCCACCCACCCGGCCTGCTCTATCCTTTCGATATATTTTATATCCCGATATGATTGTGTCCCACAGATTTTCCTCATTCCACCAGGTTTCAGTTATGCCTATTATGTCAAACTCGTCATTTAATACTAGGTACTCTAGTTCACCCATCTTATTAGTCAGACTCCTAGCATTTGTGTAGAAGCACTTTAAAAATTTGCCACTGCTTATTTGTCTGCCCTTCCCTGGTGCATTGGATTCCTTTGTATTCGGGTTGTTTGTCTGCTCTGGCCCATGGTTTGCCCTCTCCTCCTCTCTTTCTGACTACAGCTTAGAGAATCTCCATCAATGGATTCTCCTCTAAGAGAAGTCTCCGATTTACGTGCATCTCCATACCAATCGGCTTTCCCCATCTCTTAGTTTAAAAACTGCTCTACGGCCTTTTAATGTTTAGTGCCAGCAGTCTGGTTCCACCCTGGTTTAGGTGGAGCCCATCCTTCCTGTATAGGCTCCTCTCTCCCAAAAGTGTCCCCAGTTCCTAATAAATCCAAACCCCTCTTCCCTACACCATCGCCTCATCCACGCATTGAGACTCTGAAGCTCTGCCTGCCTACCTGGCCCTGCGCGTGGAACTGGAAGCATTTCCGAGAATGCCACCATAGAGGTCCTGGATTTCAGTCTCTTTCCTAGCAGCCTAAATTTGGCCTCCAGGACATCTCTCCTACCCTTCCCTATGTCATTGGTACCTACATGTACCACGACCACCGGCTCCTCCCCAGCACTACACATAAGTCTATCTAGATGCCTCGAGAGATCCGCAACCTTCGCACCAGGCAGGCAAGTGACCATACGGTTCTCCCGGTCATCACAAACCCAACTATCTATGTTTCTAACGATCGAATCACGCACTACTAACACCTGCCTCTTCCTAACAACTGGCATTCCTTCCCCCTCAGAGGTATCCTCAGTGCGAGAGGATACCGCAACATCCTCTGGGAGGAAGGTCCCAACCACGGGATGGTTTCCTCTGCTCCCATTGAATGCTCTGTTCCTTGAGACTTTCATCCTCCTTAAGAGCACTGGGGCTCTCAGACTGGAGGTGGGACAGTACTACAGTGTCCCAGAAAGTCTCATTAACATATCTCTCTACCTCCCTTAGCTCCTCCAGTTCAGCCACCCTGGCCTCCAAAGCCCGAACTCGGTCTCTGAGGGTCAGGAGCTCCTTGCAATGGGTGCACACATACGCCACCCGCCCACAGGGCAGGTAATCATACATGTTACACTCAACGCAATAAATAGGATAGCCCCCACTCTGCTGCTGGGCTTCTGTCTCCATTTTTCTAATGAATAAGTTTATGTATAAACTGGGATTCTTTTTAAACCTCTGGAATATAGATTATTATAAGAGTTATGTTTTAAAGAAGGTCAGAAGTCACTAGTGCCCTCTAACCTCCCCCTCTAACCTCCCTCTCCAAACTCCCTGTTAGCTGTTCCTGTTCGCAAGCTCCCTGGTCGCTGAGTCACAGGCTTATATAGCTCTGGTAGCCCCTCCCCCTGTCTGAGGCTCAGCCAGTTAACAGAGGCATCTAGATTTCAAATCTTTCAGAAGCTCCTTCAAACAAACCAACCAACCAACCAACCAGACAAACACAAGCTCAGCACATAGCAAATAACTCCCCCACACACAAACACACACTCCAGACAGCCACTTACCACAAGGGTCCCGTTTTTACTCCTCTTTTACCTGGAGAACTCCCTCTCCAAACTCCCTGTTAGCTGTTATATTCACCACATGGTTATGATTATGCGTTATAGTAATCTAAATTAGGGGTTAAAGAGTGATGTAATTTATAAGTGTATTTGCAAACCAACTAAGATAAAAAGGTGTACTTGGATAAATTCATTGCTCACTTGCATCCCAGGTAGGTGGTATCCGGGACAGAATGAGTATCAGCAATAAAGGTGCCCTTATTACCCCATCTACCTCTGGGTTACCTGTTCTTTTCTAACACCACCTCTTCCCCTTCACATGGCAGCAGAAAGAGGAGGTAAAATAAGAAAGCACTTATTACAGGGGAATGGGGATTTACTTTCTTCTGCTAGCCCAGAAAAAGCCTTTCTACTCATAGCCTAGAAAGCTGTTGGCATTAAATTAAAAATACTGGAAATCTGAGGTCTTTGCAAACTACAAAGAACTAGCCATTCCTATAATGGTAAAATATTGACATCTAAACTCCTGTAACCTCAGGATATTATACACTTAGCAGTTTTATATATAGAGAGAGCACTTTTCATACAATCTTTGAAGTCAGCATTGGAAAGGATCTGTTAGATCCTTCAACCCATCTCCCTGCCCATGTACCTTGTATTGTTAAACTATATTTGAAGGATGGGGAATCCTTATAAAGATAGACAAATTAGAGCACTGGTGGGCAGCCTGGAACCACAGGTCACATGAGGCCCATCAGGGAAATCTGATTGTAGGTTGCATGACATTTTGCTGATGTTGACTGCCTGAAGGCACACTCCTTGGAAGCTCCCATTGGCCATGGTTCCCCACAGGTCCTATTTGCTGAGAACAGTGAACCATGGTCACTGGAAGCTGTTGGAGGCAGTTCCTGTGGATGGTCAATGTCAACAAAATGTCTCATGGCCCTCAATCAGATTACCCTGATGGGCTGCAGGTTGCCTAACCCTGAATTAGAGAGAGCTATCTATTCTTTTCTCTATCCAGGTACTCATCACCATGGATCTGACAGCCTCGCCGTTTGTCAATGAATCTATCTTCATGACACCCATCTGTGCTATTTACCACCCTGCACTTTTGTGCAGAACGCTGTTTGGCTGGCCTGACTGAGTGAAGGGAACAGTGCTTTATGGCTGAGTGGGGATTAAAACTGCTGCAAAAGAAGCACTGTGGTCACTGACCCATCCTCTGGAAATTCAGGGCTTTAAAAGGGGCAGCATGGTACCTTGAGCCTTCCTTTATACATGGACCATGGCTGAAGTAGGACTCACCTTCCCTTGTCTTTTAGGTGGTAAAACACTGAGTTTTTGGTCAACGCTTCTCTGTGTTAAAGAGCTGCTGTTATCTGTGTTTTACAGATGGAAAATGGAGGCATGGAGAGATTAGGGTCTTGATCCTGCAAATGGATCCATGTAGGATCCATGCGGTGTGACCCTGCCCTTGAAGTCACAGAGCATGCTAGTATGAAAGGATGCCTTCTTGGATGCAGTTGTAGGCTGAGGCCCTAAGCATGCAATTTTCAAAAGCACCTAGGCATCTAATACCCACTGAAATATCATACAGGGAGTGTGTGGTAGAGCAGGGAAACCAGAACCAGATCTCAGCCTATGCCTACATCAGGGCTGGAAGGTGTAATGTCCAGACCAAGCAGATACGCTCATATTTGTTCTAATCAAGCAGCACACAAAAAATGGCAATGAAGCAGCACAATCTGGAATACACAGCTATGGTCATGGACAGCAACATACCCAGGGCAGCCAGCCCACCTTCTATTTGTGCTACCACAGCTATACTTCAATTTTTAGAATTTTAGCTCAATCAGATATCTATTCAAACTGGTAACAACAACATCCAGCTCCTGTGTAGGCCTAACCTAAATCTCACTCTAGTGCTTTAAACACAACAGATTTCACTGCCAAGAAGGATTTACTGGTATTCAACCTAGAGTTTCTTTTTCTTAATTTCAGCCCATTATTCACACACATACCACCTTGTGCTACACTAAATTATTCCTTTCTTTCCTTGATAGTTACATCTTCTAAATATTTGTAGCCTGTTACCTCCTCTTGCCCTGCATCATTGCTGAGCTCTTTTAATTTAGCTCCTTTAGTCTTTCTTTGCAAATCCCTTCGTCCAAATCCTTGATCATTTTTGTTGTCCCCATTGTCCAATTTGTTAATATAGTCCTTGTTATGTACCGTCCTATCCTGAATGCAATATTCCAGGTGCAGTCACACCAGAGCATAACAAAAGATAGTTACCAGGCCCATACACCAGAATTTCTGTGGAGGGGAAGAGGTGCTTTTTTTTGTAAATGTGGACCGCAAGAGTGCAAATGCACCCTCCCATGCTCCCCCATGTAAGGCTACATCTATACTGCTTCCTTCTTGCACAAAAGCTTATGCAAATGAAGCACGGAGTAGAATATTGCTGTGCTTCATTTGCATAATTAATTAGGGGCCGTTTTTGCGCAAGAGGCTTTTGCGCAAAAAGGAGCTGTGTAGATGGCTCCTTTTTGCGCAAAAACCCCCTCTTGCACAAGAGCCGTTCTTCCTCATTTTTTCAGGAAGAACGGCTCTTGTGCAAGAGGGGGGGTTTGCAAAAAGAAGCCGTCTATACAGCTCCTTTTTGCGCAAAACCCCCCTCTTGCTCAAAAACACCCCCTAATTAAATATGCAAATGAAGTGTGGCAATAAGCTAATCCACGCTTCATTTGCATAGGCTTTTGCACAGGAAGGAAGCAGTATAGATGCAGCCTAAGTGTGGGGAAAGGCAGGAGAAGGACTCTGCTTGAATCTCCCTCCCCCTGCTCCCTTCCCCTGCTCTGAAGCCTGGGACTGATTCATTTGTGTGGCTCTTTTGTGGTAAAACCAAAAGAGGGGAATAAAATTAAACACCTTTTCACTTGTGCTCTGCAAGACAAGATTTGAATCCTGCTATCCAGAAAAGAGAAGTTAGTTCATTTATGTTCCTCTTTCCAAAAATGTTCTCATATTTTTCAAGTACTTAACTTAAAGCATCCAAGACTAAAAGTGGAGAAACCAAGAATGGAGGTACTCAAAATTAATGGACACTAATGAAAATCTGAGTGTTATACGCTATGGCTCTTCCTTGCAAATATCTTTAATGTGCCACCTGTACATATTTGTATTTGCTTTGTGACTTTTCAAAATCATGAATCACACTTTTTCTCTAAAGTTTAACCATTCGTGCCCGCTTGATGGTTGAGGTGAAGTCACCTAGTTAAAAAGTAGGTTTATTGTAGTCAATAGAATAATTATTTTATGACTTTAACTGTTTTAACTTTGGATGTTGTTTGAGTGGTTTTCACACACACACAAAAAAAGGACTAGATTGTGCCATTGAGGCCCAGCCTTGTTTTGGCTGCAGAGCTGTTCTGCTTTGGATGGAGCACCTGCAAATCTGCCTGAGTTCCCCAATGGGCACCGGCCCACCAGGCATAGCTCTTTTCCTCGCTGCAGCACGCCCCCTTACCTTGCTCCTGGGAGACAGGGAGAAGCGGCACAAATAGAACATTAGCAATCATTAAAAAAAGAGATAGAGAATAAGACAGAGAATATCTTATTGCCTCTGTCCAAATCTATGGTACACCCACATCTTGAATACTGTGTATAAATGTGGTCACCTCATCTCAAAAACAATATATTGGCATTGGAAAAGGTTCAGAAAAGGGCAACAAAAATGATTACGGGTTTGGAACGGGTCTCATGTGAAGACAGATTGAAAAGTCTGGGACTTTTCAGCTTAGAAAAGAAGAGACTAAGGGAGGATATGATAGAGGTCTATAAAATCATGACTGGTGTAGAAAAAATGAATAAGGAAAAGTTACTTACTTGTTCCCACAATATAAAAACTAGGGGTCACCAAATGAAATTAATAGGCAGCAGGTTCAAAACAAACAAAAGGAAGTTTTCTTCACTCAGCGCACAACCTGTGGAACTCCTTGCCAAATGATGTTGTGAAGGCTAAGACTTTAAGAGGGTTCAAAAAACAGCTAGATAGATTTATGACAGTTAAGTCCATCAATGGCTATTTGCCAGGATGTTGGTGTCCCTAGCCTCTGTTTGTCTGGAAATGGATGACAGGAGAGGGATCACGTGATGATTACCTGTTGTGTTCCCTCTGTGGAGTTTGGTATTGGCCACTGTTGCAGACAGGATACTGGGCTAGGAGGACTTTTGGTCTGACCCAGTATGGCCATTGTTATGTTCTTATGTTCCCCTGCCTGCTGGAGAACGGAGGAGGGAGACTCAGGCAATGTGCCACTTCTGCCTTTTCCCTGCTGGCCCAATGGGGGACCATGAAGGACCATCGGGGGATTGTGTTCACCCCCTTCACCTCCCCCCCTGTGTATGAGCCTGGTTACCCCCCTGGTTATTAACATGAGAACAAATTCTTTGTGCCTTCCTGCCCCTTTCCACAGCCTATGTCACATATGTGAAAGCTGTAAGTACTTTTCAGGGGAATTCCTCTCATTATAAGGGGCTTGCCAGACAACTGTCTAGCTGGGTATAGGCCCTCCCTACCCTACCAGAAACCTATTCAGGTCCCCATACATGGAGTACATAGGGGAATGTTAAGGGAGACCTCAAAACTACTCTCATCTGCATCAAAGAAAGAGACAACAGCACCTCCAGAGCTCATTGTCTGGCCTCTCAGGCCCTTTGTTAGGCTCAGCTTCAAAGCATGGATGAATCAGGACCATGATGCCTTTGCACATATACCCCAAATATTCATGGGCTTTTTGCAGCTCTCTTACATTGCAAATTCTTCCTTCTCAAATAACTTTATAAACACTAATTAATTCGTCTTTATGAAATTCCTGTGAGAGAGGCAAATACTAAAATCCCCATGTAATAAACAAACTGAGTCAGAAAGGATAAAGGGAGTCAATAGAAAAGTTGGGATTGAAACTCAAAAATTCCTGGCTCCATGTCTCTTCATGTAGACTTCTGAAGCAATCCCCCTCTGATTTATTATGTTAAAAAAATCAATAAAAATTGGATTACGATAAATAAATAAACAACATGCTCTTATTTTCTGACACTAATTCACCACCTGTTGTAAAACAGAGCAAAAACCTTGATGCAATTGAATAAGTGCTGGGAAGCACTGATTTATTCAGTGATATTAACAAGGTGATTCAAAAGTTAACGTATGTTATCGCTTTAAACAGTAATATAAAGTATTAATCATGGTAACAGCTCCTCTTGTTGCATGAGCTGCACAAGGACACTAGGAAATTATCTCTTATTTGTCTGCTTAGTGTATTCCACAGGCTTATGCTTTATGTCTAGATGGGGCTGATGGTTTACCTCAATCCCCAATCAGGCTAGGCAGTGCGATGAAGGTAGCAATCACCTACCTGGATGTCTATGTCTCTGAGACTGAAGTAAAGAGAAAACTTCTCTCTCTGAATTACCTATCAAGTATACATGTGCATGGAGTTCCCAGATAGGTCAGGGCCATTGTGAATTTGTAGAACTCAGAGCCCCAATAGAGGAGCTCTTACTGATGACATGTCCCTCCATCCAGTCCCATCTACAGCTGGTCAGAACTTTTTAATGTTTAAAAAAATGCTGATTTTGACTAGCTTGTAACATGGTCAAGGTATTTTGAAATGTTAAAATGTTGACCAAAAATTGTTAATGAAAAAGTTTGAAAATTTTCTATGAATATTTTTTCACTATCTCTAGCACATCTCAGGCTGTCTCTCTAATGTCTCCTCCTGGATGCCTTGTTTCTCACTTAAAATTATCAAAAATTCCCTCCAATCCCTTCTCTGCATTTCTCATGGTGTCATCTTTAAATACTTCACCATATTCTTTATTTCCTGAAGACTGCCTTTCACTGCTTTCTTTCCTTTTCCCTACATATCTAGGTTGTGTTCTAATCTTGCTGCTTCTTCCTCGACTTTCTATGACCTTTTTTTTTTCCTTGCAGTCTGGATCCACCCCACGAAGAGAGAGGTTGACATTTCTGTATCAGTGGGTCAAGATAAACAGGGCAACACATTCTGAATTATCTGGTGGAGGTATGTGCCATTCCTTGTTTGGATGTGGGGATCTGTGGAATTTAATCTTAATTATAAATTTTTAGTAAACATGGATGGGTGTTGGAAGATGAACTACATCTGTGTTTACTTCAGAGAGATAACTGTTGCATTTAATGTTGTTTTTAATAGTTGCTGACTTTACTGTGAGATCTCCTGGGAGAAATACGTTACAAGGACAGATAAGGTTTGGAATAATGGGATATATTCTTGTATGCTTTTAATAGACACCATTACTAATATGTTATATCATATTACATTCTGCTGAGGAAAATAAAAACATAAACAATGGAGCCACCTGCTTGACACTTACTTCTCTCTCTGTATTGAGTCTGCTTCCAATTCAGATTTTTGTGTGTTTTAATGATATACCATAGACTCTGTGGTGGGGAAACCACTCCCCGCACTTACCCCCACTGTCCGGCGGCTCCGGCCCCTACAAGCGCCGCCGCCGTTGCCTCTGCTAGCAGCGAGCGGGGCGCCGGCGACACAGGTGCAGGCGCGGCCAGGGCCAGGCCACAGAGGGTGGGCTCTAGGGCCCAGGGAGGGGCAGCCAGCCCGCCGGCGGGCCGGGGGCGGGACGCCGGGCCGCACGCCCAAAAGGGAGCGGGCGGAGAGGAGGAGGGGAAGGGAGAGCAGGGGCTGGCTGTACTCTCACCCCCCACAGGCGGACATCCCGAGGAGCGGCGAATGCTCGGCATGGCAGACGCCAGAGAGGAGCGGGCCGGTGGATGAGAAACGCCCCCGGGAGGGCCCAAGAGCGACGTGGCCCCCGGTGGGTGGGCCGGCCGAGCCCGAGCCAGGACACTGACAGCCCGGGAGCCAGAGCAGAGAACGGCCGGGCCAGCGGGCCGGTCGGGACAGTAAAGCAGCTGCAGTGCAGCGGCAGGGACCCAGAAAGCGAGGGACGGAAGGCTGGGGGGGAACCAGCGGGGCTGGACTGAGCGAGACCCCGCCACAGACTCATAGAATACTAGGACTGGAAGGGACCTCGAGAGGTCAGCGAGTCCAGTCCCCTGCCCTTATGGCAGGACCAAATACTGTCTAGACCATCCCTGATAGACATTTATCTAACCTACTCTTAAATATCTCCAGAGATGGGGATTCCACAACCTCCCTGGGCAATTTATTCCAGTGTTTGACTACCCTGACAGTTAGGAACTTCTTCCTAATGTCCAACCTAAACCTCCCTTGCTGCAGTTTAAGCCCATTTCTTCTTGTTCTATCCTTAGAGGCCATGATGAACAAGTTTTCTCCCTCCTCCTTATGATACCCTTTTAGATACCTGAAAACGGCTATCACGTCTCCCCTCAATCTTCTCTTTTCTAAACTAAACAAACCCAATTCTTTCAGCCTTCCTTCATAGGTCATGTTCTCTAGACCTCTAATCATTCTTGTTGCTCTTCTCTGGACCCTCTCCAATTTCTCCACATCCTTATTGAAATTCGGTGCCCAGAACTGGACAAAATACTCCAACTGAGGCCTACCTAGCGCAGGGTAGAGCGGAAAAATGACTTCTCATGTCTTGCTCACAACACACCTGTTAATGCATCCCAGAATCATGTTTGCTTTTTTTGCAACAGCATTGCACTGCTGACTCATATTCAGCTTGTGGTCCACTATAATCCCTAGATCCCTTTCTGCCATACTCCTTCCTAGACAGTCACTTCCCATTCTGTATGTGTGAAACTGATTGTTCCTTCCAAAGTGGAGCACTTTGCATTTGTCTTTATTAAACTTCATCCTGTTTACCTCAGACCATTTCTCCAATTTGTCCAGATCATTTTGAATTATGACCCTATATATGATATAAAGGTCTTTGTTGTGGACTCAGTGGAAAGGCTTTAATCTTAGTTTATATTATTTCTTTGGAACTACTTTACTAAAGCACTGTGTACTTTTTTTCCCCACCTGCAATCAGCTGCAATATACATATACATCAAATACAGCTATGAATAAGTATTTCTGTTGGGGTAAACAAACACAAAGAATTTAAATTTGCCCTTGTTCTCAAATTCAACATTTATTTCCAACAAAACTTAAGTACAGTAAATCCCCAGATTTGTGAACATCTTGGGAATGGAGGGAGCTCTGAAATGTTCATAACTCTGAACAAAATCGTACAGTTGTTCTTTCAAAAGTTTGCAACAGAACATTGAATCTACACAGCTTTCAAACTTTACTATGCAAAAGAAAAATACTGCTTTTAGCCATCTTAATTTAAATGAAACAACACATAAAAATGTCCTTACCTTTTCAAATATTTGTTTAAACTTCCCCTTTATTTTGTTAGCAGTTTACAGCAAGGTATAGTATTTTTTGTTTGTTTCTGCTTCTTCCTGATTGAATACTTTGGTTCCAAATGAGATGTGTGATTGACTGGTCAGTTCATAATAATGGTGTTCATAAGCCTGAGCTTCTACTGTAATTTTAGAATAGCAGGGATCTGTCTCAGTATTCTTTTGTACTAAAACAGAAGCACTAATGTACTAAAAAATGTTTACAATTGCATGAATATGAAAAACAAAGAGAAATAGCAGTGAACATTAGCTAAAGACTAGTAGGGCTGCCGGAAAGCAAGAATGAAAACATACTGGGAAACCGCTTTACAAACCATACACTGATGGGGGATTTTAATTAGAATGGTAATCACTGGGTACCAACTATAGGAAAATGTGATAACATAGAAGGTCCACATGCTACACCAAAGTCAACATTTTGCTTTATGATATACACAGAAAACTTTTGAGCCAGAATAGAGGCCATCCTTGATCTTGGAAATAACATATTGATTTGGCAAATGAAATTTAATGTTGATAAATGTAAAGTAATGCACATTGGAAAAAATTAATCCTAACTACACATACAATACGATGGGGACTAATTTAGCTACAACTACTCAAGAGAGAGATCTTGGAGTCATTGTGAATAGTTCTCTGAAAACATCCACTCAGTGTGCAGCCGCAGTCAAAAAAGCAAATAGAATGTTAGGAATCATTAAAAAGGGGATAGAGAATAAGACAGAAAATATCTTATTGCCTCTATATAAAACCATGGTACGCCCACATCTTGACTACTGTGTACAGATGGGGTCACCTCATCTCAAAAAAGATATATTGGCATTGGAAAAGGTTCAGAAAAGGGCAACAAAAATTATTAAGGGGTTTGGAATGGGTCACATATAAAGCAAGGTGAAAAAGACTTGGACTTTTCAGCTTAGAAAAGAGGAGACGAAGGGGGGATATGATAGAGGTCTATAAAATCATGGCTGGTGTGGAAAAAGTGAATAAGGAAAAGTTATTTACTTATTCCCACAATATAAAACTAGGGGTCAGCAAATGAAATTGATAGGCAACAGGTTTAAAACAAACAAAAGAAAGCTTTTCTTCACTCAGTGCACAATCAGCCTGTGGAACTCTTTGCCAGAGGATGTGGTGAAGGCTAGGACTTAAACAGGGTTCAAAAAAGAGCTAGATATATTCATAGAGGTTAGGTCCATCAATGGCTATTAGCCAGGATGGGTAGGAATGGTTTCCCTAGCCTCTGTTTCTCTGGAGGTTGGTAACAGGGGAAGGATCATGTGAGGATTACCTGCTGTGTTACCTCCCTCTGGGGCATCTGGTATTGGCCACTGTCAGCAGACAGGATATTGGGCTAGATGGACCATTGGTCTGACCCAGTATGGCCATTCTTATGTTCTTATGACAAATATTTGTGAATCATGGAATCATTGACCACAAATAACTTAAACTGATTCACAGAACACAGTAGCACAAGTATACATGTTTAACAGGGAGAAGAGAAGAGACTCTAGAGATAGGAGATGATTTCCAGTAATAACAGAAAAGGGGGAAAATAAGAAAGGGACTTTTTAACTGGTGTGAATCAAGTTACTTGAATGGAAGGGACTATGCAAATTAGATTATACAATGCTATTAAGGGAGCAACTAGCATATTAGTAGGTCAATGTCTGCATTAAATTTCTAACCATAATCAGTGTGAACTAGATAGTTTCAGACCCTGACCAGGCCTAGACTGAGCAGTATTCCCATGCAGTTAATAAAAAGCTGATTTTTCTTTTCTGCCAACCCCCCCAGACTTCTCAGGCATCGTAAGTACCTTTCTCCTCTTCACCCTCTTAATCGTGTAGAAATAAAATTGATAACCTCAGCAAAGATAGTATGCCTACACCAGCAAAAAGCTCTACAAATCGACCAAGGGCTTTGCATTTTCTCTTCCTGAAATATACCATGTGCAGCTAATGCTAAAAGGACTTAGAAATGCTACAAGCACTTTCTTGGTTGTTCCAGCCCCTTGTGATGGCATAAGGGTGGCACTAATATACCCTCATCATGTGTGCATTATGACAACCTGAAGCCTAGATGCTAATTTTTCCCACTCTTTTTTTGAACTGCATTTAGCTTCCTTAACAACTGCACTTGAATTCCCTCCATGTGTCATTCCCTCATGTGTACACATGAAAAAATCTCAATGCTGGTATCAAAGCAGTTAAAAATTGAGCTGCTTTTTTGTCCTAATCTAGGATTAATCCTACTCAGATGGTCTAAAAGAAGAGCTCCTGCCAAGGCATACTGATAGGTATAATGAAAGCAACATTAAATTGATGCAGGGTAGGTCCACCTGTTGAAATAATAGTGCAGGGAGCGTGATAATCAGCTGAAGATAAAGTATCTTAAACAGAAAGCACTGCATTAGGGCTCCTGCAACTATGCAGCAAGGGGATAGGGTCAGAATATATTGCCTTTTTAAAAAATCATTTGGAGAGAAAGCTGCTTTTATAGTTTCACTTTAAAGTATTTAAATGGAGGCAAACAGGTAAAGGTTAAAGTGTTACAAAAATTGGAAAAGGGAAAAAGAAAACTATGTGGCATCTTTTCTCCTGACGTCCCTTTCCTTATGTAAATTGTCTAATTGGATTGTAAGGTCTTCAGGGCAAGGACCCATGTCTGTAAAGCAGCTATCACTTTGGGGAAATCTATGCAAATCCCCCACAAAATGACTTAGTTAAGGTTGCTAGACTGTATATCACTCCCACACAACCTGTAAAGATGAAACCTACCCACAGAAGTTAATGGCAAATTCTCATTGATTTCAATGAAACCAGGATTTCAGTCCAACTATATAAGCCTTTTAAAATATAGGTTATATTATGTATTTTTCCTGCAAATGTTACTAAGTATTTTTGCCATTAAAAATTAATTTGTCCTCTGAAGAGTTTTGCATAATTTGGAGACTGTATTCAAACAAGCTTTAAGTACACCCTTAACCAGTGACACTCCCATAATAATCATAATAAATGCAAATCTTTCTGTCATTAGTTTCTGCCATCGCTGATTGAGAATGCAAAGGTCAGAAAGCTACTTTGCCTCAGCCTTTCCATCTATAAAATGGGTCTGATAAGTTACCTAGCATGTAATGCTGTTGTAAAAATTAATGTTTGCCCTATATTTTGAACATATAAGGTGTTGTTAAAGTGTTATTACTCATTTTGCTCCTGCTTAAGAATCATAACTACTTATTCCATTCTTGCTGCCCATTCAGAAAAACTGATCCCTATCCTCTTTTATAATCTCCCTTTATTTATATATAAATAGTTATCCCCCCCCCCCCCCCCCACACACACAGACTTAATCTCCTTTACTTCAGACCACAGAGGCACAGTTCTGATAACATTTCCTCCTATGCAGGACCATCTCAGGGGGAGGTGCAGGATCCTGGACAAATCAACCCCTGCCAGGCAGTGGGCCCTACTCTGCCTCAGCTCCCTGTATGTAGGGTAATCTCAGAGCCCCAGGTGTAGGGATGGTAGCACATCCCCTAAGTGAGGGGTGACACCCAAATCATAGGGTACTGACAGCAGAGCCTCAGGTACATGAGGCAGCAACTTTTATGACCTCAGGCATGTAGCTGGCAGCGGGGACCCCCATACCTGTAGCACCCACATCTATATCTTCTGCGACCAACTGCACCAGCCAATCGCACCAGCCTGTGCCTCCCTCTCCTCACCCAACCCAAAGCATGAGGCCTGGAGCAGTCATCCTGATTTACTATGCCCAAGGAACAACTCTGCTCCCAGGTATAATTATTTAGGTCATTTATCATTTTTGTTTTTCTCCTCTGAATTCAATGAAGTTTCTGTTTTTGTTCTGAAATGTGTTGCCCATGAATGAATGCAGAGCTCCAACTGAGCCCTAATCATTGCCAAATATAGCAAATTAATTAACTGCTTAATTTGTCTTTCCATGCAATGCTTCTATGAAATAGCATTTCCCTTTATGACTGTAGCATGATTTGCCCACACACTGGGACACATTTATCCTGTTAGAAAGCAATTCAGTGAACCATAACCCCAATACATCAGATCTAATATGTACAAGGCCACATGCCTTGTGTGTTATGTCTTGAGTTATACGTTACATCTAATTAGCCAGTCTCCATTCACATTTTTCATTCAATGAATCTATCTTTGATGTCTAACAATTAGGGTATGTCTACACTACAGCGCTATTTCGAATTAATTTATTTCAAATTAGTTAATTCAAAATAAGCTAAATCGAAATAACGCATCTAGACACACAAACTAATTCGAAATAGTGTTTTTCTAATTTGAAATAGCGTGTCCACATTGAGTGGACCCTGAATCGAAGGTAAGGCTGGCCGGAACCAGTGCCAAAAGGGCATCAGGGTCGGACTTAGTGTGTGGGGCTGCTGCCTTAGTGTGTGGGGCTGCTGCCTTAGCCAAGGTCTGTGCTTAAAGTGACCCGACCCCCCCATCCCGGACAGACAGTTCTAAGGTTTCTCTGCTTGCTGGTCCACCTCGCTGAGGGACAGCAAAGCATTTGTGTCTCGGAGTGCTCTGCTTGTCTTCACTCGGGACATCACGGCACTCTTCAACATGGAACCAGACCTGCCCCCGGGGACTCTGCTGCATCTCGTGGACACGTTGCCAGCAGCCTGGCTGCACTGTCTGCAGGCTGCCATCCGGGAGAACCATCAAGGGGCTGTCAGGATCCAGGGGGCCCTGAGGGAGAGCTTCCACCCTGAGGAGCGCTAACAGTCTCCCCGGTCTGCCCCACTGGGGGCTTGTGCCCCATTCCTTCCTCTCGTCCTTCCACTTCCCCTTCCCTAGCCCCCCCTTCCTGATGTCAAATAAAAGACACGTATTTTCAAAAATAACAACTCTCTTTATTTAACACAACTGGGGAGGGGGAATGAAACTCTGGGGAGACGGGGGAAAGGAGGCGGGAGAGGGCAGGAGAGAGGGTGGGAGGGGGAGGGGGAAAACTGGGAGGAGGGAGCTGGAAGGGGGGAGCAAGGGGAAGAAGGGGGAGGGGAAGCTCAGCACTCAGGGCTGGGGGTCTCACCAGGCCAACTGCCTCCCAGCACGGCGGGGTAGGGGGCCTCGGCGTCCTGGGGGGGATGGGGAGGAGGGTGCGGAGGTTGAGGTGGGGTGTGGAGGTTGAGGAGGAAGAGGTGGGAGGGGGAGCAGTAGTGGGAGGAGGAACAGTAGTTGGGGGGGGCAGCAGGCACAGGACTGGCACAGGGCAGCATGCTCTGCAGCAGGGCCTGCAGGTTACAGTTCATGGCTCGGTCCTGAGCAAGGTGCTCCCGGCGGAGCTGCAGGTCCTCCTGCATCCAGGCCTGGATGGTGTGGTGCAGGGCTCGCAGGGCCCTCAGGTGCTGATCCCGGTACTCCTGCCACATGGTGGTGGTCCTGCTGAGGCCGCGGGTGCGGGAGCATGTCCCGGGCGGGGTGGTGCACCCTGCACGAGCAGCTGGTGCAGCTGTAGAGAAAGAAGAGAAGTGGTCAGTTCTCCCTGGGGACACAGTGGATGATGCCCAGCCCTCAGCGATGTGAGGGCAACCGTGCCCTGCACCGTCAGAGCCGATGTGCTTGCACAGAGGCCATGGTCAGGATGTCTGGCTCTCCCTGGGACTGGGAGCTGCCCCCAGATCGCACCCATGCCCCTGTGCTGTGTATAGTGCGGCCGGGCCGGGGGGGAGATGTCCCCTGCCTCTGTGTAGAGGGGGCGTGTGAAGGGAGGGCGTCCTGCTGGGTCTCGCCCCGGGGTCGGGAGCGTGTCAGGTCTCTTCACACACGCATGTGCCTATTGGGCCACGGCCCCTGGGTGTCACGCACCTGGAGCCACCTGGCCAAGGGTGGCATGGCACATGCTCGCACGTGCACAGGTGGCTGTGTAATCCGTGGGAGGCATGGCTCATGCACGCGGTCCCTGGTCTCCCTCTCTGCCTCCCCCCCGGGTAGGGGACAGTGCTGGCACTTACCTGGTATGGCCTCCCTGGATGACCCTTCCGACTCCGGTGCCAGGACAGCTGGTAGTGGCCCCTCTGGTGCGCCCAGGTCAGGGCCCTCCGGTCCCAGCTTGCTGCCTCCCGGGCTGGCGCGGACCGCCCGGCCCCCGAGGAGTCGGTTGAGGCCGGGGAAGTAGGGGCAGGTGTCAGCCCCTGCTGCGGCGCCGCCTCTGGTGGCCCTGGCGTATGCCTGCCGCAGCTCCTTCACCTTCAGACACACCTGCTCTTCGGTGCGCTTGTGGCCTTTCCTGGCCTTGGTGGCTGCTATGCGGCCGTAGATGGCTGCGTTCCTCTGCCTAGTGCGGAGATCATGGATGTTGGGGGCCTCCCCCCAAACCTCAATGAGGTCCATGATCTCTGCACTAGTCCATGAGGGCGCGTGCCATCTACGGCCCCTGGTTGGCCCCTGGGTGCTGGGGGACTGGGCGAGGGACAGCTGGCTGCCACTGGCTGCCATCGTGTGGCCACTGGCTGAGGGTCTGCAGATGCTGGCAGGCCTGGCTCTTGCACATGCCCAGTGGCCAGAGTCTTTAAGGGCTCCGGGGCTTGGGCGGGAGAAGACGAGTTTTCCTGGTTGTGCCCAGAGTGGCCACTAGGGGGAACTGGGAAGGGCTGGAGGCCCCCTAATTTGAAATAAGTGTCTACACAGCACTTATTTCAAATTAGCTATTTCGAATTTGGTGTTATTCCTCGTAGAATGAGGTTTACCAAATTCGAAATAAGGGCTCCACTATTTTGAATTTATTTCGAAATAGCGGTTTGTATGTGTAGATGCTATTAAAGTTAATTCGAAATAATGGCTGTTATTTCGAATTAACTTTGTAGTGTAGACATACCCTGAGTAATAATAATACTTGTCAGACCCAGTTTTATTGATTGCAATCCATTTTGTCATTCTGACCAGGTGGCAGTGGTTCAATATTACCCTAATACTGTCCTCCCAGCTCTGAATCATTCATGAATGTTTATTTCACATCTGAGGTTGGTTCTTACTCACTAGAGCTGAGCTAACCTATAATTCAGCTATAATTCTAATGTCTCTATTTGCAGTTTCTCCGTCTTCCCAGGCAGACCTTCAGTGGAAAGAAAATTTCGCAACTAACTTTGCTTCTTTGTTACATAAAAGACCCGATCCTGCAAACTGGCAAGTGCCCTCAACTCCCATTAACTTGAATAAACTTATAGATGATGAAGGAATTGCAAGGTTGCTGTTCTTCCCAGCCACAAGAATCTCCTTATTAGGTGAGACAAAAGGTCCATCTTGCCCAATACCCTGTATTCCAAAAGTGGAAGGTGTCAGATACTTCATAGTGTCGAGTATCAGAGGGTTAGCCGTGTTGGTCTGAATCTGCAAAGCGTCAGATGCATCTGACGAAGTGGGTCTTTGCCCACGAAAGCTTATGCTCCAACACTTCGGTTAGTCTATAAGGTGCCACAGGACTCCTTGCCACTTTTGCAGATACTTCATAGGGAATAAACAAAACAGGAAAATTATGGTGTGATTGTCCCCTGTTGTCCAGCCTCAGTTTTGTGCAGTTAGGTTTAGGGACACCCAAATCATGGGGCTGCATCCCTGACTACCTAAGCTAGTAGCCTGTAGTAGTTTGTGTCAGTGGGAGGTCACGCTGACTCACTACGAACCTCCAGAGTCTGGGGCCCCAGGCCTGGCTGCAGGCTATCTCTCAGTTCTAGATGCTGTGCCCTTATGCAGGGCAGGTCAACAAACAGAAAAACAAGCAGTCTCTGGTAACCCAGGCGACAGTCCATAGGGCACGCTCTTGTTTGGGTTGGGGCAGTAAGTAAATAGTCAAACAGTTTCAAATAAGCTCGTCGGCAGTCTATATGCCCTGGCCCGGGGTCAGGGCAGGGCACCAAACAATCTGGCAAACAAGTAAATAGTCCACAGGGTTTAAAGGCATTGGCCTTTGTGCAGGCGGGGCCAGGGGTCAGGTCTCCTTGTTGGCGGAGAGCCGACAATCGCAGGGGTTTTGCCCTCAGGGGAAACCTGCCACCCAAGGGAAGGGATGGTGGGGGGACACAGGCCCGCACACTCCACTGCATCCCAGCCCAGGGCCCTATACGCAGCAGTGCAGTCTGCTGCTGGGTCAGCGGAGGCTCCAGCTCGAAACATGCTGTCCAGGTCACTGGGTCAGCGGGGCTGCAACATGTTGTCCAGCTGACCTCCATGTCCTCAGCTGCCCCAGGGTTGGCTGTCCCTGGGCCATTTCCCTGTTCCCCTTGGGGGCCTACCTGGCTCGGATGCTGTTCTTCGGTGTCAAAAGGGCCATAGCTCCCAACTGCTGCTGCTGCTATCATAGGAGTGCTGGCGGTTGGAGGCCCGGGGCCCTTTAAATCATTGTCAGAGCACTGCACAGGTGGCTCTGAGGGTTGCCTGGGGAAGGCACAAGTGAGAGGCAGGGCTCAGCACAGCTCGCTCCGGGCAGTACTGAGGGCTGTACTTCTGTAAATGCTCACCCAGGAGACAGGAGATAAAAAAGCCCAACTCAGTTTGGGTTGATGGGGAAGGTGAGCAGACACAACCTGCACACTCCCTGCCAGGGAGCTGCTGGAGTTACAGACCCTGGAGCCAAAGCCAATGGGATCATTGGTCCTGAAGGATCAGAGTTAGCTGGAAGGTTGACACCCTCCCCCACCTAAAACAGACAGAACAAGAACCTGGGCTAAGAAGTGACTGTTAAAATAGGATCCGGGTTCAGGACCTGTTGAAAAAAATGGACCTTGGTCCTCTTACCCTGTCCCATACCACTGCAGGGTGTGTGTGCTGCTCAAGTACTCTGGCCATTAGGCAATGCTGCCCTGAGAGCAAAGGCAACCCAAGGATTCTAGCCACTAAGCCCCACTGCCTGAGAACAAGCACATTTTGATTTAAGATATTAATATGGAGTCAAAGACTTTCCCTTTAACTAATAATAGCGTAATTGTTGCTACATTCAGCCTTCAGTCATCATGGACAATAATAGTGTGTCACATGATCTGGAAAAGACTGTGCAGCCAGTCACAAGGTCTGGTACTCCTATTAAAGTTCCTTTGAATCTGCAGGCACCCAATAATTTGCAGGCAGAGTTCAGGGTTTTGTTTTTGGTTTTTTGTGTTTTTTTCCTTAAGCAGTTCAGAACAAAAAGCTGCCTGATAGCTTCCTTGTAGTAAGATCTTTTGGTTGCACCAGTACAATTTTGGCCCATTAACTCTTGGTTTGAAGCCGGAGATGTGCTTTTGTTAGCAGCAGCTGATAATCACTATCACGCTCAGCACCTCTATGACCTTGAACCTCTATAACCATTTGCCACTAAATATTATTAATGAGGACATAATTAATAACAGTTTTAGAGAAGCCATCTGGGTTCTGCTTGGTCTATTGGTGAATCTTTAGGTGACAGAAGACCATAGGGAGGTCATTTGTCTTGTTTAAACCAGACAATCCTAGTTTTGTGGAGCGCTGATCATTGTCCAGTAGAAACCCGGGGCTGGACAAGGGTTGGTCTGGTAAAAATAAGAGGAGGAGACTATAGATGCAGGAGGCAGAAGTGGTGGTGACGCTTCTGCGTGCAGTGGTGCAGGACAGGAATGTCCTGTATTCTGGGAATGTACCATTGACTATCTTAGAGCAAGTCAGCAATCATGATTTCATTGATGGCTGCCCATTCCTTTCTGTTCTGCTCAATATAAGATGCTGAGCATTTATGCCCGGTTGCCATTATCTGTTTCTAAGTGAACTTTAAACTCACTTTCAGGTTCGGCGTGTTCACACTGTGATGGTGATTTTACTGACACTGACCACCTGCAATAGTTATGAACCGATGAAACCTTGTAACAGGCCCATTCCACCATCCAGGTGCCAAATGTAAAATAAATTTTTAAAACATTTAAATAGTGTTCAAAACAGCTACAATCATCCTGCTTATCAGTTGAAAAGACTGAACTTCGATTTCTGCGCTTTATTTGAAGTGTGCTAACTAAGAAATGGGTTGCTCCAAGGAGTTGACATTGTGCTTTCACCCAATGTCCAATGGGCATTGCTTTGTTAGCAAGTGATTAATGAGTGATTTATCAACGTCTGATACTTTATTGGCTGTGGGCATTTATCACAGTGTGTTACTCCACCAACAATAAGGCCAATAATGAGCTGGAAGATAGATTGATTGCTGGTAAAAAATTGTAATGAAACTCTAAGAAGACAAGTCATCATGATCTACTATTTACCCTGCACATTAAAGGAAACTTGTATGAAAATATGGCTGAAAGAGTATTCAGTAGACCTTGAGTAAATCTTGTATTCTGAAATAGGTGAGTAAATAACTCAGGGAATAAGAGGCTTCATGGGCAAATCCTCAGTTAGTATGAACTGCCATAAATCTCATTCTTACAATGGAACTCTGCTGATTTGCACCAGCTGAGGATCTGGCCCATTTGTGTGGGCTTTTTTTTTTTTTCCAACATATAATCTAGATATTTCTAGAATATCCCTCTGCATTGCATGGGAGTATTATGTGCAGTAATTAAGATTTGCATAGGTGTCTATAGTGGACTTTGGTGTATTTCATGACACCAACATTAATCAGTTTTCACTTACTGTGGCCCTAATTCTGCTACCACCTCCCTTCCACAAGGAGCAGCACCCAAACATGCAAGTGGTCCCATTGAGTGCTCACATCCATTACTCCTTTTCAGTGTTGTAACAGTTACAGAATTCAAATATGTATCTGTGTTGCTGTTCCCTCTCATCAGCTATTCCAATGTCTTTATGCAAAAGTCTTGCACCTGTAACACCAACAGGAGGAATTGAAACAGGGACCTCTGGAGCTCAGTGAATGAGTCTCTACTGTTTGAGGTTAAAAATCCAGCTGGCTCTCAGCTAAGGCTGTAGAAGAAACTCATTCTTTCTCTCTGTAAGTGGTCATTCAATGAAAACAGAATAGCTGCATATTTTCTACAAAGTGGAATTATCCCTATTTGTACAATTGATAGCATTTTGTGTATTCCAGTTGGAATATATATTCAATTAATTATTACACCTCACTCATAGGATGCTTGACTTACTATTCAGCCAGTTTCCCCTCTTTACCTTGGTGTCTGTCTTTAAATATTTGTAAAATATATATATATATATATGTATATCCCCTTAATTGTTGTGTAGCCTAAGCTATGCTTGTATAACTCATTTAATCTTTGCACACATTAACTCCTTCAGTTACCTAACATTTTCTGTCTCACTTCTCTGAATTCCTTTCAAAATGTCATTCTTTTTATAGAAAAGAGTGGCCTAGAATGAAACAATATTCCTGATGCAGTTTCAGCAGGACTATAAACTGGAAAGTAGCCTCTTTGTTTTGTGATACACTTTGCATAGCTTTTTTGCTACCAAATTGTTACACAGGAACTCAGTAACGATAATAAAATTTAGTTTAAACTAGGATCTGATCTTATGATTTTTAGAAGCACTGGTCTCCTGACAACTGTATCTATCACCAGTGGATTTCTATAGCCCCCAATAAAAACACAACACAAATATAAATTTAACCAATCTATTAAAGAATGAAAACAGTACACAGCAAATGATGTCACAAACCAATGACCCCAGTACAACCAGTAAACAGTAAACCAACCCCACACGCTCGAACCAGAAGAGAGAAGAAGATAGAAAAGGATTCTCCAAACACAACAAGGTTACATACTGGCATTTTGCGGAAAGGGATGCTAATGAGACACAGCGCAATTATAAATCGCGGGGATTTAAATATCGCTTTGGCTTTGGCTGTTTGTTTGCCGAGAAAGCGCAGTTTAGATGCTGATCTTGCGGAAATAAACCCTTTCGCAAGATCTCTTATTCCTTTCAAGTAGGAATAAGAGATCTTGCGAAAAGGGTTTATTTTCCGCAAGATCGCTGCTTCAGACTACGCTTTTCTCCGGCAAAACCTCGAGCCGAATAAAGCGCAGTTATGTTCATGAAATGCCGCGGGGATATTTAAATCCCCCGCGGATTTGCAATTGCGCTGTGTCTCATTAGCATCCCTTTTCCGCAAAAGGGTGCCAGTGTAGACACAGCCTATAGGTCTGGCTTAGATGACAGATGGTATTCAATTAGATGACAGATGGTATTCAATGGATGTGGAGGGAAGAAGCAACCCTAGGACCTTCTACCGTTCAGCAGGGGAACCTGCTGTCCAGGAGGAACACTAGGTGATCCCACAATGTTATTCAGGCTCAAGTCAATCATGGATTCAGGTCTGGCTTGCAGAGGGCTTTCACCACAGGGACCAGGCCAGGATTCCGGAGTGGGCAAAGGAATCTAGGAGCTCTGCTGGATGTCTCCTAAACACAAATCCCCACACCCTTCGGTGGAGGCTGTGAAGAGAGGCACCCACAGCAGCTCGGAGATTCCTCTCCCTCAGGCAGCTTCTATCCTGCAGCCGGATGGTAGGCCTCACTCAAGCCTTCGCCACGAAGTGATAGCAGGATAGGCAAGAAGTAGCAGCAGACCAAGGGCTGAAGGATCAAGCAGCAGGGTTGTTCAGGAGGAGTAGCCCCGCCCCTCAGAGCGACAGTCCTTATATTGTTCCTTGCACAGAAAAAGCAGCAAGGGTGCTGAGTGCACTCTCTCTGTGCCGTATACAAAATGTCCCGTGCCGTGTGTAGCGTAGTGCTCATCTGAGGTAAATAATGTCCTTGGTGGGAAAAAAACCAGTTGGAACCAGTTCTGTTTACTTCTCCAGCAGTCCCAAAGACAAAATGGAGTCTATATTTTCAAGATGGAATCCATCACAATAATAAAGAGTCTTTAGTCCTTACATTTCCCTAAAAAGTCCTTACACAAATCACACTGAAAACTGAAAAAGTGCCCTGAATCTAGGAAATACCTAAAAATACTGGTGTGGGTCAAGATCAGTGGAGCCATGGCCCAATAACCTTTTGTCCAGACCAAAGCTGATGGTGCTGTAACCATGCACACCACATTTGGTCCAGCTGCCCTGCAGCTGTGATGGAGAGGTGGCGGGGACAGATCTGAGTGAGTGATGTTGCAACCAGATGTGTGGGATGCTGCACTACTCAGGATTGTGTTGGCCATGACACTCACTGAAATTTTGATGGGAGGGAATCAGGCAGGAAGTAGGTGTGTCATATAGTTGGCTAGATGAAATATAGATATAAGTCATTTCAACAATGCAATGACTCTACAAGCATAAAGGGCTGTCAGACAATAGCTTAACCAAACTAATTAAGGCATACAGCTCCCAAAGCCTTAAGCATAAAGTAACTATCCTAGAGTAACACTAAGTCATAAGCTATCATAAGATAGAAAGCTGTACTATTGAAGGTGTGGACAAGTAACCATGAGATGTTATTTTATAGCAGCTTAGAATATTTTTAGGTGAGGACATCATCAGACTTCTGACCATAGGGATGCCATGGTAACTAAGTGATATATATGCTAATAAGCTTCAGGTAAAATAATAAATAACCTATGAGAGAAGAGCATATAAACATTAAGGGTGAGGAACTACAAATAAGAAGGGCTCAAACCTCTGCTAAGTATGCATTAGGCATAGTGGCATCACCACAACATGTAAAAGTTGTATCCAACCTATGTGCTTTGGGAGGGAAAGATAAAATCTTGGGAGATGCCAGGATGATGACCATTGATGATGGTGAAAGGAATGATGGGAAAGATAACTAACACTTTAGTTTGTTTTGAAAGGGATGGGGAGAAGAATATCAATACTCTGCTCTTTCTGTATTATCTTTGCCTACCTTGCTGGATTGGAGTGTTTATGAATTTGCTAACTGTGTTAATAAGACAATGAAAAATAGATTTCCTATGTGTGAGTGTTGCAACTATGCTCACGGGGGCTTCAAACTGAAGAGTAATTCTGATAATGCTGGGCCTGATCTACCACACTTCAGAATGCTAATTGGGAAAACTAAATCAGTGATGTAACCAGTACAATCAACAGATCAGGCAACATAGACAAATCTATGATTCCACTTAAAATGGTTCTCCTCAGCTCCAGGACCCAAGACTAAAATGAGAATGAAGTCACATTCAGTGCATGGTAAATCCAAAGTGATAGGGAAATTTCAAACAATCATGATCCATGCAGTTTCTCATTACCACAGTATCAAAGGACCTGAAATACTAATAGAGATGCAGCCGTGTTAGTCTGGTGTAGCTGAAACAAAAAACAGGACTATGTAGCACTTTAAAGACTAACAAGATGGTTTATTAGGTGATGAGCTGTGGGCCAGACCCACTTCCTCAGATCAAATAGTGGAAGAAAATTGGCACAACCAAAGGATACCAAAGGATACAATCAAAAAAATGAACACATATGAGAAGGACAAATCAAATTTCAGAAGAGAAGGGGGATAAGCGGGGGAGGTAAATGTCTGTGAGCTAATGATATTAGAGGTGATAATTGGGGAAGCTATCTTTGTAATGGGTAAGATAATTAATGTCTTTGTTTAGACCGAGGCGTAAAGTGTCGAATTTAAGCATGAATGACAGTTCAGAGGATTCTCTTCAAGTCTGGTGTTAAAAGGTCTTTGAAGCAGGATGCAGGTAATCAAGTCATTGAGACAATGCCCTTTCTGGTTGAAATGGCAAGAAACTGTTTTTTCTTTGTGATCCTGTCTAATATCTGTTTTGTGGGCATTGATTCTTTGGTGAAGTGTCTGAGACGTTTGTCCAATGTACATAGCAGACGGACACTTTCGGCACATGATAGCATAAATTATATTTCTGGATGAGCAGGAATATGTGTTCTTGATCTTATAACTCAACTGGTTAGGTCCAATAATGGTATCAGCAGAGTGAATATGTGGACAAAGCTGGCAACGGGTTTTGTTGGGAAGGTTCCAGGGTTGGTATTAGTGTGGTATGTCCTGTGGTTGTTGGTAAGAATCATCTTGAGGTTAGGTGGTTGTCTATGGGAGACTATGGGTCTGTCTCCCAGAGCCTCTCGGAGTTTAGTATCCTGTTCCAGTATAGGTTGTAGTTTATTGATAATGTGTTGGACAGGTTTAAGTTGGGGGCTGTAGGTGATGACAAGTGGTGTTCTATTGTTGGTTTTCTTGGGTCTGTCTTGAAGTAGATGGTATTCGTCTGGCTCTTTCAATTTGTTCTTTTATTTCTCCGGGTGGGTAGTTGAGGTTTATAAATGCTTGGTAGAGATCCTGAAGTTTCTGGTCTCTGTCAGTGGGATTAGAGCAGATGCGGTTGTATCGAAGGGCTTGGCTATAGACGATGGATCGTATGGTGTGTCCTGGATGGGAGCTGGAGGCATGTAGGTAACTGTATGAGTCGGTGGGTTTTCTGTAGAGAGTGGTGTCTAATTTTCCTGCTCATCCAGAAATATAATTTATGCTATCATGTGCCAAAGAATCAATGCCCACAAAACAGATATTAGACAGGATCACAAAGAAAAAACAGTTTCTTGCCATTTCAACCAGAAAGGGCATTGTCTCAATGACTTGATTACCTGCATCCTGCTTCAAAGACCTTTTAACACCAGACTTGAAAGAGAATCCTCTGAACTGTCATTCATGCTTAAATTCGACACTTTACCTCGTCTAAACAAAGACATTAATTATCTTACCCATTACAAAGATAGCTTCCCCAATTATCACCTCTAATATCATTAGCTCACAGACATTTACCTCCCGCCCTTATCCCCCTTCTCTTCTGAAATTTGATTTGTCCTTCTCATATGTGTTCATTTTTTTGATTGTATCCTTTGGTATCCTTTGGTTGTGCCAATTTTCTTCCACTATTTGATCTGAGGAAGTGGGTCTGGCCCACGAAAGCTCATCACCTAATAAACCATCTTGTTAGTCTTTAAAGTGCTACATAGTCCTGTTTTTTGTTTCAGCTACACCAGACTAACACGGCTGCATCTCTATTAGTATTTCAGGTCCTTTGATACTGTGGTAATGAGAAACTGCATGGATCATGATTGTTTGAAATTTCCCTATCACTTTGGATTTACCATGCACTGAATGTGATTTGTGTAGCTCAAATTGTGTATCTTATTTTGAACTACAGTTCAGTGAAGACGTAGCCTAAGGGAGTGAGAGGAAAGTACTTGCATTCCGTGCATGCCTCACACACCTGTCTGGTGAGCTCCTGCATGTGTCCCTTCACCAACCAGATGTCAGAGGCATGCACAGACTGCAAGTACTTTCCGCTCACTCTCTTAGCATCTGGGGAATGGGATGAAAAGCAAGCCACATCCGGAGCGCATGGCTGCTGCCCCCCTCCCAAATTCCGCCCCCTACTAATCCCTCCCTAAACACTTGTTGAACTAACATGCAGTTTGCCGCCAACACCAGTTTGCCCTGCTTGTGTGTTAGACACCTTCTCCCACTCTGTGTCTGTTGTGTCTATTTTGACAATATTGTCTCATTGTTTCCTTGTACTTCTCCATCTGTCTGAATCCATCTGTTATGTTGTGTCTTATACTTAGATTGCAAATTGTTTGGCTCAGGGATGGTCTGTTTTTTCTGTATTTAGATAGTGCCTAACACAAATGGATTCTGGTCTATGACTGGAACTTCTAGCCGCTATCAGTACATTGATACAGCAGGGCCAAAGTCAAACTAAACTATGCAATAAGAATGATTAAAGGTCTAGAGAACATGACCTATGAAGGAAGGCTGAAAGAATTGGGTTTGTTTAGTTTAGAAAAGAGAAGACTGAGGGGGGACATGATAGCCATTTTCAGGTACCTAAAAGGGTGTCATAAGGAGGAGGGAGAAAACTTGTTCATCTTGGCCTCTAAGGATAGAACAAGAAGCAATGGGCTTAAACTGCAGCAAGGGAGGTTCAGGTTGGACATTAGGAAAAAGTTCCTAACTGTCAGGGTAGTCAAACACTGGAATAAATTGCCCAGGGAGGTTGTGGAATCCCCATCTCTGGAGATATTTAAGAGTAGGTTAGATAAATGTCTATCAGGGATGGTCTAGACAGTATTTGGTCCTGCCATGAGGGCAGGGGACTGGACTCGATGACCTCTCGAGGTCCCTTCCAGTCCTAGTATTCTATGATTCTATGAACTTCAGCTATGTCAATTGCATAGCTTAAGTCAAAATAGCTTAATTCAACTATTGCCTCTGTCTACACAGCAAGAAATTGAAGGAAGTACACTCTTCCTTCAACTTCCCTTACTCCTCATGAAATGAGGGTTACATGAGTCAGAGTAAGAAGTCCTCCAGCTCAACTTTATTTAGAAATAATGGCTTGCTGTGTAGCTGCTCATTGTGTTATTTCGGAATAATGTCAGTTATTCCGAAATAATGCTGCTGTGCATGCATACTTGATAGATCCCTGTGGCTCCTTTGAAAATCCCAGCTTCCATGCATATTACTGTACAGGGGATTTACAGAGTTACCAAACTTATTTCTGTTCTGAAGTGCTATTACCCAGAAATATCTGTCATGTAGTTAATCCATACCATAAAAGCTACTGGGGGGAGGGGGAAGGAGGGTCATGTGCTACGAAATGGATATCTCCTGTTCACAGAAGATGCTTTGATTACTTTTTTTGTGAGCTCTAAAGGCTGTCACACACCATCTATAATTCTACAAAGCTGGTTACACAGGCATGAACTAGCCTACTGTAGATAACTAGGTGTTTGAATAGAATTCCACAAGGCTCTGAGAGCTGGGAGAATCATACCCCATCCCCAGACAACAGGAGCTGTGGGAAGAGGTGCAGGCCAGCACTTCCTGCAGCTCCCATTAGCTGGGAAATGTGAACAACGGCCAATGGGAGCTGCGAGCTGCCATACCTGCAGGTACTCAGCTAAATAGAGTTTTGTGGCCCAGCATGAGATAACCTTAGTCCTGGTCTACACTAAGGAGTTATTTTGAAATAACTCCCCATATTTTGAAATAACAAGCAGAGCATCCAGACTACCAAGCTCGTTATTTCAAAATACAAGGCTGGTTATGTTGAAATAATAACTCCTGCTTTCCACAAAGAATAATGCTTATTTCAAAAAAGTTATTTTGAAATACTTGTAGAGTGAACACTCCACTGCAGCTATTTTGAAATAACTACTCCCCAGAGTCATTCAAAATAATTACTCCCCAGAGCTTCCTGGGTCTCTAAAGTCAAGGTAGCACGTCCATATTAAGGGAGCCTGCCTTGGACTAATTTTGAGGCTTCTCTGTAGTGTGGACACACTATTTTGAAATAGTTATTTTGGGAATTATTATTTCAAAATAAGTTATTTCAAAATATTTTCCTAATGTAGACATGCCCTTACTGAACTGCATTTGGCCTGCAGGCTGCTTATGGCCCATCCTTGTTCTTAGCCAACTGTTATGTTGTCTTTATCCTTCTCCAGAAGCCCATATTAAGGTGCTCTCAAAAAACATGACAATCATATGTATGTGCAACCAATTTCAGTGAGCCCTCCAACCACTCCTTCCTATTCTGTTTATACTCTTATTTGTAGATGTAGGACTAATACATTCACAATCATAATATCATCCCAAAATATGAAAGTGTTTGCACCAGTTTATAGGCAGGTTGTTCACAACTAGCTCAGTCTTCCTCTTATCCATTTATAGGATATGGTCCCTGTAAAGGGCCCATCCTCTCTTGAGCACCACCCTTCTTGCCAAGGATGTGTGACCACACTCCTCTGACTGGCTCTAGGAGCAGAGAGTATTCCAGATGCCCTTTCTTCTCAATCACCTGGGACCAGGCTTCTTTCCTATTTCCTTGAGTAGCTACTGCTCTGTCCTTGCCCTGTTTTAGGGCTTTATCTTAAAGTCTTCACAGCACCCTGTCCAGGATTCTGCCCTAGCCCATCACACCTGGTCTTCAGCCAATGGACCTAGGCTTCAGCTGGATCTGCAGCCCACCCTACACACTATGCTGTCCAAGGTACTGCTGTCTTCCCTGTCAGTCAGTCCCTGGGTCTGCCTGGATTGAGCTCCAGAGAGGAACTGCCAGGCCCTGGCCCAACAGCTTCTTTATACCACCTTGATGATCCCTGATAGGCTGCAGTGGAAACAGTACCGCAAGCTTGCCTGGAGGATTTCTCCTCTGCTCTTTTCCCTGGGGTGGGGTGTGGCAAGGCCCCAAGTCTCCAGTAGGGGGCTTTGGGCCTAGTCCACCCCATCACAGTCCCAATGAAGGATGTTTTGCCATCTGCTTCTTCATGTCATCAAATTTCTTTCTCTTCAGTATATCTTTTACCAATGGAACATAGTAACTTTTCATGCACACATGTGTACCTCTTTGCTAACATAAACCTCAGACTTGAATAAAATAGTATGTTTTCTGTAAGTCAATAGTGTCTGGTATGCTCAGAACATCATGTCTATCAGTAATAGAAATTAATAAGAGCATTCAGGCTCATGCAAAGGTTCTTATTCTCTTGGAGGAGGGGGAAAGAATCAGTACTTAAAGAAAAGGACTGTTTGAAAAGGGCATGATTTTTATAATAATGTAAGTATTCTCAAGTGGCTGATTTGACTGCGAGTAAGGTTATACAATAGTTCATCTGTTATAACACAAACCTCTTCCTTTTCAGAGTCTAGTTCAAAAAAAATCTTGTTTCTGATCAGCAATATCCTGGCTTTCACATTTAAAATAAATTGCAACTATGCTAGTACTTAAGCGTTCAGATTCCATCATCCTTAATATATTTTTTAAAAAATCTAGCTAGCTAAATTCCCAAACAACTGCTTTCTGAAAAGTTTGCCATAGCTTTACTCAAGCAACTAAACCTTGTTAATAATTCAGCCTCCTGATAGCATTATTCTCAAAGGATATTCAGTATGAATCAATACAGTGTGTCAGAGGTTCTGTCCAGATTGGTTTGACCCTGAAGTTTTGTAAGCTTGTGAGTGTACTCCCTGTTACCTACTGTCACTTTCCAGGGTGCTACAAAACTGCATTCTTATTTATCTATATGCTATTAGACCAGGGGTGGGCAAGACAGGGTCAGTGAGGGGGATCTGTCCTGCCAAGCCATTTGATCCAGCCTGCAACCACCGTTCTCCTGCCCTAAGCCAATTAAGACCTGGAGATGGAGGAGTGCATGAAGTCTCTCCCCCCCGTACCTCCCGCCCAGGGGTGCATGACACCAGAGGGAACTGCTAGTTGTTCTAAATGAATGGCAGTTCCCTCTTGACACCATGTGCTCCTGGAAGGGTGGGGGCAGGAGGCAAAAGACTTCATGTGCTCCTCTGCCCCCCAAGTCAATCAGGACCTGGAGGCGGGGGGAGCGTATGATGTCTCCTTCTGCTGCCAGGGGCATGCAGTGCTTAGAGGGAGCCACCAGTTGTTCACAACAGCTCCTCCTCCCACTGGGGTGGGCTGCACCTAAATGGAACAGTCCCCTTCTGCCTGAGGTCCCACCCCTTCTGTCTGAGTCCCCCGTCCCTTCTGTCAGAGTCCCCTGCCCCTTCTGGGATGGCCCGTGTCCACTTCAAAAATTCATGAAATAGCCCCCCTTCAAAAATTATTGCCCATCCCTGTATTAGACCATGTAATTGGAAAGCCAAGTGTAAGAGATAATCACAGTACAAACTGTCGCAGACTGGACCAGCAACTATATGGTACTGCAGAACTTTTCCAAACCTAGCACTGTAAGGTAATCACATACACAGCAAGAGGAGAAAGCTACTAGGAGGGAGACTGTTCTAGATCTGATTTTGACAAATAGGAGGATCTGGTTGAGAATTTTGAAAGTGGAAGGCAGCTTGAGTGAAAGCGATCATGAAAGCGAAGTATCCAGCCATTAGATATCCTCTTTGAAAAGTCATGGAAGATGGGAGAGATTCCAGAAGACTATAAAAGGGCAAATAAAGTGTCCTTCTATTAAAAAGAAAATAAGGACAATCCAGGAAACTACAGGTCAGTCAGCTTAATTTCTGTGCCAGGAAAGATAATGGAGCAAATAATTGAGGAATCCATTTGCAAGCATCTTGAAGATATAATAAGGTGAGAAGTAACAGTCATCATGGATTTTTAAAGAACAAATTTCTTTGATAGGGTAACTAGTCTTGTAGATAAGGGAAAAGAGGTAGATGTGGTATACCTAGACTTTAATAAAGCATCTGATACACTCTCACATGACCTTCTTATTGATAAACTAGGGAAATACAATGTAGATAGCACTGCTAAAGTCTACTTATAAAGTCTGAGGATGATGACAAGCTCTGAGGGGTTGCATGTGCTTTGGCAGATAAAATTATAATTTAAAAAGCTCTGGACAAACTGGAAAAAAGATAAATAAGATGAAATTCACTGAGGAAAAATGCAAAGTACTCCACTTAGAATGGAATAATCAGTTTCACACATTCAGAATGGGGAGTGACTGTCTAGGAAGGAGTACTGCAGAAAGGAATAGTGGACCACAAAATGGAAGTGTCATAGTGGACCACAAGCTAAATATGAGTCAACAGTGTGACACTGTTGCATTCTGGGATGTATTAATAGGGAATGTTGTAAGCAAGACACAAGAAGTAATTCTTCTACTCTGCTCTGCAATGATTAAGTCTCAATTGAAGTACTGGGTCCACTTCTGGCCACCACATTTCGGGAACAATGTGGACAAACTGAAGAAGTTTCAGGGAAGAACAACAAAGGCTAAGAAGAAAGTTTTTCTCTCTCCCCCTTGTAACAACCAGATAGATACTTGTAAGCTGTTATGCCCCCCTCTCGATCTTCACTATTCCAGACAACAACAAAAAATCAACAACAACCCATTTATTTCAATCTTCCCTCATAAGTCATGTTTTCTAGACCTTGAATAATTTTTGTTGCTCTTTTCTGGCTAGATACCTCCTCAGTCAGCTCCTTCAGTATTCTGGGATCATCTAACTTTTCTAAGCAATTTTTAATGTGTTCTTTTCCTATCTCATTTTCTCATTTTTCAGTGGAATAGTTTGCTCTTGCACCCTTAATAATGTCTCTTTGAAAGGCTGCCAACTGTCTTCAATTGTTTTTCATCTGAGTATTGCTTCCTGTGGGACCTCAGCTACCACCTCCATAAGGCATGTCTACACTAGGAAATTATTTTGAAATAACGTATTTCAAAATAATAACTCCCAAAATAACTATTTCAAAATAGTGTGTCCACACTACAGGGAACACTCAAATTTAGTATGAGGCAGGCTCGCTTAATATGGATGCACTATCTCAACTTAGAGCCCCCAAGAAGCACTCTGAATCATTACTCTGAATCATTCTAGGGAGTAGTTATTTCGAAATAGCAGCAGTGGAGAAGCCAAGCTACCACTATTTCGAAATAACTATTTTGAAGTAAGCATTATTCCTCATGGAAAGCAGGAGTTATTATTTCAAAATAATCAGCCCGTTATTTTGAAATAATGGGATCAGTAGTATGGACGCTCCACTTGCTATTTCAAAATAAGGGAAGTTATTTTGAAATAACTCTCTAGTGTAGACCAGGACGGAGTTTGCTTCAGTCTGCCTTCTTAAAAGCCTTTAGGTATGTCTACACTAGCCCCCTAGTTCGAACTAGGGAGGCTAATGTAGGCATTCGAAGTTGCAAATCAAGCCCGGGATTTAAATATCCCACGCTTGATTTGCATCTTCAACCAGTCGCCATTTTTGAAATTTACAAGTCGGACTAACTGCCGCATCTACACGTGGTAGGGACCGGTAGTTCGAAATAAAGCCCTAGTTCGAACTACCTGTTATTCCTCCTGGAATGAGGTTTAACAGGTAGTTCAAACTAGGCTTTATTTCGAACTACCGGGTCCCCTGCCACGCAGACGCCGGGCAGTTAGTCCGACTTGTAAATTTAAAAATGGCGACTGGTCGGAAGATGCAATCAAGAGCGGATATTTAAATCCCGGCTTGATTTATTAACTTCGAATGCCTACATTAGCCTCCCTAGTTCGAACTAGGGAGCTAGCGTAGACATACCCTTTGTCTTTATTTTGCTGTTCTCCCTTCTACCATTCCTTAGAATCACGAACTCTATAGTTTCATGATCACTGTCACCCAAGCTGCCTTCTTGGGAACCTAAACACTTCTCCCTCAGTTAGCCCCTCTTCCCAATTAGTACTCTGGCTCACTGCACTCAGCTTGCTGCAACTGATGTCTGTCTTAATATGAGGGAAGATGCAGTACTTATACTGGTTCCCCCCTCCTTCCACTTATCCCTAATTGTTTGAGTGAAAGGGAAGCCATGCCCCATCTTCTGTGCAGACCCTTGGAGATATCATACACTGACTATTTTTCTCCCAAGCATCACTTATTGCTGGGAGTATTTCCTCTCTATCAGTATCACATTTATATATATGGTTTTTCAAAACATTAAAAGATCCTGCCACATGATGGAGTTGGTTGATCATTGGGCACCAGAATCCTTAAGGACAGACAACTAGTGTTGGGGAAGGATTTTGCTATGTATTAAAGCTACATTTTGAACAAAATGTTTATTTTATTTGTTGGTAGATAGAGTTAATGTGAGGCAGGTAGATTAACAACCTGCATAATCGAAATAAACAGCCATATTCTGAAGTTCATTACACTGGGTTAAATTCAAATTAGCCTCACTAATATCTAGTTACTCTGGTGTGATTAAAAGTAGATGGCCGTCAAGGGCGCCATTTTGGGAGGGTAGTGAGGGCAGCAGCCATGCGCTCTGGGACGCAGCTAGCTTTTCATCACATTCCCCAGACGCTCTCTCACATAAAAGGCCACCCAGAACCACTTAAGCCAGGGCTTTAGGTCACCAGTTGCTTCCAAGTGCTGGTGCCGGAGCCTTGCAGAGACAGGCACTTAAAGGGATCCCCGTGGTCAGCTGTTTCTCTGCTTCTGCTGCATGCTTGCCTACCTCGTTGAAGGTCAGCAAAGCTCTTGCAGTGTCTGCTGTGGTTGCCCTGTTCTTTTGTGGATGTCACAGCTTTGTTCTTGATGCCATGGAGCCGGAGCTGCCCCTGGGCATGCGATGGACCCACACGACCATGCTGTAGTTTTTGCAGCACTTTCTGCCAGATGACTTCCTGATCTGGCATGACCTGGACCCTGAGCTCCTTCTGGGGACCCTCTCCAGGTCTGCAGCTGCTCCACTCTGGCAACTGCACCCTACTGTGGAGAGACATTTTTGGAGGCTCGACACCAGTTTGGACTGGTGGGACTGGCTGGTTATGGAACAGTGGGATGACCAGCAGTGGCTCCAAAACTTCTGGATGTGGAAGGCCACCTTTTTGGAGCAATGTGCCTGGCTCGCCCCCACCCTCTGGAGACACGACAACCACTTGCGGCCCACCATACCCCTGGAGAAGTGGGTCACAACTGCCCTCTGGAAGTTTGCCACCCCCGACAGGTACTGGTCAGTGAGCAACCAGATCAGGCATGGGGAAGTCCATTGTCAGGGCCCTCCTCATGGAGGTAAGGAGCTCTCGGGCTGCAGTCCCTGCAGGGAGATTGGGAGAGTGTTGCATAAAGGGGACTCTCAGGAAAGGAGGGCTGGGGGCTGTGGGGAGTGGAGTGGGAGTGGGCTGTTTGTCAGGGGGGGAACAGGAGAAGGGAGCAGGGTGGGCACCTCCCAAGGGCTCAGGCACCCCCTCTCTCATTCTCTGTTTTGTGTGTTTCTTTGTCTCCTTCTGCAGGTGGTGAGGGCCATTAACTATATCCTGCTGCGGAGGGTCATCCATCTGGGAGACCTGGATGTGACCATGGCTGGATTTGCTGCCCTAGGGTTCCTGAACTGCAGAGGAGCCATTGATGGGACCCACATCCTGATCTGAGCACCCAATCTGATTCATAGGAATGCTGCAGGTCCTGGTCAACCACTGGGGACAGCTTACAGACATTTTTGTTGGGTGGGTGGGCAGGGCACAGGATGCCCGAGTCTTCAGGAACTCTAGCCTGTACCGCAAGATGGAGGTGCGCACATTTTCCCCCACTGTGAACTTGCCATTGGGGACATGCAAATGCCACTGTGTATCATGGGGGACGTGGCCTACCCCCTGATGCCGTGGCTTATGAGACCCCATACCAGGTACCTGGATCCCAGCAGGGACCAATTAGATGCCCACCTGAACCGGGCCCAGATTCAGGTGGAGTGTGCTTTCGGCTACCTCAAGGCATGTTTCTGGTGCCTGCTGACCCGCCTAGATGTGGGGGAGCACAACATCCCCGAGGTGGTGATGGCATGTTGTGTCCTCCACAACATTGTGGAGAAGAAGGGGGAGGCCTTCCTCCTGTGGTGGAGGCAGATGCCAGCCATGAGGGGCAAGCCTTCCAGCAGCCATGGACAGCTGCCATCTGCCAGGCCCATCAGGCCAGGGTTCGCATCTGGAAGCCCCGAGGGAGAGGTTCTCTCAAGGACCCCAGTTACTCTCCTCGGCCTCCTCCCTAGGGGCCTCTGCTTTGTGGTCCTATCCCTTCCCCACCACAAACCCTCCCTTCGCCCTTTCCCTGACCTCCCAATAAAAACACCTGTTTGGTTTTCAAAAAATAGCAGTCTGTATTAATGAAAGATTCTGAAAAGATGGGCGGGGCAAAGGGGCTCATAACTGGGAGGAGGAGGGTGCGGCTTGATGTGCCATCTCGGGTATGGGGACCTCGTTGGGTTTGGGTGGGTTCAGGGAGCACAGGTGGGTGGACAGAAGGGGGGGCTGGAGCAGGGGCAGGGTTGGCAGGGGGGAAGGGGAGCGGCCTTAGGCATCACTTGGGAAGGGAGCAGAGGCATAGCAGGGGGGCAGGCAGATGGGGAGGGGTGGGGGCAGGAGGGTGGAAGCCAGGAGCAGTGGCATCAGGCAGGTGTCATGACGGCACACATGTTGTCACACCACTGCAACAACTGGTCCCAGGCGCGGTCCCACCACTTCAAGTCCATGCAGACCTTGTGCACCAGGGTCTGGTGGATATCACAAAGGACACTGATGTGCTGGCGCATCAGGTCTTCGTGGACCCTGGTGTGCCTTAGGGTCCCCCGGGCTCTTGCTGGTGGCTGAGGTGGTGTGGCTCGGCCCTCAATCCTGGGTGGTCTGGCTGTGGAGAACACAGAAGAGGGAGAGGTGGTCAGTCATCCCTGCAGACACTGTCTCTGAGGCCATGCCCTCCTCTGTGAGCAACAACCAACAGTCCATGGCCCAGAGGAGGGGGATGTCCCCATGTGTGGCCTGCACAGCGGGCCATGCCTCACAGGGGCCCCAATGGGCCCAGAGGACCATGCTGCCCGCCGTGGCAGCCCTCCGCCCCATGGCAGGACATTTGTGTCCTCCCATAAGCCTGGGAACAGGATCCCACCCATGCTCAGGGGCTGCCTGCTGCGTCCATGTGCCACACGTGCAGCAAGTGATTGTGTGTGCACAGACTGAAGCACGATGTCCACCCTGAGCAGCCTTAAAGACACTCACCCCCATGCTCCTGCCTTCCCTGCCCTGTGTGTGTGACTCACCTGAAGATCCCTCCCAGGCTTCCGAGGAGGCCTGGGAGATGTCCTGGCTCATAAGCCCCTGTAGTAAAGGCAGGTGTGGGGTCCTGCTTCTGAGAGCGATCTGCGCTATCTGGCCTGGACATATCCATGGTGGAGCGCCTTCACCTTACTCCAGACCTGTTTGAAGGTCTGGGGTGGGTGTCTGTGCTCTGCCAGGGAATCGGCCATCTGGCCATAAATATCCACATTTCTGCGCTTGGCCCAGGGATCCTGTAATGTCTCCTCCTTGTCCCACAGTTTGAGGAGGGACTTGATCTCCAGGCCAGACCAGGATGGGGCACACCTCTTTGTCCCCCTGGGTGGGTCCTGCGACCCCTTGGGCTGCTCCCAGTGAGGACCAGGAGGGTCGCAGGAGGCTTGGGGCTGTGCCATAAGTCTGAATGCTTGTGGCAGGGAGAGCTGCAGGGTGCTGCTCTGAAGCCAGCTTCCTGCCACAAGACTTGTCCAGGGTACCTGCAGCTTTAAGAGGGGCCAGGAGACAGGAACTATAAAGTTGTGATTTCTTTGTATGGAGTGGCCACCAGGGCACCTGTGCTTTTTCCTCTTTCCTCTTCTTTTGAAAAAAAACCCTCCTCCCTGTTTACACATGCCTTTTTATGAAAGAGCTCTTCCACAAAATGGCTTCTTCCTTGCAGAATGACGATTACCGCTGTCAGAAAAATCCCTCTGTTCTTTCAATTTACTATCGGAAGATCATGATTGCAGTGTGGATGTTCCTCAAGTTTTATCGGAAAAATGGCCGTTTTTCTGACAAAACTCTGTAGTGTAGACATACCCTAACTGAAATTCTTTACAGAAGTCTCAGTCGGTTACATAAATTCTATTACTGTACCTTTATCAACCAATCTTGTCATTTCTTCAAAAAGAGTTATCAAGTTAAATTATATTTAATTACAGCAGGTTTTACAACTATTTTTCCAAATGGTTATAACACATCCAGTGCCAGAAATAAAAGGGAAAGAAACAGAATAAAGAAAAAAACAATCATGGATATTTTTAAATGATCTTATGAGAACGAAAACAAACTGTGGTTCATGCTCTAAGTGATTCACTAGTAACTTGTGTAAACCAGCTTTTCATTCACTATATTGCTAATCAGTGTCTGCAACTAAATATATGTGAACTCTGCAGAATAATTCCCTTTCATTCCCTAGTTCTTCAAACAATGTTCTTCATGTTCATTGTTATACAAATGAAACAATATCCCTACTGGCGAATTCTTTCATTTTCTAATTGTCTCCTTTGTTCTAACTTTTCTTTTAAATAACAGGGCATTTCTCAGTAATGTAAGTGAGGAAAAGCTTCATCTTTGACTTTGGGTACTGAAAGGGCTTCTGCTCAATATAGGGAGAGTCAGAAACAGATAGTCAGCAGGGATTCAGTCTTCTGAGGATATGCACAAGTTAGATGAGATTCTTCAACCCTCACTCACTTTGAATCCAACCTTTCATTCAAATGCAGATGCAATGAGACCATCCTTAAAGTAAGGGGCTACTCAGCATGGGCAAGGATGAAAGAATGGAGCCTATAATAAAGAGCCATCTCCTCCTAATGGTGACATTTGCTCCTGAAATAAAACTTGAGTAATTGGATTTTGTGGGGTTACTCTGTGGGTTTTGCTGAGGTCGTGGAACCAACATAGTTCTAGCTGTGGTCAAGAAGCAGGGTTGTGTACTAAACTGGAATACCACCCAAATCTCTCTGTAACCCGGTTGAGATGGTTAGAGCCATTGTGTTTGAACAAGAGACAATGAAGTAGTCCCTCCCCTTAATGGCCTCCTTTGATTCAGCCTCTTTAGATCTTACTCATAGTACCCCTCTTTGGTATGGAAGTTATGCAGAGCCTTCCTCCAGATCTGTTCTGGTTATCCCACTACCTGCATGCAGCAGAGATAGGGATCTCAATGATGCAGAGAGCTTTGCAAGGCCTCAGAAAATTCTCTAGTCCGATATCCAGCACAACACAAGACATTGAATTTCAGTCAGTAATTCCTGCTCAGACATCAGTTATACATGTGAGGCAACAGCATACATTTTAGAAAGACAGACATTTTCAAGACTTCAAGTGGTGGAGAACACCACATTTCTTGGTAAGTTGTTCCAATGGTCAATTACAACCACTGCAAACAAACAAACAAAAGACCTTATTTCTATTTGGAATTTGTCTAGCTTCAGCTTTCAGCTACTGTATCTTATGCATTTGTCTATTAGATTAGCAAACCTGCCCTCTCCCAGTTCTTTATATGGCTGATGTAGATGTACAGTAACAACTATAAAATTTACATTTAGATGGCTATGCCAGATAATTGTGCCAAGAATAGCAGAGTGTACTGCTGTGATACCTCTTTTATATTTGTGAATATAAAATATATTTGTGGTCTAAGTGACCACATTTGCATGCTGGAGAGTTTTTAATTTTCCATTTGTGCATCAAGATTCCATATCTGCTTTGGTTTGTGCAGATGTGATTTAGGACTGCCCATAATCTTTGTGGAATATTGAAAGAAGGGATCTTCCATGTTGGGTCTTTCATAAGGTGTTTGTGACTTCTTGTGAACTCAATTCATCTTTCCAAGCTTCATCTGGGTTGAAGTCACATTGTCAAGGGTTAAGCACATGGGTCCAAAAGGGCATGCGTAACTTCCAGCCATACTTAGGGATGTCATTGAGGTGCTAGTGGATGGGGAGACATTTGTTTTCCTCAATTTTCTGGACTTCCTGCAGGGTTGCAGCTTCACAGTGAACCAATGGAGGAGTCATATCTGACAGCACAGGAAGCCAGGGTGTTGCGATTAACTTGAGAGTTCAGTTGGACATTAACAAGTTGAAGTGTGGCTACTCCTTGTCCATACTAGTGCATGGAACTTGGCTATGGAGTGCAAAAGGGCCACCCACCACTATTGATGTCTATAGCACTGATGCTGATGTTCTCTTGCTTGTGCCTTCCAGCTTCCAGACCAGGTTGGCAAAGTGGAAGTGGAAGTTAGCATGTGATCCAGTGCAATCACTGTTTTGTGAGGGTCTGGCTTGAGCTTCTGTTTCCAGAAATAGTCCTCCATGATATTTTTGGTTTTTATTCAAGGTGGTCTTGATGTTGTTGAAGGTGGTTGCTTGCATTGCCAGGACACAGTCATCTGCATATGCAAATTTGACAACTTTTTTGGAGGCATGTCACTCATGTAGAATTTGAAGTGTTGCTGCGAGTAATGAGCCTTGTGGCAATCCACTGTTGAGGAGCCAGACTGAGCTGACTTTGTCACCCAAATGGACATGTAGCCACCTATTGCTTAGCATCATCCTTAGGAGGTATAGTGTTTTGTGCAAAAAAGGATGATCCTTGTAATCTTCATCACCAAGCATTTATTTCAGACAGTATGATAGGCCAGTCACAGATCTACAAAGGCTCTGCTGGACTTGGATTTCTTCTTGCATCTAACCTATCTGTGCTTTGCAAAGGCCAACATTTTGTCACAGAAATTATTGGAATCCCACTTGTTCACTGGCATGCATCAAGAGTATTGATTCTCCAGAGGGTGATACATTCTAACAATTTGTAGGTTGTGCACAGGAGTGATATCAGCCAATAGCTTCCCAGGTTGTCAGTCAGCTTACCCAGTTTCAGTATGGCAATGACAATTGTCTCCCACCAAGCTTTTAGAGTGCATCTGTAGTCCATGGTTTTGGTTTATAATTTCACCAGCGCTGAGGGTCTAGTTGAGAGAGAAATTTGAGGATGCTCTTTCCATCTTTACTTCATGTGTGCTGATATCAATAGGTTACGTCTTAGGGTACGTCTAGACTACAGGCTTTTGTCGACAGAAGTTTTGTCGACAGATACTGTCAACAAAGCTTCTGTCGACAAAGAGCATCTAGACTACATACAGTTCTGTCGACAAAGCAAGCCGCTTTGTCAACATGACAGTGTAGACGCAAAGGACAGTATAGATGCAATAACGCCTTCTGTTGACAGAACTCTATTGACAAAAGGCGTTATTCCTTGTAGAATGAGGTTTACAGCCATCGACAAAACTGCTGAGTTCTGTCGACGTTATGTCGACAGAACTCAGCAGCAGTGTAGACGCAGGTATGGTTTTATCAACAAAAATCCACTTTTGTCGACAAGACCCTGTAGTCTAGACACACCCTTATGGAGAGACTGTCCAGTGTAGTTGATGATGGATCTCTTGCTCAGTGTTTTTATCAAGCAGTCTTTTTGTGCTCTCCACAAATTTGATTAGAATATGTTGCTGAAAGAGGGAGAGATAAAACGTGTCCTTAAAATACACAAAAACAAAATTCAATTATTTTTTCTGAAATACTTCCTGGTGTTTGCTTTAGGCTCTTAGGAGAAGAAGCCTTTTCTTTGTCACAGCAGGGAGGAAAAGGGAGTCTCAATCCAATATCTGATCAAATTCCAGTTACCACACACACACACACACATACATATGGGGAAAAAACCCTCATCTCCATGACATAACACAGATATTCCAGAGGGTGATTGTTCAATGAATCTGTCACTGTGGTTAAGGAAATTCGACTAGGGAGGCTAGAGTATTAAAAGCTCCCTAATATTAATATCAACAGTCTGACAGGTTTTTATATGAGAACTGTGAATGACAAAAGTGCACAAAAATATTTGAAATTCCTCCTGGAAATTTTTACCAGGGAAGCAAACAGTAGGAATCCCATATACAATTATGTTCTTGGTTCCCATGCAATCAATGTACTAAACAAGAATTTGTCCCCTTTGTACAGCATTTCCTTTTTTTACTCAAAGGTCTGCAAAGCACTGAGGATACTCATAGAATCACAGACTCATAAAATACTAGAACTCGAAGGGACCTCGAGAGATCATCAAGTCTAGTCCCCTGCCCTCACAGCAAGACTAAGCACCATCTAAATCATCCCAGATAGATGTCTATCCAAATTGCTCTTAAATATCTCCAGTGATGGAAATTCCACAAACACCCTAGTCAATTTATTCCAGTGTTTAACCACCCTGACAGTTAGGAAGCTTTTCCTAATGTCCAACATAAACCTCCCTTGCTGCAATTTAAGCCCATTACTTCTTTCCTATCATCAGAGGCCAAGGAGAACAAATTTTCTCCTTCCTCCTTGTAATACCCTTTTAGATACTTGAAAAGTGCTATCATCTGTGTTAGGAGTGCATCTACACAACAGCGTTATTTCAGAATAACGGCCGTTATTCCGAAATAACAATGTGAGCATCTACACAACAATTCCATTATTTCAAAATAAATTCAAAATAACAGACAGCTTAATTTCTGTAAGCCTCATGAGGAATAACACCTATTCTGAAATAGCTCTTTCAAAATAGCTGTAGTGCAGACGCTCCACCGCTGCTATTTCAAAATAGCTTCTCCCCAGGGCCATTCAAGCTAATTACTCCCCAATGCCTACTGGGGCTCTAAAACAAGGTAGTAAATCCACATTATGGAAGCCTGCCTTGAACTAATTTTGAAGCTTCCCTGTAGTACAAACATGCTATTTTGAAATAAGGTATTTCAGAGTATTTCTTGTGGAATAGCTTATTTTGAAATAAGCGTGCAGTGTAGACGTACCCTTAGATACATGAAAAATATCCCCCTTCCAGTCTTCTCTTTTCTAAACTAAACAAGCCCAGTTCTTTCACTGATCCTCATAGGTTATGTTTTTTAGACCTTTAATAATTTGTGTTGCTTTTCTCTGGACCTTCTCCAATTTCTCCACATCTTTCTTGAAATATGGTGCCCAGAACTTGACACAATACTCCAGTTAAGGCCTAATCAGCACAGAGTAGAGCGGAAGAATGAGCTCTCATGTCTTGCTCACAACACTCCTGTTAATACAACCCAGAATCATGTTTGCTTTTTTTGCAACTGTGTCATACTGTTGACTCATGTTTAACTTTTCTACTATGACCCTTAAATCCTTTTCAGAAGTACTTCTTCCTAGACAATCCGATCCTGTATGTGTGAAACTGATTGTTCCTTTCTAAATGGAGTACTTTGCATTTGTCCTTATTAAACTTCATCCTGTTTGCTTCAGACCATTTCTCTAGTTTGTCCAGTTCTTTTTGAATTATGACCCTATCCTCCAAAGCACTTGCAACACCTCCCAGCTTGGTAACATCTGCAAACTTAATAATCATACTCTTTATGTATGCCATCATCTAAATCATTTACGAAGATATTGAACAGAATTGGTCCCACAACCAATGGAACCCCTTTGGGTTGTTATGCCCTTCCAGCATGAATGTGAACCATTAAGAACTACTCTCTGAGAATGTCGAGTATCAGAGGGGTAGCCGTGATTTACAACCCATCCTGGACAATGATCCCTCACTTTCACAGGCCTTGGGAGGCAGGCCAGTCCTCGCCCAGAGACAACCTGCCAACCTGAAGCATATTCTCACCAGCAACTATACACCGCACCATAATAACTCTAACTCAGGAATCAATCCACGCAACAAACCTCAGTGCCAACTCTGCCCACATATATACACCAGCAACACCATCACAGGACCTAACCAGATCAGCCATACCATCACTGGTTCATTTTCCTGCACATCTACTAACGTAATATATGCCATCATGTGCCAGCAATGCCCCACTGCTATATACATCGGCCAAACTGGACAGTCCCTACGTAAAAGAATAAATGGACACAAATCAGATATTAGGAATGGCAATATACAAAAACCTGTAGGGGAACACTTCAATCTCCCTGGACACGCAATTGCAGATCTAAAGGTAGCCATCCTGCAGCAAAAAAACTTCAAGACCAGACTTCAAAGAGAAACTGCTGAGCTACAGTTCATCTTCAAGTTTGACACAATCAACTCAGGATTAAACAAAGACTGTGAATGGCTTGCTAACTACAAAAGCAGCTTCTCCTCTCTTGGTATTCACACCTCCAGATCAGCTACTAGAAGTGGGACTCATCCTCCCTGATTGGATCCACCTCGTCATCTCTAGCCTGATTCTGGCCTGCATATTTATACCTGCCTCTGGAAATTTCCACTACATGCATCTGACGAAGTGGGTCTTTGCCCACGAAACCTTATGCTCCAACACTTCGGTTAGTTTATAAGGTGCCACAGGACTCCACGCCGCTCTCTGAGAATGGTTGTCCAGCCAGTTATACATCCACCTTATATTAGTCCCATCTAGGTTGCATTTTCCTAGTTTATTGATAAGAATGTCATGCAGGACGTTATCAAATGGTTTACTAAAGCTCAGGTATACCATGTCCTCTGCTCCTCCCTTATCCACAAGTCTTGATATCCTGCTGATAAGTCATAATGATATGTGGGGCCGGATGGTGATGCACATATGAGACTGTCTGAACCATCACTGCACTATGACACTCCCTCTGATTGAAGCCATTCTACTTTCATTAAGTAAATGAATAATAGTTAAATATTAATTGAGCCAAAGTAAGACTGAGAATAGTTTATAGTCCAAGTGTTAGGACAATTTCTCAAGAGGAGGAAAATCCCTGTTCAAATCCTTTCCCTTCACAAGGCAGTGGTAGAATTGAATAGGGAATTGTCTCTTTCTTTTGAATTTGTACTAAGTTGTAAAGAATTATAGAACTATAGTGTATATAACTGAAATCATGTTATGTACTGGAGTCTATTCATATATGTGTGCATTATCATTATTTATGAAAACGAGAACCAATCCAAAAGTCTAGACATCCAGGCAAAATTTTCAAAAACAAAAATTAGATTATCCACAATAGAATTTTTTTAAAAAATGTATTTGCTTAATATTCTGTATAACAGACAGACCAGCCATCTTGTCTATGACCCACAACAACTTGAGGAATTAAACTATCAAGAAAATTCACTTATATGTGAATTTCAAAGAGATGTACTAGACCAGCAATTATTAACCATTCATTTCTAGTAATAGAAATCAAGGGTAGATGCTAATTATATTTGTCTATATTTACATATATCCTGTTTATCAATGTAAACTAATTAGCTTTTAGATGCTAAATGTTTTTCATGTCTTAATTGCCTTACATTATGTATGCAACTGTGTACAGTTAACCTTAAGATCAAAGATGTGAGACACTGTAGGAAAAAATATTATTAATATTGTCTTCAGATTAAGTATCTCTCTTATAATGAAGATACTTAAGGACCAGCTAACTGCCATATATAAATGAGTGTAGCTAGTTTACTTTTGTATGCAAGGTCCATAAAGTATCTGTGATGTCTATTCTTCCTCAGAGGAAAGAGCTGTTGTGACAATTTCTGTGAGCAGGCTTATCAGACTGCTAGAGAGCTATAAGACTACGTCTAGACTGCAAGCCTCTTTCGAAAGAGGCTTTTTCAAAAGATACTTTTGAAAAAGCCTCTTTCGAAAAAGAGCATCTAGACTACAACCAGTACTTTTGAAAAAGCAAGCCACTTTTTCGAAAGAGAGCACCCAGGCAGTCTGGATGCTCTTTCGAAAAAGCACAGTTGGAATACAATAGAGACTTTTTTCGAAAGAGCACTTTGGAAAAAAGGCTTTATTCCTCATAAAACGAGGTTTTCCACAGACAAAAAAACTGCTGCATTCTTTCAATTTACTTTCAAAAGAACGCAGCAGCAGTCTAGATGCAGGGGAAGGTTTTTTTTTTTTTCGAAAAAAGGCAATTTTTTTCGAAAAACCCCTGTAGTCTAGACACACTCTAAAAGTGAAAGTTGAGGCCCGATCCTTTCCTCTCTACTCTGCCGAACATTGAACAGGGAGGCTGTGTCTACATTGGCAAGATTTTGTGCAAAAGCGCCCGCTTTTGCGCAAAAACTTGCCGCCTGTCTACACTTGCCGCGAGTTCTTGCGTAAGAACACTGACGTTCTAATGTAAGAAATCAGTGCTTCTTGCGCAAGAACTATGACACTCCTGCTCAGGAATAAGCCCTCTTGCGCAAGTGTTCTTGCTCAAGAGGCCAGTGTAGACAGGCAACATGAATTTCTTGCACAAGAAAGCCCGATGGCTAAAATGGCCATCGGAGCTTTCTTCGAAGAGATCTACACTGGCACGGATGCTTTTGCGCAAAAGCACATGCCAGTGTAGACGCTCTCTTGCGCAAATACTTTAACGCAAAAACTCTTGCGTTAAAAGTATTTGCGCAAAATCTTGCCAATGTAGACAGACGTAGCCGGAGAGTTTGAGCTGTAGAACTGAGCTCTTCAAAGAGTTATTTGGAATATCCTGGAAAATACATGGAAAGACTCTAACAGCATTTATATCTAAGCTCCTTGGAATTCTTACATTTGGAATAATTCCAAAGAGACTTTCACAAGCTAGCAGATATATTACATCACTGATCTATGAACACTGAAAATCACTTGTATGCATATGATTCCTTAACCATTCAATAATGCTTTTCTATTCTTTTATTACTATATCTTTAGTTAGTTTACAAAGGATTGGCTGACAGTGTGATATTTGGGTAAGATCTGAAATATGAATTGACCTGAAGGTAAGTATCTGATCCTTCAGGATTGGTAAAACTTTAAGTATGGTAAAAAGAGAGTTTTCATTAACCTATCACAATTAGAACTGCTCACCTAAATATGAGCCAAGGACCAGAATGCAAAAAAGCTTCTGGTGTTTGTCTTCTGGTTAAAGAGTGTGATAGTATAGAAGCTTTTCTGTTACTGGCTTGGTGAATCTAATTACAGAATAAACTACCAGTTGTATGGATTGTCTCTCCTTTTTCTTGCAATCTGCCCCAAGTGTAGCACTCTCAGTGTGGGCCATCAAGGCATATGGTCATAATCTATATGGTATATCACAGCCAGAAAGTGGATCCCATCTGCTTCACCTATACACTAAATTACTTTTACTCAGAGTTTCAAGTATTGCTAGCTTGTTAAAAATAATATCTAGTTCTTCAGTAGTCAGATAAGTAACAAACAATTTTCCCCCATCCAATATTAATGAATAGTAAAAATAAAGCAAACTGCCACAGTTTGATTGGGAAGTATTTTTTTTTAATCCATGCCAAGGCAAACCACTAGAAGCAATTATTTATGAGGTCTTATAAGCATCTGATTGCTTGCAGCCTCATATCTCCAGATGCCTGTAATTATCCATAATAATCTGTTAGATCATTTGATTATTTCAGAAAGAGCTTCTGCTTCTCCTCATATGAAATATATGATATGGACCTCTATTACCTACCACATTGTACTAATTACTAAATTTCATTTTATTTAACAGTGTAAAGACATTTGAAGGTTCAGTGAAGAGATTAACTCTCACAGTCCAAAGACAGAATAATTAGTCTTGCAAATTAACTTCCCCCTTCTCCCATGAGCAAGGAAACCTTATAATTTATGATCAGTTTATATACAAAAGTTGACAGACTCTTCAACCCCAATTTGAGGTTGTTTGCAGCACCTAATACCATTTATCTGAATTTTAAATGCAAAATTATTTCACTGAAACCACAGAACCTATTTAAACCATCCATTCAAAACATAACTATGATTTATGTGAGGTCATGCTAGGAGTATAATTCATAGGTAGAAATATACACACACAATATATAACATGCTGAAATTATATACATGAAGTAATTAAACACATCAAACTGAAATATTTATTGCTATATACACAGAAGTAGAAGATGTGTAGATGCTGATATACCACGGTTATAAGAAGCCTTGTAGTAAGTTATTTATAAATGGATTCTTAATATAAAGTATTATCAAGAAATTGCTGTAAACACATGGGACTCACAAGTACAGCTGGGTGAAAAAATTCTGATGAAGCATTTTTTCATCAGAATTTGACATTTGTGAGAATCTAAACATATATCAGAAGTGGTTTGACTTTGAAAATGTCTGCTAGAACCCTGCCTATCAGGGGCTTCTGAAAGCACTGCTGAGATGGTCAATTCAGAGCAAACTGAATAGAGATAGGGCAACTTACATTCCAAGACTGGGGTCCTCTACTGTAAGGCACAGGAAATCAGTCACAAAAAGCACCTCTGTTTGTCACACTATCAAATCAGAGCAGGTTCTTCTGACCCCAAAGGATCAGCCACATTCCCAGGTCAATTTATACCTCAGACCTTACTCATAAAGCACATTGTAGTAAGTCCTTTAAAAGTTTAATAATAAAAAGAAAGAAAGAATTGGTGAGAGTTAAAATTGTTAAAAGAATCAAGTTGCATACACCAATTGCAAAGTTCTTGGTGCAGGCATGAATAAGACATGGAATAATCTGCTTTCTTAAATCAAGTCTCTGGAATACATCCTCTGTTAGGATGGGTCATCAGTCCTTTCAAGCTCAGTTCATAGCAAAGATTCTTCATAGGTGATGAGCCAAATTGAAGACAAATGTAGGACCCCTGAGGCCCTTTTCATAACCTTGCCCATGTGGAGCAATTCCCATTGTTCTGGCTCTGGAAAAGTATGTCTCAAAAAGGAGTTTATCCCATCAGAAAGTGACTGCAGATTTGCTGGAAAGCCCATTCAGTGAGGTTGGGTGCCTCCCATGCTTTATTGTTCATAGAATGTTCCTTCATGGACCAATGAACCTGAATAGCCCTTCCCAGACAGGCTGGCGAGTTACTCTGTGGGTGTTACTCTAGGAACTGACTTTTGAAATATAGGCAAACTGCTAATGTTGATAATCTTCAAGTTAAAAATAAGTATTATAAACAAAATTAGCAAATCATAACTTCTCTATAGACATCTCTCTAGGCGCACTTTGTATAAGATTTGGTGCAAACATATAACGGTGGTTGCAACAATTATCTGTATGTTACAGTGGAATAATGTGACCCCTTCAAATTTTCTCCAAGCTTATTTTAGATCTATTCTTGTCTTTAGAGGAAATGCTTTTCTTCAAAGAAGAAATCACACATGACTGCATTTTGTTCATTCATTACACAATTTATATTGTTTCTGAAAGCAGGTCCTAGCCACTGATGCTCTCAGTTCTTACCTTTGTAAACAACACTGTGGTTGTAATGCATGTCAGAAGGTTCAAACCATTTCAGTACTCAAACTGCTTCTGATAAATATTATCTAATAATTGAATGCCATCCAGGGTTATGATTTCTAAAGTGATTTGTAAAAATGATTTACGATGAGTTAGAGGGTGTTTAGAGAAACAATGTTCAGAAAGAACTTTTTCAATTGAGATTTTAATGTCTTAGATTTTGACTTTGTTTTTTCTAATCTCATGAATTCCATGGGTGAGTAATAATCATATTTGTATTATCTGGTGGGGAGGGGCAATGATTTCAAATGCTTGGTGCTTAACACTTTCCAAAGACAGTGAAAATGATCAGTTTTTTAATTAACTTATTTTTGAACTAGAAGATGTTATTTGCTAGGCTAAGAACTCTTTCTACACCTAAATGCTGATAATTCTTGCAAATGTAAAATGAATATTATATGCCACCATCGACAGGGAGGAGGAAGGACAAAGGGGGCTGTTGTCCCAGGGCCAGTGATTCAATGGGGTTTGGGGTTACTGCAGTAGCAGTGGCAAACCTTTAAAATTGCTGCCTGAGTGCCGTCCAACATGCTCTGCGTGGCTCTAAGGGTTGGGGGTGAGAAGACCCAGCACTGCAGTCCAGACAGTGCTGAGGGCTGGCTGCTCCAGTCCCACCCATTCTATCCAATACCTTTATCCTTCTGGGGCATGGAACCACCCCTCCCCACCTTGCCCAGGGGCTCACAGAGGTTGTCGGTGCTCCTGGCCACCATATCTAGATTAACATGTTGCATGGCAAACATGTTTCTAAACTAATCCTTCTCTATGGCAGTTAGTATAGTCGAATAGATAGAATAGCGGAGATCTGGGCTTCAGATCTGGCTTTATCACTGATTTACTGGATGACATTGAGCAAGTAATTTCACTTGTGTGTGCCTTGGTTCCTCCATCTAGAAAATGGGGACGTTATTCTGAAAGTGAATGCCCTGTTAAATTAAAACAAAGACAAAATATTTGAAAGTGGTCCAGCAATTATACATTACTTTCTTCAAACAGATTTAATAATGTAGCTGTTAGCTTTGCTATGGAAAAATCTGTCTCAGTATATAAATATGGCTATCTTAACTGCATTTGTGATTCATGCTGTATATTTTGTGTTTGATTGCATCCCTTAATTTATATTAGTTGTTCTTTCTCTGAATCCTTTGCTTCACTTTATTTCTACAATGATAAAAACTACTACAAATACCAGTAGTAAAATGCTTCTAATCATATAAACTTTACCCATGTCATGACAATGACATGTAAACATAACACATACATGTAGAAAAAGCTCACTAGGTATTAAGTTGCCAATATATATGTATAGAACATAGGAACATAAGAATGTCCATACTGTGTCAGACCAAAGGTCCATCTAGCCCAGTACCCAGTCTGTCGACATTGGCCAATGCTAGATCCCCCAAAGTGGGTGAACATAACAGGGAATCATCAAATGTTCCCTCTCCTCCCATTCATTTCCACCCTCTGACAAAACAGATGCTAGGGACACCATTCCTATCTATCCTGGCTAATAGCCATTGATGGACTTAACCTCCATAAATTTATCTAGTACTTTTTTAACAGGTTAAAGTCCTGGTCTTCACAACATCCTCAGGCAAGGCGTTCCACAGGTTAACTGTATGCTGTGTGAAGAAAAACTACCCTTTGTTTGTTTTAAATCTGCTACCTATTAGTTTCATTTGGTGACCCCTAGTTCTTATGTTTTGGGAACAAGTAAATAACTTTTCCTTATTCACTATTTCCACACCAATCATAATTTTATAGACCTCTATTATATCTCCCATTAATCTCCTCTTTTCTCAGCTAAAAAGCCCCAGTTTTTTTAATTTCTTTTCATTCCAAACCCCTAATCATTTTTGTTGCCCTTTTCTGAACCTTTTCCAATGCCAATATATCTTTCTTGAGATGAGGCGCCCACACTCATACACAGTATTCAAGATGTGGGTGTACCATAGTTTTATATAGAGGCAATAACATATTCTCAATCTTATTCTCTATCCCTTTTTTAATGATTCCTAACATTCCATTTGCTTTTTTGACTGCTACACATTGAGTGGATATTTTCAGAGAACTATCTACAGTGACTCCAAGATCTCTTTCCTGAGTAGTTATAGCTAAATAAATCCCCATCATATTGTATGTATAGCTGGGATTATTTGTTTCCAATGTGCTTACTTTACATTTATTAACATTAATTTTCATTTGCCATTTTGTTGCCCAAATACTTAGTTTTGTGAGATCTTTTTGAAGCTCTTCACAGTCTGCTTTGGTCTTAATTATCTTGAGCAGTTTGGTATCATCTGCAAATTTTGTCACTTCACTGTTTACCCCTTTCTCTAGATCATTTATAAATAAATTGAGTAGGATTGGTCCCAGGACAGACCCTTGGGGAACCCCACTAATTACCTCTCTGCACTCAGAAAACTTACCATTTATTCCTACCTTTTGTTTCCTGTCTTTTAACCAGTTATCAGTCCATGAGAGGACCTTCCCTCTTATCCCATGACAACATACTTTACTTAAGAGCCTTTGGTGAAGGATGTTGTCAAAGGCTTTCTGGAAATCTAAGTACACTGTATTCACTGGATCCCCCTTGTCCACATGTTTGTTGACCCCCTCAAAGAACTCTAGTAGATTAGGAAGGCATGATTTTCCTTTACAGAAATCATGTTGATTTTTCCCCAACAAATTGTGTTCATCAATGTGTCTGACAATTTTATTCTTTACTATAGTTTCATATAATTTGCCCAGTACTGACATTAGACTTACCGGTCTGTAATTGCCAGGATCACCTCAAGAGCCCTTTTAAAATATTGATGTCACATTAGCGATCTTTCAGTCATTAGATACAGAAGCTGATTTAAAGGATAGGTTATAAACCACAGTTAAAAGTTCCACAATTTCACATTTGAGTTCTTTCAGCCATCTGGTCCCGATGACTTGTTACTGTTAACAATTTGCTGTTACTGTTACTTGTTATTGTATGTCAATTTGTTCCAAAATCTCCTTTAGCAACACCTCAATCTGAGACAATTCCTCACATTTGTCACCTAAAAAGAATGGCTTGGGTTTGGGAATCTCCCTATCATCCTCAACCAGGAAGACCGAAGCAAAGAATTCATTTAGTTTCTCTGCAATTAGCTTCTCATTTTTGAGTGCTCCTTTAGTATCTCGATCATCCAGGGGCCCACTGGTTGTTTAGCAGTCTTTCTGCTTCTGATGTACTTAAAAACATTTTGTTGTTCCTTTTTGAGCTTTTAGCTAGCTGTTCTTCAAACTCCTTTTTAGCTTTTCTTATTATATTTTTACACTTAATTTGACAGTTTATGCTCCTTTTAATTTTCCTCACTAGATTTTGACTTCTACTTCCTTTTTAATCAATGCCTTTTTATCTCTCACTGATTCTTTTACTTGGTTATTAAGCCACGATGGCACTTTTTTGGTTCTCTTACCGTGTTTTTTTAAAATTTGGGGTATACATTAAGTTGAGCTTCTATTATAGTGTATTTGAAAAGTTACCATAATAAAGATATATTCAAACCAAGCAAAGCAGATCTGTGATAGATTTTCTTCACTAGACATGGTTATCATCTCATCAAAAAGTCACCCAACACCCTGTTTAATTTCCAAGAAAGCTTTCTTTCCATAACATTTGTGTCGGAAGGCCAAATTTCTGGCAGGCCCAGCAGTCTAGAGGCAATAAAATACACTGAGAGACAGGAAAGCTGCTATTTTGTTAACAAAGTTGGAGGCCTGAGCATAAACCCCCTCTAGCCTGCAAACTGGTACTGGGAAAATTATGAAGTCACATCTTAGTGGAGAAGAGTCTCAGAAAACAGTCTGATGGATGAAAGGACAGCAGATGAAATCTAGCCCTCCTTCTCTTTATGGAGGAGTCCAAACATACGGGCTACATCTACATTGCACATTCTTGTGCAAAGAAGATATGCAAATGAGCTGCGGCGATGAATATCGCCGTGCCTCATTTGCATACCTAATGAGCCGCCATTTTGCACAAGGGGCTTTTGCGCAAGAAGGAGCCGTCTATTTTTTGCCTGAAAATAAGCGGCAGAACGGCTCTTGCGCAAGAGGGGGGTTTTGCGCAAGAAGGAGCAGTGTAGACATAGCCATGGTGTTTTTAGAAAAGGTGAAACAAACAAAGGGGGGGAGGTGGAGGTTGTTGGCAATAAACAGCAAATAAGAGGAAAATGTTACCAAAAAAAACACTTATTTTTTCCTCTTTTGAAATGATTTCTCTGCTAACTTTTTTTCCTAGGTCTTTGTCTTTGTTTTCAAGTTCCATGTACTATTCAGACCCTGTTTCATTGCCACCCTAAATCACAGCTATCTGATTCACCTTGTGACCCAGGAGCCAGATATTTTTATAAATACTAAATTTGGAATATTGTATGAGTTCCCTTGATTTTCTGTTTTGTATATATAAAAGTTAAAATTGTGTACTAAAATGAAGGCTTGTAAGTCTTCTTTATGAAGGTCTCATAGACGAACCTGGACATAACACCAGTGAGCTCCACTTTACTCTGAGGTAAAATGTTTTGAAACCATCATTAACAAGTAAATTTATACACCAGCTAGATGAACTTGATATGAGAGGGACAAACCAGAATGGCTTTTGTAAAGTCCTTTACAAGAGGCTTTTAAGGAAATTAAGTACTCATGGCTTGAGAGTTAAAGTACTGTAATGGATTAGAAACTGACTAAAACATAGAAAATAAAGAGTAGGAATAATTTATCAGTTTTCATCATGACAAAAATGTAACAGGGTGTTGCAAGGTTCTGCACTAGGACTGCTTTTGTTTAATATGTTCATTAATGCTCTTGCAAAGAAGGTAAAGAGTTAGGTCTCAATATTTGTCAGAGGTACAATATATATATATTTCAATGGTACCTATGTCCAGTGTAAGATTACGTGTTTAGTTTGAATTTGTGGTGCTATAATTGTTTTCCTAAAAGCAAGGAAATAAAAATATGGGTCAAATTCAAAAAAATGCATGATTTAATTATCCTTTCTGGAGAAATTACTTGCTATCAAAACAAACCAAAAAATCAGAAAATACTGGAGTGTTTGTGTAAAATGTGGAGATTAAATTCAGTAAACTATAAACTAAAGGGAAATTTATCTTACTAAGTAAAAAGCAAAACACACCTTAACTTTTCTGTAGTTGCTACTGATACTCCTCTTTTAATATATATATAAATGCGTAGAACATAATGCATGTGTATATGTGTGTGAAGTTATATGAATGTTGTAGTATTACAGTAAAATCTGTGTTATCCAGCACGCTCGGGAAATAGGGCATTCCGGGTATCTAAAAATTCTGGTTATCTGAGGGTCCCATCAACCTAGGAAAAACCAATGGACAATAATAGTAAAACTCAAGTTATTAATATTGGTAGTTTTATAGTGTGAGGCAGTTGGTCTCACATTTCTATTTTGAGTTAAAGATGATTAGTACTTCTTAAATAAAAATTTTTTTATCCAGTCATGGTAAACCAAGCCAGGCCCATGCGCCTGAAGATGTGACAGTATTGTGGCTGGGGGCAATGCCGGTTAACAAAGTTTTCTGGTTAACAGAGTGCCGGGTAACAAAGGTTTTCACTCTACATTCTCCTGCAATCTATCCTCTGTAGATAGTATCCTATATTTGTCTGTTATTGGCACCAAGTAATTGGTTATTATATACATGTGAGTGAAGGGAATTATTGGCTGATTGGTTTTTTGATTTGGCTATTGTTCTTAAGTGGAAACAGCTAAATTACAATCAGTTAGCACCCTTCATGTTTTAAAGTTTCTGCTTTAGCTAGCCATTCCTAGACTCTATTAGTATCGCTTATCCAATGGAATATTTTTATTGTGCATTATTAGACCATCCTTAACAACATTGTGGAAAATTGCATTAATGAGAAGCATGTATGGATGATAAAGAAAATCACTAACGGCTTCAAATAGAACTGGTTAAAAAGTCTATTTTATTAGTATAATATGGAACACTACACAGATTTTTCAGTTGAAGAGTCTGAAAGTTAACACAAGGAAAATTGTTTCTCAACATGAGTGAATTGCAAAATTGTATGTTGAGGTTTTTAATTACTAGTCATATCATTGAGCTGGTTGATCATTTGTCAAACTCCCCTATTTCTGGAATACTGCACATTTGGTCACTATCTCCTAGATCACTTCTCAATCATGGATCACACAGTATTCATTATCTATGTCCTCTGCTCACTGCACTGACTCCCCATAGCATACATGGACAAGGTCAAGCTCTAATTCCTTATTTTCAAAATTTTTAGTAACATCTTTGCATTCCTCTGACACTACAGATTAGTGTCTAACTCATGTGAAATACATTTGCACTGGAGAGCGAATGTTTTCAAAGGCTGGTCCAAGACTTGGGAATTCACATAGGCTTTGTCTACACTGCAGGGTTTTTGCGCAAGAAGCTTTTTGCAGAAGAGAGCTTCTGCAAAAATGTCTTGCGCAAAAGCTCATCCACACCGCAAAAGCACATAGAAAAAGCGGTGTGCTTTTGCACAAGAGAGCATCCACACTGCATGGATGCTCTTGCGCAAGAAAGTTCTGATTGCCATTCACAGAATGGCCATCAGAGCACCTGTGCTTTTTCTGATAGGCTCTTTTTGCGTAAGAAATCCCTGTTGAGCGTTCACACACACCTTTTTGTGCAAGACGTTTTCACGGAAGATCTCTCAAGATCTCAAGGTGTGGACACGCCGTGGGTTTTTGCGCAAAACCAGCTGTTTTTACACAAAAACCCTGTAGTGTAGATATAGCCAAAGATAGAAACTAAGAACTACTACAAACATCCACACTTTCTCTTTCTAGTGCAAAGCTCATTACTTTAATTCATCATTCATAAATAAAATCTCATAAAATTTCACTTAAAACCTCTCTGTATTTTTTCCCATGGAGGAAAGGAATGGAAAAGAAACTACATATGAAAAATGTTAGTCACATTACTTTATGCATTGTTTATACATCAGTGACAGTGTAAATGTTCTCTTTATACTGGGTTCATTTTTTTTTTCTATTTTGTGACAGCACCTGGATTAAGAATGGACGGTTGGTACTGATATCCTTAGAGATCATATTAGATGGATAGAGAGGGAAAACCAAACAGGCTATCAGATTGTAATGGACACAGGTTAGTGTAACATCTGCTTTGTTGATTTGCTCTTTCTGTATTCATGCATAACATTCCTCGGGACGAAAAATTGTTCAAGCATACAAGTACAGTCCAATAGGCTGAATCTTCTTTCTGCAGTTGATGTTGTGGCAAATTTTTCTGTTGCTGCTGCTGCTGCTGCTTAGACAGGATTTTTCCTAGTTTTCTTGGAGTGACTAAAGTAGCACAAACTGTGTACCCCATTTTTAGCATTACAGTGCTTAGGTTAAGTTTCAGGAAGTCAATGCAGTCAGATAATAAGCAAGTATGAGCCATTTGTAGAGCATGGTATCTATGCCTTACTCTCAAGATTGATATTATTGTACAGATTTTTCAGTTTGTACAACAGATGCTTTGCTCTTGTTTAACTTTTATTGTGTTGTTGACATTGAATTTTTAAGATACCCTTAAGTCTGTGTACCTGCAGGCTGCAGCAATAGCAGTTCATGTTTCACCTTCAGTACTATAGAGACTGGTGGAAGTTTTGAGCAAAGTCAAAGCAAAATTGGAAATTTCATTGCTACAGTGAATGATATTTGATCTCTGCTTATATGAATAGCTTTTTATTATTCACATTGTCTTTATTTAGTTCTGTATTGTTCATTTGTTTTTATGATCTGTACAAGGGAATAGGCAGAGTTAGAGTTAAAGGATAGACAGGAAAATAATTTAGATATGTCAGGGTACATCTACACTAGCCCCCCTAGATCGATCTAGGGAGGCTAATGAGGGCGACTGGAATTGCAAATCAAGCCCAGGATTTAAATATCCCGCGCTTGATTTGCATGTTCCTGGCCGGTCACCATTTTAGAAATTGACTAGCCCGAAGTAACTGCCTGCGTCTACACGCAGCAGTGAAACAGGATTCCGATTTAAAGCCCTAACTCGAATTAGCTGGTATTCCTCCTGCAATGAGGACTTGCAGGAGGAGTAACGGTAGTCCGAATTAGGGGCTTTAGTTTGAACTACCTAGCCCGTGCCGCGTGTAGCCGCGGGCAGGGAGTCCGAACTACCGGGCATTTAAAAATGGCGGTGCCCAGGAACATGCAAATAAAGCCTGGGAACTAGGAAATAAAGTTCGAACTAGGGTGGCTAGTGTAGACATACCCACATGGTCCAGCACTGCTGCAGCAGCTCCTGCTAAGTGTTGCAGTGCAGCTGCAGATCCTTCTCCAGTCCTGCTGGTCCAAGGAGCACTGTGGGACTCACAGGGTAGCGGGTAGCGATGTGCTCTCTCTCTGGACGTCCTTATGTGTGCTCCTGTGGGTCATGCAGGGTCGGGAGGATGGCACGGGAGGTGTAGAGCAAAGAGAACAAAGAGAAGATCAGTCACCCCGGGAGACACCGTGCATGAAGCCTAACCTTCATCTCTGAGGCAACACCAAAAGGTCTTGGGTCAGACAAAGGTGATGCACTTCAAGCAAGGCCATCTGTGGCCTAGACAGCTGGCCTTTTCTTGCAGGGGCACAGGTGTCCAAGGGAGGAGTATCACTACCCTGGGGACAAGCAGGAATGGGAATGTGCCAGCCAGATCAGAAGCTTGCAAGCATGAAGGGGCCACGGGGCAGCTGGGCTTCCCTCTGTGCTGCACACATGCCAGGTCTGGCAGTGGTGGCAAACCACAGGGAGAGGACTTGTATCCCTTCCTGCTGGAGAAGAGGGTGATAGGGTGTTGGTGTGTGTGAGTGGCAGATGCTCCTCCAACTTGCCATGCTTTCCTCGGGAGTGGATGCTATCCTGAGAGTATGGGCATGTCCATGTGCTGTGTGTGGCACTGCTCTGTGTGTGTATGTGTAATCATGTCCCCAGACTCCTTTTACTGGTGGCTTGTGGTGGGAGGGTGCCCACATTCCACCCCTATGTTGGAAGTAAGGCAGACCTAGCCAGATACCCTGTGATCAAGAGCAGAAGGGTCCTCTATTGCAGCCTCCTGGGGCTGTGTGCCCCAGACTGGCACTTCACCTGCATCCACATGCATAGGTTGCTGCACAATCCCCAGGTTGAGAAGGCTGCACGAGGAGTGCACAGCAGCCCCTCACCACCCACCACTTCGATTCCTGTGGGTCTAAGAAAAGTAATGGCACTCACCTGATGGGCCTTCCCAGACGATGCTTGGGAGACATCCTGCGTGGGAGGTACTGGCTCCAGGGTGAGCATGACCTCCTGGATGATGGCACCTGAGGCATCAAAATGCCGCTGACGTTATTTGGCTCCTCTTCCTCCACACTGGCTCTGCCCCCCCTGGAGGGTGATGACAGGTGTCTCCAGCCCTGAATCCACAGTATGGGGGGAGGGAGGGACTGACATACCCCCTAAGGATGTGGTGGATCTGGGCATAATACGGACAGGCCTCAGGTGCCGCCCCAGAGCAGAAGCTGTGCTCCCTGGCCTCCTGAGTGCACGTGGCCCTTGTTACCCAGGCTGCCAGCCATCTGGCCATAGACATCTGCATTCCTGTGCCTCGTGTGGAGATCCTGGAGGTTTGCCTCCTCTCCCCAGACCTCAATGGGATCCAGGATCTCCGCACCAGACCAGGAAGGCATGCACCTCTTTCGTCTCCTGCAGAGTCCTGGGAGCTGGCTGCCAGCTCCCTTGCAGCTGTAGAGGCCTCATTTGGAGCAATGGGGTCACTCATGGCAACTGCAAAAGCTGTGTAGGCTGCTGCTGTGTGGCTCAGGCCTGTCAGGGCTTGCTGTATGCCACAAGCCCTTTCCCCTGTGGCTGCATTTTTAAAGCTTGCAGGGGAAGGGGCAGACTACAGAGTTCTGATGAGTGTGGACAGAGTGGCCAGCAGGGCACCAGTGGGAAGTCCTGGAGGCCTTTTATTTCAAAATAACTCCAGCTGCCCTGTCTACACATGCCCTATTCCGAAATCGCTATTTCTGAATAGACATTATTCCTCATGAAACGAGGGTTAAAGAGTCTGGACTAAGATTCCTGTTATTTCAATATTATTTCAAAATAATGGGCTTGTTGTGTAGACACTCACATAGTTATTTCAGAATAATGTCCATTATTCCTAAATAACACTGCTGTGTAGATGTGCCCCCTGAGAGTTAGGAAGCTTTTCCTAATGTCCAACCTAAACCTTTCTTACAAGGGTGGCGTTTCAAGTAATCGGGGGGGCATAAGGATCTTTTGCAAAAAGAGGGGTTTGCGCAAAACAGAAATGTCCACACTGCTTGTTTTTGTGCAAAAAGCCCTTCCGCAAAAACGGATCAGAAGAGATTATGCAAATGAAGCAAAAGAAAATGCTAATTAGCACTTCATTTGCATTGCCTCTTCTGGCAAAACCCATAGTGTAGACGTAGCCTGAATGAGCTTGGAATTACCTAGGGCTGATCCTTCCACGTTAAGGTTGAACCATGTAATGGGGGAAAGTGAAGAAATACCATCTAGCTATGCGCAAAGCTTTCTTTGATAGGATATCAAGCCATGTGGATAAGGGAGAAGTAGTGGACATGGTATAGCTAGACTTTAGTAAGGCATTTGACATGGTCTTGCATGACCTTCTTATCAATAAACTAGGGAAATACAACCTAGATGGGGCTACTATAAGGTGGGTACATAACTGTCTGGATAACCATTCTCAGAGAGTAGTTAATGGTTCACAATCCTGCTGGAAGGGCACAATGAGTGGGGTTTCATGGGTTCTGTTGTGGGACCAGTTCTGTTCAATATCTCCATCAATGATTTAGATGATGGCATAGAGAGTACGATTATTAAGTCTGCAGATGATACCAAGCTGGGAGGGAATGCAATTGCTTTGGAGGATAAGGCCAAAATTCAAAATGATCTGGACAAACTAGAGAAATGGTCTGAAGTAAACAGGATGAAGTTTAATAAGGACAAATGCAAAGTACTCCACTTAGGAAGGAACAATCAGTTTCACACATATAGGATGGGAAGTGATTGTCTAGGAAGGATACTACTGAAAGGTATTTAAGGGTCATAGTAGAGAAGTTAAACATGAGTCAACAGTGTGACACAGTTGCAAAAAAAGGAAACATGATTCTGGGATGCATTAACAGGAGTGTTGGGAGCAAGACATTCTTCTGCTCTACTCTTTGCTGATTTGGTCTCGGAGTATTTTGTCAAGTTCTGGGCACCACATTTCAAGAAAGATGTGGAGAAATTGGAGAAGGTCCAGAGAAGAGCAACAAAAATGATTAAAGGTCTAGAAAACATACCCTCTGAGGGAAGACTGAAAGAATTGGGCTTGTTTAGTTTAGAAAAGAGAAGACTAAGAGGGGATATGATAATGGTTTTCAAGTGGCTCTGAGAAGAGGACAAGAAGCAATGGGCTTAAATTGCAGCAAGGGAGGTTTAGTTTGGACAATAAGAGAACCTTCCTAACTGTCAGGGTGTTTAAACATTGGAATAAATTACCTAGAGGTGTTTTGGAATCTCCATCATTGGAGATATTTAAGAGCAGGTTAGACAGTCATCTTTCAGGGATGATCTAGACAGTGCGTGGTCCTGCTGTGAGGACAGGGGACTGGACTCAATGACCTCTTGAGGTCCCTTCCAGTTCTATGATTCTATGATACCATCCCTGTGGTGGGAAAAAAGTCTCAGCATCCCACACTGTGGCATTTCATTTCAGAAAGGGGAACTATACAAAAATGAGGAAGTTAGGGTATGTCTACACTGCAGGTTTTTCCAGAATAATGGCTGTTATTCTGGAAAAACAATATTTGCATCCACACTGCAATTGTGTTCTTTCTACAAAAAGTTGAAAGCACGGAGGGCTTTTCCCAATGGCAGTAAACCTCTTTCTATGGGGAATAATGTATTTTCTGAAAAAGGCATGTGTGAATGTGGAAAAGGGAATTCTGTTGAAAAAAGAGACCTCCAGAAAATAACACAAGTACCCTGCTGGCCACTCCATCCACACTCATCACAACTCTATAGTTCCTGTCTCCTGGTAGCTCTTAAAGCCGTGGGCATCCAGGACAAGGCTTGTGGCAGGAAGCCGGCCCTGGGAACTGCACCTCACCACGCAGTTCACATTGCCACACACCTCGGCACCCATGGCCCAGCCTCAAGCCCCCCAAGAGCTCTTTGCCCATCCCAGGGAGCATGCACAGTGCTCCCAGGAGCCTACCAGGGTGACAAAAAGATGAGCGCTGTCCTGGTCTGGGGTGGAGATCCTCGCCCTCCTGGAGGTCTGGGGCAAAGTGAGACCCTCCAGGATCTCTGCTTCAGATGGCACAATGCCGATATCTACCTCACCCATTCCTGAAGGAATGCCTCCCCCCGGCTCTCCATGATGTTGTGGAGAATACAACAGGCCAAGACCACCTGGGGGATGTTGTGCTCCCCCACATCCAGGTGGGTCAGGAAGCACCTGAACCTCACCTTCAAGCAGCCGAAGGCGCATTCAGCCTGGTTGCGGGCCCTGCACAGGCGGGCATTGAAACGGTCCCTGCTTGGGTCCAGGTGGCTGGTATAGGGCTCCATAAGCCATGGCATGAGGGGGTAGGCTGCATCCCCCACGATGCACAGTGGCATCTGCACGTCCCTGACTCTGAAGTCATGCTAGGGGAAAAATGTGCCAGCCTCCAGCTTCTGGTAGAGGCTGGAGTTTCTGAAAATGCGAGCATTGTGCGTCCTCCCCAACCATCCCACAAAAATGTCTGTGAACTGTCTGCGGTGGTCGACCAGGGCCTGCAGAACTATCAAGAAGTATCCCTTCCTATCAATGTACTGCGCAGCTCGATGTTCTGGTGCCTGGATGGGGATGTGGGTTTGATCTATGACTCCCCCACAGCCGGGGAAGCCCAGGGTGGCAAATCCAACCACAATGGCGTCCAGGTCTCCCAGGCGGATGACCCTGCATAGCAGAATGGAGTTTAGGGTCCTCCCCACCTGCAGAAGGAGACAACCAAACACACAAAAGAGAGAACAAAGGGGGTGCCTGAGCCCTTGGGAGGTCTCTGCCTGCCCTCCCCCCCCCCAAACACCCCAGGAGCCAGCCCCTATGAGATTGCCCCCCCTGCAGGGCTGTGTGTGGACAGGACTGAAGAACCCCCCCAGAGAAGGGGCTTCCCCCTAGGCCACCCCCCACACCTCCAACCCCCCCTTTCCCTAGGGTCCCCCTTTCCAGTAGTCCCCCCTCCCTCCAGGGACTGCAGCCCAAGAGTTCCTTACTGCCATGAGGAGGGCCCTGGTGGTGGACTTTCCCAGGCTGAACTGGTTGCTCACAGACAGGTAACTCTCTGGGGTTGTGAGCTTCCAGATGGTATTGGTGACCCACTTCTCCAGGGTCGCATCTGGGTGTTCCTTCGATGGAGGGCAAGAGCGAGCCAGGCACCATAAAGGTGGCCTTCCTCATGTGGAAGTTATGGAACCACTGCTTGCCATCCCACCTCTCCATTACCAGCCAGTCCCACAAGTCAGAACTGGTGTCCAGCCTCCAGAGCCTTCTCTCCACCATAGGGTGCAGTTGCAAGGGCCTTGCTCCTGTACACAGGCAGACGGTCTCAATGATGAGCTCAGAGTCGAGCTCCTTCAGGACCATGAAAGCAGCCTGCACAAACTGCTTCAGAAACTGTTTTGAAATAACTGCCTGCTGTGTAGACATGGACTAAGTTATTTCAGAATAGTGTAGCAGGGTAGAGGTACTCTTAGTGTGGATGCTCACCTTGTTATGGCCCTATTACACTTCTGAAAACGGAAACTGAATGGAGACCTGGGAGCCAAAGGATTTGACATACATTGATTTTATTTCTCTTCTGCTAATTAAGTCCCCCAGTATGCAGGTTTTTGTAGGGACTGCTAAAGATCAGAGCTGGAGAGAAAGCTAAATTGTGTTCCCTTTTTTCAACAGATTAATGCATAATTACATGGGGTTACATGGTAACCAATTATATACACATTGACTCAAAAAGGCAAAATGAATCAGTGTTTGTCATTTCAATGAGCAACTCTCAAAATGATTAAAATAAAATACAAACCCTTGAGAATGGTCATGTTTAAAAACAAATTTATTAATATTTCCTTAGTTTTCCCACACTTATTTACTATTTAGGCAAGTCTTTCCTCCTTCTCCACTCCCTGTGCTAGGACCTGCTCTGATGGCTGGCCTGGATGGGCAGGAGCCCAAGGGCATAACAAAGTAGATGACACAGAGCAGTGAAGCTGCAGTGCACAGAAAGGAGAGCAAAAGCTCCTTGCAGCAAACCTTAGTCACTCCCAAAGGCCAAGGACAACTTGTACTTGGTGAACATACCTCACAAGGATGATGTGAGAGTTACAGTAGTGATATCTTCATTCTATAGCGGATTAAAGGAAGACTACAAAGCGATGAGTAGCTGACAGAGCTGGGATCAGAGCTCAGTGATTCCTCCTGGCTCCCTGCTCAGGGTTAGTCTTTAAGGTGCTTCCAGATTTTTGTTGTTTTTTAAGTTCTTCCTGTTATAGACTAACTCGGCTACCCCTCTGAAGCCTCAGTTTTAATAGTTTTTCATACAGTGCCCATCACTGTTGCATCAAAGCGCTCATAGATTCAGCTCCCTCCTTATTTTAACAAAGATTTCATCAACCACTGCCACCCATCATCTTCAGAATCGAGCAATGAAATCATAATGAATCTGTGGAGGCACACTCAGTTCCATGGCAACAAAGATGTCACGAACACTGAATTATTACAGGGGAGTGCCACCTATTATTAAGGTTGTCCTACTCTTCCCATTATAAGACCTTATTTTCAGTTCCTTATAATTTTGCTATACTTTAACTGCTTGGGCTGAAATTTTCTATGCTGGATATCTGTCTCGGGCATTTTTTTTTAATTTCAATCAAAAAGCATAAGAAGGATAGTGAAAAATACACTGGAATGTCTATATTGAAAAAAAATCATAGACCTTCCTCTACTCCAGTGAAAATCTGTCCATATTTGCCCAAGTTATAAGCTTTTGAGTAATTAAAGTTTGCACATGCTCATACAGATTTGATAAAATTAGTTGCTAAAAAAATCATAGATTGAGCAGGACTTTCCCTTTAATTGCACCTGTGACTTCTGTTGGCTGGGCTGCAGCCAGACTCTGTAATTGAGGAAAGGTAGCATGGCTATCCTGTGCTGCCAATGCTCCCTTACTACACCCAAGCAGCATGAACGGTGAAACTGCCTGAATCAAATAGAGAGGGAACAAGAGCCGGATCAAAGGGAGTTGGGATAGATTGGGAAAGAAGCATGGGGTTAGGAGGGGGAAACTGGGACTGGAGGTAACAGAGGGTCTGGAGCGATTAAATGGGAACATAGGGAGATTGGGGAAGGATAGGTAATCCAGAGGGTCAAGCTAGGATTGGCCAGGGAAACTGGAACTGTGATGAGATGCTTAAGGAGTGGAGACTAGGACTGACTATGGGAGGAGAATGGGAGTGAGCCAAGAAGCCAGGGAAGGAGAAGAGCTAGGGCTGAGTCAGGGACATATTAGAGAAATTGGGGCAGAAGGGTCAAGCTTGATGGGAAGAGGCAGAAATGTCTGTAGCCACCAGAGCGCACACAGTCTGGAATGGAACCCATGATTCCTGAGCCTCACAATCCCTCTGCTGTCAGCAATATCTGTGAAACCCACTGTCAGACTGCCCCATCTGCCTCTAGAGCTGCCCACACAGAGAATTAGCCCCTTCATTAGCAGGCCTGTGCTCCCTTTACACCTCTCTCCATTATTGGTGAGTGGAAGAGTCCTTGTCCCACTCTGCTGCTGTTCCTGCCAAGTGAGCAGTGTGCCAGCTGTTTGGGGTCTCAGCATCTATAGGCAAACAAGTGGCAGCAGCATGAGAAGACCCCTTCCTTCCTTTTCTCCCCAGGTGCCGCAGCTGTGCATACCACAGGGATGGCACGTGCCTGCATTGTGCAACATCTAGACAGCATGATAAGAGGAAGGGCAGCAGGACAGGCTGGGAAATGGATGCCCCTCCAGGAGCCTGGCTGGAAGCATGCATGCCTCCACCTACAGCATGCCCCCAGCCAGTCCCTTTCACCTGCTGCATAGCATGATGCATGGGGCCACCAGCACAAGCCTGCAGGCAAGCTTGGGAGCCTAGGTGGGAGTGCACTGCATTTCCACCTGCAACAGAGAACCCCAGTAGCAGCTGGCTCCTTCTTACCATAGCAGTGCACTGGAGCGCACCACCTTACTTTCACTTCTGGTAACCCTACTTAAATCTCAGTCAGCTATGCTATATGAAGAGAACTTTTACTGCCCACAATATGCACAGTCCAAAAAAGCAATCAAAGCAGTCAAAAGAAGAAATATATTTGTAGCCAAACTTAATATGGTATCAGTCCCTTATCCTGAAGACCTATATGAGTGGTCACATTGACATCACGGAAAACTAATCAAGTGAGTAAAGTTTAGCATGTGCAGTATGATATGCAGGACTGGGGCCTTATTGTTCACCCTAATGGACTTAAATATCATCCCTCTTTGTGGGTAAAGCAATCATAACAGGTTTAGAATATATGCATCTTGTTTCTGCTTGTGATCATTTTGCTTTTGTTCGGTCATTATTGAATTGTTATAGCATTGTTTAACACAGATAGCACAGTCACAAAGTTTAGAAAGATACATATCTTCCTGTTCAAAAGAAACTTGACATTCTGAAAAGTCCTGGTTACTCACTATTTGTGTAATGTTTAGGTCATTTGAAGGTAAAATTACAGTATCCAAAAGATGTTGATTCTGTTTTCATTTTCAATCTATTCACCTTTGTACAAAGGATAAAAACTTTGAGTGTTTCCTTGAAGCACCTAAATAAGCAAATTATTCTTATGTGATTTGGGTGTTAAAATTAATAACAAACTTTCATGCAGATTTACTTCCTAATAACATTAATTTGCTATTGTAAGTGTATAATGAGATACAGAATGACGGTCATAACAATCCTAACTTTCCAAGCATGGAAAACAATTTGTAAGAAGAGGTATCATTAATTAATAATGTGAATGTTATGGAAGCCTTTTAGTTGTAGAGTGTCAGAAAAAGTATTTTATAAAGTACTAGCAGATTTACCCAATGTTGCTCGGGTCCTTAATTCAATTGATTGATTTATTTTTTTAGAAACTAAAAGGAAAATCTACATGCTTTATTTTAAAAAATGTGGTGTCATTTTTATGAAGCTAATTTTATATCAGTTTTTTTTAAAGGGGATAGTTAAAATTTGTCCATTTAATTTTTTTAGTAAACTTCTTTAAATAGGAATTCCATCAAATGTATTTTTTTCTTCATCCTTATAAACTCTTATCATTTGCTATGTTTTAATAAAAATGGGCTATAGTCAAATTGTTTTCCAATAACATTGTCTTCTAGTTTTTAAACCTTAAGCATTGATTTAGCAGTGTCAAAACAGAGCACTACTCCAAATTTCTCCATTTTATCTTTTTTTTCTGTAAGGTTTACTGAGAAGCAATCCTATTTCAGGTTCATTCTATTTTTCTGACAAATCTTGGTTCAGTCTCTTTCAACATTTGCTCAGTTATGTCAGATTTTAGGACTGTACTTGATTTCATTAATCTGTCTCTATTCTGTTCGAGTTTATGGGTATGCAAAATAAAAAGCCCTGTGTAGCAGCGTTATTTTGAGAGAAAACCCTTTTCTCGAAATAACTGTTAAACCTCATTGTATGAGGAATAACAGTTATTTCGAGAGAAGGGTTTTCTCTCAAAATAACACTGCTACACGGGGCTTTTTATTTCGCAATAATGAGATTTCAAAATGGCGGCCAGACACGATTATGCTAATTAAGCAAGGGATATTTAAATCCCGTGCTTCATTAGCAATTTCGGTACACTACGTTTGCATCCCTATCTCAAGATAGGGAGCAAGTGTAGATGTATCCTAAGAGACACAACCTCAATCCAGGCACGTCCAGTTTTTCTGGAATAATCAAATCCTTATGTTGATTTAAGTTATGGAAAGAGAAAAGAAAAATGTGGAATATGGAGATATTTAAGAGCAGGTTGGATAGACATCTATCAGGGATGATCGAGATGGTGCTTGGTCCTGCTGTGAGAGCAGGGGACTGGACTCAATGACCTCTCAAGGTCCCTTCCAGTTCTAGTATTCTATAATTCTATGAAAGCCATATACAAAATGTGTTGGTCCTTGCTCTTACCATTTAGGAGGAGTTCTTGATTTAACTGACAAACTCTCTAAAATATATAGTATAAAACAGAGTATAAATTGCATCTAATAATTTTAGTGCAAAGTATACCACTGAAAATGTTTGCATCTATAGACATTTTAAGCTTACGCGAAGAGCATAACAATTTGTAGATTTCTGGATCCATTTTAAATTTTTTAAAAGCATTTTTCTCTTTTTAAAAGCAATTTTTATTATTTAAATTAATTGATTACTAAGAACAATTACTTAATCTTAAAAGTGTAATTTTTTTTAGCTTACCAGTTTGCCTTGATAAACATTAAACCATATAAATTAAGTCTCTGTTTGAAGTTGACATAAACCCACAAAAATGTGGAAATTGAGAGCTAAGTATGAAATGCCTTATTCATTTCATTATGCAAGATATTGTATACAATAATGTAAACTATATCTATGTATGGGGTAAGCAAGTATGGACATCAGAAAGTGCTTATACACATGATTTGTATTCTCTGAATTTTTATTTTGTTTGATTTTGGGGTTCTGATTGTGTGTTTTTAAGCATTAGCCATAACACATCTTCATTTATATGTTTTTGGAAACCTTAGAAGTGATTTTCTTAGTCAAACACTTAGGAGCACAGCAGAACTATCTTTTTTTTTTTCTTATTTCAGATACTCAATTCTATTCACAGCCTGGAACTGCCAAAACAGGTTGCTTCATTCAAACTCTGAGTTAAATTGAATCGACAACATTAAGGGTCTCATCCTCCAGAGTTTTCTTAAGTAAGGACTCAGTGAAGACTACAGGACTGGACCACAAATCAGTTGGATCACAACACTGATAAGTTCAGTACTAGCACAGTATGCAAAGAAGAGTGTATGTTGTGGAAAAGCAAAGCAGGCGCAGAGATAAATAAAGCAACATCATTTAAACAAGATAACATGAAGAGATGGACAAAAAACCAAAGGCAAAGAACATTCCAATTTTTTAACAGATAGAGTCCAACAATTGTGTATTTGATGTAGACTCAGGCCTCATGTGTGGTAGATACATGGTCAAAATGTTACAGGAACCTATTTGGGAGGCCAGTGAAACAAAGTAATTGAACTCAAACCTTTACTCTTCCATCAAATGCATTTGTTATTGAACAAAGAAAAGTAGGTTTCTTCCCAGATGCTACAAGCATATAACTGCAGTGAAGCTTATTTTTATTATTTGTCACTTAGCATCATTAGCATGCTTTTAAATGCTTTGCAGACATAAGGATCTATGAATTCCATTCCTTGCTGTGCCACACACTTCCTGCATGACCTTGGACAAACCTTTTAGGGTATATTTATGGTGCAGTTAAATATGCATGGCTGGTCAAGTAGGAGGATCCCAGGGCCCAGGCTTCCATGTAAACATAAACATCTACAAAGCAATGCATGGTCCCATGAGGCCAAGCCAACTTATCTGGATGAGCTATGGATATGCAGAGAGTTTTTCAGTCCAGTGTAAACATACCGTAATCTCTTTGTGCCTCAATTCCATACCTGTAAAAAGGGGAATAATAATATTTCCATTTCTCACAGGGTTGTCATAAAGATAAATTCATTAAAATTCACAAGATGCCGGATATTCTGATTAAGGGGGTGCGTAATGCATATAAACACATTTGGGTGAGTAATGCATATAAACACAATATGTTAAAGTACTGTCTTATTTTATGTGCTTTGTTTATAAACACTTTTTAAAGGTGAATTTTAATTGAAAGAATGGCACCTTTGAAACTTGTAAACAGATCTTTTCCACAATGAAACCATTATGGTAGTAATGAGGATAGATTTTTTTGAAGTAATTTTCCAAATGAGTGGCCATTTAAAAAAAGTAATAATTCAACCATTTTAATACTAAAAGGGCCCAGTTCCCCACAGATATTTAGGAGCCTATCTCCATGGTTCCTAAACATCTTCGAGGAATGTGTAATTAGTCTGCATCATGAGACAGAATATGTGGATATTCAGAAAATATTTGGCTTTCAGCCATGAGACCCTGCAACTGTACTGAATATAACTAATCAACTCTTCAAAGGAGAAAAATACTTTGCTTGTATTTGTTTTATGAGTAATTTAACATTCACCAACATTTTATTTGTTTTTAAATTATTTTACTACACTTTGGAATATTTTACCAAGTTTGCATGAGGAGTGAAATTTGTAATTCCCTGACATTATAGAGTCTCTGAAAGAATGGCTAGCACAGCCATAACTATAATGGTACTAACATGCTCCACTGTCAAGTGTTAATGATTTTTATTCACACCTGGTTCACAAGTGATTAAAAGAAACCTATTTAGGCCTGCCTTTGAAGACCTTATTATTGACATGTTTGCAGCAGTTGTTGATTTGTTTGGGTTGTTTTCAAATTAGCACATTATGTGTGAAAATGAAAAGAAAAAAAAACAAACAGCTGCTATGTCTAAGTGCTGTATTCCTCAAAACATCATCTAACTTTATCACCTAATGAAAGCAGAATGAAATTCAGTATTAACTCAGAACTACCTGCTAGCTTGGTCATCTGTTAATATAAAGATGCACTGCTAGACTGACAAATCTATAATTCAGTGTTCAAGCTCAACTCTTTCCTGCTGGCTCAGTACATACCCCAGGTAAACATCACATTACTTGTCAGAATGCAAGATTCAGGAATAGTGTATGGGAACCTGACTTCAACCTGTTTGCCTGGATCAGTGGTTCTCAAACTTTTTGGCCCCAGCCCCACCTGGCTCAATGCAAAACTTTCTGCAGACCACCAGTTGCTAATAGAAACTCGCCATTAATTACATAATTACACCCGAGCCATTTGGCTAGTGCTACAGCTAGGGAGAATGGTTAATTTAAGTTATTAAACAAATTAAGCATTTTAACTTTCTTATATTAGTTTATCAAACTTCATTTAAAAAAAGTAAAATATTAATTTATGTCCAACACAAAAGGTTTCAATGTTTTCTTTATTTATGGCAGGGATTGGGAACCTTTTTGGGGGTTGGGGGCCACTGACCCACAGAAAAATCAGTCGGGGACTAAAAAGTAAAAAACAAAAAACTCCTTCAAAAACCCCCAACCCTCACTGACGTGGCTCCCAAATGCGACACCTCACTCCCCTGGTGCCTCCCCTCATCCAGCCCCATGGGATGAAGGAAGGAACAGGAAGGACTGAGGCTCAGGGTTTCCCATAGACCAGATTTACTCTTCTGGGGTTCTTTTGTGGAAATAGCCCCCCCCCCCCAGACTCTGGAGTGGGGACAAAAATGAGGGGTTCAGTGTGTGGGACAGGACTTCCAGAGAGTGGGATAGGGATGGGGGTGCAGAATCTGGGCGGGAGGTGGGTTGTAGGAGGGGGGTGTCAGTTCAAGGTCTGGGTGGGAGGTGTGGTGCAGGAGCAGGCTGGGAATAGGGAGAAGGGGGCAAGAGCAAAGGAAGGTGTAGTGTGTGGCCTGGAGGGTAGGTGCAGGAGGAAGGGTGGGAGAAGGGTTTTTGGCCGGGGGGAGGGTGCAGAAGCAGGCTGGGGGGAGAGTATCTGGCCAGGAGGCAGGGTTCAGGAGCAGGCTGGGGATGGAGTGTCTGACCAGGGTGGGTGCAGGAGTGGTTTGGGTAGGGTATCTGGCCAGGGAGGAGGATGCAGGAATGAGCTGGAGGCACAGAATCTTGGGGAGAGGGAGGAGGCAGAGGTGGTGCAGGAGCAGGGTGAGGATGCAGAGTCTGGGCATGATTGGGTGGAAGAGGTCACTTACTTGCTTTCATGCCCCATGCTGCTCCCAGGCATGGTGTCCCAGTCACGGACTCCTGCTGCTCCCATCAGCCAGATTCTGGCCAATGGGAGCCACAGGGAAAGCTTCCAGGCAGTGCATCCATGCACTGCTGTTCTACCAGCTGGGGGAGGAGTAGGGGAAGCAGCAGTGTGCAGAGCCGTTTTGGGCTCTGCTTCTTCCTTGTGAGCTGGATCCAGTGGGGAGGCTCGGGGCTTTCTTCCTCTCCTCCCCTCCCCCAGAGGGAAGCCGGCACTGGTCGTCCAACCCCACAGGAGGCGGGGCAAGGCTGGAGCATCAATGCCGGCTGACTGCTGCAAGGGGAACGAGGGTTGGAGGGCTGAGGTCCGCGGACCACAGTTTGAGAACCACTGAAATAGGAAGCAAGGCATTTAACAGGCATTTTCCAGTTTCTGAATTTGCTGCATTAGTCTACAGTACCTTACTTTAAAATTTGCTTTTAAAAATTTCATTAGTGTGTTGCTGAAGATTATAAAAAAATCTCAAAAAAAATCATCATATCCTCTCCCTTCCCCAGGGCTGCCACTGGGCATAGGGGCACCAGTTTAATAGTATTGCATAGAGCCCCATAGAACCTATGGACATCCTTGCCAGAAGCTGCAAGTGAGCTTTTGTTTGTATGTGTGGATGTTCATGAGCCAGATGTTTGTAACTCAGGGAGTACCTACCTGTACTGGCCAAGAAGCCTTATTAGCATAAGGGGAAAAAATACTGTCTGTAACGCTACTCATCTCCTCCTGCCTGATTTCCTCCTTTAGCTTTAAAAAAACATATTCTCACAGGCAGCACCACAGAAAGGCACTACTGGTAGCTAGTTCAAGCTCAGGTGTTGTTTTTATACACTTCTTCTTCCCGCTTTTCCAACTAAATGAGTTGTTTGTACATATATTCTTCAAAGAAGAGTTTCCAAGCACAATGTCACACTTGAAGGAGATTGGAAATCTCTCCATCCCCTTGCCCTCTGGATTTTTTTCTTTTACATTCCCAATCTCAGGATCAAAAATATGGAGGATGGGGCACATGGCTCCTTTTTTTTCTGACTGTATATATTAGAACTTAATGTCAAAGAATACCTATATGATCACCTGCAGATCTGTGATGAGGATCATAGTTGACAACGCCACTTCTCTAGTAAAATGGAATTGTTTACATGAAGAAAGATTGTTTGTGTGGGAGACCAAGCTTTCTATGGGTCTGGACTAAGATTGGAATAAATTCCTGCAGAATTTAAGAACCATCACAAATGTCACAACTTTCCATACCAAGCACAGGCATATTTCTTTGAATAAACACAGACAAATCCACATGCAATCTCATTTCAGGGGATAGAAAAATAGGAAGAAGGAACCACGAATGGTAAATGCTAATCACATAAATGAATGCACTACTGGAAGGCACTCTGATACCAATGAGTCTGAATGCAACCACTCATGTGTTTAAAGTTAGACATGTGCTTAATTACTTTGCTGAACCAAGACCATAATAAATCACTGTCTTTCACATCGACCTTTATAAAAATACTTTCAAAAGAGGCACTACCAAATTAGAATTTCCTGTAATGAACACATATTGCATTAACTATCAAAGCTATTTCCTCCTTTTGGTTTTGCATTCAATGATTATATGATTTCTTTAAAAAGAAAGGCTCATATTTAAACATTATGCCTTTTATCACAAAAATTATATTTGAAATTACCAAAGACTAGACTGGGATCTAGAATGTTGGCATTACAGTAAACATCTTTGTTTATTATGAAACAAAAAGGAAAATATATTTTTCTAATGCTGACATTTTTTCTTGATATTAGACTACAAAATAAACCCAAACAAATCCTGTGTTTCTGTTCTACAGTCTGGACTGGGCAAAAGCAAATAAAAAGAAATATAGTCCAATTTCCAGGTATTATCAGGCCATAAGCATTTTTTTGTCATTCAAAATTATACTGAGGTAGTGGGTTTTCTGTAAGTGATTTTTTTTTCTGTCTGTAGCCAAATGCCAGGAGCCGTGCATAGCCTTAGAGCCAAGAAATGATGCACAGCTTGCATAATACTGTAAGTGCTATCTCTACTTCAGGATGTCCCTCCCGTGATATTTAAGTGCCAGAAAAAGATGATCTGCAAAGTCAAGACAAGTACATAAGATTTCCTGAGTATCTGAGACTGCCAAGAAGACAAATTGTTTTTGTAGTTGGTGCCTAGGAAACCCATTAATACCACTTCCACTTGGAAATCAAAATGAATGCAACATGAGAATGCAGTAAGGCAAGCCTATGGCAGACAATGGCATTGTTGGCAACTGAAGCACAGAGGAGTAAATTGTGTAAAGCCCTCCTGGTTGTGAAGATAACTGATGCAGTGTTATTAAAGAGAACAGCATCCATGGCTGGATTAAGTTTTACAAATACATAGACACACACAAGTACTGCAAAGTGCACAGCATGCATCCAATCCTTATAACACAGTTTTTTTGCCCTCAGTTTTTAAAGGCAGGCATTTCAGTTATTATTGCATTCACAATAGCAGGAAGAACTAGAAGAAACCAAAAGAACAGCAACCATTGATGTAGGTTTAATCATGGCACATCTTTATTGTTAGATGTCTGGGAGTACCCAGCAGGTAAAAGTGCACAGTGCAGGTAATCCCCTATTTATTCTAACTAATTACTTGGCAGGGATGGGGGGCTTACACTCTTTTCCATCCCTGTCCCTCCAGCAAATCCATTGTCAGGACCTTACTGTCCACCGAAGCCTCATAGGAGGGTGGAACTCCCCGCCTGAGGAGTTTGTGAAGGACTCTGACAGGGTTTAAAAGAGAACTAGATAATTTAATGGAGGTTAAGTCCATAAATGGCTATTAGCCAGTATGGGTAAGGAATGGTGTCCCCAGCCTCTGTTTGTCAGAGGGTGGAGATGGATGGCAAGAGAGAGATTACTTGATCATTACCTGTTCGATTTGCTCCCTCTGGGACACCTGGCATGGGCCACTGTCAGCAGACAGGGTACTGGGCTGGATGGACCTTTGATCTGACCCAGTATGGCCATTCTTATGTTCTCATGTTCTTAAGATGGTCTTTAAGAAGGGGCTGGTTGGCTCCCTGCCATACTAATCATAGGAGACCACAGCCGCTCCCCTCCCCCAATTTGATCCTTTAATAAACACCTCTTTTTAAGTCCATTTATCTGGTCACTGTATTCCTTTCCTGTAGAGTACCTGTGCTGGACATCTGCCACAATGAAGAGCTCAACTTCTCCCTCCCAACTAGACCTACTCGTGTTTCCAGGCATCTTTCTAATGCCATCTTTTATATTGGTTAAAAACATGAGAGCACCCAAGTCAGATAGATGAATCCCATTCTCTGAAACAACTTGGCTGTCCCATATTCTCTGCCCAATGTGAAATTACTGCTCTTCCTATGCTCCCAAGGAATTTGGCCACCTCCCTGCTCACATACCTCCTTGACTTGTTCACCCTGGATGTGTGCGTGTTGGGGGGAAGGTGGTGCTTATAGCTTCCTGACAAACCCTGCACTGAAGCATGTCTGAACAGAGAATGTGAACTCCAAGAAAAAGTTCAAGGATCAGTAGGATGAATGAATCGAAACCAAATTCATAGACTGGCAGCCCCAGTCATAACACAGTAACAAATTGACGTGCTCTGAGGTAACTCCCATCACCATGCATAAAAAGGGTTTTTCCCCCCCTTTCATAGTATTACTTTGTAGGCCTTTAAAGCCGAAATTGAGCAGATTGCAGGCTCACCACCCTGCCAGAGGATAAGAGATTCTCCCCAGCTTTCTTGATCCATCTTTGACTGTCACAGGTTTAATATCTGGGAATGTTCCTGCCACTGTATATCCTGCCATCTATCCCTTTCTGTAGAATCCCTAACAAACCCAGGCACTAGCTCACTGATCCTGAAAGCACCACAAAATGCTGTCAAGAATGCTGCGTCCTGTCCACTATGAAATATGGTGTCAATCTGCCCGAGATCCTTGAATATGTAAACTGTGACAGGACAACAGTAATCAACCCTGGGGCTAAAGGATTGTGACCATGCAGCCAAAAACCTTCAAACTAAAAAACCACTGTAAGGATCAAGATAACTATTTAGCCTACTGACAAATGTAATGGCAGAAAGATAATTTGAGATTGTGGAGGATGCCAGTTGACTGGTTGCCAGTGCCAGCCTTTACCACAGAACTCTGTAAAAGGTCATATTTTTGCTTGGCCTTCCTGCTCCTGAAATTCCATGAAATCATTAAAACTTCTCTCGTAGCCATGCAACATGTGTGGAGCATCTGATCCCTGCATCCCACTGACAACCACTATATTCTACGGTTCCATAGCACTATTAGCATCTCTCTGGGTTCCCAGCTGGCTCCTGCAACCAATTCTCAAATTCTGTGGACCTGAAAATAATGCAAGACGTGCTATGCCATTGTCAACCCCAGAGGTTATGAAGCAAAGTGACTCCATAGAGTCTTTTGGGGGCCAAGCCTTGGGGTTGGATTAACTCACCCCTGCTCCCAATGGCTCCCTCCACTCCTGCAATAACCAGAGTGGAATGTCCTGCAGTCACCTGAGTGGAATGTGTTAGATCCGGGTGGACCATTACGCCTTGTGCAGCCTGCAAAGCTGTGGAAACAAGCTCAGATGCAATAATCCTGATTGCTTATGTCTAAAAAATAGGGATAGAGAATAAGACATAAAATATCTTAATGCCTCTATATAAAACTATGGTATGCTCACATCTTGAATACTGCATACAGATGTGGTCACCTCATCTCAAAAAATCTCCCATATAAAGAGAGATTAAAAAGACTTGGACTTTTCAGCTTAGAAAATAGGAGACTAAGGGGGTATATGATAGAGGTCTATAAAATTATGACTGGTGTGGAAAAAGTGAATAAGGAAGTTTTTTTATTGATTCCCACAATATAAGAATGAGGGGTCACCAAATTAAATTAATAGGTAGTAGGTTTAAAACAAACAAAAGGAATTTTTTCTTCACTCAGAGCACAGTCAGCCTGTGGAATTCCTTGCTAGAGGATGTGGTGAAGGCTAGGACTTTAATAGGGTTCAAAAAAGAGCTAGATAGATTCATGGAAATTAGGTCCATCAATGGCTATTAGACAGAATGGGTAGAAATGGTGTCCCTAGCCTCTGTTTCTCTGGAGGTGGGTGACAGGGGAGGGATCAAGTGAGGATTACCTGTTGTGTTCCCTCCCTCTGGGGCATCTGGTATTGGCCACAGTTGGCAGACAGGATACTGGGCTGGATGGACTGTTGGTCTAACCTGGTATGGCTGTTCTTATGTTCTTATGTCAATCTTGGCTGACTACGCCACCATGAAATGTAGCAAGGTCACTTGCCTGGGCAAGTGCTTCACCCTGATCCCCTCACCTCCAAATCTGGTAGGTTGCCCTTGGTAATCAAAGGCGCTATCCTAGGCTGCCCCAGCCCTTCATACCTGTAGCAAGGATCGAGCCCTTGCCTCACGTCTCCCTAGAGCCTCAATTGTCCAAAATCTGGTATGCTGCCATTGGTAATCCCCAGTCTCTCACCTCAGTAGCAAAGACCTAGCCCTTCCTTAGCTCACTTCCAGCAAAAATGACTGCACTCTGTCTGTCCTGCACAGGGTTTGTTTTCCTCCCCAATTTCTTGTCCCTAAATAGTAAGGGTGTGTCTAGACTACAGGGTTTTTTCGAAAAAAGTGGCTTTTTTTTTTCCGAAAAAACTTCCCCTGAGTCTAGACTGCTGCCGCATTCTTTCGAAAGTAAATCAAAAGAACGCAGCAGTTTTTTCGACCACGGAAAACCTTGTTTTATGAGGAATAACGCCTTTTTTCGAAAGTACTCTTTTGAAAAAAGGTGCTATGTAATGCAAACTGTGCTTTTTTGAAAGAGAGCATCCAGACTACCTGGGTGCTCTCTTTCAAAAAAGCAGCTTGCTTTTTCGAAAGTACTGGTTGTTGTCTAGATGCTCTTTTTCTAAAGAGGCTTGCAGTCTAGACGTAGCCTAACTAGGAGAGAAAAACAAAATTCAACCCACTGCTAACTCTTGACCACTAGAAACTTCTATGAACCGCACAGCTGTGCTGAAAAAGGCCTACACTTTCCCTCTCTTTCTCCTTATCTACATATTCAGAGACAGGATCTGGCCCTCTTCCCTTTTTGAATTCCCTGTGCTATGCCTGCCTTGCCTCACCAGAACCAGGTTACAAAGAGAATTAGTACCTCCCTTTTCTCCTACCTGCTTTCCCTGCTCATTTCTGCTGGGAGCCTTGCTGACTGGGTCAGAAGTGGATGGAGGGCTTTCTTCCTTCTCCCTCACCACCCCTCTCCCCTGTTTCCATATGGAGTGGAGCTGAGTTAACTTGGAGTTCTCCCACTGAGACTTGCACATAGCTCCTGACTATATTCTGGAACTGCAGTGGGAGGGGGCTTCCCTCCGCTCACTGCCCTGCTTGCACTCGGAGTTGAGTTTAGCTCTATGATGAAGTCCTCCTGCTGGGACTTGATGCAAGTTCCTGGTTGAATCCTGATAATGAGTCTGCGTGTGGTCCTGCCTCAACCTTGGTCTGTGTAAAATTGAGGCTCTCCTGCCCTGAGCTGTGGCCTTTTCAAACCCTGCATTCCTAGCTGATGAGTCAGTGACTTACTGCCCCTTTTTGCAGCAGTTTTCATCTTTTCCAATCCTGCCACCTTCACTGTATAAAGCACTGCTAACTTACCTTCATTTGGTCAGGCCAGCCCTCCGCTCTCCCCTCTGCAACCCCCCCCCCCCCCCCCCAGACACACACACACATAAAGGTGCAGGACATTCACAACAGTATCTGAGAGTCAAATATGTTACATATTCAGAACCTGTAGCTTTTTTTCTTGTCCAACATCCTTTCAAATGAATGGAAGAAGTACATCCACTTCCCATGGATAAGTGCCTCAGCTTGATGTGTCTAATATAAGAATCAACTACTGTGAATGGTTAATGTGAAATGTAAATTCTTCAATTTCCTCTTTGAGCAGCAGTGGGTAAATACTGTTCCACAGGCTGAGTCCAGTTCACAAGGGTTAACCTGGGGCAACCGCTGCTGTATTTAACTGTGCCTCCATATGTACAGGTGATTGCAGCTCCCCTTGCCCATGGATGTCTGTTCCCAGCCAATAGGAGCTGTGGGAAGCAGTGTCCCGGTGCGCAGCACTTCCCGCAGCTCCCATTGGTCAGGAATGGTGATCTGCAGTCAACAGGAACTGTAAGCACCTGTACCTGAATTATAGCAGTGGCGGCCCTCCAGTGGCTAACCTTGGCAAACCGTCACTATCTTATTGCCCATTACGTCTTAGAATTTTGTCATTTGTGATTTTTTACAGATGTTGTTAAATGTTAATTGCAACATATGTGCATATTTAATTGTTATTAAGCACCAGACCCTCCAATCTTTACTCAAATGTCTTTGGGTGTTTTGTCTGAAAGAGGCCCATCCCATTTCTCTCTTAATTTGTTTTGTCATAAAGAACCCAGATTCAATTGCTCTGGCTGCAATTGAAAAATGGTTTCTGTACAGCCACTGTTTACATTTAGAAATTATCTTTGCATCTAGGAGGGATTCAGGGACTGCAGATTTTCCTACAGTAAATCCTTTGTTTTTCATTTTAAATTGAAAATTTATCCTCAAACTGCAGTTTTTTGCTACCATTAGAAATCAGGTCATCTGTTTAGCCACCCAAATCTGAAATTTTTGGCCTTGCATTTGGAGGGTGAAAAGGGATCAATAAAATCTGCAGAAAGATCCTAACGCCACAAAATTTGCAAATTTTTGACATACAGTGATTGCTTTTGTCCCTACTTGTAATTTCTTCAGGTGCTTTCATCTTTACTCCCAGAAATAGCAATAATAATAATTTTCTCTTCTTTAGGCCCTGGGATCTCAAAGCATTTGAGAAACTTTAATGAGCTAAACCTGTGTACATGCTTGGAAGGAAGGTACATGTGTTGCACCCTGTAGCCCATCTGTATCCATGTTCACCATTTTATATGTTATATATTGTGTAAAAACATGCTTTATGATGTATCGACTGAAAACTCATGTTCTACCAGAGGCTGTTGTCCTATTAATGTGTATGCATCATCATTATATATGGGATTATTGTAGGGATAACATATTAAAGTATTAAAAATGATTCCCCCAAGTGGAAGTGACTCCCCATAATTTGTCTCCCACAACTGAAAGTCTAAGTAGTATAAGTTTGTTAAGTAGAAGAAGCATATAAGTGTTTAGATTTATTCTTGTTAAAGTGTTTAGATTTAGTGTTATCAAGCTTGATAAGTGTTTAGATTTATTATTATTATTATTATTATTTGTTAAGATTGTTAAATGTTTAGATTTATAATTATTGCCCCTTTAGAATATAATTTGTTAGGAATGTAATATTAGGTCATGTAACTTAGAACTGTTAAGAATATAATTATGTAGCCAGAAACAGCTCCCCTCTCTGTGTCCCAGGGAGCCAAGCCCTGTAATTGATTAAGGGCATCATTACACAATTGACGCCCCTTCTCTTCAAAGCATTGTGAACCAATTAACCCTAATCGCAAAGTGAAACATTGTAACTATAACAGTAACTAACTCAGCACTAAGAGAGAGAGAATGTTTTAAGAAAGGCCACCCAGAAACTTTTGTAACTTTTTGTAACTACAACTCTTGTATATGTAAAATTATTATTATACAAAATACTGTATGTGAAACATTAATTAGGGAATGTATGTAAGAGAGAGAGAGAGTGCTTGGACAATGAATGAATGGTTTGAGAGGTGCCAGCCTGAGAATGCAGCATCAAAGGGCTGAAGAAGGCGTCAGGTGCCAGTGCAACCAAAAGGTGTCAAGTGGAGAAAAACTGGAGACTGGAGGTCCACCCTATGAGATCACTGACAAGCACCTGGCAGCCAAGGCTGCCAGCCCACCAGGAGCTTCAGATGCACATCTGATCAGGACTTCGCTCCCCACTACCATCACTTGTGTACAGAATACCTGGCCAGTATTCTGTCACAAGCAACTTCCAGGCTGGTAACTATAACCTGAATGAATGGATGAATGATTGAATGAATGTTTATATATATATATATATATATATATATATACATCTTTACAATAAATGTGGCTTTTTGCCTTATCCCCCCTCATAAGATCCTGCTTGCTTTTATTGGTACAACATTATGAGCTTTTGCTATATGTTTGTTACTGAAATATGTTGTCTCAGTATATTCACAAACGAGGTCAGGATGGGCAATAAGCAGCATGCAAACTGGATGCGGTTCACTGGGGTTCACTGCTCCTGGGCCACCAGATGCTTTATCTACCTGAGAGCTTGCCTATACTGGCACGTTTTGTCACCAAAAACTGTCTTTTGGCAAATAAAACAGTGAGAATATTTACATTACAATGCAACTTTTGTTGGAGAAAAACATCCAGCTTTGGTGACTCAAAACTTCCAGTCCTGTAAGACTTTTGTTGTTTCCTCTCCCTTTATTGTTGACAGAGAGGCAGTGTGGACTCTGCTGTTTGTTTTGTCGAGAGAACTGGCTTCTGCCAGTATCTCACAGTGCCTGCCCTGATGGCTCTGCTCAGTGTTTTGTGATCTTTGCTTATCTACAAGCATGCACCCTCCCCTTTCAATGCTCTAGGAACTAACTGACACTGAGTGAGCTGCTCTGTTTGAGGAACAAAGAACAAATCATTGGAGTGCTTTTGTTTTGCTCTACATTAGAAACATAGTGGCAGGCAGACTGCTGCTACAGGGGGAATGCTAGAGAGACTGCTGTGCTGCTTTGACATTCCTTAGCACAGAGAGCTCACAGAGCTATGAGGAAATCCCAAGAAGCACAGGGATCAGCTCTGCCTTCCCACAACACAGCAGTGTGGAATGCTTACTGTCGACAGGTTGCTAGCACTATGGCCATGAAATGTCAACAATGGGAGTCAGAAAAACTGGTTTGACTGGTTTTCACTTTTGACAACTTTTGCATATCCACAGCACTTATGACACGAAACCTTCCAAGAGCTTCCACATGTATGGCTGTTCACAGCTCCCAGTGGCCACATTTCGCCACTCCCAGCCAATGGGAGCTGCCAGAAGCAATGGCCCAGCCTGTGCTCATGCCTGCAGATGCTCAGGTAAAGAAAGTGTCTGGTGGTCCACTTACTGCCCACTCCAGGACTACAATCTTAGAATTAACAGTAAGAGTATAAATGAAGACCTTGCATGTCATCCCCAAAAGACACTTCATACATCACATACACAGAAGGTGTGAATAAGAAATTTACAATTCACCTGAAAGATGCTGCGAATCTCATGTACACCATAGATTGACTTTCTGCACACTGGCAGGAGAAAGAGGCTATTCCTCATGGAGAGGATGAGAGTATAAAATAAGAGAAAATGGCTTCCTAATGACCTCTCCCACATTTTGAATCTCTACACCTGCCCACAAGAGCATTTGGAAGACAAAAGGAACCATCATTGAATTGTGGGAGGGCTGGCCTCAGGCTAAAAGGAGATGGGCTGTGAAATGTATTGCAGTTTATGGTGAGACAGTCTGTTTTGCTTCTAGAACTATTAGCCATGGTAAAGTTTAAGAATTATATTTTGATTTTATCATTTTATTTCCTTTTGTAACTAATCCTTATGTCTATTATTTTATCACTTATAATCCCTTAATATCCATCTTTCTCTAGTTAATAAACGTATTTTAATATTTTATCTGAACTGGCATGTTTTGACTGAAGTGTCTTGAAGAATCTTCACTTGGGTTTAACAAAGACTGTAGCATGATCTTTTCCTTTGATGAAATGATGACCTAATTAATTAGTTTACTTTAATCAATGGCAATGTAAGATGCATATTTTGGGGATTCAAGGCTAACCTGAGGGATTTATGGGTGTTATTTTACATACTGTTAATGAGTGGCTGGGAGAGCATTCATGTATCTTTGCTGGGAGTGTCTTTATAAGCTAATGGCTGTGTGAGCAAAATCCAGAAAGGCTGCTTTTCATTAGCAAAGCAGTATAAGAGTCACAATGGGCTGGAGAATTAAGGGGAAATTGCTGTACAAAAGTCCAGTTAGAACCCTGAGAGATGTCACAACATGTACTTTCTCCATTTCACAGATGATAACATGGAAGCAGAGACAGTCACAGAGCAAATTTCCAGTACAGCAGGATAGAACCCAAACCACCTGATTCTCAGTTCTGTAGCTGAACAACTAGAACAAGCATTACATAGTAAACCTTGATGTGGCATAAATGATACAACAAATACACAAGAATAGTGCATTGATGCTTTATACAAAATAGAATGCGCCATTCCAGGATGGTTTTCTGAGCCTTTAAGCAAAACACCATTTTCTCTTTGTTTCTAATGGGTAAATGTATGAGAAGCCAAAGAGGAGGCTGTTGCGGTGGATGAGGCGAGAAATAATAAGGGCTAAGACAATGATCTTCATGTTGGGGATGTATCACACGCCATGTGCTAAGAGGGAGAGAGATCATTGGTTTTAAATGAAAATTGCAGGACCCCTCTTTGTCATAAACAATCCTACTACATCCTAGGTGAAATAGTTAAATATCTGTAAATTAGATTAGAATATGTGGTCCTTAAAATTATATTTTACTGCCTGAGCTCCAGACATACTTGGTAAAATCATCAGCCAGGATTTTAACCTTTTTTATTACATTTTCTTGGAGTAATATTTCTCTTGGTAAGTTTGGAAGAAGCCTCAACATTGCAGTAGAGGCTGAGGGAGGAAAGTGAAAGAACCAGACACTCTCTCCACCTTCTAGAAAAAAACAATGCATATCCTCCTCATAGAGGAACTTGAAAGAAAGTCCAGCTGAAGTATCACATTGCTGCATAATCAATAGCTAGAATTACACCTTCAACACAATGCTATATTTTAATTTCAAGTGCAGGTATACATGCCCTCCAACAGTAGTTCAGTTCTGAGAAGGGGGTAATGTCAGAAATATGGATGAGTCAGTATTGGAAGAGTGGATGAAGAAGGCCTTAGCACCAACTTCATTAGCGACACCATAACTTCCAACATTTAAGAGTGAAAATAATCAATTCTGCTTAGAGTCGAGTATAGCAAATGTGTGATTTCAAGAATGCTAAGTGAGCAACCAGTCTCCTCTTTTAAAATATAATGTGAAGCCTTCATTGTAAAATATATTAAATATTCAGTTCAACATATGCAATTTCCTAGAACACAAAATTTATAGACTTATGGAATCTGTGGCATTTTCTAAGGGTATGTCTACACTGTGGGTTTTTCCAACATTGGTAAACCTCTTTCTACGAGGAAGAAGCCTTTTTCCGAAAGAGCTCTTTTGGAAAAAAGTGTGTGTGAACAGGGAAGAGGGAGTTCTTTCGAAAGAAGAGGAAAGAGGAAAGAGCACAGGTGCCCTGGTGGCCATTCCATCCATAGTAATCACAGCTTAAATGCAAGATCGGGTCCAGTCAGTGTGGATCCTATCTTTCAAAAAAGCAGATCGCTTTTTTTGATGTGCTTTTGCTGTGTAGACGCTCTCTTTTGGAAGAAGTTTTTTTGGAAGATCTCTTCTTCTGAAAGAAGCCAGCAGTCTAGAAATAGCCTAAGCTAGGATTTAAAGTATGTAGTTATAATGTCTGAGGGGGTAGCCATGTTAGTCTGCACGTGAAAAAACAATGGGGACTCCTGTGGCATCTTAGAGACTAAAAGATTTATTAGGGCATAAGCTTTCTTGGATAAAACCCACTTCGTCAGATGAATTAGAGTGGAAGTTAGAGAAGCAGGATTATATATAAGGAAGAAGTTGCTTGTGTTAATGAAGCTAATTAAGTCAGGGTGGAAGTGGATCATTCATAGTATTTGGTCTGGAAATTTTTGAAATTCTTTTGTAGAAGGATAGCTACTTTCAAATAGTGCATTTAAAAGTAGCCATCCTTCTACAAAATAATTTTTTTTTAAATTTACAAAGGAAAACATCTGAACTGGAATTCATTTGTAAATTCAAAGCTAACAATTTAGGATTGAATAAGGATTTCAATTGGTTAACGCATTACAAAGGCAATTTGCCTTCTTTGAATATTGACATCTCCCAACCAAATGCTATGAATGTTATTTTAAGACGGTTCTTTCCTAGATATAAGTCTCCAGGATTGTTAAGGAAACACTAAAAGATCTGGATATAATCTTCCAATAAAGTAATTAACATAGGCAGCAGTCCTTCCAAAACAAAGTCTCTTTTATTAAAGTAATTAATAATCTCGAATAATATAATATAATCTAACAATCCTAAACAAGGCACAAAATCCCTGATACCAATCCCTTATTGTAAATTAAAGAGATTCAGACTACAATAGCACATAGGTTCAATCATTCTAAACAGCAATTTGTTACAACAAATCTCGGTCAGCATCTCCTAAATTATACTTCAAGTTTACATAATTCTAATTAAAACACATTCACTCAAAGCATGCACATATTAAACACTATATTACACTAAAGATCACATAAGAAAATTACAAGTTTACTATATAAATTGACTGACATCCCTTTAAAATCCCTTATTGATTTGTAAATCTTTATTCACTGTTGCTATTCAGCTCTTGGTCAGTCAGATCTGCTCCACTTTTCTTCTCTCTCTCTCTCTCTCTCTCTCTCTCTCTGGGTTTTTTTCCCCCTGATTTATTTCCATCAGCTTTCTCTTTCTGGCTTCCATTTCCCTGTCTTCTCCTACTCTAATCTCGCTCTCTGTGTCTGTCCAGTCCAGATTTTCTCCTTCTGTAAATCTGCCTGCTGGCAGCTTGCTTTTTATGCTTCATTCTTATTCTCACTTAATATACCTTGCTATTCTTAGAAGCAATCACCTCATTCACACATGCTCAGTAGTAACCATTACTTAAGAATTATCACTGACAATTCTGACCTTTATATCAAGTTGTGACCAGTATGAGTGGGCTATGACCAGTTAGATGTGCAATTAAGTGACCTCTCTGTCACTCCTTATTGCCCATGCTCAGTAGCTACCAATCTTTCACATACTTACCACTGTTGTTTACCTCAGAGCTGTGATTTTCCTGATACAAACACACACACACACACACACACACACACACACACACACACACACACACACACACACACACACAGAGTTGGCTTTTTGCCAGAAAACCATTAAAAAAATCTTGGGTTTTCACTGAGCATGCTCAGGGTTTGGAGGCTTCATCCATTTGCTTATTTAGAATAAAGATTAGAAAAGGAAAATGAAGACTGGAAAATTTCTCTAGTAATACTGGGATCCATCTTACTTGGTAATTGCCCACTTGTCCACTGTTTCATTCTACTAAACCTTAGAAAGAGTGGGTTTATATTCTGTATCATGGTCCCAGGGTAAACTGCTCTTTCTGAGACTCTGTTCCAGTTCTCCAAGTGCACCCATTTCAAGTGTCAGGCCCTTGTCTTCATTTCCTTGTGGTGAGACTCTGTTATTAAGCCACTCTAACTGGGTCTTTAGATTTTACTTCTGCCTGCCTGCCAACTGCAATACCTAACATGCCCAATGAGAATGGCACCTCCAAGAGTTCTCTGCAGGAACATGTGGACAGAGATAGTTTGAGTGATGCAGAAGCAGCTTCTTGAAAACAAAGTATAATTTATTTGCTGAAAACTGTCCAGCTATCATAGAAATGGATTTAAAATAACAGAGCGACATATACATCTTACCTACCTTTTGCATTTCCCTTAGTTAGACATGACTTAGTGTAGGTTCCTGTTGCTTCATGTTGATTCCAGTGTCCCATTTTTTTTAAAGTAGAATCTGATGGCATCACTCTGGTATGTAAATAATTATTCCTCCCTCTATACAAAGCATATAATGGCAACAATCAGGCCATGGACTCTATCTAATTTTAAGATATCCTCACCAGCTGAATTTCTGGTTCCACAGTCTCATCCTCTGTGACTATCGTTGCACCCACCCTTTGTTCTCCCACATGTCCATTGAGATTTGCTCTGCCACAGTAACCGCACAGAGTAGACTCTGTCTATGTGGATGAAAGGGCGTTATCCATTGGATTAGAAAAAACAGCTCCCCAATTTAAATTGGCTACATTGACAGAAGCAATCTTCTATTGACATAGTTGTACCTACTCCGGGGATTAGGTAAGCATGGTCCCTCAGGAGTGTGTTTTTCTCACACCCATGAACGAATAGCTATGCCAAAATAACTTTTAAGTTCAAGCCAAGCCACCGTATCCTTTGATCTCTAGGTTCTCACCATTGGCAAAACAGCTGTGAAATTATGGTTGAGACCAACGTATCATCTCTTTACAGCTATTAACTTGGCCATTGTGATTGAGTGTTATTTTAGAATGTTCCTTACCTAGGCTATTATGTTGCCTTTCCTGCTTAGTTCCCTTAAGAGTCCTATCTTGATATATCTCCAAACAAGTAACCCATCATAAATAAGTATGCAAAGGCATTCTCAATATTCATAAAAATAAATCAGATATGAATTTCCCATATCTTCATATCCAGGAAATGGAAAAATGTTCTAGGATGAATGATGCCAGTATAATTAAACATTAATTAATGTTAACAACAACTTCTTTAGTTTAGGTTAGTAGTAATTACAATAAACTGAAAACAAATAACCTTCCAAAGGTAAAATATTGTATAATTTATTCCACCTCATAAAAAAGATTTTTCCAAGAAAGAATAGACTCATACAAAATGATTATTAGTACAATGAATAGATCTCACTTTTAATTAAACATTAATGATACAGTAAAACAGGAAGATAATTACATATCTTGACAAATACAGAACAATTAAATATGGTTACGCTCATAGGCAAGGAAATATTTTATTGTGCATATTTCTAAACATAAAATATTGTGCTTACCTATAGGATAACATATGTATTTTGTACTTAGATTGTCATCCATGTAAAAGAAGGCAAACTATCTTTAGAAGTTTTAGTAATGTTTTTTTGAAAATCTACTAAAAATCTTAAAGCATCAACAGGACATACAAGATAGGAAACAAAGAGTAGGAATAAATGGTCATTTTTTAGAATGGTGAGAAGTAACTAAGGGCATGTCTACACAGCAGGGAAAAATTCAAATTAAGCTATGCAACTTCAGCTATGTCAATTGTGTAGCTGAAGTCAAAATAGCTTGATTCAGCTTTTGGCGCTGTCTACATAGCAGGAAGTCTAAGGAAGAACACTCCTCCTTCAACTTCCCTTACTCCTTGTAAAATGAGGATTACAGGAGTTGGAGTAAGAAGTCCTCCATCTCAACATTATTTCAAAATAATGTCTTGCTGTGTAGATGCACGTTATGTTATTTCAAAATAACATCAGTTTCTCCGAAATAACACTTCTGTGTAGACATACCCTAATAGTGTCCCACAGGGGTCCATACTGGAATGAATCCTATTCAACATATACATAAATGATCTGGAAAAAGGAGTTAACAGTGAGATGGCAAAATTTGTAGATGATACTAAACTGCTCAAGATAGTTAAGACCAAAGCAGACTGTGATGAGCTTCAGAACATGTCACAAAACTAAGATACCGGGCAATAACATGGCAAATGAATGTTAATGTTGATAAATACAAAGTAAAGTATATTAGAAAACATAATTCCAGCTATATATACAAAATGATGGGAACTAAATTAGCTATTACAACTCAAGAGAGAGATCTTAGAGTCATTGTGGATAGTTCTCTGCAAATATCCACTCAATGTGCAGCAGCAGGGGAAAAAGCCAATAGAATGTTAGGAATCATTTAAAAAGTGATATTGAATAAGACAGAGAACATCTTATTGCTTCTATAAATCCATGGTGCACCCACATCTTGAATACTGTGTACAGAGTGGATTGCAACTCCATTTTAATGGGGTCACTAGGGCTGGATTAGACTTGTTGGAGTCTGGGGCTGAAGTCCAAGCCCAAGCCCCACTGCCCAAGCTGGTGGCAAGGGTCAAGCTTCAGCCCTAGATGGTGAGGTCCTCTGCTTTGGATTCAACTTTGGGGCCCCTGACTTGGCAGGCAAGGTGTGTTTTTTTTCTCCTTCTCTCCCCCCAGTTGCCCAGGGCAGAAGAGCTTGGGCTGTCTCAGGTTTCCATCCCCCAATTCTGGGATCATGTAATAGTTTTGAAGGGAGTCCAATGAAGTTTGAGAACCTCTGATTAACTGATCCCAGTCATTACCAGGAAACAAAAATTCCAGAATTCAGAGCTTGGCAGAATAGCATGATCTGTAATTGTATTTCTATTCTAGAAATATGAACATAAGAACGGTTATACTGGGTCAGACCAAAGGTCCATCTAGCCCAGTATCCTGTCTTCCGATAACGGCCAATGCCAGGTGCCCCAGAAGGAATGAACATCAAGTAATCATCAAGTGATCCTACCCTTGACACCGATTCCCACCTTCTGACAGAGGGTTGAGATCACCACTCCTACCCATCCTGGCTAATAGTCATTGATGGACCTATCCTCCATGAATTCATCTAGCTCTTTTTTGAACCCTGTTAAAAGTCTTGTCCTTCACAACATTCTCTGGCAAGGAGTTCTACAGGTTGACCGTACATTGCGTGAAGAAGTACTTCCTTTTGTTTGTTTTAAACTTGATACCTACTAATTTCATCTGGTGACCTCTAGTTGTTATGGTATGAGAACAAGCAAATAACTTTTCCTTATTCACTTTCTCCATACCAGTCATGATTTTATAGACCTCTATCAAATCCCTCCTTAGTCTACTCTTTTCTAAGGTGAAAAGTCCCAGTCTTTTTAATCTCTGTTCATATGGCACCCATTCCATACCCCTACAAATTTTGTTGCCCTTTTCTGAACTTTTTCCAATTTCCCCTGAATTTTGTACTTAGGAATTGATATACATCCCTGGTGAGGATTTACAGAATACATTTTCACAGGCTCTCTCTATGAGCTCTTTTCCCCCACTTTTAACTACCATTAATAAAAGGAAATTAGTATAGAAAAAATTCATTAATGTTGTTTTAATGGTTTGATTTTAACCCAAGAATGTGAGAAAATTCAGTGATAAGGTTTCCAATTAATCTTTAACTCATAACATAAAAGCATTGATCTCTAGCCTTTGCAATTCTGTAATTACTAAGGCACAGGGGAATGTGCTGTGGACAGAACTAAAGTCTTAATCCTAAATGTGTTTGGCTTTTTTGAATTTATCAGATTCTTAAAATTTAACATAATTTCTGTATGGGTTATAAACATATGTGTTCTTGACCCACTTCAGAAAACAACCACCAGTGAAATATGGGTAGTATAAATCATTCAAGAGCTCTGTAAAAATTGCTTCTCAGGAGAACTGTTTTTCTATTGAAGATCACACCATTTGGTTTAGTTTCTTCATTATTTTTTCCATGTATTGCATTACAGCTGCTTGTTTGAGCATTAACTTTAGAACTTGTTCCCATTATTTCATATTAAAAGTGTATAATGTAATCCTGAGGTGTGTGTGTATATATATATATATATATATATATAATTATGCCTCCTATATGAAAATACCATCTGAATTTACTCTTTATGCTTTGTAGAAACAGTAAAACAAATCCAATAACAACTGAACACAGATAATTCCCGTACAGACTTAACAAAACTTTATGCGGAACTTTATGTGGGGACAAAAGTCCACACTGGTGACTCTCCTTGCAGGATCCGAGCTTAACATAGTTTTATATGTGTACAACTTAATTAGATTTTCTTTTTGAACATGTGATATTAGAAAAATGCAAAGATTCATTTTACTACACTCTATAAGAAAAAAAAATACAAGAGACTTTCCATGCCTCTACAAGTTTGCAGTCTACATAGACATGATAGACAACAAGTTGGAGTGCAAAAAGGTACAAAAATGTGAAGTAAATTGCAGAACAGGATAGTTGCTAAGCAGGGAATAAAATCCATGTCTCATGGTTCTTTAGTCTTTGCCTTTGACTACATTGTCTTTTATAGGCAGATGCTACTATAGAAGTTTATTTGATATATGAAAAATATTACCCTTTCTCCTGGAGACACACAGACACTGATTTGTCAGTGCCCTGCTCTGTAGTGTAAGTACTCTGTGAAATCATTATTAAATGTATTGTAGTATTTGCATACAGCATAAATATTTTTTCATATGTAATATACCTCCAGTAAAGAAGGTTGAAAAGAAAACTCTGCTCTGGAGTAAAGGTCCATGATTGAGAAACCAAGAAATCAAAAGTGTGGCCTGAAAATAGACTGTCTCATTTATCAATAACAAGTAGTCTCATTTACCTTTACTTTCATGTAAATATAAAAATATTTTTTAATAATTCACTTATTCCTTGTTTATAGCCTTTGGAGATCCCTGCAAGAAGAATGTATTCTCCACATAATGTCTTATGGATTCAGGTATATATAAATCATACTGATAGTACCTCAGGGCCTTAGGACTCATAAGCTAAGAGAGTGTCATTTAGCATAACTTTGTAATGTTTCTATTTTACAAATCTGTAAGAATACTACCTTGATTTCTATACACAGTTATTTACTATACTTTCAACTTGATATATAAATCTGATGCTCAGTTTTCCAGAGTACTCCTGAAAAGTTTGATTAAATAGAACTCCTTTGTTCAGAACTACTTTATAGCCAGTTCTAAAGTGTACCCCAACCATATATGCAGAAACAGTACATTTGAACTAAGTTACTAGGGCAGAAACTTCATTTGCCACAATCTATAATTCACAAGGGCCTGGTCTGTGCTAGGAGATAAGTGCGAATGATGATATGCAACTTCAGCTACGTTAATTGCGTAGCTCAAGTCAAAGTATTTTAACTCAAATTTTGGGGTCGTACACACTGCAGGAAGTCAAAGGAAGCATGCTCTCCTTTCAACTTCCCTTACTCCTTGTAGAAGCAGGAGTACTGGCATTGATGGGAGCACCCTCTCAGTTGGAATTAGCATGTCATCACTAGACCCTCTCATTCGAACCCTGGATTCATAGAATCATAGAGCACTAGAACTAGAAGGGACCTCACAAACTCATCAAGTCCAGTCCCCTGCCCTGACAGCAGAACCAATCACGAGCTATACCAGGGCTACTCAACATGTGGCCCATGAGCCGCATGCAGCCCACGGCCCATTTGTTTGCGGCCCACGGTGCAGTTTGGGTTTACGTGGGGCTCAACACACAGCCTGCGGGTGGGATCCTTTGAACATGGCCTCCACTAGGAACACGCTCCACAACGGCGAGGTGCCTCCCAGGCAGGGTGAGCATTGAAAGATGCAAGCGGACAGGCGGGCTGGAACAGATGGGTACAGGGTGTTAGCATTTCTAGACCACAGGGAGGAGGTGCCGGGACTGCCAGGGTATTGTGGGAAGTTCTGGCTGCTTAGCCTGGTGGGCAGAGCCTGAGAGGTGCTGACTGGCTCATACTGGCCATGTTTGGGTCCGGCACTGTGGCCAGGCAGCCCTGCCTCTGTCCCACATGGAGCAACGGACTCCCGCGGGGGTACATCAGCCCTGCTGGGAATCCAGGACAGGAGTCCAGGCACCTATCCTTTTTTGCCTCTCATGTCTGGCCTGACTCACCCAGCTCCCCCGCCACAGGTTGGAGTGCTCTGGCTTCGAAACTTTTCTTTTTACAGTAAAATCTCTCCATGAAATGCATAACCTGAAGCTTCAAGCTAAACACGCAAAACACTGGTATACAATTTTCTTATTAGTAAGAAGCATTAAAAATGGCACTATTGTTAAAATTGTGAAGCCAAAACAAAACGGTAGTCAATATAATGGTCTTTTGTTGACATTCGTTTTAGTAATTAAATTCCTGGACTGTCATTGTTCATTAAAAGTGCTGTCCTATGGGTGGAAATCAGGTAAATATTGCATTTTATTAATATCAGCAGAACTGACTGAAATGGGGCCTGCGTGTTGTGTAGTCTTGCCTTAATCTTTGTATTCATGCCCATCAATGTGAAATAAGCTATTTGCATATATTTGCATATATATTTGTATGCATATGCAACCACGCTTAAGTTGAGGCCTTCGGCATGTGCTGTGAGTATCATTGTGGCTCCTGGGACTTCCATAGTTGAGTAGCTCTGGTCTATACCATCCCTGATAGATGTGTATCTACCCTGTTCTTAAATATCTCCAGAGATGGAGATTCTACAACCTCCCTAAGCAATTTATTCCAGTGTTTAACCACCCTGACATTTAGGAAGTTTCTAATGTCCAACCTAAACCTCCTTTGCTGCAGTTTAAACCCATTGTTTCTTGTCCTATCCTCAGAGGCCAAAGAGAACAATTTGTCTCCCTTCTCCTTGTGACACCCTTTTAGATACTTGAAAACCGCTATCAAGTCCCTTCTCAGTCTTCTCCTTTCCAAATTAAACAAGCCCAATTCTTTCAGTCTTCCCGCATGGTTCATGTTTTCTAGAACTTTAATCATTCTTGCTACTCTTCTCTGGACCTTCTCTAATTTCTCCACATCTTTCTTGAAATGGACATAATACTCCATTTGAGGCCTAATCAGCGCAGAGTAGAGCGGAAGAATGATTTGTCTTGCTCACAACACTCCAGTTAATGCATCCCAGAATCATGTTTCCTTTTTTTTTTTTGCAACAGCATCACACTGTTGACACATATTTAGCTTCTGGTCCACTATGACCCCTAGATCCCTTTCTAGACAGTCGCTTCCCATGCTGTATGTGTGAAACTGATTGTTCTTTCCTAAGTGGAGTACTTTGCATTTGTCCTTATTAAACTTCATGCTATTTACCTCAGACCATTTCTCCAGTTTGTCCAGATCATTTTGAATTATGACCCTATCCTCCAAAGCACTTGCAACCCCTCCCCGCTTCGTATCATCTGCAAACTTAATAATCATCCTCTCTAAGCCAATATCTAAACTGTTGATGAAGATAGTGAGCAGAACTGGTCCCAGAACAGAACCCATGGAACCTCACTTGTTATGCCCTTCCAGCAGGATTGTGAACTGTTAACTACTCTCTGAGAATGGTTATCCAGCCAGTTATGCACCTACCTTATAGTAGCCCCATCTAAGTTGTATTTGCCTCATTTATTGATAAGAAGATCGTGTGAAACTGTATCAAATGACTTATTAAACCTAAGTATACCGTGTCCACCACTTCTCCCTTATCCACAAAACTCATTACCCTATCAAAGAAAGCTATCATAGGGTATGTCTAGACTACATGGCTCCGTCGATGGAGTCATGTAAACTAGTTTACCCAGCATAGGCAAAGAAGAGGGGATTTAAATACAGCTTCCCCAGCTGACTGATCCACGTCTAGACTACCGCGCTGTGCCGGATCAGCTGATCATCGGCAAAGAGCGGCGGCCATGTTTATTTTAATGAAGTGGAGATTATTTAAATCCCTGCTTCTTTGCCTATGCCATGTAAACTAGTTTACATGGCTCCATCGACGAAGCCATGTAATCTAGACATACCCATAGGGTATGTGTACACTACAGCATTTTGTTATTCGAAATAACGCGTCTACACACAAAATGCATTTCGAAATAGCATGTCCACACTGACTGAACGCTGAGTCTCATTCAAGGCTGGCTGGAACCAAGTCCGGCAGGGCATCAGGTCAGGAGTTACTTTGTGTGGCTGCTGCCTGAGGCTGAGGCCTGTACTTAAAGGAACCCCCCCAGACAGCCGGTTCTCAGGTTTCCCTGCTTGTTTGCCTACCTCAATGAGGAACAGCAAAGCATTTTGTCTCTGCGTGCTCTGGTCTGGTTGCCCTCACTCGGGACACCACAGCACTCTGCAGCATGGAGCCAGAGCTGCCCCTGGGCACTCTGGTGCTTCTCGTGGACGCGTTGCTGCAAGCCTGGCTGCACTGTCTGCAGGCTACCATCCGGGAGGTCCGTCGGGGGGCTGTCAGTATCCAGGAGGCCCTGCTGGAGAGCTTCCAACCTGAGGAGCACTAAGAGCCTCCCTGGTCTGCCCCACTGGGGGCTTGTGCCTCATTCCTCCCTCACGTCCTTCCACTTACCCCTCCCTACCCCCCTTCCTGATGTCAAATAAAATACATGTATTTTCATGAACACAAACTCTCTTTACTTAACAAAACTGGGAATGAAACTCTGGTGAGACTGGGAAAAGGAGGTGGGAGAGGGGAGGGGGAAACCTGGGAGGAGGGAGCTAGAAGGGGGAAGCAAAGGGGGAAAAGAGGGAGGGGAAGCTCAGGGCTCAGGGTTGGGGATCTCGGCGGACCAACTTGATTTTTATGCAAACCTGCTCCTGGGTTCGCATGTGGCCTTTGGTGGCCAGGCTGGCAGCTATCCTGCCATAGATGGCCGCATTCCCCCATATAGTGTGGAGATCATGGATGTTGGGGGCATCCTCCCCAAACCTGAATAAGGTTCATGATCTCCACTCTGGACCAGGAAAGCGCCCGCCTTCTCAGGGCCCTGTCTGGCTCCTGGGAGCTGGCAGACTGCTCCTGGGGAGCGATGGAGGGCTGGCTGCAGTAGCTTGCTGGCTCATGATTTGGGGCCACTGGGTCAGGGGCAGTGACTGCTGGCTCTGGGCTGGCAGGCTTGGAGCTGGCGCAGGCACTGTGGCCAGAGTCAACCCCTTTAAGGGCTCTGGGGAGGGGAAGGGGGAAGAGAGAGGAGTGTTCTTGGTTGAGGCTGGAGTGGCCACCAGGGCACCCTGGGAAGGCTGGAAGCCCCCCTATTTCAATATAAGTGTCTACACAGCACTTATTTCAAAATAGTTATTTCGAATTTTGCATTATTCCTTGTGGAATGAGGTTTACCAAATTTGAAATAAGTGCTCCGCTATTTCGAATTAATTTTGAAATAGCAGTTTGGCTGTGTAGACGCTAGTAAAGTTATTTCGAAATAACGGCGGTTATTTTGAAATAACTTTGCTGTGTAGACATACCCATATTGGTTTGACATAATTTGTTCTTTACAAATCCATGCTGGCTATTAGCTATCACCATATTATCTTCTAGGTGTTTTAAAATGAATTCCTTAATTACTTGCTCCATTATCTTTCCTGGTACAGAAGTTAAATGGACTGGTCTGTAGTTTCCTGGGTTGTTCTTATTTCTCTTTTTATAGATAGGCGCTATATTTGCCCTTTTCCAGTCTTCTCCTGTCTTCCATGATTTTTCAAAGATGATCATTAAAGGCTCACATACCTCCTCTATCAGCTCCTTGAATATTCTAGGCCCTGGTGACTTGCAGACATCTAACTTCTCTAAGTAATTTTTAACTTGTTCTTTTTTTATTTTATCTTCTAAACCTACCCCATTCCCACTAGCATTTACTATATTTCGCATTCCCTCATCATCAGACTTCTCGGTGAAGACCTAAACAAAGAAGTCATTAAGCGCCTCTGCCATTTCCATTAAGCACCTCTGCCATTAGAAGATCGACTGCGTCTGCTTTGATCCTATCTATAGTGTAGACATGGCTAAACACACACACACACACTTACATATACACAGAACATTATAAATATAATTGTTCTGGTGTTTTAAAAAATATCACATCTTGAAATTTTGATTAGAAATGCACTTACCATTCAATGTCTGATTTTTTGTCTGATTTCTGTATCCTTGAAAATAAGTATACATGGAAAAATGTAATAATTGCTAATTATATGATACATAATATTTGTTCATAAAAGCCAGCTGTGCTTTTATGTCAGACAAATGCTAAGTCTTTAAAATTCTACTCACACTTTTAGATTTATATATATTCTTGGGAAATAAACATTAAGCCCAAGCTGGCTAACTGTTTTTTTTTCCTCTACAGAGATACAGCAATGCAAACAGAGTATACTAAAGTCAAAAGGGTAGGTAGGTAGGATTTCCAAAGCACTCAGTGTTGACCTAAATCTTCTCCCATTGAATCAATACCATTAAAGTCAATAACATTGAGTTCAATAGGAGCAGAGTCAGACCAATGCTGAGCATTTTTTGAAATCCGCTTTCTGTGTTTTACTGCCTAGTTGTAAAACAAAGATATAATCAGACAGACACCTCAACATTTGTGTTAGATAAGAACACAGTGCTTGATCTTTGAAACTAAACACTAGAAGTTCATGCTGTTCTCTTAATAGAAAATCAGGTAAGTAAGCCAGTAAGGTAGATGGTGCAGAAAATTTTAAATTAAATTTTAAAAATGAAAATTGTCAACCATGGGACTTTGCTATTAACCTTGATTTAATGAAGGTGTACCTTTAGAAGGACCTCTGTCATGTGTCAATTATTCAGTATAAATTGAGTATGTTTCATAGAAAAAGTTTTCCTTTTAAAGAGGGTTTTCTATTAATGCTCAGTAATGTTTCAGTAGAATCCCACCCAGAAAATTATTACAGGTGAGCACTCAATACTTTCCATTATAAGACACTGTTTTCAATTGTTTATAACTTTGCCAAACTCTAACCATTTGGGCTGAAATTTCTCATACTGGGTGTCAACCTCAGACTCAATTTTGTCAGAAATTTTCAGAAAAAAATGGATCACTTGTTTCCCAGGAATGAGGTCAGGGGCAAAAACATGTTTTTTGCGTGTCAAAAAATATTCAGTTCTTTTCTTTCAAAATATCCCCCCCCTCCCCCCCCGTGCTTCTTTTGAGCAGGGATTTAAAATTTGGCAGGTGGTAAACTTTGTATTAGGAAGGTGCTTTTTTGCTGTCCCTATGAAATTTGGCCAAATGAGGTGGGGGCCCCAGAGATAACAATCTCCTTTATTAAACAATTAATCTCCAGAGCAATTTCATTCTGTAGTTTACATTCATGTGATTATGTAATGAAGGATTGTACCATATTGCATACACATATTATGTCTAATTAAGGTTTCATTGGAAATCTGAATTCTGGCATTTTCTAATTACTCAGTACTTGACTTCATGGCCTTTATAATGTTCTTACATCATTTTTTGTGTGCAATATAAAATATACAGAGAGGCCATATTAAGATACTGCATGGTCAGTGTTTAAAATGCATTTTTCCATTTTGGCCTATGCTGTATAAAGCAAATTTTGTAGTGAAAGCATCAGCCTTGTTATAAATTATGACATACGAGACATCCAATGTAAACCATCATAAGCTAGTTGGCCCAAATTCATCTCCATCTCTTGGGGTTTCAGTGGGGAATAACCAGGGATGGTATCTTACCTTACATGTTTAAATGAAACCTGTATAACTAATTCATTTAGGCAAAAAAGTTGCTCTTACACCCTCATGAAGTGCACTGTGGTGCAGTAGATTATTAGAAGTTAAGTGAGGGGATCCTGAGCTATGCTGCTTGTGCAGGGTAACATGGCTCAGGTATTTAGGGGAGCTCACTCCACAATGTCATCTATTATTGCCTGATATAATGCACAGAGTGCACTGCCCTGCATTTGTTGAATTGTGGCAGCACATGTGCAGAAAGGTCAGTGGTTTTGTCAGGAAGTATATGTCACTTTAGCAGTGTCCAGTATTTTAGCCAGGTATACAGCTTCATACTCAAGAGATAGCACTAAGTCATGCCTAGTCCTGTTCTCACATAGCTCTCTGCACCATCTTCTCCTCCAGACTGGCAGAATTTTGCTAATGCATGGTTTGAACTGCATGCCATTAAAAAGAGAGCGGTCTTCAGTAACAAGAATTAGCAGTGCTGACCTCAGAATTGACTTCACCTAATGTTATTCCTTCCGTCGGTCAATGAGCATAGTTAGTAGCACTCATACTTGAAAATACAGTGATAAAACAGCTAAGGTTCTTGTCCAAGATAATAACCCTCTCCCCCCAAAATGATAACCTTAAAGTAAAATCCCCACCATATCCAGGAGCTCAATTTATGTAGCTTTTTCCAATAAAAGAGTGTAGTCTTGACCTCTGTCACTTGTAATGAAATATGCCATTATTATCTGATTTTAGATTATGATAAATACTGTTTGGGTAATATTTACTTCTATTGGCAAGCGTCTCAGGTACATAATTAGAAAAGCAAGATATTTTTCTTTTGTGGCTGCTGCAAATCTCCTCAGCAGAATAAATTCCTTTTTGTCTTGTTCAGAGTCAAATATGAAGGAAAATATTACTTTCTGGCTCCATTATAGTATGAGAATGTGATTCAACTTGTATGATTCAATACAGAGCTCATGAAAGAAAGAAAGAAAGAAAGAAAGAAAGAAAGAAAGATTGTCTGGGGATACCAACTCTGAAAGAGTGAAAAATAGGACAAATGTGAGATTTGTCAAAAGGAATTTGTTCACTGAGAAAAGAAATTGAACTGGCTACTTTGAAGAAAATAGCCATCCATCATGGGATCATGGGATCATTTTGATCTTGGAATGGGGAAAATGGGAAATACTCTGTTTAAATTGTTATTATAGTATTTTTCATACTTGTAGAGCAACCACATACTTTAAAATAGCATCACCTTTATTTTATATGAAGAGAAAATAAAAAAAGAACATAAGGCCCATATGAGAAACTCACAGTGTGCCTGTGTCTCCTCTGAAGCTGCATATGAACACAAAATGGCTGTTTCTCTCCATTTCAAGGTGCAATTCAGAAGAAATATATTATAACATATACTAGTTACTTGCACAATTACTGAAGGATATAGATTACAAAAGGAAAATTCTGTTGACTCCCTCCAAGCAAAACCCTCATTTTTCATTACACATAAGAGAAATAACTAAATAGGTGCTCCCTTCCTTTCTCTGCTTCTTAGAGAACCAGTTATCAGAAATGTTGGAGCAATATTCTGTTTTCAAGCTATTTATTACTGCTGTTTAAAATATTCACTGACAAAGGGAAATATTCACAATTTCCTGCTTTTTTATTTCATGGCATTTCCAATAACATAGGAGCTAGCCAAAGATGTCTTTTGTCCACTGAAATGCATAGAAGAAGCATATATTTCTTATGAAACAAAAAACAGGACTATGTAGCACTTTAAAGACTAACAAGTTAGTTTATTAGGTGATGAGCTTTCGTGGGCCAGACCCACTTCCTCAGATCAAATTGTGGAAGAAAATTGGCACGACCAATTTTCTTCCACAATTTGATCTATTTATATTTCTTATGTACATTCAGAATTTTCTTTTCACCTTAGAGGAATTTTGAACATGGACATAGATTCCTTTTAGATTCCTTTACTTTTTTCTCTCCCGAATAAGAACTTATGTTGACTTTCAGGAAGGAAGACAGATTTCTGGAATAACTGCACAGAACCCAGATGTAATTCTTCAAAATCAGAAACCCCCCTGGGGAACCCTGGGGTGAGTATTGCATAATTTTAATTTTTTAAAGAAAGCTAAGAAAAGAAACATGATATTACTGTACTATTAAAAGCCTGATGCAAAGTCTGTTGAAGTCAATGAGATCAAGCCCTAAATCACTTTGAAAAGGAAATTAAAGTAGAACAGAAGAAAATGAAAGAAAACAGAAAAATAAGATTTTTAACAGTTGGTTGCAAAGATATTAGGGATCAAAAAACAAGCTCATTGATGGACAGGGATTTGTCTCTGAAAAAAGGACAGTCAGATAATTCCTTTATGAGAAAGAAGGAGGGTAGTAGTGAAAGAGAGAGTGAGGATGAAAGACAGAATGAAGGATTCTAGAACAGACCTGGGAAAACACGAAAATTTCAATGCATATTGTAATAGCTTCTGGCCGTCTACTTGCTCACCTGCATATGACTCCCCTCTGTGCATACATATTCCCATGCTTTCACTTTGATGCAGTATCTTGTCTTCTGTTTGATAAGGAAATACATTAGAGATCCAATTAAAAAGGGAAGCATATTTGTCTGTCATTCATACACTTCTGAGTCAGCAAAGAAAATGAATGAATGACAAAAGTTTCTGCTGTAAACCATATTTCATTAAATATTGGTACTTGGTAGTAATATAGCCAAGTACCAATATAAATACATACCTTTTAATAAAAATGAAACCTGCAGAATTCTATTTTATCATGCAGTAAATTCCAGATTGAATAGACAAATAAAAGTTGTATAACTGGGCTTTTAAAAATCTCACCTAATATTTTGTTTTTGTTAACAACAAATGTGAAGTTAAATGTGTATTTCACTTACGTACAGCAAACTCTGATAATCAATATTTATTTGGAAAAAAAATCTACTCCTGTTAAATAAAAGTCAAATGTTAGCATGTCTGACGATAAAGAGCTACAAGATACAGCCAGTTCTTTGCTGCCACAATAAACCTTCACCATTCTCCATCACATGCCTGACTTATGGCCCTAAAATGTGTAAAATTGTATACAAAAGTCACAATACAACTTACTAGAAGATTAGTTGCTGGGAATGGAACTTGAGAATGGGAAATGACTTTTTATCATTTCCCAGGGCTAGATTGTAACTTTAAAAGCTAACCTGAGGAAAGGATATAGTTGACCCAGAAGTAAAGCAGGAACCAGACTGACCATGCATGTCTACACTTCAGTAAAACACCTATGGCTGGCCCAGATCAAGGCTGCAGTGGTGGGACTGTAAAACCTGTGATTGTTGACATTTGGGCTGGGACTGGAATATAGGCTCTATCAGGACCCCATGAGAATGGAGAGTACTAGAGTCCGAGTCCAGCCCAAACCTGAATGTTTACACTGAAGTTTTACTGACCCACAGCCCAAGCCCCACAAGCCCAAGTCAGTGGGTGTTTAACTGAAGTACAGACATATCCTGAGTATCAAAGTCAGCTTCCCCATTTTCTCTCTTTTGCTAGTTTGGTTTACTTTACCCTGTGGTCTGGTGAACATGTTGGGTGAGAAGAAGAGCCAAGGACCCTGCCTTCCCCCTTCCTCCTTAAAGCTCTGGTATTGTGAGCAGCCTGGTCTGAGGAGTAGGGGATCCCTATATTCTCTTATCCACCATGTAGACACAAAGCCAGGCTCACAACTGAGCAGGAACTAATTTGTCATTTTGACATTTGGGAATGTGACACTGTCTTCAGTTTGCACAGCAGTATCCATCACCACAAGATGATTGTGTGTATCAAATGTGTATCAAATGTTTTTAGGGTAGAAGAATGATATTAGAGGTTGGACCTCCTTGGTCCAGCACCGTTGGGCCTGACTGGTCTAAACAAGAGAATTTGCCAGATCAAGGGAGGTCTCCTGCCACCAGCTCCCAAGGCTGCCCCCAACATCTCCCTGTCCCCCTATCCCTATCCCCTCTGCCAACCTGGCCCGGCTCCCTGAGCAGCAGAGGCTCGAGCTCCTATTGTGGGGCTCCAGCCCCGTGCATTTGGGGGCAGCCGTGGGACTCCCGACTCTGAGCTCCAGAGGGCTGCTGTGGGGCTCCAGCCGTGGCCCTGCACTCCAACGGGCTGCTCTGGGGACCCGGCCCCATGCTGCTGCAGGGATTAACTCCAACCCCACTCTCCTGGGGCTACCGTAATGCCCCAGCCCCAAGCCCAGGGAACTACTACAGGGCTTCGGCCCTGCGCTCCGGGAAGCTGCCAGAGGACTCACACTGGTGCAGAGCTCCGACCTCAGCCCTGAGCTCCTGGGGGCTGCCACAGGGCTCCAGCCCAGAGCCGATCTGTACTGCCAGGGAACTCTGGCCTGGTCCTGCACAGTCACAGGCTGCTGGAGGCTGCCGCAGGGCTACGGTCCGAGTCTTGCATTGCCCCCAGCTGGGCTGCCAACCCTGTTGCCCTGCCTGGCTGGCTCTCCTGCCCTTAAGCTCCTGAGCTCTCTGGTCCACGAGCATCTTGCAGGATGACAGATGTTGCTGGACCAGAGAATACCAGTTTTTGGAGGTATAATCTGTATAATGGATTTCCTGGGAATACCTGTAATTGATTGCTAACAGCGAAACTGTGTACCTTTACAGGAGGATAAGGGATATAAGACTCTTCCCCTCATTGTTCTTGCATAGCCTCCACTGACCTTAGATTTGGGTTTGTAGTGATAGGTTAGTGGTGCATGCCTGCTACTGTCTTCCCTCTTCCAAATCAGTAGTAATAAAAGAGATGGGAAAGATGGTGTTGGCTAGCAGCAAATCATTATGCTTCTGTGATGTGTAGAGTGGTACACTAATAAGATATTCCATATCCAGGTCTTATGCTAATATCACAGTTTACCCCTAAATCATACTACATAGATTAAAGGAGGGCACAGTTAAGGTTATTATTACAATCCTAACTTCTGGGTGCTTTACTTTGCAACTGTAACATTATTTTAATGCTAAATTTTGCATGAAATTTCCTAAGTTATTGTTTTAAAAAAAAATTAAACTACAAATTCCATGCAATACCACTGTTTATAATCAATGGAGCATAAACCCTGTTTCTTTCCCTAGTTACTTTTGCTCTTTGAATAAAAAGAGGTAGGACTTGAAGTTGTGTCTTCTGACCAATGCATATTTACTTATGGTATGATCTACTTCCCTACACATGTTCCACCTTCCCTATACATCTTCACATTTTGAATGGAATTTTCAAACACTCCCCTTAAACATTCCCCATAAAATTATCTAACATGTTCATGTATGTGCATTGCTTGTGGAACATGACAATCAGCTACATGATCACAGTTAAAAAAACAATGTGTATGTAAATAATCTGTGTTGGAAACTGATTTTTAATTTTGACGGGTCATAATTAGTTCTTACCAACCCCCCAGAAAAGCACATTGCCAGCTAGAGACAATAATCCTGCAGTGCTTTAGGACTGACAAAGACAAATGCTAACACTATTCTGTTTAATATATGTTTAAGAAATGTATTTTCTCTCTCTCTCTTCATTTTTTAAAATGGTTGAACTAATTTTGTTCAAACTTGTATTTAAAAAAATCTTCTGGACTGAAAACAAATGTGCTCAGTTTCAAACTGAAAGGTGGACAATTGAAAGAGTTATAAGCTTCAGTGTTGGGAATACTAATATTTCTTTCTTTCTTTCTTTCTTTCTTTCTTTCTTTCTTTCTTTCTTTTAGAACAGAAACACACACGCAAAATTAACTCCTTAACTTAGCAATGGGCAACATAGGCCACATGCATTGGCCCTCTTTCATCTCATTGGGCTTCAAGATTGTCATAACCAAGATGGTCTCCTGGGATAGGGTAATTTTATTAACTGCTCTTGCATACCTAGAATTTGTGGGGTGTGCCAGTAGAAGTCTAGCAGCACTCTGATGGGATGCAGAGGGAGCACACAGCTCTCAAAGTCAATGTTGTGTGCAATCAGGATGCACCTCACTTCGTCCTCATCTACACTTGGGGATAAGTTTTAATTAAGATATGGAACTTCAGTTATGTTAATTGCATAGCTTAAGTTGAAATATCTTAACTCAAATTTTGGTGCTGTCCACACTGTGGGAAGTCAAAGGGAGCACACTCCTCCTTCAACTTCCCTTACTCATCATAGAAGCAGGACTACCGACATGACGGGAGTGCCCTCCCAGTTAGAATTAGCATGTCTTTACTAGAACTGCTCATTCAAACCCAGAATATTGACTGCGGCTGCTTCGATCTTTTCTGTATTGTAGACACAGCCTTGGTGTGCCCTTGCTTTACATGCATGTCACTTTAGGAATACTGGTAGGAAAAAACTATGTGGACAGAAACCAGCAGAATCTGGCAAACTTGTGCATGTGAAACAGTAAATAAAAAGTCCCATGGCTCAAGCACAGAACCCCAAGGGGCCACATGCAGCCTGTGGGCTGTATGTTTCCCACCACTGCCTTAGCTGTAAAATGCCACAATGTGCCAGCAAATTATTTTGCTCTTTTACTGGCTCTTATTTTTCTCTTTTTTGTTAATATTTAGCTATTTTCTTACTGATCAATAGCCTCATGTCTAATGAGAACTTTATACCTTTTCTAGCCACTGTGCCAATTGTTAATCAAGATGATATTTGACTAACAATAGGATTTTGATTAGAGGTTAGTGAGAGTTACTGCACTAAAGTTCTGTTTTCACTTTCCAAAATACTGTTTTTGATGTACTTTTATGTTTGCTTGTATGCATGTCAGTAGCATACTGTACTTTGCAATCAAGAGAACAAAAGAAAATCAAAGAAATGCCCACCTCTCTCAGTGTGGCTTTTTCAATTTTTCTGTTACACATATCTCCCACTATGTGTTCTGATTGTTAGATTTTGAACCTAAGATTGACAGCATGTAGGATGTAATCAGTATGAAGAGGAGTGGGGTGTTCAGCTTATAGAAGAGTGGTCTGCCTGCACAATAGCACTAAGAGTTGTCACAGTTGCCTGCCTGCTAGTGCACCTGAAGGAGAAAATGATAAACAGTGACTGTGAAACAGACCCAAAAAAGTGATGTAAGTGCTGCCTTTTAAAAAGCCTGATTTGCAATGTGGATGCCTGCCTTCAGGAGCTTGATTTCTTAGCCTTAATGTTGCATTAAATGCTAGTTTCTTATGTGAGTGGGGTAAACAGATAAGATTGGAGAGACACCATTGTCATGGCTTCTGAGCTGGTAAGAAGTTTAGGCCTGAAAAGCAGATTTTTTTTTCCTTGCTGGGAGAGAAAAAAGTTGGCACTAAACTATTCTTGCTGAATCCGGAGCAAGGGACAGCACATACTTCAGCTGCCCTAGGAATACAGCAACATTTTCCCCCCACATACAGTGAAACTGAAAGAGCTACATTTATAAATCAACTGCATTTACAATGAAATAGAACACTCTGATTTCCAAGTAAGGAGTGTGCATGCACAGACTCACACCAAAATAACTGAAGATGTGCATTGCAACCAGTTTTGTTATTTCAGTTCCCCTGTATTTAGACAAGCCCCAGAAAGCAGATTGTGATTCAAGTCAAAGTTTGTTCCATGGGATCTTCCCTTGCTCCCTCTGGGGAAATATTCTGTGCCAACTCTGTACCTAGAGCAGATTAGTACCCCTACTGCACCTGGGAAAAAAACAAAAACTCGGTCCATTCCCAGCTCCTTCCTGGCTACTCCCCACCCACCTGTGTGGTAGTGGGAGTAACAATCCCACAGAAGTTGGGTTTTTTTTTTCATTCTAGTTGCAATACAGCCAGTAAGTACAGGAAATAAAGGTGCACCTACTACCCACTGACTTCCTGACATGGATGCATAGCCAGCATCACAACCTCTGCTTTAATGGAGTGACACATTGTAATATAATGCAATTTATTTATAACATATGCACAGGGTTGGAGGAATATCATGGAATAAAGCCAGAAGACATCTACCCTAATTCATAAATGGGCATGTCACTTTCAGAATTCCCCAACTATATGTGTTAAGACACTGCACTGTATATCTGCAAGATCCTTGAGCCAAAGACACATCTATTTACAGGGATTGTGCTGCTTTCCAATACAAAAGGAAGTGCACCTGAATTCAGATTATTAGTTATCATTCTTATATTTTATTTTTATCTTTACAGCTCCCAAAAAACTGCCCCTAAGCACATTACAGAATAAATAGGCGGTACCAAAGAAGATCCATCTGATTTTAGAGATGGAGTGGCAAGTCCAAATAAAAAAGAACAATAAAGAAGTGTGTGATATGAGGTTACTAAAATATGATTAAGGTTAGGTCTGGGCATGGGTATCAGGAATTCATATGTAAACTTAATATAAGAGCTCTAGTGCCTGAGTTTTATAGCGTATCAGGATTGGAGGCACCATTCATCATCAACAGATAAGTGAATTTATTGTGGAGCAGGTCAAGCGTGCAATGTTGTTAACCCTTTCTACTATGAGATGACAACCTGTTAGATATCATCTATTTTACATTCATATCTCTGCCACTTTTGACACAGTATTATACCTTCTCATATTTTTGTCATACCCAGTAAATCCTAGATTAATGTCACTGACAACTTTATTGCAATCCAGGTGGGATATATCCCAAAAAGCAAAGAAACACAGATTTGTCCTAACTCAGTCTCTTCTTTAAAACATCATATGATTTGGTAATTATACAATATCTCATATTCATTTTTGTTTGCATTAATCTTCCTTTCCCTTCTGCTTTTCTTTGTATATTTGTATTATCTATGTTTGCTCAACTTACTCTGTATGATCTCTGGGGTAGAACATTGTCTTATTTTAAAGTTTCGTAATATTCAATGTCACATTACAGTAAAAATATTTACCTCCAATTACCAATCTGTCTTTATTGAGTTTGAGGAACATATCTGATTCTTTATGAGAATGTTTTTCAAACTTTGTTTTTCAAACTTCTCAGATACGTATTAGCACACTAGAATAAATCCAGTACATAATCTGGTTGCTTATCCTTATCTGATTTCCCATGTCTGTTTTTAGTACTATCAATATTTCTAAAGTAAAAATTGCCATGGTAACTACACAATATACATGGTAATAGAGGGATCTGGCCAAAAGGAACAGGCCGTACTTTTGATTTAGCCATTGGCTACTATTTTGGATGGCCTGGGCGATAAATTTTTGTTTGTTTTGGATCTCTAGGTTTATTAAAGAGTTAAATTAATTATGAAGCATGATTTATAGCAAGATAATGATAGAATCAGATGAGTGGAAGGGACCTTGTGAAGTCATCTAGTCCAGTCCCTTTCACTCATGGTACAAAGTATTATCTAGATGATCCCCAACAGGTGTTTGTCTAATCTACTCTTACCAATCTGGAGATTCCACAACATCTCTAAGCAATTTATTCCAATGATTAACTATCCTGACAGTTAGATTTTTTTCATAATGACCAACCAAAACCTTCCTTGCTGCAATTTAAACCCATTGCTTCTTGTCATATCCTTAGAGGTTAAAGAGAACAATTTTTCTCCCTACTCCTCATAACAATTTTATGTACGTGGAAAACGTTATCATGTCCCCTCTTCGTTTTCTTCTCCAGACTAAACAAACCCAGTTTTTTCAGTCTTCCCTCATAGGTCATGTTTTACTAGACCTTTAATAATTTGTGAAGTGCTTCTCTCTGGTCTTTTTCCAATTTGTCCATATCTTTTCTGATATGTGGCACCCAGAATTGGACATAATATTCCATCTGATCAGTGTGTAGTAGAGCAGAAGAATTATTTGTCTTACTTACAACACTCCTAATACATCCCAGAATCATGTTTGCTGTTTTTGCAACAGTGTTACACTGTTGACTTGTATTTAGCTGATGATCCACTATGATCCCCAGATCCTTTCCCACAGAATTCCTTTCTAGGCAGTCATTTCCTATTTTGTATGTGTGCATCTGATTGATGCTTCCTAAGTAGAATACTTTGCATTTGATTTTACTGAATTTCATTCTATAATGAGGGTAAGACTCTTCCTCATCTTATGGAGTGTGTTCCAGAGCACTGGCATTACTATTACATATAGGCTACTTACACATGGGCTACAATAGAGACAATGCACTACATTATTTTAGTTGTCGGTAGTTATCCAGAAGAGAGGTGGACCTTGAAATGGTAGTTCCCTTTTTAATGGGTTATTAGGCATGTAAAGAGGTGAAACAGATTCTTAGCCCGTGTTAAAATTCTGCCCTCAAATGGAGAGTGCGATAGAGTCAATGATCATCCTTCTTCTCTGTGAACATCCAGCACATAAGGTCAATCAGGGGCTGATAGGGTCACATGTTGGATTTATCACACTATCTCTTAAAGATGGAGATGTTTATCTTTGACCCAAAATACTATCTGAGTCAGTAGTATGAATCTGATACAATAAGAATATTGATATCACTTTTAAAAAGTATCATTAATTTTAAACATTGACAGCTGAGCCATTCCATTATCATTATCAATATTTTATAAGTGGCCAAAGCAGTTTACTTCACATTATTAACGGAGGGCAAATTTCTGCTCTCTGATTTGCACGATGGATTTTAACTGTATTATTGACCACTGACAGGAGAGCCATGTATGAAGTTTGTTTGGGAACTCCTTGTTAAAATATTTGCAGTGCATCATTACTGCCAAAGCCCTCATGTAGTCTCAACAAGTTTGTCTGCTGTCAATAAATCTTGAGCAATCTGGTTCACTCAGAGAAATCCCAGAAGGCACTGTGTTCTTCTGACTTGAGAAAACCTTTGATTGCATGAAATTTAAAGTCTAGCAGACCTGCTGAATTATTTTGACCTTTATACACTAAGCAATAGACCTGTTGCTGACCTCACTACAGAGTTGCAGAGCTGGCATTGAATCCAGTTTAGCTACAAGTGTAGACAGGACAAATACCATTTTCAACAATATTACGGAAAATGTGAATTCTACCCCCAAACCAACCATGGTTGGTATAATGTTGTCAAAAACTGTTTTCTCTAGTCTTCCATAGCAGCTAAACCCTGATTCAGGCATTGACAGTTGTCAGTAACAGGACAATTTCTGAGCACAGATAGGATTTCAGATGGATTTTGTGAGATTTTAGAGATGATACGTAGTGGTGTGATTATTTATTTTATCCATGCTGCTTTACTCACTCAGCTGGAAACATCTGAGCTCCAAATGTCTGATAAATATTGGTTGTAATGAAAATATGTACAGACAAGTTTAACTGTAGTGTGACTGTTGGATGCTGCTGCAATTACCAATGTTTTTCAGCATCACATGCAACACTGATAAATTCTCAGCTACAAGCAAAAAAATTTCTGTTTCAACAGACTCCTTATCTGCTTTAGCAGCCCACATCTCTAAAACTCCCTTCCTTGTCAGAAAGTTTTTTTCCCCCAATGGCTTGGAAAGCATTGACTTGTTCAATGGGACAGTGTTATCAGTTCCCTTCCAATCCTGTCACATAGAGTGCCTGGAGAATAGCCTAATTTCTTACTTATCTGACTATAGTTTTTTGCAAAGTCTCTGAACTATAATCAATTTTGTGGTAATCCTTTAGTTTAATTCCATATTTACGGGCATACCCGATGAGGGAGAAGTAGCAAGATAGCAATCTAACCTCTTCACACCATTGAGGGACAGAGAAGAGACATGACCAGAGTGTGCAGATTTCATATACATTCTCTTTGATACTTAGATTCTCTGACACTGTTATTAAGAGCCCTGTCAATATTTTCATCAGAAACTTCAATACTTTGTTGCGCAGGCCAATGCCAAAACTTTTCATTTCAAGGGGAAGTTGCTCCCCATTCCCTGCTCCAGTCTGACAGCTTTAAAATAACCTTCCCTCTGACTTTTGGTCAACCTTCTTCACTGTGCTAAAATGCCACAGGTGAAAACTACAGCTGATCTGTCTGTCTATGTGGATTCAGCGTGAAAGTGTGCTAGCAGCCCCATCATCTGCTGCAATGTGCAATATGGAGAGAATTGGTTCACATAAACTTCTGAGCTACAGCTCAGAGAAGATCACCTTTTGGGCTTCGTAGCACTATATAACATCTACAAGCCTTGGCTATATGTATACTTTCAGCCTTGGTGAAGCATTTGGAGACCTTTGGAGGAAAGGCACTTTATAAGGGTTAGATAGTGACTTGGATGACATGCCTGTGTAGAGGAGTAAAGATGAGTAAGAACCAAAGCACCACCACCATATAGGGTATGTCTACACTTGCAGCCTATTTCGGGAATAGGGCTGCAAATGTAGGCATTCGGATTTGCAAATCAAGCCTGGGATTTGAATATCCCGCGCTTGATTTGCATCTTCCCAGCCGGGCGCCATTTTTTGAAATTTACAAGCCCGGAATAACTGCCCGCGTCTACACGCGGCAGTGAAACGGGTGTTCGAAATAAAGCCCTATTTCGAACTACCTGTTATTCCTCCTGCAATGAACATTTTGTTCAGAGTTACAAGCATTTCAAAGTGGCAAATAACCTTCATTTCCAAGGTGTTTGAACTCTGGGGTTCCACTGTAACCCTAAATGAACAATTATGTATGTTATTGAGATGACATTGTTTCTCTGGAGAAGGAATTACTAAAACTGATATAGAATGAATAGAAATACATCAGAGTATTTTTTTAATAAATACAAAATAAATTTTATTTTTTAAAACATTGTCCTAAGCACTGAATTGTCAAATGCAAATAAAATTGAACATGAACAAAAGGGGTAACTTTACCAAACTTGTTTCACTAAATCTTTAGTAACACAGGTAAGGATTCTCTGTAAATGTGATCTTTATCTTCTATTTTTATTTTATCTTTAATAATGTGCATGTACTTTGTAGTAATACATAAAACAAGTGTTGCAAGCAATGCTCCCTATAGGTTGTGCACTTGTGCCGCCACTCAGGAAAGATTCAAATGCAGCACAGCTGACTAGCAGAGTGTCCACAGCTAGGTTTTTTGTTTCTACAAGTTAGGCTCCTAAATTTATATGTAGGCACCTAAATGAAAATGACCTGATTTTCAGATGGTCTGAGCTCTTCATGCTTATTGAATGCAAAGATTTTTTTAAAGATAATGCAGTAAGAGGAACTGGCCATTCCCTGTCTTCTTAGTAGAGAAATAAGTGGTTGATGGTAACCAACAGCAGAGAATGATACTGTCCTGGAAAACTGTATAAGAATACATACAGAATTGTACACAGGATCCTTAGTGAAACACTGGAAAGGGATGATAAAAAGGAGAAGCTTCAGGAGAAAAAAATAGTTCTAGATTAGAGCTTTGCCCTCAATATACATTCAGTTGGTTTAGACAATGAATCATTCTTCACTTCCAACTTTTTCCGGTGGGTTTCCTTTAAAAGATATGGTTACATGTATATCTGACTAACAAGTCACGAGAAGAGGCAATGTCAAAGACATTTTTAAATTGTAAGAATTCATTGGAAAACATGTAGTTGGATACTGATCAAATCATGCAAGCAACAAGATGGATTTAACAGTTCTTTAAAATTTCATATTTATAGCATAATTCTTCAGAGAAAGCAACTTAAAATCCTTGCCAGATCATTCTTTTAGCAGCTGAGTAGACCATGAAAAAGATGTCTCATTAATACAGAATGTATGGTTCTCAATATTTATTTTTCACTACGACAAAAGTACCAAAGTAGCAGAAGATCTCCATGTAATACATGGTAGTCTGTGATACAGAAGTATGCAAAGTGCTGAAACATATACATGCCAGATGGCTATGTTTGTCAGGTACTGATGAGAGCATGTCATAATTCCATTCTTCATTTCACTCTTTATTACATGACAGACAGACACCAAAACAGAATGTGTGGAAACTTGGTACCTTACTAAAGAAACCTGAAGGTTGATGTGCTATTAACAACCAATGCTGTTCCAATAATACTGTGAAGAATATAGTATAAAAAGATAAACAGACATCCCTTCCAGAATATTTAATATTTCAAATCAAGTTCTTCAAAGACAAGAGCTAATAATCCTTCTGGTGTACTCAGAAAATGCTTCCTTCTGTATGAATAAAAAAAGAAAAATAATTCACAAAAGTATGTTCACCAATTCCCACTAGAAGTCTTGTTTCTCTCCTATTAGCTCTAGATAATTACTACAGTGCTGATCAATCAAATGCTGTTTCCTTCAAGTTAGTTATGGTTCAGACCATGGCAGATGAATAGACAACCCAATCAGCTGTTAGTATCTGTTATTTTTTTTGGAGATAAACTCTCTGGGGAGAGTTTTGGAGACGGTGGTGGTGACTGTACAAATCAAGAAACAAGCTAGTAAAGGCTGGGGAAAAAATGGGAAAAGACATCAGTGAAAATGGTACATTGGAAATTATCAGACCTGTAACCACAAAACCAGAACTGCAGCTCTTACTGTATCAGAGGACAGGCAGACAGAGGCTTTGAAAACAGTACCCACCTCTATAAAGAACAAGTTTCAGAACAGGAGGGTCTGTTGATGTTATTATATTTTATTTTCTTTGCGGTAACAAACAAACATTTGAAAAGGGAAAAGTCAGGGCTATTCTGAAGAGCTAAACAAATATTTGAGATAAGAGAGATTTTGCTACTCAGATTGTCATCAATAAAACAGAGAGAGGGTGTGCATGAGAGAGTTCAGGGGAGGCAGTGGAGATTTTGTGTATCCATAGAAAGTGGTAGAAACTTGCAGTTTGGCATGGACATAGTTCTTGGTTTGCAGATGTGCTTTTTGATGGACCTGTGAAAAATGGCTCTGAACAAGTTATAAAAAGTTCAACACTGACGATTGCTCATACACATGGCTTTTTTCACATAATGCATTAATGATATGCCAATTTTTCTTTGGCAATGCACATGTTATCTATGTAATGTAAGAGGAGTAGGAATTTCCTTTTTAAGTTGTCACTATTCTATTGCAGTTGCACTGCATGCATAAGCAAGTGGAATGGGTTTTAATTTTTAATTTGTAGATGTGTGTGAAATATGATCTGTGTGGAATGAAGGAGCTGCAAAGGAACTCTGCTTCCTTACATATAATACATAAAGGTACCTATGGAATGAGGTAGAATTGTATAGGGAACAAAGCTTGGGTGTGTAGCGCTCCTGCCTTATTCACCACAGAAGCTGAACTGTCTATAATAAATGGAGCATGTGTTCACAGGAACCTTCTTATTCTATGCGGTCTTTATGTCCTGCACAATGTACAAAGCATAAGATCAAAAATTTAGCAATAAGAATAAATATATTGAATAAGTGACTCATGCATGAGCACTGTGTCTCAGAGTTAAGAATGAACACTGAATTAGCAAGTGTCTTGTGGAAGAAATAATATGTAATCATTTAATTAAAGACTGCATTGAAGGGCAAACACTCAAGGGGTTGAATTAAAATTGTGGAGCCATTTCTTGACCTATGAGTGCTTAACTTGGGAACCTGGATGCTACTGTAATGTTGTGGGAGTTTTTAATTGTTTTAGGGGTTTTTTTCTTAAGAATACAGTTAGACTTCTTCTCAATGGACATGAAAATCCTGATACTTATCTGAACTCGGACTCTTATTTTTATAACGTTGTATATCGCATAAGGATAAGGTAGCATTACAGAAAGCAGCATCATTTATGTGTAAAGTCCAAGAATTAGGTTTCCTTTCATTTTACCAAAATCCCTCACATAAAAAGGAGATAACTTGATAGATGTCTAGAGAGCTGCCAAAATGTACTTCATAAGAACCAAAAATCAGCAACATTATTCATTTTTTTCATCCATGTTGTAGAGAAAAAAAGAGAAAAGCAGATCAGAAGACACATATAAATCAAGACAAGCTGCTCCACCTCATGGGAATAAAGCCTACTCTGCTAGGATAACAGCATCTTTATGTTATGCTTGACATGAAGGGCATGTGAATTGGATAAAGAAAAATATCAGTGTTGAAAAACTACTATATGCAGAACATAGTGACTTCTTTGGGTAGAAAAGTTCTTCAAGCAATTTTAGAAGGCTCACGGCTCATTCTCTTTCTTCCCAAAAAACTTCTGTTTTAATAGAATTTAAAGATATAATATTATTTCCTCCATGGAGTTATTGTAATCTTCACTGCTAGCAATAGATAGTAATGATTTGCAGTCATGATTTGGAAAGAAGAAATTTGTCTGAGCTTATTAATTTCAATTTTTTAAATCATTATCCACAAATTTACCCCTCTAGACAATTAGTTTCAGGTCACCAGGCCTACGTCTACACTGCAGGAATTTGTCAGCAGAGGCAATGCAAATGAAGCGCTCATTAGCATTTATCACGCTGTCATTTGCATAGTCTCTACCAATCCTTTAGGTGGAAGAGGTTTTTGCACAAAAAAAGCAGTGTAGACGGGGCCATTTTGGGCAAAAAAACCCTTTTGTGCAAGATTCCTTATGCCTCAAAAAAGGAAGTATACAGGATCGTGCACAAAATGGCCCCATCTTCACTGCTTTTTTTTTGCGCAAAAACCTCTTCTGCCAAAAGGATCGGAAGAGACTATGCAAATGACAGCATGAGAAATGCTAATGAGCGCTTCATTTGCATTGCCTCTGCCAACAAATTCCTGCAGTGTAGACGTAGCCTGGGTGTTTTAAACCTTCTGATTCAGTTATAACAATGAGGAGTCCTGTGGCATCTTAGGAAATGTCTACACTAGAAAATTATTTTGAAATAACTTATTTTGAAATAATAACTCCCCAAATAACTATTTCCAAATAGCATGTCCTTATTTTGAAATAATAACTCCCCAAATAACTATTTCCAAATAGCGTGTCCCCACCACAGGGAAGCCTGGAAATTAGTCCCTTAATGTGGATTCACTATCTTGACATAGAGCCTCAGAAAGCACTGGAGAGTAATTACTTTGAATGACTTTGGAGAGTACTTATTTTGAAATAGCAGCATTGGAGCATCCACACTACTAATATGTGGAAATAACTATTTCAAAATGAGCATTATTTCTCATGGAAAACAGTAATTATTATTTTGAAATAACCAGCCCGTTATTTCAAAATAATGGGCTTGGTAGTGTGGACACTCCACTTGTTATTTTGAAATAAGAGGAGTTATTTTGAAATAACTTCCTAGTGGGTCTAAAGACTAACAGATTTATTTGGGCATAAGCTGACAAAGTGTTTTTTATCCACAATAGCTTAAGCCCAAATAAATCTGTTAGAGTAATGTCTACACAGCAGGGCAAAAGTCGAATTATGATATGCAACTTCAGCTACGTCAATTGCGTAGCTGAAGTCGAAATTGCTTAATTCAGATTTTGGTGCTGTCTACGCAGCAGGAAGTTGAAGGAAGAACACTCTTCTTTTTACTTCCCTTACTCCTCATAAAATGAGGGTTACAGGAGTCTGAATAAGAAGTCCTCCATTTCAGAATAATGGCTTGCTGTGTAAACATGCATTTTGTTATTTCGAAATAACAGTGCTGTGTAGACATACCCTTAAACTTTTAGGTGTCACAGTACTCCTCATTGTTTTTGTTGATATAGATTAACATGGCTACCTCTGAGACTGATTCAGTTATGTTTACCAATACATACTAAAGTATTATATCACAGGGAAAAGTGAAAATTCTAGGGAAAGTTATCAATTTCTTTAAAAAAATAAATAAATGCAGGTAAAATAACAACTGAACATTCCAGTCCTTGACTTAAAAATGATTTGTTTGTGTCCAGGTACTCAGTATTTAAGAGTATTAAGTAGTGACAGTGGATTTGCATTGAGATGTACTCATGAAGCACCACTAAAAGTAATATAGATTTTGAATTGGTTAATGTAATAACCCTGTATGCCAAAATATTTTCACTTGTTTCAGTTATTCTTGTCATTCTTAATGCCATTATGATTTCCAAGTATGGTTTCTGTATAACGTATTTATTCTCAAACCAATAATTTTTCTTGACTTTGGAGTACACGAAAGAATATTAATAAGTGCTATATATATATCTGAGTTGGTAGAAAAAAATATGATATGTTATAGCTTGAACCTCCCTGGTCTGGCACCCTTGAGACCAGATCAGTCCCAGTCCAGAGAACTTGCAGAACTAGGGGAGATCAATGCTGACACCTCTGATGATGCCAGCTGGGGGGCTCTGTTCCAGTGGCAACAAAGAGGCCAGTGTTGATGGAACAAGGATGGGGCGTACTTGGGGAAGAAGCAGAGTAGCTGTGGAGCCCTGCATCTACTGGACTATGCTTATATCCAACAACTACAGGCCTGTGGCTGCTGTGCTGTTCTCCTGGCCCTCACAGGGCTACACTCCTGGCCCCTGGCCATGGAGTTCTGCAATTACCCTGCCTCTTCTCCCAAGCACCCCCATACCCACTCTTCTCTCTCCCTGAGCTTGAGTGCCATACCTCAGCTATTAGCAGTGCTCCATAAGCTCTCAGAGGACAAGGAGGAGTTGCTGAGTTTGTGGCCCCAGCATTTCCTGATGAGTGCTCCAACCCTGAAACACCACAGATGCCAGACAACAGATGTTGCTAGATGAGGGAAATCTGGATTATAGAGGTCCAACCTGTTGTTAAGAAGTAGTATGTGTTGGATAATTATATAATTAAGAAATGTGTCAAAATGCATACACATGGGGGTCAGAGTTAAGGTTATGCATAAATCTTGGTATTTGTAGCATTTTAGTGTTTAGCCTTGGAGCTTCAACATTGTAGGAATGTAAATATTTTGCATTTAATGAAATACAGCGTTCTTAATTGAAAAAGAGGGTGGGAAGAGAACTAAACCTCCAAAGAAGTCCTCATAGCTTTGAAGTTCTGTTGGTTTGTGCCCAGGATTGTGCATAACAGTGTGGGAAGGGGAATTTTTCAATTACAATAGTGCAAGTCTCTCTTCAGAAGCAATTCAGAGTTCTATGACTATGTCTACACCTAGACTGCAGGCTTCTTTCAGAAGGAACTTTTCTGGAGGAGATCTTCTGAAAAAACTTCTTCCAAAAGAGAGCGTCCACACTGCCAAAGCTCATCGAAAAAGCAATCTGCTTTTTTGAAAGATAGCATCCACACTGAATGGATGCTATCTCGCATATAAGCTGTGATTATTATGGATGGAGTGGTCACCAGGGCACCTGTGCTTTTTCCTCTTTCCTCTTCTTTCAAAAGAACTCCCTCTTCCCCATCCACACATGCCATTTTCCGAAAGAGATCTTTCAGCAAAAGGCTTCTTCCTCATAGAAAGAGGTTTACCAATGTCGGAAAAACCCCTCTATTCTTTCGATTTTTTTTCTGAAAGATCACCATTGCACTGTGGACGTAAGTGAAGGTTTTTTTCAGAAAAACAGCCATTTTTCCAAAAAAACTCTGTAGTGTAGACATAGCCTATGGTTGGGAGCAATTTTTCAGCCAAAACATTTTTAAACTAATTTTGCACATTTGGGTTGACCAAAATATTTTGTCAATTTGTGTTGAATTTGATGAATTAATTTGGTTTGAAATCAAAACAAATTAAAAATTCTGAAAAAATAAAAACATTTCATTTGAACATTTTTTAAATTAAATATTTTGATTTTCTTATTCTAAATTATTTTTCCTTTAAATTTCATTTCAATTTTTTTAAAAAGTTAAAATATTCAAATAAAGCAAAACATTTTGTTTTGGGTTGAACAAAATATTTTCTGTGACCAAAATTAACTTATCTATGTATTTATTGATTGATTTTACTTTTGAAAATTACTGAATCATTTACAATCTAGGTCAACCTAATTTTTTTTCAAAGTTCTTGTTCAGCCATCAAACCAAAAAAATCAGTTATTAACTTTGTTATTCAATTTGTGATGTCTTTGCACAGCCAACAAAGTAGCAGTTTTTAACATCTGATCTGAAAATTTCACACTTAAAACTGCAGTGATATCAATTTATCCATCTTCATGAAGGCAAGAGCCAGCTCTGCCTTGATTTGAATCATTGGCTCAGGGAGAATAAAGATTTCCACTATATTTAGATTAGTAAACCACTCCCTCCAGCAGAGCCTAAAAGCTTCATCCCTGCTGTGGGTACCTTCTCTTTCAATTTATTTTAAAATCAGCTTCCCCCTCTATAGAAAATATGCAGCCAGATATTCCTTCTCACTCAATAAGAACAGTGAAGTACAAATAATTATTAAAATCAGTTAGTGGAAGAAGCGGGAATAGAACTTAGAGACTCTAGACTTCAAGCCTAATTCACATGCCCTAAGGTTAAGGGAGAATTATAGAAAACAAGTTTTCTTGTACCAAGCACTCACTATATAATTACACAAAAAGGTTCCTTTCAGGAATATTTATGATAATACTATTTCTTTGTTTGGCAATGCCAAGTTAGAAGCATCTTTTTTTTTTAAATGGAAAAAAATAAGAAACTAGTTTATATTTTATGCATCTTAAGATCTAGATCCATATAAAAAATTCACCATGTTTATTGTACCATCTGCTTGATTTGAAAGGAGAGAGGTATTAATGAAACTAAGAAATCCAGTGAGACAATCTAAGTCTCAAAACCTAGCACAACTGTTTTCTGAATTACTTGTGTTGTCGCTCTAATGATGAGATTTCAAAGAATCTCACTTGTGATCAGAAAACTGACTTTTTATCTCAATTTATCAGTGGGAAGTATTAGAGGATTGCTCTATTCTGTGTTCAGTACAATCTTTCCCAACAAAAATTGTTACAACTTTAGTGCATCAGGAATAAAAAGCAAAATAAAGTGACAGAGGAGACTGTCTCCAAAGCAGCAGCTGCTTCCGATCGTTCATACTTAGCACACAAAGCTATTCATCTTAAAGAAGTTTTGGCACAACCTAGAAAACATTATACAGCATTATCTATAGAAGTAGTTTAGTGACTGTGCTGTGTTTTATTTGTTCTTCCTTCTTTTTCAGTATCTGAGATATTTGTATTTATATGTAAGTCATGTGGCCTGAAGCTATAAAGGGTAAGGAGCTCACCATCTGTTGGAGAAAGGGGGAAGAAGTGGTCAGGAATTCCAGAAGAAAGGATCTTTCTGACACAAACTATGGAGAATAGAAAAAAGAGGGGCCAAGAGCCTCCAACTAAACTGATTACCAGTCGGCCAGATTAACAAAAGCTCCATAGGGAAGGAACACTCTACCGCCACCTATTGGACAATAGTGAGAAAATTGCCTGCAGAAATGGTTTGTTTGCATAAGCTTTCCACTCAGAAAGCCTCCAAGTGACACTTTTGGGACTCAACAGAAATGTGTGTGATTTCCAAATTGGTGAGGTAATGGAACAGAACTTGGAGAGAAGGGAGAGAAAAATAACTGTTTCCTTGTGCCAAAGGCTCTACTTGAGAGTTCTATATAGAATCATAGATGATTAGGGTTGGAAGAGACTTCAGGAGGTCATATTGTCCAATCCCTGCTCAAAGTAGGACTAACTCCATCTAAATCATCCCAGCCAGGGATTTGTCAAGCCTGGCCTTAAAAACCTGTATGAGTGGAGATTCTACTACCTCTCTATGCAAACCATTCCAGTGCTTCACCACTCCCTAGTGAAATAAGGTTTTTTTTCTAATATCCAACCTATACCTCCCCCACCACAACTTGAGACCATTGCTCCTCATTCTGTCATCTGCCACAACTGGCAATAGCTTAGCTCCATCTTCTTGGAACCCCGATTCAGCTAGTTGAAGGCTGCTATTAAATCCCTCCTCACTCTACACTTTTCCTTACTAAATAAGCCCAAATCCCTCAGCCATGCCTCATAAGACATTTGTTCCAGCTGCCTAATCAGCTTCTCCTCATAAGTTATGAACTTCAGCCCCCAAACCATTTTTGCTGCCTGCAGTTGGACTCTCCCCAATTTCCCCACATCCTTTCTGGAATGGGGGGGGGGCGGCAAAATTGGACCCAAAACTCCAAATGTGGCCTTACCAGTGCTGAGTAGAGAGGAATAATCACATCCCTCCATCTACTGGCAATGCTCCTAATAATGCAGCTCATTAGGCCATAAGCCTTCTTGGCAACAAAGGTACACTGCAGACTCATATCCAGCTTCTCCTCAAATTGTAATCCCCAGGTCCTTTTCTGCAGAACTACCACTTAGCCAGTCAGTCCCTACCCTCTAGCAATACACGGGATTTTTCCATCGTAAGTGCAGAACTCTGCACGTGTCCTTGATGAAATTCATTATATTTCTTTTGGCCCAATACTCCAATTTGTCTAAGTTACTCAGAACCTTATCCCTATCCAACAACATATCGACCTCTCTCTCAGTTTAGTGTTATCTGAAAACTTGCTAAGGGTGCAATCCAGCCCAGATCATTAATGAAGATGTTGAACAAAAACAGCCCTAGGACTGACACCTGGGGAACTCTGCTTGATACCAGTTGCCAGCTAGGCATTGAGCCATTATTGAGCCTGATGATCTAGACAGCCTTACAGTCCATTTATCTAAGCTATACTTCTTTAACTTGCTGCCAAGAATACTGTGGGAGACTGCATCAAAAGCTTTGCAAAAGTCAAAGTATATCACATTCACAGCTTTCCCCATATCCAGAGAGCCAGTTATCTTATCATAGACGGCAATCAGGTTGGTCAGGAATGACTTGCCTTTGGTGAATTTGTGTTTACTCTTCCTGATCACTTTCTTCTCCTTCAAAGTGCAGGGTTACTTATTATTTGTATAAACATATTCCTGAATTCTAGTGGTGATGTTTATCTCAAGCTGATATTCCTTTGCCTCCATGAAGATTTCTCTCATATTAGACACAGATTCTTGGAAGGGTAAATATTGTCTGTTTAGAACACCCAAGGAAGGTATTTACTTTTTTCCTGGGTTACTTGACCAGAGCTCAAGCTGGTGCTGTTTGTTGGTTTTGAAAGGAACTCTTAAGTCCTAGAGCCCTTGAGCCCTAGCCCTTGCCACTAGTACCTGGTAAAAGAGTTATAAATACAAACTCTTGGTACCCAAAATAAACTTACTTATAAAATCTGCATTAAAATTAAGCTATTCACTTTCCCTCAGCTCTTTTTCCTATGGATCTTTTTCTCCCTGTGTCTGTCAAGCCAGAGCTGAAAGTAAGGTAGTGCATCCTGGTGCACAGGTCCAGTAAGAGCCAGCTGGGACACTCCACTGCAGAAGGAGGCAGGGCACACTCCTAAATGGACACTGGGGGCTCTCCTACAGGCTGCCACACCAATCATCATGCAGTGAAAGGGCCTGGCTTGGGACGCATCCCACACCAAACCGGGATTCCTCAAACCCTCTCCCCAGATTATTGCTTGCTAATCCCCTTCTGTCACTGTCAGGGAAAACACACAATTCACCTCCATTCCTCTCCCTCCTGGCTGTTCAGGGGAGGGGGCAGAGGAATGAGTGACCCATAATGTGCACTTTCCTCTTGCTCCCTGATAGTGATGGAAGGGGAAGAGCAAGCAACAAACGGCATCAATGGGAATAGTGGGGGATTCCGTCCCACCTGCCCTCCCTAAAGCATGCTATTACTCCCTTGCACTTCCCACACACACACCAACCCCCTGCCCTGAGCCTCCCCATGCCTGTAGCCCATTGCCCTGATTCCTGCACCCCAACACTCCCAACTTTCTGCCCTGGGTTCCTCTTTACACTCCCACTCCTGAATTCTGTACCACACCCAGTCTTTTGCTCTGAGCTTTTCCTCACTTTCCCAGCACTGACTCCTGCACCCCCACACACCCAAAAGCTCCACCATGAGCTCCTCCTCACACACCCCAACCCTGACTCACACACACACACAGCCTTCTGCCCTGACTCCTGCTCCCCCTCACACCAACCCCCGGCCCTGAGCCCCCTGCACTCCAACCCACACTTAAATTTCTTACACATACTGTTATATCACACACCACCCAACCACCTTCCCTGAGCTCCTCCAACAAGGGAAAGGGGGAGTAATACAACAGTACCTGTAAGAAATTTAAGTTATTTTTGCTCTTGTGACTAGCTCAATGTTATCACTGCTACTTATTCTTGCACTGGCTCAGGATGACAACACTGAATAGCCTGGGTTTTTTAGAGTGGTGCAGTGAGTCTGTGCACATCACTCCTTTGAGTTTTGAATGAAGTCTAATTGAAGGGTTGTTTTCCATTTCCCAGAAGACAGAACCAACATTCTCACAGGATCCATCTGAAGGATTTATTCTGTTAAAATGTATTTTTAAATTACTGTATCGTATTCAGTGCGTTCTACCTATTTTTCAGAGCATTGTTGAAACTGAACTGAGAGTTAGCTTAGGTGGTGTTAGATCTTCTTTCTTTGGGAAAGGGAACTGAAAGATGCTTCAGGGTGGGGAATGCAGAACTGTGAGGTGGAGAGGGGAGGACCAGGGGCGATGCTGCATCTGTACTGCCTGTTGTTCCTGTAGTGCATTAGTGTACAGTGAACCAGTGTCGGCTCCATGAAGATGATCTCACAGTGATACTGTTAATGCCTTTGGAGTGTCAACAGCATTTTTGTGTGTGGGCATGTGTGTCAGCCCTCAGCTGCAGTCAAAATACACTTAGCATAACTGGGTGAAGAGGATCAAAAGAGGATTCATGTTTCCTTTGCAGATCAATGATCCTGGAGCTGGCAGAGTACCATCATGACCACTATCATAATTTAGGCCCCCCTCTAAGATTATTCAAATTATATCCATCACACAGAGATGTTCCAACAACCAGGGATAGCTGGAGAAAAGCGGTGTTCTGGCTATACCCCCTTTCTGTCAGCAACACACCTACGCTGTGGATTTTGCGGGCTGTTCTGTGCCATCTAAGGGAACTAGATCCACTAGTTTACTAGCTTCCTTGTGCTACCAAGCAGCATAAAGCAGATGGAATGGTGACAATGACCTGGTACAAAGATTCACTGAAGCTGCTGAAACCTCCAATGACTTTTATTTCTAATGTAAATAATTCACTGGTTTATTTCTCTTCTCCTACTCCGTTACTCACCTTCTTCTACTACAGTACCCATTCTCCTTCTTTTACTCCAATACCTATCCTCAGCCAGCATCTTTCACTGTGTTGTACCTTTTGGCTCCTCCCCTTTCTGTCTCTTCCCTTTTTTATTTGTGCAGGAGCTGACTTTGAGAATCATCATTTAGTCCAGCGGTGGGCATTAATATTTGAAGGGGGCTCACTTCACAAATTTTGGAAGGAGTTGTGGGCTGACCTGAAAGGGGCATGGCCTCAGGCAGAAGGAGTGGGGTTGAGGGCTACCCTACTCAGGGCTTTGCTTGCCCAGTGGAAGGGACCTGGAGCAGAGAGGAGGGTGCCAGGGGCTAGCCTCCTCCCAGAGTTGAGGTGGAGGCTTAGAATTCATATAACAGGGCTCGCAGCTCCTGGTCCCGCTGTTAATCTGTTGCCTGGCAGTTGCCCAGCAGGCACAAGCCCTTTAAATAGAAGCAGTTGAAAGGGCTTGTGCGTCCCAGCTCCCAGGTAACACACTAGCAGCAGATCTAGGACTTGCAGCTCCTGGCACCACTAGCACATTGCCAGGGAGTCGGGACATGTGAGCCCTTTCAACTGCTTCTATTTAAAGGTCTCACACCTTCCCTGTGGTAGACACCAGCCCGCTGAGAGGTTTTTGCCCACCCTTGATTTAGTCCCTCCCCTCACTTCTCCATCCCACAACGCTGTAACCCTCTCATTTATTGAGAATGACTGGATATTGTTCATTTCCTAGACTGTCAATTGCTAGTAGTTCTGGTGGCCAGAAGGGGGTGTCTAGACAACAATGCTTCTCCTCTCTAGGTAAGTATACCCCACAGAGCTCTTAGCCCCTGGAGGTAAAGAGAGTGAGGGACTGAACCAGATGGTACAGTTCCACCTCCTTTTATAGCTCTTCATTCCCCCCCTCCCCCCACTCTTTTGCTTCCTCCTACTCCCCCCCAGGATTGCATCTGTGCTGCTATTTCTGAGCCTAGCCCTTCCCAGATCCTAGTAGGAGTAGCGGCAGATTGAAAGTGATGCAATTCTTTTCAATCTCTGTATAATCCCTTGTTGGAAAAGTGCTAGATGGTGTAGGCTAGACACATATGTGATGCTTTGGCAGCTACAATGTCTGGTGAGAATTTAAATACCTCCATAATACTCTTCCATCAGCAATGGAGCCTTGTACTGTGTATTTCCCCCAGGAACAGCAGCATAGGGTACGTCTAGACTGAGAGAATCTATCAGAAAAAGATAAGTAAAATGTGCTCCTCATTTTGCATATCTTTTTTCGATACTTTTGTTGGAAGAGGCTTTTCCAAAATGTGGCCCATCTAGACTGGGCCAAATTTTGAAAAAAAAACCCCTCTATCAAAAGCTCCATTCTTCCTCATAGAACAAGGAATATAGAGGCTTCCGGAAGAGTGCATTTACTTGTCTGCAAAAAAAAGCAGAAGAGCAAACATGTTCCCTGGACATGGCAGAGTTTTTCGGGATACCAAAGGTATCCCGAAACCCCCCCGCAGTCTAACCGTACCCATAGTGAAACTGCTGAACCATCAGTTGCTTTCTGCTTTTACTGACACTGGTGAAGAATTAAGAGTGGGAGCCGAGGTATAATTCTCCAAGAGAAGTATTAATAAGAAAATGTGAGGGTAGGCAATGAGGAAAATATGCTATTTAACCCCCCCCTTCTAAACCTTATGGTCTTTAAATAGAATATTCTTCAAGTCTATTGTGAGGCACCACAGGATTTTAAAGTCCTGCAATTATATTCATTAACCACATTAAAGTGAAAGAAGGTCTCTAGATTTTATAACACATTTTCAATATTTATAACCATTGGCTCTAGATTGCCTTTACAATAGTATCTGGGAGTTTTTCTAAAAACTGGAGGGGTCTCAGTGTTCTTGGAGACAGAAGACAGGGGGCAAGGCCTTCTCAGCAGAGAGCAGAATATCATAATCCAGTTAGCTTCATGCCTTACTATAAATGTACAGCAAATCTGATAGGTTGGCATCTCTCACATCCTTATTTAAAATGAAATGTGCTCTGTTTTAGGCATCTATGTGTTTTCATTGTACAGATGTCTCAATTCTTAGTAAGGCAGCTGTGAGAGAAGGGTGTTTTTAGAGACTATAGTTTGCAGTCATACTGGGAATCTGAGCATCTAAAACAGTGGTGGGCAACCTGCAGCCTGCAGGCCACATGCGGCCCACTGGGCCTCCACTGGCAACTTGCAGAACCCCTATCTGTTCCCCTCCTCCCATGCCTCTTGCTCACTGGGGCACTGGAGCCCTTCACTTCCTACTCCTCCCCCTCCCTCACAACACTTTCAGAGGAGCCAGGAATTGCCTGTTTTGTGCTCTGTCCCTGCTCCTCCTCCTCCTTTCCAGAGCTTAATAGTCATGAATCAGCTGTTTGCCGCATTCCAGCTCTGGGAGGGAGGGAGAGGAGCAGTGATGGAGCATGAATCAGGCAATCTGTGGTGCTCTGAAAGTGCTGGGAGGAAGGGGGAGGAGTAAGAAGTATGAAGATGCAATGCCCCAGTGCATAAGAGGTGCATGGAGGAGGGTGTCAGACAGGTCACAGGTGGAAACCCAGTGGGCTGCAGGCCAAGGGTTACCCACCATTGGTCATGCAGCCCACTGAGATGAAGGAAGGACACAGATGCAGCCCACTCACTATTCTTGGTTGCCCATCGCTGATCTAACAGGAGGGTCAAGAGTGGCATTGAAAAGCTTTTTTTCTCTGTATGAAGAAAGGATTGTTTTAAAGCAGTGTTTTGCAGTTGATTAGTCTTAGGTCTAACCTAGAATTTAAAGATTGCCTAGTCAGCAACTCAGGTTTGACAGAGAACCCGAGTGATGATTTTGATAGGACAGCTTGCATAATGAGTAAGTTCTACTCACATGAGAAGATTTACAGGTTCAGAACTTTAATTTTCTTCTTGACTGAAGAAAATAAAGATGCTTGCACTCTCACATGGGCTCAAAATGGAGAGTAAAAGTGGACTAACCCTTTCTTGCTAAAAAAAAAAAAAAGCTGTTTCTGAGTTACTGAGCAAATATTAAAAATATGTATTCTTGTCAGATTCCAGTTGCTGAATGACTACAAAATAGAGAGCTCTAAAAGAAAACAATGAAAGAAGGTAAATGCATAGTCTAGACTCAGCTACCCAGTTCCCACATTTGCAGTACCCATGCAGCATCCCTTGCTCTCAGACACAGAACCCCTTTCAGCAAACTCTAATATCCTGCTAATTAATATTCCCCACCCCGCACTCCCTCATATTCTACCCAGCAACTCTCCACCTACAGTAATGCTCATCTCTCAGCATGAAGTACATTCCTACCAGCATCATCCAAGTCCCTATGACTTGGCATACAAAGTCCAGCAGCTGTTACCTATCACCCTCTATCCATTAGTAACACAGTGTTATTTCTTTGTTATGACATCCAGCAAAGGATTGTTGGGTGCAGCACAAAGAACAGTGAGAGTGGAGTCAAGGCCAAAAGAGTAGCTCAGTTTGGGAGAAGGCTGAAAATATCTGGGCAGGAATGAAAAGTTCAACAGTTCTTCAATTCCAGTGTCCTCTCGCACTCTTGTCTTTGTGCCTTCTTTCATGCAGTACACTGTGCCTAGAATTCACTTCATGTTCTAGCCTGCCATGCCATCATCCTGCCATCTTTCCACTCCCTCCTCCCAAATCAACGGCTTCTATGAAGCCTATAAACCCTTTAAGAAACTGTATCACACATTATTAAAACACAAAAACTATTAGGAACCTCAACCACCTGGGCACCACTTACTAAAGTTGATTGAGCATAAGAACATAAGAACATTGGTCAATACCAGATGCCCCAGAGGGAGGGAACACAACAGGTAATACTCACGTGATCCCTTCCCTGTCACCCATTTCCAGACAAAAGATTTACCTTCTTTTACCTTTTCCCCCTCCTCCAGTACTTCTATCCATAGTTGTATCTCAGGGCTCATCTAGACTACATCCCTCTTTGAAAGAGGGATGTAAATGAGCCCGATCGAAAGTGCAAATGAAGCGCGGATTTAAATATTCCGTGCTTCATTCGCATATTCGCATACGATCACTGTTTCGAAAAAGGGTATTTCGAAAGTGAAACCACAGTCTAGGTGCAGTTCTTTCGGAAAACCCCCCACCTTTTTCAAAAGAACCCATACTCCTCATTTTTTCAGTTGAAGTTGTCCTTTATCTACAAGCCGTCTCTGTCTCACTCCTTCATTACTTGTGCAGCACTTAGACGTGATAGTAATGGATACCTGTGAGGTGGTGTACCAGCCCCGCACTGGGAAACCTGGGCTTAACCAAGCTCACCTGGCTGAAGAAGACCTGTGCCTATGGCCTTGTTGAGCATGCTCAGACTGTGGCCCAAGTATAAAAGCCTGGTGAAAGGCTCAGTCTGGGCTAGCTGCTGAGGAGGAAGGAGGCATTGCCCAAGCTCCTACAGGCAAACTGATAGAAAGACTAGCCCCGGAAACCAACCAGCAAGATACCAATGCTGTAGCAGGGGATATGGAGGAAGGACCCTGGAAGGAGGCCAGTGGAGACTGGTAGGAAGTAGCCCAGGGTGGGATATTGTAGACCGAGGCTCTCAGTGCCTTGCAGTGGGATTCCCTGATGAGACAGCAGTGGACCCCCTGCTCTCTCAGTGGACCCACCACTGCTAATAGGGTCCTGGGCTGGGACTCCATGGAGTAGGGAGGGCCCAGGTCCCTCTACCACCTCTTTAATCCCTGATCCAGGGAGCCAGCACCTGTTTATTACTGACTCCAGCTGCTAGGCCACACTGCCCTGGTGAGAGGCACGTTTACTAGAGACTCCGGTAGCTAGGACATGGCCATCGTAGGAGGGGCATGGGTGTATAATTACAGTTGTTGTTGCACGATATGAGGGATTGGTCGTGGTTCCAAGAAGTCCAGGGACACAGCAGCTCCCCCTGAGAGAGGGACAAGTGTATCACCCCATGACAATACCCCATAGGGTAAGTAGATACTATCAGTGATTGCCCATTTTGCATCTTAGTAGCTTTGGCTACTAAAAGGTTGGCTGTATAAAGGTATGCTATCAACAAATAAATGTCATGCATATGTAAAAATCATAAAGTAATGTTTATACTTCCAAATGATTTAATTGTATTTTGTTCTATTAAAATTTACTTAATTTCTTGTTTTCACCCTTGTGATTTTGACTTACCTGTTAGCTTTGTCTATTGCTCGCTCACTGTGAGCCTGATGCAAAGCACTTTGAAATCAATGGAAAGACTCCCACTGACTTCCATAGACTTTGAATCAGACCCCATATTCTTATGTATCATCTAGTTGCTGTCACCTTCCTATTTTATCACAATATTACACTGCATTTATACTTTTTCCCATGATCTTACAATGCAAAGAGAGGTGTATGATTTGGTTGCTCTGTGTGTTCTTGAATGTACATAAATTGCAGTTATTTTTTGCCTCGTCCTAGACGAGGCTTAATTTGTTGAAGAGCAGCTCACATAATAAACACCCAGGAAGATATGTCAGCCTTCTATCAGAAGAAGAAAAATGTGTAAACTTATCAGTATCTCTCTTCCTCTGGATATACTGCAGGTCATAAACACGATGTACAACTACTTATTACTTTTAAAGTGCACTAGAAATGTAATTGAGGGATGAGTCCCAGAAGATTTGGAAAGAAGTGAATAGAGTTAAACCAGACATTTTAAAGTGTGTGCACCTGTGCAGTAGAAAGAAGGAAGGAGGAATGGAGGCAGTAAAGGACTCATTCAAGGTTTTTTTGGTTTTTTTTTTCCCTTAGGCAGACATTACTGCAGCATTTACAATCAGATCATGTTTTCAAACTTTTCTTCTTAACCACTATGGCTACAAATTTACTTAATTTCAAGTTAAAGTGGAGTTTCTTATTAAATCACTCGCCTTTGGGTGCCATGGGTGCATCTACACAGCAGGGCTTAACTCAAAATAAGCTATGCAGATTGAGTTACACAATTGCGTAGCTTATTTTGAAATAGCTTATTTTGAAATTTGGAGCATCTACACAGCACTTATTTCAAAATAGAGCACTCTTCCTCCGACTTCCCTTACTCCTTGTACAATGAGGGTTACAGGAGTCAGAGTGAGAAGTCCTCTATCCTGACAGTATTTCGACATTATCATATATATAGTAGCCCAGTGTCTGTGAGTCTGTAATGCCGAAATGCTGGCTGTTCCCTCTGGGGGGCGCTGTTGCCTGAAATGCTGGCTGTTCCCTCTGGGGGGCGCTGTTGCCTGAAATGCTGGCTGTTCCCTCTGGGCGGCCCGTGCTGCATGGGGAGTGCGGGGCCCAAACGGCCGCTTACTCCGCTTGCTCCCCTGCGGTGGCCCGGCTGAGCAGCGCAGAAGTCAGCCGAGTGCCACGATGGGAGGCAAAGAGGGGCGGGGCGGTGACGTGCGGCGTGACAGCGGCTCCAGGACCCGCCCCCTGGCCGTGAACATCATCGCCCTGCCCCCCTTCGTCTCCCGCTGTGGCGCTCGGCTGTCTTCTGCGCTGCTTAGCCAGGCTGCCGCGGGGAGCAAGCGCGCAAGCAACCGCGCTCCGCGCCCCTCATGCAGCATGGGGAGCGCTGAGCCCAAACGGCCGTTTGGGCTCCGCGGTCCCCCGAGTGAGAGGCAGGAAGGGGAGGAGAAGTGAAAGAGAGAGACAGAGAGAGAGGCAGGAGGCGGAGGAGAGCTGGGGAGGAAGTAGGAGGAGGAGGAGAGAGAGAAAGAGAGAGAGAGAGAGAGAGAGAGAGATGGATGGAACGAGAGACCGGAGGCTCAGGAGAGAAGACCGACGTGGAGGAGAGACCTGAAAATCCCGTCTTATGACGGGAAAATTGGCTAGTCATATATATATAGTAGCCCAATGTCTGTGAGTCTGTAACGCTGAAATGCTGGCTGTTCCCTCTGGGTGGCACTGTTGCTGAAATGCTGGCTGTTCCCTCTGGGCGGTGCTGTTGCTGAAATGCTGGCTGTTCCCTGTGGGTGGCCCATGCTGCATGGGGAGTGCGGGGCCCAAACGGCCGCTTGCGCCGCTTGCTCCCACGCGGCGGCCCAGCTGAGCAGAGCAGAAGTCAGCCGAGTGCCATGGCGGGAGGGGAAGAGGGGCGGGGCGGTGACGTACATGGCCGGGGCCGGGGCCTGGCTGTGTACATCACCGCCCCGCCCCCCTTCGCCTCCCGCTGTGGCATTCGGCTAACTTCTGTGCCGCTCAGCCAGGCCGCCACGGGGGAGCCCAAATGGACGCTTGCTCCCCCGCGGCGGCCCAGCTGAGCGCCGCAGAAGTCAGCCGAGCACCACGGTGGGAGGCGAAGGGGTGTGGGGCGGTGACCATTTGGGACATTTGGGCTCCACAGTCCCCCGAGTGAGAGGCAGAAGGGTGAGGAGAAGAAAAAGAGAGAGACAGAGAGAGGTAGGAGGCGGAGGAGAGCTGAGAGAGAGAGAGGGGGAGGCAGTAGGATGAGGAGAGAGAGAGAGAGAGAGAGAGAGAGAGACGGAGAGAGAGACCGGAGGCTCAGGAGAGAAGACCGACGTGGAGGAGAGACCTGAAAATCCCCTCTTATGACGGGCTAATTGGATAGTTTCAAAATAATTGCCTGCTGTGTAGACATAGACTAAGTAATTTCAAATAACATTAGTTATTTCAAAATAATGTTGCTGTGTAGATGGACCCATGTCGGGGTGTATAATGCTTATGTTTTAATCACAGGCCTTGAACAGGGGCAGAACTAGAGTCTCCCTGCCTCTCTCTCTCTCACTCTCTTTTTCTCTCCCATCCTTGCAGACCTACCAGCCAATGTTGTCAGGTGAGTTTCCCTTGCTTTTTGTCTCCATTGTGTGCAGTCACATTCTGATTAGGGCCAAACACAGAAATAAGGTCAGGGCCTCACTAACCTTTATCCCACACTGTGGCTAAATACGGGTTGTGACAATCTGGTCCTTAATAATTCTAATATTGGGGTTTCCATATAAACAGTGAAGTGGAGAACTGTATTATAAAACACTTAGTAAAGTAGTTTTGATCACTGCAGAGTGCAGCTATCAAGCTCTCTGAGAAGCAATTAACAATTTGGCCTTACTGTAACTTGTTTCCCTTGTTGTCATAGTTGCTTTCTTAATTTGCAGTGAGAAATGTATGTTTATAGTTCCCTTATTTCAGTATGAGAGCAATAATTACTTTTGACAGGTGAACTACAATATTTTTGTAAAGAGAAAGGAAAAGGAGACCCCTAAAGCTCCCAAATAAGTATGGAAATATAAGTGTAAACCTAATCATAACACATAGCACAGCCAATAACACATATTAAAGGACCATTCACAGGAGAGTGGAGCTCCAGCAAACTCAGTATATAATCTGGTTGTCTGTAACAGCATTAACATTTTAAAATCAAAGGCCCCAGCTTTCTCAGAAAAGATGTTATCTTGTGTGGATATTTTCTCTTTTATAGAAGAGACAACAGATACAGGCAGACATGCCAAATCTTTTGCTGCCATCCTGCATTATATTGATAGTAAATTAACCACTGCACAGGATGTAACAGAACATCAGACAAGAAGTTATATGATATGCTAGTCTAATTTGAAACAAACAAAACAAAGACTTTACTCACAGCAAAACTATTTGCAGCCTCTCAAGAAGACAGTAAAATTATGGAATACAAAACTGAAAGCCTTGGACAAACATTAGATTGAGAAGCCTTGCATGGGAATCGAAATAAATGATATTTCAGAGTTTGTGTTAGAGTCTGAATGTAAGGGGCAACTGTTAGAAATGTCAATTGAGAATAATTTTTATTGCTATAAGACTGAAACAATCATAGTAACTTCTGCTGTTGCCCCTCAAATTTCCTGGTGCAGGACACCCTTCATTTAAAGAACTCTTATGAACTGCAATTCACTCTCAACCCTCCTTGGACTGAACCTCTTTACATTTTGGCCTTTCCAACAGATCCTCAGTTAAAGAGAAAAAGCTTCCAGATGCTTCTTCACTCCACTTCCTACTATTTTTTCTTTCTTTCTGAGATAGCTTATTCTTCCCCCATGTACTTTTCTGCTTCTTAGACTAGCACTGCTAGTCTTCCAGATGGGAGCCACAATGAACAAATGCAATTCAAAATTTTCTTCCATGCTGAGAAATGTGAATGATTCTACTGGCATTCTCCATTTTTATGATTGGGAATATTACTCAGATCATTAGAAACTTTCACAATATATTTTTAAAACCCCCTTTCAATTGTGATCATTATATAACATTTTTGGTAAAATAAGTATTTCCAAAAAAAATCTTAAAGAGAAACCACTAAACATTAAGCAAGCATAGCAGTGGAAGACAGTGCAGGCTAAAGAGCAAAATTATAGAATCATAGAAGATTAGGCTTGGAAGAGAGCTCAGGAGGTCATCTAGTCAAAGCAGGACCTACTCTAACTAAATCTTTGAACCCAGGGCTTTGTCAAGCCTTGCTTAAAAGCCTGTAAGGATGAAGATTCGACCACTTCCCTATGCAACCCATTCCCATAATTCATCACCCTTAGTGAAACAATTTTTTCCTAATAGCCAACCTAGACCTCCTGCATTGCAACTTGAAACCATTGCTTCTTGTTCTGTCATAGACAGAACATTGGAGTGACACTCAAGAGACCTGCGTTTATTCCCTATTTTGCCTCTGGCTTTCTGGCTGACCTCAGGCAAGTCACTTCACCTTTGTCTTTCTCATGGGGACAATGTTACTTCTCTGCCTTGTAAAATGCTTTGAGATCTACTGATGAAAAGTGATGTTTAATTATCATTATTACACTACAAGAAGATCCATGCCAAAAATTAGACCTGGATCTGTAGTCTGGGGACAGATAGAATTTTTTTTTAAAAGCCTCTCCAAAAAACAAAACAGTTCCTTCTCCCTTCAAACAATCTCTGTTTACCTTGTTCACCCCAAGAAGTCCCAATGAAAAAAATGGCTCTACCACGTTCACAGCTATCAAAAACAAGTCACAGAACATGAAATATGGTCTCCCCTTGTGAAATCTAGTATTCTGTATGCTTTCCCCCTATACAATACAGATTTCAACAGGGAGACCAGTGTTGAGCAAATAGCAAGTGCTGCCCAAAAGGGAATTGTAGGGGGTTCACTAGGTTATTTTATGGGGGTCACAGTATTGCCACCATTACATCTACACTGCTGCAACTGTTAGCCAGGCACCCAGCTCTGAAAGCAGTGCCCCACTAGCAGCAGTGCAGATATAAAAATGGCAATACCGCACCATGTCACCCTTACTTCTGCACTGCTGCTTTCAGAACTGGGCAGCCGGAGAGTGGCAGCGGCTGAACAAGCACCCACGGTCTCCAGGGAGCAGCACAAAAGAAAGGGTGGCAATAACAATACTGTACCATGTCATCCTTACTTCAGAGCAGCACTGGTGGCATCTCTGCCTTCAGAGTTGTGCTATTGGCTAGCAGTCACCACTCTCTACCTGCCAGCTCTGAAGGCAGTGTCATTACCAGCAGCAGCATAGAAGTAAGGGTAGCAGTACCACAACCCACTCCTACAATAATCTTGTGCACACACATACACCAACTTCTTTTTGGATCAGGACACATAAAATTACAACACTGTGAAAGATCAGATTTAAATAGCTGAAATTATGAAATTTGCTATTTTAAAAAGTCTTATGATCATGAAACTGACCAAAATGGACTGTGAATTTGGTAAGGCCCTATTAATAGGATTGCGTGTGTGGGTAAAGCAAGCAATATTTTGTATGTAGCATCATTTTTTTAGGGAAACATTGGAATTCTAATCTCAAGCCTGAATGAGCAAATGAAATAAAATAAAAATGCAATTGTAACTGATATGTTTGCACCTATAGTATGTTACAATCTGTGATCTTACAATTATTTGTTTCTGTTAGATAATCCTGAATTCAGAGACAGCAGGGAAAATCATCAGAGTGTGTCTGACTTTAACAAATCACTGAGTGCTCAGTTGTTGTTTTACTCAAATATGTTTAGGATAGCAATATACATTTCTGGCTCCAACTTACAAAAATATTTCTAATGTGGAATGCTAATAAATTGAAATGGTTATTGGTTCTTGTGAAAATCTACATTTTAAAAAATATATAAAGTAAAGCATAATATATCTACTTACAAATAAGGAAACGCCTTTGACTGCTCTAACTGTCATGCAAATCATTATAATATGATCCAGTAATTGTAAAGCTTTAATATTTATATCTTCCTGATAAGCTCACTATTAGATCAACATATGACAGATTATATCATCAAAGGACCTACATTATCTAAGTTCTTTCAAAAAATGACAGCAACACTATGAAGTATTCGTATGTTAGTGGTATTAATATCCAGTATATATAAAATGTTCCCATTTATTGTTTGTATAAAATATGTATCCTTTTTCATTCTGTTTTTATAAAATTATATTTCAGTCTCAGGTATTTTATTTAAATCCTACACTTTTTATCTCCTTGAAATGACCTTATGAACTATTTTATATGGAGGGTACTAATAATTCTGAAATCTCTTCAAGTTTTGAGATAGAGATACCTATATTTTGAATCCGTCTAATTTGTCCTCTTCAGGAATGGAAAGTTTAATTAAAAATAAGAATATAAAATTATAGGCCAGATTCAACCCTTGCAACTCCAGTGAAGTTAGTGGGTTTCATATGATGTGTAAATCAAGGTAATATCTAGCCTACTATGAAAACCCATTTACAGGGAAAAAATAAAGCTTTTACTAATGGCCTTGAGATTTTAAAGAAAATCTACTTATAACTCTTGCAGCCTACTTAAACAAATTAGTTTTCTTTTTTTTCAAACAATAGGCAAATATCACTATTTCTGTCTATGGATAACATTTTAAAACCAAAAGATTTTTATATAGAAAATTATCTTCAGGTTAAACCACTGTGACTTGTAAAGAATAATAACATGAACAGTTGAAATCTTGCTAAACACAAATAGAAAACACTTTTTGCTAAATATTATTCTAATCTCAAAGCAACCTCTATAAATCTAAAATTCAGAAAGAGCAATGGAATCATCCTTAGATGAAAACAATCTTTTATTTCTTTTAATAAGGCAAGTTCAGATTTTGTCCTTGGTATGTAAAGTTTTGATTAAACACTGCCATGGCTTAACTTCAGCTACCTATTCCCTGTTCTGAATGGCAAACAATCATTGTTCTATCGAGGAATATTTTTTTGGACCTAGTCTTTTCGGCATATAAGAAACAAGGATAGAGAGTTGTGTGATTTAAACAGGCTGGTTTATGTTTGGCTAGTGTCCAAGTAAATAACCAGGAAAGCAAGCAATTATTATCTGTTTAAAAGGAAATCTGTGGCTTCCTTATTTAAATTCTTAAGTTTTACTGTCCATCAAAAGGCTGTTATTGCAATGAATAATTTAACCACTTCAGTCCATTACATCTTTACTACACTGCAAACATGGTTTCAAGGCTGTGAAAGACATTGGCAAGTATCAACACTTGTTCCAGCTCAATCCAACTATGCTCCTAGAATATTCACTTATAAACTAAAGAAGCTTTGGAAGGAGGAGGCGATGTTGCAGGAAAGGAAGTGGGGGATCAGAACACAAAGACAAAAATTCAGTCAGACGCTTTTAAAAAATGAAAGGTCAACACATTTTCTGTGCTGTAGTGGTGTCATTTCATCTGTTTGTCCCTTGGTGGAGTTCTTGAGTCAGTTTCTCCTTTCCCATCTAACTGCTTTATATTTTTCCCTGGAATTGGCTATCATGTTTACTGTATTTAACCTTTTCCTTATATTATTGTGAATATGCCACCTCCTTTCAGTGAAAACCCACCTGAGATTCTGCCTTTAGGACCTACTTTATTTTCCTGGCACTGACCCTCTCTCCTTTACCGCTTCTCTTTTTTTGGTCACTCTTTTCTTCCAGATTGGACTCCATTGCGTATCCTTCTAAATGCCGATTACAAGTGTGAGCCACCGACATTCCTGAACTGCCAAAAAAGATTGTGCTTGGAGGGGGAGGGGGAAGGGGAAGGGGGAGGCGAGAAGGGAGGCAGAAGTGGCCAACGCCAGCGGAGTGTTGGTAGGTACGAAAGATGAAATCGGACTCCGCCGAGAAATTAAAATACGCTAACGATTCATTATATTTGCATACTGAACAAAGGGCTTTGAGTATCCCAATCAACAGATACAACTGTAAAACCTGTAAGTGTAAACTACCGGAGAGGGAACCCTCGAGCTGCAGGGGAGAGGGGAGAAAAGCCCCGTGCGGGCTTTAAAAGGATTTCCCGTGCATAATAAAGGCTAGAAGTGTCAGATGGACCCTAATCCCCCCACAAGCTGCCATATTTCGTCGGTAAGATCAAATGTTCCCTTTAAAGGCACAAGCTCTCATTGGATTCGTGTAGTTCTGGTCGCCAGCATCCTGGTCTAGTTTATTAATTTCGGCCGCTCGCACGTGCGATCCCGGTTCAGTGCTCAACCTCCACATCCGTCGGTCGGGGGGAAAGGAGGGGGGACTCCTTGCTCACCGCTTTGTGGACCAAAGGGGCAAATAGACGCCGCTGGAACAAGTCGGACTTGGTCCTGCTGAGAATCAAGCAGTGACCAGAGTGGGGGGGGGGGGGAGGGATAGGGGACCGAACGCTATTGAGATGGGGTGCGAGGCGGGGACCGGAGAAGAAGCAGCGGGCTCCGATTGCTCTCTCCCCGCAAACAAACGGGATGCGCGGGCATCACTTCACACACGACGTGCACCCGGCTTCCTTCTCTCCCTCCGCCCCTCCCCGGTAGCCAGGGCAGGAGACTCAAAGGCAGCGCTGCCCATCCACCATGCTGAGCACGTCAGGTCCATTTCCCACGCCGGCCACCCGCCTAAGGGAGAGGAGGGGGGAGCCGTTACCTCTGCTCCAAAGAGGAACCAATCCGCTGTGAAGGACGCTGCACTCCCGAGCAGTAAGGCACTGCACGCTCGCAGAGCCCTTGCACGTGCACATGCCGCAAGGGGGGAGAGAGGCTCACCGCGCGGGATGCTAGATAGCCAGTGTGCGCGTGCAGCGGGCAGGTTGCACAGGGCAAGAGAAAGGCCCCGCTTATTCATTTGAAATACGGGCTTCCCCCCTCCCGGGAGCAGCCAAGGGAGGTCTGAAGACACGAGGATGAGGGTACGGGCGGGGGGCGGAGGCTGTGTTGTGCAAATCTTCCCACACGCAGGAAGCCGAGTAAAGTTGATGGCGGGGAGGTTAAAAGCTTTCCCGCCTCACCGCAAGGGACTGCATTACGGATGCGTTGACAGCACGAAGGGAGCAGCGGCGGGAGCTAGGGAGGGAAATGTGAAGTAGCGGGTGCGGGGAGCCGTGCAATGCAGCATGCCGGGATTCCTATGGGCACGGCGGCAGGAGCAGGGTGGGCAAGATTCCTCCTGCCGGACAGCCAGGGAGAAAGTCGAGACAGTCACGCTGCTTGGCAAATATAATGGGGATTTGGTATTAATCCCACTTAACCCGCTGAGAAGAGACTCAGCTCCTGGAGCCCCCTCCTGCAGCCCCGGACTGCGGCGGTGAGCACTGAGTCTGCGCCAAGCTGGGCTTTCTCGCTGATGCTGCAGATATAAAGCTGAGCGGCTCCCGGCATCAGCACAGCAGGAGGAGGCGTCCCAGAGCTGGGCCAGCCAATGAGAGAGGCAGGAGCTGTAGCGTCCACCTACACACCACACGGGAGAAAGAGACCTCGCTAGCGCTGGCAGGGCAGGGACTGGAGAACACTCGGACGCTCATTCCACTAGCTTGCACTCCGCAGACACACATACCGTCCCTGTGTGTGCCTACAGCTCCCTCTGAAAAGAAATGGACACCTCGCTTCCCCCCTCCCGACCTGAAATACGCGGCAAGCTAGACTCATTGTGATCATTGGTCTGAATCATCTGAGCACATCCGGCTGCTTTAGCACCAACTTGCCATCGGTACAAGGAACGATACTTGGGCATATTTGTCTTCATGTTTTTATTTAAAAATAAAAGCCTCGGTGTGTGTGTGTGTGGGGGGGTGTCTTCTGAACACGTGTGCAGGTGAGTGATTGAGAAAGCGGGATTCCCCACCGCCTGCCCCTGTCCCTGCTCTCTCAACAGCCTGAGTCTCCCTCGCTGCTCTATTGAGTGTGAATGGAAGGGACAGGTCTAAAGCGCCAGACATCAGCCAAAAGAGCAGAGGCATGCAAATGCCACGGGCGATTAAGTGGCACAAAGTCAAAAGAAGGAGAAAGTGAACTAGGGATGCAAGAATAAGCAAAGTTGTGTCCAGGTCTATCACATTCACATTTACATTTATTTCTTACTTACCCAGGTAGGTGACGCTACATTTTAGCAATCGGTGAAGTGCCTACTCCAAAATAAATCAAGTGCTTCTTCTTATATGTGTTTATTCTCCGAACCCTCCCCCCACCCTTCCCACACACATTGGCTCCTTCTCTGAGGGTCCATTTTCCCAAGAAACACAGAGATGCCATTGATAATGTGCATTCAAATCAATGAAAGAGGCAGAATAAAGACAACCCCCCCCCCCCAGCCCAGAGGAACAGAGCGGCAAAAGCCTGACATCTCTAATGCACTCCCCTTTCCTCCCCCTGGAGTTTGATCCTGTTACAGTCTTGCAGCTCATCCTCTGTTTCAGAGAAGCACCAGGAGACAGAAAAGGTGCGAATGTCAGCAAAATGAGTTGTTTGGGGAACATGAGTCCACAAAATGCCCCCACCAGCGCACGCAGGGGCTCTAAAATAAAAGGAAGAACCACGATTTGCTTAACAACAATTGATCAGTGAAGAGTCAGAAGGTGGCTGGAGGGGGGAGGAAATCACGGGAGAACATGGGTTAGCGAGAGCAACAGCAGCAGCACTGTGGTGTGCACCGAGGATGGGGTTGAAGACCGGGCTGGTGGATTGCGATCCGCAGCTATCCCACTTACAACAGCAGAGGCAGAGGGTAAGGCTGGGCTTTCCGGAGTGCAGCGCTCGGCTCGTCCTCCCTCCCTCCCTCTCTCGGCGTGTGTAGCGCAGGCGGCTCCGCTTGCTGCAGCGTCAGGGAAGAGCCGCCGAGAGAGGCTCCAGCAGCTCTTACCACTTTGGGCAAACTTGCTGGTTTACTGCCTCCTCCCCCCTCTCCGAGTGGGAAGCGGCGCCTCCGTTGCCATTCAACATTTTAAAGCACAAGCCGCTTTGCTGTGAAAGCGCCCGAACCACACTTCCCTGAAAGGCACCAGAGGGGAGGCACAACTGCAGATTCCACTCGCCGAGGCGGTGGGGTGCAGAGGAAACAATTGACTGCTAGTATTTCATTTGCAAAAGAAGACTGCATTTTTATTATCGCTTCGCGCCTCTCTCCCCTTCCCCTCTGCCATTCCGCTTACATGGATGTAATTCAGAATCTGTTAATTCACGTGGGGGATCCAGTTACATCTTGTTCCGCTCCGGGTATATTAACGAGAGAGCAATAATCGCCTTTGGACACATAGCCTGGTTGCTAACCTTTGAACTGAAAGGATCAAGTTCAGATCTGGTTACCTGCATTGGGACGGAAAGGAAGAGCGAGCAAGAGAGAGAGAGAGCGAGAGAGAGAGAGAGAGAGAGCGAGACTGACTGCAATCTCATTTGTGAATCGCTCTCAGTGCTGCAGATCCAGATTGCTATAACACATGCAGTGCAAATGCAGGTAAGGCACACACACAAACTGCGGATGCAAAAACAAACTTGGGACTGTTGTGTGTGTGTGCGTGCATTGCTCCCGCTTTGGAAATTCTGGGCAAACGGTTTCTGCAGTTTTTGTATCGTCGCTTTGTGACTAATGACCTTGCGCAGAGTTGTTAAAAAATCCTCTCCAGAGAAAGAACTGAACATTTTAGGCGATCTGTGAAGATGGATTTGGGTGCTTTTCTGCTAACCGAAGGGGATTTTCTGTGAGCTGCTCTGTGATACAAGAGGTTCTCGCCTAGCCACTGCACAGCTACCGATATTATTGGGTTTTGGGGGGTATTTTTCTTTAATTTTTATTTTATTTTTAATCAATGATTTAATTGTGTTTTTGCCCGCTGCTTAAAAGGATTAGGAGTTTTCCGGACACAGCCCCTTTGAATGAGGCGATTCACATTTTTTTCCCCGTGTGCGTGCAGAGTGCGGAAAGAAAGGAGCTAATGCCTTAGTCGTAAAGGGCTGAGAGAGACAGAGGGAGAAGAGTGTGAATTGTACTTAACTCTAGGAGCAAAGAAGACGACCTGAGGAGGGAGGGCTTCAAATAGCACCGTGCTGCTTCTGCTTTTATTATCCAAACCTTGCAAAGTGATTACAGTAAAACCAGAGAGGAGGAGGAGGAGGAAGAGGAGGAGGAAAATCCCATCCTATCTGCTGAGATGAATCTTTAAAAAAGCAAAATACACTGTCCCGTGAACTGTAAGCATATTGCAACTGGAAGGAAGGGCGGAGAAGAGCCAACACCAGGGTTCTGACCACCGATTGCACCAGCTATGAGACGCTAAGTTTCCCGGAAGAGAAGGATTTTATAATTGATCATCCGCACGCGGAGCATTTCTGTTGGCTTGTCAGGGGAGTTGGTGGGAGAGAGGAGGGGGTTTTTGGTGCGAAAAAGATGAGGAAGATGCGGACTCTCCTTGGCTTTGTGCATTGCTGCTGCTGCTGCTGCTTCTTGCTCCTCCTGCCTCCTCCGCTCTGGGTCAGCCTGGCCGCGGCCAAGCAGCTGCTGAGGTACCGGCTGGCAGAGGAAGGACCTGCCGACATCCGCATAGGCAACGTGGCTTCGGACCTGGGCATCGTGACGGGCTCTGGCGAGGTGACATTCAGCCTGGAGTCGGGTTCCGACTACCTGAAGATCGATAACATGACCGGGGAGCTGAGCACCACGGAGCGGCGCATAGACCGCGAGAAGCTGCCGCAGTGCCAGATGATCTTCGATGAGAACGAGTGCTTCCTGGACTTCGAGGTCTCGGTGATCGGTCCCTCGCAGAGCTGGGTGGACCTCTTCGAAGGCCGGGTCATCATCCTGGACATCAACGACAACACCCCCACCTTCCCGTCGCCGGTCCTCACCCTCACCGTGGAGGAGAACCGGCCTGTAGGGACCCTCTATCTGCTCCCCACCGCCACCGACAGAGATTTCGGCCGCAACGGCATAGAGCGCTACGAGCTGCTACAGGAGCCCGGCGGGGACGGGGGGAGACGTGGCGGCGGAGGGGGGTCGGCTTCTGGCGGTGAGAGCGCCCTCTACCCCGGCGGCAGTAAGAGGAGGCAGGAGGCGGACGGGGCGGCCCGCAGCAGCGTGTTCGAGCTGCAAGTGGCCGACACCCCGGACGGGGAGAAGCAACCGCAGCTGATTGTCAAGGGGGCGCTGGACCGAGAACAGCGGGACTCCTATGAACTGAGCCTGAGGGTGCGGGACGGCGGCGACCCGGCCCGCTCCTCACAGGCCATCCTGAGGGTGCTGATCACCGACGTGAACGACAACAGCCCCCGCTTCGAGAAGAGCGTGTACGAGGCGGACCTGGCGGAGAACAGCAGCCCCGGAACCCCCATCCTGCAGCTGCGGGCGGCCGACCTGGACGTGGGGGTGAACGGGCAGATCGAGTACGTCTTCGGGGCGGCCACCGAGTCGGTGCGGCGCCTGCTGCGGCTGGACGAGACTTCGGGCTGGCTCAGCGTCTTGCACCGCATCGACCGGGAGGAGGTGAACCAGCTCCGCTTCTCCGTCATGGCCCGGGACCGGGGCCAGCCGCCCAAGACCGACAAGGCCACGGTGGTGCTGAACATCCGCGACGAGAACGACAACGTGCCCACCATCGACATCCGCAAGATCGGCCGCATCCCGCTGCGGGACGGGGTGGCCAGCGTGGCCGAGGACGTGCTGGTGGACACCCCCATCGCCCTGGTGCAGGTGTCGGACCGCGACCAGGGCGAGAATGGCGTGGTGACTTGCACAGTGGTGGGGGACGTGCCCTTCCAGCTCAAGCCGGCCAGCGAGGGCGAGGGCGAGCCCCAGAACAAGCGCAAGTACTTCCTGCACACCTCGGCCCCGCTCGACTACGAGGCCGTCCGTGACTACAACGTGGTGATCGTGGCCGTGGACTCGGGCAGCCCCAGCCTGTCCAGCAACAACTCGCTGCTGGTAAGGGTGGCGGACACCAACGACAACCCGCCGGTGTTCAGCCAGGCCGTGGTGGAGGTCTCCTTCCCGGAGAACAACTCGCCCGGCGAGAGGGTGGCCACGGTGGCGGCCACGGACGCGGACAGCGGCAAGAACGCCGAGATCACCTACTCGCTGGAGCCCTCGTCTCTCTCCTCGGAGGCGCCCGGCGGCATCTTCACCATTGACCCGGACTCCGGGGACGTGCTGGTGCAGGCGGTGCTGGACCGCGAGCAGCGCGACACCTACGAGTTCCAGGTGACGGCCCGGGACAAGGGGGTACCGGCCCTGCAGGGCTCCACCACGGTGGTGGTGCGGGTGGCCGACCGCAACGACAACGAGCCGCGCTTCATGCAGGACGTGTTCACCTTCTACGTGAAGGAGAACCTGCAGCCCAACAGCCCCGTGGGCATGGTGACCGTGATGGACGCCGACAGGGGCCGCAACGCCGAGCTCAGCCTCTCCATCGAGCCCGGGGAGCAGGACCAGGCCGCCGGCATCTTCTCCATAGAGAACGACACCGGCACCATCTACTCTACCGTCTCCTTCGACCGGGAGCAGCAGACCAGCTACACCTTCAAAGTCAAGGCGGTGGACGGAGGGGAGCCGCCCCGCTCGGCCACTGCCACCGTCTCCCTCTTCGTGATGGACGAGAACGACAACCCGCCCGCCGTCACCTTCCCCAGCAACAGCTCCTACACCGTGCTTCCCCCCTCCAGCAACCTGCGCACCGTCGTGGCCACCGTGCTGGCCACCGACGCGGACACGGGCCTCAACGCCGACCTCAACTACAGCATCGTCGGGGGCAACCCCTTCAAGCTCTTCGAGATCGACCCGGCCAGCGGCGTGGTGTCGCTGGTGGGCAAGCTGGCTCCCAAGCACCACGGCCTGCACCGCCTGGTGGTGCAGGTGAACGACAGTGGCCAGCCGCCCCAGGCCACCACCGCCTTGCTCCACGTCTTCGTCAACGAGAGCCTTTCCAACGCCACCGTGGTGGAGAGCCAGGTGGCCCGCAGCCTGCACACGCCGCTGGCCCAGGACATCGCCGGCGACCCCAGCTACGAGCTGAGCAAGCAGCGGCTCAGCATCGTCATCGGCGTGGTGGCCGGCATCATGACGGTGGTGCTGCTCATCCTGGTGGTGGTCATGGCCCGCTACTGCCGCTCCAAGGGCAAGCACGGCTACGAGGCGGGCAAGAAAGACCACGAGGACTTCTTCACCCCGCAGCAGCACGACAAGGCCAAGAAGCCCAAGAAGGACAAGAAGGGCAAGAAGGGCAAGCAGCCCCTCTACAGCAGCATCGTCACCGTGGAGGCCTCCAAACCCAACGGGCAGCGCTACGACAGCGTCAACGAGAAGCTCTCCGACAGCCCCAGCATGGGCCGGTACCGCTCGGTCAATGGCGGCCCGGGCAGCCCGGACCTGGCCAGGCATTACAAATCCAGCTCGCCGCTGCCCACGGTCCAGCTCCACCCGCAGTCCCCCACCGCCGGGAAAAAGCACCAGGCCGTGCAGGAACTGCCCCCGGCTAATACTTTTGTGGGGGCAGGAGACAACATCTCCATTGGATCGGACCACTGCTCCGAGTACAGCTGTCAGGCCAGCAGCAAGTACAGCAAGCAGGTAAGGGTTCTGGGGACACCCCCCTAACTACTGTCTATCGTACCTCCACACAGCCAGCTTACCTCCGCTCCCCCTCCCCCCCAACATCTAGAGCAAGCATGTGAGGGAACTGGGGAAAGCCTCTCTTGTCTCTCTCTCTGTCTCTCTCTCTCTCACACACACACACAGAGTCTCTCTCTCTCTCTCTCTCTCTCTCTCTGTCACACACACACACACACACACACACACACAGCCCCCCCCCCTTGCCAGCACCAAGTGTGGTAAGCAACTGGGAGAGGGGATTTTCTTGGTATTCTCCCTCACTCTTCCCCTCAGACAGCCAATGTAACCAATTGCAAATACAGCTGGTAAGTAAGGAAACCAAGGAACCTCTATCCCCTCTCTCACTCTCTACACAGCCAGCCAGCTGACTGACAGTAAGTAATGACAAGCAGAGGAGTAGGGGACTCTCCACTAAAATTACCCCTCCCCGCACACCCACAGATATACACAGTGGAGGCATCCTGTCTCAAATACAACCTGTATAAAATATAGGTTACTAGAGTGATGGCAGAAAGTCCCCCCCCCCCCAAGCCTTCAAGCAAGTAAGCCCCTAGAAAGCAACCTGAGACGTTCTTATCAGCCCCAAGCACGCACACATTTAACAAGCACAGCATAGGAGCAGTAGACACGCTCCCCTCCCTGCACAGCCTTCAAGCCACAGATAATCAGCCAGTAATAAGAGCAATAGGGGAGACCTCCCATTATCCACTGTCCCCCCCCCCCCACTAAATAGTTTGTCAGACACCAGAGTCCATTTGAATCAGGCAGCCACCTTCTTTCAGAGGGAGGTGCATCCACTAAACCGTGTTCCTGTGAGAGAGAGAACTCCTGCCTGCCACCCAGGCAGCAGGGTATTACTGAAAGAGGGAGCTGTCCCTTGACTTTATTCACACTCTCTAAGGCTCTATTTATGTGAATTTGAAACCACCATGTTAAAAGGCTGGGGGATATAATTAGTGGGTCATTCATTAAGATTCAGATCTCTATATAATATATGTGCCTGATTGTGATCCCACTTCTATCTTTTTTTCCTTTATACCACTGTAATAACATTGATTTCAGAAGACTGACTCTTGATAAATACATGTGCAAGTGAGCTCAGAACTGCCCCCTCTTCCGTAATATGTTTTTCACTAGTTTGAACGATATTAAATTACATTCAATAACTCAGTAAGACCCTAACTGTGCTACCCTCACTGAGCAGTATCTGTCAGTAGTGGTTGTACTGACTTCTGTAATATTACCTAATAAAGTATTTTGAACTTAAGGATATTATAAGGGACTGATTCTGAGCTTAGTTACATTGATGTAAATCAGTCACTGAAGTCAATGGAGTTCTGCCATTATAAAAGGGAGACAGGAGTGTAATTGCTCCCACCAAATTGGTGTAATGTAGTGGAAAATCAGGCCATTATTATAATTCAGACATATATTTTTATTTTATAAAGTGTATGTTTTATAAAGCATATGTTTAATTTTGAGCTGTGATTATTTTCCTTGATTTACTTTGTTTGGAGGTTATATGCTGAGAAAAATGTGTTGTGGGTTTGAACTGTCTTGGGAGATCTGCATAAGATGAACGTTATGAAAGTTTTCTCAACTACCATGCACATCATGCAAGATAGGCTAGCTAAATGAATGCAGATTCATGCAAATATGGTGCCAAGTCTGGAACATGGAAAATCTGACTAATTTGACAAAAATGGTTTCTTTCCCACTTATTAACATGCAGATATGGTACACAAGAACTTTTTTATACTTTGAGATGCCTGTTAGTGTAGTGAAATTGACTTTTATAATATGCAACCCGTATTTGCATTCTGCATGGTGGAATAAAATATTGTAAGTAGAAGTGAATTTCATAGCTTCTTCCAGCTGAGCTACAAAATTGATGCTTGATGTAATATTTTCTTAATATTTTTGTGTATGTTGTTTTACTGGTCAGACTAATGTTTTGCAGAACATTTGACATAGCAGTTTGTTGGCAAAACATTTCATTTACTTTCTTTCAGGGAGGGAGACCATTGTAATTTTACTTTTGAAAATATTGCCTATATAAAATGTAAAGTACTGGAAAAGTTCATAAGCTTTAGTCCATTAAGGTTTATTAAACACATAGTAGATGATGCCTTTTTAGTTATTATTATGCCAGCATATGAGGTAACCCATGCTAATCAGATATGAGATATGAAAGATACTTTCTTGCTGCCAGAACTCATCTCAAAAGACTGTCAAAAGTATAACTTGGTTTTGGTGAAAAAAAATGGCTAACGTTAAATGTAGGACTTGGTAAGAGATTAGACTATACAAATGACTACTTGTGCTGATAAGTGCCTTCTTTGAGGTTATTGTGCAGAAGTATATTGATTGTATCTTGTTTATTAAATTATTTAGAATGTTTTCCCAGAAAATATTTTTATGTACAGTAAATTTACAAGGTGTCCTTTGAGAAGAAAATACCTTACTATACTTTTACATGCAACAATCAAAGTAGAAGGAATACATCAGGAAAGACTTAAATTTGTCAAGTTTAAAACTGCTCCCCCCCCCCACCATTTTCTTATTTATTGTCTGACAGCTTTTTGTGTTAGTAGTTTGTTTGACTACAAAGCTCAATATAGTTGAATAATTTATCACTGACACTGTAATGTCTTAACACATGTTGTTTTAAAAATCTACCGAAAAGTGTACATTACTTTCAATTTAATATCTTCAAAGGTACCGTACATGAACTTTTCTTTGGACAAAATAAGTAGTTTCTCAAAATGGTCAGCATATGGCACATGCAAAAATATGCATATAAATTAAAGACAGTACAGTGGATACTGACTCAGAGGACAGTAAGAATAATGTTAAATAACAGCTTGCAGGATACATTTTTTGGCAGACTACTTCTGTTACAGCCATCCTATGGACATTTGCTAACTTGCAGCTGAATGACATTTATCTGCTCTTGTGCTTTTATTTTATTTTTATTTATAACAATATTAAGCATATCAGGTGGAGGTTCATATAAATGACTTGAATTTTTCATATCTCAAACATTATCATTTGAGCATTGAGTGACTTACCAGACTTGTTTAGAAGGTAAGGTGTCACATTTAGAAATAAATTTTCAAATAGTATTAATTGTATCATAGTTTAACTGTACATAGAAGGTTAAACAAGTGGAATATTAGCATGCACATTGCTGCAGGAGAATAGCTGAAACTTGCATATTTTTCCTAGTTTACTTATTGACAAGTTACCTTTGTTCCATGGACAGATTATAAAGTGCATAAAGTTTTAAAGTCAAGTAAGTAAACAGACAAACCAGGAAGTTCCCATCCTGAGGTGGACAAGGATGATAACCATTATCCATTAATGTAATTAGATTTGGTAATTGTTACATCTTCATACCCACAATATTGTTGTCAGGGGAAAGGTCTCTATTTACAAGACCAAATGGTGTGCTCAAGTGAGTACACAGGCACTCTTTCCATTCTGATTTTGTTCTGTGCTGCACTTTTTTTCTTTAAAACAACATATAACTTTAGAGTTTAGTACCTTGTATATATTTCAGTTTGTTTTATGCAGTATCATATGAAATGCTATAAACAACAAAAACAAACAATAAGATACCCCTTTGCATAAATATTAAAATAGTAGATTTTATTACTGAATTTTGTATTAGATACATTACTTACTTTTAATAAAGCTTAGTTAAATATCATAGCATTATGACATGTATCACATTTATCTTTCACGTCACAACAAATCTCTACATTTTCCCCAAATTACCTTGAAGAAGCCTGTTTCAGGGCTGTTCTTGTCTTATTAATATGAAATTTGTGTCAGAAATAGTATATGCTTTTAGGCCCTGATTTAGCAGTCCATCCCCATTCAGCAAAGCACTTAACCCCATGCTTATCTTTAAGCATATACTTAAGTCCCATTATATTCAGTGGGATTTAGATTTTTGCCTAAAATTAAGCACAGGCATCAGTGCTTTGCTGAACAGACATAGATTAAGGCAAGTGCTTTTCTCAATTGGGGCCTGATGGCCTGACTCTTCAAGGTATTGAACACTGCTTGGCCTGGTCTATACTAGACCAGGCAGGCCAGCTTAAGGTATGCAACTCCAGCTACGCATTTTGCTTATTTTAAGCTGAGCCATGGCGGCATCCACGCAGTGGGAGGCCAACTGAAGCACACGTTTCCGTCAGCTTCTCTTACTTCTCACAGAAGGAGGAGTGCCAGACATCAGTGGGGGCTGCCCTCAGCGTTCAATTTAGGGATCTATACTAGACCCACTAATTCGAATGCTAGACAAGAGACCTCCAGAGCATCGATCATCTTGTAAGTGTAGACATGCCTGTTGTGAGGCATTGAACACCCTTAACTTCCAGCAAAAACAATGGAAGTTACATAAGTTCGGCACATCACGGAAGCATTTAGCAGCTTGGAGGATTGGATCCCTAATCATAATTCTAAACCAGAAGTAGTATTTTTATTATGCAGAATTGATTGTAAATTAATTTTTGGAAGTCATATACCACTTCAGTTTATAATGCAAAATTATAGAGAACCACAAGAAGACATTTAGATGGACATTTGGCATTTTCTGTTTGCTTGAGGTACATTGTTGCCTATCTAATTCTATAATCCTTTATGAATTATCTTTATGCTTTTGCTATTCGTAGAAAATACCTTTTAAAAAAACTTAATATGCTAATCAGTTGATCAGCTTCCACTGATATTGTTCATTAACAGTCTCTTGGATTGAAGAAACATTGTATATGGCTTGTTATCATAGATGTGAGTTGCAACTATAAATTAAAAGTATCCAGTCTCCTGTCAATATGTAAATGTAGCCCCATTTGAGTTTAATGAAAGGGTGCGCCCTGTGCATCAAAGAGCAGTCAATCCTAAACGTACAGTTTAACCAACCAAGCAAACATCCTCTTTCTTCACAATAATGTATGTCAGACTGTGGGGGTTTTTTAAGCTTCAGAGGGGTAGCTGAGTTAGTCTGTAACAGGAAAAACTTTAAGAAACCCCAATAGTCTAGTAGCACCTTAAAGACTAACAAAACATGTAGAGCTTTCGTGGGCAAAACCCATTTCTTCAGGTGACCGGAATATACCATCTACATGTTTTGTTAGTCTTTAAGGTGCTACTAGACTATTGGTTTTTTTTTAAGAATTACAGATTAATCCACAAGCGTAAAGTTGGTCATGACTTGTGCCGTGACTAATGTTCCTGAGTCTAATTATTTTTTTTTTAATTTTACTTTAGCACTAGCTCTATGTAAAAAATAAATGTGGTTCTTTGTGATGAGGTGTAACATTTAACATTGATACAGTTTGAAATGAAGTTTCTAAAAGCATAGGTAACTGTTCTATTTTCAGTTTGCAACGTTGAAAGTATTCTACAGTTGGTTTTAGAAATGGCCCATATTTGTCACTTGATAACAAATCATTTTGGAAAGAGGGATTAATTAAACATGGAGATACATTTTTTAATATTTATTAGCTCTATTTAACAAATGTATTTAATTGACAAATATAAGCTTTATTTTCCTGTTCAGTGAAACCATCATGTCCTGTGTGCAAATAGCTAACTTGGTACTGTAATCATCCATCAAACGAAAGGGATGGAATCTGAGTAAAAGAGGAATATCATGCTTTGAAGGACTAAAGCATGCCTATTAGTGAGGATGACGAGAGGGGAAAAATGGGGGAGTGGAAGCAGGCATCTTCAAAGGGCTAGGCTGTGATTTACTATCTTTGACATGTCCCTGAATGTATGGATGGATTTGTCTAGACCATTAAGATGTTCAGCAATTTGATTATTGCTCCATCAGTCTTTGTATCACATGACTCACTGATACAAGCATATTCTCTGAACTTTTATTTTCTTTTCCTTCCTGTGTATATTAAAATACCTCAAAAATTAAATTGCTGGATTAATGAAATATTAATTAGATTAAAAATCTAAATGTGGAATGATTGGTTTGGAGACTATTGGTCTTTATACACCAGTGATACTGAAGCATACATATTTATAAATGTGCTTCTTCATTTCTGCCTACCTAGATACCTTGTATCCCACTATTTATTGCAGATTAGACTGACTAATATTTTTGCAAACTGATCACTGTCTTCAAATGGAAGGCAAATTTCCTTGTAAATTTGATCTATGAAAGTTTTACAATGCTTGTGCACTGAACTTTTCAGTGCATTGCCTTTAAATAGGAAACCTGGCCATGATTAGGTTTTGCAGTAAAACATAATAATAAATCATCAAATTTCAGAGTTCAAATCCTGTTGGTACTTTTCTTGTTAGCTAATTACCCAAATCCTTTAGAAGCACTCCAGATTCTTTACTATAATTAGTTTAAACATGTCATGTTATTTTTTTTCTTTCTGGGAATACTTAAAATACATCTTCGTTACACGTATTTGAGAAATTCAGTTCAATATCTTATAGTCATGTTTCTAAAATGTATTTCAGCATTTATCGTAAGTGTTGAGGAACCGTTAAAACTGCAAAATGAATTCCCTGTATTCATTCTTAGGATGGGTAAAATATATTGCATATAAATTACAACATAAGCTTCTCTATATCTTTTTACTGTTCTATAATGTAACAAAGGAGTATGTATGTATGTCATATTTCTGGGAGATGTGGCTTCATTTCTTTTATTAAAAAAAAAAGATTCTGTTGCACTAATTGTATCACATTTTGGACATTCGTAATGTAACCCTAAATGTATTCTGCAAATATTTTAAATATTTTAAAATTACATTATTAAACTCAATCTTAATTATCACCCACATTAATTAATTAAGATCTAAAAGGAAACATTAATATTAAAATTGTGTAATATCTCTCTTGAACCAAAAGTCAGTAAGAGCACAATTCCAACTTTTACACAGAATGTGACAGCTTAATATTTATTGACCATGTGATTTACTTAAAGGTGACTCACAAAAGTAAATTACCCACTTCATATAACTTTACTAATATGTGTTGAATGCCCACCATAAGCAATAGAAAAATGGTGTTGAGAATGTAATTATTTAAAAAAACTTTATATTTCCTCTTTCAGATTGATCCCACAATGCCCATTCCTATCTTATCTCGTTAACTTCCACTGTGACCTTATGTCTTAACACATACTCTTCTGATATGTGTCAAATACCACAGAACTAGTCTTGGAGTTTGTTACTATTGTGTATGATTTTCAGGTTTTCAAAATTATTTAAATCCAAATACCATAATATGTGAATGTACAGTCTGTGTTATGCAGGACATCAGGTAAAATTATCATAATGAGCCCTTCTGACTTTAAAAATCTAAATACAAAAGACATTTGAAAAAATAACACTTCATATGAACAACAACACATCCTTACTGTAATGGGGGCAGCTGCAGATGTATGAACCAGTGAGTTTCTGAAGTTGCTATTGTACCAATGTGATGGTATAGAACACTGGAGTGGAGCCAGCTGAGAGTGGTGACATGGTAATGTAATGAGAATTGCTTCAATGAAAGAAAATAAAGTAAGTTTTAAGGTATTTTGTGTTCTTGGTTCCACTACCTGTCTGGGAAAAATTCAGCAAATACTGATAAAGGAATTTTGTACTTTACTTTCGTAGGGCATCTACAAGAGTCAAAAATCCAAACCCACATTCAATACCAAAGTGCCAGTCCAATGGGTTCCTGAAGTATGTACCTAACTTCATGTGAATAGTCCCAAGTACATGACTGAATGAGGGACTAAGTTCTTTACTGTATTAAAGCAGTACAAGTTAAGTGAAGTTGAATGCCACAGTTGTACATAAGCATAGAGTTTGTCCCACACTTTTCAGAAACCAGGAGACATAATTTAATTATGAAATGTGAACAAGTATGACAACACATTGAATAACCATAGTTTTATAAAAAGTTCACTGTTTTTTTCTTAAGGGGGAAAACCAACAAACAAGCAAAACAAAAACCAAAAAAACCCAGAAAATTTCAAACCAGTAAAATCTTAAGGATTCTTGATATTGTTTGTGCAATCTTGTTAGAACAGAAAAAAATGCTTTCCAGTCAAAATTCAGAATAGAGAGGATTAGAAAATGATTTTCATTGTTTACATCCTTTAAAAAGCATTTCTCCGCTCACAAAGTTGTTCTACTGCCATTCCTACATTAACGGGTACATATGTTGTTGTAGTATATTTTCCAGTGCATAGTTTTATTATTTCTCAGAAATGACTACAAATAGTACAAAATTATTATTTTATAAATAACAATTTGGAACTAAAAACAAACATTTTATACCTTTTTTCAAAACTTAGCTTTGTCTGAAACTGTTAAACATATTATATTATGCAGTAAGATTTTATTTTACTAGCTCTTATTCAACAGCTCAAAAAGTATCTTAAAACCTCATCTTTTTCATTATTTATTGTTTAGAACCTTGAATGTATTGTTGACTGTGACTTGACTTGAGTGTGGTGAGCAGGATTTGGCCCTATATCAAATGCAAAATATGAAAACATTGTTGTAACCAAATTCCCAGAGATATGTTTCTTGGATATAAGGTTCAAGAGCATATAACTCCATTTTTAAGTATGTTCTTTATCATGCTAATGGGCAGTGCTTGGTTATGTATGCTCACACATCTTTTTTCAACCTATTGGGCAGTCCATTGTGGGCATTTGATCATGCAATTATGTGCTGTCCCTTAGCCCTTGTTTACACTAACTCCCCTTATTTCAAAATAACAAGCAGAGCATCCACACTAGTTATTTCAAAATAATAACTTGTGCTTTCCACTAGGAACAATGTTTATTTCAAAATACTTATTTTGTAATAGCAGTATTATGGATGCTCCACTGCTGCTATTTTGAAATAACTACTCCCCAGAGTCATTCAGAGTAATTACTCCTCAGTGCTTCCTGGGGCTTTAAATCGAGCTAGCACGTCCACATTAAGGGAGCCTATCTTGGACTAATTTTGAGGCTTCCCTGTAGTGTGGACATGCTATTTCAAAACAGTTATTTCAAGAGTTATTTTTTCAAAAGTGTAGATATGCCCTAAGTGTGTATAAAAATGAGACAGATTTGACCTAAAATGCTTGCCCACTTCTGAATTTAAACTTTTGTCACCCAGCTGGGTCCTAAATTAATCAGCATCCATTTTCTCTGTGGCTTTGTGCCATTAGCAATTTTTTCCAGCAATTATAAAACTTAGGCTACGTCTAGACTGCAGAGTTAAATCAGAAAAAGATACACAATTTATGGTACACAAATTGTGTATCTTTTTCCGATTTACTTTTGAAAGAGGCTTTTCTGAAATTTTGGAAAAAAGTGCTCTTTCGACACATCCCTTATGCCTCGTAGAAGGAGGTTTACCGGAATGGCGAAAGAGTGCTTCCGCTTTTTTGAAAAACATTTCAGAAAACCAGACAAATTCCTTGGATTGCTATTCTGGGATACCTCTGGACGTCTAATCTGGGCAGTCTAGACGTAGCCAAACTTTGCTTCTTGTAACTTAACAATTCATACATATTTAGAAAATGGAATTTTCATCTGGACTATCTAAAGAAATGTACAGGTAAAAGTGCTAATTAAGATGAATACATAGACACATGATATATTTTAGCAGAATATGAGCTGATTTACTAGGAGAGTTCTTTCAACAGAGACAAAGGGGATGATTCTGATCACACATACATCGGTAACTCACTTGAACAGGTGTGAAACAAGTAGAAGAGAGATCAGAACCAGACCTATTTATTCTTCTTTATATTACTTGGCCTTTTATTAGCTCTATGAGTTAGGGATCCTATTTATGTTTACATGAATAAAAACGCTCAATGATTGATTAGAACAGGATAGGATACCCCTGGTTTATTTCACTGCTATGAAATCTGGAGTTACATAGTGGTATGTCAACTCCCACATCTATAAGTTGTTCGCATTTTTGTAAAGAAAAAAAGTGTATGTTGTTTGAATAGCTTTATGATATATATCTGGCTTTTACTATATTGAATTTAGAAACAGATGACTTGGAAGAACTCATATTCAGATTACTAATAAGGAAATAAAAAAGATTAACTGTATTTGCAAAACTGAGGTAATTTATTAAATATAATTGAAAAGTGTGCTTTTTTGAGTTTTTCTTTTGTGTGGTGGAAAAGATAAAATAGCAATATGAAATTCTCTGCATGTAAAACAGATTGAACAGATTTACTTAGTTTGCTTATTCAGAGTATTGCAAAATAGATTTTGACTTGTGTGATATTCAAGAGGGAGTGGGTTTTGCTATAATCTCTTAGCTGTGCAGATTTTGCTGAATGCACTGATAATTCATCTTGAACATTTTAATACTGAAATTCAGTGTACTTGCATAGAAATCTAGTGTTCTGAATTTAGAGTGTGTTTTATAGCTTGTTCTTCATTAACTATATAAAATGACTGAACTCTTCAAGTTAAATGGTAACCTTCCCGGAGAATTAATGTTACATAAATATAAAAGGGCTAGTTAAAGCTTCCCTCTATCAAATGTTTCTAAAAGGCTTTATGTATTTATAAGACTTCATGATCTACTATTGATGCAAATTACTAAGGATAAAAGAAAATCCATGTTATCAAAGAAAAAAAATAAATGAAATAAGTCCAAGGATTTGAAAGACTTAGCATTAAGAACTAGGAATTCATACTTTGTGATGGGTTTATAGTAATTGACAGTAGAAAAGACTTCTTTTTAGCATTCACAAAGTTTTTTTTAACTAAGGGAAAATGACTTTGCTATAAAAGCCTTTCTTGTAATGTATCCTGTTTTATTTTATAGTTTTGTATGGTCTACTAAAAAAATCTCAATTAAAATATGACCTAACATCATTTCATATAGAGTTGGGAATTATTAGTTTTGTTATTTCTACCCTTGCAGCTAATCAAATTGTCCATAGGTAAATAAATAGCATTTCATCAAGAGACCTGGTTTTCAATCTAAGGTTCAGATTACTAACATGAGAATGAATGTAAGACTAGTGTCTTCAATCTGCAACTAATTGTGCACCGATAATGGTATTGCCCACAGGCAGTTCTTTTTTGCTGTCTTGATAAAAGATAGATTTTTCAGTGGCTTAATGTTAAAATCAGATGGAGATATTTTGCAATTATTATTAACTTCTTTTCTTGTTAATTCCAATATGTGCTGTTTGAAGATGCCAATATATTTAATTTCCTTAAGAATAATCCCAGGAAAAATAGTAATAATTTTAAAAAGAATCCTACTCCTACTAAAATAGAGTTAGTTTTATAGAGAACTTATATTGTTGTAAAATTGGATACATTTGCAGGGTCCCCTGGCAAAATCATTGGGAACAAAAGTGGGTAGCCAACATATGAACTGAAATTGAACCATAAAGCTTTCCATTGTTAGCCCATTGTGACGCTTATTCGTTACCGTCATCTTCTTTTTTCTTTCTCTCTTTCCTTTCCCTCCTACTAGTTGTCAGTAAGTTCTTGTGTTTTGTCATAGACTGTATTATAAACTGTATGAGACGGGGACTGTATATAACATTTTTACTCGTGAATCTCAAAGCACTTTCTAAAAGAGAGTTTGTGTAAGTCCTAGCACAAGGGAATAGCAATAGTAATCTGCAAAATGAGGAAAATTTTCATGATTTAAAAATTATTTGTGTACTAGAAGATTTACCCAGCATTGCTCAGGTCCTTAACTCAAATACACTTTTTTTTGACTTTCTTCATTTAAATCATTGCTCTCAAGTGGAACTGGGGATAAGGGCTTCAGTATGCAGGCTACCCTGAGGAGAGAGGACAACTGCAATCCTCTCTCACTGCAGCATCTTGGGGCCACATGAGAAATGACTGTCCATGACTGCTGCAGCTACAGTGGGCATAGCCAGGGAAGGAGTGAGGGTGAGGGACAGGTGAGGGACAGACAGACGCAGAGACAGACAGACAGACAAACAAACTCTCTCAAATATATAATAGATAGCTGTCCCTTTCTCCATCCCTGCCCTCTGCTGCCTCAATGGGTTTATAGCTGTCCCGGTCCCTCTCTCTAGTCCCTTGCTGTCCCACTGGTGGTCATTATACAGTATAACTGTCTCTGCTAGCAGAGCCCTCCCTTTCCGTTTAATGAGCTACTGTCTCATTCTGAGAATATCCCATTGTCCAAACCCTTACCTTGTTGTTGGTTCTCATAAGAGGAAGCTGCATACCAAATGTGGTGGTCCTAGCTCTTACTGTTTATGAGTTCTTGAACAAACAAACAGACTCACTCACTCACTCAAAAACTCTCTCAAATATATAGAATATTTGTATTTTTGCACCACCTTGGATTCCTAATAATGGATTAGGACCCATGGTGCCAGGTGCTGTACAAACATAACATGTGAAATAGGAGTGTTAGCTATAAGAGAAGCTTTTAAAGAAGAAAATAGAGTGAGAAAAAAGAATTATGGGGCTACCACTATTTTGGGCGTTGAAAGAAAGTGCTATTATGATCCATGTAATTTTGTTCCTGCAAAATGATTCCAACAGTTTGAAATCTATTCTTCACCTCACTGGTTACATGTGAACAGCTCTTCGCTTTTGCACTAAAGCAAGTGGGAATTGTTCACTGTCACAAATAATAAATAACAAGAGTACCCAGTCTGCACAGCATGGAAGTGATAAAAACACATGCTTATGAGTGCTTGAGATTTCACAGCTATTAATTTTGAACTTTTTGATTGCAGTTCTGTTTTACAAGAGTAGATGCTGTTAGGGCTGCAGTACATTGTGCCAGTGAGAAATTATGACAACATGCATTTATCATTATGAAACTGATCCATTCAGTCTAAGACGTGATAAGATAGTGTCCCTAAAGCCAGACTCATAAAATGTCTGTCACCTTTCTTACATATTTAACTCTTTTTAATACTAATAGTTGTTAAAATACTGTATATCATTAGCTAATATTAAGTACTTTTATATCTATAGGATTATTCTGTACATGATGAACATGTGTAACTCATCAGTGTTAATGGGATGTGCACACTGGGGGCCCCCAAGTATAAGCACAGAGAATTTCAGTGTTCCCTCTAAGCTATGAGGCAGCACAGCTTCAAAGGTGATTAATCAGCCCCACCCAGTGAGAGGCTCAGGGCTCCATGCAAGGAGCTGACTGGCTGGGTAGGGCTGATTAATCACTTGTGAAGCTGTGCTGCCACGCAGCTTAGAGGGTACAATGGTGTGTTCTACTGCATATGTGTGTGATCTTATTCATTAAGGGTCCGTCCAGACAGTGGTGCTATTTCAGGATATTTCTGGTATCCCGAGATAGCTATTATGTGTCTTTTAAGCAAGCCCGTTATTTTGAAATATAACAGGCTCACTATTCCAATGTCCCTGTACACCTTATTCCATGAGGATTAAGGGACATTTTGGAATAGCAGTTTATTTCGAAATTTGGTGCTGTGTAAACAGCTCCAAATTTCAAAATAAGCTATTTAGAAATTAACTTGAAATATGCTATGCAATTTGCATAGCTCAAATTGCATGGCTTATTTTGAGTTAAGGGTGCAGTGTAGACGCACCCTATGGATGCATCTACACAGTGGTGCTATTTTGGGATAATGTCCATTATCCCTAAATAGTGTTGTGCGTGTCTTAACAGCACACCCATTAGTTCAAAATAGATTTGAAATAACGGGCGTCTTAGTCCGGCTTCCTGTAAATCTCATTGCATGAGGAATAAAGAAGATGCTGGAATAATACTCTATTTGAAATAGGCTATCTTGAAAAAAGCTACGCAATTTGCATAGCTTATTTCAAGCTACATGTGATTGTGTAGACATACTCATGTTCATAAAAGAGTCTATATCTCCTGGTTAAAACCCCTCATAATGCATTTTTGTGAGGGAAAAATAATGGACCCAAACCGACTATATTCAAGCTGAAAAAAAAGTTATATTTTAACTTTAGTAAAAGACAACAAAAATTTAAACAGTACAACATGTGATGTCTAAAATGTTAATTTTCAAATACAGAAGTATTAAAGTGTTGTGGCTAATATTATTTTCTACTCTGTGATGTGCACAGAGTAGAATACAGAGCATGAATTTAGTAATTCAGTTTGTAGTTTTATGGACCCATTGTGGACAATGCTATTAAATACAAATAATTCCTGCAGGTTTCTCTGTACTGTTAAATGTAGGAATCTGGATTCTGATCATATATGGTATTTTCATACATGGTGTGATAGCAAAGTCCTTATGCAGACAGAACTCCCAGTGACCTCAGTAAGAAATTATCCAGAACAAAGACAATTGGCTGGGGCTACTAGAAAATGTCAATGGTAGCCTGAGGAAATAATGAAATGGATAAGACAACAGCAGCCATTTCTTTTCAGCTCATGACAATACAAAAAAAGAGTTAATTGTTTTACATAAAATAACTTTATTATTTTCAATGTAAATATAAAAGAAAATGCCTTTGAATCTTAGTTGAATTACAACAATTACAGTTAGTATTACAACAGATTCCCAATAACATTAAATCATGATGGGTATTCAGCCAGCTAGCCACATACACAAAGCTCCATTCCACCTTTTCATTGTATCGGGAAGTATACCCTCTGCCTCCATAAAACCCCTATCAAGCTGGGGGGTCTTTTTCAGCATGCTCAGAATACCACTAAATTCAGGCTCTTTTGCACCGATGGGAACAAATTCCAGAGTCCTAGAGCCTTCACAAACAACACTCTCTCAGCACTTTTCTCTCTTTTATAATGAAGGGAATTCACCTCACTGGGAGAGAAGTAATCCTGCAAGTAGGTCATCTTCATGCCATTTAGGGCCTTACATAGCCAACACTTTAAAACCAACCCAAAGACCAATAGAAACACAATGCAAATCCAGGAACACTGGTTTCACATAGTCTCAGTGAGGTGCCCTGAGTGGCTGTGCTCAGCATCTGTTTCAGTTTCTGAATGCTTTTAAGGTGCAGCCCCTAGTAGAACATATTGTGATACTGTGATCTTGAGATTAAAAAGGAACAAAGGCATTGAAAAAGAGAAGTCTGATTTATATTAATCACTTTTTTTAAAAAAGCTTTTTTTCCTATGGTAGAAATTGCAGATATTTACTTTCCTAGAGGAATAGACTAATACTTTAGTAAGAATTTTCTTAGAGATAAAATGGAGAGCAGTTAAAGAGAGTACTTTGGTTATTTTCCCCTAATAATTTTGCTACAAACTCAGAAGCAAAGGTGTCTTTACTTTCTTCTTAATCATTCTAGCATTGTAGTTTTTGGCTATATCATTTATTAAGCATTTGGGAAAATATTTATTGGGAGGTGGGTGTATTTTGTCAAGAAAAATGATTTTTCTTTACTTTCCTTTTCTTCAAAAGTAATGCATATTCAACACTCTGGGAGATTTGTATCTTTTTGTGCTTTCATGATTGCTTGAATTTTTGTAAATTTATATTTGGAAAGAATTCTCAAAAAAGTCATAGGCTAGAACAGTGATTCCCAACCTTTTTCCTATGGAGGAACCCCTAAAATAATTTTTCATATCCTGAGGAACCCCTACCTATGAAAAAGTTTGCTTGGCCAGAAAAAGTTGGCAGCGGGGAGTGCAATTCAATTGCTGCTAAATTATTGTCAAGAAAATTTATTTGTAAAGAGCTGTTATATATATATCCCCGCTTACATTGTAAGAAAAAAAAATATTTATTTATTCCACGATTTCTCGCGGAACCCCTGATGATGGTCTGAGGAACCCCAGGGTTCCACGGAACCCTGGTTGGGAAGCACTGGGCTAGAAACTAGTGTGAAGAAATGAAGGCAATATAACATAAAGAAAACCTAAGATGGAAACAGTTGTATCTGAAGATTTTTCTCATTTCCCATTTTCTTTATTTAAACACAAAGATTGTAATGAAATAAATGTATTTGGTAAGACTTAAAATAATCATTGTATGTTGCTTTTATGGAAAGTGATTTCAAGAACCAGGTACATTGAACATTGCTATAAGGTTTGTGTTTGGAAGGAAATATTTTTCAGTGGTGCAATAGAACAGAAATCAAAAGCATAGCACTCATATATAAGGAAATCTTGATCTCTTGTGGCATTTCCAATGTGTCCTTGGAATCTTCAGTAGTTGTGTATGTCAATCCCAGTGGTTCATGGCCTGAATATTTGGTCTTTATTTTCCTCCAGTGACATCCTGAAGGTTTTTACTTTAACTCCAGTCTTCATTCTTCCCACCAAACAGGTTTAGTTTTTGCACTGTCTCACTGGGAGGCAGATATCAGTGAGCACCAAGCAACCAAGCGATAAGAAATTTTTGAACACTGAACATTTTTCAAGCTTCATTCTCTCTGCTGGATTATGGAAAATGTTGGAAGCTCAGCAGTACTGGACTCATTTTTTTTTAACCTGAGGCTTCTTTGAAACATTGGTATTTGAAGCTTCATGAGCAAAAGATAAGACAGGGAGAGCAGAAAAATGCCTCAGTTGCAGAGTTTCCCTGATATGTAGCACTCAAATGTCCTTATGTCTTCATGCCCTTTTGGACCTTGATTTCCTATAGAGGAATCTGTCCTTTGACATAACGATGTAGAAAGATTCTCAAATTCAAGCTGATCCTGTGACTGGATCTACATGAGGAGTTAAAATGAGAATCCATCTAGCAGGCACCTGTGTCTGACCTAACTTGTAGAAAGTAAACAATGGAAATGTCAGTATTATGACTAATCCTCTGGCTTTTCATAAACCTTCTTTTTCCAAAAAAGGCTTAAGCATTTCAGACCTAAATTAAATAGAACCCCTCTTGCATTATGGCTGGGTTGCATTCAACCCAGCCGTAATGCAAGAGCAAGGAGACTTTTTTTTGTGAACGGATTAGTCAGAGAGTTTCTATATAATTGGCAGTGAAGTGGGAAAATGAGGCAAAGAAGACCTCTCCAAGTTCTTTCTGAAGAAAGGAAAATATATCTTTATGCATTCATAACCCCAGCTATATTTAGGCTCAGGGTTTCTGCCATTATGTTAAAGAGGGGAAGGGAAGATAGCGGATATTTAGGATATACAGTAAAACGCCAATAGTCCGGCATCCAGTTGTATGGCACTCCTGATAGTCCGGTAGCAAAATGGCAAGAGCCTAGTGTTTTTTTTAGTGTTGAAGTGAATAATTTACAGACTGTATTAGTGTTGAAGTATATAATTTTTGTGTTTAAGTGAATAAAGTGCTATATTAAGTGTTTTAAGTTACTGTATTAATAGTTTAAGTGATTAATAGTTTAGTGATTAGCCAGTGCTGCACACTACTGTACATAATATCCTCTGCTTTCTGTATTCAAAGGCTTTGCAACAATAATGGTGCGTATTGTACTGTATATTTATTCTTTCATTCTATGACTAAATTTATGCATTACAATATGTACAATAAAAAGGGTTAAAAACACTTTATATACAGTATATACTGTATTTATATATATATATATATAACCAGTTTATAGTACCTCCTGATAATCCGGAATATCCGATAATCCGGCACCACCTGGTCCCAAAGGTTCCGGATAATCAGAAGTGTACTGTAGTAGGAATTCAAGTAGGAAATATTTAGAAAGTTAATTGTTTTGAAAGTATTAAGTCCTATATAAATATATGGTATATCTCGTTGGCTTCAATAGGCATTGTAGATGCACATCATATTACACAATTTATATGACAGAGTTGTTTTTTTTAGTATTGAATTACTTAATGCCTAGTTGAAGGTATAAGGAGGATTTTTAGGATAAGGAATATGTGGAGGAAGGAATGAAAGCAGAGAGGATCATCAGCCTTAAGAGTGTAAGGGGAAATACAGCAAGTGCTAGCTAATATATTGGACACAGCTGATCAAACAACTCTGAGAGCTTGTGACCTTCCCATAGTTCATTCCCAACTACTGTGATGTAATACTATCGTGCCTATCCCTATATCCTATAACCCTATATCCTTTTGAAAGATCATTTGAACTCCAAAATATGGCTTCTCTAACATGGTGTTGGAAAGGAGTTACTTAATATTACCATTGAAGCCACATAAAATTATTTTTAAAATATTCTAATTTATGTTGGGCGTGCACAGATCACATGGGAAGAGAACCATGGTCCGGTGATTAGGATGCTACCTTAGGATTTAGAAGATCTACATTCAAGTCTATTCTCCAGCAATCCCCAATTTGACCTTGGGAAAGTCACTTATTCTCTCTGTAAAAATGGTATTGATAATGGTATTTCTGTACCCCACAGGGGTAATATGCTGCACTACTACCTTGATATACTACTCTGTGAGCACCTAAGGCTATGTCTAGACTACATGCCTCTGTCGACAGAGGCATGTAAAATAGGCTACCCGACATAGTCAATGAAGCAGGGGATTTAAATATCCCCAGCTTCATTAAAATAAAAATGGCCTCCGCGATGTGCCGGCTCAGCTGATTGTCGGCACAGCGCAGCAGTCAAGACGCGGATCGGTCGACAGGGGAAGCCTTTGTCGACCGCTCCCTTATGCCTCGTGAAACTAGGTTTACAGGACTGGTCGACAAAGGCTTCCCGTCGACCGATCCGCGTCTTGACTGCCGCGCTGTGCCAACAGTCATCTGAGCCGGCACAGCGCGGTGGCCATTTTTATTTTAATGAAGCTGGGGATATTTAAATCCCCGCGTTATTGACTATGTCGGGTAGCCTATTTTACATGCCTCTGCCGACAGAGGCATGTAGTCTAGACATACCCTAAGATAGGCAGATATTCCTTTGTCTTCATTATATTTTAAGGAAAGACACAGACCTTAAAAGAGTCTCATTTAGAAGCAAACTGAAAGTAAACTGGCATTAATGGAAGTCTACCTTGCTCTAGTCTGTTTCCTAAGAACACTGAAGAGCTAAGTGATATTAAAATCTTACAGCTTCTTAATAATGTATATTATTAAGTATATTGTAGATCATCCAGGCAACACAATACATATTTTCATGTGGTCCAAAACAAATATATATTTTTATCAATACCATAGTTAGGACAAAATGATATGACTAGCTATGTTTCCCAGCGTTGTACTCTGCAGAATTTATTTGAAGCCTGAAAATATTAACTGTCAGATCTGCAACATGAACAATAACCAAAACCATTTAAGTACTCTTGACTAAATGACATGCAAGCTTCTGAGTTCAATAGCTGTTAGGTGGTATGTCTTCCTATCTCTTGTAACTGAAGAAAAGCAATTTACAAGATCAAAAAGGGAAAAACCAGCACCACACAAGTTAATCCATATAGGGCTAGATTTACTACCCTGCTCAACATTGCTGAGATTGCGACACTGCTTGAAGTGAGACGATCATGTGGTGCTTACCTACTACACTCTGCTAAAGGCAAGTGTGTGAAGAAGAAAGTGATTTGTGGGAGGAACACTAGTTTATCCCTTCTTTGTAACCAGCCAGCTGATGGATATCCAGAAGTAAAATGCTTCATGAAAGGGGATGAAGTAATTTACTCCCTTCCCAGAGCAGCAGGGCAATTGTGATTCTCTATGCATTCTCTTCTGTGCTCCTAGGAGATGGGAAGCTGTTCACTTCCCCTTACTCAGGACAGGTTGCAAAATTGCAGTTTAGCGCACGGAGATTTGAGCGACTTTCAATTAGATTATGAGTTCTGTTTCCCTGATGTAAACCTGGAATAAGGTTGATAACGGTCAATTTATATTTAATATAAATAAGTATATTTATTATATAAAAGGATAAATATCATCTAACAAGCTTACATGTGGGTGTAACTGTTATTTAGATTTACAGCAGCAAGGGTGGAAATGTCTATAAAAAATCCTGTGGCTTCTGGCCAACAGGAACATCTGGGTTCAACTCTTTGCTCCAGACATTAAGATATCTGGTACTGCACAGTTGATGGGGGAATGGGGCAGTCCAAATTCATGTGAGTGGTGTTGTGACCTGGTACACAGGGGTTGCAGCATCACTTACTCAAATTAGATTTGGCCAGCCTCCTGTCATCATGATTAAATTGTGGCTGGGCCACACCGGAGTGGTGTGGCAATCCTGTACACCATGTTTCAACTCCCAGAGCAGGGAGCTAAACCCAGCCAGCTCATAGGACTGGAACTACAGAAGCTCTGCAATCCCTATAGGACCTCCCACCACCTCAGATAGCAGGATTCAATCTAATCCTGTCCCTTGGGAGGGTCTCTGAATCACAGTCTTTCACAAAAATATCTCTACATTTTCCCTTTTTGTATATGGTTGCAAATTTAATGTATATGTTACCAAATATATATTTAATATTTAATTTTACATTAAATTCACAACCCATCTAGTATGTTTCCATAAACCCAATATATTACTACCTAGAGAGGAGAGGTTATCAGCCCATCACTCTCAACTGAGCCTTTTCCACTGACTTTCTTCTTTCTCCAGGCAGGTTAAAAAATCTCTATGAGTCTTTCAGGACATTTAATCACCTACTCTGATCTTCTCAGTATTATATTACCATTGGAGTTTGAATTGTTCTCTTGTTCCTTGACAGTTCTCCTTTCTGTTAATGAAAAAGGATCAGTTAGATGGGAAATGCCAGAGTCCACCTGAGCTGTCAATGTTTTGGAACTTTATCAGTAATTGGTAAACTAAATCTGATCCTTCTTCCCAAGAACAGTTGAGCTAGACAAAAGCCATTCTCCAGGGTTGTACTTCAATAAACTAATAATGCTTTATACAACTAACCCCTAGTGTCAGAAATCTTTTTATAAGATTCTTTATTGTCTATGTAGACTTTTCTACCAGCGATTGGGGGTAATTTGGATTTAATATTTTGTGATGGAAATCCCAATCTATGACAAATTGCCTAAAACTGGTGCTGGAAAATTGCATCCCATTGTTACTGAAAACTTCATCTGGAATTTCATGTCTGGAGAAGGTTCCCTCATGCTGACTGCCACTGACATACTATTAGTACTGTGCATTTCTGGATACAGAGAATAATCTGTGATTATTAAATAATCCTTTGATTGCCAGGTAAATAAATCAGTGCCTACCTTTTCATAAAGACTTTGTGAAACTGGATTAGGTCTAAGTGGTTCTGCCTGTTGGCATGGCTTGTATTTCAAGCATGAAACCTGTTTCCTACCACATTAACAATGTCATGATTGATCCACGGCCAATACAACACTTCTCATGCTTTTTGATTGCACTTCTCAGTTCCTAAATGACACTCATGGATCTTCTGTAGCATTTATTTGTGAAAGCTCATTGGAATTGCAACCTTACTGCCCTTGAAACCTGTCCCATCTATCTATCACATGTAAATTCATGTCTGCAGTTCTAATAATCTCTCATAAGTGGACAACACCTGCTTATTTCTTCAGGCCACCTTTTAATTATTACTTCTTTAAGGATTCCCAGTTATTCACTTTTCTCTATTTCCTCTCTTATTTGTTGCAGTTTTCTGTTAACTATGGGAATTTATTTTACAATTAGCTCTACACACACCTGCATGTCTGTCTCTAAAGTCTTCTCTGGTTCCATGGGAGCCACTGTTCTGGAAAGGTATGTGTAAACAAGGACATTATTTTGAAATAATAAACTCACGAAATAATAATTTTGAAATAGCATGTCCACGCTACAGGGAAGCCTTGAAATTAGTCCATGGCAGGTTCCCTGATCTCCCTGAGCTTTTAGGAACTTTGTTTACTTGTGCGAGATCCAATCAGTATATTTATAGACAGACCAGGGAAGTTCAAATGGACCACGAGCCCCTGATAGCATTATGTAGCAAACTGATAATGACTGAAACTTAAGGATTCAAAGAGTTATGCTAAAGCTGCAAAAATATAATTTGGTTGTGGCTTATGCATCCAGTAAATTCATATTCACTGCAGGTGTACTTTCGCTCTGGTCTATATTAGGGAGTTATTTCGAAATAACCAGACCATTATTATGAATTAATGGGCTCGGTAGTGTGGACACTCTGCTTAAGCTCCTGTGTCCAGTTTCAATGGAACAATTCTTCCATTCACTGTCATAGGCAGTATCTGGTCTTTCTCATCAGGCTTTCAAGATTCTAGTACACCTGTGAAAAATTCCTCAATCAATTTGTCTTTTTACTGAATGCACTTAGCTTTTCTGCATTTGGAATCTGAAGCATTTTGCCTAATGATTATTTCCTCCACACTTATTACAGTTTCTGAAAGATAACACATTTTTTGGGGCCATGCTGTGATTCATACTTTCCACATGACCATGTATTTTTCCAACAGTCATTTTCTAAAAAGTGGAACTACTCTCTAGAGTTGATGTATTCTGATGACTTTTTGTACTTGGTACATGAATAACCCTTCTGGTGAATTAAGCTCGTTGTCTTCTGCTTTCACAGTTTTTGTTGCTCTGCATATTTGGAGACCTTTTTCCTAAAGTTACCTCTCCTTCACAAAGCACTCTCTTTCTTAACACATTGTCTTTAATGCCACAAATGATTCTCTGCCAGCTCACCAAAGTAACAGGTTTTACTGAGTTTAAAATAAAATAATACTTTTTTACATTAGATTTTCATTATTTTTCAAAGCTTATGTCTGGTAAGTTTGGAATCAGATCCATTTTCCTGGTTGATGAATAACTACCAAGTCTTTTGGGTTGCAGAAATCAAGTGTTAGATTCAGAGTTCCAACCAGAGGAAATGAGAAGCACGTATATGTGCAGTGTTCCCTCTAATATTTATATCCATGTGAAGAATGACTTTCATTATGTGCATCAGTATGAAGGCAACATATCACCTAACAAAACTCATGACACATGTGTGTTGTGGGGGTGGGGCCGAGGGGTTGGGGTGAAATCTCTAAATGGGGGCTTCAGATGTGGGAAGGGGTTCTGGGTGGGGGCAGGTAGACGGGGTGTGAGTCAGGGTGAGAGGTCTGGCTGCGGGTGTGTGCGCTGGAGATCAGGGGTTTAGGAGATGTCAGGCTGGAAACTGGGGCTGAGGGATTCAGAATACAGGAGGGGGTGTGGATTGATGTTTGGGGTGCTGGATGGGGTGAGAGCTCTGGGGCGGGCCAAGGATAAGATTTGGGATGCAAGAGGGGACAACAGGTTTGGAGAGGGGCTATATTTTTCATGAAGGACTAAGACATGTCAAATATGAAGACTTTGGGGAAAAAGACAGTATTTAAGCTTCCTCTACATTTTTTAAAAATAAGAACAAAATCCAAAACTTTATAGAATTAGAACAAGCATGAGAAATTTAATCCCAAAAATATTTCAGAGGGAAAGATGCTTAGCTGTAAAGTGGGGTTAATAACACAAATACCTCCTCAGCTATAGCTCTTAGTATCACTATCAGTGATGCAATCATATGTTATATTAGCATATTCAGAAACCGTTAAAAATACAGCTGTGAAAGGAAAACTTGCCTGGTTTCACAATTCCAGAGAAAGGATATGACATTGTAGCAGGTCAGCTCACCATAATGGTGCTTTCTGCTGGTCACTCTGGCTATGTCTGCACTGCAGAATTCTTTCAGAATATCTTCAGTATCCCAAAATAGCAATTCTGCATTTTAAGAGCAAGCCCATTATATCAAAATACAATAGACTCGCTATTCCAATGACCCTGTAAACCTCATTGCACGAGAATTAAGGGATGTTTTGGAATAGCGCTTTATTTTGAAATTTGGCACTGTGTAGACAATGCCAAATTAGAAAATAAGTTATTTTCAAATAAGATCAAAATAAGATATGAAGCATGAAAAGCTCAAATTGAGTATCTTATTTTGAGCTATGGGTGCAGTGTAGATGCACCCTCTGGGAATTAGCTCAGTCTAGTCTTGCAGCACCCTTTCCTGTGTCTCACCCGCCATTACGTACTTCCCATCAATCTTCAACCTATATCAGGATCTGCATCCCTCCTAGACCATGCAAGTCTTCCCTATGGTCAGTGCCCATGTCTGAATTCCTTCTGTCCCAGGGGAACCTCATTACTCCTAAACCCACCTTGCCTCAGTGACCTATGACCTTCCTTCATGTAGCCCTTTCCTTTGGGGAAAACAGCAAGACTTGGCCACTCTCATCATTGGCAAGAGGGAGTGGACCTGCTGCCTATTCCTATCCTCGGCTACTCCTATGCAGCCCTAGTACCTCCTCAGGCCCCTGTATCAGGCCCTTGAGGGTTGTCTGGTTCTTTCAGACCTTCCCCAGTATTGCTCTTTCCAAGATACCTCTCCCTCTGGTAGGCAACCAGTGATTTTCTCTCCATAGCTGAAGAGATACTGACTGCCCATTGCTCTGCAACCCTTTTTCTGGGCCTACTTCAGCCCTAATTGGCTAACTCATGCCCTCTCTTGATTGGTTCCAGGATCAGCCCTCTCCCGGGGTTGTTTTAAACTTTTCCACCAATGTGGGGCAACCGCCTCATCACAGACATCTAATCTTTTCCTGTGATTTTGTAAAGAAACTTGGAAGTTGTATATGTGTATGTATACATGTATGTGCACACTGCATGCTTTTTAAAACCAGAGGCCCATAAACTCTTGTTCCCCACATACACATTTTGGTTGCATTTGTGGCCACTGGAAATTTTTCCATATATGTAATCTGCATCATCGGGGACAACAAATTCCATAGTTTGGTGCACAACATTCATTGTGACAACAGTGTAGTGATTTCCCTCACTGATTGTTAGTAGTGTAATCTAAATACAATACATTAAAAGAATACATTGCATTACGAGCAGTTATTGAGAGCACATTCTTTGATGCTGCTTCACTGATTTAAATTTTTGGAGAGAAGAACTCTTGCCAGCCTACAAAAAGTGAGTTTTCAATATAAACTAAGATTCTTTTGAACTTTTCACAGTAGGTGAACGAAATGGCTAATACAGTTATTTACCTATTGTGAAAAGATCGGAAGAATCTCATAGCTGCATTATGTAAGTATCACTCTCTTTGCTATCAAAAATGATCAGAATTCACTGTGATGTACTCAGGAGTATTCCATTCTTCTCTAGGAATCCCAGCAGATAGAGCCCAGTAGCAGAGAATAGCAAATACAGTAGCTGTGATAAGGCATTACAAATGTCAGCACAGTATCCTTGTAAGTTATCTCATCCCCAGAGAATGTGAGACAAGTTAATATATTGCTGGTTGCATCTGCAGCATTTATCATTTGATGAGACCTGCTTGAGGATAATCTTTATACTTTCTGTTGGTGTTCTTTAACACAATGTCTATTTAGAATTTTATTTTTATACTATCTAGATAGACGAGAACTATAGATTTACTTAATATTTTTTCAAGTATCCTAAATCAGTGAGATCTGAAACAGCTTCCATTTTATCTGAAATTTCTGATGCTACGGCTTAAAGCCATGTCTTCAATCTGTCTTTAGGATTATGAAAAAAAAACCCCGATATTTGTTTTAATAAAAATAAGAGAATATGCATAAATTTAAAACTATGTAAATATATATGAAGTATATGTAAATTAGGATTATTCACCAGGTATTCAAATTAGCTACAGTCCTTAAGCTACTGGGAAGTATATAATAAATTCAACTTTTATTGCTGCAAAGTTTGGGACCATGTTCCAAAACATTTATTTTATTGGAGGAAAGGAATTTTTTTTCATTTTGTGTTTGTTTATAATGTTCTTTTTAAAAGGGAGATTTCTAGTGCATTTTTAAGGCAAAAAAGACATTTTGGTAGATATTTAAATTAATTTATTCACTGACTTAATATGGTCCTTCTTATGTTAGATCAGTGCTCTGTTTAGCAGCTTCCTGTCACCAATAGCAGATATTTCCTACAGTCACCAATAGCAGATATTTCAGAACAGGGTAATTATCAAATGATAACCTGTTGTTCACTCCCAGCTTCTGACAGTTGGAAGTTTAGGGATACCCAGAGCATGTGGTTGTGTCCCTAACCATCTTGACTAATAGCCATTGATTAATCTCTTGTCCATGAATTTCTCAATTCAGTTATTCATTTGGCCTCCCCAACCTCCTATGGCAAGAAGTTCCATAGGTTGTTTGTGCATTTTGTGAAGAAATACTTCCTTTTGTTTGCTTTTATAAGTGGTGCCTATTAATTTCATAACTTTGGGTATGCATACACAAGCTTGTTAAACCATGAAAGGTTTCTTTCAGAGATTTTTTCCTCATTTAGGACTTGATTCAGGTGGATTTATAACCTGAAACCCATTGATTTGAACAGGACTAATCACATGCTTAAGCTTAGGGATATGCTAAGTATCTTACTGAATTGAGGTCTAAATTTCATAGCATGTAGTTTAATATAATTGTGACTGAACTGTATAAAAATATGGTTCTAAAAAGTTCCAACAAGTCCAGGTCTACAGTTATAAGTCTATTGGAGTTACTACATTAAGGAGACTGTCTTTTAAAAAGGAGGACAATTTAAGGGTGCATGTATACACATAACTTATTTGCACAGAGAATTAATGCAACAGCACACGCACATCAGATTTTTGCATGTTCAGATAATTGTTTGCCTGCATACATCTGTGGCAATCATGTTTGCAAATTAGGCATGCAAGTATGTGGATACTATTGTATGTGGCTCTACGCTTCTTTTTATTTACATTTCAACCCTCAAATATTTAAAAAATGCCCTACTATTCCAACTTAGTATACTGTAGGAATAGTTATTATTATCTGAAGAGAGATTGACTTTCTGACACTCTTAAGACAGGAGTGGGGAACCTCTAGTCTGTGACAGGCTGCACTAAGTCAGAACTAGCCACTGGTGGGCTGTCAGATGCTTTGTTTACTTGAGCATCCACAAGTCCAATGCCCAGCAGCTTTCAGGGCCATTGTTCAACATTCCCAGCCAATGGGAGCTGCGTGGAGCAGCACAGGCTGGTTTACTGTTTCTTGCAGCTCCCATTGGCCCAAATGTCAATACGTGGTCACTGGAAGCTGTGGGGCTCAGTGCCTGTGGACACTTAGGTGAACAAACCATCTGGCAGCCAGCAAGCGGCTAACCCTGATGAACCATGTGTGGACGGCGCCCGGGAGGTTCCTCACCTCTACATTAAGAACTGGTTGTATTTAATCTTTCTTTCTAATACAAGTTTCTTCCTACTCTTTGCTATATTTCTCTCATGACTGCCCTGTACACCATCAAGGTTTTCCCCCTATTACTGATACATAAATATTAAAATCTCACAGGAAGAATAATTTCTAAAGCATTTCCACTAAACATTTTGAAATCACTTTTGTGGGGATATTACCAATGGAACTATAGGCTTAAATTCATTACAGCAGTGCTACCCAAATTTACACCTATGTCAACTGAAAGCAGTAATTGCACCATTATGCCTTCACCATCTATTGCTAAAGACTGCTAACACAAACATTTTTTATCTCAAATTTAACACCTTACTACATTTGTTGGAGTGATCTTGGCTTGGAATGATCATGGGTTTCACAATTACCCAAAGCCACCAATGAATAAAATATTGATTGCTAGCTCTTAGCAGGTATAGACTATGTTGGGTGAACTTCAGAAAATTCTGGCATTGTACAGTTCTGAAACACTTTTGTTTTGTAGTAAGCTAATATAAATATATTAGGGCTAACACAATGGGAACTGTGGAAAGGCTTTTGTTAACCTCTTGATGCTAGAGATCTTCATTAAATGTGTTAGGCAGATATAGAAGATCTGGAGTGGTCAATATCAAGGGATAAAATACCACAACTGTGAACACCACTGTTTGGCACATGCTTAAATAAACAAAGGAGAAAAAAGTATGGCATATTTTTAAGTGCAACCCTTCCCCCCAAACACCATTCTCACATGTATGGATAACTCCCAGAGGGTCGAAGGAATATTATTCAAATTTTTCTGGAAAAAATAGTATAAGATAAAGCCAACTATGAGAGATTTTAGCACCAGAAATAAACTATTTGAGAAATTAATAAGAAGTAGATATTTAGAAAGTAAATGTCATTTCAACCTTAACTATAGCTTATTATATAACGTAACTCTCTCTCTCTCTCTCTCTCTCTGTCTCTCTCTCTCAGTGATGTGGATTATTCCATCTACGTTAAATGACTTAATGAAACTACTGCAGCATGCTGTTCTCTGGCCTCTGTTATTCAAATTCAACTTCTAATATCAATCAGTCCTTATTATCTATTTAAATTATTAGGATTGATCAAAACATCTGGTAATGCATCAGGCATGAGTTACTATTAGCCTTTTACATGGTTCATTAGAATACGTCTTAAATTGAGTTTAGCTTCCTACAAGACACGATGCTGAAAATTCATAAGTCATCAATCAAATGGCTTGGAAGATGGCTGTCATATTGCAACTGCAGTAGTGATGGGAGTAGAAATGCATCACTTCAGTCTTTTTTCTTTGTGGAAAACTTGATGTATTGATTCATTTCAAATTGTTTGGGATCTGAGGTGTTTTGTGCTTGTAAAAGTTATGAATTAAAGGCCATAAAGAATAAGCTTTTAATATAAATGAAATTCGCATGCAATGTAGGAACTATTAGTCTGAAACAATAAATCTTGTCAAACTCAAGGTACTCTTGTGGTTGTAAAAAATGAAGGTCACACGATAATACTGTCTTGGGAAGTGTATAAGACATTTAAAAAGATTGATGGTTGTAAGTACTACACTTAAATATCTCTTCAGGAATCCAAAAGTTTTTGAGGTTTTCAGTTTTAACTCCATTTTGTCTTTATTTACAGTAGATTATTTTTGCCATTTGATTAATTAATTAATCTATTTGGAAGTTTGTTTCCTAGGAAGGCTATCATTTTTTTTCTAAATATTAAGGTTATATTTTTGGAAACTAATATTAATGGCTTTACTGAATAATTATATTGGATGTCACAGCTTCAAAGCAGTATAAAAAAAAACTTGGACCAAATTAAGTGTTAATTGTTGCTTTGCATCACAGGATCAGCACAAAGCAGCCACAGTGTACTGGCAAGTCTGTCTCAAAAATGAACAGAGGGGTTAATCTTACACACAGTGAAGTCATTGGGAGTTTTATCATTGAGTTTATAGTCAGTGGGATCAACCCTTAATTAATGAGCTCAGATAAAGTTGTCTATGGCTGCATCTACCTAATCAGGACCATGAAAGACGAACCAGATGTTTGGTTCTTGTAATGATCACTAGATTAACCTCCAGTGTCTTTCTATTTTCAATTTGCTCAACTGGTGCTGTTAGCTGCTAAATCATGAGCTATTATAATCTACAAGCAAATGGTTGTTTCTGAAATTATATCAAATCTCTCTTTGGCTGACTCTTTTCGTAATATACAGGAAGATTCTGAATGAGATTTATGTGGTCAGAGAAACATATAGCAATGATATAAAATTTAGCTATAAGATAAACAGAAACATTTTGTACCTAATTTGGAACAGCAAGAATGATTATACAGTACTTTAAAATGTCAACTTCCTCTCCACATCTTTGGAAGAGTCTACTCTAGAGTCAGGCATCTAGATCATTTTGTACTAGATGTGAATATTTGACCTTTCAGAGAGTGGACTATTCAGTCATCCTAGAATGAGCACTAGAATTAGCCCCTTGTTCATATAGTCATCTAATCTGAGGTACTAATGGTTGTAGTTGTTCACCATTTAAACAGCAGCTTTTAGTTCACAATACTAATGCTATATTGTATTTTATGGTAGATATTTCTAGATTTCATTAATCTTAGGATTTATGCTCTTCTTTAGAAAAAAAATGTGTTGTAACACTAAACATTAGATGCCATACTAAAGAGCCATTGTTTTTATGGTTCCAATCAATTAAAGAGGTTTGATGTTTGCTCTTTGTCTTTGTGGATAGCACTGCCTGGTCCCTCACCAAAGGTCCTTCATGAAAGGCTCTTAAGTAAAGTAAATTGTCATGGGATAAGGGGGAAGGTCCTTTCATGGATTGATAAATGGTTAAAAGACAGGAAACAAAGGGTAGGAATAAATGGTAAGTTTTCTGAGTGGAGAGAGGTAACTAGTGGGGTGCCCCAAGGGTCTGTTCTGGTACCGATCCTATTCAACTTATTTATAAATGATCTAAAGAAAGAGGTAAACTGTGAGGTGGTGAAATTTGCAGCTTATACCAAACTGCTCAGACCAAAGCACACTGTGAAGAGCTTTAAAAAGTTCTCACCAAACTAAGTGATCGGGCAACAAAATGGCAAATGAAATTTAATGTTGATAAATGTAAAGTAATGCACTTTGGAAAAAAATAAACCCAACTATACATACAATATGATGGGGATTAATTTGGCTACAACTACTCAAGAGAAAGGTCTTGGAGTCATTGTGGATAGTTCTCTGAAAACATCCACTCTCTGTGCACAGGCAGTCAAAAAAGCAAATAGAATGTTTGGAATCATTAAAAAGGGGATAGAAAATAAGGCAGAGAATATCTTATTGCCTCTGTATAAAACCATGGTATGCCCACATCTTGAGTACTGCGTACAGATGTGGTTGCCTCATCTGAAAAAAGATATATTGGCATTGGAAAAGGTTCAGAAAAGGGCGACAAAAATGATTATAGGTTTGGAAAGGGTCCCATATGAAGAGAGATTAAAATGACTTGGACTTTTCAGCGTAGAAAAGAGGAGACTAAGGGGGGATATAATAGAGGTCTATAAAATCATGACTGGCGTGGAAAAAATGAGTAAGTAAAAGTTATTTATTTATTCCCACAATATAAGAACTAGGGGTCACCAAATGAAATTAATAGGCAGCAGGTTTAAAACAAACAAAAGGAAGTTTTTTCTTCACTCAGCACGTAGTAAACCTGTGGAACTCCTTGCCAGAGAATGTGGTGAAGTCTAGGACTTTAACAGTGTTCAAAAAAGAGCTAGATAGATTCATGGAGGTTAAGTCCATCAATAGCTATTAGCCAGGATGGGTAGGAGTGGTGTCCCTATCCTCTGTTTTTCTAGAAATATGTGCTAGGAGAGGGATCATGTGAGGATTACCTGTTGCATTCCCTCCCTCTGGGGCATCTGGTATTGGCCACTTTCAGCAGACAGGATGCTGGGCTAGATGGACCTTTGGTCTGACCCAGTATGGCCATTCTTATTCTCAGATATAATACCTACCATTGATCCATTGGGGGTCAACCCATGCTCCTTTTGGGCAGCTAGAAACATTATAAAGCCAATCTAATCATATTTCTTGGATAAAAGTAATATATTGATTGTTTAATGATTTATTATGGATAGTAGTTAAGATTGTGAGCCAAATCAAGCTGTCTGCAGATTTTAGTGGGGCAGCATTTCATGGAATAGAAAGGGAGAATGGAAATAGCTAGGGAAAGAGTAGTGGAAACCAAAGGATGCCTAATTGGTCTGACTTTGTGTTATAATCACTACTTTGGGGAGATATGGACCTTCATGGCAGACATGCTTTTTAGAATTGATAACTTAAGGTGAAAATCAGCTGTTAAAGGCCCTTTCTTCATAACAATAATACGTAAATAAAAGAGATACAAATGGTACTGCTCTTTGTTAAGAGTTGAGTGGTCAACCTTTTCATCATGATTTATTATTTCTGGTTATATAGTACAGCAGCATCTTTAGCTTTTCCCAGTAGCATTTCCCAATCAGAGTGTTTTCACCTTTATTTGAGGATATATCTTATAGTAATGCAATTAGGTGTTAAAATCTATTTAAATGAGCTGATCTGTTTACAGATAATGACTACTACCCCAAGCAAACTAGGTTAGTGAAGCCATTAAATAAATAAATAAAAACCCAGACAAGTAGTATGGGTGGTGACTTTGAGCAGCAGTGTGTGTGTGTGTGTATACATATACATATACATGTTTGTCTTCGCTGCTGTGTTAGCTTGAGGTATAATTCAACCTGACTTCCCTCCATATGCAAAAGTGTCTAGTCTGAATTCAGTAGCGTTTTAAATTGTCATTAGCTGACCTAACTGGGGATATATGTTTGAAACACGAGTACTAGGAGTACATTGGGGATGCGAGTATGGCTATAGCTCAAGTTAGAACAACTCATCAACTTCTAATCCAGTCACTTTACTAATCCAGTAATTCTGTTCTGCTACTCAAATTGCTTTCCTCAGCTACTGGGAAGAAGGAAACTTTCTCACTGGATCCTGTCCAGAAGAATCATCTTTCATTTCAATTTGATTTACTTCACTTCTTGAATCCTCTTCCCTGTTTACATGGGTGTTAGGTAACCATGATTCTTTGCCACTTCTTTTGATCAATGGTATGAACTTTTAGGTCATGGAGTTTCCGTCTTTTTCTCTTCAAACATCTTTTGATTGAGCCTCTTCATCATCGACATCCTTTCTTGCTGTCCTCTTCCTTCCATGCTTCCTCTTCAGGTTGTTTTCCCATTGTCATTACAAGCCCAGCCTACCTCACATGTACGCTTTCTAAACCGTTTATCTCAAATTTCTTGAATGCACACTCTGTCTACCTTCTGCTTGTCTGCCTTGCTCGTCAGTATATTATTTTCTACCAGCTGTAGCTTCTATCTCTATAAGACCTACCATTTCCAAACCATAGATTAGACAGGAACAAATTCATGCGGCTTTCACTTTTTCTTTCCCTTTGCCCCTTTTTTGTCCCCCAGTACTCCTTTCACCCTTTTCACTGATGTTCAGGAGCATCAAGCTCTTCTTTTCAATATTCCAAATATCTCACCTGTGGCAGTTCCCAAGTAGTAGTTCCCAAGTACGCACATTCTTTCTTCTGATTCAGTTTCTGTCCTTAATTGTCAATCTGCAGTTCTTCCTTCACCTTCCCTACTTGCATATCTTCAGTTTCATACCAGCCTCTGGTGAGTAGATGGCTGATAAATTTGAAGCACCACTCTTTTCTAACTACTGGAAAGGAAAAAAAGTTTTGTTTTTTCTCTCCCCTTCATCACCTCCTTTCTTTTGTAGATGAAGGATGTCCATTAATCTGCAATTCCCCTAGTCTTCTGCTGCTGTGAGGAATGGAGAAAGAAAAGGGTTTCACTACTTGTCCTTCTACCATACATATTGGATCCAGTGCCTGTCTGCCTTTGCTGCCATATTATAACCTCTGATACTATTTTAGTGCAGCTATTTGTAGCAGCAGAATTACTGGATCTGTGTCTGCAATACTGCATTATACAGTCAGACCCTAATCCTACAAACACTTACACGTAATTAACTCAAACTTTCGGGGGAGATATGCAGATGCTTGAGTTGAAGCACAAACATGCATACCTTTTTTCCCCCATGAATGAAGCCCTAATTCACATTTACATTTGAAAAGTAATCTTTGCAGTGACTTTGGCTAGAAATGTACATTTTTTTTAAATAAGTGCTTAACATGTGCAGAAATTGATGGCTTAGTCTTCCAAACTCACCAGGAAAAACTTTCCACTAAATGTTGTTGAGTGGGTGGATTTTTCAAGTCTTGTGTAAAGGATTTACAAAACAGCTTTATTTTTACTAATAAAACACAAACATATAAATGCTGCATTTTTGTACCTTCTTTGTTATTTCCTTAGGATAAACACAGCCAGTAATATTATATCTCTTTTACTTTTTTTGTAGTTCATTATCTGCTGAAATAACATAGCTATGATTTGTTCAAGAAAACATGAAAATATTGGCTTCTTTTCTTCAGGGGAAATGCTTACAATTTTCTGAATAATGGTCATTTTCAAAAGTTATTTACTCTTTCCCCCTTGCTACGTGATATGACTGCTTATATTGATTATTTTTATTTTTATTCCAGTTGATTGCACAAAACCCTTGCTTTTATTATAATGGAATATTTGCAAATCAATGGAAGTTGTTAAATTAAAATGGCTTACCCTCAGAGGAAATTCAACGACTAAGGAAAATATTATTTTGAAAGGGAAAAAAAACCTTGTTCTTTGCCTTATTGCCATCATAGTGCTGATATCATGTATTATGACCAGTACAAGGGTTATAGTAAAAGCTACTTTGCTCTGGAAATACGTCAAACTGAAATTAGAAGTCACAAAATAAATAATAATAACAATAATAATAAAACAATAATAACAATAATGATAAAAATCTACAAAATAAGATTTGTTCTATCTAATAGTTAAGAGCATGATTTTGAGGGAATCCACCTACTGACAACTCCTATTGAAACTTGTGAAATCAATGGCTGTGCAGTGTCTCTGAAGATGTGCCATAATTGTCAATCCTGGCCTCTTGCCTGAGCAAGTGGAATGTGGAAAAAGGGACAAGTGGGCTTTGGAGAATAAATACTTCCTTCCATGGCTGTAGTAGCCCTCACAGCTACTGTGTGTCTCCTGTATATAGGACAGGGGTTCTCAAAAACTTAATTTTACTATGACCTTCTTCTTTGGACAGTTAAAGTTACTTGACTTCCTGGGGAGGAGGAGGGGATGAAACTGAGCCAGCATAAGCCCCCAGCGTGGAGAGAGGTGGCAAATCTGAAAGCCAAGGGCTGCAGCCCTAAGCAGGGAGCCTGTAACCTGAGTCCCAATTTCCAGGGCTGAAGTCCTAGGAATTTGGTACCAGGCTGCAGCTAGTCTAAGCCTGCCCAGGGGTTGCAACTCACTTAGGGGTCATGACCCACAGTATGAGAACACTGGGAAGTTTGACCAGAAGATCTGCTCAGGCATAAAGTTTGCCTGAGGAAGGTAGTTCAAAGCACTATGTGGGATAATTTGTTATAACAATCTAAGGAGAAGAAGGGATGACATGCTAGAATTATTCCATACTCATTAGATATCAAGATCCATTTCATGTTAATCCTGGGATGCCCAAATCCTTCCTTTCTATGGGTTGAAGAAGGAGATCAGTATGCTGGAACTGCTTCTTATTATGCCAGTGCTGTTGCTTGGGGAAGAGAAGAAGGTGAGCACAGATTCCTGGCTACAGCCCAGCTGTCTGGCAAAGTTTCAGAGCATGTTCCTTTTCATTGCTGTTTGCTCTCTTCACACTTGTCAGTTCATTTTCACAAAATCACAAAACAAGCAATGGTAAAATCCTGGGATCTGGAGATTTAAATATAGTTGGGGAGCTTTGTCTGGCATTCGCTAGTTGGAAATGAATGATTCAGCATTTGTAATGGCACACTTCTTGAAGTTTTTTTTTTTTAAATTTACACAGCAAAAGCTGTTTTTCTTCCAACACTGCAGTTTACCATATAAAAGTAGCAAAACTGCTCCAAAATGACTGTTATGTTGATACATTTTTCATATAAAATAAAAGCTTGAAAAGAAAACAAGATACATATTATGGTTGAAAATCAAAACACAGTGCCTGGCCTTAATAACCAAATAAGCAGAATAACTTCTATGGGTGTCTAGCCATCCCCATTCCCTACATGAGTGATGGTGGTGATGAATAGTCTTCAAAGAAATAGCTCCTCTGGTCCTCCCTTTGCCTTTTCTCTGGCCAAGGCTCTCTGCTCACTACCAGATTCTCAGGGTAGTCCCACAGAACTGAGTTCCATGCCTGATGGAAGATGCACACACCTTGCATGGCCTCCTTACATAATTACTAGCTGCAGATGGAGGAGGCTGCATTTGTCCATGTTTGAATAAGCACAGTAAGTCAAATCCTATGGTCTATACTTAAGTTTCTTCAGACTTAACTGGAATTTGGGCCCCTGGATTTGATTCAGTGCTAGCCCTGAAGCAATGATGGATGGACTATGGAAAATTGGATAGAAGTGAATCAGGACCACCCCCCAATGCCTTCCCACTCAAAACATTGGCAACATTCTATAATTTGTCATCTGCAATTCAACACTTTTTAAATCAGTTAATGCACCTTTAAGATCTGCTCTGATCTGATAACATATAGGAGAAAATAGTGTTATTCGTCTGGCTAGAGTGCAAATGTGAGTGAAGGTGTAAGTGAAAAGCGGATTACTCTGCCTTAGGTAAGAAGACTTGATGTAAGCATATTTTTAATTCCAAGGATTATGAGGTGTACATCATCAAGTCCATACATTGTATTTTTTCAGGCAGTCATTTTCTTGTACTTTTGGAACTTGTAGAACCAAATTCAAATGTGACTTATGAACTCTAAACCTAAGGAAAACTAAACTAGTGTAATATGGAGCTTCTTCCTCTGAATAGTCACTTTTAGATGTCACAATCACTTCTGAATTTGGGTGAGTGAGTGTAAGGGAGTGGAAGTTGGTGTGAGACATACTGAAGACTGGAAGAAAGGAGCAAATTAGGAACTACAATTAGGTATATGATAGTGTAAGTGAAGATAGGCCAGCTCTTAACTAAATTTACTTATTCCTTTTGTTGGCTTTTTCGTATGTAAATCCCCCTTTAGTTTAATTACCATAAAAGTACTATCACCAAGTTACTAATTTGTAACATACATCATCTTGAATTCAATCTTTAATATTTCTATTTTATTCAGATCATAAAAATCCAAAGTAATCTGACTGTGTCTAGTTTTAGTTATATCTGTTTGGCCAGATGTAGTTTTAAATTCATGTTGCTCTACAACCCAAATTGTTATTTTTTAATTTATCTTCATCTGGAATTTTTTAAGGGTATTTTTATATCCTCAAATTATTTTATGCTCTCCAAAGTCTTTAGTCTTTTAAAATCCATGAGTCTTTCCCTAAATAAATGAGGGTTTCATAAAAATTCTAAATGCTTACATAGTAGAGGCCTTGTTGAAGAGTTCAAAGAATCTCATGGGTATTTAAAGGAATTATCCTTTTACAATCTTCAGTCTGTTTAATTAGAACTTCTTTGTTCATGTTTTGTGAGAAACGCTGTCTGTCAGCTTAGGGTTAAACCATTAATGAAAAGGGTGTGTTAATTAAACAACTTGTATATTTCTAATTGGCAAAAAATTTCCTAACTCTCCTGAGACTTTAAACTGAGCAGAGCGACGTCTGCTAAGAGACGCCAGTGGATTGGAAAGAGACGTCATAGAAAATATTAGAGTGTCTTGGGGAAACAGCAGTAATGAAAATCTTGTGTACTGAATGTTGCAAAGGGGGTAAAGGATGTGGATATCCACATTCCCAAGAGCCTCACATTATTTACACAAAGCAAGAGTGATATCAGAGTTACAATTAAAGTCCAGTATTTGGAAACAATGATGCAAACAGTAAGAAATTGGATGTGATTCCTGAAATTTTAAGTTTGCATTGCAGCATGTGGAAACAATACCTATCCCTCTTCCTCTTTTCCTTCCTTCTTGTTTGCTGTAGAGAAAAATTGATTGAAAGAAAAACAGACCTGGACTATGGGAAAAACCTTCTGAGATGTGATGCATTGATTCATACAGTAAAGTGATAACATTACATCTGTTGTGCCAGTTTTCTTCATTGACATCTTCTCTAAAGTATTAATAAAAGGCCTGCTGATTATCCACTCAATTTAGATAATGATACATGAGAGTAAAGTTGAAGTTTTATTATGATACTGTGCTGCAAGAAGTACTAGCATTCAAAATTCTGCTATGTTAATGAAATTCTGTGATACCCAGTTCTCATACATCTTAGTATAGTAGGCGTCTAAAGGAAGGAAAAATAATTACAAAATTCTATATGTGTCCCTTAAGGCTATATTAAAATATAATATAAAAAGACAGATAATGTTAACATAAAAACATGCTTTTTATCTTTCAGTGATTATCATTAAATATCAACATTAAACTGTTTCTTTATTGAAATACTGAAGAGACAATTTAGGAAGACCCTTTTAAAAATACTTAAAATTATGCTAAAGAGTCAACTTTCCTCTGTTCTGTATAATCTGAGGAACATTGCCCATGTGAATTGGTGGGACAAAATTCCTAACATGGAGGTTCTTAAGCTCTGTGGAGTCATGAGCATGGAAGCAATGCTTATGAACAAATAGTTTTACTGGATTGGTCATGTTATGAGGATGGATGATACAGGAATACCAAAGATGGTCTTCTATGGCCAGGTTGCACTTCTAAGTGCTTTATCGGTTGTCAATATAAGCGCTATAAAGACATCTTAAAGGCCAATGAGAAGTCATGCGGCATATCTCCCAATGATCTGGAAACTCTAGTTCAGGACAGATTGTCCTGGCAGCAAACCACTGCATAGGCTCTTAATTGCTTTGAGAGTCAGAGTATCTAGGCATTACAGGAAAAGCATAGTATCCAAAAAGAACATACTACGCCTGCAGCTGATGGTTTCCTATATGACATCTGTAATCGGCTCTGCCCATCAAGGGTTGGTTTAGTCGCTCATCAACAGCGTCATAGAAGATGAGATCCATCGATCGACGGCTCAGGCCAAGAAGATAATTTTGGAATTTATTACTAGATGCCATAGTAAGCTAATACACATTGAAATTCTTAGAAGCCTAGTTTTGATATTCAGGTTGGTTATCTTCTTTATAATCGTTAGTTCACATTTCCACTGGTATATAACATACAATATAATTTCACACACTTTTTTTTTTTACAGATGCTCAGTACATTTTGGCAAATAGCCACTCCACACTTATTTCTCTTGCCATGTCATATGATAAATGAAATTTTTTTAGCACATCTAGCTAGACACTTTGCTATATTTTGCTAGATTGCTAAAGGTATAATTTTTATTATTAACTGAAAACAAGTTAAACTGATCTGACATGCATCTGACGAAGTGGGTCTTTGCCCACGAAAGCTTATGCTCCTATACATCTGTTAGTCTATGAGGTGCTATAGGACTCCTCGTCGCTTTTGCAGATGCAGACTAACACGGCTACCCCTCTGATACTTGATCTAGGATAATAGCCTTTAAATGTGATCTTTTACATAATTAGACTCCTTTGGTTTGGTATTTTAGGTTTTGTGTCCCAGACCTTCCATTAGGATGTTAGGTGGTACATTTTGATAACCATTTGGGATATCTTTAGTTTATATACTTCTTGCCCAGTTTCAATACAATCTGAGTCTTTAAATGAGTGCCAACTTGCATGTAATTTAGCTATTAGTAATTCCCAAAGTACTGGATTCCCAAACCTGCTTATAAGAGTCTGCAGCAAGTATCTGAACAACATTGCTTAACTTTAGGGGTTATACTAAAGACCTAATCTTGCTCTTTTTGATAATATGAGTAGTAGTGACTTTAGTGTCACTAATTGTGTGAATAAGGTAAACAGCATTTTGACAAATTACTAATAAGATGTAAAAGGGAAATAAAAGGATCTAAAAATACACATTTTTACAATATTACCAGAAAATGCAGCAAAACAGGGATAATTTAAATCTCTTACAAAAGCAAGCTGGGCTGTGGAGAGAGAAGGACAAATAATGCTTCCTGGAAATGTCAGGGTGGGGAGTGTGTTTGGCTTGTGGACTTGCTACACTTTAGAAAAGAGACAGAGTCCCTATGCCAGTATTGAAGAAGTGTGCTTAATCCAACATTATTGCAGTTCCCTATGTGTGTTTCAATATCATTGACAATCTCAGGAATGAGGTTGGTTCATTAATATCCAGACGTTGGTGATTGGCTAGTTCTGTGGCAAGAGAACACAAACTATTGTGAAAGTCCATCAACTGAACAATGTGAAAGACACTAGACACTTTGAGGAAAAAGAATGGAAGAAATCAGTTTTGTTTCTCATAGTAGGTTTCTCTGCTCTTGATTTGATTTCTGGTATTTTGATGAAGTGGATCATTTGGATGCAGTACTATGTACAATGAAAGGATGCTTAGGCTTTTGACAAAACAATAGAAGAAAAATTGTCTGATTTAAATCAACACCTATATTTTTCTTGGACATGCAATCACAGCTGAAAGCTGTCTGGTCTAGAAAAATGTGCAAATGTTCATGTCTGAAAAGAACACTGAGTTTTCTGACTTTCTTTGAAGAGATAATAGATCAGGGAAAGGTGAGCTTGGGGAACATAAAGAAAAAGAGAAACCTTAGACATGGGCTTGAAGATGAAGTGTTCCACTGTCTGACTGCAGGTCTTACCAGGGTAACTGCCTTAAATTACAGAGAAATGTGTGAATGCAAAAATTGATTAATCTTTGAAGCCTTAGGTGAGGGATGGGCAACAAGGTATGGTAGATGGGCTCCATGAGTGTCCCTCTTTTACCTCAGTGGACCTCTGCAGCCCGTGACCCACTGGGCTTCCACCAGCAGCCCCATGGCCCTTTTATCTGCCACTCTCCCTTCATCTGCTTCTCATGCACCCAGACACAAGAGTCCTGTGCTTACCTGTTCCTTCCCTGCCCTCCCACCTGATTTGTGCTCCTTCCCCACTTGTCCCCCTCACAGAGCTGGAACACTGCAAACAGCTGATTTCCAGCATTCCAGCTCTGGGAGGGCAGGGGAGGAGCAGGGACAGAGTGTGAATCAGGTGATTTGTGGCCCATCCAAAAGTGCTGGGAGGGAGATGGGAAGAGCAGGAAGAGTGGGCCTCTGGTGCAGCAAGAGTGGTCCACGGGCCACAGGTGGAACCCAAGTGGGCCACATGCTGCCTGCAAGCTGCAGGTTGCCTATCACTGCCTTAGATGTTGCACCTTTGAGGTATGAAGGCTGAGGGCTGAACTTTCAGGAAATTAAGATTTAAATCTTAATGACAAGCATCTAATAAGAGCAGGCCCACTGACAGGGGTGACACAGGGGGTAACTTCCCCCAGGCCTGGTGATTCAGCAGGGGCCGGGGCTCTCAGCCACTGCCACTGTTACTGTGGCAGCGGCAGCAGCCGAAGTCCCAGGCCCTTTAAATTGCTGGTGGAGAGCCACACTGGGTGCTCTGCGCAGCTCTGGGAGCTGGGGAGGGAGACAAGTGCCACATTCTGGGAGGTGCTGAGGTCTGGCTGCTTCTGGCTCTACCTCTTCTGTCCAAGGTCCCACTCTTTCTGGGAGCACTGTACTGCCCTCTCCCCGCCCCCCACACACCTTGCCTGAGGTTCAAGGAAGCTGTCGCCTCCCCGTATAACAATTACAGGATATGGGGATACGGTCTGGTGACAGCACTGAGAAAATCAAGTTTTCCAAATATATTTTATATGAACAAGTATTCAATACTCTTTTTGGTTTCAGGAGATACTTTACTAAATCATGAAAATACCCAAGGCAAGGTAGATTTGTCCTCTCAGATTCCAAGTTTCTATGTCTACACCATCAGGTTATTTCAAAATAAAAACTCAAAAGTTACTATTTTGAAATAAGCTTATTCCTCTTCACAAGCAGGAGTTATTATTTCAAAATAGCAAGCCCATTATTTCAAAACAACAGGCATAATAGTGTGGACGCTTGCTTTGTTATTTCAAAATAAAGGGAGTTATTTTGAAATAACTCCTCAGTGTAGACATGCTCTAAGGTGCCACAGAACTACATGTTTTTTAAAGTTACAGACTAAAACAGCTACCCCTCTGAGACTTATAGTGAAAAATGTTTTTGATCAGAGGAACTATTTGTAGATTGAAACTTTACATCTGAATCAATCTGGAAAACCAGAGCCTCAAAGGGCAAGTAAGAAAGATCAGTTTGACTTGTCTTGATTTATTGTTTGGACATCTTGATTGTCAATGGGAACCCAAAAAAGGTATATGTCTCAAGACAGGCCTGCGAAAATGAAAAAATATCTACTTTTGTTTTTTCACTTGTGAATGTGAAGAGTAAAAACATTATACTTTCTTGTTGATGTATATAACAATCGTGTCCACCTAAGATAGGAATCATATTCTGTAGATTGTTCAGAGATGATCATTTTTGGTTAAATTATCCTAGTCTATGTCAAACAATGTAGGGTCTGTGTTTAAGATTCATCACATGTTCTCTTGGCAAAAAAAGAAGAATTCTGAATACTATTCTGTGACACGGTTGGGTGGAAACCCCATCCGGTGCAGGGCTAAGGTACCCATCAGTCTTTGGGAATAGGGGTAGGTGTACGTATCTTACATCTATGTTCCTCCTAAACCAAAGCTATACGCATAACCTTAGCTATAGGATAGTCTGGTCTAGTGGACAGAGTCCGTTGGTTCACTCTTGTCGGCCAAACCACAATGTGTAGGGCCCAGTGTCAGCCAATCTGTATATCCGGGCAAAGCAGTAGGGCCCAATGGCCAGAGTCCAGAAATCTGTTTCTGTTCACAGGGCAATTAAGCCAATGGCTAGAGTCAGGAACTGTGTGTGGGAGGGAGGGGGGGGAGAGTTGCACCCCCGGGGATCTAGGCTCTCTCACTTCACTGGACCCCAGACCAGGGTCCTCTTGGTGGCTGCAACTTGGGCCACTAAGTCAACAGGGAAAGTTTCCTTCCAAAACATGCTGACTCAAAACTTTGAGTCACACAGCAGTTTGCCGTTGCATTCCCCATGGCTATTTCCTGCTGCTGTGGCCTGGGTTTTGTGTTACCTCTAGGTTCTCTTGTCTGTCCCATCCCTGGTGCCATCAAACCCAATCAGGGTTCTGTGGTTACCTTGGCCTCTGTTTGGATTGCATCATCTCTGGTTCCAGAGGTCCTGGGCTTCTGCTGAGCCTTGGCTATCAAGGATTCATTGTCTTTATGAGAATCCCAAAGAGCAAGGGCTGGGGCAAGTATTATATGCCATTCTGACTTATGTTCAGCAAATATTTCCAAGCACCTCTACACTAAAATAGATCAAAGACTGATGATTTTGTTTAGTTTTGTGGAAAATTATGAGTATTGTGTCAGGAACTCAATACCTACGCTCTAAAACTTTTAGAATATGTTGTCAGATTGTTCCATTGAGATAGGGATGTAAACAGGTACCCGGGGGTTGTGAGCTGGCCCCCCATACATGGGAGGGCCAAAAGCAGAAATTGACCGCCCCGCATGTGAGGGGGCTGGGAGCAGGAGCCCACCCCCACACGTATGGGGGGCGGCAAGGTTGGGATCCTGCTTAATTGGTTAATCGGTTAAACCTAAGGTTTAACCAGTTAACTGATTAACAGGATTTTATACCCTTAGTTTGAGGCAGGGATGGATTTCTAATTAGGCACAGAAAGCATGTGCCTCATGGCTTACATTTTTTATGGAAAACATGAAGGTGAGCTGTAGACAGAGGAGGCACTGAAAATGCTTTGCTTAGGGGCATGTAGGTTGTAAATCCAACCCAGGTCTGAATAATATTTCAGAGTTTTTTCTTGACATTCCTAAATGGCTAACTGATATCACAAGTTGCCTGGCTATTCCAAGAGAGGTTACTGTTGGAAGGGCTATTAGTGTTCAAGTTTTGGGATAGTAGGTTGCTGTGCCAGAGCAGTGGTGGGCAACCTATGGCCTGTGGGCTTCATGTAGCCCATCAGCATAAGCCACTGGTGAGCCCCTAGACCAGGGCTACTCAACTTTGGAAGCCCCGGAGGCCACATTAATACACACAGCACATGCTTAGGGCTTCAACTTAAGTGGGATTGCATATACATGCAAATATATATGCAAATATATGCAAATAGATTCTTTTACACTGATGGGCATGAATACAAAGATTAAGCCTTAAGCTGTGGTGCCGGACCCAAACATGGTCAGTGTAAGCCAGTCAGCACCTCTCAGGCTCTGCCCAGAAGGCTAAGCAGCCAGCACTTCCCACAATGCCCCAGCGCTGCAGGCACCTTCTCTGTGGGAGCTAGAAATGTTGACACCCTGTACCCATCTGTCCTAGCCAGCCCATCCGGTTGCATCCTTCAATACTCACCCCACCTGGGAGAGGCCTCACCACTGTGGAGCATGTTCCCAGTGGAGGCCATTTTCAAAGGATCCTACCCGTGGGCTGCGTGTTGAGCCCCATGTAAAAGCAAACCACACCACGGGCTGCAAACAAACAGGCTGCAGGCTGCATGCGGCCCATGGGCCGCGTGTTGAGTAGCTCTGCGGTAGACAGTGTGTAAGTTAATCCTCTGCAGGCATGATTCCCCACAACTCCCAGTGGCTGTGATTCGCTGTTCCCACTGTGAGTTGTGGGGTTCCGTGCCTGTGGATGCTCAACATAAACAAAATGTATCGCAGCTCACCATTGGCTTATTCTTACATCTGCCTGTGGCTTGTGGGTCTCAGGTTGCCCACCATGGTAATTTGTTTGCTTGTTTGTTTAGTTTAATTTTGTATTTATGGATTTTTGTGGTGGAAAGAAATGGATTTTTTTAGGTTCTTTTGTGATGGATTTCTGGGTTGGGGTGTATGTGAATTCTGAGAGTATTCTGTGCTGGGGTAGCCTAGAGGTCATGAGTGTGCAGCTGTATGTGGTAAGTAATGGACTGAGTGGTCACTGTGTAGATCCTCTGATGACACATCCTTTATAAATACCCAAGATATATAGTGTTGGAAATCAGTATGAATACTTCTGGGGTGCCCTTCTTGCTGTCCTAGTGTTCAAATGTCTGAACAAGTTTGACATTTATTTTGGTTCCTATGCTTCATTGAATGTTACTTGAATGAAATCTTTTGTCTAAGGCTATTTCTTGCTTAGTAAGGAACTTGAAATTGATTTTAACGTGACACTTTTCTTCTCTGAAGTAATATAAAATCTTTGTCTAATAAATGTGTACAAAGGCTTTGTGGGCCATCAGAGTGCCATGACATTCCAGTGTATTGATTTTGGAGTGTTAAAGGGTGACAGATTTAGAGTTAACGGGCCATCAGAGAATTGGGATTCAAATTGTACCCCATAAGCTACATTGAGTTTCCTGTAACATGACAGGCTTTCTAAAGCAGTGGAAGTAATTGTGGTTTTATGTAATTTCGTGTGTGTAAACTTGGAAGATTAATTTAAAGAGGTTTCTCTCCAATCATGCACAAAAAAGTAGAATGGATAGAAAAGTATTAAGAAATTTAAGAAAAAAATTATATTGACCCAAAATAATTACTTTTGAAAAATTACTTTAAAATTGTTGTTTTTGCATACTCTCAATGTATTTTCTTCTTAAATATTATACATCTTTTTTATTATCTATTAAAAGCTGGGATAAGATGCATTTATTTTATCTATAAAATATACCTAGTGTTATGGTAAGAGCTCCCAACTACATTTTTAACATACAGGAATTTTTTTTATTTTTTGCATAATTCTTTCTTTTTATTTTTACTGTATTTTTTGAGTTATGATACATGCAACAAAGCATGGCCAAAGGTCTACAAGTGTAATGCAGTTACCCTACAGAGCGTCGAATGTTGACAAGTAAAGTATTATAACATTCAAAGATGTGGACTAGAGAGAAGTAATAATAGTCATCTTTCATTGTACTCTTCTTCCATTGAAATGTTCTTTTTCAGTTTAATGACCTTATGGTGGATGCACTGAAAACAACATTTTGATTATATTATTATTGTGTAGAAAAATTCATGGAGCTAAGTCCAACTGTATCTTTGGAAACTAATAATAGGTGTACTAGATTTATGGACTTAAAACCAATCTATCACAGTCAGCTTTTAATTTATTTTTGAATGTTCTTGCTATTTTGTGCTCTTGAATAAGAGTCTGACCTGTAAAGGAGTATAGAAAGCATTTTATAATATATGTTTACTCTGTTTTTTAACAACATAAGTATTTTGCTTAAGCAGATTTGCTCGGAAGTGACAGCTTTGAAAAATTGGACACAGTGGTTGCTGGAAGCATTTCAGTTCTAGGCAATCTAAATAGTGCAGAAGGGGAAAATGAAATATCACTGTATTTTAAAGATGACAGTTTTGTCAAAGATTTCTTTCCACTCTTCGGCTTAAAACAAATGGAGTAAATCAAGTATATCTATTTAAAATGTGTGTGCGCTCATTGGGGAAAGCACCACCTTTTAGATACTTTGCTGCAGAGAACACCAATGATAAAGTTGACTTAATAAATGTAAAACAGAGGGTGAAGAATATAATTCTCCCAGCTTAATTACTAGTTCAAAATAGTTTCAGATCATAACAAGATTTCATAGAACATAGTTATATTTTGGGGGCCTAAGTAAAGTCTGGAGAAAGTAGACTATAGCTCATTATAGTAATTTTTGCGCACACATATTTAACTGCTCAGATATTAGGGGTTTTTGTCTAATATATTTTCAGTTATAGTTCACTAATCTAGAAATAACTATGTGATATTAATGAATAAAAACAGGGACATATTTCACTTTTTTATGCTGGGAGTTCTATGCCAGGATCAAGCCAGCCCACACTTCCATTTAGCGATGTGAAAAGGTCAGGATGGTTATGACTCCATAACACCTGTTCATGACTCTTCAGTGGTCTGAAAACCTCTTAATTAGATCTGCAGATTTTTTGAGAGTATAGTGTGTATGCCACTTTTGTGTCTAGATCATTTTTATTCTGTGACTTGGCCTGCTTTTCACAGGCTGTGGTTTTCTACTCACTGGTAGTAATAGGCAGGGAAGGCAGCCAGCCAAATTGAAACAACTCTATATGTTTCAGTGTCTCTTCACTCTTTCTCAGCTCCATAGTTTGACTCCTGCCTCACAGTGGTATAGAATCATAGAATCATAGAATACTAGGACTGGAAGGGACCTTGGGAGGTCATCGAGTCCAGTCCCCTGCTCTCATGGGGGAAGTGGGAAGGCTCACTTTGTATCCATCATCCTTGAATTGTACCATGGCAGCATGGATTCAGGCTCAATGGCCTTAGAAGGGCCTAACCTTAAAGACAGGAAAAAAAACCAAACCACACACATTATTCATTCTCTAACATCTGTCTTCCCTCTTTTACTGCAGGTAATTTTTGCTCACACTGCAATTCTTGCCACTCTTACCATCGACAAGGGCAGCAATGGCCTTAGATACTCTTGAAATAATGTCTATTATTCCTGCTGCAGATACCAGCCTTTCCTGATAGAAGAGAAATTGGTAAATGCCATAGTGAATGTGGATTCAGTCAGGAGAGAAGCCCATGGAAGTGTGCATCTTTCTGTCCTTTTCCCTGCAGTATTTGCTTGGGTAAATCAATCCCGCTTGGCAGCACAGTCTAAACCAAGAGTATTTCATTCTCCCCCTAAACAAGTCACTGAAATATAGTCAACAATAAATCAACTTTCAGTAGGTTACTCCTGTTTCCAGAGATTTGTTTGCTCCTCTTAAACCAGTAGGCCCCAGCAAAAATTCCAGAGCTTTGATTTTTTTAAAGTTCTTCTCATTTTTGTCTAAACATCTAGTCTTTCAAATTTGTCTTCAGAAGATGGAGAGTCTGAGATTGTGATCTGTCCCATGGATCCAGCTAGAAGTGGGCCTCAGGAAAATTGGATGTATTTGTTCAGAAATATTTTTCTGATATGTTACTTGCAGACTCTTGGAAAAAGGGTGAATACAAAGGTTCTCCTCAGTTTGTAGGATTATGGAACTGTAGAGTGTGTCTATCGTGTAGTGCTCCCTGCTGAGCCAACAGACATTCCTGTCCCAGGTTCCTTTCTCTTAGTGCCCTTCAATAACTCCACACAATGTGTACAGCTGTTGATAGAATTCCCATGCTGGCTTCTAATTTATTAAATACAAATAAATTGGAACATAACTCTGTCCTTGGGTTCAGGGTTACACAGGTGTATTCTTTGGGGTCTGTGGTTCTCAGTTCTAGTCTCTCAGGCCTATAATTTCTCCCTTTTGACTGTACAATTTCACTGCCCTTCTCCTTAGGGCTTATGTTCTCAGTTCTGGAAGTTCCTCTCCCTTAGGAACTTCTGTATATAAGCACCTGCTTCAGATGACACATGATGACCTTTTATCAAGCCCTGGTGCTTGTTATCCAAATAACTGACTAGTTGGACTGCTAGGTGGCCATGGATAGCCTGGGCTCAGATTCATCTTAAATGGGCCAGCAGCCTGATGACAGAAGCCATCCTGTCCATCCCACATTGTAGAAAATAATGAAACAGCCTGTACTTTGCATGATGCCAAACTGGCTTCCCCCAACTGTGCTCAGATGCTATACAAGTTTTCAGAGGATTATTATGAGCAATGGCTTAATTGCTCTAAAGAGGATTCTGTTATGTCTGACTGAAAAAATGGACCTGGAACTCCATTCTAAAAACAGCCAGTGGTCACATCCCACATGGGAAGAGTGGGAGCTACACTGAAAAATGGATGATCCTTGTTGCATGTCTTTGCCAAATTTACAGAATTTGAATTTCCATGTCAGTTTGTGCTACCTGTAGATAAAGGGTTGTTTAGGGCAGCAGCAGCTCCTTTTATGCTGAAGGTTCTCAATTCATTTTATTTAACTGAGGAATATCTACTATAGTTCAAACTGAAAATGATGCGCTGATCATGAAGGAATGGAAATTTTTACATGCTATTTCTTTTTCAGTATTCCAATTTGTGATGACCCACTCTTGGAAAGCTAAATCAAGAATGATTAGTTCAGATTTTCAGTAAATTTCCTCCAGTTGGTTAGTTGGATTTGGAAGAGAGAGTATATTTATTTGTTTGTTCCTTTTGCCACTTGATGCACTAGTCTACAAAAACAACGAGGATTCCTTTAACACCGTAAAGAATTGGGGCTCATCTAGAATATTCTAGAGTGTTGAAAGAGGATCTCACTTCCGATCTCACTTTTGAAAGCTCTGCTTTCGAAAGTGAAAGTAGTTTAGATGCGACTTTTTTGGCGAACCCCCTCCCTTTGTCGAAAAGCCGCTCTTCCTCAAAAAATGAGGTTTACGCGGCTTTTCGACAAAGGGGGGGATTCGAAATCTAAACTACTTTCGAAAGTGAGATCTGAAGAAGATATGCAAATTCCCGTGGAATTTGCATATCCTCTTTCAACACTCCAGAATATTCTATATGAGCCCTAACAGACTTATTCAGGTATAAGCTTTCATGGATAAAAATCTCTTTGTTAGATGCATGCCCATCTCGGTTTTTACCCACAAAAGCTTATGGCTGAATAATTCTGTTAGTTTTTAAGGTGCCTCATTGTTTTTGAAGGCATAGACTAACACAGCTATCCCTCTGAGACTAATCTGCAAAGTTAAACCTCTAAAACTGGCATGTTGGTGTTTCTTGAATAAGTACAAGGTATGCATCAGTTCTGGGAAATCAACTGGGAAGAAGTTGCAGCTGAAGGAAGGTTAGGAAAAGGGTTCTAAAAATCTTGATATTACTACTATAGCAGCTGCGTATCCATTAGTGTGCGTCTACATTGTACAGTTATATTGAAATAACTGATGTTATTTCAACATAACTGCGAGCGTCTACACAGCAATTCTGTTATTTTGAAATAATTTCAAAATAACGGATGGCTTATTTTGAAATCTGTAAGCCTCATTCCATGAGGAATAACACTTATTCTGAAATGGCTATTTTGAAATAGCAATAGTGGGGACGTTCCACTGCTGCTATTTTGAAATAACTCTTCCCAAGGGCCATTCAAAGTAATTACTCCCCAGTGCCTCCTGAGGCTCTAATTCAAGGTAGCACATCCACATTCGGGATACCTGTCTAGTACTAATTTTGAGGCTTCCCTGTAGTGTAGACGTGCTATTTCGAAATAAGCTATTTTGGAAAAAAATATTCCAAAATAGCTTATTTTGAAATAAGTGTGCTGTGTAGATGTACCCTTAGTGAATAAAGGAGGAACATCTATGAAAACCAGTTAAAGGGCTGAAGTGCCTACATTGTGTATCCATGATTATTTTTTTCTTTGGCATTTTGCAGTTGGAAAACAAAAAGCTAGCAAAATATTTATAATTAAGTCACCTAACAAACTTGGTTATTCACTCAACATGCCCAGTCAGCATATAGCATAATTTCCTCAGTGTGCATGTGTCTCTGTGGAGGATTTCCTGTTATCCTGAAAGCAAGCAATAAAAACATATTTTCATTATTCTATTTTATTCATCAAAATATCTAGCAACATATTATTACACTAGTGTAATACCAGTGAGCATCGCTGGTTATAAGCATACTGAATATGGACACTAATATACAAATACAACCGATAAAGCCTCCTTGTCTTAAATTGAAATAGGCATTTCCACAGTACATGTATTGTTCTTCTGGTATTTATAAATCTGAAACACTCGGAAGGGATCTGGAACTTTCTGGTGATACATATAAGGAGTTACCTCCAGGTACTTAACTCTGTTATACATTTAAAATTGATTATTGATCCAAAATAAAAATTATGCTATTTTGTCTGAAAGAAAGATGCTTTTCTTTAATATGTCAGTGGAGATTATAAAGCTATGTCCTCATTCCCCAACAGCAAATCTCTATATAATTTAACTGTTTATGTAGTTGAGGAGTATCTTAGATGAGATGCTTGAGAGCATCTAAAATATGAATCGTATAGTGTATTCAATGTTTTGTCATAATTTTATATATACCATAACTACTACAAATATCATTAAAATCATGCGAGTATTAATCTAAATGGATGCTCAAGTATCCCAGGGTAAATTTGTCAGCTATATTTGTCTTCCTTTCTTTCTTTGTTTTTATTTATTTTGGATCATAAAGTTTGCCTCTGTTTTCATTAACAAAAAAATAAGTGAGAACAACACCGCGATTATTTGCAGCACATAAAATCCATATGATGAATGACAGACTTTAATTAAATCAATATATATCAGTGTGCTTATAAGATAAAAAGCATACAGTAAACTTTTATTTGTTAAGAAAGAAACCCTATGTCACTTACTGATTAAGACCTTCAAAACATGCAACTTATTTTAAAGCACAACATTTACAGTTTCTTTGAGCCATAAAGTACATATTCAAAATCACTTTGTGTTTAACATAATTTTTGTAAAAAATATTAGTTGCAAAATGTAATGGTCAGATTTGTTTCCACTGTGAATACGATAATTTTTCTGTTAAACCTCCCTCATATTACTCTACAAATATGTAGCAAGGGATTTAAGGACCAAAATATATGCTGGGAAAATTAATTCATCCTTAGATGTAAGGATACTCATTCAAATGTGTACACTGAGTCACAGAGAAGTTATGACTTCCTTATGACTCCTTTGACTGCAAATCAATGGTAGATTTAGGAGGAACTTATAAGCCTAGCTCCAGTTCCTTGGTCTTTCCACACTACCCTGATCTTTAATAAAGCATCAGTTCCTGAATCTTCAGTTACTTATGATCATATTGTTCTTGATCTAGGCACACAATGAGAGTCTGCCAATATCAGTGGACACATATAGCTGTTAATTCTTGCACATCCTTTAAAAATTGGCATTTCCATTTGTGAGGCAGATAGCTTTTCAGTGCATTGCTGTGCCCTCTATGCCCATGAAATAAGTGGTAACATTTTAACATATATGGGAAACAACAGCTATTTAACCCATCATCTGGCACCTCACATTATTTGGAATTAAGTATAAAGAGCATTTAGTTATATGAATAACTCCTTTCTTGCAAAATCGCTTCTCTAGCAGTTTTGGTGACTGTGAGTGTGTAGATGAAGACTGTAGTGAGCAATACATTTAACTGACAGACAAAAATTCCTTGGAGTTTTAAGATAGCAATAATTTTTGTGAAAAAATGACAGAAAACATAGTTTGACAGTTCCAATGCCTTTTAAAAATACAGTTGCAGTCCTAAATATACATGTTTAGGTTTCATCATAGTTTTTGCACGTCTTCGATTTGGAAATTTTGTCTTGTTTTGGGGTTTTTTGTTTTGTTTCAGGGTTTTGTTTTGTTTTGTTTCAGTCTCACTTAGGGATAGACAATAAGCCATATTAGTGGGATGCTAGGCGTGGCATAGAAAAATTGCCATTGCCTCCAGAGAATACCGAAAGGCAGGATGTGGGGGAGTATACTCCTTTCAGCAGCTTACAGTGAATACTCACACAGCAGTGACCCTGGTTTGCTTCTGTGGTAAGGTCAGGGGGCTATGGTCACATTTCATATTCTTGGGTGGAACTGTAATTCCCCCCATTGTGCTTCCTGAGGCAGGATTTTGAATTCCCTAGAATCTGACGCAAGTATGACAAGGGGTAATGGCTCCTTTTGCCATTCTCTTGTTCATTCACACAAGAGAAGCCAAAATATGGTTTCACTGTCTTACTTAGATCACTGTCTTATTTCTTGTGACATTGGCTTTCCTCACTTTCAGGTAATCAGGCACCTTAGCTGCACCTACACACATCTTGGTTGTGATTCTATATGTTGTTTACAGAGAAGCATAAACCTCTCAGTGTGGATTACAGTTTCAGAGGCATATGAGGCCATTGGTTCTTTTTGTTCACTTCCCTTTTTTCTTCTTGGGCATTTTACTTCTCTGGGGCATGAATGCTGACCAGTATTGTTACAGCTTCCATAGACCATGGGATTGGATTCTAAGAAATATAAGGGAGATTTGTTAAATTTGTAGCATTTTCCATACTTCTTATATTCTTTATGAGACTGGATTAATGTTTGTACTGTTTTCTCTTACTATTTTTGTTATGAGGGAGGAGTGACAGAATTTTAATGTATATATTATGTAAGCATATATATATAGCAGTGAGTATTAGTGTCACCTTTCCAAAAGATTCTAGTTTAGTTAGAGAATATTATTCAGCTCAGACTTGCCTTGGAAAAATTATGACAAGATTAATTGTTTACAATAAATCAGTGTATATAAAATGAAAACAATGCTAATATAATTCTCCTTTACTATACAGATAGTTCTTATAAGTGATTCTTAATACATTTTAAAGTTTGTGTTGTTTACATACTTTATAAATGTTACAGTTTACCTTCTGGGTTGTTTTTTTTAATTACAGATTCTGTTTCTACTACCCATCCCCATATCCCATGCTGGAGGCAACTTTCTAAGTGGGAGTGCTTTTTAAAGTTGTTAATTACAACATAAAGCTAATGCATATGTGCTGGGACTAGGAGTATTGGGGGTGCTGCCACACTCCCTGGCTTAAAGTGGTTACAATTACATACAGCAGGACTGGGCAATGAGCAGCCTTCAGGCTGGACATGGTTCAGTAGAGTTCACTGCTGACAGGACACCATACATTTTATTTGCCTGTGCTCCCTCAGATACAGCTGCTCATTAGCCACAGTTTGTTGTTATTGGTGAAGGAGAGCTGTGGAAAGTGGCTTGGGCCAAGTCACTGCTTCCCACAGCTCCCACTGGCCGGAAATGGTGAACTATGGCTGGTGGGAGTGGCAAGTGGCCATACCTATGGACACACAAGTAAACAAAGCATCTGATGGCCTGCCAGTGGCAAAACACCGTGAACTGTGTGCAGACCCTTGCACCACTTGTTGTCCACCCATATATATAATATATATAATATATAGGGGTTACAGTTTGGTTCAGTGGCTCTCAGCAGCCCCACTACAAATATTGTTCCAGCACAACTGAGTTATTTGCCCCTTCATTTGGAATGTTCTTGTAGGGAATGTCTACACAATGCAGCTTTCAGCAACAGGGCTTTGTTGACACAACCCTGTTGCTAAAAGTCAGTGAGTGTAAATTCTATTTGCTGACACTTTTGCAGACAAAATATTTCTAGCCCCACCAAGTGGCTTTCCCTTTGTCAGCAGGAGAATCTCCTGCGGACAAAGCAATGTTTACATTTGCCATGGCAAAACTTTTTAAATTCGGGGAGTGGAAAGGGGTAAGCACCCATGTTTTGTCATTCAATTGCACATATAGACTAAACCTTAGTCAACTAACAACTTGAATGCCCAAGCTTAAGTGATCGGTTACTGACTTTTGTGGAGAGTAATTTGAGATACTGTTGGTTTGTTGGTTTATTCTTTTGTTGGATATTTTTTATTTTGTTTTGTTTATATTTTTGTTATTTTAAACATTGGTTCCTGTAGGCATGCTTAATTTTGTGATTACATAATGTTGAGCTGCAATGTTAGGATGCCTAGGTACCAGGTTTTCCACTGGAAAGTTTGGTTGAAAAGAGGACCTGACAGCATCTAGTCAGAGCTACTGACTGGACATCCAAAATCCAGTTACTGGGAGAGGGGGAGATGGGGATATGCCAGGTGATCAGCTGTGTCACTCCTACTCAGCCAGGGCCACCTGTACCAGGCCACTGCACCTCGCAGTCCACCTTCACATGTGAGAAGCAAGGAGTGAGGGGATAAGGAGTGAATAGGGGTGAGGCCTTTGAGAAAGGGGTGGGACCTTGAGGGCAGGGCCATGGGAAAGAATTGGGGAGCATCCAGCTCTTCTACAGGTTTTAAATATGAAACTGGGAAACCTACATGGATTATTTAATTTAGCCCATGAGGAAGATAAAGTTCACTTGATATCAATGTCACTTACGGTTTGTCTACACTAGCCACCCTAGTTCGAACTAGGGTGGCTAATGTAGGCATTCGAACTTGCAAATGAAGCCCGGGATTTAAATATCCTGGGCTTTATTTGCATGTTCCCGGGCGCCGCCATTTTTAAATGCCCAGTAGTTCGAACTACCTGCCCGCGGCTACACGCAGCACGGAATAGGTAGTTTGAATTAAAGCTCCTAATTCGAACTACCATTACTCCTCATTGCAGGAGGAGTAATGGTAGTTTGAATTAGGAGCTTTAATTCGAACTACCTAGTCCGTGCCGCGTGTGGCTGCTGGCAGGTAGTTCGAACTACTGGGCATTTAAAAATGGCGGCGCCCGGGAACATGCAAATAAAGCCTAGGATATTTAAATCCCGGGCTTCATTTGCAAGTTCGAATGCCTACATTAGCCACCCTAGTTCGAACTAGGGTGGCAGTGTAGACATACCCTAACACTGCAACGTAGGTAGGTAAAGAAGACAAGGTAATAGTAAAGGGATTTGTGCTTGCATAAATTAATAGTTCCATAGTTTGAGTAGTCATGTGTGGTTGCTAACAATCTACAATCTATTTTTGCTAAATTGTATTCTCTTACATATTCTGTTATAAAACAATTACATGACCTTAGACCTATACTTCTAACACATTCAAGGCTTTAGAAATGCTCACATGTCAGTGGCAATCTATATTCCCGACAGAGTGAGTCCAGCCTTGCACAAAGCTGAAAGCATCTTTCTCTCACACTGAGCTATCACTGTAATGGTTGCTTTGCATGCCTATCTCTGGTTGTACACAGAGCTTATTGGAACGTTGGGCACTCTTTGCTGTTCACTTAACCATAAGAGAGGGAAATTCCCTATGTTACTGTGAGCAGAGGAGAGAGACGAAGTATACTGCTGTCCCCACTTCCATGAAGGAGAAGAGAGAGAGAGAGGGAGTATGGCATTTCCTAAACTTTCCTAGCAGTTATTAGAGGGGATGGAGGGGAGGGATTGAGCTCCCCACAAAGGATTTGTGCCTGGAAACTTTTGGAGGATCCATCTTTACTTTCATTATTTGTTTCATAGGTTTGGCTAGTGTATATACAGTTAAAAAATAAATCCTACTTTTATTTTTATCTTGTACTGAATTATAGTTTGATGATTTTTTAAATTGAAGAACATAGTTAACATAAAACACATCTGTCACAGATGAAAAACACCCTGCATGTGCAAAGAGTATAATCAGTTCATTTTTATGGATCTCCCGTTCTCCAGAGAATCTTACAAATGCACATGGTATTCCATTTTGTGTTTGTATCTTGGTGTTAACTGAAAGATGCTTAAAATCACAAGTAGGCAGAGAGATCCCTGCTGACTACTCGTTAAAAAGGACCATAATGCTTTGCCCATTGCAGCAGATCCATGAAATATTGTGTGCTCAATAATGTAGCACAACTACATTTATTCCATGTGTGTTCATAAATAACTGATGGGTAGGATGAAGCTTCCAGTTTTGGGGGGAAATCATGTCCTCTTGATGTATCTCGATTCCACTGTTTTGGCAAGTCCTATATTTTTGCCAGTGGATGACACCTCTGACCTGGAGGAACTAGAACAGAGAAATTTAGTAACTGGACTGATGGCAGTGAAGAGACTTACTGAGACATTGTTAATATATTGCTTCTGAAACCAAGGCAGAATGTTTTGCATACTTGTCCCATATGGCTTCCTGTGAGAAGATCACATTTAGATTGGGGAACAGACGTTACTTATTTGAGGACATTTGGAAGCTTTTTATGTTTTATCTTCATAAAGCAAATGTTGCTTTTTAGACATACTGGATATTGTCTTAAGCTTGTGTAAATTTGGACTAACCGTGTATTATGTGATGGATCCAGAAGATTTACACAATCCATCAAAATGATGGAGAATAAAGAAGCTGTGATGGCTATCAATGAGCAAATAATGGCAATTAACTAAACATTCAGAAAAAAATACCTTATAAAGCCTAACTGCCTTTTTTGTGTACCCATCTTGTATATGGCAGGATTACAGAGTTAGTATTTCCATGAAGATACATTGTTCTTGAATACATTTTTTAAAACTGTTCTTGAACAATGTCTTGGAAACCTGCTTTCTTTCAGCATTCGGCATGAATGTCTTTATATTGCATCATTTATCTCATCAACATATTGATCACAGCACTTCAAGGAAACCATTAGTGCTTCATTTTCTTTATGTCTAACCTGTATAATAGTGATACTTAATAGCCAGCACTTTCACAGTGCTTTACATGTTCACAGTATTGTACAAACAGTATTCCAGGATATTGCTACTTTTCAGAATTTTTGTTCTATAAGAGCTGTTTATTTGGTGAGAATCCCATCTAGATCTTGTTAATCTAAGACAATTGATATTATTAGTGACCCAACTGCATCATTTAATTCATCATTTTGGGGACAGAAAGCTGTGTTTGTCACTGATACTTGGAAGATTCATATTGTTTCATGTTCTATGAGGAAGCATTTGTAATGAGAACAACTAAGGATATGTAGGACACAGATTTTAGCATATTTGTCCTTTCATTTGCCATAAAATCAACCTTATACTGGACTTTGTGCACTTGATTTAAATTGTCCTTATACTGGTAAATAGTATGCAAATTGTTATAACTGTTTTCATGATATAGTTAACTTATGAAATAATGCTTGGAGAGAAGAGGATTCTCTCTGCTCAGGTGCAAAATCCATGCTATAGGATTAGGTTAGCTAAACCCTGCTCACATCCCGGTAAGCAGACATATATTTTTGTATTTTTTGTAGGTGGATTCAGTGCAGACTACGCAGCCCCCTGGCCACATTGAGGAATCGTGTAAAATGAATGTATGTGCTCGTAAGTGAAACATTTATAAATAAAGCTCCAACTTTAATGTATGTTGGATCATAAAAGATGTAAATCCTGCTTACTGTCATATTAAGAAATCGATTCCCAGGGGGCAGGGTGACTGCAGAACTAAGAAGATGTTCAAAACAAAGCTCTTTTTAAAAAATAAAAATAAAAATCAAGAAAACTTCAGAATCATTCTAAACAAATTAACATTGTGCAAACAAGAATTTCAAATTACCTCTTGGATGTATTTGGGAAGGCACTGAGCTGATTCAAGTTTCCAAAACAGAACAAAAGAAGGGATGTGAGAAAGGTTTTGTAAGCAGAAATCATCATCCATGGAAGAACAGGATCAAATACCTTCTTTCATAGGAGGACAAGACCTATTCCCCTTCAATCTGTGTTTGAGAGGACTGAAATTTTGAAACTGAATTTGATCAGATTATTGCTTTGGTTAATAACTAGGAGAGGAGTGTGGATGGGATTGAATTTTCAGTGCTTGAAGTTTAAGTAATCAATTATGATATGTAGAGAAAAAAAACCTTGAGCATGTGCTAGATCAACAAAGAACATGGAAACTATACCTCAAAATTGAATTCCTGGAAAACTAGACACAGTCCCATCATTTAGAAATCTTGGGCTACTTGAGGAGGTGAGAAGACCCAGACTCTGGATTTTACTGAAAAAATGACTTAATGAGGCATTCAAAGTAAATATGCAGAAGAAACCAAAATGTGTTAAATGGTCCTATCACAGAACTCAGAAATCAGCCATTAATATGTGTATATACATTTTGTAAGTTAATTGATAAACATAGGTTAATCCAAATGGATAAGAAAGTCTAAAGTATTGAATATGAAAGACCTCTCCTTGATTTCAATAACTGCACAAAGAAAGGCTTTTCATTTTGATTAAATGGAAACTGCATGATAGGGCAATCCCTTTTGGATGTCTAGTCCCTATTAAGATAAATATATCATATACAAACAAAGACTATATTTTTGCGTAGCCAAGAGATTTTAAAAAATATTGGGATACCACCAAGTTAGCACATTGGTTTTAGAGGATAAAGAGGCTGAATACTCTGGTCCTAAATAATATGAAATAATATGTCATTCATATACCTTATCTTCATCATAAATAACAGAAAACACAGATGTATGAAGTATTAATGAATGTTTCAAAATGTTTCTCTGCTTAATTCTAACAATAAATGCTACATATGGTCTATTTCTTGCTTTCAGAATATGCCTTTTTATATTGAACTGCAATGTTAAAGATAACATTTTTCCTTTTGATTGCTATGCATTTGCATCCAAATTATGTCATCCTTTGTGTTTGTCTTTTAGGAACTGGTGGTCTGCCTCTTTCTCCTCTTATGGTAGTCAATTTCAGATGGTAGAATTTATGATTTGGTAGAGGTTTTGACCTCTTTATTGTATTAAAAACATATTATCAAACTTCAAAGTCTGTACACTTCTACTGTATTGATTTTTTTCTGTGAGCAAAATCAATAGGCAAAATAAAAAATCAATTTGTTCATTTTTGAATTGATTCATATTTTTATAAACATATTTTGTTTATTTAACCTTGCAGGGATTATTTTTTTGGTGAACTTATTGGTACGGAAACACATCAAGAGCTTCAAGTAATGCTGAATAAAACATGCTGATGCAAATAAGTGAATTACAAAGGGAAATACATGGTTCTTTTAGCTGGAGACAGGAAAGATACATGCCGAGGACCTGTGACTAGTTCTGATTTCTGATAAAGCACCGTAAATCAGGAATAACTCTGACAATCCCAATGGAATTATGCTTGATTTACACCACCTTACCTGAGATCAGAGTTTGATCTGGGGTGTTTATTGCTGTTCTATTTTTCTAGTCTTAATTTTCTGGTCAGGAGCAATTACCAGCAGAGGAGTTTTGAAGAAATATTGTACAACTACTGTAATTTTCAGATTCACAGTGCTTAGCAGCCAAGTGCCTCACAAGGCATAAAACCACTTTTATTTTTGCCTCCTGCTACCACTCCAATGAGGAAAGGTCAGCAAAACAGTGGGAGGCCAAATGAAGGAAGATTTTTTTCCCTGTAAGACATCAACTTGCAAGACACTGTGAATTTCAGAATTACAAGTGATATAGCTTTTTTACAACTGCTCCTTTCCTTCTTGCCTCCTACTGCTGCTTCATTGTTGGATAATGTCTTTTTTCTGTCAGAATGAGCAAGCAAGAGCTTATTTGTGACAAGCGAAATTCCACTTTCTACCTTGTATTGTTGCAGATGGAAGAAAAAGGAGTCTGGTTCATACCTATCTCATTTTCTAGCTTTTGAAGGTTTCAGTTAGGGCTTTAAAACTAAATCCAACATGCTTTGTACACATGAGTAATCCAGTTGATGCCAATGGGAACAGTATGTGACTATATATGCCATTTTATTTGCAAATCTGTTTTCCCTCAGTCCATCCCATTAAGAAAAAATAAGTTTTACTAAGCAGGTTGTCAGAGAAGATGTGATACACCATTGCTACAGACATTTAAAAACAGGTTAGATAAGCCATGGGTGGGAATGAGATAAGTTATGTTTGGTGGGGAAGTCAGGTTGGGTAGCACAAGATTTCTTTCTTAACCTCCTAGCTATGATTCTGTGGACCATATACATGCCGTCATTCCACAGAGAGAATCCCATTCATGTAATTGGCAATTCTGTGCATGAATCAAGAAAAGAATATGGCCTTAAGTCTAATAGTCACTTTGCCTAGTCATCCATCAAATCTAAACTAAAGGGTTAAATGAGATATTCTAACATAGGAATGAACAATGTAATTTAATTCAAATATATTATTTGTGTGAAAGTTAATTAAGGATCTGAAATTCTCCCATTGATTTTTATCTGGTGTATTAAAAAGTCTCTGTCCCAAAATGTATTGAAAACTACATTGTAGTATGGAGGAAGGCACATATGCATAAAGACTTGGTTCAGCCACTCATCACTTTCCACACTTAATGATAATCCATGCTTCAATTCAGCACTGATTATACTTTGGAAATCATAAGGTATACTATGTTTTGCTGACTTAGTAAAGAATAGCTTTTCAATCTCTCATGCAGGAGCTACATTTATGCGGCATATACGGATATATATACTTGATATTATATACTTGACACTGATATTATATTTGTCTTTTGTCATTGTACTAGGGAACATTTTCATTACGTGAATAACAATTTACAGTTTCTACACAATTCTAAATCATAGAGGGTAACTTGCAAATATGAAAAGTCCTTAAAAATTTACCACATTAATAGTACAGTACTGTATTTGATGAATACCTCAAAATACACTGTGCCAAACTACCAACATGCCTACCCAATTTTTGTGTTTAAAATTAAGCCATTTATTTCAGTTAGAACAGATCAGAAACTATCTGAAATCACAATCAAATTTCTGTTCTCCATCATACATTGGTTTATGATTCCAGCATTGGGCTTTCCTTTGATCTGAAATTCCCAGAGACAGAACCTGACCTATCAATCTCAGGAAATGCATTTGGCTACATTCGGTTCCGGAAATTTCAATTCATATTTTTTGGACCTTCTGTAGTCTTGAGCTTCAGAACACAAGGAAACAATTAAGTTTTTAGGTTTGGCTCAAAATTTCTTTTCCTTAAGCATTTTCTTCCCGCAACAGATTACACTTCTGTTTAAAACACCCTCAATTTAACTTAATACCCACCATAAGGAATGCCAAATTTTAGCTAGCTGAAAGGATGAAAAAAAAGTTTTATGAAACTTATGCCATTAGTTGTTTACCTTTAACCTCAAAAAATAAAAATATATGATGCTAGGAAATATAACTTGTTTTATATTCTAATAATATAAATAATAACCAGTTACCATATCACTTTTCATTTCAAAGTGCTTGAAAATGTTGACTGCTTAATCTTCAGAACAATTATATGGTGCAGAGAAGTATTTCATATGGGAAAAATGAGACAGCGGTGTTCAGTATTTTCTCTAAAGTCAGATCGGGAATCAATGTCAGAGCTGAAATTAGCAGTATCTGGGTACTCTTGTACACAGACCATGCCTCTGATAAATCTGATAAAGCACAACATACTGGTAGTTACTAAAGGCCAAGAACACAACTGTTAATGAAACATAGACTTCAAACTGAAAAATTGCCACACATCAATCTAAACTATGTTTATGATAAAGCTGGATGGAACCCACCCTGTAGCTCTTTTGCAAACTGAAACTGCATCTCCCACCTCCACCCCCAAAACCATATTTATTGTGGAACATGTTTTCTTGAAAGACGTTTTGTTCCTGTGTACAATAGTAAGTTCCACCAGCATATGATGTCTCCCACCACTATTCTTATCTCATGTGTTCCCAAACGTGTGCAAATGTTCAGGGGAAGGAGGTCAAAATAAACAGTTTCCACTGCAAGGAGCTATGTTCTATCTAATTGAAATCTAAAGAACAAATACCTTAGACTTTGTACTACATGTACATAGAAGGAACATATTCTGAACTGGGCAGTAAGGAAGGGTGTCATTTCGAGAGGGTAGGGAGGCAGCAGCTGTGCGCTCTGGGATGCAGCTAGCTTTTCATCCCGTTCTCCGAATATAAAGGGAGTGAGGGGAAAGTGCTTGCATTCTGTGCATGTCCCTCACACCTGTCTGGTGAAGGAAGCTCACCAGCCAGCTGTGAGAGGCATGCATGGAATGCAAGCACTTTCCCCTCACTCCTTTATCATCCGGGGAACGGGATGTCCCGTGTCCTGGAGCGCATGGCTGCTGCCCCCTTCAGCTCCTAAAATGGTGCCCTTGGGCTGTAGCCCTTTAAAAACTTTTACAAGAATAATGTTCCCTGTCACTTACCCTTCAGATAAACAAAGTAAACAAATGAGCAGAGTCAATAAGAATAATCTCTTGATCATGAATTCTGGTAACATAGAAATAAAGTTCATTTTCAAGTCACTCTGAGTGGGTGAATTGGGAACAAATCATGGTGTCAACAAGGAAACAGGAGTAGCCACAGGTTGCATTGGTGGCCCTTTTTAAGGCCTACCAACATGTGACTATATGTGTACATGGCATTGCTGCCATCCTGTTGTTGCCAGTCCATTCAGGGCAGATGGAAAGGCTGTCTGGTCGCCATGGTCAGCTTTCCATTCAAGGAGATATTGGAGAAGCAGGCAAAGAGACAAGGATGGGCCAGGTGCAAACAATCTTTTTAGACTTCCTGGCAGTGTTCTGTAGGTTACAGCAACATCAATCATTGTAGAGGGGAGATTTTCATTTTACTGCATGAACTATGTACTTTAAGCAGCAGATGAAGAGGAACTATAGAAATGCTGCTGAAATAAAGTAATTCATGTTTGAATATATGTTTCACCCAGCCAAGCTGGTCTTAAAGGACCACTTGATCAACTCACAAAATAATTGACTTTTTCAAATGATTTGTATAACAAATAACATTGCATGATCTATTTTACACAAAGGATTACTCTCAAGCCATGCAGAAATGAAAGAAAAGAAAAACAGTAGCTAAACTATTAGAGAGCTTTACCTCTTGAGCTTTAATGCTATAGAAGAGTCTATTCATAAAACAAGTAATATTTCTTACTTAACAAGAAAGTCCAGCATTTTATTGGGAGCATTCTAATGGGTTAATATATTGTCTTTGAGAAAGCCTAACATTTGAAAGATATATGTGAGAAGATGTTTTATATGTCATATATCATTTCAATCAATTAAATAAAATGTATTATGTCATATAATCCATTTTTTTTGTTTAATCATTCGCTTGCATTACCATGTTCTGTGTTTATGTTCAGGAAGGTGGCAAGATCTAAAATTGACTTATGGAACAGAAAAAGCCTTTATTTAATTTGAAAGTGCACAAGGACAAAAATTGGCAGCAAATAATCCTATGTCATGGATGTTGAATGGACAAAGTAAAGCTAGTTCTTTTAGTTTAGGCCCAGTTATTAAACGATAAAATATGTTCTCATTTTACTAGCCTCACAATGCAATTTTAATGAAAGGGGGAAAGTATAGTATTGTGTTTCAAGACACAGGGCTGGAAATCAGGAGATCTGGATTCTATTCCTGGCGCTGTCACCAATACCCACTGTAATCTTGTACAAGCCTTCTCTTTGTGCTATAGTCTTCCCATCTGTGAAATGGGAAATAACAGCCCTTCCTGCCCTCCTAAGGGACTGTGAGTGTCAATCCATTACTTTTTGTGAGATGCTATGGCAACCATAGCCACAGAAATGCCTATAAGTAAATAAATAATAATACTGATATTTTATATCCATTGCAATGGCTTTATTTAAACTGAGAGAGATACTGAGTTGAGTCTCACTAGCTTTTAGAGCAGCTCCTAGTTTGATTACTATCTATAAATTTCCTCCTGTCTAATTAAGTGAAAGAGTAATATCTGCAATTATTTTTGCCATAATGTAGATTGCACAAGGATGTATGTATCCTTCAGTGCACGTTCATCCAAGTCAAAAAATTCTATAAAGACAAAGTTATAGATTACCTACTTTTGCCCACCAATTTATTATTAGAAAAGAATGTGAAAGTTATACATTTTGGCTAGTCTCAAAGATGGTAGGTGAATTTATTTATTTATAACTGAGGGTATGTCTACACAGCAGTTATTTTGGAATAACTGACATTATTCTGAAATAACAAAGAGCGCGTCAACACTGCAAGCCATTATCTCAAAATAATGGTGAGCTGGAGGACTTCTTACTCCGACTCCTGTAACCCTCATTTTATGAGGAGTAAGGGAAATCGAAGGAAGAGTGTTCTTCCTTCGACTTCCTGCTGTGTAGAAAGAGCCAGAAAGCCAAGTTAAGCTACTTTGACTTCAGCTACACAATTAACGTAGCTGAAGTTGCATATCTTAATTCAACTTTGTCCTGTAGTGTAGACATACCCAAATAGTATAGTGAAGTATAATACTCATCACCATAGTAGCTCAGGCTACGGCTACACTACCTTTTTTTTTGAAAGAAGATATGCAAATCGCGCTCGCATTTGTATATCATCTTCTGATTCTTTTTGCGGAAGAGGTTTTGCCGATATTTGGCCCCATGTAGACGGGGCCAAATGTTGGAAAAAAACCCTCTTTCACAAGACCCTATAAAGCTCGATTTACGAGGAATAAGGGGTCCTACGAAAGAGGGTTTTTTTCTGACATTTGGCCCCGTCTACATGGGGCCAAATATCGGCAAAACCTCTTCCGCAAAAAGAATCAGAAGATGATATGCAAATGCGAGAGCGATTTGCATATCTTCTTCTGAAAAAAAATGGCCATGTAGCCATAGCCTCAGTGCTTTGCTGAGAGTCAAATCAGAAATAACAGTTGTTAGTTTCTCAAAGGATGGGGATTGCATAATGAGATATAAGGTAAGGAACTTGGGAGTTAGATTCAGTTAATTGATCACAATTTTCTGTGTTTATTTAGATTTATGTGTTTGAAATATATTGTTAATACATCTGATTCAGGTACTGGTTTTGCAAAAAATTGTACCTGTGATTATCTGTACACATTAGAATTATACTATTGAAGCCATAGTTCAGCAGATGTATCTGTCTTTCCAGGATTGGGGCTTGTTGGGATTTTAAACTTATTGGGATGCAGAATATGGTTTCTTCTGTTTTTATAATATCATGCACATTGATAGCTGTCATTAAATAATGAATAATACATACATACATAATAAAAAATCAAGGTTCAATATCAATAACAGCTACATTATTAAAGCAGCCCGTTTTCACTTAAGGAACATAGTATGGTTTCAGAATATAGTATTAGTTTTTAACTCTACTGAATTTTAAAATCATGATGTTTTATGCCATACGTAGAGTACTGCAATGCAGTCTTCCTTTGTTTGAACCATTCTCACTGATAACCATGCAGATTTTGACACCATTGAAAACGTGTGATCATAGGATGATGATTTTTGTCAAATTTGCATTGTTGGCTATAATTATAACATAAGGATAAAGGATTGCTATCCAAACATAGAGCTTAGAACTTCAGGAGGTCAGGCATTAATGTCAAGGCCACTATTTGATGAAATTCTGTGTCTTAAGTCATCAAAAATATGATAAATTAGCAAGATTTAAAAATGACTGCATTTTTTTGAAATGCATTGAGTCTAATAACTGTCTGAAGCTCCTTTAGTTATTTCTGACCTGTGCTATACAAGTATTGATAGTTAGATGTCAATGTTACTACTTACCACAATAAAATAAATATTATACTCTTGGAATCTTCAGTTAACCTATGTTCTTTTTAAATATGTAAAGTGAACTATTGTGGTTTAGTATATATAGCAGAAGAATGGGAATCTGGAATCCTACGTTACATTTTTATGATGATATTGAATTGCTGTAATATGGGGCAAGTCACCTGAGCTTTTTGTATCTCAATTAATCCATCTATAAAATGGATCTAAATATTTTTTACCTTCCAAGGTGTTGTGGGGATTAATAAATGGGAACAATTCATGCTACTTTTGAGGTAAGTAGAAGTTTAACCATTCACAATTAGGCCCTTAATATATGCAAAGCTCTTAGACATTGTTCGAAAAATAGGGAATGCTTTTGCATTTCAGAGTTTGGTAAAGCTACAGAACAATAAATTAAGCTCTGTATTTTTCCAAATAATAAATGCTGATTTTTCATTTATCAGGAAGAAGGGAAAATGGCACAGCATGGCTGAAAAAATGGTAACTACTTCAGTTTTGTCTAGGTTATCAGAAACATAGTAAATCCCACCTCCATTCACATACTGACTTCAATCCAATTAAATCTCCAACAAATGAGACTGAACTGGACCATGTCAAAAAGTGATTAAAATAGCAACTGTAGTGTATGTAGGCTGTATGTTTAGTGTGGGATTTAAAAAAAAATGCTAAGCATTGGCCTAACTCTGAGTTAGGCCAATGCTAAACACTTTTGAAAAAAACAGCCTTAAGTGACAGTACCAGGCAGCTGACAGACAGGTGGCCATACATGTCTTCTGATAGGCAGCAGGCGGTGAGGTTCCGGACATTGTATCATCTCTCTTGCTTGTGTTTCTGTCCCTCAGAGATGGTACAGCTGCCATGGCTGCATCCCTGAATGGCATATCCAGGCAAGAAATGGCAACTGTCAACTGATACTCAATTCCCCACTCACTGGATATACTTTATTTCTCTGCATATCAGCAGACTTTTAAATATGTGCGTACCTAAAAATGCCACATATGTTTTCAAAATGTCATTGCATTTGTATGTAAGATTGTATTTTATTTTAGGCTTGAGGGGAGAGTAAAACTTATTCCAAATTTGAGGCTATCAGAAAAATGTATTAGATAATGATTTTTAAAAGAAAAACAACAGAAAACTCAATTTATCACTGGATTTTTCAAAAGAAATCTTTTCACATTCAATTTTAAAACCCGTTATATTCTGTTGAAGAAAGTTGGAATTTGTACAACTCGGATGGCTGCCAATTAACTTTCCTTAATCTATTATTTTATTCAGATTAGTACTACCTGTAGTGATATCAGATACCTGCAAGTAGCTCTTTCATAATCTCCTCTTAATAGAAGAAAAAATGTTGTGCATATGGCACCTGGAAGAGCAGTCTTGAATGATTTCTTGGCCCAGATTGATTATATACATGAGGCTAAACTATAGCCTCACAAATTGTTTTAATGTAAAATAATATCTGTTTAAAAACACATTTTCTGAGGCCATCCACTGACTTCATGAATCCCAGAACGGCAGTTCCTTCTGCTGGGCCAACCACCCATTCATCAGTGTACTCCTCAACCTATTATGGAGTTTAGAACATTTGAAACTTGTAAACATGAGGCAATGCTTTGGAGCATTATAGGTTAGTATAGGAAGTAATATGGATTAGGGCCTGATCCAAAGCTCATGAAGTAAATAGAATGATTCCCCATTGATTTCTATGTGCTTTGGATCAGGTCCTTAGCCTGGTAAACTATTTAGTAACATAGCTGCCTTATTATAAATATTAGACAGGGACATATCTAAAAAGAGGGTAACCACTGTGCTACAGATTCATTCTTTCATGTATTAGGAGATAAACATAGTATCTGCATTTTTTTATGGAATTTAATTTCTCAGAGACATAAATGAAAAGTGTTATACATATTTAAAGGAAAGTTCACATATCTTTTGAGAGGTCAAATCAATGTCTGAAGCAGTCAGTGTGATTAAAAAAACCCCCAAAACCCACAATCAAATCTGCTGCTGTTCCTGAATGAGCCATAGGGATAATATGCATTAGGGTCCTCCTAATTTTGAATCCATTTTGTGGATAAGTCGCTATATTATGATGTCAAGGGACTACTGTAGGTGCTGAGGAAGGAATGTACTTTTTGTTGCAACAAAAAAAGCAAGTCACTCAGTAGATCTAATAACAGAAATACAGATCTTACTGTGAGGGACAACTGATAGAGTCCTCTGTAAATCAGAATTCCAATCAGACTGTGTGCAAAGAGAGCATGACATTGCTTGTCAGAAACTGCTATCTGCCAGCATGTTGACTGTACTTTTCAGTAGCTGTATTAAAAAGTAATGACAATATTCATGAAAATATTGGGCTATAAAATATATAAAGCCACTTCATATTACATTTCTTCTGTGTAGCAGTTGAAAACACATGAAGAAGAGTAATGGTTTAAACTATTTTTTTAATATCAGTGGATTTCCCAAAGATATCTCTGTATCTCACTTAAAATGATTTGACTTTTTTATTATTGTATAACAATTGCATTACTTTTCTTAGAGCTATATATTTGATTTGGATAATATAATGGACTTCCAAAGGACTTTCAGAAACACAATTATTTTTTGCTCATTTTGTATTAAATAAGTACCAGCCTGTATGTGGGGATTAATATATGCATGCCATTTGGAACTTACTTAGTGTCATTATGTAATTCACAGATGTTTTATTATTCATACTACTGTGCATTCATAGCTTTCTGTAGTCACTGTTTTGCAAAAGCTAATGAGGGAGAGTCTGTGTAAGTCATTTGCTGGTCTTTTACCCTGGTCAAACTCTTATTCAGTCAAGTCAAGCTGCAAACAATGGGGTATGGTACACTTTATTGGATATCATACTGTTCGATAGATGGAGTAGAAAGAAAATAAATATAAATATAAATATTCCTATATTTTTAATTATATATGTTTCATAGTTATAAATTGCCCTTTTGTAGAATGAACAATTAAGAGACAGACTTTCCACTTCATTCCACCTTGTGTAATAATTTGCTCTTGTGTGAAGTGGGTGTATAACATCAGATCAAAATGGTAATTTTTTTACACCCACTTTGCACAGGTTGAAATGACGGTAGTGGAAAATCAAGCTCCAAGAATAAGAACTTAACTGAGGTATAGTGAGAAAGTTCCTTATATATCCTTTTTTAGTTTTTCATTTAGACACAGGAGAGAGATTTTCTGCATCAGGTTTACTGAATATGCCCATATTAATTACAGCAACTGATCAGTACCGGAACATCATTCTGGAAGAAAGAGGAAAATAACGTTTGAGGTTGTGAATAAATTTATAATTTTCTATAACCCTGAGATGGAATTGCGGACATATATAGTTATAGCTATATATAGCTATAGATATACATACACAAGCAGAAACTACAATTGCAAAGAAAGAAAGAAAGAAAGAAAGAAAGAAAGAAAGACAGAAACTGTGTTAAAACTCTTTCTCTCTTTATACTTTACTTTCTTGCCTTTCTGAATTTTCTCTTCCCCCAATTTCATTGATCATCCCATATGTTTCTGGTTCAAGTTGTCACCTCACCGCCACTTTGTCTTTGTCTTTTGAAATAATTCACATTTCAATATTTAATTTTTATTATTTTCTTATATGCTGCCATTTTCTTATATGCTATTTTATATCACTTTGTCATTATGGCATCAAGTATTGTACTATAAAAAGATATCAACACTCAGTTTTAAAATAAAAATATGAACTTTAATGTTCAACACTTTAGAGCTTTTGGGTTGGCTACAGACCCTGGATAGGGAATTCAGTGAATCACAGTTCAGTCTTTGGTCCCCCTTTTGCTTCAGGGAAAGTAATTTTCGCCAGACCTAAGCCTAGTGCACATTCTCTCTATATATATTTGGCCATCTGTACTGGGGTAACCTATACACTTTCTGAGTGTGGTGTACTGTCCCACGTAGTGGCAAGTTACAGAGACAGGGAATGACTGGGCTGAACAGCCTTAGATGAGTATCATTTGGCTTTTAGTTCAAGTGGTAGAGATTCATGGTCTAAGCTCTGGAGGTCCCAGATTTGGTTCCACCTGTTGGTGATACACTGGTTCACATCTTGCAGGCTCCTGGATTGATGCTTTTGTCCACTCATGATCCCTGGAGCGGAGTGCCCCAAGGTTCGGTTCTAGGACCGGTTTTGTTCAATATCTTTATTAATGACCTGGATGAGGGGATGAATTGCACCCTCAGCAAGTTTGCGGATGACACTAAGCTAGGGGGAGAGGTAGATACGCTTGAGGGCAGAGATAGGGTCCAGAGTGACTTAGACAAATTGGAGGATTGGGCCACAAGAAATCTGATGAGGTTCAACAAGGACAAGTGCAGAGTCCTGCACTTGGGACGGAAGAATCCCAAGCATTGTTACAAGCTGGGGACCATCCAGCTAAGTAGTAGTTCTGCAGAAAAGGACCTGGGGGTTACAGTGGATGAGAAGCTGGATATGAGTCAACAGTGTGCCCTTGTAGCCAAGAAGGCTAATGGCATATTAGGTTGCATTAAGAGGAGAATTGCCAGCAGATCCAGAGATGTCATTATTCCCTTTATTCGGCTCTGGTGAGGCCACATCTGGAGTATTGTGTCCAGTTCTGGGCCCCCCCACTACAAAAAGGATGTGGACGCATTGGAGAGGGTCCAGCAGAGGGCAACCAAAATGATTAGGGGGCTGGAGCATATGACTTATGAGGAGAGGCTGAGGGAGTTGGGTATGTTTAATCTGCAGAAACGAAGAGTGAGAGGGGATTTGATAGCAGCCTTTAACTTCCTGAAGGGAGGTTCCAAAGAGGATGGAGAAAGGCTCTTCTCAGTAGTGACAGATGGCAGAACAAGGAGCAATGGTCTCAAGTTGTGGTGGGAGAGGTCCAGGTTGGATATTAGGAAAAACTATTTCATTCGGAGGGTAGTGAAGCACTGGAATGGGTTACCTAGGGAAGTAGTGGAGTCTCCATCCCTAGAGGTGTTTAAGTCTTGGCTTGACAAAGCCCTGGCCGGGTTGATTTAGCTGGGATTGGTCCTGCCTATAGCAGGGGGCTGGACTTGATGACCTTCTGAGGTCTCTTCCAGCTCTATGGTTCTATGGTTCTATGGTTCCTGTATTGCAAGAGAAGGTGAGTCAGGTTCCACAGAGGCTGCTGTCCCACATCAGGCTGACACCATTGGGGAAGTAGCCCATGCACAGGACTGTTTTGCACCCCTTAATTAATCTGGTTCAAACATGAAAAAATATGCGCACAACAGTGTATTAAATATAATAGTTTTTTGATCGAGGTTTGTGAAATATGTTTTTCAAATAATCATTTTCGTATTGCCATTTGTTAACTGATATGTTGTTTTAGCAACTGTGCAAATCACTTTAAATTGAATCATAATCTTTCTTTGAAATACCTGTGGGAGAGTGACAGAAAGCCTAGGAAAGACTGACACTAGTGTGAATTATGTGACATTTCTGGAAACTCAGATTTTCATCAGATTGAAGAGGCGGAAGAGTTAGCAGTCTATGGACCAGGTAGTGGTGCAGACTTCCAGTTCTGGTGGATTGTCAGGAAAAGGAGCCCCTGGTTTCAGGGAAGAGCTTTTCTTCCACTCAGGTCTCCTCATTATACCAGCTAGAGCTGAATAATTATAGACCCGGGGGTAGACTAATCTTTATGAAGAAATATCCATGAGGATTACCATGAAGGGACGACCCTGCAGTATTCCATTGGGAGGGTAGGGAGTGAGTTGACAGTGCTCCATCAACTGCAGCTGTAGGGTGGACCCAGAAAAAGATAACACATATGACAAGCAACATTAAACTCTGCTTGAAAATCAGCAGGATCAGCTGGAGATGATAGAGTAGTATGGGCAACTCCACCCTCCTTTCCAAACTCATGGCACTTCAGCAGGGTCCCAAACACTAGGGAATGATACCCCTTTTGAAGGTACAGAGCTCTTTGCCAGAGCAGGGTTAACTCCACTCATAGAACAGGGGCTGCTTTCTAATGATGATCTGTGCATTTATATAGGTATAAAATCCCAAGCACTGAGTGACTCACAATCCGTAGTGAGCTTAGGGAATCACAGTTTGGTTTCTTCTTTGCTCCTGACCTTCGTCTGGTGCAGATTAATTCCCTGTCTGCACTCGGTCATCTGTGTTCACTGGTGTGCTGGGGTTTTCTACAACAAAGTCTTGCCCATTTGCCATCCCCGATAAGTGTATCCCATACATATATTTGTCATGTGTGCTCATACTCTAGGCCAGAGTAGTATCTCAGGGTGGAGCAAGATTCCCAAAAAGCAAACAGGTGGGCTACCTGGGGCCAAAGCCTGTGTGGGGCACAACACTTCTTCACAGATGGTCCTTGCTTGTCAAGGGTCCCAGGAAATCTGCAAAGTGTAAAGATGGACTTTCTAGCTTTATCTGTTCAACTCACACCCTACCCTCCCAATGAAGGGACTGCAGGGTAGTCCCTTCATGGTAATCCTAATGGATATTTCTTCATAAAAACTACTTTCTCCACCCTTTCCCCAGGTCTATTATGTTTTGTTAGTCTATAAAGTGCTACCAGACCATTTGTTGTTTTTTAAGTTTATCCTGTACAGACTAACTCAGCTACCCCATGAAGCTTCTGAACATGGAGGGTATTGTGATTTAGCCCATGATTTTTACTTGCTTTGGGATGACAGGGCCTTTTTCATTTGTGTAGTCAAGATTAACTGTGAGGGAGACTGATAGTTAGAATTCCTTTTAGGGTTTTGGAGGGTCCCAAGTCAAGATAAACAATGTATATCAGCTACCTTCCCATCTGTGTTATTATGTACAATCAGTGATATTTTTGGTGACATCCTTGCTTGAGCGTTATGCGTTTGGTGGGTGGGATTCAGATACAAGTGCACAATATCCTATGACTGTACAAGTAGCATCACTACTTTAATGACAAAAGTTGCTTTAATCTGTTGGCTGCATTTTGCCTGACAAGAGAGATTGAAGGGGTAGGCAAGTCATAAATATATATTAGTGGATATGGAACCACAAAAATCCTAATTTTCTGGTAAGAAAATGCCCTTGTGCCCTCTCCTCTGTATAACAAAGTGTGGAGGGCTGCAATTAAACACCCTATACAAGCCCTCATTACAAATCTTCTTCTAAAATAGTAAAATCATCATATGCTATCAGTCAAACGTCACATGAATTCATTATTGCCTAAATATGTCAAGCCACCTTTGTGCTTAGAAATCATCTTCATTCCATGGTGGCAATTTATGAAAAATTTTACATCAGTAATATATTCAATTAAGATAACTCCTTGGAATATATTCTCTGTGTGTTTTAAATATACTGAAAACCTCAGAACAGCCTTGATTATCCAAATGTCATGGGGACATTGAATGAGTGTAGATAATCAAGCTTTTGCATAGTCAAGGGTATTTCCAGTGTAATGAATAGCTATGGGGGCCATTCTCCAGTTCCGGTAACAGGGAGATTTGGTATAATTGCAATTTTGCTATGTTCAACATATAGTTTAGATGGATCCGGGGGGTCACAATGTCTTGTATATGAAAAATGGTGAAAGATGTTTAACAGTCCTATATCTAGATTTAAGGAGCAATTCATCATACTTGTTTGATTTTTATTACAAATTAAGAGTAAAGAAGAGGCTGAGAGTTTTATGGGATGGGAGCATATCCAGCATTACATAGATGCAGTCAGGTAGCTAGAAGTCTAAATGACATTAGTAATAGCCCAAAATATTTGTTACAGTTAAACCACATAAATGCTAACTAGGTTTGGTTGAGATTAAACTGGTAATGAAGCTTGTAAAGTCAAGACTCCATCGACATTTCAGTTCCAGAAAGAGAATTGGAAAGTCCCTTTTTTCTGGTCTAAAAGAAAAAAAACCCGGCAACATGCAAACTGCTTAGCAGCTAAACTTCTTGAAGCACAAAAGATCTTTTGAAATGTGTGCTTTACCTACAAAGCGTGTCACTAGTTCGCTTTTGTGTAACACCATTTTTAATATGTGTTAAATTAAAAATAAAGGATAATAGAGGCTCTGAAAGGAATACAAGACTATAAGTCACTTGAGCTCTCCTGATGATATAAGCTGAAACAGCATCACTAAGTTGTGTTTTTTAAATGACTGGAGTCATTTACAGGCAGTCCCCAACTTACAAACGGGTTACGTTCCAAACATCTGGTTGTAAATCGATTAGGTCGTAAGTCGGAAATACCCTTAAACGCGCTGCCTGCGCTGTTCGAAAAACTTGACGTACATGGTTCTCAACTCGAAAATATTATAATGGAGTTAATGGGAGGTTGATCATAAGTACGGATGGTCATCAGTCAGTGTGTTCGTAAGTCGGGGAGTGGCTGTATTGTAGTTTTAAAACATCAACAGCTGCTTCTGATTCTTGAGAGGAATAATTACAAGGTGCTGGCATTCAAGTATCATATTTATTTATTTACTAGAATATTAACTTGGCATTGTTCATGTCCTTAACTCAATTATTTTGTTTGTTTGTTTTTCTTCATTTAAATTATTGCTCTGGGGAGGGGTAAGGGACAAAAGGTTCAGTATGCAGGCAGTCCCAGGGAGAGAGGACTATCCCAGCCCTCTCTTATCACAGCAGCTTGGGGTCAGGTGAGAAGCACCTCTCCATGGGTGTGTCGAGACTACATAGCTCCGTCGATGGAGCCATGTAGATGCGTGTACTCGGCAAAGGGAAACGAAGCGGCAATTTAAATAATTGCCACTTCATTTACATCAAAATGGCCACCGCGCTGTGCCGATCAGCTGATTGTCGGCACATCACGGTAGTCTAGATGGGAATCAGCCGACCCCAGATCCCTTTGTCGTCAGATCCTTTATGCCTTGTGAAAGGATCCCTTTGTTGTCAGACCCTTTATGCCTTCATTTTGATGTAAATGAAGTGGCAATTATTTAAATCGCCGCTTCATTTCCCTTTGCCGAGTACACTCATCTACATGGCTCCATCGACGGAGCCATGTAGTCTAGACACACCCCATGGCTGCTGCAGCTCCAGTGGGCACAGCAGGGGGAGGAGTGCATGTCCCCTAGCTGGCACAGGTCCAGGTTTGGATGCCACCTGAGCTTCCCAGCCAGAGTGAGGAATGCAGCAAACTGTGCACTTTCCACTTACTCCCTGATAAAGGGAGCCAGCAATGTTCCCCTATGATTTGGGGAGGAGGGAAGCTTGAATTGTGTTTCCTCTACATTTTATATATAATACAGGGAATTCTCTTTAGTAATAATATGGATTATTGTCCTGTGAAACCACATAAAATAACCTTTCTAAGCATGTTTGGCCAAGCCACCTCCATCTGTTTATTTAAGTCCCTTCTGAAAGATCAGCTCTCCTACAGTCCTTACTAGGAAGTAAGTTCTAACTCCTCCAAGATGACTCAGTTATAATGTGACTGTCTTGTCCTTCTTCCACTTTTAAAAAATACAAATCACTCAGTGTGGCTGAGTTTTTTTCTTTTGAACATTGCCTGGTATGGTGCTGGATGAGTAACATTGCAAATTGAAGCCAAGGGCTTACAACACTATACTTATGATCAGGGCTTGACGATCGTGGCGAAAACCACTCACCAGCCCCACACTGCGCATGCGCAAGACCCACACTGCGCATGCGCGAACCGCCAGTGAACGGGGCGACCGGCTGAAATCTGTTCGTCACCGGCGAGTGGATAAGCGGATTTGTCAAGCCCTGCTTATGATGATAAGTTTTAGAGGGGTAGCCATGTTAATCTGTTTCAAGCATCCTGTGGCACATTAATGACTTATGTCCAAATACATCTGTAGTCTTTAAGGTGTTACAGGAATTGCCAATATGTTTATAATTATGATGGAGACAGTATTTGTCTAAAATCAGAGATGTGATAGGCATATATTTTTACTACTAAAGTTATTAAATTATCACTGTGGTAACTAGAGTAATGGATTTAGTTATTTACAGTTTTGCTTTGGGACACACACTGACCCTTTTGTTTTTCATTTCTTCTGAAAATCTTTGGTATAGAGGATAGAGTTCAAGCCCCTATTCTATCTAGTTTGGATTTGACTCTGAGGCACACCCCATTGAATATCCTTACAACTCTACTGTAGAGCTAGTTTCATGTTGTTTCTTGATTTCTCATGATAGAACTGTTCTGCCTTGTACATAAAATTAAAAATTTATTGGGCCAGGAGGAAGGTGACTCTTCTGCCCAATGATTTGGGCACTCCTTGGGGACACAGGAAACTCAGGGTCTAGTCTGAATCAAGAGGAGCAGGAATTTTCCTCTGAGGTTGCCTCATCTCAAAAAAAGATATATTGGCATTGAAAAAGGTTCAGAGAAGGGCAATAAAAATGATTAGGGGCTTGGAACAGGTCCCATATGAAGAGAGATTAAAAGGACCAGGATTTTTCAGTTTAGAAAAGAGGAGACTAAGGGGGTGATATGATAGAGGTCTAGAAAATCATAACTGTTGTGGAAAAAGTGAATAAGGAAAAGTTATTTACTTGTTCCCATAACATAAGAACTAGGGGTCAGCATATGAAATTAATAGGTAGCAGGTTTAAAACAAATAAAAGGAAGTTTTTTCTGCACAAAGCACACGGTCGGCCTTTGGAACTCCTTGCTAGAGGACGTTGTGAAGACCAGGACTTTTTCAGGGTTCAAGAAAGAACTAGATAAATACATGGAGGCTAGGTCCATCAATGGCTATTAGCCAGGATGGGTAGGAATGGTGTCCCTAGCCTCTGTTTGTCAGAGGCTGCGAATAGATGACAGGAGAGGGATCATGTGATGATTCCCTGTTCTGTTCACTCCCTCTGGGGCATCTGGCATTGGCCACTGTTGAAACTCAGGATACTGGGCTAGATGGACCTTTGGTCTGACCCAGTATGTCTGTTCTAATGTTCTTGTGCCTTGACCAATAGGCTATTGGTTATTTTGGGATGATTTCTCATGAACATTTTGAAAAGGTCTCCATTTGGTTCAGAGGCAGAGCAAAAATGAACCTTGATTTTTTTGTTACAAAATGGAAGTATTGCTTTCTAGCCAGCCCTATACATGCAACTTCCCCAGCAGTTCTGAAGAGAGTCTTCCCATTCCATAGTGAATGAAAGGGGAGGAGATGGTGTCCCTTCAGCATGTCCCATTTCATGGAATGTGGGAGGGCAGTGGGAACAGACTAAAAAGCATTTATTCCCCATGTAAGTTAGGTATAAGAAGAGAAATGTAGGAAAACTCTAGGAGGACTCACAAATGTTGACCTCACCTTCCTTTTGTCAATTCTGACTTAATTAAAATGTGATATTTTTTCACCCCCAAAATTTGCTGTGACAAAGTAACTGCCCTAAGTATTATGAATCATTTATGTTTTGAGTCTCAAAGAATTTATATTTGTAGTTTGGTTTAAAAAATTGATGTACACTTTAAAAGAAATGGTAAATAGAACATCCTCACAGTTCTTATGATGAAACATTCCTTGTTCACTACCTACATGACAGCTCTGGCAATGTTATAAATCTTTCCTACCTTCTCATCCCAATTTAGCTATACTTGTGAGGATATTTGTTAAGGGTATCTTAAGCATAATAGAAAACAACGATGCTAAGCAATAAAACAAATATGACAAGCGCCAATTTTTAACTACATGGATTTGGAAAGGATTTATACTGTATATCAAAAGGCACCTTTTCTGTGCCTGTTTTCTGTTCAAGACAGTCACCTCTGACTTCCTTAGGATGCCAGAATTGCTCAGATTTGCTTCACAGCTCTTAGATTCTAGAAATATAAACAGTACCACTCTGGATTAGTTAGTAAATGCAGAAGATTGCCCATGTTGATATCTATAGGTGCTCAAAATGTTTGGCAATTGGATCAGTGCCAGAGTCTAGGATACAGAGGCGTATTAAACTCCTGCAGCGGCAGGGAATGATGTGGCGAGGACATACAGTTTCTGGAAGTGAGGGTGGCCAGTGCCTGCTGTAGTTCTTTAATGACCCGTATGGGGGGTACATAAAGGCAGTGGTTCTGATTCATCTGGAGAGACCTCTTAATTAGCCTGTCCCCTCATTGCCCTGATGTTAGGCTTTAAAAAAAAAGGAGATTGTGTGGGTTTTTATTTATTTATTTGTTTGTTTTATTGTTAAAGAAATATGGGGATAGTGAAGGGAATTGAGCATTTGAGGGGGAAAAAGCCCTACTGCTCCATTGAGGAAAAAAATAAAGTTTAGCAATGGAAGTATGTTACTGTGAAAATGAGGCAGTGGTTTCTGATTTCTTACACAGTCATAATGTGCTTATGTAAAAGAAAGAAAAATCTCATTAACAGCTAAAGTCATGGTGAAATGGAGCGAACACGGCCCCGTTGTTTTTTCACAGTTAGTCCACTTGCAGGTTTTGGTTTATTGCTTTACTATTGAAGCCTTGTTTACTTTGAATTTTAAAATCCATCCATCTTCAAATGAAAGAATAAGAATTTAAACAGGCATTTATAAAAGCTTGGGCTAGTCTCCCCTCCATTGTTGGTTGGCATGGTGTGGGGCAAAGAAGCAGAAAACTAGTTCAAAGGGCCAGTAACTTGTGGGCCAGGGGAAGTGGAGCATTTGCAGCATGCTCCCCCTAAGTCTACAGAAGCCCCTCTGTGTGAACACCTCATAATTGAGGCTCCATGTGCCTGAGGGGAAGGTACACTTCCAGGGAGCAGCCTTTCTACACAGCATGCTACCCTAGCAACCTGACAGAATTCCAGCAGAAATCTGTGTGGGAGTCAATGCTGATCTTTGCAGCATTAACTCTTTTTAAAGAGGAGATTGTCTGCAGCTACTGCAGGACAGCCAATGCAGCATGGCTCCTGAGTGAAATATGTAGGAAAAGTAACTGATTTCACCATGTTTTCTTATATCCAATATTTTTCAAGGCCATGCTCCTGTTCCAGCCATACCCCTTTCTCTTTAGGAAGAATGTCGCAGCAGCTCCACAAGTTTATATTTATTGATTCTTTGGCCTGTCAGTCATCTGTTACCTCAGTAGTTTGTAGAATCTGAGTATGTGTTTTTTCCCAGGTGCACAGGATATATCATGCAGGGGAGAGTGTGCAAGGAGAGTCTCCTGATGTGGCCTGCAGAAAGGCCTGGCATGGTTGATTCAATGTGTCCCAGTGAAATGAGTAGGGGTGATGAGGTGCAGAACCATGGCCCTATTCCATCAATAGCCTTGTTACACTACGTGGCTAGGGAAGAGAAGGGGGTAGGCTGCCCCATTCTAAAGGAGGGTAGCTACAGCCTGTGCAATGTTTCAGCACACTGAGCCACCTGGGGAGGGATTTACCGCATTATCTCTGTGCCACTGTCTTCCTGAGATCCCTAAAGAGTGGCATGTCTCCGTGCACTCCACAATTTGGCCCTTTGTTTGTTGTAAATTACTAGTTAATTAGAACATTTTCAGGAAGGACACAAAGACAAAGATATCTTAGAAATAAATAATATATTGTCCTGAAACTATTTCATTATATCAAAATCCACACTCTGATAACCTTATTAATGAATAGAGAAAAGGCAGCTGGTATATGGTACGTACAATGTTTGTACACAATCCTAATAAAAATAAATCTGGAAATTCCTGATATTAATAATCAATTGCTTTAATAGAATAAACAAAATTTAAATGAAATTCTAAACTCGCATAATTTTTAGAGAAATACATTTCACAAATCCTAAATGTCAGGGAGAAATTGCATTCAGTTAAGATTCTGGCTTTTGTACCTATTTAACATGGACTTGGTGGGAGAAAAGTTGAGGACATCTCAGTAAAAGATGATATTTTCCCATCTATTGGCATGTAAAGGCTGAAAAATTTATCAATGGATTTCAATCAGAACACTTCTGAATTCTTTCCTTAGCTTTACCAAGGGCTAATTCTTAAAGGAAAATATTTAACTACTTTATATTTGGCTCCTGCCCTCTGTTACTTTCATTGAAAAGTGTAGAATCAGTTTTCTAGACTGTTTCTGCATAAATTAAGCTTGTTTACAGTTCAACACCCTTCCTCCTTCTTTCTTCATTGTGTATAGAATAATTATGTACCACCACATAGCAAATGGAAGTTCAACAGTGAAAAGGGATCACATCAGCTTAATAAGGGGCTAACACTGGGGATGCAATCAGAATTTTCCAGAGGAACAATGTGACAGTTAAGCAATTTCCTTCAGTGTCTTTGGAAGATCTTACTGTATTAAATCTATGTATCGTTGCGGGCCGGGGCTATATGTAATTCCATTGGGGAGAAATTAACAAGGGGGGGGTGGTGATTAGAAAAATTCACTGAGCTTATAACACCTCTAAAGAGCTACCTTGAGAAATGGCTATTTTGGTTCATACTGGATTCTTTAGAGACCAACAGACAAATAAAGGAATATTGCTGGCTTTAAAATAATAATAAATAAAATAATAATAATAAAACTGGCTCAGGCTTTTCTTTCTGATCTAACAAATGGACTGGACTTTTTGTCCAAGATTGGGGGGAAGAATACTCTCTAGGGGAGAGTTGAAAGGACTGACATTTCCCATAGTTAGAGGTTGGAATTTCAGTATGCTGCCGAGGTTCTTTTATTGATTACAATAATGCTTTCATCTTAAAAATAAACTTGATTGCTTAGAAAGGGCTGTATTTTAACTCATAATGACAGTGTTTGTAGCTTCTGGAGACAAAGCAAAGTGCAGAACTCTGGCTGTTTAGGCTGTATGTCTTGCTGGGGATATCACAGAGTAGGCAAGGAACCACGAAGTCTAGAATAATCACGGAGAGGAGAGAGAGACCCTCAATAGGTCCCCACCTCAGTGCAATGATGGTTAAGAAGCCAGGTGGGTGAATTTCCTTCAACTGTTATTGAAGACCCAAAGCTCTCTCTCCCCTACCCACTGCAAAGTTCTCTTCCCCTGCACCCAGACTTCCATACTCTTCCCCCACTGCCTATGCACCCTGTCCATGGTGGTCCGGGTGCATTGCAGGCAGGGACTCCTATGGGTGTCCAGAGCAGTCTCTATCTGCGGCGGCCCAGGCACATCACAAGCAGGGGCTGATATGGCGGGGCCATGGTGGGGACTGGGGCAGGGGATGCTCCAGTTAGGCCGTGGAAGGAGGAGCCAGAAGATGTCAGAACTGGACTCAGTCCCAGAACCGGGAGTGGAAGCACCATGGGCTAGGGGGATGGAGTGGTGATATCCCATTAGTCAGTTAACCGGTTAAAGGGTTTACAGATTAACTGGGGTTTTACATTCCTAATCCAGACCATGGGAGATCAGAGGCACAGGACTCCTTCCTATTTTATGCAGCTACACAACCCTCTTTTTTCCCCCAAATAACATTTCTTGTGCTCCCTTTACTGTGGATGTAGGGGCTGCTTATTCTGGTTGTCAGAGGTTTGGGAAGAGAATATGTTCATATTTTAAATATCATGTATGGTTGAATGGCTTTCTTGAAGCAGTCTTTGCAGCATTTCCTAAAGATTTGACTGATCTGCTCTGGAAGATAATTAATATTTGTATATAAACTATATATTTTCAAATAACTATAAATACATTAACTAATGAACACTCAAATCATCCTTGTGTTATACATAACTATTATTGTTCGTGTTTTACTCATCGATAAGTTTAGTCACTTGTCCAATATCACAACAGTCAGAGGCAGAGTTAGATTTCCCACTGTTGGAAATCAATAATTCTTGGCATCTCATCCCTAGGTTATTCAACAAGACCACACAATGGGCTTCATTATGAATATAGCATAATTACATAAATTTATAGCAATCCATGTAATAAACTGTCACAGGGCCGGCCCACATCATTTTGGTACCTGAGGCAAGGCGCTCAAATGACGACCCCATACCCCCTCACTTGGGCCAAAACTTTGAAAGGTCTCAATTCTGCCTTCTTCCTATTCTGCTCTAGAGCAGAGAGAATACATATGCACCAGAAGCAGACACAATTTTCTACACTCTGGGTCCTAGTGGTGCCCCTCCACAGTCTGGCACCTGAGGCGGCTGCCTCAGTTCGCCTCATGGTAAGGCCAGCCCTGAACTGTCATCACAACTAACTGTTTATTTTCATCGTTTGGATATGTAAAATTATCTACAACATTTCCCCACTCAAATTTAATATTTCATGTATGATGTCCAAAAGAAATTTATACTAATGTGGTATCATGAAATGACTTTTGAGTCTATGGCATGCATTAGCAATTAATTGCAATTATTGTTCACCTCACTTAAAAGAATCTACACAGTAAAATAGTAAAAACATCACTGATGTTGCTTAAAATGGTTATTGGCCCTCACAAAAAAAGATAAAACTAAGGAATATATCATTTATCTCTTTTCCCTTCTTTGCTCCCTTTAGCCATACCATATGACTAGACTCATCAACTTGCCTTTTGTGTCAATAGAAGTTCATTTTCCTGCCTTCAAAATTAATACAGCTATTCAATATGAAGGGTGTATTCTGTCTGGCTTTTGAATGGATAGTCATTTTGTCATTCACGATGGGCACTTGCCCTTAACTCCAGGAACATATTTTTTCTTTGTTGTCTGAAATTAGATTTATTTCTTGAACCATGTATTGCCACTTTTATGTTTTGATACTCAAGGGAGTATAATTTTTTACACTCTTCTCTAATCACCTTTTGTAGACTGAGTGAATGGTTGTTTTTTTCTGCTTCCTTCAGCTCAATATCTCAAAGAAATAAGTGCTTCTTTTTGTCATCATCTGCATGATTTGCATGATCATCTGCAAACAAATTCCATCTCCCTTCTCAATTCAGACCTTGCATGTGCAGTTACATACTAGAACAGTGGTTTTCATCCTGTGTCTGCACTTCCATTAAAAATGTTTTAGCAGTCTGCAATTGGAAACTGTTCCTTTCCATCTTCTCTATCACCTGCCCCTGCCCCATCTTCAATGTCATGACATTGGGTGATCTTTAAGGGGAGACACCACATCTCTTTTGTCAAACTTAATCATAAAAGCATATTCTTTTGTCCATGCCTTTTAATAGCTCCCCCCCCCCCAACCATGGAATTTGTTTGCTGTAATTTTAAACTATATACAGGGCAGGCTGCAATTTTATATTATTCTTTTTATGTAGTTGAAGGTGAAGTTTTATGAAAAGTATACATTTTTACCATAGTTCACACGCGGCAGTGAAACGGGCATTCGAAATAAAGCCCTATTTCGAACTACCTGTTATTCCTCCTGCAATGAGGTTTAACAGGTAGTTCAAAATAGGGCTTTATTTCGAACACCCTTTTCACTGCCGCGTGTAGGCTTGTAAATTTCAGAAAATGGCGCGCGGCCAGGATGATGCAAATCAAGCGCGGGACATTTAAATCCCGGGCTTGATTTGCAATTCCGAATGCCTACATTTGCAGCCCTATTCCAAAATAGCCATTTTGTCATTCACGATGGGCACTTGCCCTTAACCCCAGGAACATATTTTTTCTTTGTTGTCTGAAATTAGATTTATTTCTTGAACCATGTATTGCCACTTTTATGTTTTGATACTCAAGGGAGTATAATTCCAAAATAGGCTGCAAGTGTAGACATACCCAAGGTGAGTGAACCAAAACACAAATTATAGATGTGTCCCGAGGAATTAGTAAATAGGCTTGTAGCTGGTAACCTTGACTCTTTTACTGGGTGCAGGCTTTTTGCAGGATGCAAAAGAAAAAAAAGTAGGATAGCAAATACAGTTTTAGAATACACTTATTTTATCTGTAGCAGGATTGTTTGAAACACAGGACAAAAGTAAGAGCCCATAAGAGAACCAGTTTGCAATTACAGTCACAACAGACAAGAACTAACAGAAGTTTGACAATGCATATCTGACCATCACAAGACACTGAGAAGTGTGTTTTTGGCAGATTCTTGACAGGCATTTACAGCAAACCTGTCACTTTTCCTGTAAGACTATACTGGTGTTTATGACTCAATATCTGAGACTTTCTTTGACATTTGACATCTCTGTTCTCTTCTTTCATACTTATTTCAGTCCAACTCATACCATCCATGTGGCCCAGCTTATACTTACTGAAAAGTAGAGAAGCAAAAGCCTTGTAGCAAGGCATTTTGGATTTTGCAGGCTGCATTGTAATATATTGTGACCTATAGAGACTACACCAGAGTAGTAGTGGTTTGGAAGATCAAATCATTTTTTCATTTTTTCTTCTCTGTGGTTTGGAAGATCAATTTGTTTTTTTCATACCAGTACTCAGTTGCCTACTTACAACACTGTAGCAAAAAACTTTAGTTGGGTTGGTCCTCGAGAAGTACAGCAGTGACTTGTTACACAAAGTCATGGTGACCTGCTACACAGAGAACCCTTTTAGTTTATCCTGGTTTAAGTGGAAGCCAAGGGTCCTGTATCACCTTTCAGAAATTTTTATGATTAATCCTGATGACTTAATCCCTTTCCTAAAAGACATACTGGTGCCCAAAGCTAGCTATTGTTGAGACCCTTAATTGAGTGTCATATATAATTTTGCCACCCACTGTGTTACAAGTAGTTAAGTCATTGCTTTGCACTATAGTTTAGGATTTTTTGAGTATTGAGGAGCTATTTAAAACAATTTTGTATTATACAAGTTGAATCGCTGTAAACTGGGACTTTCTGGCTATGTCTAGACTGCAAGCTTCTTTCGGATAAGCTTTTCCAGAAGAGATGTTCTGGAAAGATTTCTTTTGAAAGAGCATGTCCACACAGACAAAGCACATAGAAAAAGCCATCTGCTTTTTTTCAGTAGATAGCGTCCACATTGATTGGATGCTATTTCACATTTAAGTTGTGATTACTATGGACACAGTGGCCACCAGGGCACCTGTGCTTTCTCCTGGAGACCTCTTCTTGGAAAATAACCCCTCTTCCCTGTCCACACATGCCTTTTTCTGAACGAGATCTTTCGGAAAAAGGCTTCTTACTCATAGAAAGAGGTTTACCTCTGTCAGAAGCCCTTCTGCGTTCTTTTGACTTTTTGTCAAAAGAACACAGTTGCAGTGTGGATATAAGTGTAGTTTTTCCAGAAAAATGGCCATTTCTCCAGAAAAACTCTGCAGTGTAGACATACCCTCTGTGTTCCTGAACCAGAGAGCCCCAGCAACTGGGAGTCCAGCAATATGAGAGCCAGCAGATGGGAGACCTGCAGTGGCTGGGAGTCCAGCCTTGCTGGCAGGAAGGGGGCCAGCATCCAGGAGCCCTTCCAGGGTCAGCAGCTCTGCTGGGCCAGTGGCAGCAGGGACAGGAGCCCTGCTAGGCCTGGGAGTCCAGTGGGGATGGCAGCACTGCCGGAGCCAGGAGGCCTGCCGGGCCATTGGCAATGAGGCCAGGAGTCTTGCTCGGGCAGCGATAATGGGTTGGGACTGGGAACTCAGCTGAGCTGAGGACAGGAGAGCCAGCTTTGACCTACCCTGATCCAGCAAACTCCCTCATTTGCCATGGGTCAGGTCCCAATAGTGCCAGATCAGAGATATCCAGTCTGTGCTATATTCTACTTTTCAATTGTTACTAGTTAATTTGGAGTGGGGTGGGGGAAGGTAGACTAAAGGTCCAATTACATCCGCTAGAGAGGGATAATATTTCTACTCAAATCAAAAGTAACCCACAGTTCCTCTCTGAAGCTACATCTAGACTGCCACTTTTTATCAGAAAAGGGTACACAAATTGCACTCTGCAATTTGTGTACCTTTTTCTGATAATTTTGTAGGAAGAGGCTTTTCCAAAATTTGGCCTGTCTACACTGGGCCAAATTTCGGAAAAACCTCCTCTTTTGGAAGAGCCCTTCTTCCTTGTGGAACGAGGAAGACAGGGCTTCCGAAAGAGCACATCTGCTCTTCTGCAAAAAATGTCAGAAGAGCAGACACGTTCCTTAGCCGTGGTAGAGTTTTTTTGGTAGTCTAGACATAGCCTGAGGTTGCTAGCACACAGAGGGCATGCACACACTGCAGCATCTATGTGGGTAGTACAGCCTGCTTTGGTGAGTTTGACCAGGTACAAAGGCCATCGCTAAGGAGAGGCAAGCCCATAATCCACTTGTGCTCCAAGAGACATGTGGAGGAGTGATCATTGTGGATAGCACAGAGAGGGAAATGTATTGAGATCTCTAATTATCTCTATACATACCCTATGAAAGGACCAGTTCCCTTCCTTGTTACTGAGTAATGGTAAACAGAAACCAGTTTCCAGGGCAAGAACTTGGTTAATTATGTGGCTTGACTCGAAGCTGAGTTGATCTAAAAGTTTTCAGAAAAAAGGCCCGAATATTTAAATTATAACAATTAACAAATAGAATTTACTTTTATTTTGTTCATAATAATAGATATTACATACAAGTAGGCAGATATTTCCCATTTAACTTAAGGCCTGATTTGAAGCCAATGTCTTCAAAGGGCTTGGATTCAGGCTCTGGATGTTCAAGAATAACATTAAAGCTTGTGCTCTTTGGTTTTGATCCAGAAACATACTTAATCCTGTAATTTTAAGCATGGCGTAATTCCATTGATTTCAGTGCAATTGTTCACTTTCATAAATTCAGCACATCCTTAAGTACAGGTGCCTTCTTGCTTATTTTTATAAACTGCTGAATTACAGAAAAATAAGTGATCTTATTTTTTTAAACTGAGTAAACACGTACATATTACATTCTCTAATTGTCATAAATTTAATCAACACTTTAATTAGAAAATAAACATGTAATGAAATAGCAAGGGTAATAAATGCATCATGAATGGTGAAGACTAAATGTAATATTGTAAAAACAAAATGCTGTTTTGCATTGATAATTCTTTCCTCTACTGTAAATAACTTAAATAAACCTGGGGATAGGTGTGGAATGATTATTTTTTGTTTATCTTTTGGGTTTAATATATATTAAAACTCTCCTTTCCTATGTTAGATTTTATATTAAAATGTAAATTCTTTAAGTCTGTAAAAAGAAGCAGATTTTTGCAGTAAGTTGTAGAACAAATCATAAATGAAGAGTGTAAAAGGCTTCCTATTTAAGTAAGGATATAAATTTGAATATGATTTTGAGGATTTGGAATTGTAACAACAGATATGTAGATTTTACTAAAGAGCCATAAACTACAATGTTAATGGGGTAGTTAGCCAGATCTCAGTTTCAAGGAAAACGTGAACCACTGAAATTTGCAAGAAAATTCAGCAAGAAGAATTAATACTTAATTTTACATGTACTGAAAAGCTCCTTGCTTCATCAAGTCTACATTAATTTTCCTACAGCTTTGCTTTTTCTACATATCCTGAGAACATATCTTCCAACCGCACTGATTCCTACCACCTTCTCATTTAATCACAGTCTCCTTTAGTTCATTTTACCCTTCATTGCATTTCTGTGTGTGTGAAATACAGTAGTAGGTTCATCTACTTTGCCCCTTTTGCTCTGAAAATAATGGTGCTTCTGCTTTTTCGCACCTCTGATATCCTCTGCCTGATCGAGAAACTCTCCTTTCCTATGTTAGATTTTCACTTGAAATCAGACAGTTTGCAACTGTTTATGGTCATCAGAGTACAGTTGGTTTCTCTTTTAATTTTATGAACTTAGAAACCACTGGGTAAAATGGGTCATGGCTATTTCCATAGTTGAGAAGGTTTTTTTTGTTTTGTTTTTTGTTTTAAATCAAGTATATATAAGAAATGTAGCATTTACACTTCCACTCACACACATTGTTGAGCATTGTGCGTTGAGCATTGTGCATTGTGTATACATTAGTAACCCATTATAAGTAAGGTTGCAAAATATTTCAAATTATGATGACATATTCTCCTGCCTTTCCATTCTTGGTTTTTGTCCAAAAGATTATTTTTTCAAGTTTGAGAAAAAATTCCTTCAACTGGTTTTATGTTTTGTGACAGCGAGGGGGAAAAAAGTGGTATATGGGGGTTTAGCTGAAATTTTGAATGAAAAAACAATATAACTCACTTGATTTTTAAGGAAAGCATCATTTTTCATATTTATTTTTAGAAACAATTTTACTTGATTTGCATGTAAATAGGAAGCTTTATTTTCAGCATCAAGTTCACTCAGAAGCAAACCTAAGATACATGACCCGTAGTGAAGCCTGGTTAATTTTAGATCTTAGATTCTGAATAGGAGCGAATTGCATGTTCTTCTTTGGATTATAAGGAGTTCATGTGTCATTAAGAGCAAAGTTCATGCCTGTGCAGAGGGCTCATCAAAATGGCTATATTTAGTTTGAGTTCCATTTAAGCCCTTAAAATAGGAATTATTTCTGATTTACAGTCAGTTTCACCATACTGAAGTGTTTTATGTAATATCCGGAAACACAGAAAAATGTTTTATTAGTGTATAAGAACCAGTAATAAATTGACTCAGTGCCATGTATAGGGGCGAACCATATTAGAATGTTATATTTATGCTGAAGCAGTGATTTTACCACTTCTAACTCCCTTAAGACTCTTTCTACACATTCTCAGCTTTTGACGCCATTGTACTTTCTTATGTAATAAGACTTTCACACACCTTTATAAATAAAAATAACCTCCCTTCTTCATAAATAGGATCACAGCTACCAATGATTTGTGACTGTGTGTTGGGGGGAGGCAGGAGTGGGAATGTCACTTTTCAAATAAGGCTTTTTGTTTAATAAAGGAAAGTTAAATTTAGATTAATCAGCTAATCGAATAGTCGATGGAATTTGTATGGACTATTCTATTAATTGATAAGGGTGACACAGAAAGGCAGAGTGCCATAGGGAGCACAAGGCCAGTGGGGGACTGCTTGAGCCCCCCACTGGCCCCGTGCTCCCCGCACACTTTGCTTTTGAAATGAAGCAAGAACACCGCTATGCACCGGGTGCTGCTCCTTCCCTTGCTGCCTCTCACTGATAGAGGCAGCAAGGGGGAGTGATAGTGACTAGTCGAGTCCACTAGTCAACTCTCCGATAACGTATATGCATATCGGAGAGTCGACTGGTCGCTCACATTCCTAGTTTAATACTGATGTCTATTCCATTGAATGGTTAGTTCATGCTGAATCTGAATGCAATTAACGTGAAGGGTATGTCGAAATTTTGACAAAATGTTCTGGTTTTTCATAATTATTCCTTTTCATGTTAGAGTTCATCATACATCACCATTCTTCTCTCTTATTTCTTTTTTACATTTTGGTCTCTTTGTATGGCAATATTAATTTATGTGGTCTTGTTTGTCTTCTTTTCTACAACAACTGCATCAGGCCTGTTTGCCTGCACCATTTGATCTATGACAATAGCCAAACTCCCTACAATCTTGATCTCTTCATTCATTTGGGTACTTTCAGTTAATTGATCACAATACTGCATCCAAGTCAAGATCTGTATTTCAGATTTGAGTTGAGACTGTTGCCAAATATCATTTGTTATTAGTGCTGTTATAAAAAATGTTAAAGTAAGTGTATTAATTGAAGGATTAACTCAGCATCATATTTTTGGAATTCTTTTGGGATTCTGATGATGTTGGGGTGGAATATATGATTAATTAAGTGCAGTTGACTTTGTGGCTATATGATAGCTTCACAATGTTAGAGGAAATTGAAAGAGACAAAGTAAAAATAAAATTTTGACATTTTTAAACTAAGTACTAGTGAAATGATTCATCTTTAAATTGTATGCCCCTGCCATAAAGTGGATGAGGGTGTCATGTTGTGATTGTTCTATGTATAATTAGGTTAATGTTGGTTATAAAATCTCGTTTTGGTTAACACTGATCATTTAATTTTCAATACACAATAATTCCTTCTGACTAGTTACATAACTAGAAAAGTCAGCTATACAAAGCTACAGTTGTTTATAAAATTTTGTACTATTAAATAGCTTTTTAAACCTCATATAAATGTATTATATGGCATAAAAAAGCAGTTCCTAAACTATTCTTAACTATTAACTATGACCTATGTACTTATTTAATCATATGCTATTCTGAAAAAAATCCCATGTGTATTAGATATTACAGCCCTTGTTCAAAAGCATTTTTGTTCTTTCATATATATATTGAGGTAAGCAGCCCTTGTCTGCAGCTCTTCTGCGACTGTGACTGAAACATGGTTTTACAGGAAAGCAGGAGAGAGTCTCTTCTTATTAAATCAGAAGTGAAGTTTTTACATTTTAGCTGTCTTAAAGGGCTGTTTCTAGTTCTCTCTAATCCTTCTGATTGTACCAACCATTTAATATAGTTGTGCTGATAATATATAGTTTGACAATGATATATATTTTTACAACAGGCTTTATTGTGCCCAGCCATACTTGGTTGTGCTACAGTGCAATGGAGCTAAGAATGTGAGGACGCTTTCCCCTTATTGTAACTGGAGTCTGGTGCCTGTTTAATGTATAGATTTTGTACTGATATAACTGTTTTGATTGGGGTTTTTAAATTTTTTTTTTTACGGATATAGTTATACTATATCAGACCCTAGTGCATCTGCAATTATACTGGTATAAAGGGAGCCTTATACCAATAATTTAATCCCATGCCATATGGGAATATGCTGTACTGTTATAGCCCTTGAATAACAGTCTAAATGAATCGCCACTATGAGGCTAGTATGGCTTTAATTGTCCTGGCATAGTGAAAGAGATATAACTTTTCAGGATAGATAAACCCAAGAGTTCATGCTCAAAGAGTGGGAAAGTCTTAATCTACAGCTTTAGCACCCTGCTTCCACTCCACAACAGCCAGCCAAGGCAGCCATGATCAAGGGCCAAAATGGGTGCTGCACCCTTAAAAGATTGGCTTTGCAGATGCATTTCCCCAAGAAAACCAGGACCACTCCCACTGAAACAATGGACATTTTCACCACTCCCAAGCCAGGTCTATAGCTGAAGAGACACAACTGAACCCAGGACATTCAGTTTCTCAGAGATGTTTATAGAACAGCTTTCCTTCTGAAGGAGCCCAGAGAGCTTCATGGATTATGGCTAAATGATCCTAGGGCTAGCACAATGAGCCCAGTACAAAATGATGGGTGCAAACCTGTGCTGAGTTCTCACTACGGATGTGAAAGGTTCAGCAGTTAATATTTAACCAATGAGTATCACACTTAACAGGCGATGCTTACCAGTTCTCGTGGGTGCTGGAGCAGCTCCTGGACTGCCTTGGGCAGGGAGCTGCTTCAGCTTTGCAGGGCACACCATGGACAACAGCACTCCAGCCCAGCCAGAAATTGGCAGCCCTGTGCAGGGGTCTGGCAGTACTGGAGCAGCCCTCCAGCCACAGCAGAACATGGGCAGGAGTTTGCTCCCTGGGTACCTGTTAACCATTACTCAGTAAGGGTAATGCTTACCGGGTAACCGGTTATCTGGTTACCCATTAACTTCCCTATTCTGCATCTGGGACATGCACAAGCCACAAGCCACAGCACCAACTCAGAAGCATATCTTTATGCTGTACATTTTATACAGATGTATTCAATAGTATTTGTATATTGTAATGCTTTCAATTAGCAGAAAATGTGGAGGACACATTAAGTCTTTGTAAAGTGTGAGGTGCTAATAAGTGTGATTCATATATTCACAGATTCCAAAGCCAGAAGGGACCATTGGGATAATCTAGTAATACAGATCCTAGAAGTTCCCTGTAATAATTAATGGAACATGTCTTTTAGAAGAACTTGACTTAAAAAGGATAGTCTGTCACAACCACTGGCATATTGTTCCAATGGTTAATTACCCTCACAACATCAATTTATGCTCTATTTTCTGTTTGAATTTATCTAGATTGAACTTCCAACCATTAAATTGTGCCTTTCTCTGCCAGGTTAAAAAGCCCATTATTAAATATTTATTATGTATGTAGATGCCTGTAGTTTGTTATCAAGTCACCCCCTTCATCTTCTCTTTGGTAAGCTAAATAGATAGAGCTCTTTCACTGTATACCAAATAAGAAATGCATTCTAATCCTTTCATTACTTTTGTGGCTCTTCTTTGAACCTCTCTAGTTAATCAACATCTTACTTGACTTGTGTGAACCAGAACTGGACACAGTATTGCACCAGCAGTGGAAGTAACTGTAGAGAGTTGGTTTGCGGGTAGGCTCAGCAGGGAGCATCAGCATATCTTCCTGCAGAATTCCTGACCTCTGTTAGGCTAATGTTCTCTGGCATCTCAATTTTCTGGTTAGCAGACCAGCTTTGGGGATCCTGTAAGATCATTTCACCCCCTTTTTCACTGTCCCTGCAGGATCAGAAACAACACTTGCAAATTCCTGGAGTAGATCAGTTACTCTAAACATGGGGTAATTAATGAATAATTGGTAGTACTGATTAACAGGAGTTAAGTAAATTCAGGTGGCTTGCAATCCTTCAGTGCCATTGTACAAAATTATATGCAAAGCATATCTGTTGATTCATAGGAGAAATGCAGCCATTTCTGGTGTGAAAGGTGACATCTCTAAAACCTTGCACAGTAAGATTACATAACAAAAAAAGTGAATATCTCATCAATTGGACCATGGTTGAAGCAACAGGGGGGATTTGGGCACACAGAATGTAATTACCACATATTGAAATATACTGAAATACATCTGTATATATTCCACATAACCCAGCAAGACATACATAATCCCTTGTTTATCTTCCTACATGATCTAACATAATATGAGAGCCTGATCCTGCAAGGTTTGTGGAGAGTGGTCGTTATTCACTCCACTATCTCCCTTGACTTCAATAAGTCTATTTACATGAAAAAAGATTTTTCATGTGAGTAAGATTTGCAGGATTGGACCCCAAATTCTAAATGATTACTTTATAGTTCTACCAAATGCTACTTAAAGAAAATATGTGTTGCCTTTTTTCAGGATGACTCAATTATCCAAGCCATGTTATAGCTAATTACTTGTCATTAAGGCTAAAATAAAAAGGATGCTATAAAAGGTAAGGAGGGTAAAGAGAAAGGCTCATGGATATGCATGACCCTGCTCTTTGAAATATGCTAACTCTTGCTGCTTTTTATGAATGTGGCTCACATATAGAGCACTTTTTTCTTTATATCATGAAACTTTCATGACAAATAATCCCCACTAATGGACATAGTGCAATTTGCAGTTGACTCACATGTTGTAATGATGCTGAACTTCTGGCAGGTGGATAAAGAAGAGGAAAAATGTGTGCACAAAATTGAAGTGTCTAGGGACATCCTGTTGAAATAGTTGCTGAATACTAATGTTACCAAAATAGAAACCATGGGCAGAATGAAATGTGTATCCCAGAGGCCTCATTCAAAGATGTATGAGTCATTCTGAGATGATCAGGTTTTATTAAAAATTAAGAAATAAATATACTGATGATTTAAACAAAAATCACTTTGTAGCATTTTATCAGCTGTTGATAGAAATGACTGAAATATCAAATTGTTCAGAATGTATACCTAGAATTACAGAATAAGATATATAAATCTGGTTCATATATTTAGCTGCTCACCTAAAGAGGTCAATCGAAAGACTCACATAGACATCAATGGGCAATGGATCAGGCCCCTGCTTTGCAACTAGTTCTGATTAAAGCTTTTGTAGTCAGGCCATAGTATCTTTATCATCATTACATTTCCCAAGAGCAGGAAGTTAGCCTAGCATCTATTATTTCTTAGCTTCATTTTATTTAAATTAAAGATGCTAATCAGAATCCTGCTAATTAAATGATGAAGTTACAAATTCTGATTTTTGTTGTTATTTTTTCTGTGATGCCACAGAACATATAAGTGTCAATGTATATGGGTACATTATTAAGTGGTTTGTACAGCAACAATTTTGTATGGAAAATATGTGTTGAGAGAATAAAGACAGTTTGAATCATATTTCCCCCTTTACCAGATAATGCAGTTCATCCTGCATGACTTGGGAAGATAGGACTAAAAGGGAACTCCTGGGTCACTGTGTCGAATGCCCTGCTATCTCAGGCAACCACATCATATAATCCTATTCCTGAACATCTCAAACTCCATCCTTAAAATAGGTTGTTTGCCCTCATTGTTTGTAATGGAAGATTTCAGAATCTCACTCATCTGATGGTTAGAAATGTTCTTCTAATTTCCAGCCTAAATTTATTCATGGGCAGGTTATACCCTTTTATTCTTCAGACAGTACTGCCCTTAAATAGTTCTTCTCTCTCCCTGTATCATTGTGAAAAAACTCTTTTTATTTACATTCAAATATTTTCCTTTGCCTAAAAACTTTTAATTGATCCTGCCCGACTGCTGGACATGCACCTACGGGCTCTGCCGGTGGGCCCCATGCAGGGTACCATCTGCCAGTCCCAGCTCTAGGGGGGCAATGAGGGGTAAAAGAAAGAGCTAAGGGGAGAGGGGCACAGCTCACTCCAAAAACTATGCAGCATCACTGCTTCAATTGTAGAATTCCACAAGAATCAATTCTCTCTCTAGACCTTTTAAATATCTGCATGAAACCACTAGATGAACCGGTCAGGCAGAATGGGCTCAAGTGCCAGAGATATGCAGGTGATGTACAGATCTAACTATCCTTCACCACAGGGAGCCACACCACTATCACTGAGTTAGCCCCATGCTTAGATATGATCAGCTCTTGGATGAAGAACAGGTGGCAGAAACTGAACTCAAGCAAGAAAGTTCCCATTCTGAGCCCACACCCCGTCCTACACTCCATCCCCCTGCTGAAACCCAGAGATCCCTCTCAGACTCTGAACCCTTATTTTTTGGCTCCATGCCAGATTATGTGTCAGCCCCTCCCCCCCCCCCCCACCCTTTGCAGGGCAGGCACTGAAAGTGCCAGCTCACACCACTGTGTGGGGGAAGCCCTATACTCTGTACACCCTCCCCACCTCCCCCCCATGGGGCTGTGTGGCTTATAATTGATTACTTCTGTGCACCAATAGCTCCCCCCCCCCAAAAAAACAACAACAACAAGGTTTCTTACCCTTCCATAGACTATCAAATCAAGCTCAAGGTTGTAGTCCTTATCTTCAAAGTTCTTTATGGCCATAGCCCAGAAGTGTAGTTGACAACTATAATCCTCTGGCATGATGGAATGTTCTGCATTAAAAGCATCAATCATTTGTTCAGGAGACAGAACTATTTTTTCGGGTGGTCCAAGGTTATGGAATGAACTACCCCAGGAGATAAAGATTCCAAGTATAAGGCACATGTCTTTGACCTGCATTTCTTATATAATCACAGAGCAAGAGGTATTTGTATGTTTGTATGATAGATAGATAGATAGATAGATAGATAGATCCAAAATAAGACACTCCACTACACAAGCTTCCCATCTGGGGAGAGGATGAGAGAACAAACAGCACACAATAGATGTGTATAGTCATGTGCCTTAATACACTACTGAAGGGCACTCAGATACTACAGTGATGAGCATGGTATAAAAACCTATGTAGACTAGAATTATTTGTTAGCATAGCACAGGCATGCTAAGAAGATTTCAGATTCCCAGTGTTCCTGGATAGACTCCAAGTTTTAGAAGGAGACAAGTTGACCCAACTTTGCCAGTGTTAGCAGAAGCCTTTAATCATAGTGTGAAAAATTAATTCTCTGTAAAAGCATCTGGATGCTTTTCATGCTTTGTAATCATCTTGATGTACAGTGCTTTGTATTTTACTTGTGGACTCTATCATATACTGAAGTTAAAGAAGAAACCCCACAAACCTGCTGCCATCAGCAGAAGACACACAATGTCTCACTGGAAATTAGTTTCAAACTGAAAATTAATACAATGACTGGTAGGGCTACAGTCTGTGGTATGTACAGTGAATTAAAAAGGGGAAAATGCTTTTTTTCCTGAGCAAGTTTCTTGGCATATTTTCATTCATGCATTTTATAACTCTGTTACCCTTGCTGTGTTCTGCTTCTAAAGCTTTTCCAGCTATAATATGCATGTACTCTGTTTTTTCTTTCATTGTGAGGACTCTGTCCTTTGGTATCTTTCATAGTTTGACATGCGGCAGTAATGGTTCTATTAGCTGTGCTGTATCTGCTGAGCTTGCTGTTTTCAGTGAACATGTCATCACCAGTGCCTTTCTGCAGTTTCCTTATTAGCATGTGCCCTTTACTGATTCTGCAGGAGCCTTCACCTAGAATTAAACATTTTCTGCTAGACCTGTCCTTACTCTGTGCAAAATGATTACAATCCATTTTACCACCCTCTTGCTGACAGCCAAATGCCACTGAGATTACAATAAAATTGCTCCAAGTCTAAATATGATACTAGCTTGGTGTGGTATTTGATAATAGGAGATGTTTGAATAAATATCTTTCAATACTCAGAAACTGATAAAAATATTTTGAAAAAAGTGGGTACCAACACTACTTACTATACTGATCATATCAACTGTGCTGTAATAGTTATAATAACCATGATAGTGGAAAAATATAAAGCATTTAAAGTACCTGATTGCACCATTAAGATTGCTGATATCATATATAACATCACTGTTCTTTAGAAATTACAAAAAATAATATAATAGATAGAAGATGGCTATGTCTAGACTGCAGAGTTTTTCCTGGATACCAGAAGTAAAATTCTGCCATATCCAGGGGAACACGTCTGCCTTTTTGGAACAGCTTCCTAAAAAGCGGGCATGTTCTTTCAGCATCCCTGTATTCCTCATTTTATGTCAGAAAAGCCTCTTCTGAAAAAATGAGCGGAAAAAGGTACGCAATTTGCGTATCTTTTTCCGACACCCCCCTTCACTCCTCAGTGTAGACATAGCTGATAAGTACATGGTCTCAAATTCTTTCTAATTAATTTTTCATATATTTTGTATCACAATTAATTGTTTTCAGCTTTTTATAATGTAATGACTTCTCAGTCCTTAAATATTATGAGATGCAAAACAAAGACGCTAAATGTGGCAGTAGGTGCCCACTTTTTTAGCAAAACCTCCATGGATGGTTTTCATTGTTGATAAATTTGTGACTAGAATAAACACTTTATTTCTTTGTGAAAATAATTTCCCTTCCCCTCATCCAATCCAACATTCAAAGGCTCAAACTATAGTTACCTTTCTTCCTGCCAATCAGAGCCACATGGAGCTTTCAGTAGCATAGTGCAACCCATGGTCCTCATGTAGCCCACTGGAGCTCCATCTGCAGCCCATCAACCCCCTGGCTGCTCCACTTCCCAACATGCCTCACAGACAGGGGCTCTGGTCTTCTGCACTTATCTGCTCCTCCCCTCTCTCCCAGCACTTTCCGAGGAGCTGCGAATTGTGAGCGGTGCGGCGCACTAGTGCCCCAGTGTACAAGAGGCACTTGGGGTCGGGGGGGAAGCCAGGAGTCTGGAGAGGGGAGTTGCAGTTGGAACCCCAGTGGGTTGAGGACTGTTACAGCCCATTGATGTGAAGAAGGGCCACTAATGCTGCCAACCCACTATTTGTGATTGCCCATCCCTGGTGCACGGTCTTCGGCCTTTGCCTACTGTCCTTTCCATCACATACAAAACTTTTTTTCCTACTGCTAGAAATTGACCCTGAGCACAAGTTTACATGGAAACTTTGCATTTTTCAGGTATCGTCTGTCCCTATTCAGTTCCCTGAGAATTACATGTGTTTCTCATGGTACAATGAACTATCTTATTCCAGGAGCAGAATTGTGCTGGCCTGGAGAATTAAAGACTAAGCATGGACCTAAATTCATATCCCCCACAATGCTCATGCTAGTGTAAATCAGGCATAATCTTATTTAAGTCAAACCAATGTAACTGAGATCAGACTTAGAGCTCTAATTTCTACTGAGTGGCACTTTACAGATGTAAGAAGAAAAATACCCTGCCATGAAGAATTTCCGGTATAAGCATATCAGTACAATTGCTAATCTATAGTTTGTAAAACTCCTTACATTGCTAAGCCTTCAGGGATGCCTATCTTTAGCATTCAGCATTTATTTTTTCATGATTTGCACATGCATGAAGTATGTGGTACCACAAGAAAAGATAGATCACTGTCATATTAAAATTTGCATGCCTGCTTCATAAAACTTTTATGCCTCATTTACAAAGAATTGTCAGGTTAAAAAAAATCTCTTTTGTGGGACATTTATCCTTCTATCCCTCTCCAAAATATGCCAGGTACATGAAACAAAACGGAGGAAGTTGGATGAATTCCCATAAATTATTGACAGACAGGCTGAAAGTATTTCAAATCATTCTGCTGAAAATCTGTGGAATACTTGACACATTTTCATACCTTTGTGTAACTTTTTTTTTTAATTCTCAACTATTTCTTCCTTAAAATGCAAGAAGTATTAGTCTAAGCCTACCCCTTGTGCATGTGCCTTGTTGGGGCAGAGCAGCTTGCATGTTCTTATGATCCCAGGAGCTATGCCGGCAGGAGCTTAGTGCTCCTGGTAGGTTCAATCAAGCCAGAAAGGTCAAGGCGGGAGGAGCCAGACTAAGCATGCACACCGATCCTCCAGGATTGGAGGTTTGGCTCAGGGATAACAACCCTGACCTAGAAAAAGCTTTTGTTACGGAAACAGCAACAAAGAATTCCTTCTCAACTGTGTGTGACTGCTTCTAGAGTCACTTACAGTGACTTATATGACTGCCAGTGGCGAAAGACATGAAGATGGAAGTCCTGAGCACCAAGATTAAGACCAGAATTGGGTTAAGAGAAGCAGAAACGAGGACATCCCAAGACAATGTGGCGCCAGACTGTTGAAGTAGAAATGAAGAGCATGAATCACACTTGGGGCACTATTGAGAGGCTGGCCAGAGACAGGCAGAAATGGAGGACCTTTGTTGCTGCCCTACACATCAGTTGGAGTGAAGGGCACTGATGATGATGACTAGTCTAAGCATTAACAGAATCATAATGGGGAATTAATGTAATATGTTTTCTACCAGTCGCTCAAAGAAGTATTGGGTAGATAACTTAACCTGTGTGAAGCACACAAAAACTTATTTTTTTTCTGTTGGTTTTGGGCTGATTGGCAAACTTTTTCACTTGCTTATTTTTCTTGCAGGTGAGCTTGCATTCTTCCAGTTGTCGCTGAAGTAATCTTTAGTGTTCTATATCCCTTTTAAATTCTACTATATATTTGAGAGAGTTTGTCTGTCTGTGCCTCTGTCTATGTATCTTTGTGTGTATCTGTCTGTCTGTCTGTTCAAGAACTTCTTCTAAATGGTAAGAGCTAGGACCACCAAATTCAAATACACTTTCCTGTTAATCATAACTTCAAGCAAGATAAGGATTTGGTTGTGCCTGGAAAATGGGATGTGCCTGGAATGGGACTGTTTATCATAAAACCACACAGAAAAGAGACAGAATCACCAAGTAGGTGAAAGGAGCTGGCTAGGGGCACACTCCTCCCTCCCCCCCCAGGCTGAATTGCCCCAGCCCCTAGACTCCCCCACCAGGTATTTGTTAGGGCAGATGTGTCGGGGGGGAGAGGGTTGAAATTCCCACCCCGATATGTACAGGAACATTGCTGGCTGTTCCCCTTCATCATGGAGTGAGGGGAAAGTGCACAATTTGCTGCATTCCTCACTCTGGCTGGGGAGCATAGGGGCAGATAAACCTGGACCTGCCCCAGCCGGAGGACATGCTCCCATCATCAGGCTGTGCCTGCTGGAGCTGAAGTAGATTGCTTCTCATAAAACCAACAGAAAAGAGACAGAATCACCAAATCAAGTACAGACCTCAAAACTAACACAAATGAGCAAATGTTGAAAGAGGGCTCTGTGCAGGTACACAGTGCCACCTCTGCTTGTCGGCCCCATCACAAAGCTGCCGCAGCAGCTCCATTTTGGGCCGGTGGGAGGCTGTGCCTTCTCCCCAGCTGTGGCTCTCTGTGCAAGGGCTAAGGAAATCATGCCTCTTCCAACTATGTCATCCAAACTGGAGCTTCTCTAGAGCTGCCACTGCTGGGTGATAGGTTCTTGTTGCCCCCATCCAGGCTAATGTGGACCTGTCCTAGCCAGGGTATGTGTACCTCTTCTCCAGCTGTGCCCACCGGAGCTGCAGCGGCCATGGAGAGGAGCTTCTCACTTGGCCCCAAGCTGCTGTGATGAGAGAGGGCTGGGGTTGTCCCCTGTCCCTGGGGCAGCCTGCATACTGAACCCCTCATTTTCAGCCCTATCCCAGAGCAATGATTCAAATGAAGCACATACATTTTCATTTTATTAAAAAAGCCCCAAATTAATTAAGTTAAGGAGCGGAGCAATGCTGTCTAAGTAGTCTAGTTGGAATACAAAGGCCATATTCTTTCCGAGATGCTCCATTTGTAATAGCTGCAGCAGCCCCAATTAAATGCTGATTTTCAAGAGCCAGCTTCTCAGTCCTTTCGGCACATTGGCTAGCTATTGCAATCATGTAGAAGACAATGGAACTGTGACTTAACATGAAAAATTGGGTTGCAGTATTAGGTTGTTAGGTTTTTAGGACCTGATCTAATGCTTATTGAAGTCAATGGAAAGATTGACTTGCATCAAGACTGTAGTATGGCACAGTTGTTTTTGAACAGAGTAGTACATATCCAGGAGGATCTTTATGAACTGCATTTTATCAAGTAAACCCCTGCATTCTGAAGTCCTTACTATCTCACAAAACCCTCAGAATGGGGCCTGGAGTAATCCAGTGAAGACATTTGTGGACAGTTTTTAATTCCTCCTCTATAATACATAATATTGTAAACCTGCATGAAAGACTATTTAAATAGTCAATAACTGACAACTTTAATGTATTTTCAAGGTTTCCAATATGTTTTACAATCTTCCACTAAATTGTTGATTTTTGCTGTTTATTTAGGTGATTACTTACATATACAGTGAATTGAGTCTCAGAGGGGTAGTTGTGTTAGTAGGTATCTGCTAAAACAACAAGGATTCCTATGGCACCTTAAAGACTAATGGATTTATTTGGGCATAAGCTTTTGTGAGTAAGACCCACTTTGTCAGGAGGTTTTTACCCATGAAAGCTTATGCCCAAATAAATCTGTTAGTCTTTAAGGTGTCGCAGGACTGCTTAATGAATTGACTTTAAGAGCTAGGTAAAAATCCTTCCAAAACATTAGACTTGTTTATACCAAGAGACTCGTTTATACCATGTACTCATTCATGAATACTGTGGCATGTGGGCAGGATTTAGATGATTACTTAATGCACAAATAATGTGTGTAGATATATTTATATATGTTTGCAGTTTTTCTTTGTTCCCAGTTCTTCCTGTTGTTCTGTGTAACTGTCAGTACACAGTACTTGCCCTTTCTCTAATTTGTGAATGATGGTGTCAGCCCACTCTGTGAATTGACCACAGCTGGCACAGTAAGGAAGGATCATCATTAGAGATTAAATGTTTGACTTCTCAGTTTCTAACCCCCAACCAAAGGAATACTAGTCCTGATATCTGTTCAGACTCCCAAAGAAAAGCTTTCTTGGAGAAGCAAAGAAAGAGTGGTCTAAACCATATTTTTTATTAATTATTATAGCTCCTGTTATGTCATTTTGCATCAATTCTCTAGCTCTCTCCTGTACTACTAGTAAAAAAAAAAAAGAAAATATATGTTGCTAATGTAAAATAATTTTTAAAAACCCAGTACCATGGCCATTTAAAATTACATCTCTGCTTATTATACCTCCTATTTTTCCTTGAAAATACAGCCAAAAACTGAAAAAGTGCATGTGACGTATTGGAGTGTGAACTTCTGTATAGCTTGCATGCTTTATGATGTGACAATTGCTCCATTGATTTTATGTTATTTATTGAATAGCAAAGTAAACAAGCTAATAAATCATTTTAGTACATCCACCCAATCAGATTTCATCCTGGTTATGGGTGTGAAGATATCACTTTATGTATATCAAATAACCAACCCAAAAACCTATGCCCAGAGTGCCTCACCAAAAACAAAAAAACAAAAAAACAAAATAGGGGGAATGTCTTTAATTTTTTTTAAAAAAGTAAATGAATGAAAACAAAACTGCAAATTATTTATAATGCTCTAATACCTTCTGTGTCTCTTGGCTGTTAAAAAAGTTCATCCCACATTTCTGCTACATGTGATTGAACAATATGAAATTATTGCTGCCCTGGAGAAGTTTTAGCCTTGTTAATTTATTTGATTCTTTAATGTTACTGTACTCTGTTGAACAGTTGCCACATACCAATCTAGCAGATTTGCTTCCACAGAAAATTTCATCCCTAACAAAATGTGCATGCAAATACTGGCATTTAGAAGGAACATGTTCAATTTCAGTGTCTAAGACTGGGCATTTACCAATATATTTAGAGACCTAAATAAAACTGTCTGATTTTCAAAGATGCTGACCACTCACAACTCACACTGAATTGAACAGAAGCTGTGGGTGTTTGGCAGTCTGGAGAATCAGATAATGTATTTAGGTGCATTGACTTTAATACTATGATAAATAAGCTCCTACTACAACTAAAAAAATATTTTAAAAAATTCTCTACTATTTGGGTGAAATGTTAAAAATATTCTGTGAACATCAGAGTGGGATTGCGTAGGTTACAAACAGAAAAGAAAAAATAGTTTATTTACATAAAAATATAAATTAGTATTTTGTTTCTCTTTTTTCTCTGGGAAAACACAAATAGTTTGAGCCAAATCCTGTTCTTCGATATAGTGCAAGTCAAAGAGGTAGCATCATTTGGTCCATTTTGTATGTGAGTATGTGCAGGATAACGAATGAATGCAAGGTCCTTCATAATTCTCTCTTTCCACATTGGGCCTCTCTTGTCTTTTCCCACATGGCTTCTGGCCTCCTCTGCTTCACCAGTTTTATCCACCTATTTGTTAGCTCCTCCTGAGATATCTCCATGGATTCTTCTGCACTGTTCTCAGTGCAAGGAATGCCCTACATAAACTACTTTTTCAGATCCCACCATAAGAGATCTGCTGAATTCAGTATGATATGTCAGTCTGCAACCAAAGGCTTGAAGGAGAGTTGGCACTTATATTTCCATTTTTAATTTTAAATACTAAAATTATTAGTATTTAAATACTAACAAGTTGCAAATACATACTGTCCCTTAATATCTATATATACAATTGTACAGTACAATTGCATGTGATTATGTCCCACACTTTGCATTTCACTTTTGTTTAGGCCTCCATTCTGCAGTCTGATTCAGAAGAGTAGATATTTGTACCCTCATGGATCACATTTGATTTTGGTAGGTCTGCACATGGATGCAAGAGTCCATCCAGGCAAACCAGAATGCAGAATTAGGGTCTCAGATTATAAACTGGTATGGGCAGCAACTGTAACTACATATATATTTGTAGGGGACTAGCACAACAGGGTGCCAGTCAAGACTGGGGCTAATAAGCATTTCTATAATATTAAATATTAATAGTCAGCAATCTTAGAAATCCATTTCCCATTGGAAAAAACATGTAAAATCATGTAATTTGCATTTTTACAAGGAATCTTTAGTTTTTATATGTAGTAGGAAAAAAGCATACACAGTAGAAACCCAATTATCCAATCTAATTGAGACCAAAGCCAATTTGGACAACTAAATATTCAGATTATCAGGAGAATGAGAAAGGATCTGATTCTCAGCTGTGGGGGAAGGGGAAAAATCAGGCTGCCAGTTTAGAAATTGTAAATGTGTCAATAAAGCATTTTGTTCAGTGGATGTTGTGTATATTGTGTTGAGGGAAACCATTTCATTTAATTTCATTATAATTGTGGAAAAATGTGGAAAATATGTAAAAATGTCCACTTAATTGACAGTGCAGAAAGGGAAGGTGGGATTGTAAAGATATGGCCTTTGAGGTCCATAGAGTAGAAATCTGATTCTGCTTTTATCCACTTTGATATAAAGCCCCCATCCTGCAAATGCTTATGTGTGTGCTTTACTTTGTGCAGGTGGGGAATTCATTAAACTCAGTTGGATAATTCATATGGTTAGCATGTGTGCAGAACTGGGACCTAAGTAAGGAATAACTCAGCTGAATTGCACTAGTATAAAACTGGGGTAAGAATAGAGTCAAGCTCTGAAGACTTAATTCTGACCTAAAATTTGTGGTTTGCACCTCCTTGTGGACCTTGAAAAATGTGTTATTTACCTTACATTATTTGGAACTTTGAAAATTTGGTGCCATTATTTTAAATGTCCTTTTCTACCTCAAGGTATGATAAACAAACATTTTAACATTTGAATTTTGTAGTTACCTAAACTCTACAATGATGCATGTTCTTAATTACAGATGATGTGATTTCCCCCTCTACATGATAAATTCATGTTATATAAAAGATGCAAGTATAAAGTATATTATCAGCATAATTACATTAATTAACACACTAATGTGTGGGTCGCAATTTGGCCTCTTACTTGATTTCAGATTTGAAAAATAATTTATTTTTATATCCACTTTGTAGTTGATAAAAATAACAAATAACTTTCAGTGGTATTCAAAAATCCATATTCTTGTAATAGTTTCTGTACAGAAAGCACATTCTACATCCTGTTCTACTCTTCAGCATCATGTTATAGGAAGGAAAATGCAGAGGGAGGAAATACTAAGAGTGCTGAGCTAGTCATACAAGAAATAGAAGTGTATAAGAGGACATAATTAGGAGGCCTTTTCTACTATACAGCTTGTTCAGCAGCAATGTAGCAGCTTGATGGCTATACTGTTTCTGTGGGTGACAGTATTGGCACTAGTACAAAGACACCAATACAGGAGAAAGCAAAGCAGAAAAGATTATTTATTCACGTATTTTTGTAGCTTTCAGTTTTAAAGTTGATGTACATCTGCAAAGAACATATCATGTTAGTAGGTCTCATAATAAGACGCAGAAGAAAAAGGATTAAATGCAAAGAATAAATTATCACAGAAATAGTGAATTGTCATTTCTGCTATCAACTTCAAATTTCATCCTTTTCTAGAATATTGTTTTCACTAAAAAGGAAGCTTTATTGCTTTGTAAATCTGCTGATCCAGAAATAAAAGGACTTATTTCAACTAACTATTATTTCAATTGTTTGAAATTACCAGAAGGGCCAAATTTTGCAGTATCATTCTCTTGGTTCTAGAGAAGAATTTGGTCCTAAGTTAACAATTTACAAAATTTAAAATTCCCAATGAAGTGACATTATATGTGATGATTATTCATTCAATGCTAGTTAGTTGCCTCAGTGTATGCAAACATAATCCATTTATATTCTGTGTGAATAGCTCCTTTTGGTGAATGTTAGTGAAGCTTATGAACACCGAGGAGAAATCATGCCTCCATGTACATGTGAACTTTTTTGTGATAACACCTAGCATAAATGATGGACATTGAAAATGTTCATATTTTTTCTATTTTATGAGATGGAATTTGAATTGACCCGAAAGTTTCAAATATAAATGCCCAAAGGGACTTGAACCTTCTTTCTGAACATTGCAAAGATTCAGTAAATCTCTTTGTTGTAACTGCTCACATCATCTCAAAATTGTATTACCTGCCTGCTTAAGCCACCAGTGTTATTGGGGGTTCCTTTTCAACAATGTGACCAAAACTGGCTCAAGCCCCCATCCAGTTACCTGGGACACTTTTACTCTACTCACAGGGCACTCTATTCAAGAGGCCATTCGTCCCCTCTCACATGCACATATTATGAGGTAGAAAGAATTTCTATAATAAAAGTAAGAAAGCATTAATCTGTGTCTAGACTGGCAAGTTTTTCCGGAAAATCAGCTGCTTTTGCGGAAAAACTTGCCAGCTATCTACACTGGCCACTTGAATTTCCGCAAGAACACTGACGATCTCATGTAAGATTGTCAGTGTTCTTGCGGAAATATTATGCTGCTCCCGTTCGGGCAAAAGCCCTCTTGCGCAAATGCTTTTGCGCAAGAGGGCCAGTGTAGACAACGTGGTATTGTTTTGCGCAAAAAAGCCCCGATCACAAAAATGGCGATCGGGGCTTTCTTGCGCAAAACCGCGTCTAGATTGGCACGGACGCTTTTCCGCAAAAAGTGCTTTTGCAGAAAAGCGTCCGTGCCAATCTAGATGCTATTTTCTGCAAATGCTTTTAATGGAAAACTTTTCCGCTAAAAGCATTTGTGGAAAATCATGCCAGTGTAGACGTAGCCCACAAGTAGTATTCATAAACCTAAAAGCATGAGCAGGACACCCTCCCCAGAGTATGCTGGGCAGTGTCCTTTGCTTCAGGTTCTTGAATCCAGCACCCAATGTCATGTAATATTCCCCCCTTTAACACCCACTTACAGTTCATAGGTACATCTACATGAATTTTCCTCACGTTGTGAGTGTGTGTGTGTATGGTGGGTATACCCCAACATGCTCACTCAACTGTCTGAGCTCCCACCAGCCGCCTGCCCATTGCTCTCAGTAGCTGCCCCTGCTGGTCAGTATGCTGGTCAGTGCTTTCATCTCTGTGCAGTCGGAGCAGAAACACAGCCCTACCACAAATGATTTCAGCTCTCAGTGATTTCCAGCTCTGGGCAGAAACACAATTTCATCACAAATGGTTGCAGCTTTCAGTGGTTTCCAGCTCTGGGCAGACAGAGCAGAAATGCAGTCCTACCACAAATGGTTTCAGCTCTGATTGAGTAATGTCAAATAACAAAAGAGACTCCTAATACAGCCTATTTAGCTATCCTTTAAACAGTCGTGAGGAACAGGGTGAAATATTCTAAGGGGGATCCTTGTTGCATTTGTGCAGCCTCCAGGCTGGGATATCCATTCCCCTCCCTTTACTTCACAGAGGTCTGGCATTCGAGCTGAGGCTTAATGAGGTTCTTTCTACTGAAGATAGTCTCCCTCATTTGAGGTTAAGCACTGTCCTGTTTCTCTGTATTCCCACAATAAGTGCAACATTGGTAACCATATTTCATTACCACTGCATTCAGTACTAAGGTGATTTGTACCCAGTACCAGCCAAGGATGATCACTTTGACACTGGTGCATTTGTGGAATATGTAAGCAAAGAAGGAGCAAACTGTATTTACATAATCACACCCAACTCTCTTCCTCTCTTCGCTAGTTGTCAGAGAAGCATTCTTTCAGACCCTGCTTGCAAATATGACCCCTTTTTATTGTTCTGTCTTTGAATAACCATCAGAAGGGCTCAGTGTTTTACTTCAATAGCTAAGCTTAGTGTTTCTTGGAGGTGATTGTAGCTGACATGCTCTAGGCACACTGAGTTCATCTGCGTAAGCACAGTAGGACATACTTGGTTCCTTCACATAAATATAAAACCTTTAAACAATAGAAAACCAGTTTTCAGTTTAATCTGTATCACAGAGAGACAGACAGATCAAATACACTGCAAATGTTGATCATGAATCTGTTATGTTCTGACAATAGAATGCACAGTTGTGCGGTTCGTAAAGATGAGCAGAAAGCAAAGCTCATAAGAAGAAAACGAAAATGCCAGTGGGAGCTTTACATCCATCTTGACTGGGTGGATTTAAAGCTAATTCAAATGCTGTTGTTACTGGTGGTTACCTGCAATGTAAAGTAATGCCCTTATGGCTTCCTACCAAGGTCATTGGAAACACTGCTGGCCTGTCTAGTTTGACATCAGATAATATCAAGAAGAGACAGGCATGGAAAACTAAGGAATGCAATTAATATAAGAGTTTATCACCAATGGAAGGTTTTTAAGATTGGCATTCAATAGGGAGGAGTTGCTGGGTAACTTTTAAAATATGTGCTTTAAATATTCACTTTTCAGTACTTCATTCTTTATAATATAAACACATATATTTTATATTTTAAAACTTGAATACATGAATAAGCTAAAAAGAAGAATATAAAGCAGAAAAATCATCGGTAAACACTCTGTCCAAAGATGAAACTTTACATAAATTGTTTATTTTTGTAAATAATTTCTTAGAAAATTGTTTTCTTTTGTTTTGTTTAATTACATACAATGATTTCTTTTGTGTTTTTTTTTAATTCTGCAAGTTGTACAGTATTTCTAAACACAGACCCTTTTTTTCAAATAGTTTTAGTGTATGTTATTTCTACCTATGACCTGATTCACTCAAAATTGTCCTCCTTGATCCCGTAAGCTCCTGGAAGTGGAAGCAACTCAGTCTAATTCAGACTTGAATGTAATTATAGATAAAATGTAAAGTTATTTAACTTTCACTTTCATCTGCTAATATCTCTAATATGGATGATACACAAACTCCCAAAAACTTGCATCCAGCATGAAATTTACAGCCTCTTTTATGCATTTCTAATTTGACCAACACAGTAATGGAATCCAAGGGAGTGTAAATTGACTTAATCAGACAAAACTTGATTTAATTCTTCACTAAAAGAATAGAATGTAGCTGCAACAGAGGAGTGCAGAAAGAAATGGAACAAAGCGAAGAATTTCAGTTAAAATAAGTCACACGCTACTTCCTTAACTGACAATTTCTTATTTTTTCTGGTTCCTAAAAAAGTAGGTTCCAACAGCTTAACATATAGGTTACAAAAGCTTAGTTTTCTTGGAGCAGATCCTCAGCTGCTATACATTAGTGTAACTGTGTTGTCTTTGGCAGAGCTTTACCAATTTATATCAAGTGTGAGTTTAAATTCTTCTCAACTGCTTAAAAATAATTCAGTGCATCATCAATATCTTTCTTTTAGAAAGCAAAAGAGAGAGTTAAAATAGAATGATTTAAATCTCTTAAAACAAAACAGGGTTTCCAAATAAAGAATTTGTACATGGTCATACAAAGCTGCCTTACTGGCTGAATTCCTCCTGTGTAATATAGAGAAGCTCTAGAAATTGGAGGCTTTTTTTTTCCAATTCAGTCCTACCTAGTTGAAGAAGTAGGGAAAGGGCTAACCCAATATTAAAATACAGTTAAAAAATTGCGTCTGATTCTGACACTCTTCTTCATGCTTACTCATGAGTTATGTGTAGTAACTTATTCCTTAAGAAATTCTTTTGGTTTCATTGGGAAATTATTATTTGAAAAGTAACAGCCTGCATCTCAGGCGATAAGAGATTTTTGACATATCAATGATCAACAAGAGATTAAAAATAAATGGAAAAGCTAAGAACAAATATTTGACTTATTCATATAGATTTTTGTCTTAAAGATCCATCATGTGAAAGGACATCATCATGTTTCTGAGCAGCCTAGCCATACACTTCAAAACCATAGTGTCAGAGTCCCAAACCATAAGAAGCATGAAGCAGTTCTTTCAAGAAATACACCTCATTTGTGTGACCCACACAGCTTAAAACTTCACTTTCTGATGAGACAGAAAATCTGCCCTTTACAGTCTCAGCTTGTCACTAGTACAAACAGATGGGCTATGCAGCAAAGTAGGGCTATTTCAGGCTTGGCAGAAAAACACATTCAGGAGGAAATCTACAGAAAATCCTTTGCCAGTTCCCCTTCCCCCCAACTCCTTCTAAGGAGTGGGATCAAACTTGAGGGTATCTCCTGGTCGCAACTATAGCAGTCTGATTTGTCTAGACAAATGCTGGCCACCACTCATCATCATTTTTCAAAAAAGCATCTTCTTTATCACCAGCTCACCTTATTTTGTGAGGTAGCTGGAAAAAATGGGCTCATCCTTTGATAATGATCAATCAGCCTCTATGCTTTGATTAAATCCATCTGCTTTTTTATTACAACTAATGAAATGGTTTTTGTTCAGTATTATTTCATATTATTTTCATGTGTGATAATGTTGAGCACACATTAATGATTAATTTTGTAACAAACTGTTTTTCACTTGTTTGTATTATACACTAGACTACTTTGTAGGGAGGTTTAGGTTGGACATTAGGAAAAACTTCCTAACTTTCAGGGTGGTTAAACACTGGAATAAGTTGCCTAGGGAGGTTTTGGAATCTCCACCTCTGCAGATATTTAAGAGTAGGTTAGATAAATGTCTATCAGGAATGGTCTAGATGGTACTGGGTCCTGCCATGAAGTCAGGGGATTGGACTCGATGACCTCTTGAGGTACCTTCCAGTTCTAGTATTCTATGATTTTATTGTGTTGGTTAGCTATGTGCTTTCCAATGTGCTTTCCAATTGTTTTTTCAACCCATTTCTGCAACTCTGTTCAATGAAAATTTGTCCTAATTCAGGTCCAAAAATTGACAAATATTTGGTACGTTTGCTAATTAAATCTAACATTGTTTGACAATTTGACACGCAGATCCTGCACAGACTTACATAGGTGATTAATACTGTGCATTAGTACGTAACCATCCTGAACTCAGTCAACTGCTCATAGTGTAGAAAGTTTAGCATGTGTGTAAGTCTAAGCCTTTAGTCATACATATTTTTCTTTGACCTGATATGCGCATAGGCTTTTGTGTCAGACACTGGTAATTTGGGAAAAAAAATTATTGTGAAACCTTCGTTGAGTCCAGTAGATATTAATGTATTGATCACAGAGACGCACATGTACTGTTGGGTATCTCTGCCTTCCCATAATCATCAAAACAAATAATAAAACAGCAGCATCAGATTGCCAAAATAACAAGTTAGAATGCCTGAAAGTGCTATCATATTAAAAGCCATCCCCTATTTTGGTCCACACATAACCCACTGCTATTTGTAATGCTTTCTAATGAGTCCTGTAATGCCTTGTAATGAGTCTGCTACAGCATTGACTAAAAGAGATGTGTTTTTTTATTCATGCAGTAGAATTTCCTGGTTTAATTCCAGAGGTCCCAGGACTGGGATTTGTCAGTGTTACACTGTCCAAAACTTAAAACACAGATCCCACCGTGACCATTTTTATTAAGTGTAGAACTGGAAATCAGATAGTCAAATTATTTATTGTTCTGTTTGTTTATGTCTGAACTGCCTGGTGTTCTCCTGGCAGCAGAAATAAAGGAAGCAAGCTAGGGACAAATCATGTCAGAGCTGATGGAGTGAGAGGTAGCAGAAACACTGGCTATGTTAGAGGAAACCTGCAGTATGGGTAGTGATTATTCCTGGCATGCTTAGGTGCTCCATTGTGCAGTCCACTTCACTCTCCCTGGCTACGTCTACATTGGCATGATCTTGCGCAAATACTCTTTAACGCAAGAGTTCTTGCGTTAAAGTATTTGCACAAGAGAGCGTCTACACTGGCATGTGCCTTTGCGCAAGAGATGTGCTTTGCAGAGCATCCGTGCCAGTGTAGACGCTCTCTTGCGCAAGAAAGCTCCGATTGCCATTTTAGCCATCGGGCTTTCTTGCGCAAGAAATTCATGTTGCCTGTCTACACTGGCCTCTTGCGCAAGAACAGTTGTGCAAGAGGGCTTATTTCTGAGCGGGAGCATCATAGTTCTTGCACAAGAAGCACTGATTTCATACATTAGAATGTCAGTGTTCTTGCACAAGAACTCCCCGCCAGTGTAGACAGGCAGCATGTTTTTGCGCAAAAGCGGCTGCTTTTGCGCAAAATCATGCCAATGTAGACACAGCCTCTCTGTGCTGGAGCAAAGTACCCTCAGAGCTTCTTAATCACTGCAGTATATGTGCTAGCCATCTGGACAGCTGCATATGCCCCACAGGTAAAACTCTTAGCTAGAGTAAATTGAAATAGTTCCATTAATGCCAATGGAAGTGCTCTCCAGCTGAAAAATTAGCCCCATATTCCTTAACACAGCCTTTTTGGGACAGTGTATTACCCATTGTTTTTTCCTGGAGTATCCTAAGCCATGTGAATATATCCTGTCCTGCTTTTTGTGCGGGGAAGAGGTTTTCTATGCCCTTATCTCCATCCTCACCCTCGGCATATTAGAAGGCAGGATTTATATCATACAATATCCATTAGCTTGTTGGTGCACTACCTCGAGCAAGTCTGGAATTTTCAAAGAGGATATGACAGTCTGAGGCTGCCACTTACTCTCCTTTGAAATTCCCAGACCAATTTCCACTAGCTTTAGTGGAAGGAATTTGCAGTTCAGTGTCACAGGGTCAGACAATGAAATTCATTCATTTTATACTCTTACCCCCCCCCCCCCCCCCTCCATTTTCCTCTTGCTTGGTCTTGGCAGTATGTTTGTAGTTTATTTTTATTATCATATTATATCCACTTGTCTGGTTGATTATATTCTCTCTTATGTGCTTTGTTAGAGGAATCTTTTTCTCCTTCTCCATGTACATTTTTTGCACTTCTGTTATGGAATCCATAAACATTGCAAGCAAAAGTTGTAAAAAGAAAGTCCTTTTATGTCACTAGAAAATGGTTTTATTTGCCACATAAATTCCAATATCACGGAATTAGATTCCTCTATATGTCATGTTGACCTGGGCTGAAGATCAGATTGGGAATTAAAGTGTGGTGGCCTGTTACGCCTTTTTGCCTAAAATCTACCCACAACGTCAGTGTAACTAGATGTTTTTCCTAAAACCATCAACAGTTAACTAATGTTGACATATTTGGCCATATTTTATTAAAGGAATCCAGGAATCCACATATATTTTGTAAGCTTATTTTTGTGCAACTGTGTCAGGCATTTGTGAGTTTAATACATATATCATATTCAGGCAACTTTGCAAATACAAGTGTGCCATTGGGTGGAAAAAAGATGATTAAGAGTGAATATGCTATAGGTCTGTAAGATCATGATTCATATGGAGCAAGTAAATAAGGAAGTCTTATTTACTTCTTCAGATAATACAAGAACCCAAGTGTCACCCAATGACATTAATAGGCAGTGGGTTTAAAACAAACAAAAGTGCTTCTTCACACTCAGGCTATGTCTAGACTGCAGGCTTCTTTCTGAAGAAGGTTTTCCAGAAGAGATCTTCTGAAAAAACTTCTTCAAAAAGAGAGCGTCCACACTGAGAAAGCTCATCGAAAAAGCAATCTGCTTTTTCGAAAGATAGCACCACACTGAATGGACGCTCTCTCGCGTTTAAGCTGTGATTACTATGGACAGAGTGGCCAGCAGGGCACCTGTGCTTTTCCCTCTTTCCTCTTCCCTCTTCTTGCGAAATAACTCCCTCTTCCCCGTCCACACACGCCTTTTTTCGAAAGAGCTCTTTTGGAAAAAGGCTTTTTCCTCATAGAAAGAAGTTTACCTATGTTGGAAAAACCTCTCAGTTCTTTCAATTTTTTTCGAAAGAATGCAATTGCAGTGTGGCCGTAATTTAAGTTTTTTCGGAAAAAACTCTGTAGTGTAGACATACCCTCACAGTCAACCTAGGGACCTCATTGCCAGGCAAATTTATGATTCCTAGAACTATTCTGCAGGTGTCCTCAGCCTCTGATTTCCAGAAGCTTGGAGTGGACAATAGGGAGTGTATCACACAATAATTGCCTGTTCTGTTCATTCTCTCTGAAGCACCTGACATTGACCTCTGTCAGAAAACAAGATACTGACCTAGATGGACCATTGATCTGACCCAATATGGGTATTCTTATATTAGACTCCAGTATTTGTTGCAATGTATCAGTGGTTGTAACAAAGAGCATTACATCATTGGCATATCTGAGGTCATTTAAGAGGTATCCATCCAAGAATAGAAATCCCAGCCACTTCCACTTAATCAAAACCTTGCAAGGCTTGTCTGATAAATGCTGTGTATATGTGAAAAGAGGCTTAGGAACAAAATGTCCCCTTTTTCAAACTGCAGAAAACCACTCATGGTTGCCTACTGCTGTCAGAACCGTGGTCTGTTAGTGGTGGCAGAGAATTGTGATTAGGTCAGTGAGTTGCTTTAGAATCCCCGTATCAGCCAGTGTTCTGCAAAGGTGGTTGTGTCGGAATCAAATGATTTTGAGTAGACAGTGAAGCACTTGATGCACTCTGCATTTTTTCAATCAGGTGAAAGATATTCACATTTTGGTCATGTATGCTTTGGCTCTGTCTGCTCAGGTGACAGTTTCTGTTAACCAATTCTAGGAAAAATCTTTCATGTAGATGTGTTTTGACAAAAGGAAAACACCCCCATTCTCACCATCTTTCCTAGTAGGAGGCAGAAGGATAACTCAGTCACTCTTTCTTTCCCTAGTGAAGAAGCAACTAACACACTAGACCTACTATATCCCTTACTATAGCAGTTCTCACACTGTGGGTCAGGACCCTAAAGTGGATTGCGACATTTGAATGGGGTCACCAGGATTGGCTTAGATTTGCCGAGATCTGGGGCTGAAGCCGGAGTCTCACTGCCTAGGGCTGAAGCCCTGGGTATCAAGGCTCAGGTTGTAGGCCCCTGCTTGGGGCTGAAGCCCTCGAGATTCAGCTTTGGCTCCTCTGCCCTAAGTGATGATGCCTGGGCTTTTGTTGTCAGAATGAAGTTTGAGAATCCCTACCTTACTGAATCATATATAGGGCTTCTGATTTTCAATTTTAACTGCTAACACTGATAAAAACAATCCAATAAAAATAAAATAAACTTAGTGTTTATGCAATAAATACTGGAACTGGTTACTTGCATCTAAGGGCTTGTCTACATGGAGTAGTAATGCAGCCTGGAGGGATATGATTTCTTGAGCATGCTAATGTGTTGCACTTTATTGGTCCATGTTGATTCTAGTGTGCTTTAATATAGTGATACATTAAAGCTCTCTAGGGAACATTAAAATTAGAATATATACTGCTGTACTGAATAATGTACATAATATACATTACTCATTATAGCATATAGACAGGGAAAGCTGTAAAATTCCCAGGTTTTGGATATCTAGGTAAGACTCAGAATTTGCAAAAATTTCTCCCTCCTCCAAAACAGAATCCCTAATTATATTGTTGGGATAGGCTTTATTCAACTAACCTACTTGAAGGATTGGTTAGGAAAACCTTATTCCATATTAAACTCATATATGTAGAGGACAGGATTGCCATTTCCAGTTCACTCTATATTTCTATATCTCTTTCTATAGATGTTAACAGTAGTTTTATTTGTTTATTGGACGATATATGGAATGCTTGAAATGTTGGAACTTTTCTTTTCTTTTCTTTTCTTTTCTTTTCTTTTCTTTTCTTTTCTTTATTAAATAATCTTCTTTGTCTTAGGTCCCAGAATCCTTTGTGATTCTGATTCAGCTTGTTGGACCAAACACAGGTCCAGCTTTCTAAAATATATATTTTTTCTTCTTGCAAATCCCCAGAGACAGTATAAAATCTCCCCACTGAGTTGGAAAATTGTTAGCATTTTTTGAAACCAAGAATATTTCCCATTTCAACTGCTCAGAAAAAATGCCTGCTCTTTTGCTAAGTCTGTCTAGGCATCAACCCAAAGAAATCTTCAGCAACATATACTGGGCCTGGTTATTTTGTTATACTAGTTTTGTGCAGTATAACACCATTAGAAACAAAGACAAGATGATTATATGAAGTAATAAACATATGCATTAATCGGAGGCAGAATATTCAAGCTTAATCAGGAGCTATAAATAATAAGATCTTACAGTTCAAATGAAAAGGTTTGCTAATTGTTAATTCTAGCTGGAAAATAATCTTGTTACCAATTTTATTTGTCACTTGAATAGAGAATGTCTATGATTGTTAGTGTAGCTGTTCAATCAAATGCTAAGATTAATAACCAATAGAATTTAGTTACTCAATTATATATTAATTTGGTATGAAGTCGTCTATCCAGGCAGTTATTACTGTGATCAATATTACAGGGATATTCGTGCTCACACAAAATTCCTTCAGAAAGTATCTAAATTCCAAACTTCTTGTGTTTATAATCTATGGTGTAAACAGATATGGATGTATTAGTTAAATGTAACAATGTGAGGGTTTTTGTTGTAATATCTTCACATTTAAAATCATTACATGCATACATGGGATATGCATATTACACATATTAATAGTATGTGGCATATGATTATGAGCACATCAGGAGTGTATAAATGGTTATATGCCACATAAAATATTATTATTACCTATTCACATGCTGGACACTGTCACAATCAATTAGCCATTTATTAAACCAGCTATTAATAATTTATGATCTCTAGTAAATTATTTATAAATAGATTCTTACTTTAAAGTGGGACTATATCATCAAATAGTTTCACCCTTATTTCCAATACTGTAACATATTCTTTTAGTATTTAAAGCCACATCAACTTCATATCATGTCTCATTTGCCTCTCACATCTCTGTACCAGAGATGAGGTTGAAGAGAACCACAATTCTGTCTTCAAATAACTTCATTGAAATATGACTTCTTAGGCTTCAGTTGTGCCATTCAGGTGTTGCCTTGCACTAACAGTGATATGGAGCCTCATTATTTCAAGAGGAATTTGGGGAGGGATTGTGTTTCATTGATGCATGATCCTCCCCAGCTGCACCATCTGTTTCTCTTCTTATCTGGCTGATAAGATTGTCTCACCTAATCTATGAATCAGTACTGAGAGTTATCAGAGCC